>CM057451.1:103360000-104666250 GCA_016271365.2 Neoceratodus forsteri
CATGGTGTCCATTAGCAATCTCTGCCCCCACCTACTCTGTGCCAAGCAGTACCTTGTGTCCACTGGCAATCCCTGCCATCACCCCATCCTGTGCCAAGCAGTACCTGATGTCCAGTAGTAATCCCTGCCCTCACTCCACCCTGTGCCAAGAAGTACCTGCTATCCAGTAGCAATCCCTACCCACACTCCACTCTGTGCCAACAAGTACTTGCTATCCAGTAGTAATCCCTACCCACACCCCACACTGTGCCAAGCAGTATCTGATGTCCAGTAGCAATCCCTGCCCTAACCCCACCCTGCATGAAGTAGTACCTGATGTCCTGTGGCAATCTCTGCCCTCACCCTACCCTGAGCCAAGTAGCCAGTTGTATCCACTGGCAATCCCTGTCCTCACCCCCTTGTGCCAAACAGTCCCTGATCTCCAGTGGCCTTCCTTGCACTCACACCACCCTGTGCCAAGCAGTACCAGATGTCCTGTGGCAATCTCTGCCCTCACCCCATCCTGTGCCAAGTAGTCTGGGGTATCCACTGGTAATTCCTGTCCTCACCCCCCCGTGCCAAGCAGTTCCTGATGTCCATTGTCCTTTCCTACACTCACACTACCCTGTGCCATGCAGTACCTGGTGTCCAGTGGTAATCCCTGCCCTCACCTTTCCCTTATGGCAAGTGATCGCTGGAATCCAGTGGCCCTACCTTACTAACCCTTCCAAAGTGCCAAACAAGCAGTAATTATAGTGCAGTATCAACTACATGTAAACTTCTTCACTGTGATCACCATGGAAATACACCAAGAGAAGGCTTAATGACTTTATGATCTTGTTTAGCTCTATTTATACCTTCTCCTGTTTGATGTTGCACTGGGATTTGCATAGGGTCTCCCACTCTGTGACCTACTTCAGAATGAAGATCAAGATCTAGCCAGTGCTTAGGCCAGCCATAATGCCAGCACACCTGATTTCTGCTTTTTTCAGACTGTATAATAAAAACTGGATTTAAGTGGTGGATGCCTGTATGTAACCTCAGATACAGATTGTTAAATTAAGATCTATAGCCCAGTTTTTAGATAGCATGCTTTGGGACATGAGATGTAAGTAGTACATACTTTTTTTTATGAGACCTCATTGGTCAAAATGTGCAAACATTACAGTATACATGTTCCTTGGAAAGAATAAATTGTAGCTGTAATCTTCCTTAAATGCATTCCCAATGAAAAACATCCAAATGAAATGTCTTCAGCACTGGATTCTTGCCTCTGGAAATTCTCCTTGGTATTCCCCCTTTAGGTACCGTTTCATCTGTCACATTCTATAGTGCAGTGAGTAATCTTTTGGCACAATAAAATGCATAAAAACATATTTTAAGCAGCAGTATATGTTAGTCGGCTAAAAAAGGTCATCTAATTTGTTGTTAGGAAAAATGTGTTTCTGACATCCTTTTTAGTTCCTTTAAATATTACTAAAATGCTGGCCATGGGGGGCAAGAGGCAGAAAAGCGGAAACACGCTAGCCAGCTGGATACGCTGGCCACATGCATCCCCAGCACCTGGCACCTAGGCACTGCCTCCTGTACACTGGATCTGTTCTGTGACAGAGATTGGGGAGCCTCAAATGCCCTTGCCAGTGGGGGGTTAAGCTCTAGGGGAAATAAAAGGAGCCAAAAGCATGACCTGGGGAAGCCAGGGTGATGGAGCTGGGGAGGCTGAGCAGAAGGGATCTGACCAGAGGCTAAGACAAAAACTGCATGAACTGCCAAAAAAAAAAAAATTTTTAGTTACGTTTTTAATTATTGACTGACGTCATTACATATGACTGCCACTCACAATTTTTTAAAATCCTCTTCCACTGAGATTACATTTTGACTGTACTTACTAAATTCAGAGTGTAGATGTATTATGATGGTATCAGCACTTGTTTCTGATAGTAAGCAGCATAGCACAACACCAACATGTTTCTTTTTTTCATGGTGGACGTGGCAAAGGAGTTGGAATTTTTTTTACTCCTGTCACTGATCGGCCCCCATCTTGCTCTGCCTTGCCCCAAACCCACCACCCTGGCATCCCCCGAAACATACCTGCCATCCCATGTTCCTCCAGAACTTTTCCCCTCTGGCAGGGGCACCCCACACCCTGGCCACACCCAAATCCAGATTTTTTAAAAACTTCAAAATCCCACATCTCAGCTCAGGAATGAAAGAAAATGAAAATTAAAATGAATATACTTATGTTTTTGCGAGAAATACATTATTGCTAAAAAAACCATCATGATGACTAACAAATGCTGCTGTTTAAAGAAACTCAGTATGGCAAGATGGACAGAATAGTCCTACCACCTTATCCTTAGAGAGTGAGGCAACTAAAGAGGTTAATCCACATGAAGTCAGATTTCCCACATTAAGATGCTGACATGTTGATCTTTTGCTTACTGCTGGATCAGATTCACTATAATTCTTCTACTGAAATGCACAATTTTTCTGCAATTCTGTACAATAGCCAACTAAACTGTTTGTACTGTACCACTGAAAGAATACTCCCTTGACAAGGATTTTTTGAGGGCAATTGATTGCAATCTGCATCTAAATGGCACCATTTTGCACCTGATTGTTCAACCCCCATTGTTACTTAAGCCAAAAGGCATGCCAGGGTGTGTTATAGTGTGATACCATCACACCTCAGGTGCATTGTGAGGTATGAGGCCACAAGTCAAGTGCCTTCAACCACCCAAGAAGTGACACTAGCCCAGCAACATACATCCTGACTCAAATGCTTTACTGCGATTATAAAATGGATCCATTGATGCATTTACTGTCATAGGTAGACTGTTTTGTGGGCATTAGTTTTAGCTGTGAGGTTGTACTGGGATTACATCTCCCCACCAATCAACTTTTAGCATTTTTTATTTTATAATTTCTGTTATTATCTCATTAGCTGGTGTGTCAGGCTATCCTTCATCCTATTCATAAGCCCTGGATCCTATGCTATTTGGAGTGATTACTTCTGGCTCAGAGATACCCACTGACTATCTCCACATATGCTGCTCAAAATGCACCCTCTAGGAAGGGAGGAAAGCTGTACAAAACTTTACTGAATGAGAGTACTCTGTGGTTTGAGCATGCAGCTGGGTGGGGAGAACATAGCAGCCTCAACTTCCTTAGCACTGCTAGTGTTTTCACTGGCTTGCAGCCACCCATGTCCCATCTCCCACCCCACTAAGGCAAGAGCCAAGGTAGCAGACCATTCTGAGTTGTCACAAGCAGGCTAAGACCATGGATAAGCAGTGTCAGTGGCTCAGTAGGTAGCACACTCACCTCTGAGGCCAGGAGATCAGAGGACTGTGGGTTCAATTCCCACAACTGGCACTTGGGTTATTATCCCAATACTGACACTGTAGTGCAACATGAGAGGGGTGCTGCACTTCTGAGGTGCTGTCTTTCAGATGAGACGTTAAACTGAGGTCTCATCTGCCTGGATTGGTGGTAGTTCAGGTGGATGTTAAAGATCCCATGGCACTTATTGAAAAGAGTAGGGGAATGTCCCCGATGTCCTGGCCAAATTTCCCTGATTCACTAAAAATACCACCAATAGCTTAATCTGGTTCAGTTTCAGTTGCTTACCATCTGTATCCCTCCCCCAGGTCACCCCTGAAAAAGGGACTTCTAGGCCCAGTGGGCTTACTGGGTCAACAAAATTCAACAAACAAACAAACAAGACCAGTCTCACCCACTGCATTCTGATTGATCCTTGCAGGCAGAAGACGGGACATAAAATGCCACTGCATCATATTTCAGTGTCTTGTGTCAAACCAGTGGCAGAATTTACCCCCTCAACAAAAAAGCTTGCATTCCTGTCCAAGCTCTAAAATGCTATGCTTTCACACAGCTCAATATATTTTACACACAAATTTACCTTTGCTTTCTGAAGATTTACTAATTCACCTGTAACCTCACCCACAAGGTGTGAGACTACCCTGTTTGATAATATCTGGGCACAGTCTATAAGGCCCTTGGGTGAAAGGTGCCTGGGCTCAGTTGATATTGGAGGTAATAAAAAAGTAGTGGAGTGCCTCCACTCATGGGGATCCTTTTGATAGGTGGTTGTCAGGGTACTGCCCTGCAGGAAACAAATGCAACCCCCACCCTCATGACAGGGAACCTTTTATGATTATACACAACTCCCAACTTATAGCTGTCATAGAGGCATAGATCAGGAAGCATATGCAGATAAACAGAAGTGCATGTGACTGCCTGCTGGGCACCTGACATCTTCCTTCTGTTGCTCCTTGCCCCCGCTTTCTGTGCGGACCACTCTGTTTCCATTACTCAGACTCCTCCCTAAACCCTTGGCCTCCCTGTACCTAGCCATCCTATCTAGTTGCTCCTTCTTATCCCCACCCCTGAAGACCTCTATACTACCATTGCTCTCTGGCCCCCTCTTGTCCCTGTTCCCACCTCTCTCAGCACTGCCTTCCTCCCACTAACTTCTTGGTTGTCAACTCCTGTATCTCATTCCCACTATTGCTGGAGCCTATGCCTCTCTCAGTTACTCTCTGTTTCTTTCTTGTTTCCCACCCCACCCACCCTTTCTAATGACAACCTTTGTACGAGGCTGCACCTTAACCCTCACTGAATTGCCCCTAGTCAAACTGGCTTACAAGGAATATAACTGCTAAAATCTGCCTTCAATTTTATTTGCTGCCAAATGAATCTGTTTACTATAACTAAGTTTGGTGTACTTGATGTGATTCCATGTATGTACTATTTGAATTGTGTTTCATGACATGGAACCTTTGCAAAAGAGCTCTTGCTCAAAGGTTGTTTCCTAATAATCAAATAAATAAATACAATTTGCAAGCAGCTATCAATAACAATAAAACAATGATAAAATTCCATAGGATAGTGCTTCAAAAAGGCAGTAAAAACAAAAAACTCTTACATCTGAGTCTTGCTCTCTCTCAGTTTAAATCTCAGTCTCTCTATCTGTTTTGCTAAACAAAACATTGCTCTCTTTTTATAAGATGCATTTTCCTGGCAGTTTAAACTGCAATCTGATGTCATCAGTTGCATCTCCTGTTTCTCATATAATGTATATAAAATGTTGTCATTTTCTTTCCTGTGACCAGCCTGAAGAGTACATTTAGTCTTAACAACTGCAACAAAATAGAACATTCTGTCCCAGAGATGGTCTCCTGTTGACAGTTCTGTAAACAAGCTTGTGGGGGTCAAAATACATCTCAAGGTAAACCTCCTGTATTAAAGATTGTTATTTTTTGAGAAATCCAAATAGCATTCTGCATTCATTTTAACAATATATGCATTTGTGAACCAAGAGCCCAGTTTCATATAAAGATTCAGAGATATTTTTTAACCACAGAAGCAAGGGGAGAAAGAAAGAACAGAAACAGCAAGTGAAGAACAGGAGATAACAGGGAGAAATTGTGGGACGATTGGAGTGGCCAGTTCCTAGGTGCCAAAAGAATCAGACAGGCAAGAGACAGAAAAGTGACAGAATAGGAGAGGACAAAATAGATCCTTGCTTTTAACTCTCTCTGCATAACATATAGGACATGGCCTTACACAGCCCTGTCACAATATTCTTTGTATGCAAACACAACAATTTGCAAAACACAATAAACTGCAATTTAAACACAGGAGATATTTTATTAGGGAAACAGGAACAGGCTCTGGATGGGAGAATGGAATGGATTAAATGCAGTAAAACATTTCTGAGATCACTCCCCAAATCCCTCCACTCTCTGTTGAGTTCCAACATAATATTTACAGTTTCCCTTACTGCTGTACCAGTACCCCAAAGTCCTTTTGGGAGCTCCAGTGCAGTCCATTAATGGTGTGCACAGAGTGAGTAGTTGCAGGCCTGAAGTTGGACTACGGTGTGGTACTGACTGAAGGCTGGTGGTTGGGGATCCCAAACAAAATATTCAACACAAATGCTAGTTGCTCCTGACTGTTGCTGTTCTGTAAATTGGTGTTGAATAATAATCAAACAGAAATGCCCAGCAATTGCTCTTATCTGTTCCTGACTAGCAGAAGAATTGGGAAGAGTATTGAACCAGTACTCATGACCTTAGCAGACTCTGCAGGCTGGCACTGTCGGGATGTCATCCTCAGGGAAACAGATGCAGGTAATGTTACAGGTGCAGTGGACTCAACATGCTTGTGGTAGAAAGGTGTGTGGGCTTTGCTGATCTCCAATTTCCTCCTCACTCACCCACAAGGAGTAGGCAATCACTCAGAGCCTCAGGTGACTTAGACCCTCTGTCAGAACAAGTCCTAATAGCTCACAAAGCCCAGTGCAGGAGCTTTGGTGTTGTTCCTGGGGGAAACCAAAATCTTTTTACAAAGATTCTTAGAACAGTTTTCTTCCAATCTTGTAGCTGACTGCTGACTTTTCTCACAGGTCTTTCTACTTGTGTCTCCCAGACAAATGTGATCTATTGCACATGTTTCTCTCTTAATTAGAAATCCAGGGATCAAATATCAGTGGCTAGCATATCATTCATTATTCATTATGTTAAACCCTGGCTGTCAGTGGCTGTCACTTCTTGGTGAAAAACCTGCATACAAGCCTTGAGTCAATTTAGCTGTTTTTTTAGAGCTCAGCTAGCTTCCAAATTGATGTCAATTTCACAGGAACAGGATGTACTAGTGTGGCCATTTTGCAAAAATGAGCTAGCTTCCAAACTGATGTCAGCTTCACAGGGACTAGATGTACTAATTTAGCTGTTTTGCAGAGCTGAACTAGAAGCAGAAGATTCTTCTTCTACATGTTAAGCTCCCACAGCCTCTTCTCATATGGTTTCTCATGTAACCCCATACCATTGTGTTAGCCCTTGTCTGGACCACTTCCACCATGTTGATGTCCTTGCAGAGGGGTGGCCTCCACAGCTGGACACAGTACTCTAGGTGGGGTCTAACAAGTGAGCAATATGGAGGTTATAAATCCCCCTCCCTATGCACCCCAGTATCTGGCTAGCCTTGCTTACTACATTTTCACACTGCCCTGCCACCTTGAGGTCATCTGATATGATTACCCCAAGGTCCCTCTCTTGCTTGGTAACTGTAAGTACCTCCCCCCATCTTAAAGACAGCCCTCAGGTTTCCCCACCCCAGGTGCATGACATTGCACTTTCTGGTAGTGAAACCCAGTTGCCTTTCCCCAGACCACTCCTCTAGTTTCCCCAGATCCCTTTGAATTCTCTCCACCCCTTCTTGGGTGTCCACCCTGTTGCAGGTTTTGTGTCATCTGCAAAGAGACACATCTTCCCCTCCATTTCCTCAGCAATGACACTTTATGAAGACGTTGAAGAGGATAAGACTCAGTATGAATCCCTGTGGTACTCCACTGGCCACTCTGTCATCCTCCAAGTGACTGCTGTTTTGTCACTCCCCAATCCCCACCTCCTATCTTTCAAAAAGGTAAACACTCAGTTAACCACCCTCTACCCCATTCCCAGGCTGCTAAGTTTTTTTATTAGCCTCCTGTGTAGTACAGTGTCAAAGGCCTTACTGAAGTCCAGATAGGCCACACCCACTGTCCTCCCCTGACCCATCTCCCTAGCTACCCAGTCAAAGAAATCTATGAGATTTGTTTGACATAACTGCCCCAATGTGAAGCCACGCTGCCACTGGTTCTGCAGTCCATTTCTGTCCAAGTACTCCAACAATCTCTCCTGCAAAAGAGACTCCATTAATTTCCTCACCACTGATGTGAGATGGAGTGGTCTGCAATTGCTACCTCCTCCCTGCTGCTGCTCTTGTGCAGGGGGAACCCATCGGCCCACCCCCCATCCTCTGGAACCACCCCCATCTCCAAAGAGATTCTAAATAGTGTTGCCAGAGTGGAAGTTAGCACCATACTCAGCTCCTTTAGTATCCTTGGGTGATGTCATCTGGAACCAACACCTTGTTTTCTTCTAGGGTTCCAACCCCCGGTGGTCTGTCTCTTCCATAAATGGACTTGTGTTCATATCCACACACTCCTGAGGCCTGCTAATGCATGTCGACCCACCCCTCCTTCCACTGTTAAGATCGAGCAGAAGTATTACTTTAAAATTTTAGCTTTTTCATGGTCTTCCTCTGCACAATCCCACTGCTCCTGGTCTTCTGATCCTCTTTATGCCACCTCTCACCTTCCTCTTTTTGCTCACAAACCTGAAGAAAGTCTTATCCTTATTACGGACTTCCTGGGTGATCCTCTCCTCAGTTTAAGCCTTTTCTGTCCTTACCCTCCTTACTTCTTCTTTTTGTTTCTCTAGATATACAGTAGCTCCTTGTCCACCTCCATTTGGGTCTCCTTGCATTTCCTAAAAGCAGTTTTTTCTCCCTTACCACTTTGGCAACCTCCTTTGAGAACCACAGTGGACTCTTTCTCATGTTGCCCTTGCTTAGTACCTTTAAACAGCTTACTGTTACCTTAGTTATTCCCTCTTTTATTCTATTCCATTGTGTCTTCACCCCTCCCAAATCTATCTTTCCCTTCAAGGTATTTCCTAAGGCGTCTCCCATTTCTTTAAAATCTGTTCTCCTGAAGTCCAGCACCCTTGCTCTTTTTTGGTTTATCTCCTATCAAATCCATATGCCAAGCCACACTGTACAATGATCAGTTGTAACAAGGGGGCTACCCACTGTGACATCTGCACTGAGAAGTCCAGCAATGCCCCATCTCTAGTGGGATCTGTGACCAGCTGCCTGAGAAATGCCACTTGCAGGGAGTCTAGGAAGACCATTATCCTAGTTGTACATGTGACTAGGATGGTCTGGTCTACATTTGGCAGAAGTCCCCCATAATTGCTACTTCCCTTTTGCTTGTAATTGTGCCTATGCCCGGCCCCAAAACTTAGTCCAATTCCTCCCTCTGTGTTGGTAGCCCATACTCCACCCCCAGACATATAAAGGCCCCAGACCCCGACTCTAAGTCAACCCAAATAACCTCCAACCCCTCCCTTTCTCTGCTGTGTCCTTGCATTTCTGTGGCTTTTATATCACCCCTTACATAAAAAACAATCCTTTCATCCCTGCACTAGCCTTTTGACACATGCTGTAACCTGGTATGGCCATCTTCCAGCTGTGGTTGCTGGTGCACCATGATTCTGTTCTGTTTTGCAAATATTCTTTAAACAGCTTTCTTCCAACCATGTGACTGACTGCTGATTGCTCCCACATGTATTTCTCCTTGTGTCTTTTAAAGAAATCTGCTGTATTGCACATTTCTCTCCCTTATGCAGGAATCCAGGGATCAAATATCAGTGGCTAGCAACTCGCATTATTCATTATGCTTAAACCCAGACTCTCGTGGCTGTCAGTTCCTGGGGAAAAGCATGCATAAAAGTCCTGAGCCACCTTGCAGTTTTGCTGGTTTTTTTTTTTTAGAACTGAGCTAGCCTCCAAATTGATGTCTGTTTCACAGGGACAGGATGTACTAATTTAGCTGTTTTGCAGAGCTGAGCTTGTCTGCTGCTGACTGGCTCTGCAAAGGTAAACATAGGAACACCCAACTTTCCCATCCAGGTTGTGTGCCCTCTGACCCCTTTCCAGCAGTCCTGGGGCTAGAGAAACTACAAACATGGCTGCTTTTGTAGTCTTTCACTTTATCTTCTACTTCAACCCTTGTGTTCTGTTGTGACTTCTGGCCATCAGGATCAATACCTCCTAGTCCCTGTTGCCATCTGTGGGGACTGGGATGTGTGAATTGGTGGCAGGGGAGTGCTATTGAGTTTCCCCAAAGTTCGTGCTCCCAGAAGAGGAGTAGTTGTCACTTTGTGTTGCTTTGAGAGCTTCTTGAAACTCAGTAATCTCCTTGCTGTTGACTCCCTAACCCTGAAGGCAGTCCAGGGGCTGGCTCAGCAAAGAGAGGTGGCAGTGTGCAGGCCACAAAGAGAAGGACAATGAACAAGTACACTGAACAAATGATAGTGTCCAGTATAGCCCCAGGTCCCACAGCTGCAGTCTTGATTTGAGACCACGGCAAAGGAGCGGTGCAGGGAAAGGTGGTGGGGTGCTCTGGAGAGAGCCAAAGGTGAGCTATAGTAGAGGTATTTCGGGGCATACAATCTACTGACACTTTAAACTAACATGATAAAAACAGACCTTTACACTAAAGATATGGTGCTCACTATTCTCATTTACTAATCTTTAAACTAAAAATGTGCTATGTATTCTTACCATTTGCTCATTTTACAGGCCAATGCTACTCATTTCAGTGCAGAAAACTTGAGCGGTATGGCCCAGAAGGGTTCCATGTCATATGGGCAAACAAATAATGGCGACCCGTCAGAAAGGTGCCAGACCCCCAGGGTGATGACAGTTAGGAAAGTGTTTTTATGTGGGGGGCTTTGCTCCCAGCACCCCCCCCCCCTTACTATGGATTCCTACTTCGGGGGGGACACAACTCGGGGAAGGGGCAAACCCGGGTCACCCAAATTTGTCAGCGCCATTATTCTGTCGCCTTTCTGATGGGTCACTGTTATTCGGTTGGCCTTCTGACGAATTACCCCCAGAAGACTCCTTTCCCTTCTGTCATGTAATAGCAGGAGCCAGCCACCCTCCTCAAGACAGGAGGAGTCTGAGACAGCACTCATAGTTACCTTTGCCTCCTATTGTGTAAAGTGCCAGACGTTGGTCACTAACCAGGGTCATCAGCATGGCACTTAGCACTGGGTCAATGAGTTTCCTTCAACTGCCTGTTTGAGAGGCAGTGCAATATAGTAGTTAGAGCACAGAGCTATGAACAGGTTTGAATCTCAGCAGCACTACTTAGTCACTCTATGACCTTAAGAAAGTAACTTAACCTCTTCGCTTACTTTCCTGTCTTACTGAGCTGGCTTTCTAAGTTTTTCTTAACCACCCTCTGTCTGTCTCTCCTGAAGCCTCCCAGTTCTTACCTAATGGCTGATGTAACTGTTCATGGCCTGTAAAGCACATTGAGATGCATTGTACATGATAGGCATGTACATACATATTGAAGTATTCCAGCCTCTCCCCATATGTCTTCTCCTGCTGTCCCTGTATTATTTTGTTCACCCTCCTTCACACTGCCTCCAGCCTATCTCCGTCCTTCACATTTGGGCTCCATAACTTCACACAGTACTTCAAGTGCAGTCTAACCAGAGGTTTGTACAAGGACAGTATCACCTCCCTTCTCCTGCTACTTATCCCCCTCACTGTGCATCCCAATATCCTATTTGCTCTGCCAACTGCCCTTGTACACTGTGTCGTTGCGTTCAAGTTCTCCATTATTAATACCCCCAGGTCCCTTTCTTCTGTTGTTCTCTCCAACACCACTAGCCCCCATCCTGTACTCTGTTCTCAGGTTTGTGGCTCCTATGTGCATTATTTTACACTTTTTGGCATTCACTTTCAGATGTAACACCCTTAACCACCTCTCTAGCCTCCCCAGGTCCTTCCTCATGGCCCTTATCTTTTCTTTGTTGTCTTCCCTGCCACAGATCTTAGCATCATCTGCAAAGAGGCATATCTTTCCCTGGACCCATCCCACATGTCACATGAATCTGATGTCTAGTTTATTATATTCTAAAATAGCAACCAGTTGTACAAACACGTGGAAGTTTTTACAGTTCATATCTCATTAAAAAATTAACAGTGAGTTTAAAGAATACACCAGACATAATACAATACTTTATATCTAAACAGCAAATTGCACGCAAGACAAAAGATGATTACCAAAAGGCAGGATAGAAAAGGCAAGGTTAGTTCTTTTAAGGCAAATATTCCTGAATTCACATCCAGCATTTTAAAAAAGGATAACCAAATGTTTGACCCCCCCAATAATGAAATGGGTAGAAAGAATGATGGCTCCTGATTGGCCAAGAAGTACTTTCAACTGGGCAGTTATTCCAGCACATCGGCCCATCTGAAAGTAGCTCAACAAAAAAAATGTTTAAAAAATACATCCAGTTTACCAAAAAGGACCCATTTCGTATCACAATAAGGCACTCCAGGGGGTGCATCATGGTGGGCTAATGGCCCTTCTCAGGTGACTGAAGCACTCAGCTTCACCTCGTGCTTCAACCCACCCAAGGTGGGCGTTATCCCACCATAATGCACTTCCTGTCATGCCTTATTGCTTAAATATGATTAGCTAACTGGAATGCTACTGTACGGCTCAGATGTTTCTAAAGTTTAGCAAGCAAGGTTTCTGTTGTTCATGTGTGAGGCAGACCTACAAGTCACAGATCTTCTCTGGGGTGATGTTTCATGCAATTAATGGACAAACTAAAGGATTCCAGGAAATACTGGGACTGCAACCAGGTCAAGCTCACCTGCCAGATGCTGCCTGGGCTAACTTTAACCTCCCTACCTCATTGCACTTCTTACCCTTAAGATCTCCTTGAGAGCTAATCTATCCCAACTCCCCCCCCACACACACACCTGAGTCTTGTTTCAGAGGCCGTGATAATGCATCCTGCCCAGTCAGGAATTTGCCCTTGCCTTGTTTCACTGCCTATTTGAATCTTCATTGTTGTGACTAATTTGAACAATATTTCTTTGCTGCTATGTTGAGGTATCTCTTCCTAGACTGTGTAGGTTTTCTCTGCCTAAAAAATTACGTGAATTGCATTTGACTGTTATTGTCCTGGCTGCATGTATTCATTACTAACTGTTTTGACCTAGGCTATTGTAATTTCATTGTACTCATGCTATGTACCTGTCTTTGATTGTTGTACTCTCCTGGGTTGTGCCTGAAAATAGTCATTTTATGGCTAGTGCACCTACCCGGTTAACAAAAACTAAATAAAAATAAATAAAAAGTTCCAAAAGTCCCACATCTGGACAAATGGGCTTGGTGGTCATTAACTGGGTTCATGAGGGGAGAATGATAAGGTTTATATATTTATAAGGTGATAGATCTGACACTGTTTAAATGTATGTTGTTTTGTGATTACTTGGGCTCCTTCCTTGTCAAACACATTTGTTCTTTGTCAGCAAGGGGCCCACTGAGATTTGAGAACTGGTTCTGTAAGAGTGGAGCCTGCTGTGTGTGTGAGAGAGAGAGGGAGAGATATCAGTGTGTCATATACACCAAGGTGAGAGAGAGAGAGAGAGAGAGAGATCAGTGTGTCATATACTCCAAGCCGAGAGAGAGAGAGAGAGATCAGTGTGTCATATACACCAAGGCTTGTGGGACTGGAGACTATAAGGAGAGAACTCAGCTGCAGGTTCGAGTTCTCTGAAGACAGACTGTTTCTTTTCTATGTGATCATCTGCAAGTTTTAACCTACCTATGTGCACATTTTATGGTTTAACTTACTTTAATTTCCATGTTTTTTCCTGTAAGCACTTTTGTTGTGTTTTGTCCAAAGTGTAAACATATTGTGTAAATAAAGCAGTTATTATTTATAGAAACATAGACATAGAAACATAGACTTTGACAGCAGATAAGGACCGCTTGCTCCACCTAGTCGCGGTTACTAGTGGGGTACCGCAGGGTTCAATATTGGGTCCAGTCCTTTTTAATGTCTTCATCAGTGGCATTGCAGAGGGACTGGAAGGAAAAGTATGCCTTTTTGCAGATGACACAAAGATCTGCAACAGGGTTGATACACAAGGAGGCGCAGAATTCAAGAATGCATGGGACAGACATAAGGCAATTCTTGTGGGGGGCAGGAAGATATAGGCTGTTGGTTAAATAGGATCTGTGGCCTATCCTGTAGGTAGGGAAATGGGCAGACTAGATGGGCCTAGCAGTCCTTATCTGCCGTCAAAGTCTATGTTTCTATGTTTCTATGTAGTCTGCCCATTTCCCTACCTACAGGATAGGCCGCAGATCCTAGTTAATCAACAGCCTATTTCTTCTTACCCCCAACAAGAATTGCCTTATGTCTGTCCCATGCATTCTTGAATTCCTCCCACAGTTTTAGACCCCACAACCTCCTCGGAAGGCTGTTCCATGCATCCACTACTCCTCTGTGAAAAATACTTCTTCACATTGCCCCGGAACCGCTCTCTATCTTTAAATTGTGTCCTTGTTCTTGCATGTCTTTTTCTGAAAGATGCTACCTCTTGGACTTTGTTGATTCCACTGAGGTACTTAAAGTTTCTATCATGTCCCCTCTCCTTCTTTCCTCAAGGGTATACATATTAAGCTTCTTTAGTCTCTCCTCGTACGGCTTCTCTTGCAGACCCTGCACCATTTTAGTTGCCCTCCTCTGGACTGCCTCTATCCTGTCTATGCCCTTGCAGACATGGGGTCTCCAGAACTGGATGCAGTACTCCAGATGGGGTCTCACCAACTGTCTGTACAAAGGGATAACAACTTCCTGTTTTTCTGCTGGTGATGCCTCTCCCTATGCATCCCAGTATACCCCCAGCCCTCCCTACTGCCTTCTCACATTGCTTGCTAACCTTAAGGTCATCTGATATGATTATCCCCAGGTCCCTTTCCTTTTTTGTTGTTGTTACCACCTCCCTCCATTGTGTAATCTTCCCTTGGGTTCTTGTTTCTCATGTGCATTATTTTACACTTCTTTGCATTGAATCCTAGCTGCCATACTTCTTATCACAATATACAGACTGGCTGTGCATTTTGAATAAAAAGGGCATAGTCTGTGAATCTCTGAGGTACCTACCATTCTGAAGAGGCACGCTAAATCTGATGTAAGAAATCTGAAAACATATTCCTTCTTGATACAGGGAAGGGAGTGAAGAGAGATTTAACAAACACAGAACCCATACTGCACTTGGGGTTTGAGCATTCAGCCTTGGCTTGATCCAGGGGGACTGGTGGCTGAGCTCAGAGAGTCTGGGTGTCCAGGGTACAACACCTTTGTACAGGGTTGAGTGTGGGCACAAGGACACGGTGAGCGGCAGACACAGGTGAAGGTCTGCAACAGGTGGCTGTGACAGGGATGGTTGGGTCACGGATGGGTGGGTTTGTCACACTCACCATTAAGTTTAAACTACTAAAAGGGCACCACAAAAATATAGTATATCTTATGCTTTTAAATTGATTCAAGCCCCCACTCTCACTAAAACTTTTTTAGTCTGTGTCTGAATCAAGTATCCTTATTGCCTTCTTTTGCAAGGACTCCAAAATGATGGTATTGGTTTCCTCTTAATTAGAGTGCCATACAGATATCACAACTCTAAACATGGCCTAACTAGTAGGTTTTTGTAATACCGTAAGTTCTTTTTAATGTAACATGCGCATTTCAAAATATTCAAAAATAAATTTGAAGATTATTTTTTTGTCTCAGTTTTTCTCATTTATTTTTGCGCCCATGCTCCCCCCACTGTACCCCATTGAGATGCAACCCCCAGCCCTGTCACCTAACATCTCCAGGACATACCCCACCACTTGCCCAGCTCACTATATGGTGGGTGAGTGACACAGGCTGGTAGTGTGTGGCCTGCGAGGTTGCGCTGTCATCCTGCTAGTAAGGGGAATTATTTCCTCCTGATTTGTTTCTGCCACCTTTTCCTGCAAAGGGCCAATTCACATCCAGTGATGCTTGTACGCATGCATTACAGGCATCCATGTCAGTGTCCATGTACTGGTGCACTCGCTGCCGTTCCACCTAACCTCCACTACAGCTGGTGGTAGTGAAGCAGCGAGACATGCTGTTCTCCCTACCTAAAGGAGTAGAGCAGTCTATGAGATGCTTCATCCTCCTTCCCCTGCCTGGCCCCCCAAGTGACACAAGTTCTTTTCTGAACCTGGGTCACCAGTGTAGTAGGCAGTAACATTACTGCCATGCTATCCAGCCAGCTTGAGGGTTCACTGTTTTAACTAATTGTTCCACCTGTAGGTTCCATTTGAGATTGTTAGCGATCTTTACTCCCAAAACTGCAGTTTTCTTTTTTTTTCCCCCTTTATTATGCTTTTTGCCGCAACCAGCCTGCCCAATGCATCCTCCCGATCATGGACCTCCGCTACCACTCCCATATTAGCTTTGACCCCGCGATACTCCCTGGCTTACCCCCCAGGGTTTGGTTGTGGTACCATACCCGTGCAGTGCCACAGATGATGGGATAGGTCGATCGGCCGGCCCGGGAGCTGATAGAAGCCTAGGTGGGCTTCATTTTAGGACTGCCGGCAGCATCTTTTTTTCCCCCCCGATATGCGGGAGCGGGGATGTGCAATGATATTCAGCATCCACCCCACTCCCCTGAGCTTCGTTGGTGTCAGCGTGATCGGTACACCCAGCCTCCACTAAGTGTCCGTACCACGCCACACAATCCACTCCCCTCCCTCCTGGAGAAGGAGAGCAGTCATTGGATGCTCGATCCTTCTCCACAGGCCAACCCTCCAGCATCCTTGGTCCGTTCCTGAACCCGGGTCGCCGGCATCACAGGTAGGCAACCTGTCCCTGCGCCAGCGTGCAGGCCTGCCCAAAACTGCAGTTTTCTGTTACATGCACCAGTTCTCTATTGATTATAATGGGAGAATCTTCACAGTTATTCTTTTTTATTCATTATCATAATCTGCATTTTTCAGCATTCTTTTGTAGATTGTTTGAGTGACTCCAGTTACAGACCATATTTAGTCACAGTGAAGGAGGCTGAATTCATGTTATAGAGGACAGTTCCCAAAATCTATCCTTGGGACACTCCTCTTGTGATGTCCCTCACCTCTGAATGCTCCCGATTCAGGACCACCTTCTAGGTCCTCCCACTCAGCCAGTGTCTTACCCATCCAATTAGTTATTTATTTATTTATTTAGATTTTGTTTACCAGGTAAGCCCTCTGAGACCAAAGATCCCTTTTTCAGGGGCAACCCGGGCTTGAGTACATCAACCACTTTACCTAAGAATACAATAAGACAATTTCAAAAATACATACACAGTTTGTACATGAGGCAAGGGAACAATAAGACAGTGTCAGAGTACATGCAGTAAGAAACAGTGCCAGAGTACATACATTGGCAGTGGGGTACATTTGCCTACAGCGATATTAGCTTTTGAGGTTAGCTAGTCCAGGGGGAGTGAGAGTTTTGTCTGTTACCAATTTAGGGGGGTAAGGTTGGGTGCATTATCTAGCGGTTGCAGCAACAAAGGCTGAGTTCAATAAGGTAGGCTTTAAGACCAGCTCTGAACGAGGAAAGGGAGGGTTTGTCCAGCAGGGTAGAAGGGAGCGAGTTCCAGAGGTGTGGGGCAGTGAACTGGAAGGAGCGTTTTCCTTGGTTGGTGCGGATACGGGGTATGTTCAGGAGCTGACTGGTAGTAGACCGAAGGTTACAGATGGAGACTTTAGGGGTGAGCAGGTCACTAAGTTGGGGTGGGTGGCGTATGGAGGAGAATTTGTAGGTAAGGCAGGCAGAGGAGAAGGATAGTTTATGCCTTAGTGTCGGCCAGTGGAGGTCTTTAAGGGCCTCTCAGTGATGTCTCCTTAGGGAGGAGTGGGTTCGAGCAATGTGGTGGTAGAGGGGGGAGAGCTTGTTTAGCTTGGTCTCTCTGAGGGACTGTAGTAGTGGGGAGTTGTATAGCAATGAGGGAAGCAGGTTGCAGTTTGCAATGGCTCATCGTGCTTCTCCAGAGAGGGAGTTTCCAAGGCGGTATAGGAGGCCCAGCCTCTGGTGGATAGATTTAGTCCCCCAATCTGAAGTTCTCCAGTTTCCTGACAAACAGTCCACGTTAGAAAGAGTCAAAGGCATTACAGATACAGGACATCCACTGCCCAACCCTTATCCACAGCCCTTGTCACTTGATTCAGACAGGTTTATTTAGCAAGACCTCCCACTGGTAAACCCAAGCTTCCTGGTGTCCTGTAGACCATTTGCCTCCTAGAACTCTACCAGCCTCTCCTTTATTACTTATTCCAATACTTTCCCCTTGATAGATGTCAGACTGCCCATTCTGTAGTTGCCCAGCTCGTCTTGCCTCCCCCTTTTGCACAGGGGTCCAGATCTGCTGTCCTCCAATCCCCCAGCACTTCCCCAGTTTCTAAAAATCAGTAGAAGAGGCCTGCCAGCAGTCCTGTTAGGAGCTGCATTATCTCCCTCAACACCCACTTGTGCATCCTGTTCTTACCTTTATCCACCTTCAGTGTCTGTAGGCCACTTAACACCCTTCTTCCATGATGATCCGTCCCATGTTGATGCCTGCTAGTGACACCTTAATGTTTCTAATGCTGCACTTAGTCAGTCCGTCCTTGTTTTCAACCATGAGAACTGAACAGAGGTTTCCATTCAGTAAATTTGCCTTAAACTTCTTGTCCTCCTACCCCTCCTCTTTCCTGAGCCTGGTCACCATTTCCTGGTTTTGCAGTGCTCTTGTATGAAAGAATCTTGTATCGAAAGAATGCTTTGTCTCCTTCTTTAATCCCTTTTCGATTGACCTAAGCTCTGTGTTTGCTTTTGCCTGTCCTACTGTTCTACTGGTCGTCCTCTGCCTCTTCTGTTAGTCCCCTCTGTCCACTTCTGTCTGACTTACTTTGTACCTTATGAATGCCCTTTTTTGCTTTTACTGCCTCTGCCACTCCTTTGGAAAACCACAGTAGTATCCATCCCCTCTTGCCCTTGACTCCTTGTATAGAGACTTGTCACCTTCAGTATCTCGTCTTTTATCAAGTCCCATTCACCATCCACTTCTGTTGCTGCTTTCACATCCTGTAGATTTTATCCTAGCACTAAACTAATCCTCCCCAAATCCATCCTTTTGAAGTCTTAAGACCTTAAGCCCTATTTACACTGACCAAGCCATTACACACCGGTGTGGGTATCATGGTATGAGGTTCATCTGGTCATTTATGAAGCCAGTGGTGTACACCACTTTAGGCGTCCACACTGGTGTCTTGGGAATGGCATTGTGGAACCTACAGTAGTAACCAGAGACATTGCCAGCTATTTCTAGATATTTCACAAAATTTCTGTAGAGTTTCTTTCTGCTGCCCTTACTGTGGAAATGCAGAAAGCAGGAGATATTTCTGGAAATATCACAGAAATTTCAGGAAATATCTGGCAGTGTCTGTGGCTGCTACTGTATCCTATAAGGAGTTCTCTGTGTATTGTGATGCTAAATTACTCTCAGGCAGTGAGGAGGAAAGTGTCCACCATTTATACAGCACTTGAAACCCCTTACACCAGCTCAGCTCCTCTGTCTAGGACAAAGGCAGAAGAGCCACACTGGTTTAATGCTTGTGAAATTTACACGCACAAATGTACACTGGTGTGGCTCTTCAAACTATCTACACCACTATAGAAATGGTCAGTGTAAATGGGGCTTTAGTCCCAGAGCACACCTTATATTCTAGCAGTTTGATCTCCACCCGTACAGCTCTATGATCACTGGATTCCAGTGGTTCCCCACCCTGACCTCCCCCATGCTGTTCCTGTTTATAAGGATCAGATCCAGTATGGCCCATCCCCAGTGGGTTCTACAGCTTTCTGGACTAAAAATGCCTCTTGAATTCCATCACCAGGAACTGACTTCTTGTGCTCACTGCTCTTGGGATACTTCAGTTCATGTCTGAAATGTTGAAGCCCCTGAATAACATCACCTCCCCAGTTCATCTGCCACCTTGATTTTCTCCTCTAGCTGTCCTTTGGTTTCTCTCCTTTGTCTTACATGGACCAGGACTGCTTCTATCCCTGTATACCCCCTTGTTTCCTGCACCTCTGAGACTTGTATTCCATCCCTGGTGTACAGTGCCACCCCACACCCACTCCCTTGTACCCTGTCCCTCCTGAATCTTGTGTATGCCGGTAACTTTAACCCCACTCATGGTGCTGTGTTGCTCATGTTTTAGTTAAATACCTCATGTCCAGTTGTGCCTCAGTCACTGTTGCTTGGAGGTCACAGAACCTCTGGCATTAGCACACATTACCCTCCATACCCCACACATCTTCCCTTCTGTCCATTTCCCCCTGATTACTCTGCCTCTGAACTTCTCTGCTAATGTCCTCCCTGCTCTTGCCTTTTTCCAATGCTCCCTACACTGTCCATTTCCTACCTACTTTCCCCACCCTGCTTTGTTGATGCACCTGCATTTTTCTTATGCAGTGGCCCCCCTGTAACCAGCCTTCCTC
Organism: Neoceratodus forsteri; assembly: GCA_016271365.2. NCBI lineage: Eukaryota > Metazoa > Chordata > Ceratodontiformes > Ceratodontidae > Neoceratodus > Neoceratodus forsteri. Next base: position 103,379,995 of record CM057451.1, read on the forward strand.
CCTCCCTCCCCTCCCATCTGATGTGACCCTCTTGCCTGCTGTACTGCTGGGTGGAGATACTCCTGGTCCCCCTTCAGTTGTATGGATGTGCCTACCCTTAACTGTGCTGCATCCCCTGTTTCCTAGTTTAATGGTTTTCTAGGTGTTATACAAACCTATGTCCCAGCTCTCTGATGCTCTTCTTATTGTGGTGCAGTTGATCCCTTTTGAAAAGCCTCCAGTGCCACCAGGTGTTTCCCTAATCTCCAAAAACCTAAAAACCCTTCTCCTATGCCAGTCCTCTAGCCATGCATTGAATTTATCTATTCTACATTGCTCCCCATGATTGTAGAATGGCTTTGGTAGGACCTTGAAGAAGGTTACTGCCCTTGCTCTGTCCCTTAGAATACTATCTACTGTAGGGTGCAGAAGTTCTTCTTTACTTCCTCTGCACTTCTCCTGTCCTAGTCAGATAATTTGTGCCTATGTTCACTATCAGATACAACCTTCCCATCCCTCCCAGTGAGTTTCAAAGCTTTCTTTCTAAAAATACCCGCTGTTGCTCCTGGCAAACTGTGAACCTCACTTTTGAGTCTGGTGTGGACCCACACTATCCAAAACAATGGAGTATCCCAGTACCATGGCACTGTTCCTTTCCCCTTTGGGGCTCCCATACAACCCTGGTTCATTTTCAATGGACAGAGCCCCTTTCCCGTTTACAGCAGCTCCCACCCTCTGCTGGGGGGATTTCAGGTGTCTTCCTATAACAAGAGCAGGTACTTGTCTGAGGTAGGTAAGATTTGCATCTTTGGTATCCAAGCTCCCCAGCCCTTCCCTCTCTTCCAACTGCAGTCTATTTGTCCCTGTTAGGTTCTGGACCCCCCTATAGCAACAGAGCCTGTTGACTCCTTGGTTTGTTGATGGTTCTGACTCTCAAGTAGTGGATTTTCACCCTTGCAGCCTCAAATTCATCTCCCAACACCTGAATCCTTCTGCGGTTGAGGCACTGGCTGTGTACTCTAAGCACCCTCCAAGTGATGACTAACCCAAAATTCCAACACTCCAGCTACTCCCCACAGCAATGTCCCACCAGCAAGTTCATGTGTGACATCTTAGTGCCTATCAGCTGTTAATAACAGCTTATGCCCTGCTACTCGACTGTACTTCAGCTAGGGATTTGGTTATCCTCTATAAAAACACTATGCTCACCCCTCACACACAGACCTTGATGAAGCCCTATCTCAGGAATTATGCTACCCTCAGTAACAACATTAAGCTCACCTTGCACACACAGACTGCAGTGAAGCCTATAAACTGGTTTAGTTGTAGTAATAACAGAATATAAAGCTATACACCATCAGTGGCATAGAGCCACTCTAGATGGAGTTACCCTCCGATACACCCATAATCTTGTAACAAATGTTCTGCCTTAACTAAACCCAAGAAGGAAACAGCAACATGACTGCACCCAAATAAAGTCCCCTGCAGAACTCTGGACTTCCCTGCAGATGAACTGCAGGTGCCATCCTCCTTCTTCATGGTCACTCACTCAAGGGGTCATTTGGGCCTGTGGCACACTGAGCCAAGGCTCATTTCCTGCTGTGACCCAAGGGGAGAGGAATGAGAGGTGAATGAAACACAAAATACATTATTAGTACACTAATACATAGCAACAACAATACATACAGTGGGGTCTGTGCACATGGGTGTGGGGTGTGGATTGCCTATGAGCTGCAGATCCATGGCACATAGGTAATCCTAAGTAACAGTTCTGTACCCGAGGGGTCCTGTGGACTCCTGTGCACATACACGGAAGGGACATGTGTCCCTTCCACACTGGATCCTCTGGTCAGTCATGCAGCTGTTTGGGTAGCTGGTCCAGGGGCATGTGTGGGGGCATTTCTGCAGTCTGCGCCATTCATGTATATGTGGAGTGCCATGCAAAGGAGCACAGGACATGGCAGTGGGAATCCTGCCGTATTTTTGCAGACCTCCCCAATGCCACTCATTGGCTGTGGTGGGACAGGGAATTCCCTGACCGTGATGCCCCAGCCCACTGGGCTGAAAAGGAAGGCTGGGGCCATCCATTCCAGCACTCACCTGTACATTTACAAAACACCGGGACCCGTGCCTACCCAGAATACCTTGCTCATGCGAAGCAGGGGATCCACTACAAGACCCAGGAGGGGCATCCAATTGACTACCTGCCTGTGTTCCTCAAACCGCACCTTGCAGCTGTGCACCAGGAGGGGTTGGGTCATGGACAGCTGCCCTGCTGTGGCATACCACATACCCTGCACCTATCCATAGTGTGTAGCTACATGGGCTAGGTTACCTGGCTTGCCTTTGTGCATAGCCTCCAATATGCCTAATTACACAGCTGAAACCATAATAAACAGTACTTGGTAGTTATGAAGCCCATGATCTATACTATAGAAATTGTCTTCAACTATGCTTATGAAGTGGTGGGGGTGACATGATGACCCTAGAGTTCATTCTGACTTTAAACTACAGTACTGTCACAAGAGCAGACATGAAACTCTAGGAGTTACAAATGGAAAACAAATTTCTAAAATATATTCCTAACCTTAAGATACAATGATTCTTGCAGTCAAGATATAATAGTAAAATATGGTGATGGGGCAGATGAGAGAAAATGAATTCAGACCTCATTTGGCATGTTTTCTGAAGTAATTAAGAAAACTAGAATGTTATCTTGCAAAGCGATGTAATTTTGCATCCCCTGTGGAGTCAATTTATTGTACATATTTCTCTAAATCTGTGCAATTTATAAACACAGTTTTAAATAATTCGTAAGGCAGCTGCCTTAAAATTGCATAGACAACCCATCCACTTTACACACTGTCCGGAAATAATGAAAACATTTACTGGCTGTAAATGGAAGTAGCCTACCAAAATCATCTGTTAGAGAGGTGTGTGTGTGTGTGTGTGTGTGTGTGTGTGTGTTTTGTGGGTGCTTCACTGCAGCTTTTCATCTGTTTTATCTTTAAGCTTTTGATCATGCCTTGATCAGCTGTTTATATTGTTTGGCGTCAGCAGTAATCTGGTAAACTCTGCTTTATGTCGATTTGTATCTGTCAAAAACCCACAGTGATATATGTTTGTCCTGTTTGTCAAAACAAAATTAAGGACTGGAATTGTCTAGACTGCACAGCTGTCCTTGGATTTTTTAAAGCTGTTGGCGGCAGATTGTGTTCCTTCTTTTATTTTATTTTTTTCTTCTTTTCCAGATATCAAAGAGAGAAGTGAAAAAATGAAAGAGGGCCTCAGGGGGCACCTTGCAGTGATGTTAAGGCTTTATTTGAAAGGAAAAACTCCAGGATGTATTCCAGCTGCCACCTGGTTTTGACATTTCCCACCTCTTTGGTAAAGTAAGTTCCAAACCAAATTTCTGACAGTCAGTGCTGTCAAGTATTACCTCCTCTGTGCTAATACATTTGTTTTCCAGAGGCTCATTGGTTTACCAGAGAACTGTCCTGTACATTTCAGAGGTGTGTGGTGATTTGAGTTTTGTTGTAGTGTATTAGCACAAACAATGAGAGTACTCAAGGGGACATAATAAGGTTTTGCAGGACATAAGGTTTTGCTGTTCTTGGCATGTGCTTAAGCAAGAAGATTTGTAAAATGTGACTGCTATTCCTTTAAAGAGCCCCTGACATTGCTGGGACAGCTTTGAAAAAATGTAAGACTTAGACTCAGTTAGCCCACACCTTTTCTATAATTCTCACCATTATTTCTTTATTACTAAGTACACATACTTGGAGATAAGGTATCTGCCCTATTCTCAATGACTGCTTGTCTACACCTTGAATCACAATGCTGTCTATGACATCACACTGTTGCTGTGGAGATAATTATGATGTCATAAACAGGGTATTATGAAGCAGTGTGTAAAGAATCAGTCACAGCTAATGAAATCCAGGAGAACGTGACCATGTGTTATCCAACTGTTCTCAGTAAGAAATAAAAAAAGGGAAAGAATATAAGAAAATATATTAATTTTAAATTAATTTGTATCTAAATCTAAAATATTTCAAAGTTTTCCAAATTGTCTCAGGGGCTCTTTAAAAAGCATCTCATTATGGTTTGAATTATTGACTGAGACATCACCCAAATATTTTTATTGTTCAGATTCTTCCCAATAAGCCAGAATGATCCCACACGAGCTTTAATTCAGTATTGCTCATCATGCAAATAACTATTAATGACTCTCACTCCCCCAGACAAAAAAATATTCATGCATATGAAAAATGATTTTCTTCTCTTGACATTTGCTGTTGATAATGGAGCAATGCATGATAGCATTATGAATGTTGAAATCATTCTTCTACAGTTAGACAAGCTGTAGCATAGAAAACAAGAAATTATTAATGTAAATAAATGTGCCTCCTTCTTCCCTGCCTAACTGTGTCTCTCTCAATGAGGTTAGTTGTAAGAATAATGGACGTCTTTAACCTAATGCCCAGGCTAGCAGGCTGTTGTGTATTGCTTACATAAAACCTGGTTTTATATATTTTTGAAATGCCAGTTAATGATTTGTGACATCTGTGATCTGTAATGATTTCTGACATATGTGACGTGTTACTGCATGTAAAGACTGAAGAGTGGAATTCTGTCTAGTCTGTTTCATATATCTGGGGAACAAACAGATAAACTAAATAAGCATTATCTTATTTGGTATGTACTGTAGCAGTGTATACCACTTTCATAGAAACATGCAAGAATTGAATTTTGTTAAGTATAAAAAGTACCATTAAAGTTTAAAATGAATATAGATAGGTGCTTTAGAATAATGCTGCTTAGGGGGCCCAGATCATGCTCAGCTTTGAGAAAAGCCCTCAAGACAACCCACACAGGTATCTTTATTTTCCATTTTAGAGTTTGAGGGACAGAAGACCTCATATTTTGACTCAGATGAGCTGGCAACCTGATTCCTTCCACTTCCAATTGTGGAGCCCCACTCCCACTCTTAGAGTTTTTGTGAGTGCTGTAGCATGCTCCATAGAAGTAAATGAGGGCTTTCTTACTGGTAAAGGATATCTTTGGTACTCCTCTAGTTAAGCTGAAAGACATGGGCTTAAGCATATGACTTATGTGACAACCTCCATGAGAATAAACACCTTTTGTAAGCTAAAGGAACATCTCATCTTGCATTTTGGTGTCTGCTGTGCATGTGCAATGCTCAGTTTCAGCTGGACCGCCCCTCATGTTGTTTTCCATAAGCTTTTTACAGTGACTGTTTCTGGTAATAGGTAATGGTTTTGTTTTTGAGAGAACACTGTCTCTTTTTTAGTCTATTTTATTTATTTATTTTATTTATTTATTTAACAAATTGGAAAGACCTTTGAGCCAAGGGCTCTTTTACAGAGGTTCCACGTCAAGTCACAAGAACAACAAATTACAATGGTTTCAGTAAGTAGTACAACATGAGGAAAGTAATTACATAAACAAAAGAATAATAGGCAAGATAAATATTGTGTCAAGTACAGCCAGTGGCCTTGTCTGAAGTGGGGTGAAAAGGATTACAAGGAGAGAAGGACAGGGAGTGAATTGGGGGGTGGAAAGAGAAAAATAAGAGCAAGGAGGGAGATGCCACAATGTAGCTTATGCAGGAAAGACCCCTGGGAGGCAGGGGAGGTAGAGGGAGAAACAAGGTGAGGAAACAGAGAAGGGAGGGGGAAGTAGGAGTGGAGGGGTAAAGGAAGGGGGGATGAGGTAGGATGAAAAGAGGGCAGAAATGGGGACAGGAAAGGGATGACGGAAGGAGGTGCTGTAAGTGGAATAGCGCAGCAACAGGGTAGGGCTATACAGGGGTGAATGATAAAAGAGGAAGGTCCCAGTGCATTTAGCTGTCAGCAAAGATTAGGTATAGCAGTCACAAGATGCCCTGGAAACTAGGAATTGATGCAGCTTCTGCTTAAATGGTCCCAAGGTTGCAGTTATCGCAATCTCATGAGGGAGGGAATTAAATAAATTAGCAGCTCTAACTGCAATGGATTGCTGTTGGAGCGAGCTTGGACAGTGAGGGACAGTAAAAGTCTGGCTCACAGAACTTTGTGTGCTACAAGTGCCCCGGAAGGGACTGAAAAGCTGAAGGGAACCTGGTGGTAGGAGACCACCAGAAGACAGGCTTGATATTTAATGTGAGCCTGGAGTTGAAGCCAGTTTTTTTTGTCCGTAAAGGTCACAAGTGTGAGTACGATATGCTGCACCAGTTAGTAGACAGCATGCCTTATTCAGAGCTGCGGTGAGTAGATGTAGGGTTATGTCTGTGACAGAACCATAAATGACCAAACCATAGTCAATAATAGACACAATTGAACTTTGGATAACCAATCTGAGGGCTTCGGTAGTAAGGCAGTGTTTATGCCTGTGTAGAAGGCCTAGGTGAATGTTAACTGCTCTGGCAGCATTCTCAACATGGTTGGAGTAGGAGAGTGTACTATCCAGAGTAACTCCTAGGTATTTAAAAGATTGAGTCTGATCAAGGACTACACCTGCACTGTTTTTAATCACCAATTGTTTGGCTTTATGCTTGCTGTGGGTACCATGGAAGAGCATGACCTTAGTTTTTTTGCAATTAAACACCAATTTATGAGAGGTGAACCAGGACTCAGTTTCAGTAAAACATTTATGAAGTTGGGCCTGAAGGAGGGTAGGGTCAGCAGTCTTTGAGAAAATGACTGCTTCATCCATGTAGAGGAGTACTGATTCGAAAAAGGATGCCAGAAGATTATTGAAGAAGGTGCTAAATAGAAGGGGTCCCAGTATCAATCCTTAAGGAACCCCAGAGCAGACAGGCAGTTTAGCAGAAAGGGTAGACCCTATTCTCACCTGTTGTGTGCGGTTTGCTAGATAGCTGGTGAACCACTTTAGGGCTTCTGAAGATATACCAAGCCCAGCAAGTTGATGTATCAGCAAATGGTGATTGACTGTGTCAAATGCTTTAGACAGGTCAATAAAGGTTGCATCAACAAGTTAACCCTGATCAAGAGTATAGGGAATGAAACCTGTGAATTCCAGTAGGGCTGTAGATGTGCTGTGCCCTTTCCGAAAACCATGTTGTTGGACACATGGTAGGTTGTATTTTTCCAGGTACTCCACAAACTGGTCAGCAACAATTCTCTCAAGTGCTTTGGACAATGGGAGAAGGATAGATATAGGCCTATAATTCCCAGGTAGTAATTTGTCCCCACTCTTAAAAACTGGTGTAAACTAGTAAGCTCTTTGTTTAAAACCCAAGATAAACCTCAGCTAATAAAAGCCTTGTTAGTTGAGCAGTGGCTTTGTTTTAAAACGGACAACACTCTATACAGTATGTTAAAAAATGTTACAACATGTATGTCAAAAAACACCCCCATTAACTTTAAGCTAAGACATAAAATATTTGAGCATGAGGGCAAGGCTTCACATTGTAAGTGGAAGGGATCAATCTGTTGGCTCCACAGAACCAAAATACAATCCCTTCACTACCTTAAAGAACTACCACAAAAATCTCCAAAATAATAAGTTGTGTAGAGTGGTTTTGGTGTGTGTGTGTTTATGTGTGTGTGTGTGTGGTCCTACGGTGTCCTTGTCTTTGTTTGCTGTTAGGATTTTTTTTCTTAATATTGCCCACTTGTTTGGTCTCTGAGGAACTCTATGCTTTCTTCTTTTATTACATTTCTCTTTCTCACAACAGCTCACGTCCCATGAGGCAGTGATGCATTGAAGACCATTTATTCAATGAGTGCTAGCTTACTGTCCATTTTACAGCAGTAGAACTGTGCTAATAAGTACCTCTCCTTATTCTTACTAGTTTGACCTCCTCCCTCACCCCTGTCCCTGTGCCATCCTTCTCCCTAAGCTCTTATCACCCCCGCACCTTCTCCATCCCTTTTAACCAACCAGTCTGCTTCCAGCCTTGCTGCCTTTCATCTCATCTCCCCTGCCTCTGAAACCAGCTACCTCCAACCCTTCATGATTCTCCCTCATTCCCAGCCCTCAAGTATCTAATAAAATTCATTTCTCCTCCACCCTGCACCTGCCTCCCATCTTCCCCCTGCCCCCAATCACCTCTCCCTCTCCTTAACCCCTGACCCTCCTCCCTCACATCAAGCTGACCGTCTTCCTGAAACCCTCTGTTTCTGCATGGTCCAACAGCTTTTTATATAATATATATATATATATATACACACACACACACACACACACACACACACACACATATACATATCATAGTTTGTACAGCCGTATAGCTTTAATCCAAGCTTTATCCTTTCGTTGTATATATGTTGAATCCTTAACCTGACATTATACTGTTTTGATCTTGTATTGTAAATAGTTCTGCCTCTTTGTCATGTTTTGATCATTCCTCCTGCATTTATGTTCTTGCATTGTAAATAGTGTTGTCTCTTTGTCATGTTGATTATTCTTTCTGTATTTATCCTCTTGTACCCCGCTTCCCTGGGTCACACCTGGAAATGAGCCCCAGCTCAGTGTACCTTTCCTGGTTGTCAACTTTTAAATAAATAAAAATAAATAAATTATCCAATAAGCACTAATAAAGGCTACACTCAGAGTTTGGCAAATATCTGAGGGATAAGGGAGTGGGCAATCTTTAGGAAAACAGCTAGTGTCTTCACTAATTATAGTGTAATGGACCTGCAGATGTGGGCCCACCACCGCGCTCAGCCCCCTCAAAACATAAAGGACTCTGTCCTGGTGTCTTCTGGGGAAAGGAGGGGCCCCAGATTCTGGTGCCTTTTCCCTGGCCTGTGTGCTGTTGAGTTACCTAACTGACAGCGCCAGACACCAGCTGAGGCAGAGAGGGCCTACAAAAGATGGACTGTGCTGGAGGCAGGTAGATCTGGGATATATCTCATGGTTAGCAAGACCTGCTGTGCTGGGAGGTGGTGCAAGGTGTACCATCCCAGGTCAAAAGAGAGAGCAAACTGTAAGGGTAGCTGCAGAGTTTGGCAGTGGGAGAAAGCAGCAACTGCATTCAAGCCATCAAGTTCACAATTTGAAGATCTAACACAAAAACACAAAGTAGGAGACTTAGAGTTGCTGGTCCAGGTCCCATAGTAGGAACCACAGCAAGGTGCTGGACTGCCATCAACCCAAGGATTTAGAAGTTGGGAAGTGTGTGGGTCAATCTAGGGTCTCAGCAGTCCAGAGAGAGTGAGAGGAGGATGAAGGATCCAGTGGCCAGTGCTATAATTTACTGGTTGTGCTTGAAGGGGAGAGAGCCTGCCATTATGGTCAACACCCTAGGACAGCAGTGATGGAGAGACCCACTGAGAAAGTAAGAGCAACCCGTGACCAGGAACCATAAGCACACTGCGAAGCCACCTATGTTTCAAGGGACATCTACAGTTGTTCATTGTTTTCTGCAAGTTGGCCATCAGGCCAGATTACAAACACCCCAATCTGAGGGTTTTCTGACATTTAAATAAAGGCACTGCCTCTTGGGGGGGGGGGTAGTTGTATTCAGCATGTTAAGAGCACCATTGCAGAGGTCACATGTGTGCCTGAAGGAAAATGGCCACCTAAACCTTTTGCTTTCAGCCACCACTGGCAGAATCCACCTTCATCTGCCAGCAGCATTTACTTTATAATGGTAGAGTTCTGCAGATGCAGTAGGGGAAACATATTTAAGCAGACCAGTTGGCTTATTTAGAACACCATATGGCACTGCAAAAATGAAAAAAGAGCCAAGATTCCTCACTTCCTTCAGGACGCCTATCTGCCTCCAAGATGGCCATGCTCCAGAATGTTACTGTCTTGGCCTCATATACCAATGATCAGCACAACAGTCTGTTCGAGAAAACAGCCCTGATGGTGGAAACAATCCATGTAAGGGTCAAAGACACACGAGCGAGCCTAGCTTCCTTGATTGGGTAAGTTTTAACTGTATAAAACTAGCTCATCTCTTTAACAACCCCCCACGAGACCCACTACAAGCAGCTGAAAGCTGTGGAACAGCAAATCAACTGACTGCAAAACTGGAAGACTTGGAGGGTTGGGGCTACAAAAAGAATTTGGGGATCCTAAAACTGCAGGAGGTGATTGAGAGGAAAGACGTGGTTCAGTTCCTCTGCACCCAGCTCCCCATTTGGCTACAATTGAACCACGGTGAATTTGATTTCGAGCTGGATTAGGCCTGCAGGATCAGAAGGATAAAACCGATTTCCAACACAGCACATCTCCAACTTTTCATCTTTGAACTCCTGCAGTATCAGGATAAAGAGATCCTGAAGAAAGTGGGAGAACTTCAGGACATTGTAGTAGCTGGATCACAGAGCTCCTTCTATCTTGACTATCAAAGAGAGGTTTTGAACAATCAATAAGCCTTTGATAAAATAATAATGTGGTTTCCAAACAGGGTAATCCAGTACTCTCTGCTTTATCCTGTGGTATTAGCAGTCTCTCTCTCCAATGCAAGATGCCTCCCTTCCAGACACTGAAAGATATTATTTAGTACCTGGAAGTCAATTTGAGACCCTCCTGGAGAATGCAATCAGTGACCCCACCTCACTCTCCCAACCACCCAACTGCTGCACCCTCCTTGGAAGGGACCCTGCCTGAATCGACTGTGGCCATGGAGATATAGCCTGTGCCTCACACAGTGAGTACTATAAATTGAAATAAAGGAGAGGCCAGACTGACTATGGGAGACCTGTGCTAATTCCTCAGGGAGCTTTGTGGGTAAAATTATGAGAAAAACTGTGCAACTCTCATTCTCCTCTGCTTGACTGTTTGGTGTTTGCAAAAATTTACATTTGGGAGGGCTTGCCCGAGGTTCATTGTGGGGAATAGCTTCTCCCACAACCTCTATTTAAGCCCTCTTCCAACACACCTCCCTTGCTTAGGGAGTATTTTTTGTTGCTCCCCACATCGTTTCTGCGGCTGTGCTTTCTGTGCTCCTGCTGCCTGTTCATCTTTTTGTGCTCCCCTCTCCTTTTTATTGCCCTTCCCTCCCTGCCTCCGTGCCTCTCGCACTGTGTTTTTTTTCTCCAGCCACCTCCCTGCTCCTTTCTCCCCCTTCCTTGTCGACTCAGATCCCTTTTCCTGGCTCCCCTAGTCATTTTTCTTTTTGAGCATTCTCATACCTCCAGCAGACACTTTCAGGCATCCCTGCATAATTTTGACTCCCAACCGCTTCAGCCCCCTTGCCTGTTCTCCTTCCTGCTTCTATTTACAGTATACGCCTGCAATTGCTGACATGGAACTTCATCTACGTGGTACGACTCCACCCTATGGACTTGTACGTACATTCTGTTTTAACTGCTCTCATGCCATTCTTCCACTACTGCATATTGAAATGACATTGTTTTCTATGGCACGCTTTGCTATTACTTACCAAAATCAAGCTACTTAAAGAGCCTCTGACACAGTTAGAAAAACTTGGGAAAATGTGAGATTTAGACAGTTCAGTTTCTATTTCATGTATTTTCTATAATTATTTACCGTTTTTCTTTATTACCAAGGACAACTGTATAAGAGAGGCTTACTGTCCCTTAGACCCTATCTGCTCTTTCTGCTATCCTACATATGACATCATAATCCGGGTTGCAGCTGGAAACGAGCTTCTGGTCATGGTGCTATTCTAGGTTACCAACTTTTAAATGAATAAATAAGCAAAATAAATAATTCCCCATTTATGGCATCATAATTATTCCCACAGCAACAGACTGTGATGTCATAAACAGAACTGTGATGTCATATGTAGGCAAGCAGCCAGAACAGATAGGGCAGTGATCCTGTTTACATGTAAATGCCCTTAGTAATAAAGAAGAATGAGAAATACAGAAATAATATTAAAATATAAGTTCACTTGTGCTAAACATTACATTTGGTCAAAGTTGTCACAGTGATGTCAGGGGCTCTTTAAAGCTGTGGTCATCATAGCTGCCTATAAATATGTAGCTGTTGAACTACAAACCAACCTCAGTTCTGCACCAGGACCATGATCCTGTTCTTCCAAAGGGCAATGTTTAAACGAATGCAAAAGCAATCACATACACCCTAAAATCAGTATTTTTACCTTTTCAAAATGAATATCAATTTGATGCACTGGATTTCACATTGAAATGAGGCTTTTCCTTAACACCCAGGAGAAAAACTGCCCTGCATGCATGCACTAACACATGCATAGTAATTTCTGCTAAACTGAGCACTAATTTAAGGTATTTGAATTAAGAACCAGCACTGAGGCACTGGAAATAGGCTGTTGGTTAACTAGAATCTGCAGCTTATCCAGTAGGTAGGGAAATGGGCAGACTGGGTGGGCCAAGTTGTCCTTATCTGCTGTCAAAGTCTATGTATGTTTCTATCTATACCTTCCTACACCTCTGATATCCCATTTATTCCACCACTGCCACTCGTGAATTACTTCATTTTTCTATCTGACTCTCAAGCCATGATTACACTATGGTCATTTTTTCCAGATACATGGGATCCCAGAAGCTAAGTCTGCATAATTTTTCCATGTTCTCTTTGTCATTCATTGCACAGATTTTGTACCTCACCACAAAGACTACACAATGCGGAGCAACAATCTTCAGAATGTTACTTTACCTTCTCTACCTTCTACCACTTGTCGCTTCTGTGTGGGAACGGAACTGCCTCCTACTTACCATTTTGACATCCTCTGTCCCTAACTCTGCTTGGCAGCATCAAGTACAGGTTAGCTCGCCTCAGCTACCAGGGATGGGAGCCATGTCTATGATCTACAGACTGTTTCTGTACCTTCTCTACCTCATACCAGTTGCCGCTTCCCTTTGGGAACAGAACTTACACTCTGTGTACCCTCATCATTCTACTTATGCTGCTTCAGGTCACCACCATTCACCTCTGCTGTCCCTGATGGTTGCCTCAGTCTACAGTCTACTGCTTCATCTGAAATGTTTTCAGCCTTTTACCCAGCTACCACTCCTTTCAGGAACAGGACTCTGCCTGACTCGTTTCTCCATCTTATCTCATCTGCAGCCTAGGATCTTCATCTTATCTGCCAACTTCCATAGCCAGGAGCCTGACTCTACCATGGACTGTCTCCATTGTTTGCATCTATACCAATGCAGATTGCCATTTCCATTAAGGAACAGAACTCCTTCAACCAAGTTCTCTCATCATTCTACGTTCATTGGACAAATCCAGCCCGGATCATTTTACTGTAGCCATCCCGTCCGGATGCATGTCCCTCCATTCTGCTGCTTCACATGTGTTTTTCTCCACCTGCTACCTGATGCCACGACCCTTTTGGACCTGTACCTCCTATTTCTGCCTGACACTTTGACCATGGAACGTGGACCTCTTCAACTTGTTTGGCTCCATCCTGCCAGTTTGCTACTTCCCTTCAATCACAGGACCCTTCTGATTCGAATGGCTCCACTCGCTGTCCCACTCTTCCATGGACCTTAGTTCTCTAGCCCTTTTGGTCTCCTTTCCTTCATCACATGGATCCTGCTGGCTTGTTCAGTCCCTCTCTCACTCAAGGTTGACTGGCTCATGGACTTCTTTGCTGCAGGTCCCCCATCCAGCTGCTGTATGGACTTATTTTCTTTTGCAGATTTGGGACCTCGTCCTTCGTCACTCCAGCTCCTTCCATCACTTCTCTAATCATTTCCAGCCTTCATCAATGTGGGGCGCCTGTCTCTCACCTCAGCTGCTTTTGGTAATTGACTTGGCTCCTTGGCCTTCCATGGCTCATCCTCTGATTCCTTGCTTTAGCCTTCCTGCATTTTGCTGTTGTTCACTGGGCAGTTGGCCCAGTCCGGGGCCTCCTGCTCTGGACATCGTCTGGCTTCACCTGAACTGTAGCAATTCCCGGATTATTCATTCAGTTCCTCAGGATCCACTCCAGACTTCCTTCTCATTTGGATGGCTTCCTTTTCATCTTTGCCTTATAGGCTTGGGGCTTCATACTGTTTGTTGTGGCTCTTTTGGGTCTTGTACCCTATCTCTCACCAGTATTCCTACCCAGTTATCTGTTCTCCATATGATCCATCTCATACTCCTACTTTGGCTATTCTAACAGTACCCATCTACTACTCATTGGATCACTCATTCATTACTCTGGATATATTCCTGTCAGTAAGCATCCCTTAGCTAACATGTAGCTTTTCCCAGATTATTCATTCAGTTCCTCAGGATCCACTCCAGACTTCCTTCTCATTTGGATGGCTTCCTTTTCATCTTTGCCTTATAGGCTTGGGGCTTCATACTGTTTGTTGTGGCTCTTTTGGGTCTTATACCCTATCTCTCACCAGTATTCCTACCCAGTTATCTGTTCTCCATATGATCCATCTCATACTCCTACTTTGGCCATTCTAACAGTACCCATCTACTACTCATTGGATCACTCATTCATTACTCCGGATATATTCCTGTCAGTAAGCATCCCTTAGCTAACATGCAGCGTAGACTCTTATGTCATCATAGAGTTTTACATTGCCCATTCAGCTCCTCACGGTCATTTCATAAATCCAATTAGTCTGGACATTAGGAAGATCTTCCCCCGTCTCTATTGGATGTACACCCCCGAATCCCATCCATTCAACCACTGTGCCTTCCCAGATTGCCTCATCTCACTGACTATCCTCATACATGCAAAGGACTTAAATCCTTCTGATATGCTCTGACATAGTAGCCAGCATCATTTCAAGGGATACTGGCAATCGCAAGATAACCCATTCAACTAAGGACAGTATCCATTTTCCATCTCAACCTAGTGTTCCAACACCATTTCATTCACCAAGTTACTCGACTCCTACTTCTCAACAGACATTGCTTGTTTTTGAATTTCACAGATATCTTCCAGAACATTCGATGTGGGACCTCCACCACCTAGCTGATTACTAACTTCACACCATCCAAATCATCATTTTGCTCCTGGACTTCGCTATTCTGCACTACACTCATCCACACTTTTTCTCCGGTCCTCTTCAATGTCTTTTTTTTTTTTTTGCAAATAACTTCATTTTATTGTAAAGATAAAAAATATAACACACAACATACAACATACAAGATACAAGATACATAACCGAAATATGACAAAAAAAACAGAATAAAATACACCCATTACCCTTACCCTCAACCCCCCCCAGCAGCTATCCAATATACATAAAATACAAATCTGTTACCGTATTAGCCCTAAAATCAGTCATAATATTAGCTAGCAACCTACACTGTATGGGAGAAGAGAAACTCAGAAATCAATATAACCTCGGGCTTCCAATTACTGAGGAAAAGAAATAAAGGTATTAATACAGTGAATAAAGGGGATGAAAAAATAAAGGGATAGCGGGATGAGAAAAATGAAAGGAAGGGGAGAGTAAAAGAAATGGAGGGAAAGTTGTAAAGGAGGAAGTCCCCTCAACTAATAACCATATCTGTCCTTCAGACTCTGAAGGAGACTACCCCAGCACTTTTGAAATTTGCCCGATGCATTAAAGAAAGTTAACACTGACCTTTCCGCATTTAGTGCATTCAGGAATTCATCTCTCTTCAATGTCTTTATAAGCGACATTGCAGAGGGACTGGAAGGAAAAGTATGTCTCTTTGCAGATGACGCAAAGATCTGCAACAGAGTTGATGCACAAGGGGGGGTGGAAAGGATGAAAAGGGACTTGACAAGGTTAGAGGAATGGTCAAATGTATGGCAGCTTAGATTCAATGCTAAGAAGTGCAAGGTAATGCACCTGGGAAACAAAAACCCAGGAGAAGAGTACACAATGGGGGGTGAGATACTAACAACAACAAAAATGGAAAGGGACCTGGAGATAGTCATATCAGATGACCTAAAGATGGGCAAGCAATGTGAGAGGGCAGCAAGGAGGGCTGGGGGGATACTGGGATGCATAGGGAGAGGCATCACCAGTAGAAAACAGGAAGTTATTATCGCTCTGTACAGACAGCTGGTCAGACCCCATCTGGAGTACTGCGTGCAGTTCTGGAAACCCAGTCTTCGCAAAGACATACAGGATGGAAGCTGTCCAGAGGAGGGCAACTAAAATGGTGCAGGGTCTGCACCGGAAGACATATGAAGAGAGACTTAAGGAGCTTAATATGTATAGCCTCGAGGAAAGGAGGGAGAGGGGAGACATGATAGAAATGTTCAAGTACCTCAAGGGAATCAACAAAGTCCAAGAGGGTAGCATCTTTCAAAAAAAGAGGTGTGCAAGAACAAGGGGCACAATTTGAAGATGGGGCAGCTCAGAGGTAATTTAAGGAAGTATTTTTTCACAGAGAGGGTTGTGGATGCATGGAACGGCCTTCCGGAGTAGGTCGTGGAGTCAAAAACAGTGGTGGAATTCAAGCATGCATGGGACAGTCATAAGGCAATTCTAGGGGTTGGGGGTAGGAAGAAGTAGGCTGCTGGTTAACTAGGATCTACAGCTTATCCAGTAGGCAGGAAATGGGCAGACTGGGTGGGCCAAGCGGTCCTTCTCTGCCATCAAATTCTATGTTTCTATGTTTCTCCTAGTACCTGAAGCCAAGTTAACAGCTCTTCCAGTGGAACCTTCGGTCTCTTCTTCTCGAATTACTTTAGTTAACTTCTGCTGTAAAAGACCATCACTGAGAATTGGTTCTCTTAAATTCTAGGACGATTCTATAATATCCTGCACTAATCGATCTCACGGCCAATCCAGTTTACAGACTCTTATTACATCTGCCTCCAGGCTCCTCTCAGTACTTCTGCATCAGGATTACCTGTACACTTAACCAACCTATGCCACCGCAGTGCATCTAGTAGATGATCACACCACACAAATAATCACACTTACTTCGGGCAACATACCAACAGAGCATTTACTTATAAAGTCATGAATCTCATGACCAAAGAAGCCACCCATCCCTCATATCGAATTTCCAATCAATTCCTATATACATTAGGGTACCATCTGGACTGCTCCGCAACTCTTCTTCTATTTATTAATCACTCATGGCATTACTCGCATCAGTCAACCAATCGTTCTTCTATTCATTTCACTCTAGGATGCTTACTTAGGGACTTATCGCTTATTAACCAATTCTTTACTGCCAAACTGCTTTGAACATTAAACCTTACATGAATTGGAGCTGTCACCAGAACTTTACAAATCATCACAAATGTCAGAGTACCGTCTGGTTTATATCTATCAAATTATGCTCTCCCAGCTGTTTATGCCCCTACAATCTCTCTGGTCATCTGTCTTTCATTACCTTGGAAATACGGACTGCATAGCCCTTCTTTAACTGGACCGGCTCTGCACATAGGATTCTATCATATTTATGGAAAAGAAGTACCCCCTATCCTCAGGATCATCATTCAGTCTGTATTGCCCTCGGATTGAGAACAAATCAACATCTCCAGGGTGCTCAATGACTCTCTTCTACTCTTTTCTACTTCATGGATGCTTACTTAGTGACTACTCGTTCCTTACTCAATTCTCTGCCTCCAGACCAGACCTTGATATTCATACCTTTCACAAGTTGTATCATTCACCAATGATTTCTTTGTACCATTGCATTTCCACCATTCCCAATTTAGTACCTTATCGATCCAGTCATGCTCCCTCTGCTCATTACACATTTGTAATTCTGTGGGACAATCACCATTCATCACCTTTGATAACTGGACTTCCTTTGCCCTCTTTCACCTGGATTGACTTCATACTTTGGATTCTATCGCTAATGCAGAAGACCTACTCTTCTACCCCTGGATCATTGAACAATCAGCATCATCCATGGATCGAGGATGGATCATCGTTTCCCAAGCAGCTCACCAATCTTAAAATTAGCTATGGTTACCAGAACCTAGGGCCTTCTCCATTTAGTATGCCCAGAGAATGGGCAGACCTCTGGCCATGGGTTCTCAGAGATTTTCTCCTCCTGAGTGCCAGGTAGTCATACTCTCCATGAGTTGGAGGAAGTATCTTTGGGGGCCTTCTATTCCCTACACATTACTACCTACATACCTACCACTCAAGAGTAGGAATAGAGTAAAACCACAAAAAATACTGCAAATTACACAAGCATTATATACTCCATCTCTCACTATTGCTAGTCCACAAACATTGAAGCTATGTTACCCACATACACCACTCCTGAAAATGTTAATTCGGGCCTGATGACACACAAGACGGCAGTATTCAAGTTTGTCTCCATATTTCATAGCTGCTTTTTTTTGCAGCACTTCAGAGACCATCAGGGGAAACAGAAACTGGGTAGCTCATCCCCGTCTGACTGCACAGACAGTGTTCTTTGGATTTCATGCTGTATCCTTTATTATACACTGCAGATATTATATTGCGTGATGGCACAAGGAGTTTCAATGGGATGTTCCCTGGGGACGCACTGTTTTGGGCAGTTTACTTTTATTCTTGCTCACCAAAATGTGTGCCCCCCCTGACCAGACTGCTATGAGGACTAGATTATTGGCTCCCCATTGGCAGATAGCCAGTGTCACCAAGCAAGGGGTTTTACTACAAGGTGGGAAAATTGGACAGTTGCCTCCCTAGAGGGACAGCTCAGAAAGTCTCTGGGAAGCCAGTCTCAATTCATTACCTTTCCCCCTACCCTGTCACATGTATAGTGCGCTACAACAGCCCTTCTTACAGCAGTAGGTATATGCCCATGCAATTCACCATCAGCTGAGAGGCTAGCTACTGCATCTCCAGGCCGGATGAATGGTGATGGCTCCTCAGTTGTGGGGATAGTACATTCTAACATTTCTACATCACTCTCTTCATCGGCTCACCCCTACTAGACCTTCTGCAGCCCAGACTAATGTATGGTTTTTCCCTGGAGGTGGAGGAGTAGTGGTGGCCAGAGTGCTCTTTCCTGGTCAAACCCAGATTCTGTGTAAGTGTTGGACTAAAGGCCTTCCTTGCTACCACTACAGTCAGCAGCTGGCAATCCCTGCTGGGTTGAAATGCTTGTGTAATACATTATTATTGTGGTTGCATTTCCTTTCAAGTCGGTTAGGGCACTGTATGTTGTTGTTGTTACTCTCACTACCAAGCAACTTCCCTGGCATTAAGGGAAGTGTTAGCATATATACTTTTCATTTGTAGTTGCATATGGATGTAGTGTGGGTCTGGATTATGGTGTTGGTATACAGTATGTTGGGGGGGTGGAGTCAGGGGGAGCAGATAATTGGTAGCCCTCTATTATATCATCTTCAACTGTTATGGCTGATAATCTCCTGGAACATTAGGGGGATAAACTACCCCATAAAAAGAAGGAAAGTATTACTGAAACTGAAACAAATCGAAGGTGATGTTGCTCTGATACAGGACATGCACTTATTAGAGAAGGAGACTATGTGGCTACATTGTTCTTTGGAGGGCAACACATACCTCAGTGCTTATAACTCTGAAAGTAGGGGGAAGGTGGCAGTCTTATGTAAAAAGGGTCTTCAGCTAGGTATCCATAAAATTTCCAGTGAGCCATGAGGCAGATAGGTGATCCTTAAGGGCACTTATCAAGGGTCCCCCATTATCCTAGACAGCATTTATGCTCCTTACCTGTCTGACACCTCCTTCTCTGATGCCATTTTAGCAGATCTCCAAGGTACCCCTTCCAGCATAATTCTAGGTGGAGATCTTAATATTGCCCTGCACCCAGATGTTGACAGAACTGGCCCAAGTACTAAGCAGGAAGCACAGGTAGCCGCACATGTCTGCACCTCATACTCACTGGCATGTCTGAAAGACTGCTGGAGGACATTACACCCCCACAACCAAGACCACGCAATTCAGCATGAGCAGAGGTGCTATCTACTGCACCTCCAGGTCAGCCAAATGGTGATTGCTCCTCAGCTGTGGGGATATCACGTTCTGACATTTCTACACCACTTCTTTTTACAAACAAGCATGTATTAATGCCGAACATTTGCTGCTTGTTAAACAATTTTTTATTTTTATTTTTATTTTTATTTTGACCTCAACTTTTGAAGATGCTTGTTTTGGGATTCACCTTATAGACATGACATGTACCATTTATAGTATATTGACCAAAATGTCATTTCACACCAAAGGTAAGAAAACACATCTCATACAGGATTTTAAAAATGACACGTCACATTTATGAGGTGGTATGGAAAATGGCTACGATGAAAGTTTGGAGTCAAACTAGTAAAATTAGGGAAGTTATGAGTGAATGCTGAAATAGTGTTCAGTTATAACCTAGGCATTTTATCAAATTTCTACACACAATTTTTAGCATAGCTTCATTTTACCCCACTTAATGAACGTGGTAAGTGAACATTTTCAAATCCCCACCAAAATGTCATTCTGCACCACCAAAATGTAATTCTGTGCCACAGGTATGAAAATACATTTTGGCCAGGATTTGAAAAATGACAGCTGTTACATTAATGAGGTGCTGTGAAGAAATGGCTATGTTGAAAATATGGGGTCAAAATATTGAAAATTACCAAAGTTACAAGCCTGCATTTGCAAATTTCAACATAGGCTCATAACTTTGTTTTGTTTTTTCAATTTTAAGCCAAATTTTCAACATAGCCTTCTTCTGACCCCACCTCATGAACAATGGTGGAGAAAATATTCAACTCCTGTCCAAAAGGTGATTTTGTGCAGCAACCACAAAATTACCTTTTGGGACAGATATACCCACTTTCACTGCCATAGTCAATGAGGTGGGATCCCAAAAAAGGCATGTTGGAAATTTGGGACAAAAATATTCAAAAATGGCCAAGTTATGCCACTAAGTTCAGAACCCCACTGAAATACATTGAACTGCATACCTGACTTCCTCAGTTTGCAGTCCGGCTTTGAAGAGTGAAGACGTGTCTGTAGTCCAGAGAGGATCATGGCATTGGACCCCCAGTGGACATGTAAGGGCTTGGGCAGGGAGGGTGGCAGGGTGGGTGCTGAGTGGGAAGGTTTGGTGGGAGGAATAATGGTGCAACAGACTTTGATGGATGCTTTTCTTTTTTACAGGACATGACAAGGGACAGTTTTCTTTATTACAGGTGGTGAGACTGGGGGATTGAGCACCCCCTCATGTCAGTGTTATGTTTGGGGTGTGTGGGGTGGTGAGTTCTGAGTGGAAGGATCTGGTGTGGGGACAGTAACGGTGGAGCCAGCAACAGACATTGATGGACAGTTTTCTTTTTTGCAGGCTATATGTACATAAAAAAACTACAATGTGGTGACACTGGGGGACTGGGCACCCCCAGTGTCAGTGTTATACTTGTGTGGGAAGGGGGTTGTGGGTGCTGAGAGGGAGGGTCAGGTGGGGGGTACAGTTACAGGGGAAAGAGTAGGTCTTTATGTGGAAACAAGACCTGTTGTTACTTGTTGCCCGATGTGATGAACAGAATGATCTGAAACATACACTCATAGGTGGCGGTTTTTACTTTCCCTAGCATTATGACTGTAAAGCACCACTCTACAAGCTAGGGACAACAATGTTGTTATAAATTAGAATGTTTTTAGAGCACATTATTAAATGATTTTAAACATGTTATGTACTGGCTATACTAGAGCCACTGCATACTTGGGTTCCTCTGACATAAAAATGTGGCAAACTGATAAGGGAATCAAGTTTCAAGTTTTTCAAGTTTCAAGTTTTTTTTCCAAGTTTATTTATTGCAAAAGTGCATAAACTTAATGTTTGACACACAATATTAAAAACAGCGGTAAAACAAGTTTTCACATCATAAAAAAAAATTATAAAAAAAAATATCTTTAGAATTATTACATTCAATAGGTTATTGCTGCTATTAGATATCTAGCCATCTTATATAATATCGAAACACTGCTACAATTCAATAAATATTTCATCTTCTCTTCTTGAGACTCCCCCTGAATATTGTCCAATAGATCTTATAACCACTTATCTCTTAGATGTTTTAAATGTTCACATTCGAATAGAATATGAGGAATAGACCATTTTCCTAAGCATTTTTTTATCAATTCCTTGAATTGTGCCCAGGACATGTGTATATAATTTGACCTATAGTTTACATGAAATATTAGCCTAGCTCATGCATCCCGCACAGCACACTGTATGGCCGATGGGGAGGGTGCCCAGTCCCCCATCGGCTCCACTGCCCTCTCCAAACAAACTTTCATCTCCCATGCTGGGAGCCCACCCCAGCATGGCAAAAGTCTCCTTGGCCAATGGGGTGCCCAAACAAACTGCCTGGTGCCATGCTGAGGGCCCACCCCAGTGAGGCAAAAGTCCCCCATCATCTTTAAAAAAAAGACCTAGAAGAAAAAAAAATCCCTTGTTGATTCTCTTGCCCCTCCACCAAACTGTGCCTACCCTCTGCGTACCTCACCTCCCCACATCCCCACCTCACCCCATACTTACCTCCAGCACCCAGCATGCTGCTCTTCGGTGGACCAGGAACATGTCTGCACTCTTCAAAGCTGACTGCAAACTGAAAAAATGCCAACATGGGGTTCTTGGGATCCCATCTAATGAACTCAGTCACCGTCATTTTGTTATTTGTTATTTGCCAATGGGGAAGCCCAATCCTGTTGGCATAATGCACCCCCCCATGGCCCATTTTGTTATTCATCCCCAAAAAGTGATTTTGTGCTCAGTGCATGGAACCACCTTTTGGGACTGATTAATGAAATGACAGTGTCACAGTTCATGAGGTAGGCCCCCAAAAACCCTATGTTGAAAATTTGGTGAAAAAATTCCCCAAAATGACCATTTCGTGAGCGTGCATTGGACAGTTCCTACACACACTCTCGTAATGTCGAGCATTTTTAATATGTTCATTCCAGATTTTCAGCACTGCCATTTTACCACACCTCCTTATGAAAAGTACAACTGCCATTTTTCACATCTCACCCAAAATGTGTTTTCGCACATGTAGCGCACAATGACATGGTCAGTGTGTGAAATCAATTATGGGGACAGATTAAGAAAATAACAGTGACACTGTTCATGAGCAGAGGTCTTAAACTGGCTATATTGAAAATTTGGTGACAAAAGTCCATAAAATGACTGTGCTACAAGTGTGCATTGTGCAGTTTCCATGCAACATCATAAGTTCACAAATTCATAATCTTTTCAGTACAGATTTTCAACATTGGTATTTTTCCACACCTCCTTATGAACAGTACAGCTGTCATTTTTCACACCCTGGCCAAAATGTGTTTTCACATTTCCGGTGCAGAATAGCTCTGTCCCTGTGGGAAATCAGTGTTCAGGATAGATAAAGAAAATCACAGTGACACTGTTCATGAACAGAGGTCCCAAAGTGCCTATGTTGAAAATCTGGTGTAAAACATCCCAAAACTAATTACATTACAGGTGTGCATTGCACAGGTTTTACGCACTCTCCTGACTTCACCAGTTTTTTTATATTTTCACTCCAGATTTTCAACATTGCCATTTTTTACACCTCCTCATGAACAGTACAGCTGTTATTATTCACATCCTGTTCAAAATGTATTTTCACACTTGTGGCGCCAAATGGTGCAGTCACTGTGCAAAATCACCTTTCAGCTAACACACTGATAGTGTCACTGTTCATGTGGTGGGATGACAAAAAGCCCATGTTCAAAACTTGGAGTAACAATACCAAGAAACTCCCAGGGTGTTAGGGTTTTCAACCATAACGCCCCACCCTGTAGGGACTGACAGGCATCAGGGGTGTGACTTGGGATTGTCGACAGTAATGCTCATGCCATTCCACCCTGCAGCCAGTGGCAGGCATCGAGGTGTACCTTGGACCCTTTGGCTCCAGAGTTCACCCCATTCTCCTATACTGCACCCATTTCAGTATATTTCCTTATGGAATGAGGTGAGTGTAAAGCCCGAACACTTCAAAGCACACCTTGACACTTGTAAGTGACTGCAGGGTAGGGTGAGGTGAAGTGTTGTGACCGTTATGGGTGACGACCCAAAGGCACACCCCAATGCCTGTCCATCTCTGCAGGGTGGGGGTGGAGCTGGCATCAATTCAGTACTTCACTGCCATTCCTATACTGCATCTATTTAACTCCTGCACTTCCACTGCTAATGACAGCAAGCAACACTTGGCATTGACAAATGCTTGTTATATATGTGTCTCCCATGTATTATTTTTTGGACTTATTGTCACCCCTAAATAGCAGATATCCTTTACTTCCACTAATGAGGTACCTTCTATCATCCAACTTTTATGTAAATTTTTTGGGTTTATTTATTACCATGACTTTTAATTTATCTACATTCATTTTCAATTTTAATTCTTTTAGGGTATCAGTCATGTTGTTAAGTGCACTTTGTAATCCTACTGCTGTCTTAGATAATATTATTGCCATCTGCATAAAGGATTATATTTATTTTATTTCCCATAACATTAGGAGCATCTGTATCACATTTATTCATTTTATATACAGCTTGATCTATATAAAGATTAAATAGCAAATGTGCAAGCAGACAACCATGTTTTACCCCTTTGTGTATTTCAGATGCATCAGTTAGCCTACAACCAGTACGGTTAAATTCGCGCATCCAAAATAGCGCAGGTCATTAACGTACTACCATTTCAGCACGCTCTTTAAAAGCACTGGCGCAGAACATCGCATGTACAATAACAGCATTAGATACCAACCCGTATCAGCTGAAGGGCTATAAAACACTCACCCTCCATACTGCGTGCTCAGTATTTCAAGTGTTCTGCACCTCTTCTTCTAACCCCCCCCCTGCAGCTTTTCCCAGAGAACTGCAGCTCTTTCCTTGCTCCTGCAGCTGCTCGGTGTGTCTCACAGCCACTCCTGCAACTGAGAAGACACTTCTACCTGGCTCAGCCTGTCTAGACCGTGGCTTCTTCAGCAGCCTCACAGAGCACTCTGCTCCTCACAGGCTCAGTCTCGGACTGCAGCTCTGCATGCTAGTTTGTTTTGGTTTTTGCTGATCTGCCCTTTCTAAAATTGTGGCATTTTCTTGCTTCTGCAGTCGCATGACATGGAGCTATCTGCAAGGCCACACTCCAAATTCAAGGGCTCAACAAGCATAAAAAAAAAACGGAAATAAAATGTACCTGTATCTCCATAGTGGGGCTTGTGTTGGTGCAGGAACTCTAGCAGAACCATGATTGGTGACTACTGTATATTAATTTCAAGAACACCTTCAGCCAGGCTTTTATACCACACGTATTTTATCTTTTCGCTGTTTTATGCACTTGCTATTTTCAAAGCTTGTGGTAAAGAACTAGTGCTAAAATGTAAGCGCTGTATTCTAGCAAATATTTTAGCTGGTATGCACTGTACGACTATTGTTCTATAATTGGAGGGTTATTGTCTATCTCCTCTTTTTTATAAATAGGGACAATCTCAACTGTTGTCCAAATGTTTGGAATTTGAATAGTATTAAACACACACACACACACTGCTTAATACATCAACCCACCAGTCGATATTATGTTGAAAACATTCGGCTGGGATTCTGTCCACTCCAGCGCCTTTATTTAGTTTCTGCTGCTTAATACAGTTTTCAGTATTTTCCGTTGATACCTTTGTCCAATCATTAATAATACCATCCTGTACACTTTTTGTTTCTACATTAATTATAGTAGAATCATTATGTATATCTGTATATAAATTCTGGAAATACTCTTTCCATATTGAGGCTGGAATATTAGCTTCTTTATTTATGGATTTTCTTTGATTTGTTGTGGACACAAAACTCCAGAAGGTGTTACTATCCTTTTTAGTTACTGCTTCTTGCATTTCCACCCATTTTTTCTTATTATAGTTTTCTTTTTGTTTCTTAATTAACATTCTATATTCTTGTCTTAATGCAATTAGTGACCTTCAATATGTTTCTTATTTAAATGAGCTACTTTGTTTATAGTATGTTTTAAAAGTATACATTCTGTATTGTACCATTGAGTTTTTCTACTGTGTTTACTATGAGATCTTGCACCCTGTTGTAAATTGTCTTTAAAATAACTAGTCACGGTCTCATAAGTGTTTATTCTGTCTTGCCCAGAGGAACAATTATTAATGTTCTTTAATTCCATTGCTCTAATATTATTTTGAAACATATCCATTTTTTTCCATTGTCAGTGAATTCCATCTTATTTTATTTCCAGCAAATAAAACAAGATTTTGATCTGCTTCATTTTCCATTAATGCATCAATCTTTTGTTCACTATTATTTGTGACTTGATTTTCTAGTCTTGTTTTCAACAATATCAGGAAATGGTCTGATAGCATTTCATACAATATTTCACATGTACTAATGTTTTGGAAAAGGTCAACATGCATTATTGCCAGATCTAAGGTCAATCCGCCTGACCTAGTGGGAAATGTTAGCTCCCCCATTCGATCTTTAGAAATTCTTCCATTAAGTAGACATAAATTATGACCGCCCATATATTCCATTAAACTTTGACCCTTTAAATCTATTTTTCCATCCCTTGAGTTACGTACCAGAATATATTTATATAATTCCCAATCCCAGGTATTATCCATACTATCCCATTCATTTAAATTTCCTACAGGGACATTCCAATCACCGAAAAGAATGTACTGGAAGTCTTTATCATGTTGATTTAGTTGTTCCATACATACAGTAAGATCATTTAGACTTTTACTAACAGTATCACTTGTCAGAAAAGGTGGGAAATATACACTAAATAAAATGAATAACACCATTTCTTTGAGTCATAATTTCAACAGCCAATCAGTAATCATGCTGACATTTATAACATTTACCCATAATCCAATTACATTTTCAATTGAATAGAGTCATTAGGCCACCTTTACATCTACCCCTTAAATTTTGCTTACTGGCTGGTATTTTATTTAGTAGAGCCTTGTACATTGCTTTCCTCATCTGAGTTTGACCAAGTCTCTTGAAAAAGAACAATTTCATAGTCTTTTATTAAGTTCTTCCATGAATCATCATTTATGTTATTATTTGAACTGGCTATTTTCCAACTTTTTTTTTTAAACAAGAGAGACACACTAAGCTGAAGCTTGTTTACAGTTGCTACCTGGGAGCACAAGAAAGTTAAGTGACTTGCTCAGGGTCACACAGTATGCAAGTGGGTGCTGTGGGATTCAAACTCAGGTCTCCAGGTTTGCAGCTCAGAGCCTTAAACCACTGCGATATACTGCCTCCTAGGCAGGATACTTAGGATGGTAGTATTAATTTCATTAACTGGCCCAATGACTACTTCTAATTCTCAGGCTTGTAATGATAACCCCTCAGAATCTGATGTTTGGAGCTAGGTATTTAGAGAAATATCTGCCAAAATCTCATATCTGTTGTCTGTCTCCAAATCTACTTCATAAACAGTATCTTCCTCTGTATCTATTGTTTCTAGTATCTTATTATTATTTATTCTAGAACCTCTTTGCCTCCTGCCTCTAATGCTTCTTTCTACCTGTGGTGTTCCAATTAGTTCATGTTCCATTTCAATTG
Organism: Neoceratodus forsteri; assembly: GCA_016271365.2. NCBI lineage: Eukaryota > Metazoa > Chordata > Ceratodontiformes > Ceratodontidae > Neoceratodus > Neoceratodus forsteri. The sequence goes on from CM057451.1 coordinate 103,407,367, forward strand.
ACTTTTTGTATTTAAGTAATTGTACTGATAGGGCTTTTATAAAATGATTCCAAAATTACATAAGTTTCACAAAAGCTCTTGAAATGCAACTTTTGCTACTGATATTGCTTTGGAATTTGTGGATTTCTTTTACTTGGTCATCCTTTAAGCAGGAGATTTGAAAGTCGACATACACTGCCTCATTTTAACATGATGAACCTACCAACGTTTGAGACATTGCATTCTTTAGTTTTAAAGTTATAGGGGCTAAACATTGTACAGTTCATGTGCTTGCAAAATTCCATTTAAATTCCATTTAAAAATATTGAATGTTTCACTTATTAAAACTCATCCCTTTTAAAACTAGATATCAGAAACTTGGTGCACATTTCCAAGGGGTAGAGGACTATAAACATACGAACCTTGGAGCAATTTATTCAAAACAATTTTAACATTAGATGGAAATAGCAGAAATTTAAATTTATGTCAAAATTGTGTGATATTTTTGTGGAACTCTCACATAATTTCACAGAAGCTGGATTATTATCATTTTGTTGTTGTTGTTGTTGCTGTTAATGCTGATTATTGAAAGTTTTCCACAAGGGAACACACATAGGAGAAAAGAACAGGGTACAGAAAATATAACATGATAAAAAACATACAGGTCTAGATGGTGGGGAACAATGCTAAAAAGATCATGATACAGTAAGAAAAATAAGCACCACTACGTCAAAAATGATGTAACTAGCAAAACATGTCAGGGGGATTTGTATAAAGCAAAACAATACCAGGATAACAGGATACAGTCTCATAGCCTGTAACATACAAAACAAAGACCTTAAGACCAGACCACTGGGGGTGTATTTCAATGGAAGAAATGCTCAGGTATAGGCAGGGTAGGGAGAGATGGTGGTCTATGGGTAATGGTAGAAACCAAACAGGGGTAGCTGGATGTAACCAACTCAACATCATGTGGAAGCTTCACCCTACTCCAGTTCGTTCTGGGGAAGAGATATGTAAGAAAGGAGTCCCAACATGCAAAATATTTGGGGAGGGTGTTGGTCACAACATGAGATAGGCAATCCAGGGCAGCTATCTTGGAAAATGAGTTAAAGAGCTCAGTCATACTAGGCACCTCTATGGATCTCCAGGGGCAAAGAATGAGCCATTTAGTCTGGAGACTAAGAACAGTAAGCCAGTGTATTTGCTGCCATTTAAGCCGAGAGAGCCGAGGTGGGAGTCCTAATAGCCAGAATTTTGGGTCCAGATCTATATTGGAGCCAGTGATCTGTGAGACCAATCTGCCTACCAATGACGAGAAAGGTTGGATTAGAGGGCATTGCCAGATCATATGATACAGGTCCCCTGGCTCAGACTTGACACCTCCAGCATTAATTACTGTTGGTCAGCTTGATCTTAAACAGCACAGCAGGGTTCTGATACCAATGGTGAAGAATTTTGTTCTGAATGAGTTTGCTTTCATCATCTGGGGGAGCCATATGGGTATATTTCCAGCAAAGCCTCCATTGTGTCTCTGACATTGGCTGCTGGAGCATTGTTTCTCATTTGATTTTGGATTCCAAAGATTGGAAGGGCAGACTGTCATGGATACTGGCATAAATCACACTGGCTTGTCCTTTGTGAAGGGCCAACCACTTGTTCAGTGGTGCTGAGCTGCCATCTGAGAGAGCATTAAGTTTTAGATATGATAACATGGAGCTACACAATTGCAGGTATTGCCAGAAACAGGTCTTGCCAAGTTTATATTCTAGGTCTAGCTACTGAAAAGATTTTAGATGTGCCCCATCAGTGGTCAGGACATCTGCAAAAGTAAGAATCCCTTTCTCCACCCACTGGGACCAATACACAGATTTATTACCAACCCAGAGATGGTCATTTCCCCAAAGGGGCATGTACAATAGCAGGCATGGGTTGGACTGGAGCCTCCTATGAACTTTAAGCCAGAGTCAAACGGTTGTTGCTATGGTGAGGTGTTGGGTGAGACTTTTAGGGAGAGGATTATATAGTAGTAAAGGGAGGGAATAGACCCAAGCTTGTGTTAATTCCATATGTGTCCACTGTGGAGCATCCTCTGTGGCAGAAAGAAACCATTTTAATGTTTACATGGCAGAGTAGGCCCATTTGTAACCTTCCATCCATAGCAGGCCCCAGACCCCTGATTTCCATTGGACTTGAAGCCGATTTTGGCCATAGCGGGGTTTACAGCCCTCCCATATGAATCTGCTGAACACAGAGCTGATTGCTTTATACCAAGTGGCTGGGGTGTCTAGGGGAAGACGGGAGAGGACATGAAAATGTTTAGGGGCCAGAACCACTTTGAGAGCAGATATTTTCCCTGCAAGAGTGAGATGTAACATCCGCCATCTACCACATTCAGTTTTTAACTCAGCAATCAGAGGCCTGAGGTTCAGGTCCCATATTTTGATTAAATCTGAGGTTAGAAGGATCCCCAGATACACCAAGATATTTGGGGACCAATGCAAGCCAAAGGGGGCAATAAAAACTTCAGTACAAGCTGGGTTCAAGGGAAGCATTTCTGTATTCGAGGTGTTTATTTTCAGATCAGAATACCTAGCAAAGTTTGTCAGCAAGGTTAATAGGGGTGGGAGAAAGGATTCCAGATTGGTAAGGGGAACTAAGAGATCATCAGCGTACATAAATGTGGTGTAGGACCAGTTACTGATAGTGATCCCTTGAATGCCAGCATGCTGACGGATGTCCGCTGCTAGAGGCTGTACAGCTAACATAAAAAGAAGGGGAGATAGAGGGCAACCTTGTTGTGTTCCCTTCCCCAGAGGGAAGGGCTCTGACAGGAAAGAGTTAGTTAATACCTGATCCGAGGATCCGTGGTATAGGGCTGTGACCCAGTTCTGAAAGCTGTCTCCGAAGTCCAACCAAAATAACACCTGCTGGAGGAAGTCCCACTCCAGGGAATCAAAGGCAACAGCTGCTGCTGGAGTGGGACTGTCCTTGGCATAATGTAATATATTTATCATAGACCAAATGTGATCTCTACTGTAGCACCCTGGAATGAAGTCAACCTGGGAGGGGTGTATTAGGAAGGGAGGAGAGGGTTTAATTTGTTGACAACAATTTTAGAAAATAGTTTACTATCTGAGTTTATGAGTGATATTGAGTGACAGCTGGATGGAAGGGTAGGGTCCTTCCCTTTTTTAAGGAATACTATTATGGTGGCTTCACTGAGGGAGGGTGGAAAGGAGCCGGCAGTTAGAGCTAAGTTAAATACTGAGCAAAGTAAGGGGGCTATCTGAGGTGAGACTAGCCGCCAGAGCTCTGGACGGAAGCCACCCCCCAGTGCTTCCCCCCATTCAGGCCATGAAGTGCAGTAACCACTTCCAACGGGATAATTGGGTCTTCCAAGTGCCTGTTTGTTGGGGGAAGAGCTGGGGAAGAGCAAGCATGCCAAAAAACTTTTTATTTCCTGATGATCCATGGATCTGGTGGAGGCATAAAGCTCTTTGCAGAAGCTTTTCATGATGTTATTGATCTGTTCAGGTTTACTAAGGGTCCATCCGCCAGGGACACAGCCCTGGGATGAGATTTTCAGCATTCTGTTTCCTTAATATATAGGCTTTCCCCAATTCCCAGTATTTATTTTTAAATCATAGGATGGCTACCTTGGCTTTCCTGGCCAATAGGTAATTGATATCTAAGTGCAGTTTAAGAGTATTATGGCCCAGGGAGTATTGGATGTTGAAATGTGGCACAGCTTTGTACTGAGCTTCTAAAGCTTTTAGTTGGTCCTCAAATGATTTAAGGGGCTTCTCTCTCTGCCTTCTATGGCGACTTGCATAGGTCGTAACAGAGCCCCGAATGGTAGCCTTCAAGTCTTCCCATGTGGTGCCTGGATTTGTGTCTGAGATGGGGTTTTCCTAAAGAAAGTTCTTCACCTTCCCTGTGAGCCAGGGAAGGAAGTCAGGGCCCCTTAGGAGCAAGGGACCCAACCTCCAGGAAGGAGAAGTAGGGGTCTTGGGGTCCTACAGAATATGCAGATGGACAGGGGAATGGTCCAAGATTACCATGGGGAGAATCTCCGCCCTGACAGAATTTTGCAATATATCTGAGGGGACTAAACAGAAGTCAATTCTACTGCAAGTGCTGTGGATGGGGGAGAAAAATGTGATGTCTTTGTCCCAAGGGTGATAGACACGCCATGCATCCTGCAGCCCGATGTCTGCCATAAGCTGGAGAAGGGAAAATCTGGCTCTAGAATGGTGATCTGAGCTCTTGGAGTTCTCTATCTGTGTTGAGGGCTAGGGCCAAGTTAGAATTGCCTCCCAGGAGTATCGGGGTAGAAGGCCGCGCAAAAAGCCCCAGTGCCTGAGCTATGGCTTGAAATGTATCTGGGCAGTCTTCATTTAGGCTATAAACATTTCCCAGGATCAGCTTCCCTTCTACCAAAGTCAGCTTTTCAAAAGTCCAGTACTCTTGCTTTTGTATGCCTTGACTCTATGGCTGTGTTTATTGTGAACCATACTGTCTGGTGGTCACTTGTTTCCAGATGGCTACCCACTTCTAAATCTGAGATCCTCTCACCATCCCCATTTGAGAGTACCAGGTCCAAGACTGCGCCTTCCTGAGTGAGTTCCAACACAAGCTGCTTGAGGACTGCCCCCTGTAGGGCATTGAGAATGACTCTGCTCTTGGATGTGGCTTCAGCAAATATGTTTCAGTTAACATCTGGCATAATCAGGTCCCCCAACAACAATATCTCCCCTTTTTCTGCCATTCTAAGGATGCCTCCTATCATCTCCTTGTCCATTTCCTCCCCCTGAGATTAGGGTCTCTATACAATCCCTGTGCAGATTGTAGTGCCATTTCCTGTCTCCAAGGTGACCCACAGTGCCAGATCACCATCACTTGAATTATGACATGTGGGGATGCTTGGGGATGTGCTTGAGGGGGGTGAGTTAACATAACATAAGGGAACAGATACCCCCCCCCATAGTCACCAGGCTTGCCTGTATAGGTGCAGTCAGAAAGGAAGGGGTGAAACAATGATATGTACATGCACGATAATGCACCCAATGAGGGAGATTCACCATAGGGACCCAGTGCAATCGGTGCACTATAAACATTGCCAATACAAAAAAGGTGCAAATAAAACCATCGCAGTCCTCCCTGTTCACAAGCCCGGCAGCCAGGCAAGCAAATAATGTTGCAAATATCTACCATGTAACATAAGTCCATTAAACAGAGTGAGGGGGAGACTAGTTCCATGCTGTAGAAGAGGCAACCCACAGATCAGACATCCCAGGCAGCAGGTGTATAGTCCGACCGAAGATAAGGCCAGGTAGCTGCTAACTAAAGATACAATCAATTACCAGAAACAAAATTATTGCCCCCCCCCCCACAGATAAAGGTAGAGAGGGTTTCAGGACAGCATTCCCTGTGTGCCCCTTAGGCAAACCCAAAGCCATTAGCCTCCTTGACAGCTCTGAATCCCCAAATGCTAGGCTGGGCAGAGGAAGAGAACAAAAAAACACACAAACATTGCTTAGCTGTAGTCCTCAGGTTGGGCTAAGCTGTACTTCGTTGGCCTGTTCCGCGCGTTGCTGAGGGGAGCCTTGCATTGAGGGGATCTATGTGGAGTATTAGGAGGCGATAGAGAGACCAGTTTCTTAGGAGAGGGAGTTTGGTGAGATGCTGTGACAACGGCCCAGGATTTATCCGGTGAAATGGAAGCTGGATCTCCAGCCTGCACCTGATCAATCTCTGTTGCTACTGAATCCTCCAGAGCTGCTTGTAAAAGTGAGGCAAAGGGATTTGGGGAGTAGAAGGCTTGCAAGCTAGCATCCTCAGGCACTTCGGGATTGGGTCTCTGCTCATGGCTGGGCTCTCTAAGTCAGTCAGCTGGGTGTAATGTCCTCGGGTGTCTATGAGAGGGGTGTTGCTTTTTGGATCTAGGTGGCAGGGAGGCATCAAAGATGTGGACCTCCGGGGGGGGGCAGAAACTTGGTGCAGATGCCCATCAGTTAGAGAAGTTTCCCGACCAGAGGGGGCCCAGTCACTCCCCTGCACAGGAGATCCTCTGAACTCGGCTGGGAAGGATCTCCTGAGGAAGTCCATCAAATTTTCTGGTGTGGCAAACAAAAGAGGGGAGCCATTATAAATCACCCTCATAGTCGCAGGATAATGAAGCGAGAAGGAGAGGTTTAGTTTTGCATTATCCATCGAGCTTCAGAGTATTCCTTATGCTGCTCTGAGAGTTCTCTCATGTAATCTTGAAATATTTATATCTTATTCCCCTGCCAAGCAATCTGACCCAGATTTCTCACCACAGCCGCCACTAGCTCTTTTTGTCGGAAGCCCAGGAAACAGGCCAGAAGTGGTTGGGGTCTCTCTCCAAGGAGAGGAAGTGGAGTGAGTGAGCGGTGAGCTTTCTCAATTTGTAGGTAGATATGTATCCAATGGAAGGCTTAAAAGCTGCAGGAGAGTTTCTTTGAAGAAAGATGACCGGGTCCTTTTGCTCAGGTCCTTCTGGGAACCCCACAAACTGCAGATTGTTTCTTCAGCTGCGGTTTTCCAGGTCAGCCACTTTGTCCTGTAAGTAGTGAATGGTTTTGGCCTGATCCCACAGTATTGCAGTTAGTTATTGTAGGACTATGTCATGAGATCTGAGTCGCCTTTTAGACTGGAAGAGTTAGGTCTCGATATTATGTAAGGATTGTGTGGTAGCATTGATGGCTGTAGTCATTTGAGCCATTTGGCAAAGCAGCTGCGCAAACATTTGTTCGGTGCATGATGGATCTCCGGGCTGTATGGAGGAGGCTGCTATCATTCGAGTCAAGCATCACAGCAGACGGAGGGATGGTTAACTGGCTGTAGAGAGAAAATCGCAATCAGAGTAAGTAAAAAAGATGCAGAAGTGCTTCTCAGATGTTTAAGCAGAGTTTTATCCCTTAGATGGTGTGCCCGAAAGTAGGATGTTGCAGGATTATTCCCAAGTTTCGCAGAGCTCAAATGGTAGGTTATCATTCTGGTTCTAGGCTTGGCCATGCCCCAGCTGGATCATTATTTTACCTGAATTTCATCAGTGAAAGTTACATTTTTGCTCAGCCCTACTAAAAAGTGCTAGTTTTCAAAACCTTAGTGTGTAGGCTATTCCGCATGTTAATCCCACTCTGTGTGAAGTAATGCTCTCTGTTTCCCTTTATTCTTACCCCTCCTCTCAGTCTGAGAGCATACCCTCTAGTTCTGCATGCACTTACCAGCTCCAGCATCTGCATATACTCCACCCTGCATATCTTCTTTGTTGTTCAGAAGACTGTGGTAATGGTCCCACTCTACCATCTCTTTTCTAGACTAAATTTATTTATGTTTTTGTTGACGAAGTAAGTACACGTGACAAAAAAATGCCTATTTTCTGAAACAACCCATAAGAATTACAATGAAAGGATCAAAGTCACACTACGCATGATAACAAATAACAAAGATTCAACAAGGGCAACAAAATATGAAAATATAGGCAATGGACATAAAGGAGAAGCAGAATTACAGATTAAATGCTCCAGAAAGTTACAAATGGCATAAGGCAAAGTAAAGCAAATACAAAATAAATGCTACCATAACATTCAAGTGAAGTTGAAAGCTGAGGAGGTAGCAGGTGACTTTATAGCACCCTTGTGAAAAGATGCTTGGAGAAGACCCAATGGATAAACAAGGGGAGGGAATTCTAGGCCCTAAGGGCAAATGTGGCAAAGCTCTGGTCCCCTGTCAGGTTGGAAACTTTAGGTACCATAAGTAGATGCTTGTCTTTAGACCTTAGTGAGTAGCTCAGGAAAGAGATCTGGTAGTCAATAATGCTCCCAAGAGCAAACACACAAGTTCTGGCTGGGGATAGCCAGTCTAGGTTGGCATACAGATCATGGTTGGTAGGTGAGATGATGTGCTGTTGCAGTGAAGAGACAGATATTGTTTTCTGGTATCTGCAAGGGCTCCTTACTCCCTACTGCCCCTCCCGCTCACTCCGATCCGCCAACGAGGGATTGCTAGAGATTCCCAGGGTTCAGTTAAACAACATCTGGGTCACGTGCTTTTTCTCATGCTGCATCCACCCTGTGGAATTCTTTACCTCGTCGGTTAAGGGAATACCTGACCATCTCAAATTTTAAATCAGAACTTAAAACCTATTTGTTTTATCAGACTTTTTCTGATTGTTTTTAAAATGTATTGTTATTCTTTGATTATACTGTATGTTTATTTTATTGTACAGTGCCTTGATAATTTTAAAGATGCTTAAGAAATAAATTTTACTTACTATACATTACATCCCATTTAAACATTATAGATTCAGAGAACCTTAGAAAAGCAAGTACACCATATTAAGGAAAGGAAGAGAAGAGGGACAACTCTAGCTATAGTGAGGCAAGCTTCAGGAATGAGATTACATTTGGATCTGGAAACCATGACCAGTTTAGAGTTGACAGCCTTGCAGATAACACAAGTATGGGTGGAAAAGTCAAGGGATGTTCGAGTGTGACTCTGAGGTGTCTGAAGGAGAAGACCACTTACAGAGAGGAGCCATCAGGGCAGTATACAGTCAAATTACCAGGGCAGTATCTAACCTTTACACATGAGTGGAAGACCATGACTTGATTCTTTTTGGAGTTCAGTGCCAGTCTTTTTTGATAAGCCAAGACTGATTAGGTGAAAGCCAGTGATTAACCCTGAGTCCATGGAATCAGTATTTTTTTTAGTCAAGGACAAGGCAAGCTTATCAGCATACATTAGGGTGGAACACAATTTGGTTTCTCAAGGGTGATTATTAATACAGAGGGAGAAGAGCAATGATCCAAGAATGCAGCCTTGCAGTATGCCAAGCTTAACAGGTGCACATGTAGATAAAGATTGACAGAAGTTGACAGCTTGAAGCCTGTTGGAAAGATAGGTAGCAAACAAGTGTATAACTTGGGGAAGAGACCTAGTTCTGTATGTTTGTTGCACAATAAGCAGTGATAAACAAGGTCAAATGCTTTTGACAAATTGGTAATACCTCACCTGTTAGCTTCTGCTGGCCCATTCTGTCATTTGTAAGCTTGATGAGAGCTGTGGCTATACTATGGTCTTTATGAAATCCATGCTGTTATGGACCCAGGAGATTAAATTTATATACATATTTAGTTACCTCTTTTCTAAGAGCCTGCAAAATGTAGAGTGCATTCCTATGGTGCAGTAATATTCAGCAAATCTAGGGTCACCGTTTTAAAAGACTTGGACAAACCACACAATTTTCCAGTTGTCATGTACAGTGCTAGAAGACAAGGACTGAACAGAAATTGAGGCAATGGGGAAAGCAAGAAGAGGGGCACCAATGAGCAGTATGTATGGTCATTGACTCCAGGCCATCAAATCCAGCAATAGAGAATGATGAGAGGTTAGTTAAAAGCCAAGTGACCTCTAATAAGGGATATATATATATATATATATATATATATATATATATATATATATATGTATATGTATATAATATTAGAGGCAAAAACTCTGTTAATTGCATCAGGTTGTTCCTCAGTGACAAAAGCGAGTAGGTGCGTTAGGTTGACAGCCCACCTTGCACTTAAGCCCACCCTCACTGGCATCGGGCACGCTAGTCATCGCCCCAACTCACCCCATCACATGTGTAAAGAAGCAGAGGATTGGGAATGGGGTGAGAGTTAGGACAGATGACCCCAACGCGCACCCCCGATGCTGGTTGGGGGTGGGCTGAGGGGTCCAAGGGGCTTTCAACCCTAACACCAAATTTCCTCACTTTTGTCACTGTGGAACAACCCTAACTGATGCATTAGACAGAGTTTTTGCCTCTAATTTCCCTTCTTTTTGGGAATGATGACGAGAAATAGTGAATGTAATGCGGTGGTGGGAGCATGGGGCCCTGCCACGTAATGTCTTGTGACATAGTAACAGGAACAGAAACGCAAACACAAGCGCCAACAGTGGCGCACATGGTAATGCAAACATAAATGGTGAAGGAAACGTTAATAGAAATGCAAGTGCAAAGTGAAGCCAAAGTGAACAGTGACGCAAACGGACATGCAAGCACATACGAAAACACAACTGGTAATGCGAACAGTGATGGCAGCAGTATTTTAAATGGAACTGTTAAGTGTCACAGCAAAAAGAACGCAAAAGGGAACAGAAAAGGAAATGCGAACACAAGTGCACACATAAACGCAAACTGTAACTCACACGGGCACAGTGCCGCAATTGTAAATGCAAATGGTAAAGTTAACATGAAGAATAACACCAAAGGAAACAGAAAAGGAAACGGGAACAGAAGCGCGTAAGGAAACGCAAACAGTAATGCGTACTCACACAGGACCACAATTGTAAATGCAAATGGTAATGATAACAGCAACAACAGCAGCAAAGGAAACAGAAACGCAAAAGGAAATGCAAGCGCATATGGAATCGCAAATCATAATGCTCATGGGCACAGTAACGCAGTTGCAAATGCAAATGGTAACAGTAACAGCAAGAAAGGCACAAAACGAAAGAGAAACGGAAACACAAATGAAAGGGCTGCTGGAAACGCAAATGGCACTGTGCACGGTGACACAAACCAAAATGCAAACACAAACAGTAGTGGAAATGCAAATGGTAACAGTATCGCAAACGCAAGTGCAAATGAGAACGCAAAGGGTAACGTACATGGTGGTGTACACAGGAGCGGTAATGCAAACAGGGACATAAATGCAAGTGGAAACAGTAACTGTAACAGTAACAGAAGCGCACACCCTGTTTTTGCTGAACAGGTGCATAGAGAAACACAGTGTGTACAAAGAATGTATGCATTGTAATGGTCATGGAAGCTTAAAACGAGCATTGGAAGTACTTAATTGCTAATATCTCAGCAATTGCATGACGTAGAAAAAAAAAAATTTTTTTCAAAAATCATGATTTTCCTGGCTAGGTTTTTGCAATTACATAGCCCGTTGGGCTATGCAACTCACAACAAAAAATCTGTATATCGCATCATTTTCGAGATACGATCCCCGAAAGGCGCGGCGTATGGCACCATGTTAGTCTAAGGGAAAAAATGCCAACTTTGGAGTACCGTAACTTGGCAGCCATGCAATATTTTTTCACCAAACCACTAAAAGGCACATTTGTGAAATGTTGGCTGCCTTCTCTCCAAACTTCAGCTCAAAAGACCAAATTGTTCTTTTGCAGCAGGGGGGAAAAGAACTCTTATCTTTTTGTCCATAGTCTGGAAAATTAGTGCCACAATTTGCGACACCTTTTGCAAATTTTGCGAAAGTGTCATGAGTGCAACACTACTTTGTGACACTACTTTTTCCAGAAAATCAAAACACATATTTCTGAGGTGTTTAACCCCAAAATAAAGACATGGCTAGCATCCTCAGGGTCCTACTAGGTGAACACAAAAGGAATTGTGTCCCTAGAGGGTCCCACATTTAAATGGCAAGCATTTCTGTGATCATTAACTGAAATAAAATGGCTGACTCACGACACTACTGGGGTCATTTGTGACACTAAAAACTGCATTTGCAAAAGTGTTGCACTTTTTGTTAACTTTTCCCATTGACTTATAATGGGAACTTGTTTTTTGAATAACTTTTAAACCGTTTAATATTTTTTCATGAAATCTTCGAAAGACACATTGGGAACCATGACTGCACACTCCCTGAAGTTTTCGGACTGGTCGCGCAAACCGTGCGACCTGTAGGCACGAGCAAAGAATTCGCAAAAAAACGTAATTGTGCTTTTCGTTGTTGCTTAATAACTCCGCAGCCATATATTCGACCAATACAAAAGTTAGCAGATCCCAAGATCTATGAAGCCCAATCATGCATGCCAAATGTCAGGCAAATCCATTGAATGGTGGCAAAGTTATTAAGGTGCAAAATTTCACCCTTTAACCTTAAAAGTGCTACTCAACCCTAACTATGGTAGCACTACCGTGCTACCATAATATATATATACATATATATATATATATGGGGTGTCAGACTGACATGGAGAGGATTGTTCAAGGGGACAGAGGTCAGAATAGCTGGGGAAAGATGACATCTAAGCAGAGAGAACAGCGAAGTATTGGTTGAAGGCATTAGCAATTATGATGGGACTATGACAGTTAACACCCTCGATAAAATCACTGATAAAGTACCTAATGGTGTCACCGGTAAGGCCTTTTATGTTCAACCAAACACAGTGAGGATTAGATGCAGCAGACATAAAAGGGAACCTACATTAATTACTTTTAGCCATATGGATGGAACTTTTGCATAGCTTTCTAATTCCTGTCAGTCAGTCATATTTGAGGAGGATTTGTAGGTATACCAGCTCTTATCTCTAGTTTTCATTAGGGAGAAGGCACTATGAAGCCATTGCATGACCATACCCCTGAATCTGATCTTAATAAGGGAGTAAACACCTCTTGTAGGGAGGTGACAAGGGACAGAATGGAGGACAGGGCCAAGGAAACATCTGGGGCTTTGAAAAGTGGGGACCAGTCTTAGTGGGCCAGTTCAGTAAGGAAGCATTCACAATAAAATTTAGAAAGTCAAGAAGTGTGTTGACTTTGGGAGAAATCTTAGGTAACCTAACTTTCTAAACAAAAAAGGTAGGGGAGTGGTCACTGATAGCACTAGGGATAGCACCTATCTGTTGGATGCCACCAGCTCTGCTAGGCAACACCCAGTTGATTAGAGAATGACATCCTCCATTGTTAAAATGTCTGGTGGGAGTGGAAGGTAACTGAGCAAAGCTATGTTTGTTTATGATAGAGTCTCAGACATTGAAATTGCCCCCCAACTTGTTAAAATTAAATAACTGGAGTATGTTGAATCATTCTCACAGCTCTTAGCTCCTAAGGTACCGATTAGTTTTTTAGCCCTGTGCTGAACCTTCTTCATCTTGTCAACACCCTTTCTGTGCTTTGTTGACCAGAACTGTACACAGTATTTCAGGTGAGGTCAAACAAAGCCCTTGTGTGGGGGTGGGGTACCTCCCTTGACCTACTCCTTACCCCCAACTGTTGCATTTTTTAATTTAAATGTTAGTATATACTAAAGGGTTTATTAATAGGCAGTTTAACTTTAATTAGGGGGTTATAGTTTTTTCTGCACCATGGGAACACTTATAACAGAATCTTGTAGCTCGCTCCATCTTGGGCTGATCAAGCTTTTTATCCTATCATTTGGTGATCTTCATTTATGTAAATCTTTTTTGACTAGGTTTTAAATTGGGTTTTGTCAGTGCATTACTACATCTCTGTTCATAGAGGCTCATCATGCTGTCTTTTTAGCATTTAATTAAATGTGATTTAAAAATCCCTCTATAGAAACATTTCCTAAGTAGATCCTTTTCATTATGAAAGCACAGTATTTGTTTCAAGTGAAGACACATATTCCGATGTGTTATAAATTGTTAAATTGTTTGTTATGTTTATAAAAGTGTTGTTCTCATTTAATTATTTATCATCCACAATGAAGCAGAAAGGTTTGACGTACTGGGCCTTCTTTGCTTTGCTAATTGTTTCTGCATGTTGCCACTATCAAATAAATATTGGCATAGATGCAAAAAAAAGATATTTAAGTATTGTTTGTTGATTGCCAATGGTTTGTTTTTCTTGACCCTGTTTCATTCTACTGATAACATTTTCATTAACAAATTTATGCAGTGTTGTATCTAGCTCAGTTCCCATTTTTCATGATTATGACTGAAGCATTAGTAGTTCTTGTTGGATCCTTTCATTTTTTACAACTAAACAGACAAGACCTTTATTTGGTTCCACCACATATCTATACAGAGATTAAATCTTTTCCCATGTCACCTTTGATTACATTATAGATTTAAGTATGTTATACACACTGATTTTTAGGTGGAAGGTGGTGTCGCTCCTAGTTTTTGGTATTCCGTTGAAGAAAATAGTAGACAATTTGTTCATTTCCTCCTTACTTTTGTTTTGTTGCTTGTGTTTCCTAGATTTTACTTCAGTAAATACATTGTTTCTTTCTTCAGTATCCAATTTTATCATGTTCCTAATTGGTCCCTCTTTACTAACAGTTTCATGGATTATTGGCGTGGTCTGAATTCCTATAGTTTTTAGTTGCTTTTTCTCTACATTTTTATCAGTTGTTTGTTCTTTTTTTATGTGATTTTTATTTTTTATCTTCTTTTCCTTATGGATAGTTTTAGACCGATTTTGCTTTTCTTTAGCTTGATCATCAAATAACTGTTCAATTTTCTGTGTTTTTATTTCTATATAACTTTGTAGATTGCTATTTTCTTGTTTTAAATTCTTACTATCCTCACTTTGCTCTTCTAACTTTTTTAATATAGTGACCACTAAGATGTTGTTAGAGTAGATTTTATCTCCTCCATTTGCCTACCAATCAAGATATTAGATTGTACTGTATATTTATCTAAGATACCTTGATTTCCCATATTAATAGAAATACTGTCTACTTGAGTCTTATCAGTTTCTTCAACTTGTGTCATGAATGGTGTTATAAAATTATTAAAATCTTTCAGATATTCATTATCTAAAGTTTGGATTCCCGTCATCAAATTATCTGTACTACCATTTTGTTTATTCTGTTCTGCAATTTCTTTAGCATTTGCTACTTGTTCAGTAATTTCTTGTCTAGGTTTGTTATCTACTGCTTCAGTTCCACCTGGGAGTGATTGTGATTCAAGTTCTTTTATTGCTTTCAAAAAACCATTCTCTGAACACCTAGATTCCTCAGTTATCAAACTTATTAGAGAAGATGTTCATTGCAGCAATTTACTCTGGATATTTTCTCCCCATTCCCTCTCAATGTGGTAGTAGTAGTGAATTCAGTCATTCTCCGATTATAATGTTTTATCCTTCTGTTTCCCTTTAATGTTATCTTCTTTCCTTACTGCCACTGCATTTTTTAATTTTGTATCTTTCTCCTGCAAGGATCTATACAATCTACTGTCTTGTTCTGTTTTACCCATTTAACGGTCAGTCTTACTACTATAATTACCCAATAGGTAAAAATCTATATCAAAGGATCAATTCTACAATCAGATGCACTAACAGGTTAATAAGAGGACAAAACACAGATAAATAACTGAAAAATGATGAAGCTAGAAATTTATGCAGCAATAAGAAATATTTAAAACCCCCTGTGTTATTAGATCCTAAATAATCTTTGTGACACAGCATAGGACAGGAGAGTCCCGTTACATCAAAATCCCAGCTCTTTTCTTCAGTCCATATGCAGTGTCCATATCTGAGGGGTGTGAACCGGACAACCCCTTAAAGCAGGCAGCATGTATTTCACACAAGATTATTTCCTTGTTAGATGCCCTGGTTTCATGTCAGACATGTAATGCTCCTGAATGTAGCTCCTTTCTCTCATTCATTCATCTCCCATTCACACAGAAATGCAGGAATGGCAGGAGACACAATGAATGAATAGTGGATTCAAGAAAAATGTCAGACACAGAATGAATTCATTCACAAATCTGGACTGCCTTGT
This sequence comes from Neoceratodus forsteri, assembly GCA_016271365.2. Lineage (NCBI taxonomy): Eukaryota > Metazoa > Chordata > Ceratodontiformes > Ceratodontidae > Neoceratodus > Neoceratodus forsteri. The sequence goes on from CM057451.1 coordinate 103,422,864, forward strand.
ACGGTATGGGCTGCACACCCATTGGCTCTTGCTCTGAACCAATGAGCGTGCAGCCCTACCGAGCAGTCAGTCGGTGGGCGGCGGGGTGGCAGGCAGGTGGGGTGCTGCCACCCACCGGCTGACGGGGGTGAGCGGGGTGGTGGGGCTCCTTGGGTGGGTGTGGTTTGGGGGCCAGTAGATCACCAGGGAAATTGGACTTGGGGGGGTTGACCTTATGCCCACAATCAGGCTTTGCAGTCCACTGGACCACCAGGGATATTGCACTTGAGGGGGGTTGCTCTTATGCCCATGATTGGGCCAGTCGGGAGGGGTTCAGTACAGTTATGCCCACGATCGGGCCAGTGGGGGGATTCACTACTGTTATGCCCGCGATCAGACCAGTGGAGGGGGGTTCATTACAGTTATACCCATGATTGGGCCAATGGGGGTTCACTAGTGTTATGCACACAATCGGGCCAGTGGGGGTAGAGATCTGCCCATGATCAGGCTGCAAGGGGGCAATAGGGAACAAGTGGAGGGCCACCACAGGTGGCAGGCTGCTGTGTTGCTCCCCTGCAATGCAGCAGCTCACCTGTGGGTGGCCCTTGACTTGATCCTTTTTTTTTGGTCAAAGTCATGCAGGCGCAGGTTGGTTTTGCTTCTGCACATCCTGCACAGCCCGGCTGAATATCGGGCTGTTCAGTTTATGCATGGTTCCTCCCCCTCTGGTTGAGCATGCCTTCATTAGCATTGCGCTGTTGCTCCACATGACTTGGGGGGCTCAACTGCCTCCTGCTGAATATGGTAGAATGGCGCAATTTCAGACTTGCGCAGGCACAACCCTATTGCGCATGGCGCAACACTTTTGAATATCCTGCCCATAATGTAGAAGTCTATTTTTTTCAATGTCCTGCTGTCACACTCATTTACATAACTATGATGGAGATGCACACAGAGTGTTATTGAAAAAATTGTTGACTGATTCCATGATGACTGGAGAAATTCAACAGTGCAGGCAGACTTTTAAATACTTGCGCTGTGTAGTGCAGTTTCCTAACAGATAGTCACTGCTGAGCGCCTCTCAAGAAAGTGTTCCTGATAGTCATTCAAGATCAACTGGTGCAGCCCAATTCTGTTTTCGGGTAGTGAAATCACACAGACTTAGGCTGGCAGCGGGTCTTGTCTGGCAGTTTTTCTCTGCAGTGGTGAGAAACAGATCGGACAGCATGATACGCTGACATGGATTCATACTACTGTATATGGGACACCAGGAGACACAAAGAATGACTGCACAACATGATTTATAAGCAGGTATTTAATAAGATAATGCCAGCATAGCCTATTTAACACATCACAATTTAGTTGACTATCTGCTCTAATCAGAAAGCCATGACTCTGGACATGCACATTAGCATTGGGGATGCACATTAGAGACAAAGACAGGCTGCTGGTGTTGACAGCCAATCAGCTGCTTGCTGGGTCTGACCAGCTTTATTGAAATCAAATGACTGATGCAGTCTCTGATTGGAGTGGCTTTGGTCCTTTGAAGCACGTGAAGTTTCCACCCAGCAAGCAGCGAGTGGTGTCATGGCCACAGTATGTGGTCATTGATCTACACTGCCAATCCTCTTCCAGTTTCAACTGCAATGGGTTTGGCAGACACCCCCAAAATCTCCTTTTACTTGTCAAAAAGCATTTGTTGCACATGATCATCAAACATAAAAAGAGCCGCATAATGACGGTGGTGCTCTTGATAAAAAACAGAGACTTTTTGTATCTTAAAAATTAGGCACTCACCACCTCTTGTTATTGACGCCACAGAATCAAGTCAATCTTTAAACTTAAAGTCTCATTTATTTAACATTTCAGAGATAGAACAAGAATAAAAACTAGCATTCCAACTGGGAAAACATATTGTGCCTGGGAGCCATTCCTGCCTGATGCATTTCAAATCCTTTGATCCTGTATCAAAGGCTACACCCCCATGACTAAAACATTACATATTATTCCACTACACATGACTCTATTTATTTATTTATTTGTACATCGGATTACAACCTTTGAGCCAGAGACTCATTTCCAAAGGTACCACATCACATTGAGGACAGGCAGAAATAAATTTAGGTTACAGCATATATGTCACATACTTAGGGTTACACAGAATGGTTTCATACTTTTATACAATTTAGTAGACATTACAATGATACAGCTGAGAACATGCTGGTGATAACAGAGGCAATAGGCTATGGGGGAGAAAGTTGGGGGGTGGGTGAGTTTGAGTGCCGCCAGGGGACGTTGTCAAGTGTGGAGAGATCAAGGAACCATTTAGAGACAGGAGCAGCTGCAAGTGCTAAACAGTTGGTTCCGAAGGGCGGTTTTGAAGTTGGAGATTGTGGGAGCATTGGAGATGGGAGTAGGGAGAGAGTTAAACCAGGATGGAGCTCTGTTGCAGTAGGACCTCTGACCATGGGTGGTCCTGCATCTGGGGACCAGTAGACTGGTCTTGCCGGTGGTTCGGGTTGTAATAGTGGGTTGGGTGTGGCGGATGGAGGCTGTCACCCCGGAAGGGGACAGCCCGAGCAGAGTTTTCTTTGTGAGGAGGCAGGTTTGATAGCTAAGCCGTTCATCTAGGTTTAGCAATTTTGCCTCGTCATAGAGTTGACAAGTATGTATGAGCCTGGGGGCACCAGTAATCAGTCTGCAGGCCTTATTTAGGGTGAGCCGAATTTTGTTGAGGGCGGTAGTGTCAGCAGCACCACAGACTGGCAGGCTATAGTCAACAAGGGACAGTACTGAAGATGTAACTGCAAGTCGGAGAGCGTCAGGTGGGAGGCAGTTTTTATGGCGGTAGAGGATGCCAAGCCATGTGTTAGTGGCGGATGCAAGGGCATCAATGTGGGTGTGGTAGATGAGGGCTAAGTCACAGGTAACCCCAAGGTATTTGTAGGAGCAGACTTGTTCAAGTGGTTGTTTGGTACTAGGGAGGATATGGAGTGGGAAGTTGCGGGCTTTGTATTTGGGGTGGGCAAAAAGCATTGTTTTTTTTTTTTATATTAATGATGAGTCTGTGCTCTTTAAACCAGGCCTTGGCATCATTGTAGGATTGTTGTAGAGTATCTTGAAGGGAGATGGGATTGCGGTGGATGGCAAAAATGACAGCATCATCTGCATACATAAGAATATTGCCAGAGTAGGCATTAGGCAGGGTGTTTAGATAGACAGAGAAGAGTAGGGGGCCCAGGATGGAGCCCTGAGGTACCCCTGAGTGGATGGGATGAGTTTCGGAGAGTGTTCCATTGATTTTTACACATTGGGAGTGAGTGGATAGATAGCTTGTGCACCAGGCGAGATGGCCAGTGGAGAAACCAGTGTGGCATAGGGCATTCAGCAGAAGAGGGTGGGAGACAGTGTTGAAGGCCTTTGAGAGGTCAATAAACACTGCACCAGCTAGTATCCAGCAAGGAGTGTAGGAAATTGGAGAACCCGACTAGTGCAGTGCCGGTACTATAACCAGCATGGAAGCCGTGCTGCTCTGGGCATAAGATGTTATGCTTAGTAAGATATTCAGTGACTTGAATGGACACCATTTTTTCCAGGGCTTTGGAGAGGGAGGGAAGGCCGGAGATTGGTTGGTAGTTCCCGGCGCAGGACCTGTCGCCCCCTTTATGAATGGGTATGACTATGGCTGTTTTCCGTGCAGTGGGGAATTGCCCCAGGCAGAGGGATTGGTGGAGTAGGCTGGTGAGTAGGGCAAGGACTTCATCCAGCACCAGCCGGAGAATACTGGGGTCCAGGGAATTGCTGCTGGGACTATTGCTTTTTAATGCTTTAATTAGGAGCGGTCTGGCTTCCTGGGCAGATACCCTATGTAGGTGGAAGCTGGGGCGTTGGAGGTCAGGGGGAGGTAGGGTGGGGGGAGGGTCAAAGAAATTACTGGGGAGGACAGAGCTAAGGTCAGTAAAAGAGGTGTTAAGGTGGTTAACTATGCAGGCAGGGTCGGTGGAGGTGGAGCCATCAATGGTGAGCTGGGATGGGGGGAGCATGATTTCCCACTAAGTTGTTTAACATTGTCCCAGAAAGTCCGGGCACACCCCCAGGAGGAGGTGAGGGTGGCTTGGTAATGGTAGGCTTTGGCTTTACGGATGGCCCATGTACACCTGTTCCATGCAGCATTGTAGGCCTGTCTATCAGTCATCCGGCCCATTTCAGTGGCAAGGTGCCAGACTCTCTATTTCTGAGCATTTGTAGTAGGGCAGGGGTAACCCAGGGTGCATTATGTTTTTTGGATCAAAATTCTGTGAGGGGTGCAAAGAAGTCACAGGCCTTGTTAAAGGTTTGGGAGAAAAAGGCAAGGGTAGTGTCTATGTCGGGTGCATGATGAATGGGGGGCCAATTGATCTTGGTGAGAAATTGTTTGAGTTTCATCAGCCCACCAGGTTGGAGGCACCTGCAGGGTGTGGTCAGGGCTGTGGGTTTGGGAGTGGAGGCTGCCCATAGGAATAGGATAGGGGAGTGGTCACTTAGTGAGTCTGGGAAGACCTGGATGTTATGAATTTTATTGGGGCGGTTGGTGATAATGACATCCAGAAGGGTACTGGTTCCTCTCCTTGGGTTTACTCCATGGGCTGGGAAATGAGTTGTGTCAGGTCTAGGGCAGTGAAAGAATCTCGGGTAGTAGAAGAGGAGGTGCTGAGCCAGTTCACATTTAGGTCCCCCACTAGGATTTGTTCTGCCTTGTGGTGGAGGGTGGCAAGATATTCTGTTAAAGATATCAGTGCCAGGTTCTGGTTCTTTGGGGCAATGTAGGCAGTGGTGAGATATAGAGGGCCCCTGGAGGGGTCAGGAGCAAGTTTGAGGGTAAGGGCCTGGGCCCCATTTACAAGAGCAGGGATAGGGAGCACTTGTCCGATGATTGTGTCCCTGGTATAGATTGCACAGCCACCCCCGTGTTTGCCTACTTGGTCCTCCCAGTATAAGGTATAGCCTGGGAGGGAGACAAATGAGTCAGGGGTGGATTTGGACAGCCAGATTTCAACCAGGGCTATGATGTCTGGTTGATGCAGCATGACCTAGCGCTGGAGGGCATCACATTTTTTCAGTAGGCTGCATATGTTCATGGAGGCTATGTGGAGACCATTGTACCCAGCTGGTGAGTTGGAGGGGGCAGGGCCCGGGTTTGGATGTATATTACCTGATAGGAGTAGTAGGAAGACCAAGGCCCTGATCAGGGCGTGGTAGTATGTAAGCTTTCCGGTCTTACAGTCTTACAGTCTTTTAGATGTGATCTTCCTCTCTCTCTCTCTCTCTCTCTCTCTCTCTCTCTCTCTCTCTCTCTCTCTCTCAGAGAACTTACTTCCTTCAGTCTGGGGAGAATCTCGGGATAGAATTTTGATTTCCGACTATACTCCAGTGAAATAATCAATGTATGAATACCACGTACCTGCAAAAGCCACAATTTAAAGACTCTCTCAGACAAGCATTACTTATCTATGTTGCACTTAATGAGACACCTGACACCTATCCTGCCATGCAATGGGAAGCCATGATGGCCATCTTATGAAGCAAACTGATTGGTTACTCTTTCAAATTTCAAAAACAAAGAGATCAAACTCTCTGCCTCAAAGAGACAGAGCTGAAAATCCTGGAAACATCCCTTATGACCCACCCGGTCCAAAAGGAATCCAATTTACCCCAGATGAATGTGTTTAGGTGAGAAATTGAGGACTTCTTCCAGAATATCACTGAATATGCCCTTTTTCATTTGCAGCAGATGTACTGGGAAATGGGAGAACAACCAATGAGACTCCTACCCCATAAACTCAGAGCCAGAGAAGAAGAAAATATATCCCTGCCATCAAAACTGCTACAGGAGACAGTTACCTTCCCCTCCTTTCTCAATGAAGAATTCTTGAAATACTACAAAAAACTCTACTTCTTGGAGACCTCCCCATTTCCACATTGGTTTGACAACTTCTGTAAGAATATCCACCTCCCCCAGTTTATGCCAGCCTGCAAAAGTGCTCCTGACTCGCCCTATGTCTACCTCAGAGGTAACAGGCAGTTAAAAGCATGTCTCTGGGGAAGTCTCCCAGGTTGTACAGGTTCCCCTCTGATTTCTACACAGCCTTCCTGGAGATCTTGGCACAGAGATTTGTTTATTTGTTTTTGTTTAATGAGCCCTGGAATACTGACTCTCTGCCCCCATCTTCATGCAGACACTGATCACACTGATATCATAGTGCAAGGATAGCATTTTGTGTTCATTGTTTCAGCCCATATCCCTCATCAATGTGGATGGCAAGAGCTTCACTAAAGTGCCTTAAAAATGGAGGAAGAGCCTGATGGGTGAGCTTATATATTCTGACCAAGTGGGCTTTATGCGAGAAAGATTGGGCACAGACACCACTAGGTGGATCCAGGACCTGCTGTAGGAGGCTTGAGACAGTCATTTGCCCATGGCTACCCTATCTTTAGATGCTGAAAAGGCATTTGATAGAATGGAGAGGGCAGACCTCTTCAATGCCATGGCTAAATGTGGGTTCCCAGATTCATAGCATTAGACTGTTATGCTGCAACCCAACTGTGAATGCAGTGACAAACACAGCCATTTCCACCCATTCCCATGGGGCAGAGGCACCAGACAGGGGCGCCCCTGTCTCTGTTTCCCTTCCTTTTGGTAGTGTTTTTTGTACAAGAAATTTGTTAATAGATATTTATGACACAAAAGTTCTGAGTCACTTCCCGATCACTTCCTGTGTTATTTTGCAAATGCTTTGATGTTGTCCCATTCTGAGTCTCTAGGTTTGAACATCCTTTTTATAACATTTTAGCCTGGATATTTTCTAAAATATTATGTAAATTAATGTTTGTTTTTTTTAAATGTAAACATCTACATTTTAAATTTTAAAATTCCTGCATGTCGCCCACTCATAAACAAGCATGCATGGGCATCCTTAAGCAGATTGCCATTTCTACCAGAGTTTCTCCAAGGAGCTGCAAAGAGCACTTTATCCCTTCCACACTTCTGATGAAGTTCTTTTAAGCTGTTAGTGTTTTAGCTTCTTCAGTTTTCCACCTGATTTACCCCTTTTTAGGATTATAAGGTGTAAAGGTGCCCAATACCTTTTATTTATTTTTCTCCTATTTTGTGCCACTTGAGTGCCTTTTTTATTCATCCACTGGCAGAGTCTGGAGGTGCATGGTCTCACTGTGATCATCATTTTAAACTCACTACTTCTAACAGAGGTATTTTGTTTGTTATCAGGTCCATATTTAGGTAAGTTTGTCTTACAAAGAAAATCTTATGATACTTGTAGCGGAGGAATTATAGCTGGGGGTCCTCCAGGTTACGTATTACCTCGGGACCTAGTTTTCCACAAGGGAACACACATAGGAGAAAAGAACAGGGCACAGAAAATATAACATGATAAACAACATACAGGTCTAGAGGGTGGGGAACAATGCTAAAAAGATCATGATACAATAAGAAAAATAAGCACCACTATGTCAAAAATGCTGTAACTAACAAAACATGTCAGGGGATTTGTGTAAAGCAAAACAAGACCAGGATACCATGATACAGTCTCATAGCCTGTAACATACAAAACAAAGACCTTAAGACCAGACCACTGGGGGTGTATTTCAATGGAAAAAATGCTCAGGTATAGGCAGGGTAGGGGGAGATGGTGGTCTGTGGGTAATGGTAGAAACCAAACAGGGGTAGCTAGGTGTAACCAACTCAACATCATGTGGAAGCTTCACCCTACTCCAGTTCTGGGGAAGAGATATGTAAGAAAGGAGTCCCAACACGCAAAATATTTGGGAAGGGTGTTGGTCACTACATGAGGTAGGCAATCCAGGGCAGCTATCTTGGAAAATGAGTTAAAGGCACCTCTATGGATCTCCAGTGGCAAAGAATGAGCCATTTAGCCTGGAGACTAAGAACAGTAAGCCAGTGTATTTGCTGCCATTTAAGCCGAGAGAGCCGAGGTGGGAGTCCTAATAGCCAGAATTTGGGGTCCAGATCTATATTGGAGCCAGTGATCTGTGAGACCAATCTGCCTACCAATGACCAGAAAGGTTGGATTAGAGGGCATTGCCAGATTATATGATACAGGTCCCCTGGCTCAGACTTGACACCTCTAGTGTTAATTACTGTTGGTCAGCTTGATCTTAAACAGCACAGCAGGGTTCCGATACCAATGGTGAAGAATTTTGTTCTGAATGAGTTTGCTTTCATCATCTAGGAGAGCCATATGGGTATATTTCCAGCAAAGCCTCCATTGTGCCTCTGATATCGGCTGCTGGAGCACTGTTTCCCATTTGATTTTGGATTCCAAAGATTGGAAAGGCAGGCTGTCATGGATACTGGCATAAATCACACTGGCTTGTCCTTTGTGAAGGGCCAACCACTTGTTCAGTGGTGCTGAGCTGCCATCTGACAGAGCATTAAGTTTTAGATATGATGACATGGAGCTACACAATTGCAGGTATTGCCAGAAACAGGACTTGCCAAGTTTATATTCTAGGTCTAGCTACTGAAAAGATTTTAGGTGTGCCCCATCAGCGGTCAGGACATCTGCAAAAGTAAGAATCTCTTTCTCCACCCACTGGGACCAATACACAGATTTATTACCAACCCAGAGATGGTCATTTCCCCAAAGGGACATGTACAATAGCAGGCATGGGTTGGACTGAGCCTCCATGAACTTTAAGCCAGAGTCAAACGTGTTGCTATGGTGGGTGTTGGGTGAGTCTTTAGGGAAGGATTATATAGTAGTAAAGGGAGGAATAGACCCAAGCTTGTGTCTAATTCCATATGTATCCACTGTGCAGCATCCTCTGTGGCAGAAAAAAACATTTAATGTTTACATGGCAGAAGTAGGCCCATTTGTAACCGTCCATTCATGGCAGGCCCAGACCCTAATTTCCATTGGACTTGAAGCTGATTTTGGCCATAGCGGGGTTTACAGGCCTCCCATATGAATCTGCTGAACACAGAGCTGATTGCTTTATACCAAGTGGCTGGGGTGTCTAGGGGAAGATGGGAGAGGACATGAAAATGTTTAGGGGCCAGAACCACTTTGAGAGCAGATATTTTCCCTGCAAGAGTAAGATGTAACATCCGCCATCTACCACATTCAGTTTTTAACTCAACAATCAGAGGTCTGAGGTTCAGGTCCCATATTTTGATTAAATCTGAGGTTAGAAGGATCCCCAGATACACCAAGATATCTGGGGACCAATGCAAGCCAAAGGGGGCAATAAGAGCTTCAGTACAAGCTGGGTTCAAGGAAAGCATTTCTGTATTCGAGGTGTTTATTTTCAGATCAGAATACCTAGCAAAATTTGTCAGCAAGGTTAATAGGGTTGGGAGAGAGGATTCCAGATTGGTAAGGGGAACTAAGATCATCAGCGTACATAAATGTGGTGTAGGACCAGTTACTGATAGTGATCCCTTGAATGCCAGCATGCTGATGGATGTCCGCCGCTAGAGGCTGTACAGCTAACATAAAAAGAAGGGGAGATAGAGGGCAACCTTGTTGTGTGCCCCTCCCCAGAGGGAAGGGCTCTGACAGGAAAGTTAGTTAATACCTGATCCGAGGATCCATGGTATAGGGCTGCGATCCAGTCCTGAAAGCTGTCCCCGAAGCCCAACCAAAATAACACCTGCTGGAGGTAGTCCCACTCCAGGGAATCAAAGGCAACAGCTGCTGCTGGAGTGGGACTGTCCTTGGCATAATGTAATATATTTATCATAGACCGAATGTGATCTCTACTGTAGCACCCTGGAATGAAGTCAACCTGGGAGGGGTGTATTAGGGAGGGGAGGAGAGGGTTTAATTTGTTGACAATTTTAGCAAATAGTTTACTATCTGAGTTTGAGTGATATTGGGTGACAGCTGAATGGAAGAGTAGGGTCCTTCCCTTTTTAAGGGAACAGTATTATGGTGGCTTCACCGAGGGAGGATGGAAAGAAGCCGGCAGTTAGAGCTAGTTAAATACTGAGCAAGTGAGGGCTATCTGAGGTGAGACTAGCAGCCAGAGCTCTGGGGAGCCACCCCCAGTGCTTCCCCCATTCAGGCCATGAAGTGCAGTAACCACTTCCAATGGGATAATGGGGTCTTCCAAGTGCCTGTTTGTTGGGGGAAGAGCTGGGGAAAAGCAAGCAATGCCAAAAAACTTTTTATCTCCTGATGATCCATGGATCTGGTGGAGACATAAAGCTCTTTGTAGAAGCTTTTCATGATGTTATTGATCTGTTCAGGTTTAGTAAGGGTCCGTCTGCCAGGGACACAGCCCTGGGATGAGGATTTTCAGCATTCTGTTTCCTTAATATATAGGCTTTCCCCAATTCCCAGTATTTATTTTTTAATCATAGGATGGCTACCTTGGCTTTCCTGGCCAATAGGTAATTGATATCTAAGCGCAGTTTAAGAGTACTATGACCCAGGGGGTACTGGATGTTGAAATGTGGCACAGCTTTGTACTGAGCTTCTAAAGCTTTTAGTTGGTCCTCAGATGATTTAAGGTGCTTCTCTCTCTCCCTTCTATGGTGACTTGCATAGGTCGTAACAGAGCCCCGAATGATAGCCTTCAAGACCTCCCATGTGGTGCCTGGATTTGTGTCTGAGATGGGGTTTTCCTAAAGAAAGTTCTTCACTTCCCCTGTGAGCCAGGGAGGGAAGTCAGAGCCCCTTAGGAGCAAGGGATCCAAACTCCAGGAAGGAGAAGTAGGGGTCTTGGGGCCCTACAGAATATGCAGATGGACAGGGGAATGGTCAAAGATTACCATGGGGAGAATCTCCACCCTGACAGAGTTTTGCAATATATCTGAGGGGACTAACCAGAAGTCAATTCTACTGCAAGTGCTATGGATGGGGGAGAAAAATGTGATGTCTTTGTCCCAAGGGTGATAGACACACCATGCATCCTGCAGCCCGATGTCTGCCATAAGCTGGAGAAGGGAAAATCTGGCTCTAGAATGGTGATCTGAGCTCTTGGAGTTCCTATCTGTGTTGAGGTCTAGGGCCAAGTTAGAATTGCCTCCCAGGAGTATCGGGGTAGAAGGCTGCGCAAAGAGCCCCAGTGCCTGAGCTACGGCATGAAATGTATCTGGGCAGTCTTAATTTAGGCTATAAACATTACCCAGGATCAGCTGCCCTTCTGGAGTGTTCATGAGAACAACTACCCACCTCCTGTTCAGGACATGTTTGGTTTGAATTACAGACCATTTTAGGTTTTTATGTGGCAGAATAGCCACCCCCTGTTTTCTCATCAGGGCGGAAGAGGACAGGACCTGTCCCACCCAGTCCCTGCAAAGCATATTATGGTCCTGCTTAGTTAGTTTCATTTCTCGTAGAAAGGCTAGACCTGACCACAGCCTCCTTAAACGTGACAACACCTGTTTATGTTTTATCCGTTTGTTCAAGCCCCGAACATTCCAGGTGTGTATATGAAGGTCACCCATGATCATTGATGAGGGACTGATATAGACAGAGCACCAGTGCTGCTAGAGAAAAGGCTGTGGAGACCCGGCTCAGACCGGGATATAATCCCCTTGTGGCACCATTTCACTACTCAAGTGTAAAGATATTTGCTAGAAAGAGAATCCACACACCCTGTAGTCAGGGTCTAGTCAGATATAAGAAACACATTGGGATTATTAACCCAGTAACTTGCAGACATTCCTAACATATTTACAATGAACAGTGAACTCAGCATCTCTAAGGATAGAGGTGAAAAGCCGGCAGGAAAACCCGCACGAGTACCTCTATCTCCTGTGGGGGACATGATACTTGCCGCACCCTCCAGCACCATGAGACTCATTCATTCCGCACACAAACTTTGGGAAAAGCAGGAAAAGCTGGGTAATGGTTACATTATGCTGCTCTTCTGTTGGGGGGGGCTTGAAAAAGCTATCCAATCTAATATCCTAGATACATGATATGAGCCTAGACCCCACGGGTGTGCCCCATAGTGACTGGCACCCCACACAGGTGATAAAAGGAGAAGATCACCATCACTTGAATTAGGACATGCGAGGATGCCTGGGAATGTGCTTGAGGGGGGTGAGTTAATATAACATAAGGGAACAGACACCACCCCCCATTGTGCCAGGCTTGCCTGTATAGGTGCAGTCAGAAAGGAAGGGGTGAAACAATGATATGTACATGCACGATAATGCACCCAATGAGGGAGATTCACCATAGGGACCCATTGCAATCTGTGCACTATAAACATTGCCAATACAAAAAAGGTGTAAATAAAACCCCCGCAGTCCTCCCTGTTCACAAGCCCGGCAGCCGGGCAAGCAAATAATGTTGCAACTATCTACCATGTAACATAAGTCCATTAAACAGAGTGAGGGGGAGACTAGTTCCATGCTGTAGAAGAGGCAACCCACAGATCAGACATCCCAGGCAGCAGATGTATAGTCCGACCCGAGATAAGGCCAGGTAGCTGCTAACTAAAGATACAATCAATTACCAGAAACAAAATTATTGCCCCACCCCACAGATAAAGGTAGAGGGGGTTTCAGGACAGCATTCCCTGCGTGCCCCTCAGGAAAACCCAAAGCCATTAGCCTCCTTGACAGCTCTGAATCCCCAAATGCTAGGCTGGGCAGAGGAAAAGAAAAAAAAAACACACAAACATTGCTTAGCTGTAGTCCTCAGGTTAGGCTAAGCTGTACTTCGTTGGCATGTTCCGAGTGTTGCTGAGGGGAGCCTTGCATTGAGGGGATCTACGTGGAGCATTAGGAGGCGATAGAGACCAGTTTCTTAGGTGAGGGAGTTTGGCGAGATGCTGTGACAGCGGCCCAGGATTTATCCGGTGAAATGAAAGCTGGATCTCCAGCCTGCACCTGATCAATTTCTGTTGCTACTGAATCCTCTAGAGCTGCTTGTAAAAGTGAGGCAAAAGGGATTTGGGGAGTAGAAAGCTTGCAAGCTGGCATCCTCTGGCACTTCAGGATTGGGTCTCTGCTTGGGGCTGGGCTCTCTAAGTCAATCAGCTGGGTGTAATGTCCTCGGGTGCCTATGAGAGGGGTGTTGCTTTTTGGATCTAGGTGGCAGGGAGGCATCAAAGATGTGGACCTCCGGGGGGGGCAGAAACTTGGTGCAGATGCCCATCAGTGAGAGAAGTTTCCCAACTGGGGGGTGGCCCAGTCACTCCCCTGCAGAGGAGATCCTCTAAACTAGGCTGGGAAGGATCTCCTGAGGAAGTCCATCAAATTTTCTGGTGTGGCGAACAAAAGAGGGGAGCCATTATAAATCACCCTCATAGTCGCAGGATAATGAAGCGAGAAGGAGAGGTTTAGTTGTGCATTATCCGTCGAGCTTCAGAGTACTCCTTATGCTGCTCTGAGAGTTCCCTCATGTAATCTTGAAATATTTGTATCTTATTCCCCTGCCAAGCATCTGACCCAGATTTCTCACCACAGCCACCACTAGCTCTTTTTGTCGGAAGTCCAGGAAACAGGCCAGAAGTGGTTGGGGTCTCTCTCCAAGGAGAGGAAGTGGAGTGAGTGAGCGGTGAGCTTTCTCAATTTGTAGGTAGGTATGTATCCATCGGAAGGCTTAAAAGCTGCGGGAGAGTTTCTTTGCAGAAAGATGACCGGGTCCTTTTGCTCAGCTCCTTCTGGGAACCCCACAAACTGCAGATTGTTTCGTCAGCTGCGGTTTTCCAGGTCAGCCACTTTGTCCTGTAAGTAGTAATTGGTTTTGGCCTGGTCCCACAGTACTGCAGTTAGTTCTTGTAGGACTATGTCATGAGATCTGAGTCACCTTTTAGACTGGAAGAGTTAGGTCTCGATATTGTGTAAGGATTGTGTGGTAGCATTGATGGCTGTAGTCATTTGAGCCATTTGGCTAAGCAGCTGTGCAAACATTTGTTCGGTGCATGATGGATCTCTGGGCTGTATGGAGGAGGCTGCTATCATTCGAGTCAAGCATCACAGCAGACGGAGGGATGGATAACTGGCTGTAGAGAGAAATTCGCGATCAGAGTAAGTAAAAAAGATGCAGAAGTGTTTCTCAGATGTTTAGGCAGAGTTTTATCCCTTAGATGGTGTGCCTGAAAGTAGGATGTTGCAGGATTATTCCCAAGTTTCGCAGAGCTCAAATGGTAGGCTATCATTCTGGTTCAAGGCTTGGCCATGCCCCAGCTGGATCATTATTTTACCTGAATTTCATCAGTGAAAGTTACATTTTTGCTCAGCCCTACTAAACAGTGATAGTTTTCAAAACCTCAGTGTGTAGGCTATTTCGCATGTTAATCCCACTCTGTGTGAAGTAATGCTCTCTGTTTCCCTTAATTCTTACCCCTCCTCTCAGTCTGAGAGCATACCCTGTAGTTCTGCCTGCACTTACCAGCTCCAGCATCTGCATATACTCCACCCTGCATATCCTCTTTGTTGTTCAGAAGACTGTGGTAATGGTCCCACTCTACCATCTCTTTTCTAGACTAAATTTATTTATGTTTTTGTTGACTAAGTAGGTACACGTGACAAAAAAATGCCTATTTTCTGAAACAACCCATAAGAATTACAATGAAAGGATCAAAATCACAATGCGCATGATAACAAATAACAAAGATTCAACAAGGGCAACAAAATATGAAAATATAAGCAATGGACATAAAGGCAAAGCAGAATTACAGATTAAATGCTCCAGAAAGTTACAAATGGCATAAGGCAAAGTAAAGCAAATACAAAATAAAGGCTACCATAACATTCAAGTAAAGTTTAAAGCTGAGGAGGTAGCAGGTGACTTTATAGCACCCTTGTGAAAAGATGCTTGGAGAAGACCCAATGGATAAACAAGGGGAGGGAATTCTAGGCCCTAAGGGCAAATGTGGCAAAGCTCTGGTCCCTCGTCAGGTTGGAAACTTTAGGTACCATAAGTAGGTGCTTGTCATTACACCTTAGTGAGTAGCTCAGGAAAGAGATCTGTTGGTCAATAATTCTCCCAAGAGCAAACACACAAGTTCTGGCTGGGGATAGCCAGTCTAGGTTGGCATACAGATCATGGTTGGTAGGTGAGATGATGTGCTGTTGCAGTGAAGTGACAGATATTGTTATCTGGTATCTGCAAGGGCTCCTTACTCCCTACTGCCCCACCCGCTCACTCCGATCCACCAACGAGGGATTGCTAGAG
Organism: Neoceratodus forsteri; assembly: GCA_016271365.2. Lineage (NCBI taxonomy): Eukaryota > Metazoa > Chordata > Ceratodontiformes > Ceratodontidae > Neoceratodus > Neoceratodus forsteri. The sequence continues at coordinate 103,438,001 of CM057451.1, forward strand.
ATTCCCAGGGTTCGGTTAAACACATCTGGGTCACGTGCTTTTTCTCATGCTGCATCCACCCTGTGGAATTCTTTACCTCGGCGGTTAAGGGAATACCTGACCATCTCAAATTTTAAATCAGAACTTAAAACCTATTTGTTTTATCAGGCTTTTTCTGATAGTTTTTAAAATGTATTATTGTTATTGTTTGATTGTACTGTACGTTTATTTTATTGTACAGCGCCTTGTTAATTTGAAAGATGCTTAAGAAATACATTTTACTTACTTACTTACTATACATTACATCCCATTTAAACATTATAGATTCAGAGAACCTTAGAAAGGCAAGTACACCATATTAAGAAAAGGAAGAGAAGAGGGACAACTCTAGCTATAGTGAGGCAAGCTTCAGGAATGAGATTACATTTGGATGTGGAAACCATGAGCAGTTTAGAGTTGACAGCCTTGCAGATAACACAAGTATGGGTGGAAAAGTCAAGGGATGTTCGAGTGTGACTCTGAGGTGCCTGAAGGAGAAGACCACTTCCAGAGAGGAGCCATCAGGGCAGTATACAGTCAAATTACCAGGGCATTATCTAACCTTTACACGTGAGTGGAAGAGCATGACTTGAATCTTTTTGGAGTTCAGTGCCAGTCTTTTTTGATAAGCCAAGACTGATTAGGTGAAAGCCAGTGATCAACTCTGAGTCCATGGAATCAGTATTTTTTTTAGTCAAGGACAAGGGCAAAATTATCAGCATACATTAGGGTGGAACACAATTTGGTTTCTCAAGGGTGATTATTAATACAAAGGGAGAAGAGCAATGATCCAAGAATGCAGCCTTGCAGTATGCCAAGCTTAACAGGTGCACATGTAGATAAAGACTGACAGAAGTTGACAGCTTGAAGCCTGTTGGAAAGATAGGTAGCAAACAAGTGTATAACTTGGGGAAGAGACCTAGTTCTGTATGTTTGTTGCACAATAAGCAGTGATAAACAAGGTCAAATGCTTTTGACAAATTGGTAATACCTCACCTGTTAGCTTCTCCTGGCCCATTCTGTCATTTGTAAGCTTGATGAGGGCTGTGGCTATACTATGGCCTTCATGAAATCCATGCTGTTATGGACCCAGGAGATTAAATTTATATACATATTCAGTTACCTCTTTTCTAAGAGCCTGCAAAATGTAGAGTGCATTCCTATGGTGCAGTAATATTCAGCAAACCTAGGGTCACCATTTTAAAAGACTTGGACAAACCACACAGTTTTCCAGTATGTATGGTCATTGACTCCAGGCCATCAAATCCAGCAATAGAGAATGATGAGAGGTTAGTTAGAAGCCGAGTGACCTCTAATAAGGGATATATATATATATATACATATATATATATATATATATATATATATTTTAGAGGCAAAAACTCTGTTTAATGCATCAGTTAGGGTTGTTCACAGCGACAAAGCGAGGAATTTGGTGTTAGGTTGACAGCTCCCCTTGGACCCCCAGTCCACCCCCCAACTGGCATCGGGGTGCACATTGGGGTCATCGGCCCTAACTCTCACCCCGTCACATGTGTAAAGAAGCAGAGGTATTGGAGAATGGGGTGAGAGTTAGGACCGATGACCCCAACGCACACCCTGATGCTGGTTGGGGGGTGGGCTGAAGGGGTCCAAGGGGGGCTTCCAACCCTAACACCAAATTTCCTCACTTTTGTCACTGTGGAACAACCCTAACTGATGCATTAAACAGAGTTTTTGCCTCTAATTTCCCTTCTTTTTGGGAATGATGACGAGAAACAGTGAATGTAATGCGGTGGTGGGAGCATGGGGCCCCGCCACGTAATGTCTTGTGACATAGTAACAGGAACAGCAACGCATACACAAGCGCCAACAGTGGCGCACATGGTAATGCAAACATAAATGGTGAAGGAAACGTTAATAGAAATGCAAGTGCAAAGTGAAGCCGAAGTGAACAGTGACGCAAACGGACATGCAAGCACATATGAAAACACAACTGGTAATGCGAACAGTGATGGCAGCAGTATTTTAAATGGAACTGTTAAGTGTCACAGCAAAAAGAACGCAAAAGGGAACAGAAAAGGAAATGCAAACACAAGTGCACACGTAAATGCAAACTGTAACTCACACGGGCACAGTGCCACAATTGTAAATGCAAATGGTAAAGTTAACATGAAGAATAATGCCAAAGGAAACAGAAAAGGAAATGGGAACAGAAGCGCGTAAGAAAACACCAACCGTAATGCGTACGGGCACAGGACTGCAATTGTAAACGCAAATGGTAATGATAACAGCAACAATAACAGCAAAGGAAACAGAAACGCAAAAGGAAATGCAAGCGCATATGGAATCGCAAATCGTAATGCTCACGGGCACAGTAACGCAGTTGCAAATGCAAATGGTAACAGTAACAGCAAGAAAGACGCAAAACGAAAGAAACGTAAACACACATGAAAGGGCTGCTGGAAACACAAATGGCACTGAGTATGGTGACACAAACCAAAATGCAAACACAAACAGTAGTGGAAATGCAAATGGTAACAGTATCGCAAACGCAAGTGCAAATGAGAACGCAAAGGGTAACGTACACGGTGTCGTACACAGGAGCGGTAATGCAAACAGGGACATAAATGCAAGTGGAAACAGTAACTGTAACAGTAACAGAAGCGCACACCCTGTTTTTGGTGAACAGGTGCATAGAGAAACACAGTGTGTACAAAGAATGTATGCATTGTAATGGTCATGGAAGCTTAAAACGAGCATTGGAAGTACTTAATTGCTAATATCTCAGCAATTGCATGACTGGCATGACGTAGAAAAAAAAATATTTTTCAGAAATCATGATTTTCCTGGCTAGGTTTTTGCTCTTACATAGCCTGTTGGGCTATGCACCTCACAACAAAAAATCTGTATCTCGCATCATTTTCGAGATACGAGCCCTGAAAGGCGCGGCATACGCCACCATGTTATTCTATGGGAAAAGCCAACTTTGAGTACCGTAATCTGGGCAGCCATGCAATATTTTTTCACCAAACCACCAAAAGGCACATCTGTGAAATGTTGGCTGCCTTCTCTCCAAACTTCAGCTCAAAAGACCAAATTGTTCTTTTGCAGCAGGGTGGCAAAGAACTCTTATCTTTTTGGCCATAGTCTGGAAAATTAGTGCCGCAATTTGTGACACCTTTCGCAAATTTTGTGAAAGTGTCATGAGTGCAACACTACTTTGCGACACTACTTTTTCCAGAAATTTGAAAAACAGATTTCTGAGGTGTTTAACCCCAAAATAAAGACATGGCTAGCATCCTCAGGGTCCAACTAGGTGAACACAAAAGGAATTGTGTCCCTAGAGAGTCCCACATTTAAATGGCAAGCATTTCTGTGATCATTAACTGAAAAAAAAATGGCTGACTCATGACACTACTGGGGTCATTTGTGACACTAAAAACTGCATTTGCAAAAGTGTTGCACTTTTTTTTAACTTTTCCCATTGACTTATAATGGGAACTTGTTTTTTGAATAACTTTTGAACTGTTTAATATTTTTTCATGAAATCTTCGAAAGGCACATCGGGTGCCCTGACTGCACACTCCCTGAAGTTTCCGGAATGGTCGCACAAACCATGCAACCTGTAGGCACGAGCAAAGAATTCGCAAAAAAAATGTAATTGTTGCTTAATAACTCCGCAGCCATATATTCAACCAATACAAAAGTTGGCAGATCCCAAGATCTGCCATGCCCAATCATGCATACCAAATTTCAGGCAAATCCACTGAATGGTGGCAAAGTTATTAAGGTGCAAAATTTCAACCTTTAACCTTAAAAGTGCTACTCAACCCTAACTATGGTATCGTGCTACCATAATATATATATGGGGTGTCAGGCTGACATGGAGAGGATTGTTCAGGGGGACAGAGGTCAGAATAGCTGGGGAAAGATGACATCTAAGCAGAGAGAACAGCGAAGTATCGGTTGAAGGCATTAGCAATTATGATGGGACTATGACAGTTAACACCCTCAATAAAATCACTGATAGAGTTCCTAATGGTGTCACCAGTAAGGCCTTTTATGTTAAACCAAAAACAGTGAAGATTAGATGCAGCAGACATAAAAGAGAACCTACATTAATTACTTTTAGCCATATGGATGGAACTTTTGCTTAGCTTTCTAATTCCTGTCAGTCAGTCATATTTGAGGAGGATTTGTAGGTATACCAGCTCTTATCTCTAGTTTCATTAGGGAGAAGGCACTATGAAGCCATTGCATGACCATACTCCTGAATCTGATCTTAATAAGGGATTAAACACCTTTTGTAGGGAGGTGACAAGGGACAGAAAGGAGGACAGGGCCAAGGAAACATCTGGGGCATTGAAAAGTGGGGACCAGTCTTAGTGGGTCAGTTCAGTAAGGAAGCGTTTACAATAAAATTTAGAAAGTCAAGAAGTGTGATGACTTTGGGAGAAATCTTAGGTAACCTAACTTTCTAAACATTAAAGGTAGGGGAGTGGTCACTGATAGCATCAGGGACAGCACCTATCTGTTGGATGCCACCAGCTCTGCTAGGCAACACCCAGTTGATTAGAGAATGACATCCTCCATTGTTAAAATGTCTGGTGGGAGTGGAAGGTAACTGAGCAAAGCTATGTTGGTTTATGATAGAGTCTCAGACATTGAAATTGCCCCCCCAACTAGTTAAAATTAAATAACTGGAGTATGTTGAATCATTCTCACAGCTCTTAGCTCCTAAGGTACCGATTAGTTTTTTAGCCCTGTGCTGAACCTTCTTCATCTTGTCAAAGCCCTTTCTGTGCTTTGTTGACCAGAACTGTACACAGTATTTCAGGTGAGGTCAAACAAAGCCCTTGTGTGGGGTTGGGGTACCTCCATTGACCTGCTCCTTACCCCCACCTGTTGCATTTTTTAAATTTAAATGTTAGTCTATACTAAAGGGTTTATTAATAGGCAGTTTAACTTTAATTAGGGGGTTATAGTTTTTTCTGCACCATGGGAACACTTATAACAGAATCTTGTAGCTCGCTCCATCTTGGGCTGATCAAGCTTTTAATCCTATCATTTGGTGATCTTCATATATGTAAATCTTTTTTGACTAGGTTTTAAATTGGGTTTTGTCAGTGCATTACTACATCTCTGTTCATAGACGCTCATCATGCTGTCTTTTTAGCATTTAATTAAATGTGATTTAAAAATCCCTCTATAGAAACATTTCCTAAGTAGATATAAAAGTGTTGTTCTCATTTAATTATTTATCATACACAATGAAGCAGAAAGGTTTGACGTACTGGGCCTTCTTTGCTTTGCTAATTGTTTCTGCATGTTGCCACTATCAAATAAATATTGGCATAGATGCAAAAAAAATATATTTAAGTATTGTTTGTTGATTTCCAATGGTTTGTTTTTCTTGACCCTGTTTCATTCTACTGATAACATTTTTAATAACAAATTTATGCAGTGTTGTATCTAGCTCAGTTCCCATTTTTCATGATTCTGACTGAAGCATTAGTAGTTCTTGTTGGATCCTTTCATTTTTTACAACTAAACAGACAAGACCTTTATTTGGTTCCACCATATATCTATACAGAGATTAAATATTTTCCCATGTCACCTTTGATTTCATTATTGATTTAAGTATGTTATACACACTGATTTTTAGGTGGAAAGGGGTGTCGCTCCTAGTTTTTGGTATTCCTTTGAAGAAAATAGTAGGCAATTTGTCCATTTCCTCCTTACTTTTGTTTTGTTGCTTGTTTTTCCTAGATTTTACTTCAGTAAATACATTGTTTCTTTCTTCAGTATCCAACTTTATCATGTTCCTAATTGGTCCCTCTTCACTAGCAGTTTCATAGATTATTGGCATGGTCTGAATTCCTTTAGTTTTTAGTTGCTTTTTCTCTAAGTTTTTATCAGTTGTTTGTTCTTTTTTTATGACATTTTAATTTTTTATCTTATTCTTCTCCTTATGGATAGTTTTAGTCCCATTTTGCTTTTCTTTAGCTTGATCATCAGATAACTGTTTAATTTTCTGTGTTTTTATTTCTATATAACTTTGTAGATTGCAATTTTCTTTTTTTAAAATCTTACTATCCTCACTTTGCTCTTCTAACTTTTTTAATATAGTGACCATTAAGATGTTGTTAGAGTAGATTTTATCTCCTCCATTTGCCTACCAATCAAGATATTAGATTGTATTGTATATTTATCTAAGATACCTTGATTTCCCGTATTAATAGAAATACTGTCTACTTGAGTCTTATCAGTTTCTTCAACTTGTGTCATGAATGGTGTTATAAAATTACTAAAATCTTTCAGATATTCTTTATCTAAAGTTTGGATTCCCATCATCAAATTATCTGTACTACCATTTTGTTTATTCTGTTCTGTAATTTCTTTAGCATTTGCTACTTGTTCAGTAATTTCTTGTCTAGGTGTGTTATCTACTGCTTCAGTTCCACCTGGGAGTGATTGGGATTCAAGTTCTTTTATTGCTTTCAAAAAAACATTCTCTGAACACTTAGATTCCTCAGTTATCAAACTTATTAGAGAAGATGTTCATTGCAGCAATTTACTCTGGATATTTTCTCCCCATTCCCTCTCAATGTGGTAGTAGTAGTGAATTCAGTCATTCTCCGATTATAATGTTTTATCCTTCTGTTTCCCTTTAATGTTATCTTCTTTCCTTACTGCCACTGCATTTTTTTAATTTTGTATCTTTTTCCTGCAAGGATATATACAATCTACTGTCTTGTTCCATTTTACTCATTTAAGGGTCAGTCTTACTACTATAGTTACACAATAGGTAAAAATCTATATCAAAGGATCAATTATACAATCAGATGCACTAACAGGTTAATAAGAGGACAAAACACAGATAAATAACTAAAAAATGATGAAGCTAGACATTTATGCAGCAATAAGAAATATTTAAAACCCCTCGGGTTATTAGAGCTTAAATAATCTTTGTGACACAGCATAGGACAGGAGAGTCCCATTACATCAAAATCCCAGCTCTTTTCTTCAGTCCATACGCAGTGTCCATATCTGAGGGGTGTGAACCGGACAACCCCTTAAAGCAGGCAGCATGTATTTCACACAAGATTGTTTCCTTGTTAGAAGCCCTGGTTTCATGTCAGACATGTAATGCTCCTGAATGTAGCTCCTGTCTCTCATTCATTCATCTCCCATTCACACAGAAATGCAGGAATGGCAGGAGACACAATGAATGAATAGTGAATTCAAGAGAAATGTCAGACACAGAATGAATTCATTCACAAATCTGGACTGCCTTGTACGGTATGGGCTGCACGCCCATTGGCTCTTGCTCTGAACCAATGAGCATGCAGCCCTACTGAGCAGTCAGTCGGCGAGTAGCGGGGCGGCAGGCAGGTGAGGTGCTGCCGCCCGCCCGTGGCGAAGTGGGGTGGTGTGGGCCCTTGGGTGGGTGGGTTGGGGGCCAGTAGATCACCAGGAAATTGGACTTGGGGGTTGACCTTATGCCCACGATCAGCTTTCAGTCCACTGGACCACCAGGGATATTGAACTTGGAGGGGTTGTCTTATGCCCGCCATCGGGCCAGTCGGGGGTTCAGTACAGTTACGCCCACCATTAGCCAGTGGGGGGTCACTACTGTTATGCCTGTGATCGGGCCAGTGGTGGGGGTTTCAGTACAGTTATGCCCATGATTGGGCCAGTGGGGGTTTCACTACTGCTATGCCCAGATCGGGCCTGTGGGGGGAGTGAGATCTGCCCATGATTGGGCTGTAAGGGGGGTCACAGGGAACAAGTGGAGGGCCACCCACAGGTGGCAGCTGCTGTGTTGCACCCTGCAATGTGGCAGCTCACCTGTGGGTGGCCCTTGACTTGATCCCTTTTTTTTGGCTCAAAGTCGTGCAGGCACAGGTTGGGGGTTGCGCCTGCACAACTCTGCACAGCCTGGCTGAATATTGGGCTGTGCAGTTTATGCATGGTTCCTCCCCCTCTGGTTGAGCATGCCTTCATTAGCATTGCGCTGTTGCTCCACATGACTTGGGGGGCTCAACTGCCTCCTGCTGAATATGGTAGAATGGCGCAATTTCAGACTTGCGCAGGCACAACCCTATTGCGCATGGCGCAACACTTTGAATATCCTGCCCATAATGTAGAAGTTCTTTTTTTCAATGTCCTGCTGTCACACTCATTTACATAACTATGATGGAGATGCACACAGAGTGTTATTGAAAAATTGTTGACTGATTCCATGATGACTGGAGAAATTCAACAGTGCAGGCAGACTTTTAAATGTTTGCGCTGTGTAGTGCAGTTTCCTAACAGATAGTCACTGCTGAGCGCCTCTCAAGAAAGTGTTCCTGATAGTCATTTAAGATCAACTTGTGCAGCCCAATTCTGTTTTCTGGGAGTGACATCACACAGACTTTGGCAGGAAGCGTGTCTTGTCTGGCAGTTTTTCTCTGCAATGGTGAGAAACAGATCAGACAGCATGATACGCTGACATGGATTCATACTACTGTATATGGGACACCAGGAGACACAAAGAATGGCTGCACAACATGATTTATAAACAGGTATTGAATAAGATAATGCCAGCATAGCCTATTTAACACATCACAATTTAGTTGACTATCTGCTCTAATCAGAAAGCCATGACTCTGGGCATGCACATTAGCATTGGGGATGCACATTAGAGACAAAGACAGGCTGCTGGTGTTGACAGCCAATCAGCTGCTTGCTGGGTCTGACCAGCTTTATGCAAATCAAATGACTGACGCAGTCTCTGATTGGAGTGGCTTTGGTCCTTTGAAGCACATGAAGTTTCCACCCAGCATGCATTGAGTGGTGTCACGGCCACAGTGTGTGGTCATTGATCTACACTGTCAAACCTCTTCCAGTTTCAGCAGCAATGGGATTGGCAGACACCCCCAAAATCACCTTTTACTTGTCAAAAAGCATTTGTTGCACATGCTCATCAAACATAAAAAGAGCCGCACAAGGACGGTAGTGCTCTTGATAAAAAACAGAGACTTTTTGTATCTAAAAAATTAGGCACTCACCACCTCTTGTTATTGATGCCACAGAATCAAGTGAATCTTTAAACTTAAAGTCTCATTTATTTAACATTCCAGAGATAGAACAAGAATAAAAACTAGCATTCCAACTGGGAAAACATATTGTGCCTGGGAGCCATATTCTGACCAAGTGGGCTTTGTGTGAGGAAGATTGGGCACAGACACCACTAGGTGGATCCAGAAACTGCTGTAGGAGGCTTGAGACAGTCATTTGCCCATGGCTACCCTATCTTTAGATGCTGAAAAAGCATTTGATAGGATGGAGAGGGCTGACCTCTTCAATGCCATGGCTAAATGTGGGTTCCCAGATTCATAGCATTAGACTGTTATGCTGCAACCCAACTGTGAATGCAGTGACAAACACAGCTATTTCCACCCATTCCCATGGGGCAGAGGCACCAGACAGGGTGCTCCTGTCTCTGTTTCCCTTCCTATTGGTAGTGTTTTTTGTACAAGAAATTTGTTAATAGATATTTATGACACAAAAGTTCTGAGTCACTTCCCGATCATTTCCTGTGTTATTTTGCAAATGCTTTGATGTTGTCCCATTCCGAGTCTCTAGGTTTGAGCATCCTTTTTATAACATTTTAGCTTGGTTATTTTCTAAAATATTATGTAAATTATTGTTTTTTTTTTAAAATGTAAACATCTACATTTTAAATTTTAAAATTCCCGCATGTCGCCCACTCATAAACAAGCACGCATGGGCATCCTTAAGCAGATTGCCATTTCTACCAGAGTTTCTCCAAGGAGCTGCAAAGAGCACTTTATCCCTTCCACACTTTTGATGAAGTTCTTTTAAGCTGTTATAGCGTTTTAGCTTCCTTAGTTTTCCATCTGATTTACCCCTTTTTGGGATTATAAGATGTAAGGTGCCCAATACCTTTTATTTATTTTTCTCCTATTTTGTGCCACTTGAGTGCCTTTTTTTATTCATCCACTGGCAGAGTCTGGAGGTGCATGGCCTCACCATGATCATCATTTTAAACTCACTGCTTCTAACGGAGGTATTTTGTTTATTATCAGGTCCATATTTAGGTAAATTTGTCTTACAAAGAAAATCTTATGATACTTCAAATGGCTGCTACAATTTAGTAGACTTGGTTCATTTTAGAAAAAAAATCTACATATTATTAAACAAAAAACAAAATGGTTCAGATTTTATACCTGTAGTTGCTTTCCTTGTTATTTAATCTATATCAGATTACTATATGAATCTATATTGGATTTAATCTACACCAGTCTGGGTATATCTCTTAATTAATAGGGTTTTACATATTTAAACTGTTAGAACCGTTAGTTGTTGCTGGGAGATATCCAGTTATATTCACAGCTTGATGGTTTTTACCTTACTTGTCTTGCCTAGACAAAGCATAAAGGTAAAGCAGTAGATGCATCAGAGGTATTGTCTCCAAAGCTGAGTAATAAAGGAACTAGAAGAAGCAAATCTATTATACACAAGGTGCCTAAAGACAACAAAGATTAGCAATAGATTACTCCCAGCTGAATTGTTTCCTGCAGAAGTAAGTCAACACTTTTCGTCTGTTGATTAAGGGCATCTCAAACAATGGTGGTTACACCTTTAGCATATTGTGAATTTACCTTTGGAAATTTTGGGACATTTTGAGGATGGAGTAATAGTGATATATAGTGGCTGATAAGATGAATGGACTGTTCTTCTGTCGTTTCTTCTGATGTAACTGCTATAATAGTAATATTGTTGTTTTTAGGGACTAACTGCTAAATTATCTGTGTTTGACTTTTTATACATACCATAATGGTTTCCACCAGAAGACAAGAGGGTATTAAAGTTAAGGGGAACTCAAGGTTTCAGAGGGCTTCCTGAAAATAAAAATAAAAATGCCTATAAACATAACACTTAAAATGGAAAAAATACTAAAAAAGCTTCTTTAGAGAAAAATTGACAAGGGGGAGAAGTGACAAAGGCAAAAAGGACAGGGATGGGGCAAAAAGGAATAAGGCCTTCAGGAAATGGAGGGTAATGAGTACCAATGCCTGTAGTGTGGGCAACAAGCTCCCTGAGCTGGTGGCCTTGATGGAAGAGGGATGCCTGGATATCATAGCAGTCACAGAAACATGGTACACAGAGAACCATGATTGGGATGTTAACATACCAGGGTACATAACCTACAGGAGAGACAGGGAGGGGAAGGGGAGAGTAGCTCTCATGCAAAGGATGGGATAAAAGCAACTGAACAAAAGAGTAAACAGGGAGGAGAGGAGGCACTGTGGGTCATCTTGGAGACTGGAAGGGCACTACTATCTGCACAGGGGTTGTGTACAGACCCCCATGTCAGGGGGAGGAAATGGACAAGGATATGACAGAAGGCATTCTTAGGATGGCAGAGAAAGGGGAGATACTGTTGATGGGAGACCAGAATATGCCAAATGTTAACTGGAGCACATTTGCTGCAACCACATCCAAGAGCAGGGCCATTCTCAATGCCCTACAGGTGGAAGGCCTCAGACAGCTAGTTTTGGAACCCACTCATGAGGGAGCAATCTTATACCTCATACTCTCAAATGGGGGCAGTGAGAGGATCTCAGATCTAGAAGTGGGTTGCCATCTGGGAACAAGTGACCATCAAACAGTGTGGTTCACATTAAACTCAGCTACAGAGTCAAGCCATACAAAAGTGAGGGTACTGGACTTCAGGAGGGCTGACTTTGGCAAGATGGGAGAGTGCCTCAGAAAAGCACTAGCAAACAGGCTAGAAGTGGGGTGGAGCAACAATAGGAAATCATCAAAACTGGCATCACAGAGGCAACAAGCCTTTGTGTGAAGCAAATAAACAAATCAAAATGAAAGAAAAAGCCACTATGGTTCTCAAAAGAGGTGGCTGGGAAAGTCAGGGAGAAAAAGATAGCATTCAGGAAGTATAAGGAAACACAGAAGGAGCAGGACAGAGAGCTGTACCAGTTAAGGCAGAATGAAGCAGGGGGGGAAGTCAGAATAGTAAAGGCCCAAACTGAGGAAAAGATAGCCAACTCAGTTAAGAGGGGGATAAAACCTTTTATAGGTACATCAGAGAGCATAGAAAGACAAAGGGAGGGATAGTGAGGCTGAGTAGAATGAATGGTGGGTGGGCAGAGGGGGACAGTGAAAAAGCAGGGATACTGAATGAATATTTCTGCTCAGTATTCACAAAAGAGGAGGGGGAAGTGCCTAATCCAATTAACAGAAGCACTCTCTTAATAGGGGGTTGATCCAGCCTTTCACAAAAAGAAAGGGTTCTGCAAGAACTCCTAAAACTGAAGGTGGACAAGCAATGGGCCTGTTGGAATTCACCCCAGAATTCTAAAAAGAATTAAGGGGAACTAGTGAAACCACTGACTACTCTTTTTAATAAATCATGGGAGGATGGTGTGGTACCCGAGGACTGGAGGAAGGCGGATGTGATTCCCCTTCACAAAAGTGGGGCCAAGACAGAGGCAGGAACTACAGACCTGTCAGTTTGACCACTGTGGTAGGGAAAGTGATGGAGTCACTTCTGAAGGAAAGAATTGTTGAGTACCTAGATGCCAGTGGGGCACAGGACCAAAGACAGCATGGGTTCACAGCGGGAAGGTCATGTCAGACAAATCTAATAGATTTCTTTGACTGGGTGACCAAAGTAGTAGACCAGGAAGGGGCTGTGGACATGGCCTACATAGACTTTAGCATGGCATTTGACACAGTCCCACACAAAAGATTAATAGTCAAATTAACCAGCCTGGGAGTGGGTCCCAGGGTGGTAGCCTGGGTAAAACATTGGTTGGACAACAGGACACAGAAAGTAATTGTAAATGGAGTCCACTCTGAAGAAAGAGGGGTTACTACTGGGGTACCGCAGGGTTCAGTACTGGGTCCAGTCCTTTTTAATGTCTTTATAAGTGACATTGCAGAGGGACTAGAAGGAAAAGTATGCCTCTTTGCAGATGTCACAAAGATCTGCAACAGTGTTGATACACAAGGAGGCGAGGAAAGGACGAGAAGGGACTTGGCAAGGTTGGAGGAATGGTCAGAAGTATGGCAGCTAGGATTCAATGCAAAGAAGTGCAAAATAATGCACCTGGGAAACAAGAACCCAGGGGAAGATTACACAATGGGGGAGGTAGTAACAACAACGAAAAAGGAAAGGGACCTGGGGGTAATCATATCAGATGACCTTAAGGTTAGCAAGCAATGCGAGAAGGCAGTAGGGAGGGCTGGGGGGATACTGGGATGCATAGGGAGAGGCATCACCAGCAGAAGACAGGAAGTTGTTATCCCTCTGTACAGACAGTTGGTGAGACCCCATCTGGAGTACTGCATCCAGTTCTGGAGACCCCATCTCCGCAAGGACATAGACAAGACAGAGGCAGTCCAGAGGAGGGCAACTAAAATGGTGCAGGGTCTGCAAGAGAAGCCATACGAGGAGAGACTAAAGGAGCTTAATATGTATACCCTTGAGGAAAGAAGGGAGAGGGGGACATGATAGAAACTTTTAAGTACCTCAGTGGAATCAACAAAGTCCAAGAGGGTAGCATCTTTCAGAAAAACATACATGCAAGAACAAAGGGACACAATTTAAAGATAGAGGGGTGGCGGTTCTGGGGCAATGTGAGGAAGTGTTTTTTCACAGAGAGGGTAGTGGATGCATGGAACAGCCTTCCTGAGGAGGTTGTGGGGTCTAAAACTGTGGGAGAATTCAAGAATGCATGGGACAGACATAAGGCAATTCTTGTGGGGGGTAGTAAGAAATAGGCTGCTGGTTGACTAGGATCTGCAGCCTATCCTGTAGGTAGGGAAATGGGCAGACTAGGTGGGCCAAGCGGTCCTTATCTGCCATCAAAGTCTATGTTTCTATGTTTCTAAGACTCGATGATATGAGGGATTTATCCCAAGGGTCTCAGGTTAATACTTCTACTCCAAAGCTCCAGACAACATGGCCGCTTCAGGAGTGGAAGCAAGGGCTGAAAGATATTAGTACAAAGGATATCAAGCAACAGGTAGCCTGACTAGAAACATGGGGTATAAAAGATGGTAACTTGGGTAAAGAGGGATTAGAGTTTTAGGAGGAAGGCAATACTGTCTTTTCAAATTATGGTAGTGAATGGGTCTTTTTACAGAGTTTTATCTCTCTGCCTCCTTCTAGTTTCCATCATGATAGTTCACAAAGTAGGGTGAAAAACAAGGAATGTCCTGGTGTTCTTGCAAAGAAATCAGATATAATGGAAGTAATTACTGATGTCCATAATATAATAATGGGCATAAAAGAATTGGATAACTACAACAAAGAACATTTGTTAGATGAGAAATCCAAAGAGTTCCCTCTAGATTCTAGATTACCTCTAGATTCTATTAATGGAAATGATATCCCAGCTGGCTTAATTAATTTTCATACTTCCCTTCCTACTTAAGTGAAGATATAATTAGGGTAATGAAAAATCATTACATAGTGAGCCTAATGCTCATAGAACAACTGGTAATTATATGGAATGACATTGAAACCCTAAGAGAAGATATTGCCATTAACGGAGCTAGACTAGAGGACACACTTAGGATTTTAAATGTCATCCCCCCGAAAGACCCATCACCTATAGAATAATCCATCTCTGGAGTTAGTTCCAACATATTCAGGCCAGACTTCTCCTCAATTTTAGTTTCTACTAAGGAGGGATCAGTCCAAAAAGTGGAAAAAAAAGAAGGGAAGAAACAAGAATAGGACAAATAAAGTTAAGTTAGAACAGCAAAAAGAGGTTAAAAGTGGGTATAAGGAATGCAAAGCTACAAGTAAGGGTTTCAATGATAGCATTAAAAACAATAAAAATCTGGAGATGGATGGAAATAAGGTTAAGTCTGTTGTGATGGCAATAACAGAAAAAAGTCAGGTTATGAGGTCCACAATAACAGGCCATCATGTAAGACAGAAGTTTATGAAAGTGCTGGGGAATTCATTGACATTGTACCTGATATTGTGAAAGATGCTTCATTGTTGGAGCAGCCAGTGAGACTCTATCACTCTTAAAAGAGAAGATTGTGAACCTATGTCGGACAGATTTGGAGTTAATGATAGAGGATGATAACATTAGGGAGGGTATTATCAAGCATAGTAAAATGCAGGAAATGCAGGAAATTCCCTATGTTGATTATGTGGATATTTATGGTGTCACACCTAGAGTAACAAACTTTCTGTGGATCAATAACTATTGCCTTAAACTGTTTAATTTAAAGGCTGAACTTATGAATTGTAATAAAGCTGCCACCTTGCCAAATAAGAGTAGAGTATTCAACCCAGCCATGCTCAGTCTGTTAAGTTTTACTAAATTACATAAAGAAAATGATTTCAAATGTACTCAGGTGATACGTAATTTCCTGAGTAATGTCCTTCAGATTCATTTGCATAGAAATGGGATCCTAAATGTCTGTAGGAGAGAAAAATTGTTTGGTGATGATCAAATTGATATAGTCTTTAAAAAACAGGGGATTGCAAACAGAGTATTGGACAAAAAAGGCAACTTCAGACAACATGGGGCTGTATATAGTAGATGATACCCCCTGGGCCCCAAAAAATCCTCCATAGATGGAGAGAGAGAGGGATATAGTAGCAGTCGACAGTGAAAGAGTGAAAACTAATAATTTGGCATATTATTAATAGATATCAAATGTTAGCTGGCTATGACAACTGACTGGGTCTTAAGGATCTAACAGTCTCTGTATGTTCATGAACTTCCTCTGACCAAGACACTCTCCAGGATGGAAGACTTATTATCTCTTGGAATATTGCTGGTATGGATTCTAAGTTTATGGATACTGAATGAGTCACTTTATTCACAAAATTTCCCATCATATGTCTACAGAAGACCAGGCACAAGCCTCAACATTCTTAATATTTAAATGGCTATCAACTCTATCATAGGCCAGGTAAAAGGGAGCATTCATTTGGTAGAAGGGCGGGTGCCTGATGGTATTTATCAAAGTTGAGGTTTTTGATTATATCAAAAAATTAGTGAAGCAGATCATTATCTAGTCCTTAGGATCAAGAAAAATGTGTTATTTATAATTTTGTTTAATATTTACATCCCTCCAAGTAGAGCCAGATGTTATCTAAATAATATGTGGGAGAGTTTAAGAACTGAAATTACTGAGGCCCAGATAAATTTCCCAGATGCTAATCTTCTACTCCTTGAAGATTTAAATGCCAGAGTAGAACCCAATGAAGGCCTTCTGAATGAAACAATATTAAATTGAATTTTTCCAGCTGCCAATAAGTTTCCTAGATGGTCCACTGATAGTAAGGTTAATTATAATGGACAACGTTTAGTGGAATTAGTGAAAAATAATCATCTATACCCCTTGAATGATAGAATCTTGGGAGATTTGAATGGCTCCCCAACTTATATTTTGCACCAGGTTCATCAGCTTTAGATCTAGTTACTTGGAATGGTCCACTGGAGTTCTGGTCAGAGTTTGCAATTCTGACTAGATGCAAAAGTGATCACTTTCCACTTATTTTAAAAAAGTGATATCCTTCAAAAATACTTCCTCTTTGCAATGCTTATTTTTCATTTACCAAGGGTGGAAATAAGATATTCTAAATGCCTTAGATGGACAGAGGACATTGAGATGGCTGTCAAAAGCAACATTAATAATTTTTTAGTCAATTGGTCTCTAAAATTAGTGGAGGAAGGATCTATTGAGGAAACAGTATCTACTTTGGTGAAGTTCTTTGAGGAGACAACATGTCTCTTTTACGTAGAAAAGACAAATAGATGCAAAGTTCAAAATAACTGGGACTGGTTTGACCTGGAGTGTAGAAAGGAAATAAAACTAATGATCTGTGTTAGAGCTGCTAAAAGTTATAAGATAAGAATAACTGTCAAGTGCTTAAATTTGAAAGAAAACAATATAAGAATTATTTTGAAAATAACAAAAGAGAATATTTTAGAGCACAGTGGTCTTATATGTTAACAGCCATTTCTGAAAAGGATCAGCATTCCATCTGGGCACTAGTGGCCAAGGGGTACAATGAATATAAGGTTCAAATTGATGTCTATATCTCCAAAGAAACTTGGGTGCACCATTTCTGAGAGATTTTTTTATGATTCTACAGCTAATAATGTTCTTAGCTGAAAGTTCTCAGATGTTTCAATCTCAACACTTAAGCTAATTGACAGGAAGTTTGTGCAGCGATTCAGGTGCTGAAATTAAACAAAGCTCCAGGTATGGATAAAATCCTGTCTGAAGTTTATCTTTGTGTGGTAGATCTTTGGTCAAATAATTTGATGATCTTCTTCAATAAATGTATTCAGGAGAATTTTATCCCTAGGTCATGGAATGGCTCACTGATAATTCCAATTTTTAAAAATGGTGATAATATGATCCAAAAATGTACAGATCAATCAGACTGATAGCCACAGTATATTAGCAAAAATATTTCCCAGGGTCCTATTAGAGAGACTGAAACTGTAGCTCCGAGAACTGGGTGATATTTCACCACTTCACGCTGGCTTCAGAGAAGGTTATTCTACTTTAGACAATTGCTACAACCTTCAACATCTTTTAGAAAAATATGTGAAGTTAAGAGGTCAGAAACCTTATACAATCTTCATTTACTGTAGTGTAGCTTTCGACTCAGTTAACAGAAATACACTATGGGACATCACGAGATACTGGGGAATAACCCCTTCCCTGATAAATATGATTAGAAACTTGTATACTGACACTTGGGCTTAGGTAAGAGTGGGGGCCAGAAGTGAATATTCTGACACATTCTCCACTAATAGGGGTGTCAGACAGAGTTGTGTCCTAGCCCCTACTTTCTTTTCAGTTTATATTAATAAGCTCTTATTAGCTTTCAAGGCCACTAATTCTGACTCCCCTAAAATAGGTTCTAAATCATACCTGGCATTGGTTTACCTGGACGATCTGGTGCTTTTTTTCACTATCATACGTTGGATTACAAAAAGAACTCGACATATTAAATGAACATTCTAAAAAACTAGATTTAATGGTAAATATATCAAAGAGTAAGATAGTGGCATTTGGGGGGGCCATTGAAACAAATATCATTGGAAGCTTGATACCACATCGATTGAAGTGGTTAAAACATACTGTTACTTAGGATTGACCTTCTCATGGAACCTGTCGTAGAAAGGCCACTATGACCATTCCTTGGCAAAGGCAAAATCCTTTATAGTCAGTTTAAAAAAAATTAATTATTTATACGGGGACCATACAATCAAACCACTGGTTAGGACAATCCAAGCAAAATAGAATACTCAAATTCTCTATGGTGCTGAGATTTAGGCTCCGTCTCCTGTAGATAACTTGGAAAAAATGTCTATGCAAGTCCTTCAGGCAGCTTTAGGTTTTAATAAATCCAGACCATGCTACTTTGTGAGGGCTGAAGTAGGATTACACAGTCTGCAAGCCATTGTCAACAGTAAAATAATTAACTATTGGATTAGACTAAATAGATTTCCAAATGAAAGATTAGCTAAAAATTATTTACAAGAAAAAGCCTTCTGGAATGCTTTTGGATGTAAACTCTCACGTTGGCAGGTACATGTAACTAAACTTTTGTCTACTTATGGTTTGGAGATTCTTCCAAAGTATGTTAGTAAAAATATTACTCCAAGTTATAAATATAAATCCTATATTTACAACAAAGTCTCTGATGTTTACAAGTTCAGAGACTTGTTCACCATTTCCCAATCAGGGTTTGCTAGTTGGTACAGAGGCAATGATTGTATACATACTTACAAATATTATCTTGATATCCTGGAAGAGCCTCTGCAGAAAGACATTTGCAAAATATAAATTAGGGATATATATGAATCTAATGTTTTGGCTGCCTGATTTGGTATATCTTCTAATCCTTCTGACGAGTCATATAGCTGCACTTATTCTGTGAAGGAAGATGTGAGGCAAGTAATCCTTTATTGCCCGTGGTATAATAAAGCAAGAACATTTTGGATCACCCCAATTCTAGATTCTCTGTAAAATACTGATGAAAGTACATTTTTAAGAATTATGTTCACTGTTGAAGATGAAATTGTAATTACAAGAGTTGTTCAATATTTGGTAACTATACAAAAAGTTAGGAAGAGGATGATTTTGAAATAGGGAGAGCACTCCTTGAAATAAGTTAGTTTTGAAATAAGTTGTTTGTACTATCTATGATATTTATTCTCTACTGCTGTAGAGTTTTTATACTCTGGACAGATTCAGCTTGGACGGTGGCCAGGAACCCAGAAAGGTAACTCAGACTACACTTAGTTGCTATGAATTAAATATATTTTATTATAGAAAAATAAAAAGATCTTAACTACAGTAAAACTAGACAGATGACAGCCCCCTACTTTCATAGCTATAAGCATGCAGAGAAACAGAGTAGATACTACTCTATTCTCTGGAGTGTTTCAGTGTCTTGCCTCCTTCTAAAACACTGGTGAGGATCACTGTCTAGCCTGTATTTATACAGAACTTATTTACAGCTAAAATCATTGCTTTGCCAAACAGGGCAGGCTTCTTAGAATAGCAGCAAGAAATGAACAGGGATGGCCTTTATTACATAAGACCATTTTCAAAATAGCATTAGAGAA
Organism: Neoceratodus forsteri; assembly: GCA_016271365.2. NCBI lineage: Eukaryota > Metazoa > Chordata > Ceratodontiformes > Ceratodontidae > Neoceratodus > Neoceratodus forsteri. The sequence continues at coordinate 103,457,662 of CM057451.1, forward strand.
AAGGGGAGTACTTCATCAAATAAGGCTTTCTTACAATAATAGATCTTTTTCTGATAAGTGATGTTGTCTGCAATGCCAGTCTGAGCTGATCTTTGAACTGGACAGTGGTCCTATTTTTATACAAAAGCATTTTGCTAGCTTAGTAAGTGATGTCACACAGCTGTTTGCAGGGTCAGCTTGAACTGACATTTGAGCTGGGCTGTAGTGACCTTACCATTCAAGCCCTTGGTGACTATTCTCAGAAAGGCTCCTAAGACAGAATGAACCTGATATGACAGGCAGTACTGTCCTTCTTAAAAGTATTTCATTTAAACAGTGTTTTAGCAAACCTTATTTCCTTCTTTACATATACCATCTGATTTCTATATATTTATTTGCTTCTCAGTCTCTTTCAATCTAACATAGTATAACACTTTATTTCATTTCTTAGTTCCTTTTTGTTAGTTACTGTGATTTCTCAGTCCTTTTTCTTTCAACACTTTACCAGTTCCTTTATTTCAACACTTCACTAGTTCCTTTAATATTTTGCCCTAATTCAACAGTCCCCACCTTGGGGAGGAGGAGACCCCTAAAGGGGTATCTGAATCCCCAGAGCTAAGTAATCTAGGCACCTACATTGCTGCATTAACATTGAGTGCAAATAGCAAAGCATAATAAATACAAAAATTAGCACTAACTGAAAATGGCAAATGCCTTGAAGATAATGTCTAACCATAAATTGGAAGCAATTATTTCATAATCTCCATTGTGCACCATGTCCAGAATGACCTGCTGCTCTTGTTACAGATTATTGGAGATGTGTATAAGGTGAGTGCATCTTTGGCTTAGCAAAGATTGTAGCTTAAGGTTTACAATATTAAAGGTGGGAATATAAGAGTTTAGGATATTTGCATAAGGAGAATCACTATTAATTACTGATGTTTAATTGTTTGATCCTAAAGTACATTATTGCTAATTTTAATGAGGTGTGTATCTTTATATTGTAGCAGAAATTGTAAATTTAAGAACAAGGAATCAATATGCACATTATTCTCTTCGTGATTATGTTCACTCACCTGACTCTGATTGTTCGAGTTTTTGAGAGCTTGGAATTTTAGTATTGGATGACTAGCAGACTTTTATATTATTTTACATTTTCTTCACCTTTCTATGCTTTTTGATTTTATGATATTATATGACTTTTTAATTTTTATAGGTTTTCCTTGGTTAATAATATTATTTGTTAATTAAGATAGGTTGTTAAGTTGAGAGTTATTAGATATTTGTCGTTAATGATGTGTTTGATGGGGCTTAAAATGGTCAGGCGCTATTCTCCCACTCTGCTCCGGGACCTCCATCCCTTCTACTGTCCTTGGTTGTCTGATGACGTTTTTAACAACTGTCATAAAGCAGGGATAGTGAGAAGGCATTTAGGGGATGGATGGACTGGACAGAGCGGGAGATTGGAGAGGGGTAGGCAGATAGGGATAGTTGGGTCAAGGAGATGCCCTGGGGTGAAATGGGATCAGGAGACGGGTCCTCCTTGTCTGATTCCCATATCCAAGGGCTCCGTAGATTGTGGGCAGGTACTGCGATCCTCTCCGAAAACCCATCCAACTCGGGCGGTGTTATGTAACGCCAGGTCTATTAGGAACAAGACTGCTATTACTGCAGATCTTGTTGCAACATCTGACCTGGCATGTATCACTGAGACCTGGCTGGATGAGAATGAAGGTCCTATTTTAGACTCTGCTGCTCCGGCTGGGTTCTCGGTGATGAACCGTCTGAGATTGGATCGTAGGGGTGGGGGAGTGGCCATCTTTTTTAGATCAGATCTGAGTCTTGTGGAGGTGCCAGTGGGTAACACCAGATCCTTTGAGTGTATCCTGGCAGCAGGTGCAGAGTTTAGGATTCTCCTCATCTACCGTCCACCCAGCGATGGTGGTGAATTCCTGAAGGAGTTCGCGGACTTCATCATTGACATGGCATTGGAGTCACCCAGATGGTTAATACTGGGTGACTTCAATGCCTGGGTCAACGATGAACTCTCACACTTTGGAAAGAACTTCCTCCAACTTATGTCTATGTTGGGCCCGTCACAGGTAGTTACCTCTGCTACCCATATAGGGGGACACTCTTTGGACCTGGTGTTCCTATTGGATTTGGATGTTTCACATCTGGGAGTGGAACCAAATGTGTGGACAGACCATCACACCATAAGATTCAGTTTTGGGGCACCCCCTAATAGGCCTGCCCCTACGGAGATGGTCCAGTATCGCCCTTTAAGGGGAGTAAACCCAGAGGGCCTATTAGCGGTACTGGACCTATCGGGTGTTTCGGGTGAGAGCATGGGTTCAGGGGACCTTGTTATTGCCTACAACAAAGCAGTGAGCAGGGCCTTGGACCGAATTGCTCCTGTTCGTGTTCGCCCACTCACTCAGCACGCAAAGACTCCATGGTTTGATGAGTCTTTGAAGGAGCTGAGGAGAGTGAGGCGAAGGCTAGAGAGGGCCTGGCAGAAATCTTGCCTGGATGCTGACAAACTTAGATTGATGGATCATTATGTTATCTATCAATCGGCAATAACCCGTAAGAAGGCAGAATTCCTGTCAAGGGAGATTGCTGCTACGCGAAACCGACCAGCTCAACTCTTTCGGACTGTTGACAGATTGTGCAATCCACTCTGTCTACAGTCTGGAAGAGATTTTTCACAAATAAAGTGTGATGAGCTTGCTCAATTTTTTGCTGATAAGATTGCCAGCATTAGGTCGGATATCAGCCAGGCTCACTCTTCAAGGGTTTGCAGTGATCAGCGGGGGGAAACAAACACCTGTGTCACCTAGTTTGACTTTGGCAGGCCAGAATTCATGGACATTGTGAGGATTGTCCAGACTGTATGTCCAACCAGCTGTAGTTTGGATCCGGGCCCTATGCCTCTATTATTGGGTTGCGTAGATATTATCTGTACGACCATTGCTGAAATTGTCTGGAAATCTTTGGAGAAGGGGATCTTTCCTGAACCCTTAAAGGAGGCGGTCGTTCGACCACTCCTAAAAACACCTTCATTAAATCTGGACTGCCCAGCTAACTACAGACCTGTCTCTAACCTGCCCTTTTTGGGCAACGTTATTGAAAAGGTGGTTGCACTGCAACTGGATGACCACCTTACAAATCACAATGTCTATGATACTCTTCAATCAGGATTTAGGAAGAGACATAGTACTGAGACTGCTCTTGTCCGGGTTCTAAATGATCTCCTGATAGCGAGAGATCGAAAGGCTCGTACTATTCTAGTCCTTCTTGATCTCTGCAGCATTTGACACTGTGGACCATGGTGTACTTTTGGAACGCCTGCAGTTTTATTGCGGACTGTCTGGTATGGTTCTGCAATGGTTTCAATCTTTTCTCTCAGGGCGAAGACAGAGGGTTATCACTGGAATTTATTCCTCTGATGCTGTTTCTTTGCCCTGTGGGGTTCTGCAGGGTTCCATTTTGGCACCCATGTTGTTCACTGTCTATATGCTGCCATTGGGAGACATTATTAGGCAATACAGCTTGGATTTTCACTGCTATGCAGATGATACCCAGCTGTATTTGTCCTTTAGTCCCGGACAGGAAGATACAGTCTCTATACTTAACAACTGTCTATCCGAGATCAAGGATTGGATGAGTGCCAGCTGGCTAAGGTTAAACCCAGATAAGACTGAGGTGTTGGTGGTGGACCCAGGTCACCTTGAGGCAGGTTGTAGGGCTGGACTTCCTTCGGGCGTATGGATCGATGGTGCCCAGCTCTCAACCTCAGACCGGTTGCGTAACCTGGGCGTTATTACGGACGACAGTTTGACCCTGAAATTTCAGGTGTCATCTGCTGTCAAATTTTCCTTCTACCATCTTAGGAATATCACTCGGGTGAAACACCTTGTTCCTCCGGCTGACCTTCCGACATTGGTCCATGCCTTTGTTACTTCTCGCCTTGATTACTGCAATGCCCTGTACCTAGGGCTACCGGGGGTTGATATCCGCCGCTTGCAGCTAGTGCAGAACGCAGCAGCCAGGCTTTTGACTGGGACATCTATGAGAAGTCATATTACGCCTGTGCTGCGTGAACTGCACTGGCTGCCGGTTCAGTGGCGGATCACCTTTAAGGTCGGGTTACTGACCTATAAAGCCCTACATGAACAGGGACCGCGGTATCCTCAAGATCTCCTTGTTCCCTACTGTCCCTCTCGCTCGCACCGCTACACTGATGAGGGATTGCTAGAGGTTCCCAGGGTTCGTTTAAAAACATCTGGAGCACGGGCATTTTCTTATGCTGCCCCTACCCTGTGGAATTCTCTACCTCGTCGGATATGAAGCTGCCTGACCATTGAGAGCTTTAAGTTAGAATTAAAAACTTATTTATTTCAAAAGGCATATGGAGAGTGATTTACTGTATTTTATTGTGATTATATTGTTATTGTTGTTGTTTGTGTTATATGTATGTATTTTAATTGTTTTATTTGTACAGTGCTTTGGCATTGAAAAGCGCTTAAAAAATACATTTTACTTACTTACTTAACTTACACTCTGAATGACAATCTCATCATGTGCTGGAACAGGATTGATCACAGCCTGGTCAATGATGGTACGCTCATGAGGAGTACAACAAACATTTGGGGTAATGACATCACAAGAGAGGGATCCATAAAGGTATTTAATAAGTATCAATACAGCACTGCCCCTTCATATTATAAACTACTGTGATAGTTGGAAAGATGCCATTTAGTAAGCTGAACTGGACAGTAGCTTGTGAGGTCCAATTGCACCTGACTAGTTGCTCTGGTGTTTGTCTGCCCCTCAGGCATGTAACCACAAATGGAAGTAGCAACATTGAACACATCACATCTACGCACATCTCTATAGCCTTTCACAGAGCAACATGTAGTATGTGGAGCTGTCCACATCTGTGTGGCAGGGTGGAACACCATAGACTAGGCATTCCTGGTACACATCTTCCTCTAAGTAGTATTCTATGGAGTGGACAGTGGACAGTTTATTAAATACTGAGGTAGCAGGGTTAAGAACGGACAAAGACACAGTGAAGAAATATACAATATGTCCCTGATCGAGCATGATCCCTGAGTATAACATGGTCTCTGTTGAGATGTGGCATTACTGAGTTTAGGTTCTGGGCAGTGCAAAACAAAGGCTTCTGGTAATTTGCTTTAGCACAAGTCCAGTCTATTTTACCTGCACACACAGCCACACTGGGAGCAATATCTGATCATCTTTGACGAGGTCTGAGATGCAGCCTTTTCTACATCCTGCAGTACCATACAGTACTTACTGTTATAGTAAGTAATAAACTGAAGCATAAAATAAGGAAACATTTGTTTAGACAGTGTCTTAAGTCTGCTATATAGAGAATGACAGGCACATGAATAAACCAGACATTTTTAAGGAGACATATTTTAAGAAAAACACTTAACATAAAAAAAATGAGATGAAATGAACATTTAAGAAAATAAAAAAATGAAATGCACGTGTAAAATTTGAAAACTGAATATACCAAGTAATAACATATACAACTGCACAACATTGTCTAAAATCTCTGGGGTAGAAGCAGAGTGAAGCCACTAGATGTATTTAGTTGCACTTTAAAGCCTTGCACAGTCTTATGCAAGAAGAACATCAGTTTATAGTGTCCATAGTGTTTCATGGTGGCTGCTTATTGTTTGTACAGTCTTTTGCAATTCAAGTTTTCTTTTACCAGCCACTGATCTGTTTGACCGTTACTTTCCTGACTCTCAGAGTCTAATTAGACCCCTTTTCCTGATGCCACAGTTAGGTTATGATCCTTTCCTGTGTGCACCCTATCTAGTTTTACCTTTTTTACCTACTGGACTGAACCGGACCAGCACTGAACCAAGTCCTGCCCAAAGTCGCCAGATAAAATACTGTGTCAAACAACATTGCAGAATACATGGATGAGACGTTAGTTATATTACATTGCCCAAATTCTCTTACGTCCCAATTTATAAAAGTTAAATAACAGGAATATGCATGTATTGTACATTATTAACTAACTGTCCTTCTACACGTGTGGCAGTCAAACTACTTTGTGGTCCTTCTATATGCATTGGGCAACTGAGAGGAGGTGGTTAGAAACATAGAAACATAGACTTTGACGGCAGATAAAGACCACTTGGCCCACCCAGTCTGCCCATTTCCCTACCTACTGGATAAGCTGCAGATTCTAGTTAACCAACAGCCTATTTCCTGCAACCCCCCACTATAATTGCCTTATGTCTGTCCCATGCATGTTTGAATTCCTCCACTGTTTTAGACCCCACAACCTCTCCAGGAAGGCGGTTCCATGAGTCCACCACTCTCTCCATGAAAAATAATTTCCTCACATTACCCCTGAGCCGTCCCCCCTCTAACTTTAAATTGTGCCTGTTGTTCTTACACATCTCTTTTCTGAAAGATGCTACCCTCCTGGACTTTGTTGATTCCTTGAGGTACTAAAAGTTTCTATCATGTCCCCTGTCCCTCCTTTCATCAAGGGTATACATATTAAGCTCTCAGTCTCTCTTCATATGGTTTCTGATGTAGACCCTGCATCATTTTAGTTGCCCTCTTCTGGACTGCTTCCATCCTGTCTATGTCCTTGCGTAGATGAGGTCTCCAAAACTGCACGCAGTACTCCAGATGGGGTCTCACCAACTGTCTGTATAGAGGATAACCACTTCCCTTTTCTACTTGTGATGCCCCTCCCTATGCATCCCAGTATCCCCTAGCTACTGACTTCTCCACATTTGCATACCGACCTTTGGTCATCTGATATGACTACACCGATCCCTTTTCATTATTGTTGTTAGTACCTCCCCTGCTATTGTGTACTCTTCCCCTGGATTTTTATTTCCCAGGTGCATTACTTTGCACTTCTTTGCATTGAATCTAAGTTGCCATATGTCTGACCATTCCTCCAACCTTGCCAAGTCCCTTCTCATCCTTTCTACCCCCTCTTGTGTATCAAATCTGTTACAGATCTTTGTGTCATCCACAAAGAGGCATACCTTTCCTTCCAGACCCTCTGCAATGTCACCTATAATGACGTTAAAGAGGACTGGACCCAGTACTGAGCCCTGAGGTACTCCACTAGTAACCCCTTTCTTCAGAATGTGTTCCATTCACTATACCTTCTGTGTCCTGTTGTGCAGCCAGTTTTCTACCAGGCTACCACCCTGGGACCCACTCCCAGGCTGGCTAACTGATTATTAATCTTTGTGCGAGACTGTGTCAAATGCCTTGCTAAAAGTCTAGGTAGGCCATATCCACAGCCCCTCCTGGTCTATTACTTTGGTCACCCAGTCAAAGAAATCGATTAGATTTGTCTGACATGACCTTCCTGCTGTGAATCCATGCTGCTGTGGGTCCAGTGCCCGCTGGCCTCTAGGTACTCAACAATTCTTTCTTTCAGAAGTGATTCAACATTTTCCCCCACCACTGAGGTCAAACTAACAGGTCTGTTGTTTCCTGCTTCTGCCTTGCTCCCACTTTTGTGAAGGGAATCACATCTGCCCTCTTCCAGTCCTCAGGTACCACCCCATCTTCCCATGATTTGTTAAAAAGTGTGGTTAGTGGTGTCACTAGGTCCTCCTTAGCTCTTTTAGGATTCTAGGGTGAATCCCGTCAGGCCCCATTGCTTTGTCCACCTTGAGTTTTAGAAGTTCTTTCAGTACTCTTTCTTCTTTAAATGGACTGGTATCAACCCCACTATCCAGAGTGCTTCTACTGTTTGGTTTAGGTAACTCCTCCTCTTCTTCTTTTGTGAATACTGAGCAAAAGTATTCATTCATTATCTCTGCCTTTTCACTGTCTCCCTCTGCTCACCTTCCATTCTCCTTTATTAATCTTCCCTATCCCTCCCTTAACCTTTCTATGTTCCCTAATGTACCTATAAAAGGTTTTATCCCCCTTCTTAACTGAGTTGGCTATCCTTTCCTCGGTTTGGGCCTTTGCTTTTCTGACTGTCTTCCCCACTTCTTTCTGCTTTAATTGATACAGTTCCCTGTAGTGCTCTGTCTGTGATTCCTTATACTTTTGAATGCAGCCTTTTTCTCCTTAACCTTCCCTGACACTTCTTTTGAGAGCCATAGTGGTTTTTATTCCTTTGTTTTCTTTATTTGTTTCACACAAAGGCTTGTTGCCTCCATGATGGCAGTTTTGATTTTCTCCATTGTTCTTCCACCCCTCCTTTCTGGCCATTTGCTAATGCATTCCTCAGGTATTCACCCATTTTGCCAAAGTCAGCCCTTCTAAAGTCCAGTAGGCTTGTATTTGTATGGCTTGTCTCCATGGTTGTGTTTATTGTGAATCACACTGTGCAGTGGTCGCTTGTTCCCAGGTGTCTACTGACTTCTAAGTTTGTGATCCTTTCTCCATTTGAGAGTACCAGGTCTAATATTGCTCCCTCCCGAGTGGGTTCCACCACTAACTGTCTAAGGCATGCTCCCTGTAGGGCATCGAGAATGACCCTGCTTTTGGATGTAGCTGCAGTCCATGTTGCCCAGTTAACATCTGGCATATTCAGGTCCCCCATCAACAGGAGCTCCCCTTTTTCAGCCATTTTGAGAATGCCCTCTATCATTTTCTTGTCCATTTCCTCCCCTTGAGACAGGGGTCTGTATACAACCCCTGTGCAGATTGTGATGCCATTCCTTGTCTCCAATGTGACCCAGAGTTCCTCTTGTCCTCCCCCTTTACCTTTTAGTTCTGTTACTTTGATCCCTGCCCTTATGTAGAGAACTACTCCACCTCCTCTTTTACCCTCCCTGTCCCTTCTGTAGATTGTGTATCCTGGTATGTTGACATCCCAGTCATGGTTCTCTGTGTACCATGTTTCTGTGACTGCCACAATATCCAAGTGTTCCACTTCCATCAGGGCTACTAGCTCTGGAAGCTTGTTTCCAAGACTATGGGCATTGGTACTCATTGCCCTCCATTTAATGTTGGCTTTATCCTTTTTTACCCCATCCCTGCTCTTATTGCCCTTGTCCATTTTTCCATTTACTCCTGTCCTGCCCTCTGTCAAGCTCTGTACCTCAGTGTTTACCCTACTACCTGCCATGCTTTGCGGGGGAGGCTTGAACTTTCCTGTTTCCTATCAGCACCTCCCCCCTTGGCTAGTTTAAATGCTTGACAAGGAAGCCTTTAAACCTGTCACCTAGGAGCATGTTTCCCTTCCTGGACAGATGCAGACCATCATGCCAGTACAGACCTTCATCTCTCCAGGTGGACCCCCAGTCCCCAATGAAGCTAAAGCCCTGTGCTCTGCACCAGTTTTGCAACCATTCATTAAACTGCATGGTGTGCAGTACCCTAGCCTCACCCCTGCCATGGACTGGCAGCACCTCTGAGAAGGTTACCATGCTTGCTACCTGTCTGAGGCCCTCCCCAACTCCACAAATTCATCCTGCACTGCACTGATCTCATGCCTAGCTAGGTCATTTGTCCCGAGGTGGACAATGATATCTAGTTTCCTTTCCTGTGATGCTGCTTCTGCAATCCTGAGGATTTGCTTCCTGTCCCTTCAAGCCATGGCACCAGGCAGGCACCTTACATCCCTCTCCTCTCCCTTCCCCAGGTCTACACCCCTAACAATTGAGTCCCCTATCAGAAGCGGTTTCTTTCCCTTTTGTTGTCCCTTGCCACTCTTTTGTGGGTCTCCCTTGTGGATGTCCCCAGCATTCTTCTTGGTCTCCAATGAGGGTGTCATCATAGAGGAACCTTGATTTACCAGACCGACATATGATTTGTGTAGAGGTGTAACTCGGGGGCTACGCCTCTGTTCCACCACCCTCACCCTCCCAGAACCTACTGTGGTCCATCTGCTCTTCACACATGGCAACCTCTGAGGCAGTGGTTGTGGAACTGGTGCTCTTTGGGTGGGGGAGTCCTCCTTAGTCCTTGCCAGTTCAGCCTGGAGGTGGGCAACCTCGTCCCTCAGAGCTGACAGTTGCCTGCAAATAGGGCAGCAATGCAGGTTCCAGAATGTTTCCCAGAAAATTGCTGCCCCACAGCCAGTGCATTGCACCACTCCCCACATGTCCCTCTTCCTTATAATATACAATGAGTAATATACAATTTTTTTTTTTTTGGTGTATATACTTACACTTTATGCACTGTGCTGGGTAATTAAGAATATGACAGTTCTGCTCCAAGACCTGTTGAGGAAGTGATGTCAGAACCTTGGCTATAAGGAAATACCACACCTGGGGTGGGTGGGGAGAGGGGTAGGGTGGGTGGGTGAGGCCACAACCACTGGTGACTGTTAGAAACAATCAATTACACCACTGCTCCACCACCCTGGTGAGTACTGCCCTTTATAGTAAGTCAACCAACACCACAATGTACTAGACCACTGCTCCTACACAAACCACTCTACTGAGTCCAGAGGATAAAACAAACTCACTGTTCAGCCAGCAGGACACTTCAAAATATTGCACAAATATCCTTCCAAATCCTATGTGTCTAGCACAGAAATCAAGCAACTTCAGTTGTATTACAACCCCTCTGGTTATAAAATTACTACACTTTAATGGAATCCTGCAATTCTTAATGCCAATAAGAAAATAATGAAACTTTCTGTAGAAAGTGTAGCTTACCTTCCTAGTCCCCTACAATATTATGTTTTACCAAGTTACCAGTTCCTCAAATGCGTTCTAGTTTGTTCTCTGCAGTATAGCCAATTTCTCAGCTTCCAAAAGGAACAGGCAGGTCCTCTGACTGACTTTACTCTGTGTAGTATGCCTAAACAGAACAGTGCTACAAGCCCCACCCAGAATCAATTGATTGACTAGTGACACCTGTGATGTAAGCAGGCCTTTCAGTGAAGACAATATGCTATGTCTGCTTCTAATACACACACATACCCTTTATCTGAAACCAGGGATAAACTCACTGCTTAGCCAGCAGGACACTTCCAAAATATTGCACAAATATCCTTCCAAATCCTATGTGTCTAGCACAGAAATCAAGCAACTTCAGTTGTATTACAACCCCTCTGGTTATAAAATTACTACACTTTAATGGAATCCTGCAATTCTTAATGCCAATAAGAAAATAATGAAACTTTCTGTAGGAAGTGTAGCTTACCTTCCTAGTCCCCTACAATATTATGTTTTACCAAGTTACCAGTTCCTCAAATGTGTTCTAGTTTGTTCTCTGCAGTATAGCCAATTTCTCAGCTTCCAAAAGGAACAGGCAGGCAGGTTTGAGGAATGTCAACACTGGGGTCATGGTTGGAGCTATTGCTACTTTCAAGATGTTTAAGATAATAGTTCCAATCAAACTGGGGGGGGCTTTGATATTTCCTTCTGGTGTGTAATCAGTAATTCTTACTTGATATCTGTCTGTGTCGTTGCACATTGTATGATGCAAGATGGTGGTTGCATTGGCAGGAAAAAAGGTAGTTCTTGATCTCCAGTGTGAATTAATATATTTAGTCATGTAGGTGTGTAACATTTTACCTGCTTCTTGATTCCGGTTTCTGCAATTGGTATTAAAAGGAAAGTCTGCTACATTAGAAGAATTCACAGCCACACACTGAGTTCTTAACATTAATAAGGGAATTTTCATGTAGTTATCTACTTCCCATGTAGTCAGTCTTTCAGCTGTATCAGAAGTATACATGACTGGCACAAATTGCTGATTCTCCCTCGATAACAGTTACTTCCTTGAGATGGACTTGCACCTGTATGACCATGGCACCACTTTGTAGAAGTCCACACAACAATATCAGTAACTTCAATTTGTGTAGACTTGCTTACGTTTTTGAATTGTGGTCTCTGCTATACTGTGAAAGAAGGAGAATCAGTAATTCTGCCAGTCACGTATACCTCTGATATAACTGAAAGACTGATTACATGGGAAGTAGATAACTACATGAAAATTCCTTAATTAATGGTCAGAACTCAATGCATGGCTGTGAATGCTTCCAACTTAGCAGACTTTTCTTTTGATACCAGTTGCAGAAACTGGAATCAAGAAGCAGGTAAAATGCTACATAGTAGCAAATCTTTTGACAGGGCAGCTAGAGGAAGCAGGGTTTCATTAGGGGTTTGCATTGTCCTCCCTAGAAATGGGTGGTTTATTAGGTTCTAGGAGTGATACCATTTGGTCAATATATTGCTCTATGTCATCTATATCTGGGCTAATTGACTGTTTAGACTGGAGTCATATTATTTCCTCCTGTAAAGTCTTAACTAGCAAACTTTTGTCACATACGAAATCAGGGGTCTGTTTTCCCTTTGCATACATTTGGCAGGAATAGTAGTAGTTGCCTGGTTTGGTCATTTTCCATGGTTCCCTTATACTATGTTGCCAGAGTGGTTTACTTTACCTAATTCCAGTTGTCTCTATAGCAAGTACCAGATCTGTGGGCCCTGTTCCTGGCTTCTATGGTGGATGTGGTAGACACGCGAGTGTCTCTGTGTGTGTCTCCTCGAACAGCCCTGTGCACGCTCATCCCGCTCACTAGTTTGGCCCTGAAATAGCACAAAACCCAGAAGTCAATGTGTGTCTTACTTCCAGTTTCATGCTCCTCTCTGGTGCTCAATACTGTTGTTTTAAGGTCTAAAAAGTGATCCTGCTATAGCCAGGAGCTGTTAAAAACAGAGCTGTTGTACACTATAAGTGCAGCTGAGTGTAAGTTATTGTAGGAATGACGCTGGGGGAAATGCTTGACTGACCAAGCCCACCAGTGTCCCACAATCGCTCAGTATCCTCAGCCAAGGAGAGTAGTGATGTTGGGAAGGTACCCTTTACCTCATCCCACACTCCACAAATAAAACTGTCACAAGTGCAATACAATATTTCAATAGTTCATGTAGATTTACTGCCTCTCACCAGAGGCACGCAACTTCAACACTGAGTACATCAGTTAATTTCCTGGGTATTACAGTAACCCCAAATGGCAAGCAGCCAGGAGAAGCAAAGATAAAAAAAATTCAGTGACTAGACCTCCCAGTCACAAAAATGGCCCTACGCTCTTTTCTAGGGCTCACAAAACTACCACAGAGACTTCATACCTTTTCAAGCTGAGCTGGCTCCACCATTGTATGATTTGTTAAAGGCTTCTGTAGATGATGACATCCGAGCAACTTGGGCTCAGGAACACACCACAGCTGTCAGTTAACTTAAAGAAGCAGTGTCAGCAGCCACATTGTTAATATAGCCCAACCCAGCACTGCCATTTCACACAGAAGTCTCGACATCACCAACCTTCATTGCAGCAGTTCTATGCCAAGAACAGCAGCATAAGTTCAAACCAATTGCTTATGCCTCAAGAGTGCTAACTGAAGTGGAAAAGAAATTCTCTGCCTGTGAAAAACATCTACTTGCAACCTTTTGGGCTGTGCAACACTTCACCACCATCACTGGGCTACAGAAGACCTTCCTGCACAGTCCCCACCTACACTCCCCACACCCCTCTGAACTATCTACTTAAACCAGGAAAGACAGCAGTATCCTCTCAGAGACTGTCTCAATGGACTTTAATGCTGTTGCAAAGAGACCTGGATGTTACTCAAAAAAAAAAATGACTTTATTACCAGCACATCTACTGTACTCTGGAGAGCCACATGACTGCCCTTTAACTTATGCTATGCATTTACACAAGCCCCTGACCCTCACCAGCCCATACCTACAGCTGAAAGGTGGAACACAAATGGGTCTTCATACTAAAGATGAAGGTAAGCCATACACAGGGTTTGCTGTGGTCACACCACAGCAAGCTATTTCACACTTGTATACCCCACACTCCTCTCAATATGCTGAGCTAGTGGCTATCGCTTGTTCATTAGAGAATGCCACAAAAAAACAAGTTAACATTTATACCGATAGTGCTTATTTGATAAATACTATTGCTATGTTGCCTTTGTATATGTCTAACAACTATTTAGCCTCAAATGGTAAAACTTTAGTGCATGTATTTTTATTACAGAATATTGTGCATCTGTTACAAGTCTGCAACAACCCAGTTGCAATTTTAAAAGTTAGGGGTCACTCCACAAGAACCGTGCAGGCAGAGGGAAATCAGGCAGCCCATCACTGGGCTCAGGCAGGAGCTAAGCAAGGCTCCCCCTGGCAGCCACCCAAAGGCTTTATGCCACCACCCATTATGGCTATAACATAAGCTACCCCTCCAGACCTTAAATCATTACAACAGACTTATCCTCCCTATCAACCAGCAGTAAACTGGCACCTACAGCAGTGCCCTCTCCCTGCCCCTAACCCATGGGCAACCAAAACACAACTAGCAGGAGAGGACCCCTCCACTCTAGTATTAGAATGGACAACAGGACAGTATTGGCCGGACAACAGGACCCAAAAGGTAATAGTAAATGAAGTCCACTCTGAAGAAAGAGGGGCTGCTAGTGGGGCACCACAGGGTTCAGTACTGGGTCCAGTCCTTTTTAATGTCTTTATAAGTGACATTGCAGATGGACTAGAAGGAAACGTATGCCTCTTTGCAGAAGACACAAAGATCTGTAACAGGATTGATACACAAGGGGGCATGGAAACGATGAGAAGGGACTTGGCAAAGTTGGAGAAATGGTCAGAAGTATGGCAGCTTGGATTCAATGCAAAGAAGTGCAAAATAATGCACCTGGGAAACAAAAACTCAGGGGAAGAGTACACAATGGAGGGGTAGTAACAACAACAAAAATGGAAAGGGACCTGGGGCTAATCATATCAGATGACCTTAAGGTTGCCAAGCAATGTGAGAAGGCAGTAGGGAGGGCTTGGGATATACTGGGATGTATAGGGAGACACATCACCAGCAGAAATCAGGAAGTTGTTATCCCTCTGTACAGACAGCTGGTGAAACCCCATCTGGAGTACTGCATTCAGTTCTGGAGACCCCATCTCTGCAAGGACATAGACAGGATGGAGGCAGTCCAGAGGAGGGCAATGAAAACAGTGCAGGATCTGCAAGAGAAGCCATATGAGGAAAGACTAAAGGAACATAATATGTATACCCTTGAGGAAAGGAGGAAGAGGGAGGACATGATAAAAACTTTTAAGTACCCCAGTGGAATCAAAAAAGTCTAAGAGGGTAGCATCTTTCAGAAAAAGAGATCTGCAAGAACAAGAAGACACAATTTGAAGATAGAGGGGGGACGGCTCAGGGGCAATGTGAGGAAGTATTTTTTCCACAGAGAGGGTGATGGATGCATGGAACCACCTTCCTGAGAAGGTTGTGGGGTCTAAAACTGTGGGAGAATTCAAGAATGCATGGGACAGACATAAGGCAATTCTTGTGAGGGGTAGGAAGAAATAGGCTGTTGGTTAACTAGGATCTGCAGCTTATCCAGTAGGTAGGGAAATGGGCAGACTAGGTGGGCCAAGCAGTCCTTATCTGCCATCAAAGTCAATGTTTCTATGTTTCTATTACTGTATGAAGAATCTGACCAGGACCTTCCAGTCACCTGTATGCCCCCAGACCTAGTGGATGAGGTTTTCCACCGCTACCATGCACACCTCACAGGTGACACTACTCTTTTCCTAAAACCATGGAAAATGTGAAAACCTCCATGTGGTGGCCACAAATGGAGGAGCACCTCCAAGACAGATACAACCATTGCCTACCTTGCTTACAAACCAACTCCCCACACACTTCAAACAAAGCATTTCTGCTTTCTGCCAAAGTCTCAAACGGTCCATGTGACCATATACAGATAGATTTCATTACTGGGTTGCCCCACACATCAAGACATTTGATCCATTGTCTGGTTGTTACTGATATGTTTTCTAAATGGATAGAAGCCTTCCCCACTAAAAAATATGGAGGCCCACACTGCAGCAGGCATTTTACTCTTCGAGTTGTTTTCTAGGTGGGAACTGCCTCGGGTAGTTTCTTCAGACAAAGGAGGGTCCTTCACTGGCAAAATTTTTAAATAGTTGCAACTTATGTTGGATATTAAGCAAGAACTACATGTGGCATTTCACCCACAGTCATCAGGGGTAGTAGAACGAGGAAACAGAATGTTAAAAACTATGTTAACCAA
The DNA here is from genome assembly GCA_016271365.2 of Neoceratodus forsteri. Lineage (NCBI taxonomy): Eukaryota > Metazoa > Chordata > Ceratodontiformes > Ceratodontidae > Neoceratodus > Neoceratodus forsteri. The sequence continues at coordinate 103,473,696 of CM057451.1, forward strand.
ATTTTGCTCTGAAAAACCAGTGCAATGGGCCAAAATATTACCTCTGTGTTTGATGACAATCAGGTCCACCCCCCCCCCATGCTACTACAGGTGTAAGCACCTACCGAGCAATGACGGGAAGGTTAATGAGAACCCCTGGACATTTGCTGCTACCCACAACATCCCCCCTGCTGCAGGGGGCGGTAACAGAAAATTGGATCTGACAAATGGGAGAATATATCATGGAGGTTAAATAAGTTTGTGGCAAATGGTAAATCCAAAAAACAAATGAGAAATTATTTTAACAAAAAGGTACATCCATTTGAATATGGAATTGGAGATTTGGTCATGATGAAAAACTATGCCAAAAAACAGCATGTTTTCATGCCCTTGTGGAAAGGATCCTTTCCCATTGTGGACAAAGTGAGCCCTGCTTTATATTTGCTAAAGATACCAGGCAAACGTAACCAACCAATATTGAAATGGTATCATGTTAATCAACTAAAAAGTGTTAAGTAAACTGAAGTGGAGCTTATGCTAACCTTGATCTTTTCATCCCTAATTCCACACTGTTTACTGTTTATTCCTGACACTATTGTATTTTTTTAGTTAAAATGTTAACATTATATTGTACACTTGTAATGATATCGAAAAATAAAGATATACCTACCTACCTATCACTCTACACTTGAGAAGCTGGACAAGATACTGCTAGGTGGGGAGAGATCATGCTATTGATCTGGGGAAAACTAAATGCCTTAAACATGATTGTACTCCCAAAGCATCAGTACGTCTTGGTGAACCTGCCTTCACAGATCCACTTACTTTCTCCAAATCCCTAAACACAAAAATGTCAGTCTTCAATTGGGGGGGGGGGACAAGACCCCCAAAATCAAGATGCAGTTCTTACCAACCCACTGGTGCTGTAGCATCTTTGGTTTAATGACCCTAAAACTGATGCATGAGAAAATGATGATGCACCAGGCCATCACTTGCTATAAACCAGACTTGAACATCCATCTGCCGAGATGGATCTCCCTACAGCTGGAACTAAGCAGACTGCCAACACCCTCAACCCTCATCCTCCCTGACTGGGGCCTCCCACCTAAGATTTCCCCTTTTTCAAAACACACACAAGAAGAGTCTGGCTTAAGACTACAAAATCGTTAAAATGGTGTCCTAGAACCACCCTGGCTCATCACATCCGGCTTAACCTACAGCTAACTATAGATCACAAGCCAATACAGTGGCCTGAATGGTAACAAACAGGATTCCCACTCTTAAAGGCCTGTACTTGAAACTGGGGTACTTTATTCCCTGAAGAGCTGAATACTAAATATAGCCTCCCTAGCTCTCGCTGAGAGACCTCCTCAGGGTTAAAGTGTCTCACTCTACTGCACTTCCCCAACAGATGGCCTTGTAATGTCTTAAGACTCCCCAACATCTGTAGTCCAAACTCAAAACCTTGCTGGAAAAAGAATCATCCCCCAACCGTCTTCCAGCCTAAACCCAAATGAGAACAGGAGCTAGACCAGAAGTCCCAGACCCTGACTGGAACCATATTTGGTGTCTCACATTTAAAGGCTCAAAAGAACTTCAAACTAAAACACTGCAGTTCAAAATACTGCAGAGGCCATACAGGGTACCTATTTGGCTATATAGAACTGGCCTACAGAACAACAGTGACTGTTGGTGCTCTGCTTCTTCCCAGGCCTCCCTAACACACATACTGTGGCCCTGCCCTTGTTTGGATGTATACAGAACACAGGTTTGGACCGGATGTCAAAAATTAGTGCTACTGCCTCCCTGTAAAGACCCTGTACTACCACTATTGGGAGTCACACTTGCAGTAAACCCTCTCCAATATCCCCCAAACCCTGTAGTTAATATGAGCGCTGTCCATTGCTAAGTGGGTTATACAATGCATTTTTTGAGATCCAGTGGCCACCTTAGTCAAAGAGTGGGAAAACCTTTTACTGCTTACATCTTGGTACTGAAAAGTTGCTCATATTGCAGCAGGCACCCTCTCCACTTCCCTTCAGATATGGGCCCCTCACCTTGAACAGACAGGACAAACTCTCCATACTCTCTTTCCTAATAGGTGAAACTCCCCTGGGATAGCAATGCTCCAGCCAGCTTTGGTAATGTATGAAACAGACTTTGACACCTAAATTAAGTAACCAGTAGATAGACCTTGATAATGGAGATCTGTACAAATAACCTGACAAATTTCTTGCTGCCCACAGGCTGGTTCCCTTCCCTACTAACTTACAGCTTACTATGTTCATGTGACCTGTCAAGCTGACTCGTAACATGTAACTACTCAATTGTCCTGACCCTAGTGTCTGTTTTATTACAGATTACATTATAGTATATGGTTAGAAGTTATTATGTATAAAAATTGGTGGCTGCTCTAATGTTGTTATGCACATTCTAAATGTTGTTGTGCATGTTCTGCAATAAGTATTCAAGAGCTCTAATTAATATTCCTTACTCCCATGCTATCTTGTCAAATGATTGGATGAACCAGAGCTCTTTAGAAAAATTCAAACAAACATGGCGCTGGCACTAACCGACTGGTTCACGGAGATGGTTTGGGCATGGAATGCCATAGCTGGCTCTCTGTTCCCAAACCATAGAAACTTAACCATTTTCCTTTATTTTTTTAATTTTTCTTCTAAATCGAAAATACTGCGAATGTTTCGAGACTCGGCATGGGTACGAGATTACAGGGTGACAGAACTTCTCAGCTCAGTCAGCTGCCAATGGCAACTGGGAGCACAAACACAAGGTATGAAACCTTGTCACAGTTTAAATAAAAAAAAAAAAAACTTTTATTTTTCTCCATCGCAGAACCATATACTATAACAAATAAAATATGGTTGAGTATACACAACTCGCCTGTGTTTCCATTTCAGGGTTGAAGATACCAGCATGGACCTCTCGAGCTTCACTTTTGAGGTCCATATGCTGGTATCTTCAACCCCTTGATTGAAACAGAGGCTTGTTGTGTATACTCGGCCATACTTTATTCCTTACATGTTTTAACCTAACAGGAAACATCAGTAACACATGGGAGAGTGTGGCACTGAGCCAGGTTGATGACTGGTCTACTGAGGTGTTTGAAGTTGTTAGCACTAAGTAATTCCACTAACTTGCTGACCATGCTACAGTCCCTGACATAGCCAACCACAGGGCCAGACATGTACAGTGACTAATATCAGTAGTAAGGGGTGCCACCATGGCACAGTTAAGTAGTATATCTTTAAGTGTATGCACCTCAACATATGCCCAGGGTACGCTAATGTAGACTATAATGTCCTTTAAACTGACATCCTATGTACAAGTATACTACTCTCTCTACCTACGCATTGTCATGAGGTATAAATTGTTCAAACCCATGCAATAGGGACATGCTCATTAATGGTGTAACATGCTTACTGTTTGTACTTTTGACTTATTTCATCGAAAAATAGTCAGTAAAAAACATTTATGGAAAAAAGTGTACCAGTGCCAGCCAACCCACAGCAACAACTACTAGCCTGCACTGATTCTACACCTGCGATACCCAGGGACTGTAATTTAAGGGCACACCCATGGGGATTGAACCTAAATCCTGGTACCATGTAGGAAGAGGGTAGACTGGCTTGCCTGGAAGGGCACCTATTTGGGCCATTTGTTAAGTTTTTGCTTGCCCTAACCATTTTCTTCCCTACTGTAGATTCAGTTTTCTGTTAATAAAGTTGTATTTTGTTGTTATACTTGAACAAATTATTGACTTCCAGTGTGGTAGAGATAAGTGGTTTCCTTACCAAGTTCACTAAGAGCCAAAGGCCCTTGTGACTTGGTTGATTGGAGTATCTCCAGCACTCACCCCGAATCCTATTATACCTGATCAGATTAGTTTACCAAAGGTGGTGGCAGCATTATGTGCATAGTCCAAGCATACCTTGCTGTGGGCCCATCACAATAGTCATTGATGATCTGAGTGATCTGTGTGCTTTTGTATGGCTGTGTGTGGCTTGGTGTAAAGAAAAACTTAAAGGAAAGCAGTCATTATCTGTAGCTCCCCAGCCCCCTTCCCCCCCAAAGCTTTACCCCCCGCTTAGGCTTTTGGTACAGAAAAACATTTTTTTATGTATTTTAATTTACCTTATTTTACTTTTGTAAGTCTAGGATTCCCAAACATGGCAGGCTGTGGGGTTCCATTTCATCTGAAAGTGTGGTGCCACTCACTCGTCTCAATACAAATGTATTGGTGAGTGGTGTGGCTACCACACTTCAGATGAAATGGAACCGCATGGCGCCCCCACGCTTTGAACCTGAACTTTTAGAAAGTGAACAAAGCAAGTAAAATGCATAATTTTTTTTTCTGTGCTAAGAGCCTAATTTTTTTTTGGGGGATAAAGCTTTGGGGGATAGGGAGCTAAAGATAATGACTGTTTTCCATTAACAAACCACACATTCACTTCTCCTGGTATGGCTTGGTGTAAAGAAAAACTTAACAAACCATGCATTCACTCCTCCTGGCTATATCTAGACACACACTCCTAGAAAACTAACAGATTGGAGTAGAAAGAGTTATTTAGTTGAGGCCAGAACAACAGGCACTTAACAGCACAAGTCTACTGCAAACAGAGCAGAAAGTCAGCACTTACTGAATAATTCCATTCATTCATTCATCCATTCATTCATATACTGGAAGGCATGTGAGCAAAACTGCCCATTTTCACGAGCGTCCAGTGACTAACAAGATAAATGGGTACAAAGCACTTTCAGTACATACTGATACATATTCAAACAGAGCAAGGGACAAATTAATACAAAGCACAGTCAAGAGTAGACAGTAGACATGGATAAGAAGCATATGATCAAGTAAATACAAAATCACACATGCCCCCACAATGCAAAGCATCATGGGCTGCATATGCAAATCACCACAGAATGTTACGCTGGTCCAACTTTAAGCAGAATTGCATGGTGCCGAAAGGCCTCTCACACAGTTTGCAAAGGGTGCTAACAGAAGACATAGACACGTGTTTTGTCCTACCAGGACTCATCAGTATGCCTCGCCTGTTTGACACCCCAGTGGAATGGACTAGCCACCCCAAGGCAGTGTGCCTGGGATATATTGTGGTGAACCCATTAAAATAAAAAACTATTTAAAAGACAAAGAACCTCTGTGCATAAACATTGAGGCAAGGGTTACCCCAAAGGGCATTTGGCTGGGAAGCCAAGTTTTAAGAAAATACAAAATCACACATGCCCCCACAATGCAAAGCATCATGGGCTGCATATGCAAATCACCACAGAATGTTATGCTGGTCCAACTTTAAGCAGAATTGCATGGTGCCCAAAGGCCTCTCACACAGTTTGCAAGGGTTTGACACCCCAGTGGAATGGACCAGCCACCCCAAGGCAGTGTGCCTGGGATATATTGTGGTGAACCCATTAAAATAAAAAACTATTTAAAAGACAAAGAACCTCTGTGCATAAACACTGAGGCAAGGGTTACCCCAAAGGGCATTTGGCTGGGAAGCCAAGTTTTAAGAAAATACAAAATCACACATGCCCCCACAATGCAAAAGCATCATGGGCTGCATATGCAAATCACCACAGAATGTTATGCTGGTCCAACTTTAAGCAGAATTGCATGGTATGATCAAGTACATTTGCATACAAATCTGTCAATGAGTAAACACTTTAAATTGTTTTTAAATAGAGCCAATGTCAGACACAGAGCCAGGGAAGGAGGCAATCTATTGAAAAGCTTGACACCCTTGTAAAAGAGGGTGTGTTGACATTGGATAGTGAGACAGAGGGGAATTGAAAAGGAGTGAACAGAGTTAAGTGTTGTGGTTCTAGAAACAACAGGCCTCTGAAAGATGGAAGCATAGCTACTAGAAAGGCGTCCCCCGAGAATTTTTTAGAAGGTCAAGATTTTGCTGTTGAAACTGTCCTCTAATAAGAGTCAATTAGCTGTCCTGTAAAGACTGCAGTTGGTGGGTCATTCTGGGGAGGCCAGTGACAAACCGAATAATATTGTGATAAGTAACCCTTAATCTGCCCAAATTCTTATGAGATAGGGAGAAGATCAAAGAGCCATAATCTAATATGGGCAGTAGAAAGCTGCTAGCAAGAAAGGTCCTGGTTTTGGGTAAAATAAATTGTTTTAACTGGTATAACATGCCAAGCCGTTGGGGAATATTTTGAATCAACTGACTGATATGTGAGTCGAAGGTTAAGTGGCAGTCAATGCGGATACCTAGGTATTTAAACTCGGTGACTCTCTCTGTTAGGTTACCATTATTATCTCTGAGGGTGAAATTAAAATCTAAGGCTTTTCTGGTGCCTAAGAACACCATTGACTGGTTTTTTATGGCATTAAGGACTAGGCTGTGGGTGGAGAGCCAGGTGGGGAGCTTGTTGAAGTCATGTCGAAGTTTGCCAAGGAAGCAGAGGAACTATTGTCTGAGCAGAAGACAGCTGCATCATCAGCATAGAGAATAATCTTAGTATACCTGTAAATCTGATGGAGAGGGTTGACCACTAGTGAGAACAATAGGGGTCCAGGTAAGTAACCCTGCAATACTCCATATTTAATGGGACTAGTATCTGAGTAGAGTCCTCCGATCACTGTTTTGTGTGACCTGTCACTTAAGTAGTTCCCAAATAAGTTGACTACTTCACAAGAAAAATTTGGGTGGGAAAGGGTATTAAGGAGTACTTTGTGGTCAACTAGGAGGAAGGCTTTTGTGAGGTCGGCAAACACAGAGCCAGTGTAAAGCCCTTTATCATTAGCCTTGTTGATATGGTTAGTGAGCCTTAAAAGGGTGGTCTCTGTATTATGGCCAACCCTGAACCCATGCTGTGAATCTGTAAGTAAGTTATATTTTTTGACGTATTCCATGACCTGATTCAGAATGATTTGTTTGATAATTTTGGAAAGAGGAGCAAGAAGAGAGATTGGCCTGAAATTGCACACATCATTCTTGGGACCTGATATGTGGAGTGGTTTAATGAAGGCATTTTCCATTTACTGGGGAAAGTCCCGATATATAGTGAGTAGTTGAATATGTTGGTGAGAGGGAGAGTGATGGGTTGGCAGATAAGTTTAAGGATATGGTAGTCAATGTCATTAGGGCCTAGGCTAGGCTTGGGATCTTTCTTCTTTATGTAGTCAATCACCTCAGCAGATGAGAGGTAGGGAAAGTAGAATTTGGAGTGGGATGTGCAAGGATCACCTGGATTGGGGGAATCAATGGCTTCCAACACATCAATGCCACATGGAGCATGAGGCATTGTGGGAAAAGGAAAAGTAATAAATGAAGCAGTCATGGAGATTCCTGGGGTCCATAAAACAAAGAGGTGAATTTAGAAAAAAATTCCTAACAGCAAACAACATATTTTTTAGAACTAGCACTATACAAACTGGTTAAAGTAAACTACAGGTATATTAACTCCCTGCCTATTAAAATACTCATTTTCATATCCATCAGAGGGATACTGAGTCACAAGGCCAAACTGGCAAGTACTACAAAGACCTCCTCATAAAAGAGGTAACTTCAAGTCTAAAATATGCTTTATATTGAGTTGTTTTAAGAGGTTGAAGTATTTCCATTAATAGAAGCACACAAAATATATACAATGTTCCTAAAAGGTGCCACTGTAATCCTGCAAGAGAAAACTTAAATATTTAAAGGTGCAGAGACCAAAGATACTTGCAGGCAATCCTGTTCATAATATTATGAATTTTGCATGAAACTGAATTTACTGCATTATTGTAATCAGAACAGTGTATTTAAATCATTACTTTTATGTATAGGTTTTATTACCACCACTTTTATAAACAATATGACCAGATGGATATTAGAGTAGATTATTAGGATGTACCATCATACACAGAAAAACTGTTTCAACTATTTATTTTATCAGAGCATGCAAGTCCTGAGGAAGCTAATATAGGGAATCATTGACATAGTTGTATGATCTGCTCCATCTGGATTTTTTGAACAAAAATATGGAATATTCACATCAAAAAAATATATGAACTATATCATTTGGTGAGTAGATCAGTTTTTTCAAACTAGTGTTTGCTTGAGATTATCTGTTGTTTGAACAAGGCTTCTCCCAGTTCTTTTCTACCTGCAGGGAATATAGGGTCAGGCTGGTACATCTCTTGTCTTTAACAGTAAATAAAGGAAAGAATGTTCTAGGACTACATGCGAAAATCAAAACACTGCGCAACATATTTGTTTTTGTAAATTTTAACTGTAGTTGTTCTTTAGGTGTTGAAAGAAAATTATGATTATTAAAGTAAGGCTACTGTGTATTTATTTATTTAATTTAGAGCATTCTTGATGCTCTTAACAGAGGACATACCTAAAAAAAATCTATTTATTTTAAAGTGCTTATGAGGATTTGGAAATTGCAGTCATGCTGGATTCTCAGAAACAATGGCTATTGCAAAGGATTTCCATTACGATGTGAGCTGCAAAGGCGCATGTAGCTGGGGACCATTGAAGTGTCTGGGATTTATTATCTTTGGTCTTGCTGTATGAAGAAAACTAGTCCTGTTTATTTGAGGAGTCTCACAAGAGGTTTAACACTAGCACTTGGATATCTTATTCCCTTCATGATTACTAGAGTTGCAGGCTTGGGTTGCAATGCACTTGCCGATGTAGATGTGCAAATAGGCCTATTTCAATATACTAGTTTTGGTAGGGAACTCACAAAATATGCATGTGTGGCATGGGGTGGGGGGGTTTGAGAGTAACATGTTTGCACCATTTGTAATTAATCAGTTCCGATCACACCAATGAATAGACTGTCTGGAATCTGGTGCTTGTTTCCTCTGTATAGTCTGAAAGGTCACTTGGTGCTGTTCCAAGAACAAACTAATTTTCAGAAAACTCTTCATTGTAGGCAGCACAGGGAATCGGACAAAGGTCAATTTCAATCTGTGTGATGCTGGAACATCTTCAGAAAGAAAATTTGCAGTGAGGCAAAGATGTGTAATACAGTTCTTCTGTCAGATGACTTCATTCCTAACATCTTCTAAAAACCACCAATTTGATACGGATCAGGAAATGCAAGGGTGATTTATGTGAAAAATATTTTTGTTCTTTCATGTCTTTTGATGACCCACATTTAAATATGTTATAAATGTGACAAACCAGCCAGGAGAACATTTTCTTTTTCACATTTTACTCTAATGTTGCCTTCTTGAGCTACAGTATCACCACCTGATTTTGTTTTTTTTGTTTTATCAATGTATACATTTTCATTTATTTACTTAGTTTGTGTTGAACGGGAAAGGAGGGCTAAACAGTACTGTCTATGTTTATACTACCTGTTTTCAGCTGGGAGGGAACAAAGGGGCAGTACTGCCAGTTTTCAGCCTCATTGGGGGGCAATACAACATATTTTCAGCCTCATCGGGGGGGAAGGATGGGGCAATACAGATGTAAACCAATTAAAATTGAACCAGATTAAGCTGTTGGTGGCTGTTTTCTTGTGAATGGAGAAATTTGGCCAGGACACTGGGGAAATTTATCTACTCTTTTCAAGAAGTACCATAGCATTGTTAACATCCATCTCAACAACCAGCAGAAGATGTAGACATGACCTCAGTTTAATGCCTCATCTGAAAGACAGCACACCCTGATGGCATAGCATCCCCTTGATAATGCACTTGGGTGCATGCATTTATGGTATGGGCTAAATCCTGGTGAGGGACTTGAATTCACAACCTTCTAGCCCAGAGGTGAATGTTCTATCAACTGAGCCACACTAATATCCATTTCTATATATTTTTCTGCCATCCTACCCTCCCTCCTACCCTCCTTACCTGCCATGTTCCCCATGGGTAGGGGATGGATCATGCCACAGTCAGGGGAGTTTGGGTGTGGTGTTGACACCTCTGTGTCCTCCACCAATGGGCATTCATACCTGCAGTCATCAACAGACACAGGCAGGACTAAAGAGGTTCCTTGCGGCATGGCTTCTGCCCCCAGTCAGATCACCAAGGGCAGCCATTCCACGAAGAACACAGAAAACCCACCAAGGAGAGGAGAGGAGAGAAGAGAAGAAGGAGGAGGGAGGGAGGGAGGGCAGGAGAGGGAGGAGAGGAGGAGAGGAGAGGAGAGGAGAGGAAACATCCCATCGAGCCTGTCTCCCCATTTCCTGCCATAGCCAGCTAAGATTGTGGGTCAGGGACATGAACCCATGATCCCTGCAGCTGAAGTCAAGCAACTTCACTGGTACGCTGCCAGAGTGACACCATATCTTTTTTTTTTTTTATGTATTTTGTATTTTTGTGCCTCCCTGTGTGTCTCGGCTGGCCTCTCCTTCGGGCCACCTAGAACCTCACCCCAGGCAACCCCTGCTGCCAACTGCTGCCCCATACTGAAGCTCCCCCCCCCAGGGTAACCTGACGTAACCCTTCATCAGGTGGGTCCTCACCTTCCAGGGAGAATGAGTCTCTTGGCCTTACCTGCTTGGCCCTGGGTGCTGCTGTGGTCAGTCCTGGCTGTCCAGGGGCTCTGTTGTGGTGAGGGTCTGGCGGCTGTCATCCAGTTAGCTGAGACACCATTTTTCCTTGTTTTTCTCTGCCCCGTCCGCCCCTCAAGTTCTCAGCCTTGTGTGGGTGGCGTTCTCAGGTGGGGTGTGTGCAAGGGGCATGTCGAGGTGTCTCATCCCTCAAGCACGCACCCAATCCACCCAGAGATGCCCAGGCAGTACCCATCCCAGTGGGAGGGAAGCATCCAATGGACACTTGTGCATCCCCTCCCTGCCGGACTCTACTCCTGGTACCTGGGCTTGGGGCATGAACCTGGGTCATCAGCATGCCAAACGAACCCCTTTGCTCAGTGTCACAGAGCTGGCTATCTTTTTTTTACCTCCTTTCCCCGGGTGCTCCTCTCCTTCTGGCTCTTCTAGCAGCTGGTTCTTTCTGCCCACTGGACTCATTCCCATGCAGAAACTGCCTGCCACCAGATTCCAGGGTGTACTCAACTTGATCTCCAGGCCTATCCTTATTGGGAGTCACTCTCTCCTCCAGGGCCACTTGAGAAGAGGGCGAAGCACCTTGTAATGGGAGCTGGGGCTTGGTAATGGGCACACTGCCATTGAGGGTCAGGTGGTGCAAGGGAAGCACGTATAAAAGTCTTCATCCAGCGCAGTCCGAAATGAGCCAGCCAGGTTTCCATTTACTCTCTTTCCTCTCCCACCTATGATGAGAACACTGTAACTGACCAGGGCATTGCCTAGTAGCACAAGGTCACCCTCCCTATCTATGGCACCTCCACCATGCCTGCACCAGGAGTCACTAGCAGAGCAGTGCTTTGTCCTCCCTCTCATGAGGAGAGTGATTACACAGATGTCCAGAGGCATGACTGCCAGCCTTCAGTCCTGATGTCCTGGTCTTGGGGCACAAAGCTGGGTCACAAGCATTCCAGACTGGTTTCCCCACTGCTCCAGGCAGGTAACAGCCCTATATGTAAAACTGTGATTGAAGAGTGCAGTTCAAACAACTCATAATGACTGTTTTAAGCACTTGCTAATATTACAATGCATATAAGGTAGGAGTGCATTTTCCAGCTGGGGGACCCCAGGTATGCAATAGCCCCAAAATATACCCATGTCTCTCCATACCTGGTCCCATGCTGCAGTTAATGCAATAATTCTGGGGAGAGGGAATAACAGTTACAGCTTTCCCTAGGCTAGAGTGGCCCTTTGAGCCCTTCCAGAATTGGTATACTGTACCTGGCAATTTATGCCAGGAATAGTTCCTTTTGAATGCAGGCATGTGTGTAAGTTCTGTGAGTGATAGTGTTTTATTTGACCCATATAAAGCTTTCTGAGCTGGAAACAAAGGGTACTCAACAAACAGAATGTAACCGTACCTTACTCACTGTGCCAACATGGAAATGCCATGGTACTAAAAGCATATATAAAAGATTTAGACGTCTGCATTGCATGGCTTTACATTTCACTCTGTGACACGTAACAGTATTGCACAGTTTGGAAAATAGGGCCCTTGATACTAAGTTTGGTGGACTCCCACGCCCAGTCCATGTAGCTGTTCAGTTTCCTTTTTATAATGTTTAGAAATGCTGCCATCTTAACTTCCAAAGGAAGCTCATCTTAGCAAACATACTTCACTAAAAATACCAGCAACAGCATAATCTGGTTCTGTAAATCAGTTTTCATCTGTACAAATATTCTCCTTCCCTTGCCCCCAGGTCGCACCTGGAAATGAGCCATGGTGCAGTGTGCTCCTTCCGGTCTCCAACTTTCAAATAAATAAATAAATAGCACTTCTGTAAGAAAGTGCCTTGTTATGGTAACATTTCCTTGGTTTTCATGTTAACTGTCCTTAGAGCACTACCCACAAAACCTTCTTTCCCATTCTGTCTCTATTGCAAAACTCCTATGTGGACAGAGCCCTTAATCCATATGTGTCAAGAGCTGCAACAGGTAAGCATAATAGTTATCATGTACTTTATTATAGAACTAGTACAACCTTGTGATACAGTAGCCACATCTCTTTTATATTGAAAGGTGTCTTGGTTTTGTAAATACCACAGTGCGTAGATTTATCATATCCAAGGTTTAATTAACATATTCAGTACTGAGGGGGCATCTTTAAAGCCTCATCTAGCAACACTTTATAAGCCATGTATGTGGTTCTTTTCCCTACAGACAATGAAGAGGTACTGTAGGAGGCACCTACATCACAAGTGAAGTGCTGCTGGGTAGGGCTCACAATGTGCTTTACCTTGGTGTCATTCAAGCTGTGTACTCCATATTTTCAGACTCAGATTTAGTTGGGGAAATCTGCAGTGCTTTTATTTTCTGAGCTGTAGCACTAAGGCCCTGTCCACACTGGTATTCTTGTAACATTACATTGTGTCTGTAATGTTAAGTTTAGCTTTCTATATCCTATTTTATCTAGTTGTTACTGCATAGGGTGTACTGTTTATTGTTTATATCCTATGGGCTCCCCCCATAATGTTGTACCTGTATTATTTTTACTGACTTGTTGTCACTGTATTATTTTGTTGTACTTTCCTGGGTCGTGCCTGAAAATAGGCAGGATTGTTGCCTAGTGCACTTACCCGGTTACTAAAAGCTAATAAATAAATAAATAAGAACGCTAAGCACAGTTCATGTCCACAGTGGTAACATTTTAAAGCTGTGTTTCAAACCAGAGTTTAAACCCTGATGAAACAAGGGTTTTAGCACAGTTTTGAAAATGGTTTTAAACCTAGCATGGTAAAATCAGCATGTTGTTTCCTAGTGAAGCATTTCGATAGATAAATAAATAAATAAAATAATAAAATTACCTGTGTGGACAGGTGTCACCACTGTGCTTCCTCCACGTTGCCCTCCTATGGAGAATGCAGTTCACTGCATATCCTAATAAGAGTGATTACCAGTTTAGGCGCTGCCAGATCCAGACACATGATCATGTTGTCAGTATGGCACACAGAGCCACATGTAGTACGTGTACGTCAGTTTTAATGCAAGGTGAGATGGTAGTATTCGTAAAAAAACGGCAGTCACCTAAACTTACTAAACTCTCTAAAGTAAAAACGAGTGCTGTAACATAAAGAAATATTCATTTGAAAACTGTAGCCGGGACTCTGGGCATGTGCATTAGCAGTTGTGCTAATGTGCATGTCTGGAGTCCTGGCTTCAGCTTTCAAATTAATATTTCTTTATGTTACAGTACTCGTTTTTGCTTTAAGGAGAGTTTAGTAAGTTTAGGTGACTGACAACTTTTTAAGAATACTACCATCTCACCTTGCATTAAAACTGACGTACTCGTGCTTTGAGTGACTCAGCGCCATACTGATAACATGAACATGCATCTGGGTCTGGTGGTGGCTAAACAACAATTTTTTTCCTTTCAGAGTAAACCCATTACTGTTATTTTGTGTGCAGTACTGTAGTTTTTGTGCAGTACTCTATTATAACTGCAGCATGGATTACAGGTGGTGTGCGGGTGTGTGCACGGCACTTTGAACCCTCAACAAATGTGGATGGGTGGCTACTGTTTTTAAACACGGTTCTAACATAATGTGGGTGCGGTAGCATGATAAATGCAGTAACAGTTTTAAAACCACTACTAGGTTCCAATCACCAGTGTGGACAGGGCCTAAGTCTATGGGCCCATTATTAAAAGGGGCCAGATATAGACACAACTGCATGATCCACCTACATGTACTTTCACCCAAATCCATCTGCACCGGCTTACCCAATTTTTCAAAAGAAGCATCTGTTAAAGACAAAACGCATCAAATTTTGGCAAAAACATCATTTTACAACACAAGTGTGACCGACAGCTGCGGAGATGGATGGAACTTCTTGACCATCGAGAAGATGGCCTTACAGTTCTCAGGGATGCAGATGCAGGTCTGAGTCTGATCTGTTTGAAATTGCTGCCACATGGTTGTAATCCTTTACTACAACTTTGATGGACAGACTTGTTAACTGTGTTGACTGTTGATTAGTTGCTGCTCTACTGAGAATTTTTGAAGGAACTCCACACCTAGTGATTTCAGTTCCATTGCAAAAAGCTTGGCATACGTGAAGTGGCATGGTGTGCTACTGTTCAGTTAGTTCACACATGCATACTACTCCCCCAACAATAGAGGCAGCAAGCAATTTAAGCAGCTGTCACAGAAAATTAAGATCCTGCTTGCTTTCGGTTGGAAAGTACCATGGGGGAATGCTTGAATATCAAAGAAATGCTAATGTCTGGGTTAAATCCATTTTCAGAAGAGGGAATTTTTAGGCTATTCTTAGGCCAGCTTGTAGTATTTAAAATGACTAGTGAAGTATGCGTGTATGTATGTGTGCGTGAATTTTGATACATGTGTGCTTTGTGAGATCGGGGCAGGAAGGTAGCTAACAATCTTGTTCATGCAGGGGCGAGAGAAAGTAATGAAATCTGTGACACTGAGTCATGCACTGAATATGATTTATTTTCCTTTAGTCAGAGGGGTTAATAACCCTTCATCTCACTCCTGCTTTTATTTCCCATTTACAGTAAAAAGTGTCGTTCAGCTCTGAGAAGGCTTTTTTTTCCCTCTGCATTTTTACAAGCAGTTTAACCTGCTTCTCTTTTTTATGCCAGATCTGTTGCAGTATGCTGTTTTTGCAGCAGCACAGCATATATGATACATCTAGACTTGAACACTCTTTAAAGAAAATTGTATTTGTAGTACTGAGACTATCCAAAAGGGATCAAAGGCTCTTCATTATTTTCTGCCTTATTGCTGTGTGGAGACAAGACGCCAATCAGTAATAGGAAAGTATTGCATTCTGGTGCTTGAAAACTTCATAATGGCTAAAAAAGTCTGATGGGACCCAGGATTGTCATTATGTTCAATTCCTGGTGGTTGCTGTATGCATGATCAGAAATATATTTTTTATAAGAAGAACCTCTAAGGCATCTGGTGCTTGTAGACGGCTCTCTAGCATCTGCAACTCATGATACTGAAGATTATTCTCAACACTAAGATCAGGCTCTAATGATGTCTACTTGCCTACTTGTTACTTCTTTGCTATTCCTGATTCGTATTCCCATTTTATTTCTAAAACTTGCCTTCCTCCCCCTTATATTCCCTTCTCTCTACTTGTACTTTTTTTGCTTTCTTCCACTTCTACGTGTGACATCCCCCTTCCAATTTCTCAGTCTGCCACTTCTCCCTGTAGTCTCACTACCTTCAGTTGTAAGATCTGACTCTTCCATGAATGTTTTTAATTAGCTAGTTCTATCAGTTCCTGTCAAGGACACTTGCCACCCCTACCTCCTCCTTCATGTTGCTCATTATTCTTTCTCTATCTCCTCCTTCTCTCTTTGTTCGCCCTTTCTACTTCTCTCCCCTGTCCACCTGTTCTCTATTCCTTTCCTTCTTCCCCAATCCCCACTCTCCCATCCTCCTTCCCACTGGCATCCTGTCCAGGTGCCACATACTTTCTTTTCTCTGGCTCCACCTAGAAACCCTCTGATGTTTTCTCCCTTCCTCCCCTCCTCTTACCTCCCTTTGCTTTTGTTCTCTTTCCTGTTTCCTTCTTCCAAGTGGATTTTAAGCTTACTTAAGCTCCTCATCTCTTTGCTACTTATGATGGCAGGTGATGTCAAGTTTAACCCTGCTCTTGCATTTTCCATTCCTGTGCAACTCCCTAAAGGGTTGCATGTGACCCATCTTGGTATCTGCAGTCTGCTCCATGAGATGGATCAACTGCAATCATATACACTTAACCTTAATCCTGATGTATTGGTCATCTTGGAATCCAATCTCTCTGCTAGGATCCCCGATACCTCAGCTGGACTCCTTGGTTTCTCTGTTGTCCATGAGGATCATGCAAAGAGAGACAGTGGTGTTGCAATCTACACCTTTATTAGAGTCTAGTTTGAGACAGTGCTCTCAGTCTCCTGTTGTTCAGCCTATGGGCTGCTGCTTCTAAAAATCTCACTTCCCTTCTCAAACCCTATCTTTTTTGCAGGTGTCTGTTGGTGCCCTGGTATATCATAGAAACATAGAAATGTAGACCTTGACAGCAGATAAGGACCGCTTGGCCCATCTAGTCTGCCTATTTCCCTACCTACAGGATAGGCCGCAGATCCTAGTTAACCAACAGCCTATTTCTTCCTACCACCCACAAGAATTGCCTTATGTCTGTCCCATGCATTCTTGAATTCTCCCACAGTTTCAGACCCCACAACCTCCTCAGAAAGGCTGTTCCATGCATCCACTACCCTCTCTGTGAAATAATACTTCCTCACATTGCCCCAGAACCGCCCCCCCCTATCTTTAAATTGTGTCCCCTTGCTCTTGCACGTCTCTTTTTCTGAAAGATGCTACCCTCTTGGACTTTGTTGATTCCACTGAGGTACTTATAAGTTTCTTTCATGTCCCGCCTGTCCCTTCTTTCCTCAAGGGTATACATATTAAGCTCCTTTAGTCTCTCCTCATATGGCTTCTCTTGCAGACCCTGTACCATTTTAGTTGCCCTCCTCTGGACTGCCTCTATCCTGTCTATGTCCTTGTGGAGATGGTGTCTCCAGAACTGGACGCAGTACTCCAGATGGGGTCTCACCAACTGTCTGTACAGAGGGATAACATCTTCCTGTTTTCTGCTGGTGATGCCTCTTCCTATGCATCCCAGTATACCCCAGCTCTCCCTACTGCCTTCTCACATTGCTTGCTAACCTTAAGGTCATCTGATATGATTACCCCCAGGTCCCTTTCCTTTTTGTTGTCGTTACTACCTCCCCCATTGTATATTCTTCCCTGGGTTCTTGTTTCCAGGTGCATTATTTTGCACTTCTTTGCATTGAATCCTAGCTGCCATACTTGACCATTCCTCCAACCTTGCCAAGTCCCTTCTTATCCTTTCCACGCCTCCTTGTGTATCAACCCTGTTGCAGATCTTTGTGTCATCTGCAAAGAGGCATACTTTTCCTTCCAGTCCCTCTGCAATGTCACTTATGAAGACATTAAAAAGGACTGGACCCAGTACTGAACCCTGCGGTACCCCACTAGTAACCGCTCTTTCTTCAGAGTGGACTCCATTTACAATTACTATCTGTGTCCTGTTGTCCAGCCAATGTTTTACCCAGGCTACTACCCTGGGACCCACTCCCAGGCTGGTTAATTTGACTATTAATCTTTTGTGTGGGACTGTGTCAAATGCCTTGCTAAAGTCTAGGTAGACCATATCCACAGCCCCTCCCTGGTCTACTACTTTGGTCATCCAGTCAAAGAAATCTACTAGATTCATCTGACATGATATTCCCACTGTGAACTCATGCTGCCTTGGGTCCTGTGCCCCACTGACTTCTAGGTACTCAACAATTCTTTCCTTCAGAAGTGACTCCATCACTTTCCCTACCACAGAGGTCAAACTGACAGGTCTGTAGTTTCCTGCCTCTGTCTTGGTCCCACTTTTGTGAAGGGGAATCACATCCGCCTTTCTCCAGTCCTCGGGTACCACACCATCCTCCCATGATTTATTAAAAAGTGTAGCCAGTGGTTTCACTAGTTCCCCTTTAACTATTTTAGAATTCTGGGGTGAATTCCATCAGGACCCATTGCGTTGTCCACCTTCAGTTTTAGGAGTTCTTGCAGAACCCTTTCTTCTGTGAAAGGACTGGGATCGACCCCCCTATCAAGAGTGCTTCTGTTAATTGGATTAGGCACTTCCCCCTCCTCTTTTGTGAATACTGAGCAGAAATATTCTTTCAGTATCCCTGCTTTTTCACTGTCCCCTCTGCCCACCCACCATTCATTCTATTCAGCCTCACTATCCCTCCCTTTGTCTTTTCTCGCCGCTGATGTACCTATAAAAGGTTTTATCCCTTCTTAACTGAGTTGGCTATCTTTTCCTCAGTTTAGGCCTTTGTTATTCTGGCTTCCTCCTGCTTCCTTCTGCCTTAACTAGTACAGCTCTCTGTCCTGCTCCTTCTGTGTTTCCTTCTACTTCCTGAATGCTATCTTTTTCTTCTGACTTTCACAGCCACCTCTTTTGAGAACTATAGTGGCTTTTCTTTTTGTTTTGATTTGTTTATTTGCTTCACACAAAGGCTTGTTGCCTCTGTGATGGCAGTTTTGATGATTCCCCATTGTTGCTCCACACCTCCTTCTAGCCTGTTTGCTAGTGCTTTTCTGAGGCACTCTCCCATCTTGCCAAAGTCAGCCCTCCTGAAGTCCAGTACCCTCACTTTTGTATGGCTTGACTCTGTAGCTGAGTTTAATGTGAACCACAGTTTGATGGTCACTTGTTCCCAGATGGCAACCCACTTCTAGATCTGAGATCCTCTCACTGTCCCCATTTGAGAGTACAAGGTCTAAGATTGCTCCCTCATGAGTGGGTTCCGAAACTAGTTGTCTGAGGCCTGCCACCTGTAGGGCATCAAGAATGGCCCTGCTCCTGGATGTGGCTGCAGCAAATGTGCTCCAGTTAACATCTGGCATATTCAGGTCTCCCATCAACAGTATCTCCCCTTTCTCTGCCATCCTAAGAATGCCTTCTATCATATCGTTGTCCATTTTCTCCCCCTGACATGGGGGTCTGTACACAACCCCTGTGCAGATTGTGGTGCCCGTTCCAGTCTCCAAGGTGACCCACGGTGCCTCCTCTCCTCCTTGTTTACTCTTTTGTTCAGTTGCTTTTATCCCTTCCTTTACATAGAGAGCTGCTCCTCCCCCTCTTCTCCCCTGCCTGTCTCTCCTGTAGGTAATGTACCCTGGTATGTTAACATCCCAGTCATGGCTCTCTGTGTGCCATGTTTCTGTGACTGCTACGATATCCAGGCATCCCTCTTCCATCAAGGCCACCAGCTCAGGGAGCTTATTGCCCAGACTATGGGCATTGGTACTCATTACCCTCCATTTCCTTATGGCCTTACTCCTTTTTTCCCCATCCCTGTCCTTCTTGCCTATATCACTTTCTCTATTTACCCCTGCCCTTCTCCCTATCAACACCTCTATGTTGGTGTTTACCACACTCACTACCATGATTTTTTTGGGGGGCTAGGATTTCCCTGCTACTTTCCAGTGCCTCCCCCCTTGGCTAGTTTAAATGCTTACCAATGAAGCATTTAAACCTATCACCTAGGATTCTGGTTCCCTCCTGGACAGATGCAGCCCATCATGCCAGTATAGGCTTGCATCACTCCAGGTGGACCTCAGTCCCAATGAAGCCAAATCCCTGAGCTCCATACCAGTTTTCAACCACTAGTGAATCCCGTGGTGCGGAACACCTAGCCTCTCCTACGCCATAGATGGGCAGCACCTCGAGAAGGTTACCCGTCGCGTGCTACTTGTCTAAGGCCCCTCCCCAATTCCACAAACTCTTCCTGCACTTCTCTAATCCCTTTCTTAGCCAGGTCATTTGTCCCTAGGTGGACAATGACATCCAGCTCCCTCCCCTGTGCAGCTGCTCCGGCAATCCTGAGGATTCGCTCCTTGTCCCTCCAAGCTATGGCGCCAGGCAGGCACCTTACCTCCTTCTCCCCTTCCTCCCCCGGTTCTAACTTCCTAAGAATGGAGTCCCCCACCAGGAGTTGTTTCCTTCCCCTGTGGGGTCCTCTGCCACCCTCCTGTGGGTCTCCTTTGTGGAGGTTCCCAGCATCCTCCTTGGTCTCCACTGCGGGTGCCTCCATAGAAGAACCACACTTTGCCAGAATGGCATAGGAATTGTGGAGAGGTACAACTGGAGGGATGCACCTCTGTTCCACCACCCTCACCCTCCCTGAGCCCACTGTGGTCCAACCACTCCTTTTTCCTTGGTAACCTCTGAGGCAATGGCAGTGGCACTGGTGGTCCCTGGATGGAAGAGGAGATTCCACAAATCCTGGCCAACTCAGCCTGGAGATGAGCAACCTCCTCCCTCAGCCCAGAGAGGTGCCTGCAGATGGGACAACACCGCATCCTCCAGAACGTCTCCCGGAAGACTGCTGCTCCACAGCCACTGCACTGCACCACACCCATCATGTCTTATTTCTGGCCCCTTAACTGTTTGCAATCCTTACCTTTCCTCTGTTTTTTCTCTCTCCTTACTTTCTGCCTGTGTGCCTTTAAGCTCCTGATTGTCCTGTTCTGAGACAAGAATATCTATATTTCTCAGTAGACCCCTTACTTGCTCAGAGGCAGACCTCCAGCAGCTAGAGGGGACCGGAGAGCTACTCTTGCCCTTCTAGGATGGTGGGTCTTTGGTGGCTCTGTGATCACTCACTTCCTGCTCCCAAACAGGAAGTTCCTGCTGTCAGTCAAATCCTGTGCCTATAAAAGTAGAACTAGCTTTGAGTGGGCAATATAGTCCCAGTAGAGAAGTCCAGTCACACAGCACTCCTTTCTCCTGGTGTCTTCTGCCAAGCTACTAGCAGGATCTTTCTAAGGCAGTCTTTAAATGTAGCTTCCTTCTAGCTAAGTCACTCCCCCTACTTACTAGATCTTTCTACAAGTAATTTAAACCTCACAGCTATCAAGTCCTTTCAATCACCTGAGATTTACACCTAGATAACTGTTCAGATAATCATTCAGTTCAGTTAACTCAGACAAACACACACTTTTTTTTGTTTTGTTTGTTAGTTTTTTTTTCCCCTCAATTAAAGGTCCAAGTGCAAGAGTTCTACTTCTTTAGTCCCAGCAGAGAAGTCCAGTCACACAGCAGTCCTTTCTCCTGGTGTCTTCTGCCAAGCTACCTTCTCTCTTCTATTTCTTCCCACCCTTCCTTGGGAAAGTTACCTATTCTTGATGATTTTAATATCAACTGACTTCCATCTTCATCCCCCAAATTATGCCAAAATATAAAATTCCTGCAATTCAACCAGTTGATCGCTAACTGGACCCATCTCAGTTTTAAAACTAATAACTACTCCCTCCTGGACTGGGTCTTCTCATCCCAGTCTTATCAAACTGTGAATGTGGGTATTCTCCCCAGCACCCTAAGTGACCATTTGCATGGTTAATTGTGTGCAGAAAATATGATGTACCAAAGTTCCACTCCAAATGTATATACATATGCTCATTTTGGTCACTTTCTTTTCATGCTGACCTTCACTGTACCATTTGGTCATCCATCTCAGCAGCAACCAATATTAATTCTGCCCTTCAATTCTTCAATTCTAAGTTTGTAGCTTTCTGGGATCATCATGCCCTGATTAGAAAATCCAAGGTCTGAGGTTTCCACCTCCCATGGATCTCAGCAGAGCTGTTTGCCTACCTCAGTGCCAGAGACCAAGCCTGGAGGGTTCACAAGGTTTCTGGCTCCCTTGCTAACCTAAAAATTTATTGGTCCATTAGCAATGCCTGTGCTAGAGCTACCAGAGTTGTGAAGACTGAGTACTTTACATCCAGTCTCCAAAAGAATCTTAGCTATCCTTCCAAGTTCTGGAACGTTATTCACTCCCTATTCTCCTCTCCAACTTATTTCCCCTCACAAATCCTTAAGTTGGGTGACTCTCCTATGTTTGATCATTTTGCAGTTGCCTCCCTTTTTAATTCCTTCTTCACATCCCATGCTGAGTTTCCTTATCTCCTTTCCCACTACACTTCCTTCTCCTTTTCTGCCTCTCCACCCCTTCTCCCTTTCTCCCTTCTACTTCTCTGTCTCCCCACCACTCCAGCTGGCTCTCTCAAGGCCCTTCTTGCCATTAACTCCCTTAAACATATGAAACTTGATAGATTTGACTCTAAGCCCTTTCATCTCTCTGCACATGTGCTCTTGTCGAGGTACCTTTGTAAATTAGTCTATGACTCACAGGTCTGTAAACTGATGATCAAATAAATAAAACATGCTATTGCTTTCCCTACCATGTCTATCCTTAGCCTCTCTTTTGCTTTGGCCACCATCCCTGATGTCTGGAAATGTGGAAATGTGCTATGGTCATTCCCATTCCCAAAGTGGGAGACCCCTCTTCTCCAGGAAATTATCATCCTATTTCCCATCTTCCTACTCTGTCTAAGCTCCAAAAACACCTTGTCCTTTCTCATCTCTCCTCTTCCCTAGACTCCTTGTCTCTATTCACCTCTTTCTAGTCTGATTTTCAAATGTCCTATTCCACCTCAACTGTTCCTCTCTCTTCAAACCCACTGACTCCATCCTATCACACATGGATCAGGGACTGATTACATCCGCTGTCTTTGTCGACCTAGTCAAGGCAGTTGACAATGTCGCACACACCCTTCTCCTGGACAAGCTTAAATTTTGAGGGCTCTCTGATCTTCTGAATAGTTGATTCTGATACTACCTTAAGAGCAGGTCCCAAGCGGTCTGCACTGGAGACTCTCTGTCCCCTCTACTGCAAATATCCACAGGTGTTCCATAGGGCTCCATCTTGGGCCCAGTTCTTTTCTCTATTTTCCTAAATGACCTCCCAAATGCTCCTCTGTAACCATTCACTTGTACTGTACGTAGATGATACACTGATCTTTGCCTCTGAGGCCTCTACTTCTGACTTGGTTACTCTGCTCTAACCAGATTTCTCCAACATCCAGGTAAGGTTCTGGAGTAATCAACTGGCCCTCAATGCCAAAAATAGTCTTTATGACCTTTGATACTTGACAGAGAATGACAAGACTCACTTCTCTCCCCTCCTTCTTGCCCTTTATGGTTTGTTGATTTAGACCATCCTCTCCTTCAAATATTTAGAGCTTGGTTGCATCGACACCTTGACATCTCTACATGTGGAAGCTGGCTACCAAAAGCTTTACGTCAAAACTAGAGCTCTTTACAGGAACAAAGCTTGCATTTTGATTCCTGCATGAAGAGAGATCCTTCCGGAAATATCCCTCCCAATTTTAGACTATGGTGACATTGTTTATAGTGCTGCTCCTAAGTCCATTCTGGCCAGACTGGACTTTCTATTTCACTCTTTCTGTCACTTTACACTAGACTGTCCCCCTCACTCTCACCACTGTTCCTCTATTCCTCCCTCTCCCTCTCCCCCTTTGAATCCAGATCTCTCTCTCTCTCTCTCTCTCTCTCTCACTGTGCTTCCTTTATTTCAAAATTATGGCTGGTTTTTCTCCACCCACCTTACCTCCCTCCATTTTTCCCCCTATGCCCCCTCTTACTCCATCTCTGACTGATCATAGATCTCCTATCTTTTCTTTCATAAAATCTTCTGCAGGCCAAGCTGCTGTCTCCTTCCATTTCCTTAAGATCTGGTCTTCACTTCCTACTGTTATTCACTCTGCCTCCTCCCTCTTTTCCCTCAAATCATTTCTTTGTGACTTCTGTACATCTGTTCCTGCCCTTGACAGCACTGTGACCCAACAGCTTTACAAGTCCTTACAATCTCCCGTCCAGGCTCCATCCCATCTGTTGTTTTATTTTTGCACATGACCTTGCCAAATCTTTTATTTAATGCACTTATCCATTTGATCATACAGTATCTAATGTTAGGGCTCAGGAAACTGGAAAGCAAATCGACATACCGAATTATAAACAAACTCTTAATATCTGCACAAAATTAGTCTGTCCGAAGAAAAGTACCTACTATAAGGATGCCCTGACAAACACTTGGGACAGGAGGAATTCATTTTGGAACAATATTAATGAAATTACAGGAAAGCAGACAAAAACCTCACCCACTATGCTGGTTGTAGATGGTATTACAATGCTGGACCTGACTACCATAGCAAATTAATTTCAACTCGGCTTTCACTGACCTCAGCTCTGTTCTTCCACCTGGCTATTTCAATGAAGCCAACCCCCAAACTCTCCCCTCAAGTCCCACCCTCTCTCCAAACCAGCCTCCATTCTACTTCAAATCAGTCAAACCATACAAAGCTTGCAACTATATCAGTAAAGCTATTGCTAGGTCCAGGTCAAGTGGGGACTCCGTTGACCTCAAGCTGCTTGCCCTTACCCTCGATGAGGTGCTCCTACCATTAACAAAAATCTTCAGCCTCTCCCTCTCTCTCAGCCAGTTCCCTGATAGATGGAATTCTAATTGTCACACTGGTCCACAAGAGCAGGGACAGAGCCCTCCTAGTGAACTATCAGCCCATATCCATACTACCCCCGCTTTCCAAGGCCATAGAGTATATAGTATCAGACCAGCTTACGGAATACCTTGATAAATATGATGTCCTGTTTGCTCAACAGCACGGCTTTAGAAAAGGTAACAGTACCACCTCAGCCCTCCCTGAATTCACTGGTGCAATCCATAGTTCCTTGGACAATAGCCTTCTTACAGGGGCAGTCTTCATTGATCTGATGAAGGCATTCAATACCGTCCATCATCAAATACCGGACTGTCCCCTGAATCTACATCCTGGTTTAAGAGCTACCTGGAAAATCACTCACAAAAAGTGAAAATAGCTGACTTTCTCTCTGGTGCCAGACCAGTGTGCTCTGGAGTGTCACAAGGGTCAATCCTTGGGCCTCTTCTCTTCTCTTCAGCATCTTCCTAAATAGTCTTTCACAATCCTGTCTGGAGCAAATCCTCCTATATTCTGATGACACTGTCATCCACTTCGCCCACAAGGACCCCTATCTTCTGCAAAGCAAACTACAGCATGGCTTCTCCTCAGTTGAAAACTGGTTCAGTAAACACAAACTTGTCCTCAACTATAAAAAAACAAAGTCCATGCTCTTCTGCAGCTCGCAAAACAAGTACTGGGATCACCCCCTCACTATTGCAAACTGCCTAGGTGCAATCCTAGAACAAGCGTAAACCTTCAAATACCTTGGAATAACTCTTGACAGTTGTCTATATAGTTATAGGTACATCAGCGAGTGTAGAAAGACAAAGGGAGGGATAGTGAGGCTAAATAGAATGAACGGTGGGTGGGCAGAGGGGGACAGTGAAAAAGCAGGGATACTGAACGAATATTTCTGCTCAGTATTCACAAAAGAGGAGGGGGAAGTGCCTAATCCAATTAACAGAAGCACTCTTGATGGGGGGGTCGATCCCAGTCCTTTCACAGAAGAAAGGGTTCTGCAAGAACTCCTAAAACTGAAGGTGGACAATGCAATGGGTCCTGATGGAATTCACCCCAGAATTCTAAAAGAATTAAGGGATGAACTAGTGAAACCACTGGCTACTCTTTTTAATAAATCATGGGAGGATGGTGTAGTACCCGAGGACTGGAGGAAGGCGGATGTGATTCCCCTTCACAAAAGTGGGACCAAGACAAAGGCAGGAAACTACAGACCTGTCAGTCTGACCTCTGTGGTAGGGAAAGTGATGGAGTCACTTCTGAAGGAAAGAATTGTTGAGTACCTAGAGGCCAGTGGAGCACAGGACGCAAGGCAGCATGTGTTCACAGCAGGAAGGTCATGTCAGACGAATCTAATAGATTTCTTTGACTGGATGATCAAAGTTGTAGACCAGGGAGGGGCTGTGGACATGGCCTACCTAGACTTTAGCAAGGCATTTGACACAGTCTCACACAAAAGATTAATAGTCAAATTAACCAGCCTGGGAGTGGGTCCCAGGGTGGTAGCCTGGGTAAAACATTGGCTGGACAACAGGACACAGAAGGTAATTATAAATGGAGTCCACTCTGAAGAAAGAGGGCTACTAGTGGGGTACCGCAGGTTCAGTATTGGGTCCAGTCCTTTTAATGTCTTCATCAGTGACATTGCAGAGGGACTGAAGGAAAGTATGCCTTTTGCAGATGACACAAAGATCTGCAACAGGGTTGATACACAAGGAGGAGTGGAAAGGATGAAAAGGGACTTGGCAAGGTTGGAGGAATGGTCAGAAGTATGGCAGCTAGGATTCAATGCAAAGAAGTGCAAAATAATGCACCTGGGAAACAAGAACCCAGGGGAAGAATACACAATGGGTGGGGAGGTAGTAACAACAACAAAAAAGGAAAGGGACCTGGGGGTAATCATATCAGATGACCTTAAGGTTAGCAAGCAATGTGAGAAGGCAGTAGGGAGGGTTGGGGGTATACTGGGATATATAGGGAGAGGCATCAGCAGCAGAAAACAGGAAGTTGTTATCCCTCTGTACAGACAGTTGGTGAGACCCCATCTGGAGTACTGTGTCCAGTTCTGGAGACCCCATCTCCGCAAGGACATAGACAGGATAGAGGTAGTCCAGAGGAGG
Source organism: Neoceratodus forsteri (assembly GCA_016271365.2). Taxonomy (NCBI): domain Eukaryota; kingdom Metazoa; phylum Chordata; order Ceratodontiformes; family Ceratodontidae; genus Neoceratodus; species Neoceratodus forsteri. The sequence goes on from CM057451.1 coordinate 103,500,265, forward strand.
GCAACTAAAATGGGGTGCAGGGTCTGCAAGAGAAGCTGTATAAGGAAAGACTAAAGGAGCTTAATATGTATACCCTTGAGGAAAGAAGGGAGAGGGGGGACATGATAGAAACTTTTAAGTACCTCAGTGGAATCAACAAAGTCCAAGAGGATAGCATCTTTCAGAAAAAGAGACATGCAAGAACAAGGGGACACAATTTAAAGATAGAAGCAGGGCGGTTCAGGGGCAATGTGAGGAAGTATTATTTCACAGAGAGGGTAGTGGATGCATGGAACAGCCTTCCTGAGGAGGTTGTGGGGTCTAAAACTGTGGGAGAATTCAAGAATGCATGGGACAGACATAAGGCAATTCTTGTGGGTGGTAGGAAGAAATAGGCTGTTGGTTAACTAGGATCTGCGGCCTATCCTGTAGGTAGGGAAATGGGCAGACTAGATGGGCCAAGCGGTCCTTATCTGCCATCAAAGTCTATGTTTCTATGTTTCTATGTCTATCCTATGGGGCTCACATTGGCAATGTTGCCAAAGTGACTAACACATGTATTGGCCTGCTTTACAGGCATAGGCAATGCCTAACTCCGGAAGCCGTAAAGATCGTAGTTCAGAGCTCGGTGATCTCAACTATCGACTATGGCCTCATCATCTACAGTTCTGCTTCCACCACTGCCCTCAGGTGCATGTCTATGGCTTTAAACAAAGCTTGCCAACTCATCACTGGATCCCATTGTCTCACCCATACGTGTGACCTATACGTCTAAACTGGTTGGCTTCAACTCTCGAGCCACATCAAGTATCTAACATGCATAATGGCTAAAAAAACATTGATGGGCTTTGCACCCCCCCCCCACCCCGGAGTTCAAGCTCTGCTACAACCCGCACAGAATACTTGCCTCACCAGGGGCTCTGAATCTCAGTTACTGAATATTCCAAGATGCTGGACCTCACAGGGACAAGGATCCTTTGCCTTCAGAGCTCCCAGCTGGCTAAATGGTGTCACCAGGGACATCTCCTCCCTACCTAACCTATGCCCATTCAAATCTAACCTCTGCCTATTCCTCTCTGCCTCTAGCACATGCGACTGTCTTCTTTAACCTGCTGTTCCCTTTTTGGCACTTGTCCCTTCTTATCCACCCCCCTACTCTCCCCCCTACCTTTCCCCCTCCTCTTCCTCTTACTTGCACTTTCCATTTGCACTTCCTGTGTGTTGTGACAATTGCCTCTGGCAGCAACTTCTTCTTGTGTCTCACCAAGTTCTCGTTATCAATGTTATCCCTGTCCTGTGCATGCGCCTAGTATCGCCTAATCTGTGAGTACTCATGTGATGATAAACAACTGTAACCTGTTATCCTGTAATAATTAATGTCCTGCTTGTTTGTTCTCATCCTGACATGGGACCTTTGTAAAAGAGCCTTGGCTCAAAGGTAATTGTAATCCTAGACTCTAATAAATAAAATAAAATAATGTGTATTCATTCACTGCATAAATAAATGGTCTACCAATTGCACTTCCTTTATATTTTTTTTTATTTGTTGTCTTAGTATTGTACATTGTTGTTTCTTTATTGTTCTCCAGTTGCCTGGTCCCCCAGGGCATATCTGGAAATGAGCTATTATTTCAGCTCAGTATGTCTTACCTGGTAAAACTTTTGAAGTAAATAAATATCTCTTGAAGTTCAGTATTGTCTGTACTGCTTTATGGTGGTGAAATCTAGCAACTGAAGAAGGATGAAATAAGTGAGAGCTTCCACTCATAGAAATATAGAATGTGTCGGCAGATAAGGGCTGCTGGGCCCACCCAGCTTACCCATTTTTTTTCTTTTTAACCTTTTTTTTTTGCTATTAATCCGTACTGGATCTATGGCACATTCTCTCCCTTCCCCCACCCCCTTTCTTACCTCTATGATTCCCTTGTGCCTGTCCCAGGCATTTTTGATCTCCACCACTGTTTTTGCCCCCACTACCTCTGCTGGAAGACTGTTCCAGGTATCCACCACCCTTTCTGTTAAGTAGTACTTTCTCATATCCCCCCTGAATTTCTCCTCCAGCTTCATAGCATGCCTCCTTGTTCTAGAGCACATTTTTCTCTGACTGATACCCCCTTCCTGTACCTTATTAACCCCCTTGAGTTATTTAAAGGTTTCTATCCTATCTCCCCTCTCCCTCCTCTCCTCCAGGGTGTACATATTTAGCTCATTTAGCCTTTCCTCATAGGGCTTTTCATGCAGACCCTTTAGCATTTTGGTAGCCCTTCTCTAGACTGCCTCTACTCTGTCTATGTCCTTCCTGAGATGTGGTCTCCAGAACTGGATACAGTACTCAAGGTGTGGTCTTACCAAGGATCTATATAGGGGCAACACCACTTCCCTCCTCTAGCTGGCAATACCTCTTCCTATGCACCCCAGCATCCCACTGGCCTTTCTGACTGCCTTGTCACATTGCCTGGCCACCTTTAGGTCAGTCAATATGATTACCCCAAGGTCTCTTTCCAGCTTGGTCCTTGTCAGTATTACTCCGCCTATTTTGTATTCCACTCTCAGGTTTGTTCTTTTTTTGCTCCTCCCAGGCCCCAGCCAGACATTCCTTTGGGCTGAGAAGGCCCACTGCAGCTACATGTCACATCCTCTTCTACTGCCCCTCCACTGACGTGACATTAGGTACCCCGCCATAACCCTTCACTGGGTGGACCCTTCCCCTGTGGGAGCAGGCATCAAGGAGGAGAAATGCCTGCAGATGTCTAATATGTATCCCTGGCATGGAAGGGTCAGCACGGGCACTTCAGTTAATGCAACCAAGATGTATGATTCTAAATCATTTTTCAGTTGTGTGATTAACAGTCTAATCTATCTTGCTATTTGTGAGTGTGGGGCATTTTAAAGTCGGCAAAACTACTAGGGAGTTGAAAATCCATACAGGAGAGCACCTATGCAGCATAGCTAGTGAGGACATGAAGAATGCCTTGGCAAACTATTGCAAGATGAAGGGACAGACCAGAATGAATCACACATTTAAATCTGTGGAATCGAGCAGGTCACTTTGGGCTCCCGGGGGGGGAGAGATCTGGATGAGAAACTGATCCAGTGTGAGTCATACTGGATCTACACATTGGGTGCATTTAAAGCACCTGGTCTCAATGACAGAATAGAAATCCTTAAATGTATAAAAAACCAAAAATAACTCCTGTATACAGTACATGTGCTCTTTTTCAATTGAAAAATGTTGATTATTATTTGTGTATACATGTTACTGTGAGTGATCTGGCTTTGCATTAACTGTGACCCATGTTCTTTTTACAGGGTGTCGATGAGGCACATTGATTTAATATAGTCTTTCATGAAGCATTGAGAGATTTATCATAAAGGACCAAGATGGATTCACAGCCTTATGCTACTATTAATCCTGTGGCTTTTTACTTTTTTCATTTGGGTTATGTGGTTTTACAGTGGTCTAACCTTTACAATGTCACCACATGTTATTATATTTATACGCATTTATTTTGTTGCACACTGATCTGAATGCTCAATAGTACTGATGCATTTATTATATGTGATTCTTGCCAGTACTGTGTCTTTAAAGCAGTTGTTTCTTTAAATTACTCCATCTGATTAGTTAGCTCACCCCTCTGATGACTCACACTGTGCGAAACCAATCAGGGTTCTGAGCATACCTGTGTTTGGCTTTCATGTGGCAGTATGTTCATACTTTATTACATCATTTTTGCAGTGCTGGAGATGTGCTGGTTTTGTTCTTGTTCTGATGTATTGTTACCCTGCACACTCCATTGCAGTTGAGCTGTAACCTTTCTCTTTATATGGAACAGTGTTGAATGCCTTGCTGAAATCCAGGTAGGCCATGTCCACTGTTCCTCCCTGGTCCAGTTCCTGGTCACTGAGTCAAGGAAATCTATCAGATTTGTTTGCCATTACCTTTCCTCTGTGAAACCATACTAACATGGGTACTGTAATCCCTTGGATACATGATTCCACTCTCCTTGTTTTTAATAGTGTTTTCATCAACTTGCACACCACAGATGTCAGGCTGATGGGCCTATAATTGCTCACCTCTTCCTTGCTACCACTTTTGTGAAGTGGAACTACATCTGCTCTTCTCCAGTCCTCTGGGACTATGCTGGTCTCCAGTGATCTGTTAAAAAAGGTTTGTCAAAGGTGCAGCTAGTATTTTCCTGTGCTCGCTCAGCACCCTTGGATGTGTCCTGTCTGGCCCCATAGCTCTGTCTATCTTCAGGTTAGTGAGTGCTTTCTGGACTCTGAAACAGATTAGTGTCCATTTCCCTCCCATCAAAGCTCTTGGAGCCTTTTCATGGTCCCTCCCCTGCTCCTGTGGCCACTGAGCAGAAGTGATCATCCTCTATACAATCACCTCCCTTCATCTTTAACTGTACAATCTTATGAACATACGAATATATGAAGAAGCCATCAGAATAAGGCCATTTGGTCTGTCTAACCTGCTCATATTGCAAGGTCCACAGTTTAAGCTACTGCCCCTGCCCCTCTTCCTCCTCCTCCTCCTCTTCCCATCCTTACCATCTGCCCATCCCATGGCCCTTACCTTCCCTTAATGTCTATCCCAGTCTCTCTTGAAGTTTCCCACAATCTTCAACAGGACCACCTCTTCAGGCAGTGCATTCCAACTGGCCACCACCCTCTCCATGAAGAAGCGCTCCTTAACCTGCCTCATAAACCTTCCTCCCTCCAACTTAAGACTGTGTCCCCTCATGTTTCAGCTGCCACTTAGCTTAAAAAGACCCTCCTTATCCACCCTACTTATCCTTTTCAAGTACTCGACAGTCTTGATTATGTGCTCTCTCTACCTCTTCTCATCTATGGAGTACATGTTCAGGGCCTTCAACCTCTCTTCATATGTTTTACCCTGCGGACCAGTGATCATCTTTGTTACTCTTCTCTGGACCATCTCCAGCAGGTCAATGTCATTTGTAAGGTGTAGGCAGCGGTACTGAACTCCATACTCTCGGTGTGTCCTCACCAATAACCTGTACAAGGGAAGTATAACCTTGTCTTGCCTGCTGCTGATCCCTCTGGCTATGCATCCCAACATCTTGTTTGCCCTTGTTGCTGCTTTGTTGCACTGTGTGGAGTTCTTCAGGTTTCTAGTGATCGTCACTCCCATACTCTTTTCCTCCTCTGCTACAGATACCCGGACCCCTCCCAAGTAGTACTCTGTCCTGGGATTCTTGGCTCCAATGTGCATAGCACTGCATTTCTTCACACTGAAGCCACGCTAACAAATCCTGGACCACTTCTCCAGCATTTTCAGATCATCTTGTAGGTCTTGTATTTCTTCTGCTGTGTCCACCCTCCCACAGAGCTTGGTGTCATCTACAAATAGGCATTTTACCCTTAATGCCATATCACTGATGAAAACATTGAATAACACTGGTCCCAGCACTGAGCCTGCGGGACCCTACCGGTCACCTCCTGGTGCTAGATAATTCTCCCACCACCCTCTGGGTCCTGTTCCTCAGCCAGTTTTCTACCTTTCTTGTTATCTTCTCCTGAACCCCAAGATCTGCCAACTTCCTGAATAATCTCTTGTGAGGTACAGAATCAAAGGCCTTGCTGAAGTCCAGGTAAAAAATGCCCACCGCTTGGCCCCCCATCTACTGTGTTAGTGACTCTGTCAAAAAAGTCAATTAGATTCATTTGACACAGTTTCTCTCCCATACACCCATGCTGCCTCGCTTCCTGGAGACCACGCTCCTCTAGATACTCTACCAACCTTTCCTTAAGTATAGTCTCCATGAGCGTGCACACTGTTAAGGTCAGACTGACTGGTCTGTAATTCCCTGGGTCATCCTTTGAAACCACTCTTGTGGAGGGGCACCACATGTGTCATTCTCCAGTCCTGTGATACCACACCTGACTGCAGTGAACTATCAAACAGGCCCAATAGTGGCCCCACAAGCTACTCTGCCAGTTCGTTCAGTACCCTTGGGTGTAAGCCATCCGGGCCTGGTGATTTGTCCACCTTCAATGTTAGTAGCCCCTTCCTCATGCTATCCTCCTCTACCACCATATCAATACTTCCCTCCCCCAGCTCCTCTTCTCCTCCCTATAGGCACCGGTTCATCTTTCTCCCTCATGGAGACGGAACATAAGTATTTGTTCAGTATCACTGCTTTTCCCACGTTCTTTTCCATCCACTTGTCCTCTTTCTGAAGCCCAACAATCCGATCCTTCTTGTCCCTTTCCTTGCTTACAGTATACAGTGAAAAAAGGCCTTCTCCCCCTTCTTAATTTTCTCAGCTATCTGCAGTTCGGTTCCTTCTGTGCCTTAGCCTGCTGGACTACCCCTCCCTTTGTCTTCCTTTTTTCGCTAACATTCCTTAAAAATGTCTTATCCCTTTTTGATACTCCCTGAGCTATTCTTTCCTCAGTTTGTGCCTTTGTGCTCCTTACTTCTTTGCTTGCCTCTATCTGTTTTTCCTGATACAATTCCCTGTCCTCATCTTGCTGGGTCTCCTTATACCTTCTGAATGCTACTCTTTTAGCTTTTACCTTTTCTGCTACCTCTTTCAAAAACCATAGCAGTCTTTTCTTTCTTTTACTTTTGTGTACATGCTTGGCACAGTTTACCTACAGCGCTTCGACAGCGCTACGCTGCTATCCTAGCGACAGCTACAATGCCAACTATTAGCATTGTAGTCATGGGGATGTCGGCACCTATCGGGGACTGTGCCTCAAACCCCTTGAGGGGTGCACTGCCCCACTCCCCCGGTCACTAGGATTCTAACTCCGAGTCGGAGTTGGACCTGGGGGAGCAATCACCCAGTGAGGCAGTCCAGATTGGCACACAGATCACCACAGCGATGGGTGGATTTTGCCCAATTCCTGTTGCTGTGGTGGTCTTTGCCATCAGGGAGTCACTGCGGTGATGGTACACCACTTGACACAGTGGTTTGTTGTCTTCACTATCCCTCTTTCAGTTTGACCTACTTCTCCTCCATCCCCCAGGTCATATTCCCCAGCCAGGTCATTCTTCAGGCATTCACCCATCTTAGTAAAATTAGCACTTCTGAAGTCCAGACCTCTCACCATTGTGTGGTTGGATTCTGCAGCTGTTCTTATGTTGAACCACACTGTATGATGATCATGTCCCCAGATGGCTTCCCACCTTGACCTCTGCAACACTGTCCCTGTTAGTAAGCACCAGGTCCAGTATTACTACATCATGACTGGGTTCACTGACTAGTTGCCTGAAGAATACCTCCTGCAGGAGCCCAGGATTTCCCTGCTTCTAGTGGAAGCTGCAGCAGGGAGGCTCCAATGTATATCTGGCAGACTGAAGTCCTCCACCAGCAACACCTCCCCCTTTTCCACTATTTTGCCAGTTGCTTCTAACATCACCTTATCTAAGTCTTTCCCCTGTGCTGGAGGCCTGTAGGTCACGTTTGTATGAATAGTGACTGTTTTCTGACTTGAGGGTGACCTACAGCACCTCTACCCCCACCAAATTCCTTGTATCTCTGTTGCTTTTATGCTTTCCTTCACATAAAGCACCAATCCCCCTCCTTTCCTTCCTAACCTGTCCCTTCTGAGCATTGTGTAGGCTGGTCTGACAATGTCCTAGTAATGATTGCCAGTGCACCATGACTCGGTAGTGGCCACAATGTCCAGGTCAGCCTCTGTCATTATGGCCACTAGGTACAGAATCTTATTTCCCAGACTCCTAGCATTAGTACACATGGCATTCCAGATTTCATTAGCTTTTTGCTTGTAGCTTCCCTTTTTCCTTTTGTTCCTCATTCCTTCCTCTTTTCTTTTGCCTGTTTCATGTCCCCACTTCCTCCTTTGCTAACTCCCTACTTTCTTGATTTAGTTGCTCCACCATGGGACTCTCACCCCTTGGTATCCCCCTTACACTCTATCTCAGCCTGTGGGGGATGGCAGTTTCTGCTTCCCCTTTTTCTTCCACCACCCCCTTCGGCTAGTTTAAAAGTTCATCAAAATAACTTATTTATTAATTCTTTTAATAGAGCTTTTTACTCACCTGCCACCACCTACTCCTGCCATCAGGCCCCATTGGGACTCTCCAAAGGGGCAGTCACATACGGTGGTGGGGGACATGAGCATTTTCCTGATTTTCTCCCCATTCCCCATGCTGGGGTGCGCGTGTAGACGCGTGCGCATGGAGGTGTGCAAGCCCCGGAGCCCCACAGCCCTCCCTTCTACTGTCCCCCTATGCCCGCACTACCATCTGGCCTTCACCAGGTGGCAGTCATTCAGTGGAGTATACAGGTTCCTCTCCTTGGGAAAGGACAGCAGCCATTGGGTGCTCAATCCTTTCCTTCCCCAGCCAACTCCCAGCAGCCCATGCTCATCACCAAACACAGGTAGCCGGTGTAGCAGATCAAAGTAACTTTTAAACCATCCACTGAGAACTATGATTCCCCTCCCAGATGGATGCAGGCTATCACCTCTGTATAGGCTGTTATCCTCCCAGGTGGGCTCCCAGTCCCCAATGTAGCTGTACCCCTCCTCTCTTCACCAGTCCTTCAATCATAAGTTGAAAGCCTTAGCGCGGGGCACCATCTCCTTCCCCATATCATAGACAGGCAGTACCTCCCCAAAAGCTATAGAGCATGCTACCTGTCTAACACTTCTTTCTAGCTCCCTAAACTCCCCTTGCATTGTTCCTGCCCCACCTCTAGCCAGGTCATTTGTCCCCAAGTAGACAATAAGATCCAGCTCTCCTTCTTTTCCTACTGCCCTAGCAATCTGTGGGATTTGCTTCCCATCACCCCAGGCCTTCTTCTCCTTTCCTATTCCCAATTTTATACCCCTGACAATTGAGTCTTCCACCAAAAGTTGTGTCTTCCTTCTTTGGGGTCCTCTTTCACCATCCTTGGGGCCTGCACTCGGGAGGGCCCCCACATCCTCCCCAGCCACTACCATGGGGGCCTCCTCTTGGCAGTCCCACTCATCAGAGTAGCATATGAATTCTGTAGTAGTACCGGTTGTGGCTGAGGAATGTTCCTGCACCCTCCCCAACCTTCTAGATCTCACCACTCTCCCTCCTCAAGCCCACTGTAGTCCAGCCACTCCTCCTATCTGTTATCCTTTGCGGTAACGGTGTTGTACTTGGTGGCCCCTGGGTGGGAGAAATGGTCACCCGACTCCTAGTCAATGCAGCCCCGAGTCTACGACCTCCACCTGACTAGTTACCAACACAGCCTCAAGCCTAGAGACCTTCTCTTCCAACCCAGAGAGGCGCACATATATGGGGCAGCACTGCAGTCTCTAGAAGGTCTCCCTGAAGACTGCCACCCTGACAACTATTCCACTTCATGACTCCCCACCTTCCCTATTCCTACTCTCCTTGTGCTTCCTGTCCTCCTTTCCCAGAACCCAGTAAGGCTAAGCTGTCCATGGGTATCTAAACTACACAGCCATATAATTACACATCTACTGGCATGCTGTAACAATGTGTAAGTTGTTATTTCCCATTTGAACACCTACCCTCGATATGGTGTTGCTCCTTCTCCCCATTTGCCCTCGCACTTTACCTTGGCCCTTGGAAATAAAATGAAAACGGATTTGGACAAGTTTAGTACATAGAATTTTTAAAAATAACAAACCTCTTTGTCTACTGGACAAATTAGCTAAACCAAACCACAATTTCCAACTAAGAGATAAGATTGCAAGAGAACTGATTGTTCCTAAAATAAAGAATAATTATGGAAAAATGTCTTTCCAGTATAAAGCTGCATGTATATGGAATGAGTTACCTCCACAACTGCATAAGGCAGAAATCTCCCCTAATGTTTTAAAGCTGCAGCGAAACAAGAACTGTGCTTTAGATGTGAATGTAGTAGGTCAGCTGCATCTTAAAAGAATTTAAGAGCATTGTAATATTCTGCATATTTTAACTCGTCTGTGGTTATTTTGTTTACATTTTTCAATGAATGTTTAATCATGTTTGTATTTGTATTGTTTCTATGTGTAACCTGAAAACAAAATGTAAAATCTTAATAGGAACACCTTGCAAAAAGGTATTTAAATCCCAAACGGTGTGTAAATTCTAACTTTTGTATAAATAAAGGTTTTACTACTACTACTTTTACCCATATAATGTTAGGTACCTAAACAGCTAAAAATACAATGTATTGTGGTCAAATATTATCATAGTAAATAAATAATATAATGTGTAATATATAAATAATATCAAGGGTGGCACATCATGGGTGCAGCATCTCCTGCAGACTGCCGCCTCATGCTGTCACTCCAAGTGTGTTGCCCTTAAGCTCAGACCTTTAGCTTGAGACTCGCAGGCCCACTAGGCCTAAACTCTAAAGTACTGGGAGATGGACCACACCCACTCCAAAAGTCCACTCCTAATTGCAGCACCATAACCAAGGGGGCAGAACCAGGAACAGAGCCTGCCTCAGCAAGCCCTCTGCAGCCCCTTGCACAGACAGTCTAGGAATTATGCTTACAGTTCCTTGGGAAGAGCCTGACAGGCCCTGTTGCTCCCCTCTCTCTGCCTCCAGTTTACAAGAACTGAGTGGCAGTTTCAAAAGTCACCCATTTTGTTGCTGGACACACCAACTCCAAAAGTCCACTCCTGATTGAAGCGCCATAACCAAGGGGCAGAATCAGGAAAAGAGCCCAGGAACGATATTTACAGTTCCTCTGGAAGAGCCCAACTCACTCATGTTGCTTGTGGACTAATAATATGACTAGATGTCACATTAAGGTAAGAAACACTGCAGTTCTGTGCCAAGTAACATAGAAACATAGACTTTGACGGCTGATAAGGACTGCTTGGGCCACCTAGTCTGCCCATTTCCCTACCTACTGGATAAGCTGCAGATCCTAGTTAACCAACAGCCTATTTCTTCCTAGAGAGTGTGTCTCTAATCCCTAAGTACATACTGTAGGTTTACTGAGAGGAAGTAAGTCTGTGCAGTCCATTAGATTCCCTCTCTGTTGTTTTTCATTTTATTTTCTGTGCATACCTCCCCCTTACCAGCCTGCCCCATTCTCTCCTACTCAGCTCCAGTATCATCACCAGTCTTCTCTGGAACTTACCGATGTCCACCATACACCCTGTGGCTTGCCCCCCATGATGAGGCTCATGGTCTTCAGTGCTGTCTCAGGCCTCTTGAGAACCTTTGAACTAGCCATTGGTGGAGAGATGCCACGGTCCATGGTGTGGAACTTGCGTGTGGAGCCGGCATCATCCTAATTCAGCCAGGGATTTTTCTGTTGATTTCCTCCCAGCTCCTAGAATATCAGCACTCAAAGGGCTAAGAGATGGGGTGAGGCACAATGGCATATCAACTGTAAGCCCTGCTGGCATCCCCCCCCTTACTCTACCTCTGTCACACTTTCACCACTGGCCACCCAGGTGGAAGAACTACGGGTTGGGGGGGGCAACAACCCTTCCTCCCAAAAGGAGGACAGCACCCTATGTCCTTCCCTCACCAGCCCTCTGATGACCAAGGCTCATCCCCAAATCTGCATCTCTGGCATAGTAAATGGCATCTCTTCTGCTTTGTGAATGGGCTGACCCCCTTCCGTGTTATCTTAACAGGAATAACTTGAAATACCTTTCCTCTTCATGATCCATCCTGCACTTACATAGAAACATAGACTTTGATGGCAGATAAGGACCGCTTGGCCCACCTAGTCTGCCCATTTCCCTACCTACAGGCTAGGCGCAGATCTTAGATAACCAACAGCCTATTTCTTCCTACCCTCCCACAAGAATTGCCTTATGTCTGTCCCATGCATTCTTGAATTCTCCCACAGTTTTAGACCCCACAACCTCCTCAAGAAGGCTGTTCCATGCATCCACTACCCTCTCTGTGAAATAATACTTCCTCACATTGCCCCTGAACCGCCCCCCTCTATCTTTAAATTGTGTCCCCTTGTTCTTGCACATCTCTTTTTCTGAAAGATGCTACCCTCTAGGACTTTGTTGATTCCACTGAGGTACTTAAAAGTTTCTATAATGTCCCCCCCCCTTCTTTCCTCAAGGGTATACATATTAAGCTCCTTTAGTCTCTCCTTGTATGGCTTCTCTTGCAGACCCTGCACCATTTTAGTTGTCCTCCTCTGGACTCCTCTATCCTGTCTATGTCCTTGCGGAGATGGGGTGAACTGGACGCAGTACTCCAGATGGACTCTCACCAACTGTCTGTACAGAGAGATAACAACTTCCTGTTTTCTGCTGGTGATGCCTCTCCCTATGCATCCCAGTATACCCCCAGCCCTCCCTACTGCCTTCTCACATTGCTTGCTAACCTTAAGGTCATCTGATATGATTACCCCCAGGTCCCTTTCCTTTTTTGTTGTTGTTACTACCTCCCTCCCCCATTGTGTAATCTTCACCTGGGTTCTTGTTTCCCAGGTGCATTATTTTGCACTTCTTTGCATTGAATCCTAGCTGCCATACTTCTGACCATTCCTCCAACTTTGCCAAGTCCCTTCTCATCTTTTCCATGCCTCCTTGTGTATCAACCCTGTTGCAGATCTTTGTGTCATCTGCAAAGAGGCATACTTTTCCTTCCAGTCCCTCTGCAATGTCACTTATAAAGACATTAAAATGGACTGGACCCAGTACTGAACCCTACGGTACCCCAGTAGTAACCCCTCTTTCTTCATAGTGGACTCCATTTACAATTACCTTCTGTGTCCTGTTGTCCAGCCAATGTTTTACCCAGGCTACCACCCTGGGACCCACTCCCAGGCTGGTTAATTTGACTATTAATCTTTTGTGTGGGACTGTGTCAAATGCCTTGCTAAAGTCTAGGTAGGCCATGTCCACAGCCCCTCCCTGGTCTACTACTTTGGTCATCCAGTCAAAGAAATCTATTAGATTCGTCTGACATGACCTTCCCGCTGTGAACACATGCTGCCTTGCGTCCTGTGCTCCACTGACCTCTAGGTACTCAACTATTCTTTCCTTCAGAAGTGACTCCATCACTTTCCCTACCACAGAGGTCAAACTGACACGTCTGTAGTTTCCTGCCTCTGTCTTGGTCCCACTTTTGTGAAGGGGATCACATCCACCTTCCTCCAGTGCTCAGGTACCACACCATCCTCCCATGATTTATTAAAAAGAGTAGCCAGTGGTTTCACTAGTTCCCCCTTAATTATTTTAGAATTCTGGGGTGAATTCCATCAGGCCCCATTGCTTTGTCCACCTTCAGTTTTAGGAGTTCTTGCAGAACCCTTTCTTCTGTGAAAGGACTGGGATCGACTCCCCTATCAAGAGTGCTTCTGTTAATTGGATTAGGCACTTCCCCCTCCTCTTGTGTGAATACTGAGCAGAAATATTCGTTCAGTATCCCTGCTTTTTCACTGTCCCCCTCTGCCCGCCCACCGTTCATTCTATTCAGCCTCACTATCCCTCCCTTTGTCTTTCTACGCTCTCTGATGTACCTATAAAAGGTTTTATCCCCCTTCTTAACTGAGTTGGCTATCTTTTCCTCAGTTTGGGCCTTTGCTATTCTGACTTCCCTCCCTGCTTCCATCTGCCTTAACTGGTACAGCTCTCTGTCCTGCTCCTTCTGTGTTTCCTTATACTTCCTGAATGCTATCTTTTTCTCCCTGACTTTCCCAGCTACCTCTTTTGAGAACCATAGTGGCTTTTTCTTTCATTTTGATTTGTTTATTTGCTTCACACAAAGGCTTGTTGCCTCAGTGATGGCAGTTTTGATGTTCCCCATTGTTGCTCCACGCCTCCTTCTAGCCTGTTTGCTAGTGTTTTCTGAGGCACTCTCCCATCTTGCAAAGTCAGCCCTCCTGAGTCCAGTACCCTCACTTTTGTAGGCTTGACTCTGTAGCTGAGTTTAATGTGAACCACACTGTTTGATGGTCACTTGTTCCCAGATGGCAACCCACTTCTAGATCTGAGATCCTCTTACTGCCCCATTTGAGAGTACAAGGTCTAAGATTGCTCCCTCACAGTGGGTTCCTAAACTAGCTGTCTGAGGCCTGCCACCTGTAGGGCATTGAGAATGGCCCTGCTCTTGGATGTGGCTGCAGCAAATGTGCTCCAGTTAACATCTGGCATATTCAGGTCTCCCATCAACAGTATCTCCTTTCTCTGCCATCAAGATGCCTTCTATCATATCCTTGTCCATTCCTCCCTGACATGGGGGTCTGGACATAACCCCTGTGCAGATTGTGGTGCCCTTTCCAGTCTCCAAGGTGACCCACAGTGCCTCCTCTCCTCCCTGTTTACTCTTTTGTTCAGTTGTTTTTATCCCTTCCTTTACATAGAGAGCTACTCCTCCCCCTCTTCTCCCCTGCCTGTCTCTCCTGTAGGTTATGTACCCTGGTATGTTAACATCCCAGTCATGGTTCTCTGTGTGCCATATTTCTGTGACTGGTATGATATCCAGGCATCCCTCTTCCATCAAGGCCACCAGCTCAGGGAGCTTGTTGCCCAGACTATGGGCATTGGTACTCATTACCCTCCATTTCCTGATGGCCTTACTCCTTTTTGCCCCATCCCTGTCCTTCTTGCTTTTGTCACTTTTCCCATTTACCCCTGCTATTCTCCATATTGCCACCTCTATGTTGGTGTTTACCACACTTACTACCATGATTTTTTTGGGGGGGCTAGGATTTCCCTGCTCCTTTCCAGTACCTCCCCCCTTGGCTAGTTTAAATGCTTGCCAATGAAGCATTTAAACCTATCACCTAGGATCCTGGTTCCCCTCCTGGACAGATGCAGCCCATCATGCCAGTATAGGCTTGCATCACACTCCAGATGACCCCCCAGTCCCCAATGAAGCCAAATCCCTGAGCTCTGCACCAGTTTTTCAACCACTGATTGATTCCCATTTACAAGAAAGCGAGTTGTGTTCACAACAGAGGGAGGTGAACCTTACAATTGTCTTTGGTTTGTAGCAGATATGCTGCAGGTGGAGGCTACTTCTAACTGAAAGGTGAAATAAGGAACTTAGAATTATCAGGAAAAGACAGTCTTTAAAGCAACAGAGGGGAGGTGGATCTAGCTTTACTTTTGTTCCAATTCTTAAGATTTTCAGTGCAGGAAGAGTTTAAAGCACAGCTGACTTATTTTGGGTCTGACTGCTTTCAGAGCACAAACCACCAGGCTGTTTTGGGGCTGGGGAGGTTTACCTGTGTCTGACTTGGATGTCTGGATTTTTCTCTGTTTGATTAGCAGGGTATTTTCTCTGTCAAATTGTTGTGTAGGGCATCTTGCTGACAGGAAGGCACTCATTGCAGCGGTGGGTCAGAGCTTTTAGCTGATTGTTTCATGAGGGCACAGTTTAGGAAGTCATTGTCCACCTAGGGACAAATGACTTGGCTCATCATGAGATTAGAGCAGTGCAGGAGGACTTTGTAGAGTTGGGGAGGGGCCTAAGACAAGTAGCACACACAGTGTCCTTCTCAGAGGTACTGCCTGTCAATGGCATGGGTGAGGCGAGGGTACTTTGCACCATGCAGTTTAATAAATGGTTGAAAAAATGGTGTGGAGAACAGGGGTTTGGCTTCATTGGGGACTGGGGTTCCACCTGGAGGGACACCAGCCTATACTGGCAGGATGGTCTGCATCTGTCCAGGAAGGGAACAAGTCTTTTGAGCAATCGGTTTAAATGCTTCATTGGCAAGCTTTTAAACTAGTCAAGGGGGGAAGCACTGATAAGCAGCAGGAAAATCCCAGCCTCTCCCTACAAAACAGGGTACTAAATGAGAAAAAGACCGAGGTAGAATGGTCAGTGGGGGATGCTGCAACAGAAGGTAAAGCCATCAAAAAATGGAGAGCAGGGAGTACCAATGCCCGTAGTCTGGGTAACAAGCTTCCTGAATTAGTGGCCTTGATGGAGGAGGAACATCTGGATATCCTGGCAGTCACAGAAACACAGTACACACAAAACCATGACTGGGACGTAAACATACCAGGATACACTATCTACAGGTGGGACAAGGAGGGTAAAAGAGGAGGAGGAGTAGCTCTTTACATAAGGGAAGGAATCAAAGCAACAAAACAAAAGGGTAAACAGGGAGGAGAAGAAGCACTGTGGGTAAATTTGGAGACAGGCAATGGCACCACAATCCGCACAGGGGTTGTATACAGACCCCCTTCTCAGGGGGAGGAAATGGACAAGGAAATGATAGAAAGTATACTTAGAATGGCAGAAAAAGTGGAGATATTGCTGATGGGTGATCTGAATATGCCAGATGTTAACTGGAGTGCAGTTGCAGCAGCCACTTCAAAGAGTGGGGTTATTCTAGATGCCCTACAGGGAGCATGCCTTAGACAACTAGCATTGGAGCCCACTCAAGAGGGAGCAATCTTAGACCTGGTTCTCTCAAATGGAGATGGAGAGAGGATCACAGATGTAGAAGTGGGTAGCCATCTGGGAACTAGCAACCATCGAACAGTATGGTTCACAATAAACACAGCAATAGAGTCAAGCCATACAAAGGCAAAAGTACTGGACTTTAGGAGGGCTGACTTTGCCAAAATGGGTGAGTGCCTAAGGAATGCACTAGCAAATGGGCAGGAAGGAGGGGTGGAAGAACAATGGGGAATAATAAAAACTCCCATCACAGAGGTAACAAGCCTTTGTGTGAAGCAAATAAACAAAATGAAACGATGTAAGAAACCACTATGGTTCTCAAAGGAAGTGGCAGTGAAGGTTCAAGAGAAAAAGAAAGCATTCAGGAAGTTCAAGGAATCACAGAAGGAGCAGGACAGAGAACTTTATCAGTTAAAGCAAAAGGAAGCTGGGAAGGCAGTCAGAACAGCAAAGGCCCAAACCGAGGAAAAGATAGCCAACTCAGTTAAGAAGGGGGATAAAACCTTTTATAGGTACATCAGGGAGTGAAGGAAGACCAAGGAGAGATAGTGAGGCTTAATAAAGGGGAGGAGGGTGGGCAGAGGGTGACTGTGAAAAGGCAGAGATACTAAACAAATATTTTTGCTCAATATTTACAAATGAAGAGGGGGAGGTACCTAAAACAAACAGTAGAAACACTCTGGATACAGAAGTTGATACCAGCCCATTTACAGAAGAAAGGGTTCTGAAAGAACTCTTAAAACTGAAGGTGGACAAAGCAATGGGGCCTGATGGGATTCATCCCAGAATTCTAAAAGAACTAAGGGTAGAACTAGTGACACCACTGACTACCCTCTTTAACAAATCATGGGAGGATGGGGTGGTACCCGAGGACTGGAGGAGGGCAGATGTGACTCCCCTTCACAAAAGTGGGAGCAAGGCAGAAGCAGGAAACTACAGACCTGTTAGTTTAACCTCAGTGATAGGGAAAATGATGGAATCACTTCTGAAGGAAAGAATTGTCAAGTATCTAGAGGCCAGAGGGGCACAGGACCCAAGGCAGCATGGATTCACAGTGGGAAGGTCATGCCAGATGAATCTGATAGATTTCTTTGACTGGGTGACCAAAGTAGTAGATCAGGGAGGGGCTGTGGACATGGCCTACCTAGACTTTAGCAAGGCATTTGACACAGTCCCACACAAAAGATTAATATACAAGTTAGCCAGCCTGGGAGTGGGTCCCAAGATGACAGCCTGGGTAAAGAATTGGCTGGATAATAGGACACAGAGAGTAATAGTAAATGGAGTCCACTCTGAAGAAAGGGGGGTTACTAGTGGGGTACCGCAGGGTTCAGTATTAGGATCGGTCCTCTTCAATGTCTTTATAGCGACATTGCAGAGGACTGAAGGAAAAGTATGTCTCTTTGCAGATGACACAAAGATCTGCAACAGAGTTGATGCACAAGGTGGGGTGGAAAGGATGAGAATGGACTTGGCAAGGTTAGAGGAATGGTCAAATGTATGGCAGCTTACATTCAATGCAAAGAAGTGCAAGGTAATGCACCTGGGAAACAAAAACCCAGGGGAAGAGTACACAATGGGGGGGTGAGATACTAACAACAACAAAAATGGAAAGGGACCTGGGGGTAGTCATATCAGATGACCTAAAGGTGGGCAAGCAATTGTGAGAGGGCAGCAAGGAGGCTGGGGATACTGGGATGCATAGGAGAGGCATCACCAGTAGAAAACAGGAAGTTATTATCCTCTGTACAGACAGCTGGTCAGACCCATCTGAGTACTGCATGCAGTTCTGGAGACCCAATCTCCATAAGACATAGACAGGATGGAAGCTGTCCAGAGGAGGGCAACTAAAATGGTGCAGGGTCTGCACCGGAAGACATATGAAGAGAGACTTAAGGAACTTAATATGTATAGCCTTGAGGAAAGGAGGGAGAGGGGGGACATGATAGAAACTTTCAAGTACCTCAAGGGAATCAACAAAGTCCAAGAGGGTAGTATCTTTCAAAAAAAGAGGTGTGCAAGAACAAGGGGGCACAATTTGAAGATAGAGGGGTGGCTCAGAGGTAATTTAAGGAAGTATTTTTTCACAGAGGGATTGTGGATGCATGGAACGGCCTTCCGGAGGAGGTTGTGGAGTCAAAAACAGTGGTTGAATTCAAGCATGCATGGGACAGTCATAAGGCAATTCTAGGGGATGGGGGTAGGAAGAAGTAGGCTGCTGGTTAACTAGGATCTACAGCTTATCCATTAGGTAGGAAATGGGCAGACTGGGTGGCCAAGCAGTCCTTATCTGCCATCAAATTTATGTTTCTATGTTTCTATGAACCTAGCCTCACCTATGCCATAGATAGGCAGCACCTCCAGAAGGTTACCGTGTGTGCTATTTGTCTAAGGCCCTCCCCAATTCCACAGACTCTTCCTGCACTGCTCTAATCCCTTTCTTAGCCAGGTCATTTGTCCCTAGGTGGACAATGACATCCAGCTCCCTCCCCTGTGCAGCTGCTCCCTCCTTGTCCCTCCAAGCCATGGTGCCAGGCAGGCACCTTACCTCCCTCTCCCCTTCCTCCCCCAGTTCTACCTTCCTAACAATGGAGTCCCCCACCAGGATTTGTTTTCTTCCGCTGTGGGGTCCCATGCCACCCTCCTGTGGGTCTCCTTTGTGGAGGTTCCCAGCATCCTCCTTGGTCTCCACTGTGGGTGCCTCCATAGAGGAACCACACTTTGCCAGAATGGCATAGGAATTGTGGAGAGGTACAGCTGGCGGGATGCGCCTCTGTTCCACCACCCTCACCCTCCCTGAGCCTACTGTGGTCCAACTGCTCCTCTTTCTTGGCAACCTCTGCACTGCCCTGAAACTCAATGTGCCATCTACTCTTATCGTCTTCTCTTGTAATCTGTTCAACAGCACTACAACTCACCGAGTCAGAAAAGGCTTCTATATGTTCACTTTAACCATTTCTCTTCTTAGCCTGTGCTCATGCCCCCTAGTTCTGTTGTCTTTGGTTCTACTAAGTTTGCCCAAATCTAATTCATGTTTAACCCTTCACCATTTTAAATACCCTGATCATATTACCCCTCAGTCTTCATTTCTCCAAGGAGAACTGTGATAGGGTGAAACCCTCTCACTGCATTTTTTTAATAAAAATATAGAATGAGGTCCTAAGGAGCTAGAAAATCATACAGCCACAAGGCTGCCCTAAGGCACCAGATAACATGAAAGCATGCTTAGACTTGAAACCTTTGGTACTAGGGTTGTCAGAACCCACTGAAATTATGGGTTCTGGTTCTGATCTAGAACTTTGTAAATAGTTCTGGGTTTCTAATCTTCTTTACAACTCAAAGTATTGTGTGTCTAGGACTGAAGAGAAAGAATAAAATCTTCTCACCATTTTTGCCTTCACTCCAACCTTCCCTCCAAGAAGAACAATCCATGGTGCCCTAGTTTCTCCACACAGAACATGTTTTGTAGCCACCTAGTCATCTGGCACAGTGCAGCACCTTACTGTGCTACTTTAAGTCACTTCTGTAGTACAATGGCCTGAACTGCATGAAATACTCCAGGTGATGTCCAACCAATGCCTTTATTCAATGGCATAATCGCCCTCGTTACCTTCCATTTGCCCACACTGTAATGATGCCTAGCATTCTGTTGGCTTTGCTGGCCACTGCTGAGCACTGTTTGGTCAGCTTCATGTCTCACTACACAATAACTGGCACCTGCTGAGCACTGTTTGGTCAGCTTCATGTCTCAGTATACAATAACTGGCCACTGATAAACATTGATTGGTCAGCTTCATGGCTCAGCATACAATAACTGGCACCGGCTGAGCACTGATTAGCCAGCTTCATGGCTCACTGCACAATAATTGGCACCTGCTGAGCACTACTTCAACAGCTTCATGATCCATTATTTATTTATTTAACCTTTGTTAACTAGGTAAGTGCACTAGACAATGATATGTTTATTTTGAGGTACAACCTGGGAGGCTACAAGGGGTCAGGGTCAATAAACAACAGGCACAATACTAAATGGGGCATTTACATGGATGAACATAATATATAAAAGATGACATGGCATTTACATGGATAAGCAGAATATTTAAAAGATTACAAGACACTGGAGATGTTGACCAGACATTTGTCCCCAAAACCTGTCAAAAATGAATTGACTGTCAAGACACTGCAGGGTAACCCATTATAGCATAAGAGCAAACAAAAGTTATG
The DNA here is from genome assembly GCA_016271365.2 of Neoceratodus forsteri. Taxonomy (NCBI): domain Eukaryota; kingdom Metazoa; phylum Chordata; order Ceratodontiformes; family Ceratodontidae; genus Neoceratodus; species Neoceratodus forsteri. The sequence goes on from CM057451.1 coordinate 103,520,805, forward strand.
AACATAAAGTTGGAAGGGAGCGGTCAGGAGAGGCTGGTGTACCTACAGGGGAGCTGATCTCCTCTCCTGCAGGTCCAGCAATGGAGATTGTAGAACCGGCTCTTATATCCACCGAAGTGGCAACCCCAGAGTGGAAGACAGTCACCAGGAAGCAGAGGATTCCCATGATGAGGAGGCTTTCCTGCAGCAGCTAACAGCAGCACAAAGAAAATGATTGTTTGATGCACTTTTGAAAACAGTGAATGTACCTGACAATGAAGTTGCAGTGTTGGGAGGAAATTCAGTGGACAGTGCTACAGGACTGAGTGAACTGACCGCGAAGAAAGATTTGACAGTCGGTGAGTCTGACACAGTTACATCAAAGCAGCCGACGCCCATACTGACAATGCCCGTGTCAGTGAATGTGGAGTATTCTGATGACAGATGTCCAAATGACCGAAATAACGGAGAAAGTAAGAGATCCACAAGTTTTAAACAGTATTATTGAAGGAACTGAGTCTAATATTGCTGTCAATGTTGTTAGCACTATGCGCACAGGGAGAAAAGACAGTCAGCCTGAAAATCAAACTGCAGGGAAGACGCCCTGGTCAGTAGAAAAAACACTGATGGCTGTGGGGTGGAAGTTGGACAAAGAGGGCATATAAGTGGTGGATGAAGAAGCTGCTCCCATTCCAGGAACCCCCCCAGACCCAGTACAGCAATTAATGGGCAAGGGGCTATAATTAATGCAAAGGTTCCATTTGAAACACAATCTGATACAGACCTGCATGCAGACTATGTGATTCATGACCCACAGGCCCACCTAGTACAGGAACAGCCTGAAGCAACTGAAAGAAATGCCAGAAACAATACAGAAAATGAAGCAGCTTCTAATAGCGCTTCGTGGGGGGACAGAATGGATACAGAGGCAGGGGAGGAAGCAAGAGGCTTAACTGGGAGATGAGCATCACAAGTGTGGGCTGGCTTCAGGCAAAGAGATAGACAATTTCAAAATGTATTACCAGCCCAAAGGAAAAACACTGTACGCCTACATTATCAAGGAGGACTTGATGTACATCCAGATAGGATTTATGCTGGATGAACTCTAATAAAAGAATCAATGAGATTTTTCTCTAATGAAATCTATGCTTTGATACATGTGGCTGGGGACAATAATTTTGATGTAAGTTTTAAAATGCCGATGGTCCTGGACAGGTTTTGGAGTACGTACAAAAAAGTAAAATGCTCCACTCTGTGTCGACCTTTCAAGCCATCCCACTAACAAAGCCTGCAATAAAACAAATCACCATACTGTTTTACAAAGAAGGAGTCAATGTTCATGATATCACTCACTGGCTCACCCAAAGATGTGACATTATAGGGCAGAAGCAAATCCAAAATGAATAGGTAAAGATGAAGTCCACACATAAAATCTTCAGTTATTCTTTTATTTTTTCATACACCTCATTTGGCTGTGTTTCATGGCCTAAGCCACTTCATCAGGCCACAGTGTTATCTCAGATCTAGTGAAACAATATACAAAAGTGTTTAAGTACATGTTATAAACAAGCCATAGCATTTAAACCACTTTGTAACACCCAAAATATACAATACTAATTATCAGTACTTCGTGTTATTTACAGTTCTTAAAGTCTCTTTCCGAAAAATCACTGATGTCCAGACAGAAAGCTGTACTGCTTCTATAGTTTTTGCTATAGTTCAAGCTATATTTAGTGTTATTTCTTTATGTTGTACTCTTAAAAAAACATGTAAATAATTAAAGTCTCATGAGTACACTTACATCTTCCTATTCTGTTGTGTTAGTTTCAACAATTCTGTTTCTAATATTTCATTTCTTCTGGGATATCCTTCCCCTTATTAAAACAACAACAAAACACTATAAAGATAGGTTCACATTTGATACATTCATCAAAATACCACTCATTTTTATGTTTGCTTGCACGCATGTGCAAGAAACATAGTGCCTTCATCGGAGATTTCGGAGGTGTGTCACCTCCTCCTCCAATTCAGTCAGTGGGCTGGCAGGCGCGGCCCCTGTAAGCCAATGCATTTTGGAGCTGTCTATGACACGCTCCAAAATGCAGTAACACTCTGATTGAAAGTGGGAGCTACGGCATGGTGAGCACCGATGATCTCGGCTGCTCATGCGCAGCTCCCCCACGCACAGACAGACGGCGCGCCTCAGACTGTATAGCCGACGGGTGCCCAATCCCGTCGGCTCAGCTGCGTCCCCACCCCCAGTTGTAGGTGCCATGCTGGGAGCCCACCCCAGCGTGGCAAGCACTGTAACTTTGGCGGCGGGGTTGCCCAATCCCCGTCGGCTAGACGCCCAAGTTCTTGTGCCACGCTGGAGCCCACCCCAGCGTGGCAATCTGTGCCGATTTTTTTTTTTTTTTCCGACGGGGTGCCTAATCCCCCATCGGCTGAACACCCCTGTCCTTGTGCCACTGTTGGAGGCCCACCCCAGCATGGCAAACGTCCCACAACGTCTTTTTTTTTTTAACCCTGTAAAATAAAACTGTCCCCTGCGCGCGCTCCCAACCCCTCCCACAACCCGACCTACCCACTGCGCACCCAGCCTCCCACACCCCCACCCCATACTTACCTCCAGACTCCAGCGCTGCGATCTTGGGTGGACGGAACACGTCTGCACTCTTCAAAGCCAACCGCGAACTGAGGAAATGCCGGTAAGCTTTATAATGGGTTACATAGGGGGATTTCAACTTTATTGCATATCTCGGGCATTTTTGGGAATTTTTGCACCAAATTTTCAACATGGGGTTTTTGGGACCCCTTCTCATGAATTATGTCACTGTCATGGCGTTATTCGGGCCCGAAGGGTGATTTCGTGCAGTGACTGCGAAATCACCCTTCAGGCCTGAATACCTCCATGGCAGTGACATCATTCATGAGAAGGGGTCCCAAAACCCCATGTTGAAAATTTGGTGCCAAAATTCCAATAAATGACTGTTTTACGAGGGTGCATTGCGCAGTTCCTACACAGGCTCTTAAGTTCGTGAAATTTCAATATTTTCACTCCAGATTTTCAACATTGCCATTTTACCACACCTTCTTATGAGCAGTACAGCTGTCGTTTTTCACATCTCACCCAAAATGTGTTTCCACCCATGTAGCGCAGAATGGCGCAGTCGGTGTGCGAAATCAATGTACGGGACAAATTAAGAAAATCACAGTGACACTGTTCATGAGCAGAGGTCTTAAAATGGCTATGTTGAAAATTTGGTGAAAAAATTCCTAAAAATGACTGTTTTACGAGCGTGCATTGCGCAGTTCCTACGCACGCTCGTAAGATCGCGAATTTTCAATATTTTCACTCCAGATTTCCAACATTGCCATTTTATCACACCTTCTTATGAGTAGTACAGCTGTCATTTTTCACATGTCACCCAAAACGTGTTTCTGCCCATGTAGCACACAATGGCGCAGTCGGTGTGGGAAATCAATGTACAGGACAAATTAAGAAAATCACAGTGATACTGTTCATGAGCTCAGGTGTTAAAATGGCTATGTTAATCTGTGAAAAAATCTAAAAATGACTGTTTACTGATCGTTGCACAGCTCCTCGCACCAAGTAAGTTCGCCAAATTTTCAATATTTTCACTCCAGATTTTCAACATTGCCATTTTACCACCTCCTTATGAGCAGTATAGCTGTCATTTTCACATCTTGCCCAAAATGTTTCCACCCATGTAGTGCACAATGGCGCAGTATGTGCAAAATCAATGTATGGGACACATTAAGAAAATCACAGTGACACTGTTCATGAGCAGAGGTCTTAAATTGGCTTATGTTGAAAATTTGGTGAAAAATTCCTAAAAGTGACTGTTTTACGAGGCGTGCTGCGCAGTTCCTATGCATGCTCGTAAGTTTGCAAATTTAATATTTTTACTCAGATTTTCAACATTGCCATTTTATTACACTTCCTCATGAACAGTACAGCTGCCATTTTCATATGTCGCCTAAATGTGTTTCAGACATGTAGCGATAATGGTGCTGTTGGTGTCGCGAAAGCAATGTTTAGGACAGATTAAGAAAATCACAGTTACACTGTTCATGAGCAGAGGTCTTAAAATGGCTATGTTGAAAATTTGGTGACAAAAGTCCATAAAATGACTGTGTTACGAGTGAGCAATGCGCAGTTTCCACGCACCGTAAGTTCATGACTTTGTAATATTTTCAGTCCAGATTTTCACCAGTTGCATTTTTCACACTTCCTATGAACAGTACAGCTGTTATTTTTCACAACATGGCTGAAGTGTGTTTTCACACTTTCAGCGCTGAGATGCATGGTCGCTGTGGGAAATCATTGTTCGGCACAGATAAAGAAAATCACAGTGACACTGTTCATGATCGGAGGCACCAAAATGCCTGAGTTGACAATCTGCTGTAAAATATCCCCAACCTAATTATATTACGGGTGTGCGTTGCACAGTTTCTATGTACGCTCATGACTTCACCATTTTTTTAAATATTTTTACTGCAGATTTGCAACATTGCCATTTTTTACACCTCCCCATGAACAGTACAGCTGTCATTTTTTACATCCTGTTCGGAATGTTTTTGCACCTGTGGTGCTAAATGCCGTACTCGCTGTGCATAAGCAGCTTTTGCTAAAAACTGATATTCCCCTGTTCATGAGGTGGGGTCACAAAAAACATGTTGAAAATTTGGAGGAAAATACCAACGAATGCCTGAGGTATTAGGGTTTCCAACCATAACGCCCAACCCTGTAGAGAATGACAGGCATCAGGGGTGTGACTTGGGATTCTTGCCTGTAATGCTCATCCATTCCACACCCTGCAGCCAGTGAGAGGCATCGAGGTATGCCTTGGACTCTTCAGCCCCAAAGTTCACCCCATTCTCCTATATCGCACCCATCTCACCGCATTTCCTAATGAAATGGGTGCGCATAAGGGCCAAAGACCCCAAGGAACACTGTGACACTTGTCAGTGTCTGCAGGGTGGGGTGTGGTGAAATGGCTAGGCCGTTATGCCTGATGACCCAAATGCACACCCCAATGCCTATCACTCTCTGCAGGGTGGTGGTGGGGTTGGCTTCAGTTCAGTACTTCACTGCCATTCCTATTACGCAGCTCTGTAACTTCTACATTACCACTGCCAATGCCAGCAAGCAAACATTCGGCATTGACAAATGCTTGTTAAATCAGAAACGCTTACTCTGTAGTGAAACAAACAACACTCTTTCAAACTTCCAAGTTACTCTATCTTGTTCTCTCCACTGTCTTTCAAACAGTCGCAGTTCCTTTTAAATAAACAAACAAAACTTCCTATAATTCATTACAGATTGCCCTCCAGAAAGGGAAAGATGACAAAGTGCCCTACAACTTTTCAAAATAACATTTACCTGCAGGGTATTGTCCTCTATTTTTTATGTTGATTGCGCGCATGTGCAAGAAACATATTGCGACAGCTTTCTGAGAAGCAGGTTGTGGAGGTGCAGCACTGTTGTGGCCAATGGCCCCACAGCCTGTAAAGGCTTGGCTTGCCTCTGTAAACATGGCGGTGGCTTGCTGCCTGTTCACAAACAATATTAACCCCCTTCCCCTGCTGAGGGGATGCCCAGTCCCCCTGGCAGCATGTGCCCCCCTCAACGTTTGTTTGCCGACAGGGGCCCCAATCCCTGTCGGCTGCAGTGCTCCCAATGTATGTTGCTGACGGGGGAATCCACTCCCCGTTGGCATATGTCAGGCGCACCCCGCCGTTTTTCTTGTCTGCCGATGGGGTGCCCAATCCCCGTTGGCATAATTCCTCCCTCCTTTTGTTGTGTGCCGATGGGGGTGCCCAATCCCAGTCGGCATTACGTGCCCCCCCACCCACTGTTGTGTGCCAACGGGGGTGCCCAATCCCCCATCGGCTACAGCGCCCCCCAAAAAAAGACTCGTTTGGCATGCTGGGAGCTCACCCCAGCGTGCCACATTGCCCTGTAAAAGAAAAAAAAACCTTCCCGCGATGTCTTTTTTCTTTTTGTAACCTGTAAAAAAGAAAACGGTCCCACGGCAGTCTCCTGCCCCCTCTCCTGCAACCTGCACCCACCCACTGCGCACCCTGCCTCCCCACAACCCCCCCTCACCCCATACTTACCTCTGGAGTCCGGCGCGACGATCTTCGGTGGACCAGGAACAAGTCTGCACTCTTCAAAGCCGACTGCAAACTGAAGAAATGCCGATAAGCTGTATAACGGGATAGATAGGGTTTTTTCAACTTTGATGCATATCTCAGGCATTTTTTGGAATTTTGGCACCAAATTTTGAACATTGGGCTTTTGGGACCCCTCCTCATGAATTCTGTCATTGTCATGGCGTTAATCAGCCCCAAAAGGTGATTCTGTGATCACTGCATAGAATCACCTTTCGGGACCAATTAATGAAACAACCGTGCCACTGTTCATGAGGTGGGGTCTCAAAAAGCCTATGTTACAAATTTGTTGGGGAAAATCAAAAAAATGACTGTTTTACAAGCGTGCATTATGCAGTTGCTGCGCATGCTCGTAACTTTGCGAATTTGCAATATTTTCACCCCAGATTTTCAGCATTGGCATTTTTTTCAGACCTCCTTGTGAACAGTACAGCTGTCATTTTTCACACCCTGGCCAAAATGTGTTTTTGCACTTTCGGCGCAGAATAGCGCGTTTGGTGTGGGAAATCAATGTTCCACACAGATTAAGAAACTGACAGTGGCACTATTCATGAGCAGAGGTCCTAAAATGCCTATGTTGAAAATTTGGTGACAATACTCCATAAAATGACTGTGTTACGAGCGTGCGTTGTGCAGTTTGCACGCATGCTCGTAAGTTCACGAATTTATAATATTTTCACTCCAGATTTTCAATATTGCCATTCTTCTGCACCTCCTTATGAACAATACAGCTGTCATTTTTCACATCCTGGCCGAAATGTGTTTTCACAGTTCTGGCAGAGAATAGCGTGGTCGCTGTGGGAAATCCATGTTCGGGACATATTATGAAAATGACAGTGATACTGTTCATTAGCTGAGGTCCTAAAATGCCTATGTTGAAAATCTGGTGATGAATTTCCAGAAAATTAGTGTGTTACAAATGTGCATTGCGCAGTTTCCACGCATGGTCGTACCTTTGCAACTTTGCAATATTTTCACTCCAAATTTTCAGCATTGCCATTTGGCCACACCTCCTTATGAACAGTGCAGCTGTCATTTTTCACATCCTGTCCAAAGTGTGTTTTCGCTCTTCCGGCTCACGGTTGCTGTGGTAAATTGGTGTTCAGGACATATTAAGAAAATCACACTGACACTGTTCATGAGCAGAGGTCCTAAAATGCCTATGTTACAAATTTTGTGATGAAACTCCATAAAATGTGTTACGAGCGTGTGTTGTGCAGGTGCCACGCACCCTTGTAAGTTTGCAAATTAGTAATATTTTCACACCAGATTTTCAACACTGGCATTTGTTCACACCTTCTTATGAACAGCACAGCTGTCATTTTTCACATCCTGGCTGAAATGTGTTTCCGCGTGTCCAGTGCAGAATACCGCAGTCACTGTCGGAAATCAGTGTTTGGGACAGATTAGGATCGAGCGACTGGGGGGGGGGGAGTGACCAAGCTCAACTGAGCTCTGTCAGGACTGCTGCGGATGTCTTTGTGGGCAGGAAAAGGTGACAACGCAGGCAGGAGCCCAGTACAAAAGGGCAGCCTGCAGCACCGGGAGACACAGAATGAGTGATTGAGGAAGGGAGGGGGAGTGAGTGAGCTCAACGGACCTCTGTTGAGACTGCTGCAGATTTATTTGTGGACAGGTAAAGGCAGCAATGCATGCAGGGGCTGAGTACAAAACAGCAGCCTACAGCGGTGGGAGAAACAGCGAGTGAGAGAGGGGGAGTGAGCGAGCTCAACAGAGCTGTATTGTGACTGCTGCGGATTTGTTTGTGGGCAGAAAAGGGTGACAACGCATGAAGGATCCCAGTACAGAAGGGCAGCCTGCAGTGCCGGCACAAATGGAACGAGCAAGTGAGACAGGAGAAGTGAGTGAGGCCAACGTAGCTCTGTCGGGACTGCTACAAATTTCTTTGTGCGCAGACAAAAAGGCCAACAGAGGCAGGAGCCCAGTACAAAAGGCCATCCTGCAACGCCAGGAGAAACAGAATGAGCGAGTGAGACAGGGGGAGTGAGTGACCTCAATGGAGCTCTGTCGGGACAGCAGAGGACTTCTTTGTGGGCAGGAAAAGGTGCCAACACAGGCAGGAGCCCAGTACAAAACAGCAGCCTGCAGCACCAGGAGAAATAGAATGAGTGACTAAAAGAGGGGGAGTGAGCAAGGTCAACGGAGGTCTATCGTGACTGCTGCAGATTTCTTTGTGGGCAGGAAAAGGAGGCAATGCAGGCTGAAGCCCAGTTCAAAAGGCCAGCCTGCAGCACTGCCAGAAATGCAACGAGTGAGTGAGAGACGGGGAGTGAGCAACCTCAACGGAGCTGTGTCGGAACTGCTGCAGATGTCTTTGTGGGCAGAAAAAGCCCCCAACGCAGGCAAGAACCCAGTACAAAAAGGCAGCCTGCAGCAGTGAGAGACACAGAATGAGCGAGTGAGGGAGGGGGAGGGAGTGAGTGAGCTCAACCGAGCTCTGTTGGGAGTACTGCATATTTCTCTGTGGGCACAAAAAGGCAGCAATGCACACAGGGGCCCTGTACAAAAGGGCAGCCTGCAGCAGTGGAAGAAACAGAATGAAAGAATGACAGAGGGGGAGTGAGTGAGCGAGCTCAACGGAGCTGTATTGTGACTGCTGCAGATTTCTTTGTGGGCACAAAAGGCAGCAATGCACACAGGGGCCCAGTACAAATGTGCAGCCTGCAGCAGTGGGAGAAACAGAACCAACCACTGAGAGAGGGGGAGTTAGTGAGCGAGCTCAACAGAGCTGTATCGTGACTGCTGCAGATGTCTTTCTGGTCAGAAGGCAGCAACACAAGCAGGAACCCAGTACAAAAGGGCAGCCTGCAGCACTGACAGAAATGGAATGAGCGAGTGACAGAGGGGGAGTGAGTGACCTCAACGGAGCTCAGTCAGGACTGCTGCAGATTTCTTTGTGGGCAGAAAAAGGCGCCAACACAGGCAGAAGACCACTACAGAATGGCAGCCTGCAGCGCCAGCAGAAATAGAATGAGTGAGTGAGACAGGCAGAGTGAGCAACCTCAACAGAGCTGTATCATGACTGCTGCAGATTTCTTTGTGGGCATAAAAAGGCAGAAACACAGACAGGAGCCCAGTACAAAAGACCAGCCTGCAGCGCTAGCAGAAACAGTATGAGCGAGTGAGAGAGGGGGAGTGACCCACCTCAACGGACCTCTGTCAGGACACCTGCAGATTTGTTTGGAGCCAGCAAAATGTGCCAATGCAAGCAGAAGCCCAGTACAAAAGAGCAGCCTGCAGCACCAAGAGAAACAGACTGAGCAAGTGAGACAGGCGCAGACAGCAACCTCAACGGAGCTCTGTCGGGACACCTGCAGATTTCTTTGGGGCCACGAAAACGTGCCAAAGCAGGCAGAAGCCCAGTACAAAAGGGCAGCCTGCACCACTGGGAGAAACACAACAGGGTGAGTGAGAGAGGGAGACTGAGCAAGCTGTATCGTGACTGCTGCGGATTTGTTTGTGGGCAGAAAAAGGCGGCTACGCAGGCAGGAGCCCCGTACAAAGGCAGCCTGCAGTGCGGCAAGCGGACCCAGCAAATGAGAAAGGGGAGTGGCTACCTCAACGGACCTGTGTCATGACTGCTGCAAATTTCTTTGTGGGCAGAAAGAGCCATCAACACAGGCGAAGACCAGTACAAAAGGGTAGCCTGCAGCGCCAGTACAAACAGAATGAGCGAGTGAGAGAGGGAGGGGTGACCCACCTCAACACAGCTCTGTCGCAACAGCTGCAGATTTCTTTCTCGGCAGAAAAACATGCCAATGCAGGCAAGAGCCCCATACAAAACAGCACCCTGCAGCATGGGGAGAAACAGAACGAGCGACTGACACAGAGCCATTGAGCAACCTCAACGGACCAACGCAATCAACATTCAGTATTGACAAATGCTTGTTGATTACTTCATTTTGTTCAGAATGACCTTTAGGTTCCTGTGTTAACCTCTATAAACATAAACATCACATGTAAACCATCAATGCTTTCTCTTATAAAGTATGCTCAGTATTTTAAAATCCATGACATGAACATAAACATTTCAGCAGGAGATAGAGGCGGTTCTTACTCATTTCAAGGGACATCAGTGCAGAGCTGAAGCAGACCTTCACCTAATGGGGTCTGTCTGCTCCTTCATCCGCATGGTTTAACTACCTCATTTTAGCGCGGGGTAATGATGTCACAATTGTGACACTTTAAGTGCAGCTGCTGCACTTATGCTGGCTACCACTAGGGTTGACAAACTGTTCTCTGGCACTAAGGAAAGATCCCAGACTGCAATTTACTCAGTGTCAGCCTATTTATCAAGGCAGTGGTTCAACCCCTTCCTGTGGTGAGTCCACAAAAAAATAATGTATTGGTTGTTATTTTATACAACTTAGATTTAACTTAATTTAATAATTAAATCTGTGAAATCTTTACACTTTCTTTAATTTTAAGGAAAATAAAGGCTAGTCCATTTGATAAGGGTTCCACATGGAGGATAGCAGACTTATAGCCAGATTTTGTCTTTTAGAAGAAGTTAGGAATTTTGTACTTATTTCATAACAGTAGATCTAAATCTAGACAATATACAAAAAAATACAAAAGTACATGTGGTCTGGACTCAACAAAATGCTCTGCAATTACATTCTTCATTAAGTCCAAAATGTCTGTTTATGGTGTCCAAAGAAAAAATCCAGAACACCTCTCTTTGTAATAAACGATCATCCCATGTTTGTCCTGCATTTACAGGTTCAGCCACTTGTTCCAGTTCCCAAAACAAAAGGGATGTTGCTGAGTGTCCTACTTGGTTAAAATGTCTTGCAACCGGTGAAGGGGCATCATGTGTCCTGATGTCACTTTTGTGCTCGCTGATCCGTGTTTTGAGCTCTCTCAAAGTTTTTCCAACATATAGCATCACAGGGACATTTCAATAAGTAGATCACGTGATCTGTCGTACGCGTGATATGTTGTTTAATAATGAAAGATTTGTTTGTCCATGGGTGCTCAAATTTTGTGTTTTACTTGCATTTCCACATTGGTAACACCTTCCACAACGATAAGATCCATTTTTCAGTGGTCCCAGTAAAAGTTGTTTATTCTGTACAGTTTCCTTCCTATGATGTCTCGTGTGTGCTAATCTGTTCCGTAAAGTGGGGTTCCTTTTGGACGCTAATTAAGGGGGGGTTATTAAACCTCTGGTTATAACCATCTCCTGTTTGAATAATGTAGCAGTGTTTATTAATAATACTTTTTATTTGGTTATGTAGATGGCTATATCTCATGGATAATACAATCCAATTATCTATTCCTTTCTGTCTTCCATCTGACGGGACTAAATCATTCCTTCTGGGTGTGTTCTAGACAAGCTCGTCATACAGCAGCACAGATGAGATGCCTCCCATACGTGCCTTTCCTGGTGAAACATTTTAATAAACATGGCGGCGGCAGAGAGCAAACAGCTGTTTGCATTGTAATGTCTCCACCTTGCCACCCATCCCTTTCCTGAAAGGTGGGAGGAGGTGCTTTCCTTCGCCTGCCTCCTCCACGTTCCACTGTCTCCAGCTCAAAAGTTTCTCCCAGCCATGCAGAGCAGGCCACAGACTAAGCTCTGTACGGGCTGGGAGTATTCAGTGCCCGAAGGCACTTTTACTATAAGCGCGATCGATCACGCTGGCAGACCCCCCCCCACCTGCCGACATCAGGGTGCTTAATCCCCATGTCAGTCTGTATCCTCCTCATTCCTTAATGTGGCTCACTGGGAGCCCACCCCAGTGTGCCAAAACCTGCTGTGGTGTTTCCAACACCGAAATGCCCACTCCTGGTGTCAAATGCACCCCCCCCCCACATATTCTCTGACTTCGGGGTGCCCAATCCCCAGGTCAGCATTGATCCCACCTTGATCCCCACCAGTACTCTGGCACACTGGGAGCCCACCACAGTGTGCCAAAATCCATAGTTTCCCTGTAAAAAAGAAAACTGACCCACAACATCTTTTTTTTTTAAACCTGAAAAAAGAGAAAATGGTCCCTCATCGTTGCCGCCGGACCCCTTCCCCCAGCCCACACTCTCCCTCCCTCTGTACACCCCACCTCCCTTCACCCCCCCACCCATACTTACTTGTGGAGGTTGGGAGCAGCGATCTTCAGTGTATGGGAACATGTCTGCACTCTTCAAAAGCCAACCGCAAACTGAAAAATTGATGGCAAGTCCTATAATGGCACTGAATGGGGGGTTTTCAATTTAGGTCAATATCACAGCCATTTTTGGGAGTTTTTGTCACAGATTTTCAGCATGGAGTTCTTGGGACCCTACCTCATGAATACAGTCACTGTCATTTCATTATTCAGTCCTGAAAGGTCATTTCGTAGTCACTGCGCGGAATCACCTTTTGGAACTGATTAATGAAATGACAGTGCCACTGCTCCTGAGGTGGGCTCTCAAAAAGCCTATATTGCAAATTTTGTGAAGAATTCAAAAAATTACTGTGTTCGTCTTGATGCATTGCCAGTTTCCATGCACGCCAGAATTTCGACAGTTTTATTATTTTCAATCCAGATTTTCAACATTGTCATTTTTCCACACCTCCCTATGAACAGTACAGCTGTCATTTTTTACATCCTGCCCAAAATGTGTTTTCGAACATCTGGTGCACAATGGCGCAGTCGCTGTGGGAAATCAATTTTCTGGACATATGAACAAAATCATGGTGCCACTGTTCATGAGCGGAGGTCCCAAAATGCCTATGTTGAAAATCTGGGTAAAAAAATCCCCAAAATAATTGCTTTACGGGCGTGCGTTGCTCAGTTTCTATGTACGCTCATGACTTCACCAATTTTTCATATTTTCACTCCAGATTTTCAACATTACCATTTTTTTACACCTCCTCATAAACAGTACAGCTGTCATTTTTCACATCCTGCCCAAAATGTGTTTTCACACCTGTGGCGCCAAATGGTGTAGTCGCTGTGCAAAATCACCTTTCGGCTAACAAACTGATAGTGCCACTGTACACAAGGTGGGTCACAAAAAGCCCCTGCTGAAAATTTGGAGTGAAAATACCAACAAACGCCCAGGGCTTTAGGGTTTTCAACCATAACACCCCACCCTGTAGAGACTGACAGGCGTCGGGGTGTGACTTGGAATTGTTGGTTGTAATGCTCATGCCATTCCACTCGCCCCCACCCTGCAGCCAGTGACAGGCATCGAGGTGTGCTTTTGGACTCTTCGGCCCCAAAGTTCATCCCATTCTCCTATACTGCACCCATCTCAGCGTATTTCCTTATGGAATGGGGTGAGCATAAGGCCTGAAGACCCCAATGCACACCACAATACTTGTCAGTGTCTGCAGGGTAGGGTGAGATGAAATGGCATGAGCATTATGGCTGACAACCCAAAGGCACACCCCAGTGCCTGTCAGTCTCTGCAGGGGGTGGGGTTGGGGTTGGCGTCAGTTCAATACTTCACTGCCATTCCTATTATGCATCTCTCTAACTCCTGCACTACCAATGCCAATGCCAGCAAGACAACATTCAGCATTGACAAATGCTTGTTTATTTTATATTGAAAAATCTGTGGGCTAGAGCCCATTTTCACAGATGTCCAGTGTAACAAATACATATAATATACAAAATACAGACAGTAAACAGAGTACAAAAGACAAATACAATAATCAAAAAAGTAAATTACAGCATTTGCACTCAGAATTTGCCAGCATATAATTTTTTAGGATTATTTTAAAACTGTACATTTTTGGACAGTCAACAGCAGTGATGGGAAGTTTGTTATAGAGAATAATAGGGGAGAAGATTAAAGAATTCTGGGCAAACATAGAATGATATAAAGGCACCATAAATGAAAATATTTTTTGCATTCTTGTATTGTGTTGTACTGAGTGGTCATTTCTAGGAAAAAGGATAGTAATATTGTTAGGAAACATACCCAGATGAATCTTATGAAGAAACAACAAAGAGCGAAAAGTAAAATGGTCAGTCATAGATAATCAATTAAATGAATCGTATAATAAACAGTGATGTGTAGACCTGGGATAACCTGTGGCAAACCGGATGATACTATGAGAAGTTGACCTCAATTTAGCTAACATTCCTTCAGAAGTGTAAGAATATATGACTGAGCCGTAATCAAACACTGAAAGTAATAAGCTGTGTGTTAACATATGTCTGACTTCTACTGTAAGATTTTTCCTAATCTGAAAAGGTATCGCAATCTCTTATGCAGCTTAATGATTAACTCAATAATATGATGCTCATATGAAAAATGTGAGTCCAGTCCACAATTGTTTAAACTTAAGTTCCCATTATTAAGTGTATAGCAGATTGAGCTGAAGCTCTTTTCCAGGTGTAACCCGTGAGCATCAGAAGGTTAAGTGACTTGTTTGGGGTTAGGTAGACCAATTGGTGCAGTGATAGGACTAGCACTCATGATACTGGCAACCTGGGTTCAGAAGCAAGCCTGGGTCACTGGGACCTAGTCAGGGGAAGGAAGGCTGAACATCCCAAATGGTGCTCTCTTACTCTGGGTGAGTACTCTTCTGTTCCCTTTTGTATGAATGCCACCTACAAGAGCATATGGGGTGTCAATCAGATGGAGATGGCAGAGGAAGGGGAGAGGCAAGGACCTTTTGACATGCCTGCTCATTGCACACGGTGCTACGCTTTCACAGTAGAGCATCTCAAGGGAGAGAGTAACAAAAAATGAGGAAAATTCCCCAGCACACTGCAGGATGTCAGAGGCATGCTCTGGACTTGTGCCGCTGGTCCAGCATGAAGGAACTCCACCCACTGCCAAGGAGTTTAGATTGATGCAAGTGGGGAACTGTTCCACCTCCCCCACCAACCTGACTGTGGGAGGATCTCTTCCCATAGAGCAAGTAAGCAGGGGCTCTTTTGGGGTCTGGGACAGGTGGCAAGACTAGAAGGGAGACTCGCTGATGGTCTACAGACTGGGAGGGAAAAGAATCTTACAAAAAAAGGTGGTTTGGTCATGGTCACACAGTGTGCAAGTGGCAGCTGTGGAATTCAAACCCAGCTTTGCTAGATCTCAAGGTTCGCAGATTGGTGCTCTGACCTCTAGGATATGCTGCCTCCCAGTTGGGATGCATTAGGATAAGGACAAGGATAAAGAGAAAGCCACAAGTGGAAATCCTCCCCTTGTATATGTCTTTAGTTAGACTGCACCTGAAGTACAGTATCTACTTTTGATCACCCAGTTTGAAAAGTACATTGAAGAGATCAAGAAGGTCCAGCACAGTGCCACCACGTTGATTATCAACTTCAAGGGCAAAAGCTACAGCATGAGGAGAGACTGGACACAGTCAAATTATTGTTGATATATATATATGTATATATACTGTATATATATATATATATATATATATATATATAGATAGGTATAAAGATATATATATATATATAGCTATATATATATATATATATATATATATATATATATATATATATATATATACATATATATATATATATTCATTGCAAAAACTTTGTTAATGCATCAGGGTTGAGCAACAAAGAAAATGAGGATTAAGGTTTCAAACCATAACACCCCCCACCCCTAACACTCCACCTCACACACCACCAAGTCTTGGGGTGTATGCTGGGGTTGTCCGCCCTTACTCTCTGCCCATTCCATGTCTAAGTAAGTTGGGATGGTATAGTACAGGAGAATGGGGTGAGAGTTAGACCCAGTGACCCCAATGCACACCCTGATGCCTGTTGGTGTGTGGATGGTGGGGGTGGGTGGCGTGATAGGGTGGGGGTGTTGGGGTATGAAACCTAATGCCACATTTCCCTACTTTTGTTGCTTCAACTCTAACTGATGTATTAATGACATTTTTTGCCATGAATTTCCTTACTTTTTGAGAAAGTGTAATCTTAGGGCCCTGCGCTCCCATCAGTCTATAGTGTTTTGTGGTTGCACAGGGCCCCAAGCATATCCATACGTGTATAGAGACTGTAATTAACCCTCATTGTCCATGGCCCTGCACTCCCACCCCACTCCCATCACTCCGTAATGGTATCAATTTTGGGGAGTGCAGGGCCCATTGGGTCCTGCAGTCCTATCTTTCCATAAGTGTAGAGGCATTGTAATGAACTGTCATCTCCCTGTGGGAGCATAGGGCCCTCTGGGCCCTGCACTTCCACTATTGCATAATGGAGGGCCCTGCAGTCCCATTACTGCATAATGGTATCCATATATGGCAACATAGGGCCCTCTGAGCCCTATGCTCCCATCTACCTATAATTGTGGAGACACAGCACAGGCCTAGAAACATTCCAAGTAACTCTTGTGCTGCAAATGGCACAATATCTCAATAACTGCAGGAACATTTGAAACAATTCCACTGCAGTTGTTATCATGGACTGGCAATCTGCATTGTTGCTTAGTACACCACTGTGTTTAATGAAAAATCTGTATCTTGAACCGTTTTCAAGATATAGGTGCAGAAAGGTACTGCGTCCACCACAGTGTTATCCTATGGGAAATTTCCAAACTTTTAAATGTTTTAAGTATGGAAGCAATGTAAATTTTATCACCAAACCAGCAAAAGTCACATTTTGTGGGCAAGCTCTTTGTACCCTGAAAATTTCAGACCGAAAGTCTTGTTTTTTTGCAGTGAAGTGACAAACAGTAAACTTTAAAAATCCTTTTTCGTGAGGTGTCAAAATCCCTTTTTGTGAGGCCTAAATCCCTTTTTGTACCAAGCAGCAATCCAAAAGACTGAACTGAGCATGCCAAGAACATAACATTTCAAAATTGAATAACTTTGGAATGGATTAATAGTTTTTCACCAAGCTAATGCTGGCTTATTCTTTGGGACATGTTCTTTCAACCCTGAAAATTTCAGACCAAAATTCCAAATGATGTGGCAACAGCATGATGAGGAAAAAACAGCCAAAAAAGGTGAAAAAAGTGACTTTTACAGTTTTTTCACTATACACAGCACAAAATCCACAAATTCGATCAAAACGGAACTCAGTATGTCAAGAGATCTACCCCACAGGACAACACATACTAAATTTCGTGCAAATCTATTGAACAGTTGCAAAGTTATTAAAATGCAAAATTTGAGGTTTAACATTAAACTGCCTACTCAATCCTAACTATAGCAGCTCTACTGCACCACTATAATATATGTGTGTGTATATATTTTTTTACAATTTGTTTTCCTAAGCCCAAATGATAAGATGCAATATCTCATTTTCAGTGGGGTTCTGCTTTCGCCTATTTTTGCAGATGGGAGGACTAAAGCACTGGTTGGAGTGCCAAGTGACTTGGGTAGGGTTACACATCAAGTAAGTGACCCAGGTGGGATTTGGACTTGTTCTCTCTCCCCTCCCCATTCCCTTAACTTATCTGTTTATCTTTACTCTCTCTTTTTTGATTGGTCTATATAAATATTAAGTTTGGATTGGTTTATATAATGTGATGTCACCTATGACACAATGTATTTAAAATGCTCAAGATTGTATTGTGGTATTATACCCCCTTGAAGGCACTCTGCCGAGGTGCTAGGGGTTCTCACATTTAGTGGAAATAAAGCACAACAGTTTGTTGTATTTGAATTGCTGTTTTCTTGTTGTTGATGAACGCTACTTTTCCGGAGATATATTGGAGTTTTTAAGGTTTCAACCTTAGTAGCGAACTCCTCCTGTTGTGTGAGCACAGAAAATTTGCCTTTGGAACTTTGCACGGGATTTGGACTTGATCTGGATCCCAGACCTGTGCTCTAGCCACTGGGCTATACTGCCCCCAATTATTTATCAAAGGTAATTCGGGGAGAGATGATCATGGTGTTTCAGTTAGTAAAAGGGATGGACTGGGCAGAGTGTGCAAAGCTATTTGAACTGTTGATTGTAATAAGAAATATAGGGAATGTACTCAGACAGAAGGCAGGGGCAGTCTAAAGAGAAACTGCAGAAAACATTACTTCATACAGAGGGTGGTCAGAATGTGGAATAACCAAATTGAGGTAAGGTTGTGGAACATAGCACTCTTCAGGCTTTCAAAGTAGAACTTGACAGATTTCTGAGAGAAAATATCATCAGGGTTACACAGTACATGGAGGGTAACATTTCAGCAGCTGGGATGTGTGTCAGTAGTTGAATTAAGAGTGTAGTCACTGCCATACTAACAGACATGACCCTAATTCCTTCCTGCCACCACAGTACTCTGTTTTCATAATATGTTGCAAGGATAAGAAAAAACTCAATGCGGTTGTACTGCATGCAATTCTGGAGACCCCATCTCTGCAAAGACATAGACAGAGTGGAGGCTGTTCAGAGGAGGGCAACTAAATTGGTGCAGTGTCTGCACCAGAAGACATACGAGGAGAGACTAAAGCAGCTTAACATGTATATCCTTGAGGAAAGGAGGGAGAGGGGGAACATGATAGAAACTTTCAAGTATCTCAAGGGAATTAAAGTACAAGAGGGTAGCATCTTTCAGAAGAAGAGATGTGCAAGAACAAGGGGGCACAATTTGAAGATAGAGGGGGGATGGCTCAGCGGTAATGTTAGAAAGTATTTTTTCACAGAGAGAGTTGTGGATGCATGGAACAGCCTTCCTGAGGAGGTTGTGGGGTCTAAAACTGTGGGAGAATTCAAGAATGCATGGGACTAACATAAGGCAATTTTTGTGGGGGGGGGGGTAGGAAGAAATAGGCTGTTGGTCAAAAAGGATCTGCAGCTTATCCTCTAGTTAGGGAAATGGGCAACTAGGTGGGCCAAGCAGCCCTTATCTGCTGTCAAAGTCTATGTTTTTGTTTCTGTGTTTATGCAGTGAAGATGATTTTGCCGAAGAGGCTCAAATAATGCTTTTTTTTTATTAACAGGGAATACCTAGAAATTCCAGTGGACCGGGCACTGTCCCAGATCAGTAATATGCCCCATAACCTTGATCCTCTCAGAAGGGATACTCTCATGTAGAAACAATGACACATTCCACTGGTGCTTTCCTTCCATTCTAATACCCTTTCTGTTCACAGGACCACCACTAGGAACGTCCCTATTCTGCAAACTGATCATAATATCAATGCTTCCTTTACAGAGCTACCAATTGCCTCATACTACAGACTACCTAACCTGTGAAATCTCCTGGTATGAAGCAGCCTATGTGCTCCTAACAATTCCCCTCTACCAGGTACCAAAGCTTGCAACAAAAATATTTCTAATGTCACTGAAATTCAAGGTCCCACAGATATTTTTCACATCACCAAGGAGTTCTCATGCACTTCCAGTAATGTGATATACTTTATTCTTTGCAGGAAGTGTGTAGCTATCTATCTGGGAGAAACTGGTAGACATCTGGCTGACCAATTCAGGGAGCATTAGAGGGCTGACAGGAATGGAGATACTAATAAACCCACTGTATCCCATTTTACCTCCGGGGACCATAATGTCAGTGATCTTTCTTTTTTTTCATACATACTTCTTTCCCCTGCTGCCCCCTCCTGATCGACCCCCACCACCCCATCACCTGGCTCCCAGGGGACTTACCTTACGCCTAGTGTGCCCTGCCACAGGACTTTGCAGCATGTGCCCACCCACCAGTGTGGAGCCTGCGGGGAGTCAGTCCTCATCTTGCCTCTGTTTTTTTTTTCCACTTTTTCTCCTCTTACTACCCCAGCGCCTCAGCCATCCACAATTGCACATGTGCATGGAGGAGTGCATGCACAGTGGCACTGAAGACAGCTCCGATATGCACACCTGTTTGAGTGCCAGCCTCCCCAGTGCCAGATGCTGCCAATGGGCCACTTTGGGCCATTACTAATGCTCTCTCTCTCTTTGTCCATTTCTTTGCAGGGGATCAACGGCCCACATGAGCACAAGGCTCCCTCACTGGCATTGCCGCCAGCCTGCTCCCCCACCAAATTTGAATTTTGGTGCCTTCTGCCTAAGACTCCAGCTCTCGGAGTAGTTGCCTGACTCCTGCGGTGATCTGCCCTCAGTGCTGCTGCAAAGCAAATTTTACCTGAACTGATGAACTGCGCCTAATTTTCAATCAAGGCTGGAAAGCTGTGTGGAAATAATTTTTTCCCCCAGCTGAAGGTTATCTTTGTCCAAAGGGGCCTGAACTGCACAAGTCCAAGCTGCCTCCCAAGTGTTTGCTGGAAGCCAAATTTTTGGCCCTCCCCCTCCTCCAGCCTTTATTAAATGTTCTTTCAGACACCTGACATGCCCCCCCCCCTTTCTGATCCAGCCTACCTCTTAAAGGTGCATGAAGTAGTTTATGGCTTTAAAGCGGGATCAGTGTTCTTAGCCTGCTGGCCATAAGGCTACAGTCCATAAGGCTATCTCTTTATGTTACCTACAATTGTGGATTCACTGTCTGCTTGTCCTGATAAAGTGATACTTCACCACCAGTCCATTTGTGAGTCAACCCGTGCTCTGATGAAAATGATTAGCCTCAATAGTATTGGGCTGCTGTTTCTTCTATTAGCCATAGGTCCAGGACGAGCAGTGATTGGTATCGCCACCTCCTGATTCCCTTACACCATGCCCAGACTGGGCTGATTATCTGAAGGCACTAGGCATTACTTCCTTATCGTGATGCTGCCCTCTCATGAATGCACTGCTCATGTCTCCCAATTTCTATAATCAAGCAACCAACAAGGGCTATATCTCCCCCTACCTGTCCCCACCCATTTTTCTTACTAAACTCTTACCCCTCTTTGGCAAGCAAAAGCTCCGGAAGGTTAAGTCCTCATTGAACATCATAATAACATCAAAAAAAGCTATCCTGACGTTGCTCCTCTTGTTAGGAAATGAACATCCTAATCCAGGACCAAGAAATACCATAAGCACTAATAACACCAGGAATGGTGGCCTAAGAATTGCAACCTTGAATATATGCAGCCTTCTCCCTAAACTAGTACAATTCCAGGCCTGGACGGCCTTACACTGCCCAGACATTATTTGTCTCATTGAGATTTGGTTATCCTCCCATACAAAGGATAATGAGATCGCAATGGCTAGATACCAAGCCTTCAGGTGTAATAGAAAAACCAAAAAGGGGGGGGGGGGTTGTCTTATTTACATTAGGGACACTTTACAAGGGGTTGTCCTCCCCTTTACAGGCAGTACTAATGACCACAAACTGTTAGGGATAAAATTATTTTCCTGGTTCAAACCACAAATCCCTGGTCATTGTGTCAGTCTACCTCCCTCCAAAAAAGGCCACCGAAGGACTCAGTAAAGTCCTTGCTGCCTTAGTCAGCTTAATAAGGATTGTGAACTCATTATCACCAGTGACTTTAATATAAACTGGCTCAGCAAGGAGGCAACCCCCCCAGTAGGACTTGGTGGCCTACTTGTATCTGACACAGCTAGTGACAGAACCTACTAGGAGGAACTACAAAATGGGAAACAGCACGCTGCTTGACTGACTCCTATCAAGCTTACCTAATAGGGTATCTGAGGTCAGTGTCCTAGCCAATGCCTTGAGTGACCACTCCCCGGTCACATGCTGGTGGTCCAACAAATATAAGAAAGACCCACCTATTATCGCAGAGAGCAGAGTCCTAAAAAAAGAAAAGTTCAACTCGTTCAAGGAAACACTTGCCCGGATTGACTGGTCACCTATGGATGCTATTCAGAAAATAGATCAGGTACTAAAATTCTTTACTGGAAAATTTAACAGTGTCTGTGACAAATTTGCCCTGATCAGGAATCAAATGATCTGAGGCAATAACAATGGGTAGATAACTAGTGATCTTCTGAATCTCATGAGGGATAGGGACAACCTCTGGTCAAGAGCCAGATCTACAAGGGTCAAATATGACTACCAGAACTACAGAGCAGCCAGAAACTGTTACACATGGCTCATTAGACTTGCTAAGGCTAATTATTATAGGTACCAGCTGGATAGAAACTGGGGTGATGCGAGGCGTTTTTGGGAGAATATTAAGGATCTCCTCAGGAAAGGCATCAAGAACCCACCCTGTATGCTCAATATCAACGGTACCTACTCTGCTGATCCACACTCAATAGCTGAATCATTCTATAGTGCTTTCATGGATCTAGGCTTATTTCTCCCTCCAAACTATCTGAAGATGACTGAGTTGTACCAGCATGGTAAATCCAGCACGATGGAGCACCCTAACTTCTATTTTAAATAAATAACAGTTAAAGAGACCATGTCACATGTCAAAAAAGTCCTGTGAAAAATACAGTTAGGGAGTGACTACCTAGACATGAAGCTGGTTGCCCTGGCCATTGGTGTACTGATCTTCCCCATTTCCAAAATCTTTAATAAATTGATCACCTTGGCTGCATTCCCCAGCATCTGGAAGCAAACCATGGTGACCCCTGTTCTTAAGAGTGGTGACAGGTCCTGCATTGCTAACTGCTGGCCCATATCTATCCTCTCCCCTTTCCAAAGCACTAGAAAGGATAGTAGCAGATCAAATCGTTGACTACCTTCAAAAATACCAGTTGCAGTGTCACCAACAGCATGAATTTCAGAGAAATCACAGCACTGCTACTGCCCTAGTAGAGTTCACTAAATCTGTGCACCGAGCATTGGATGAAGGTGAGATGGTGGATTCAGTCTTTATTGACCTAACAAACACCTTTGATACGGTCAACCACCCACTCCTCCTGAAGCAGCTACGGTCCCTGGGAATAGCCTCAAGTGCATTCACTGGTTCACAGATTACCTATCCAACAGATCACAAAGAGTTAAAGTAGGCCCAGCTGTCTCCAACTCCAAACAAGTCACCTTAGGAGTACCCCAAGGTTCAATACTAGGACCACTGCTGTTAAGCTTGTTCCTAAACGAGCTTCCTGAGGCCTGCAACAGCAAGCTTATCCTATATGCGGATGATGCTCTCATCCTCAGTAGCAACTCTCATATCAAGCCACTGGAGGAAGAGCTGCAATCTACATTTCACCAACTGGAGGGGTGGTTCAGTTCACAAAAACTCTTACTTAATTACAAAAAAATGAAAGTCATGCTTATCTCCAGCCTACAACTTAAGAAGAGACACCTGCTCTGTCTATCAACAATGACCAGCGTATCCCGCTCGGGCAGGGGTATTCCTTCAAGTACCTAGAGGTCACAATAGATGATACCCTCTGTTATGCTCAGCATATTGACCAGGTGGTGAAGGCAGTTAACACCAAGCTCGGGGTGCTGTACAGACACCGGCATTGCCTCATACCTGCCGCACTCCAACTCTCAGTCTTCAGCTCAATTCCATCTGTTATAGATTATGGGCTGGTAGTTTATGGGGCAGCCACCAACATGGCTCTTAATAGGGTAGCAATACCCTAAATAAGGCATGAAGGCTTACCCTTGGTGCAGATCGTTTCACTCACACCTGCACACTATATGAGCAAACAAATTGGCTCACCCTTGGAAACAGAATCGAGTTCCAAACTTGCCTCCTAGGTAAGAAGGCCCTGTTGGGACATTCACCCCTTGCATCACAGATATGTTATCCCCTTCTGAAAACAAGTACAGCACCAGAGGCAACACACTGAGCTCGTTCTGAGTCCCATTTTGAGAATAGCACTCAGACAACGTTCTTTCTCCTACAGAGTCCCCCTTTGGCTTAACGAGGTCCCAGAGGCCTTACCCAGTTCTGTGAACCTGCTGATATTCAAATCTGATTTGAAACAGCTCCTAGTTAGCAATAACACTTGTGAGTGTCATTAAAGAGCCCATTGCCCAGTGCTGACCACCAAGCCCCTTTTGCTATGCCACCCTTGCCTAACACCATGTGTCAGTCTCATCCATGGACTCCAAGAATCAACTATTCCCTGAAGGATCACCTTGCCCCTTCCTTCTCTTCTTCTCCTCCACTCTGTCTGCTCTTCCTACTACCTACCTCCCTACTCCACCACAGGTCAGTCCTTCAGCCCCACCCCCACCTGCTTCATAGTTGCAGTAACCCTCTGGATGTAAACTCCCTGGTTCATGGTTGAATCTGCTTCCTGCTGCCCCTGCTTTCAAGCTGTTCCAGCTTTGCCACTCCGACCACACTGACCACCCATTCTTTATGACAAGGCCATCCATTTGGCTGCTATCTGTTACTCCTATCCACCCTGTTGTTTAGTACATGCTAATTTACTGACCACTGGTAAAAGGTTGCTTGTTGTAATTTACTGACCGTTGGTATAAGGTTAGCACCATTGTTTTGTACAAAGCGTGCTGTACCTTGCTTATCTCATTTGTATGTAATGTGTTTTTTGAGGTGAAACCTATGTGAATGGGCTTTTGCTCAAAGGTATTTTCCAAACAATAAACAATACAATACAATTGAGCCTCCACTCAGTGGCAGCCAATAGCCGGGGAGGCCTACCTCCCCAATCTGGGAGAGGAGAGCTGCCTGTCAGCTGCTCCATCAACTCCCAGCCCTCCCCCCGATCCCCAGCATTTTGTGCTCATTTCTGAATATGGGTCACCAGCGTGGTGAGAGACAAGGTGTCCAGTGCCTCAGCCTTCTACGCCACTGGGCCGAGCCCAGGTCAGTGATCTTTCTGTTTGTGTCTTTTAGCAGGGTTTTTCAGATGCTGACCACAGAAAAATTATAGAAACCAAGCAGATCATCCACCTAGGCTCCTAGCAGCCCTCTGGTTTAAATGACAGACTTATTTTCTACTAAAACCTTTCAGCCATCTTATGGTTTACCACTGTATCCTGTCCTTTTTACCCCCACCCCATTATGTCTTTGTTTGCATGTGTGCAGGGTACATTTGCATGTGTGGGCATACCTGTTTGCACTTCCATCCAGGGTGTGTGTGTCTGGGAGTGTGGGTGGTATTCCAGCTATGTGTGTACATCTATTTTCATTTTCTGCAGATGCCTCTGTGTCTGTCTCCTGCCCCCACAAGTATCACCTTTCAGCCTTTTTACTTGCCATATTTAATTAGAACTTACTTGAGGACTCCTCAGCTCATTCACTCCTACTATGCCTTTTCATACCCATCATCACCTTTTTGTTTTCTAGCTTCTATTCTTAGCTTGCCTGTTATCACTTTTTCTCATAGATCCTCCCCCATTGTCTTTCCTCACATATATATATCCCTCATTTCCCCCTACCTCTCCATTAACCTTGCTTTTTTTCACTTTATAGATAATTTCTGAAGAAGACCTATGGTTAAAACATCAGTTCTAATTCTACTTTCTATTTTCAACATGCATTTAATATTACCGTACCATTTTGTTTTGTTTTTAGACCACACGCTGATGCAGCACCTTGTTCATTTTTTGTTCCATTTATTTAAATACAGCTTCTTCAGAATGTAAGGCTTGTAGGTTAACTGCAGTTCTTTCTAAAATCCAGAAGATGTAATGTGCCTGATTCATAGAAGTTCTGGGAATCCTGCAAGCCCCAGGTGCCCCAAACATATGGTGCAAGGGGCTTGGTGGCATTCCCCGGCTGTCGATCAGGATTCTTAATGCCGTGAACCAGTTGCCACAAGTTAGACC
This sequence comes from Neoceratodus forsteri, assembly GCA_016271365.2. Lineage (NCBI taxonomy): Eukaryota > Metazoa > Chordata > Ceratodontiformes > Ceratodontidae > Neoceratodus > Neoceratodus forsteri. The sequence goes on from CM057451.1 coordinate 103,546,443, forward strand.
AGCTTTTTCTGGTCTAATTTGTGGCAAACTCGGCTACACTTTTTACAGGGCTTGCTCCAGATTTTTGGTGCAAGCTGCCATAAATCGGGAAATGTGTTGCTACTTAAGCTGGGCTTCTTGAATCAGGCTCATGTTGCGGTGAAGTGTTTGGCGCAGCTGCACCAAAAAACTGGTTTGATGCAAGGCTTGATACAAGCTCTGTATCGCTATGTGTGAATCGGGCCCAGTGTCTTCAATGGACACATTCAGTATCAGTTTCTGCCGGTAACAATTTTTAGTGGTCCTTTCCTCTCCTTGGGGGCTGCACTCATTTCAGTACTCACAAACAAGACAGATGCTGGAGAACCATATAATGTTTTGCCACAGCATAAACTGTTTCCCATCCTAATGGGTGTTTTTATGCTCAGAGAACCCCAGCTAGTTGCTGTTTGTAGTATTCCTATTTTCAGATATGATATTCATGACTCCAAAAGATCCATATTTAACAGTACTAAATATGCATTGATGTAAAAACTGTGTTTTACAGTGATTTCTTTTCATGGATGACATTCCACACAGCATTCTTCATGGAACCAGTAATTTGCAGTTTCCTCTACTGTACGTCAAACATTGTGTATAGAATGATAAGCATGAGCTTTCGGCCAATAAGAGCAGTGTTCAGAGTTCTGTACACAAAGGATGACAGTGCTCTAGATGACTAGCTCCATGCAAAGAACTCCAGGGAGTTCTGTACACAAACCATGACCTAGTACTCCAAATGACTAGTTCAGTGGAAATAACTCCACAGAATGTTGTCCAAAAAGAGAACAATGGAAAACACATGTTTTCACATAAACATTTATTCAAGTACAGTTAAGCAGGGATTGCTTGGGGTATGAATATATGTTCTGAAATTACAGTAGGAGCATTAAAAACAGCTTCAAATTCAAAATGATTTCCTGTCCTCTTAGAGATTGGCTTAATATATTCCGCATGGATGTTATCCCTGGGGCACTGTCGTTTATGCAGAACATATGAGATTTAACAATTATTATATCCCCTTGATAGAAATCTTCTTTCCAATCTGTGGTTGAAGGAACTCCCACACTGATAATCAACTGAAACAAGAGGGATAAGTAAGACCACCAACTAGTGATAATTATAGATGTGGGAGTTGCGGTTTCTTCATCCAAAAACCAGGAAGAAGCTTGTTTTTCAATCAGCAGATACATTAATTTTAAAATGCCTTATACAGGTTGCATTCTATGATGCCCTTTAATAAAATCTATGTGAGGCCAGAGTTGAAATGGCCTACCAGGATACCTGGAAATTTCCAGGTGGGCCTCCCTCAGTTCGGTACCTGCCTATTTCCTGAACTTTGTAAATCTTTGCATTTATCATCTTTTTTCTAATTAAATGGGGTATTTGGGGCACTGTAGGTAAATATAAGGTGCAAACACCAAAGCCAGTGTATCACATTTAAGTTGAATACTGATATGAGGTTGTCACCCTGGGCCTTCTTCCTTTGATTTCCTAGGTGGGTCTCTTTACCCCACTCTGACCCTGTATGGGGCTTGCTAAGCACAATACAAACAGTCCCTGACTGTGAAAGAATGCACAGATTATGCCATGGCAAAACATTACTTAGAAGCAGCCCATAAACAAGGCAGTTACTTGCTTTGTTTGTTTGGGCTAAGTGTTTTTGATACTAAATGTGGGCAGCAAGGTAACAAACTAAGTATTGTTCTACCGTACACTTAAGATCTAAAACCTCTTCGCGACCTGCACGTTGGCTGAAATCCAGAGGATTTTTTTTTAGCTACATGTGAAGTGGATTAGCTATCATATCAAGTTAACTGAACATTAAAAATTCATAATGTCTAAAATGCCTTAGCCAAAGTGAACACTGGGAGCATACAAGTTAGCCAGATTCATTTTACTGTAGACATTAGTGATGGTGGCAATCCTTAATGCACACCTGTAGCACAACAGATATGCAATGGAACATTTACTTTTTGGGGCTAACAATGCTTAATGTTTTTTTTTTGTTTGTTTATAATTCCCTTATCCATTGGCTGGACTAAGGATGTTGTGTTGGGAGGCAGGAAAATTACTGTAATGTATATTAGAGGTATAGTCAAGTGGGCACTACAATTATAAAACAGTAGACAAATTTGCCTTCTTTAACACTTTTGCTGCCTATTTATTTATTTATTCTTCAGCCATGCTATGATTTTCTCGCCTGTCAACCTGTGTTTAAGTTGACGAAGCAATTGGTTGGGGGGGGTATCCATTGAAATTCCTGAGAAACATCTGTATTTTCTTATTTCTGCACCATCTTCAGGTGCATTTTATCTGACCCAGATGTATTTGAACATAAGAGGAAAGATATATGCTCTCTGACCTTCTTTTCTCCAGAGGTAGTGTCGGGATTTTTTTTAATTACTGTAGCTTCTGCTCCCCCTTTTACCCTTATCTGCCCCCATCAGTCTTGCTACTCTGCCCAGCCCCTCTCCCGCCTTCTCCAGGACTTACCTCTACTCCACAGTTCCCTATGGATGCCCCCCAATGGGAAGCACTGCTGGGGGTTGGGCTCTTGCTCCCCTGGACAGAGTTGCAGTGTCGATCCTAGAGTGGTGAGCCCAGTCTGGGGGACCTGCAGCAGGTGGCAGATGGCATCCAGCTCGATCAGTAGTTTTTTTTGTTTTTCTTGTCCTTGCCTATGGACATTAGGAAGTCCTGGCCATCACAGATGCATCATGCCACCAATGTCCCCCCTGCTGCAATCCTTGGCTCCAGCTCGCACTGTCACCTGTGGTCACCCAGGTGGTGGCATTGCAGTAGAGTCCAAACTCCCTCCTACCCCTGACTGATGACTCAGGCTCACTCCTGAACCTGGGGCACCAGTGCCGTGGGCAGTAGTGCTACTGCTGTGCTGGCAGGCCAGCAATAGTGTCAGATTTAAAGGACAGGTTGCCCTCAGGGTGGCTCAAAAGTAAAGCCCTGTTTCTTTACAATTGCTTTATAAACACTGTCCAGAGGGTAGTCAGATAAAATGGGGGGTAGAACAATGGTTAGCCAGGTGTCAGCCAAGTCAGCATTGGCATCTTTGCCTCACAGCTCTGGTATGAGGGTATTATTACCCACAGGAGATGATTTTTCCTGCTCAAATGGCAATTGTTTTCCAATACATGCTGAAAACTCTCAAACATTATTTGCTCTACCTTCTCTGCCAGAATGCTTTGCGTGTTGGGATTGGCTTTACAATGTACTTTTCAATGGTTAGTGTATAATATTGTATGTACCCTCAGAAGAAAGAAAAGAAACAGATTAGATATTAGTTTGGAAAGGTGATAGACTTGGTATGTTATTTTTATATTTTGGCTTATCTTCTCACTGGTACATTATAATCCTTTATCAGTGCCGTCTGTGATATCTCTCCCCCCTATGGCTTTTCATCACTAGCTTGTGGCAAATAAATACTGAAGGCCCTCAGAGTCTGCATTTATCTTAGATTCATCATGTATGAACTCTTCTAGGTTTTCTCCACCCCGTTGCATAAATGTAACATTGGCTCCAGAAATATTTTATCTGCAGTCTGATGGGGGTATTTATATTACAGTTTTTATATGCATGTTTTAAGATAATCTTTGGTGAGCAATTGCTTGTGCTGTACATCTGCTTTAACTACTTGTTTCATTTTGGGTAATATCGCTGACAAATGCTGTGTTTGCTTCTCTGAATTCTATGTCACTAATGATGTATACTTATAATCTGTGACTAACATTGTACTTCCAGAGATAATTGTATTCAGAATATAGAAAATGGCATAAATTTAACCTACTGTATTTTCTAAATTTAATGCAACTCAGAGGGACTATAATGGGGAAAAAGTGACAGGAAGTCAAGAAATGTGAGAGGGATGGTATTTGTTTCCTTTTTGATGTTGATCTCAGGTGCTGTAGAGTCAAATCCGGGTCCCAAAAAATCATAATCAGCTAATTTATTAAAAAATTAAAAAAAGGTTTAAAACCCCAACTGCCACTCCCCCTTCTGTCTTGCCAGTGAGGATCCATATGGGGAGAAGTCTGAGTGCACTGGGTTGCCGTCATCAGTGAAGACTGGGGCACATAGGATTATATCTTTTATTACCCACCCACCCCGCACTTCCCTGATATTGGACCATGTCCTGACAGAACTCACATGTAACTCGCATACTCCTGTGGAGGAGGCAAGCTTCTTGGCCCACAACAGGGTTCGGTAGTGCAATGGAACCCAACGTCATCCCTCCCTGGCTGGGAACACTAAAACAGACCAGTTCCTCCCCAACCCCCTGAGGCCCTGCTGGCTTCTTGAGTACACTCCCAAACCCAGGTCACCAGTATGGGAGCACATCGCACAACACACTCGGTCATCAGGCAGCCCTGCATATCAGTTATCTTAATTTGGAGAGCTAATTGTCTTGACCAAGGCCAATATACCTACCATATCGGCTATTACAGAGACTTGGCATAAAGTAATTTTCCGTTTTTTTGCAATGTACTGATGGCATTAATAGGACTCAAATCTCATAACATTCCTCCAAAAATGTGGGCATTCCATTCCTTATTACTAATGGCAATTGCCAGAAGTCAGGCTATGTGCCACTAAGACTTCTTTTGTTGATGCTGCTTTCCTGGTCTTGAAGTCATAATACTCTGCTGTGCTACCACAGCAAGTTGCCACAGAAGCGGTTCTCTGGGCATCCTTAGATATTTGTGGAGTTTAAATTGTGTTTTTGACTATTTTTCTATTTCCAGTTGTTACCACTGCATTTTGACATAATTGTAACATTATAACCCCAAATTGCATCATTATTTGGGGTTGGGGGGTTACATCATTTTGCTATGGGGGTAGAGGAAGACTCAAAATTCCTTATAAGTTTCAAATAAAAGTATTTTATTTTATGCATTTTTGCTTAGCCACCACTGATACACAGCTGGCAGTGCTGTGCGGAACGTGGAATTTTGCTGGTGAAATTAATGCAGAATGATCATTCTGCCAGAAGAATTTTCACTGGAATTTCAATGGTTCTTCTGCAGAATTCAGCCTGCTGTGATCTGTGGAATAATGTTCCGCAGAACAGCATTTTTCCGAGGAAAATCATTCTGCAATCATTTCTGCTGAAAATATTGAGATCCGAACAGCATTTGTTCTGTGGAAAATCATTCTGCAAACATTTTCTGCTGCAGAATTCCACTATTCCATTTCCAGTGAAATTAGACAAAATTTCAAAACTTCCACAAAATTTTGTTTCACCAGAATTTGAAAATCCTGCACAGCACTAGCAGCTGGTCAGCATTTCATGGCCATGGGCCACTTCCTTGGGGACTGTGGTCTGGACAAGCTGTGTTGTATTATCTTAGTTTTAATGTGGACTTTCTAAGCATAGTACCAGAGCAGAGTATTGAGCTGAGCCATCAGAAGCCATTTACAATTGCAGTGTAAAGAATGAACCAAGCATCCATACATAAAATAAAAAAACATAACCCTTTGGAACTTGACGCAGCTTAGAAAGTCCACATTGAAACTCAGATAATAGAACCAGCCTTTAAGGCTAAAAGACATTCAGAAGCACACAGCTTGTAGAGACCACCATGGGTCCCGAGGAAGTGACCCAAAGCCATAAAACATTGCCCAGCTGTGTATCAGCAGGTGGCTACGCAAAAATGCATGAAATAAAAATAGCTTCATGTGAAAATTATAAGGAATTTTGAGTCTTGCTGAACACCCCCCATAGCAGTATTTGATTTATTGTGCCACCCAGAGTTCAGACTCCTCCACATTATCACTTTTTGGATTTTAGGGGAGTTTTTTTTTTACCTAAGCCTGGGAGCACCCAGGAACACCCTGTGTGCAGTCACATCATTTCTGGCAGAATTGAACCAACTGTGCAAATGCAGACACCAGCTCACAAAATCGATATAACTGCAAATGCTCAAAAACAGATGCAAGAACTCAGAAATTTGATGGAAGAGTGCAAAATGACAGAGCTTAGCAGATATTGATACAAGTGCACAAAAAGACTGATGCAAGTGTCTAAAGCTTCTGATGCAGGCCTCCTGTTCATAGTCTGTTGTGGTGGAGAAAGTAAGAAAAAAGGAACCATGGCATTCTGCAGGCATTGTTCCATTAATAAGAAATATTATAACTGGGGAGCGTTTTCTCCCATAGGGAAACACGGTTATAATTTGCCGTTATGTGAACACGTGCCAGATTTCCCTCACTCCACACATGTGCCTGCCACTGCTTTCCCCCTACACAGCACAGGAAAGCAGGCCACCTCGCTTGACTCCCTCGCTAGACTCAGAGGTAAGACAAGGTTTAAAAAAAAAAAAGGCATCAGCAGTTCCATTCACCAGTCCATAGTAAAACAGTGATTGTGGAGAACAATGGACTGGTAAAACTTAAATTAAAAAAAGGTTTCAGCAGCCACTCGGCGATGGCAACACAGGCTGCAGACAGCACTGCCATGATCTAACAACTGGACCGTGATGACTGTTTCATTTTATATAATTGCTGTGGCAAGAAAAGTCTCCCAGCAATTATATAACATAGTTGAAAGACTCTGCCTGTAGTTATATGGGAAAATCCTCCCCCACATATCCTATAAGCAGCGAAAACCTGCTGCTCTGCTTAGAAGCGAGACGCCTTTTCGCTTTGCGGTGCAGCTACCCTCCCCCCTTCCTTCCTCTGCGTCTTCATTCTGCCTTCTGCCCCTCTCTTCTGCCGGTTGTTGCCTTGCTTCCTCTGCTTACCCCCACACTCCCTTTCCTTCTGTTATGTGCTCCTGTTTCATTTTTTGTGGGGGTAGTCCTTGCGGCCGTGCCCTGGTATATTCACCGCAGCTTCTGCTCACCTGCAGCCTGCTTCCTCCTCTGGCTCCTTCGTTGCTCCATTCGGAGGAGTGTTCACCTGCCTGCTGTCTGGATTTTCACCTGTTGCTTGCCAGGGTCTGCCTAAGCTGCAACAGATACTGCTACATTCTTTCCAGCTGCAGCAGCCAATGCATACAGCCCTTCTTAGCCCCATACAGGCTCGTTCCGGCACGCTTCCTGCCACGCCATAATGGTCCATTCACTGCCTGTTCAGTCCTTGGCCTGCACTGAACTCCAGACAGCATACTAAGATGCATTCCTTTACAAAACCTGCACGGCGGCGTTGCAGACATTAATTTATGGCCAGGATATCTTAACTGAGCCTCCTTTCACTCAGTTACTACGTCCAGATATCAGCTCTAGACACAGCAAGCCTTCTCGAATTCATCTCAATTGCTCTATGCTGAGTGTACGATCCATTTACAAGTGAACCAGCATTGCCCCGCTTGCACTTCCTAGCTAATCGCTCAATTATGCACTCAGCAATTGCTGTATCCACCCTAGCATTCATGCTTGCTCCAGGACATAGCTGGTTCAGCTACCTGCCAGCATCTCCTATTTACCATTTTAATTGCCATGAGATGGAGACATAAATGGAAGCTCAATGCTATGTTTATCTTAATCCCAAACTCTATGTCTACCACTGTTTACCAGATGTCCAGTGCTGGCTTGGGGACACATTTAATTTGGACTCATCCCACGCCTCTCACCTGCCATATACTGCATCTAGCGCTCTGACATTACATTCATAGTCACTCAGTTCTGCATTTCCTGATGCTCCTTATAATGTTGCAGCTAACACTGGACTCGCATATTGCATCAATGAACTCTGCTGATAGAACCATTCGCTATCACTAACTATATGGGGCCCCTTTGGTAGACATGTTATTGTTTAGTATGTGGACATTGCTTCATATTGTGGCCCCTTGCTATGACTTGTTACCTGGTCACCAATCTAACAATTTAGGAGTGTCAGAATAATTGTCTAATTCTATTCTCATCGATTTCTACTATGCACCTTATGTATAATCGGTACTACTCCTTGCTACTTCATCTGCGTTTCATGCAACCCAATGACCACTACTACTAATACTACTACCACCACCAACCTATGTGCAGGTCCGTGCTTATGGCTCGTTGCCTATTGCTCACACTATGCATCACATTTACTTCCTGCTCTTTCCTGGCTGTCTGGAATTTGTTAACTATATTTTCTGAACCTGCAACCTCCTCACACTCGAATACTTATTCAGATCAGCTCTCAGCTCATTCGGCAAATTCCAAGGTTGCTTCACTCCACCTGCCTCGCCGTGTCGCAGCCTGGAGGTTCGACTATCCGTTTACCATGCCTGCCTTGCCATCATCCACCCAGAGGTTCCTAAATTCTGTCAACCTGCCACACCCAGTCTGGGCCTGGATGTTCGTATATTTCTACCTCGTACCTGCTTCGCCTTCAGGGCCTGGAGGTTCACTTACCAGCAGACCTACGAAGGTCTGGCTGTGCTTACATGTTACCTGGACCTAGCCGCCTCTCTACTTACCTCACCAGCTGACGGGTCAAGCTGTGCATTTCAGCCAAAGGACTAGCTGCCACGTTCTACTACTTATCAACTCATCACCCTTACTATTCATTCATGCTAATCAGCTAACCTACATGGGGACCAACTGCGCACACTAGCCTACGAGGGCTAGCTGGCACTCTACTTACTTACCAGCAAACCTTTGAAGATCTGGCTGTGCTTTTATGCTACCTGGAGCTAGTCACCTCTCTACTTACCTCACCAGCTGATTGATGGTTAAGCTGCGCATCTCACCTAAGGACTAGCTGCCACATTCTGTTATTACCAGCAGACCACCGTAGGTCTGGCTGCGCTTTCATGTTACCTGGAGCTAGCCGCCTCTCTACTTACCTCACCAGCTGATGGTTAAGCTGCACATCTCACCGAGGGACTAGCTGCCATGTTCTATTATTACCAGCAGACCACCATAGGTCTGGCTGTGCTTTCATGTTACCTGGAGCTAGCCGCCTCTCTACTTACCTCACCAGCTGATGGTTAAGCTGCACATCTCACCGAGGGACTAGCTGCTACATTCTATTATTACCAGCAGACCACCGTAGGTCTGGCTGTGGTTTCATGTTACCTGGAGCTAGCCGCCTCTCTACTTACCTCACCAGCTGATTGATGGTTAAGCTGCACATCTCACCGAGGGACTAGCTGCCACATTCTATTATTACCAGCAGACCACCGTAGGTCTGGCTGCGCTTTCATGTTACCTGGAGCTAGCTGCCTCTCTACTTACCTCACCAGCTGATGGTTAAGCTAAGCATTTCACTGAGGGACAAGGTGCCATATTCTAGTAATAATCAACTGACCAACTTGGTGCAGTTACTTGCTACTTAATATCTCATCTTCTAACTTACATGGTCCACCCGCACATACTTACCTATTGGACTCGCCCTGTTATACTTTTTGAATGCTTCCCAACCTTGAACCAGTGCTTCAGATTTACTACCCTTAAAGCCTGCCAAGATTCCAGCTCAGCTCTACAGCCATTGCCTTCTATATCATGACCTAAGTATATATTCTACTCCTATCACACTTTACCGAAATTGAGTTCGTCAGTCAGTAGTCTCGTTGCAAGCCTTCTACCATTCCACGTATTATATACACCCTCTATTAGCAGAGGCCTGGAAGTCAAACTACTTCTATTTTCATCCTGCCTCGCCTGTGTCAAAGCCTGGATATAATTACTCCATCCGTCTATCTATCATTTGCTAGCCTCAGGAGCTCCTCACTTCCAGTTCTATCCTGAACATTGGACATGTTCTACAAAGCTCACCTCAGTGCTCATCTACCTGGACGCTGCACGCTTTCATACTACTACCTGCTTTGGTCATATAAGACTTGGAAGCCTGTTCTTGACCCTTCATCTTGGCTACGAACTGTTCTACTGAATATGTAACCTGCAAACTTGGACTAGCCAATAATTAATTAATGTAGGATTATGCTCCTTTAGTATGCGCGCAGAAGGACGGGTGGGTCGGTAGCCATGGGTCCTCAGAGGTTTCCCCCTAAGGTAGTTTTTCCACTCCTGCGTGCTGCTAGCCATACTCTCTGGAGTTGGAGGAGATAATCGTGGATATCATATTTTATTTTGGGGGGGGGGTGTCACATCCTAAACAACTAACCTTCCTTCCTATGGTGGGATACAGAGTAAAGCCACACCATCAACGTATACCAATCAACTCAATTGTTCCAGTATCAGTACTATCGTACTGTCAAGTTCATCATGAACTCCTTAACCTGTACCTAAATGCCCTGCCTAGCACCTGTTCTGGCAATATTCTACTATATGCTGACAACGCCGTGATTTATGCAGCTCACAAAAATCTCACCTCCCTCCAAGACTCCCTCCAGCACTCTTTCAATGATGCTGAGAATTGGTTTAAGAAGAGCAGACTAGTAATTGACCTCAAAAAAACTAAGGCAATGCTCTTTACCCACCCCAGAACAAAGCCAGCAAAAGTCCCCTCCAAATCTTCCCGAGCACTTGTCAACCACTCGAACAAGTTTACTCGTACAAATACCTTGGAATCACATTTGACTCGGCCCTCACCTTTCATGCCCACATTACTGCCCTTGCTTCCACTGCAAACGCGTGCCTTGGCATCCTCTACTGGCACAAGGACTGCCTCCCACCTGATGTCCTCAGGCTTGCCATCACGTCCGCAGTAATGTCCCTTATTGATTACGGCCTCCCAGTATATGGTGTTGCTGACTCCACTGCCCTCAGCAAGATTAGACTCACACTAAATACGGCTTGCAGGCTACTGACCAGTGCCCCTAGACTCTCCCACACCTATCAACTCTATGACATGGCCAAACTCCTAAACCTCGATGAACGCATCCACTACCAAACCGGCCTGCTAACCAAGAAGATCCTACTTGAGCTCTCCCCCCCCCGGGGTGTCTGCCTCCATCCAATGTACACACCCCAGAGCCACCACCCAAACTTCGGACAAGGTCACTCTACTAGTGCCCAGTACTAGGACCTCCTGGGCTCAGAGGTCATTCAGCTACAGAGCCTCTACTTGGTTCATCTCACTTCTTGCAGCCATTTCCAACACCGCCAAAATTGCCCCCTTCAAAGCTGCCTTACAAGACCTGCTGGGTTCAACACCCGCTGCTGCACCTGTCACTAAAAGATACTCTGCTGTTCTTCTGGCACTACTGACGTGGCCCACTGGGCTGAACACCCACCCACTCCACCACATCCCAATCCCCCCCCAGGCCCTCTCTCCTCTGCCAGTACCTGCTGGTACTACTTGAAATGTTTATTTAACTACACATGTGTTCAAGCAATTTTATGTAATACTATGTATCTCTGTTCATGCAACCTATGTAAAACTATGTTGATGCTGCATGTCTGTATTCTGTAAACATGTAAACATCTGTTACTCTGTCTTGACTGTACTCTGTAAATTATGTTAACCATGTGTGTCCTCTCTGTGATGAGGTACCTTTGTAAACGAGCCACTGGCTCAAAGGTTGTAAATCCGATTATACAATAAATAAATAAAAAATAAACTATAATCACTGACTTATTCATGTCTATGTCCAAGTACTTAAGCACTATCCATTCATATAACTATACCTTGGAAGCATCATTCTACCTACTGTTCTGGCCTCTGTATCCAAACTTAAATCTACATTACAAGATGTAGTATGTAACACAAGCACCGAGCTCTGAACCACATATAAAACATGGGATGGTGTGTTTAATGAGATTTTACACATCCGACTCGGTGTCAGATGCTTAAAATAAAGCCCTTGAGCTTCACTCTTGGGGTTTATGTAGCATCCGACACGTCGGGCAGGGTGGGTGTAAAATCTTGTTAAACACACCACCCCATGTATTATTCTATATGTAAAATTATATAAAAATCTGTCTGTTCCAGCAGGCTTTTATTGATTAATTAGTGGTCTGTTTTAGGATACATAGATGAATTTTAATGCTGCTTTCAGTTGTACTAAGCATATATAGTTGTATATTACTGTATATTATTGTTCTGTTGTTTCGTTGTTGTACAGCACCCAGAGTCCTTGGAAATGGGTGCTTTTATAGATAAAATATCTATCTATGTAATGCATGTCATAAAACCTTGATGTAATTCTCCATATGGAATGTTCTGTCTGTTTTGTACTAGCAAGACAAACGCTTAAGCAATAAGGCACAACAGGGTGTGTGTTATTGTATAATAATGTCACTCCTGGGGTGAGTTGAAGCACGAGGTGAAGCTGAGTGCTTCCACCACCCCAGGAGTGACGTTATTACACAATAACACACACCCTGGACTGCCTTATTGCTATTGCACTAACGAGGAAACTGAGGATAGAGGAATTTAACAAATGGCTAAAAACCAGGTGCCAATCCAAAGGTTATGGGCTGGTGGGTGAGAGGGGAGGGACCTGGGAGGACAGGGATCTCTACAGTAAGGATAGACTTCACCTAAGTGAGGAGGGCAAGAAGGTATTGAAGCAGAGGATGGGAGATTACATAGCAAAAGAAGGGCATTTAAACTAAGAGTGGGGGGCGGCAAGTTGGCAGGAGGCATGCAAAATCCACAGGAAGGGAAGCCAAATGAGCTTACCCCCCCATGTTAGAAGCAATGGAAAAAAGGGAGTAGTAGAGGTAATGCTAGGAAGGGTGAGCAGGAGGGTGAGGAGAAAGGAAAAAGGGGGGATCATGGTCACCTTGAACACTTGGAGCCTAGGGAACAAGACAGCAGAGCTACAGGCTCTCATGGCAGAAGGGGAGGTGGACATGGCAGCCATCACCGAAACATGGGCCACCCATTACCAGGACTGGGATCTGGCGGTACCAGGGTATAAGATATTCCGCAGAGATAGGGTAAATGGGAAGAGTGGTGGGGCGGCACTGTTTGTGAGAGAAGGAATAAAATGTGTTCGTGAGGAGGGGGAGGAGGGTAGTACAGAGTCATTATGGATGCAAATCCAGGATTCCAAGAACAGAAATCTCAGAATGGGAGTAGTGTACGGGCCACCATCTCAGACAGAGGAGTTAGACAGGGAACTAATGGCACAGATCAGAAGGGCCTACAGAAAGGGTAGTACGGTGATTGTGGGAGACTTCAACCTGCCGGGAGTGGATTGGAGTACCCCAGCCACCACGAATAGAAGGGAGCAGATACTTCTGGTTGCATTCCAGTATAGCTTCCTAATGCAAATGGTCAGTGTGCCAACCAGGTTAGGAAACACCCTAGACCTCATGCTGGTAAATGGGGAGTTTGTGAGGGAGCTGGGGGTGGAAGAACTGCTGGCAGGGAGCGACCACCACTCAGTGTGGTTCATGTTGAAAATGGGTAAGGAGGGAGTAGAAACAGGTACAAGAGTGTTGGACTTCAGGAGGGCCAACTTCAGGAGGATGGGGGAGGTAGTTAAAGGTTATCTAGCCAGAATCTAAACTAATATGAACACTAAACAGAGGTGGGAGGTCATAAAACTGGGGATTGAGGAGGCAACCAAAACCTGCATCAGGGTGCAGAGTAAGAGAGCTAGGGCCAAGAAACCCAGCTGATTGAGCAAGGGGGTCATGGAGAAAGTAAGAAATAAAAGGGCTTTAGGAGGTTCAAAAAACAGGGAGGGGGATGACAGAAAGGATTACCTGAAGGAATTGAAGGAGGTGACAAAGGCAGTAAGGGCAGCCAAGGTGTCTAAGGAGCTCAGGCTGGTGCAAGGCTTCAAGAAGGGGGAGAAGGAGTTCTTCAGGTATATCAGGGAGAAAAGGAGTTGTAGGGACAAAATAGTAAGGATTAAGAGGGATGGGGTGGGTAGAGACGGGGCAGAGCAGGCAGAAGCACTTAATGAATACTTCTGGTCGGTGTTTACTAAGGAGAAAGGAGGGGCGCTACCAAGGGGGGGTGGGAGGTCAGGCTCAGGGGTGGAGGAGGTGACAGATGGGGGAATCACAGAGGGCAGGGTATTGGAGGGCCTGAGAGCACTCAGGGTGGACAAGGCACCAGGACTGGAAGGCATTCACCCCAGGATACTGAGAGGGCTGGCAGAAATCCTGGCAGGGCCCTTGGCAGATCTGTTCAATGCCTCCCTGGTCTCAGGAAGTGCACCTCAGGACTGGAGAATGGCTCACATGGTACCCCTCCATAAAAGCAGTCCCAAAGACAAACTGGGAAACTACAGACCAGTAAGCCTCACATCCATCATGGGAAAACTGATGGAGATAATCCTGAAGGAGAGGCTGGTGTCACTTCTAGAGGAGACCAATGGGCTTCAGGATGTTAGGCAGCATGGGTTTGTCAAGGGCAGATCCTGTCAGACCAACCTGGTGGATTACTATGACTGGGTAACCTGCCAGCTGGACAAGGGTCATGCAGTGGATGTCCCGTTTCTGGACTTCAGTAAGGCATTCAAATCAGTGCCACATGGGAGGCTGGGTAGTAAGCTGGCAGGTACAGGTGCAGGGGCGAAAATGGTGGGATGGGTAATAAACTGGTTACAGGGAAAGCAGTAGAGGGTGGTGGTGGGAGGAGAGCTCTCATCTCCGAGGGCAGTGACAAGCGGAGTACCGCAGGGCTCAGTGCTGGGACCAGTGCTGTTTGGGTTGTCCATATCAGACATCTCAATGGGCATCCAGAGCAAGATGGGAGCTGTAGTGGATGAGCTAGGAGGGTGGCATGGATTGCAGGATGATCTGTCAAAATTTGAGACCTGGTTAGGCACCTGGCAGTTGGGGTTCAATGCCAAATAGTGCAAGGTGCTACATTTCAGGGCAAAAAAAAACAAGAAGGAGCTACCAGCTTGGGGGTGGTCAGCTGGGCATGACAGAGGAGGAGAAGGATCTGGGAGTGATTATTACAGGCTCAATGAACAACTCAACACAATGCAGGAAGGCAGCTGCAAAGGCCAACAAAACGCTGGGTTGTATAGACAGAGGTATATCTTCAAGGAGAGGGGAGGTGATCCTGCCATTGTATAGGTCACTGGTTAGGCCACACCTGAAGTACTGTCTGCAGTACTGGTGCCCGTACCTGAAGAGGGACATTAAGTTACTGGAGGGGGTGCAGTACAGGGCAACAAAGATGATCCAGGGACTAGGGGACATACCCTAGGTGAGCAGACTGAGGGAGGTGAACATGTACTCACTGGAGGAGAGGACAGATGGGGAGGATATGATTGAAACCTTCAAGTACATGAAGAGAATAAACAAGACAGGCACGGAGGGACTATTCAAGTTAAGGGGGGGTAGGGACACTGGAGGTCACAATCTCAGACTGGAGGAGGGAAGGTTCAGGACAGAAATGAGAAGACACTTTTTTATGGAGAGAGTGGTGTCTGGGTGGAACGCGTTGCCTGTATCCTGCAAAACAGTGGACTGCTTCAAAAGGGGATGGGATAGGGTAAGAGGGAGGGTCAGGGAGGGAGGAGGGGCAGCTGCAGTATAAGAGTTTCTAGCTGCACACTGGAGCAGACTCGATAGACCATAAGGCCTTTATCTACTGGCAGATTTGTATGTTCGTATTATACAATGGCTAGTTTTTTAGTTTAAAAAGAAAACAGAAAAGAATAAACATTTATTGGCTTTTTTACCATTTTTCTGTGTATGGAGGTATAATGTTTTAAAAAAAAAAGTATTTTATACTTTTCTTCCAGTAGGTGGAACAGCTACCTAAATAATGGCATCTATGCAGTTACCCATGGTTTATCTATGTTTCACTGGATCCCCCCCGCAAGCGCACACGTGTACACACACACACACACACACACACACACACACACACACACACACACGGCTGTTCACCCACCCAGCTGTTGTATTTTAGCTTTTTTTTCTGCATGTGTGGAAAATGCAGCTCTCTGTTATGTTAGCTGAGGACCAAGGCCAAGTGGATCAGGGAGCACGGCCGGCGAGTCGAGGGAGGAGTCAGCTACTGAGGTGGTATTGTGTAAAAGCCGATTACAGTTACGGCTTTTGTCTTATGTATTTTTTTCTTTAACAAAGTTTTTCAGACAAATAGAAATCAAAGTTTGACGAGTGACCTTGATGTGTACAGCTGTACGCGCTTTCTCTTTCCGTAACTGCTCGTTTGTTTGCTTTTTCACAAATGTTCCAGTGCTGCTTTAAACATAAAAGAAAATGTGGTTTAAATATAAGTTGTGTGGGGAAAGAGAATGAGGATCGAGGGAAATGGAGGGGGATGGTGGCATTGTGGGGGGCTGGAGGGGCTGCTGAAATACTTTCCAGGAGCGGCTCCGGGCAGCAGCAATTTCTGGAGGAGACGCATGTTTTTATGTTGCTTGCACGCATGTGCAAGAAACATAGTGCCATCATCAGAGTTTTTGGAGGTGTGGCAGCCCTCTTCCAATTCAGTCAGTGTGTTTGCAGGTGCGGCCGCAGTTCTCCAATGCCTGCTGAGCTGTCTATGACAGCAGACAAAATGCAGTGGCATACAGTTGAAAGGGGGAGCTACGCTTCAGTGAGCAGCGATAAGATTGCGTATTCAAGCACAGCTCCCCCCACACACACACACACACTAAAAGACATGTATATATCAGGGTCAGGGGATTCTTCTCTGTGTGTTTTTTTTTTTTATTCTGTGCTGCCTGTTATCGGACCCCGGCCCCTTTCTTTCACCTTTGCCGAAAGCGCAGAAACTGGAAAAAAGCCCCTCAGATTTTGTTTCCCTCTGATCTCCACAGGTAAGCCCACTTTAGGGGGCTTACATTTTATTACAGCTAAAAACTTTATTCTCTTGCTATTTTAAGTCAACCAATAGACGGACATAGAAGATTGCTGTTTGAGATCAGATGAAATGTATTGACTTAAATTGCCTGTATTAAGAGGTTATGGCACATGTAAACAATAGATTCATTTATTTATTAGTATTTATAATACTGACTTGTTTTCACCACCTTATATTTACACCATATATATTTATATTGTTAAATACATATTTTAATTTCCCCGCTCAATGCTCTATATATTGCAGGCACAATAAATTACACAATTTACTTGCCAATTTGCGATAGTGACAGTCCAACTTCGCTATCTACACAATAGTTCTCTAACGGTACTATTTGAACATCACTCTACTAAGAAGTTTGAACATTTCAATATTCAGTTTAATAATGACAGTAGACTTTCTCCATTCTGTTGGTCGAGTCGCTAATTATTGGGTAGACGCAGTTCAAAAGAACTGTTTGCAAGTGCCGTACCAAATATTGACGAAGGCGCTGATTTAATGGTGTAAATTTCTTAGGTACTCCAGATCCATACATCTCTAGATTTATCTTAATGTTTCCTTTTGGCAATTACTGTATTTCTATTTTTATAAGTGCTATATGTACTGTAAAATCCCCCCAAAAAATCCCGACTAGCTGAAATACAGACACACCAAAATACCAAATGACTGAACAAAGAAAAATCAACTTAAATGGATGCGGAGAAAAGTAGGGCCCAACCTTAGGTGAGAAGAACTTCAATGGAGTTCCTGAGTTGTCACACACACACACTCTCTCTCTCTCTTTCTCACTCTCTCCATTTCCCTCCATTCACTGGTTACGGGATTAAAATGCGATCGTGTTTACCCTAGTCAGCCACAAAGCCTTCCATGGTGGCAGTTGATTTTTTTTGAGGAGGCGGAAAAAGCAGGATCGCTCAGATCCCAGATAGATTTTGTACAGGTAGCGCTATTTTATTAAAATGAAAATGGCAGGACTTTTGCTCTGGCTTCAGGAGCATTATATGCAGGACTTTTTTTTACGGGCAAAATCCAGTACTGTAAACCTGAATTTGAACTGTAGCACCATACCTTGCTTACTCTTACCCAATATCAGGCTCCCTCAGAATCAATTCCAGCCTGACTCTTTCTACAGGTCTTTTGTTTAATTATTTATTGCAGACTAGTATTAGTGGTACCAGAATCAATTCAGTACTCTTGTGTCACTTTGCCTGTCTGCTACAAATTGCTACAAGGAACTTTATTTACTTAACACTGCTTCATTATGTACTGCAGTATTATGGTACCTGAATTAATTCTAGTCTGATATTTTTTGTTGTATGTACCAGTACCTATCACCAAAGTACATTATTACACATGGGTGGTATTTCGGCACTCAATCCCGCAGTCGGTAAAATTTTAATTCGGGAAATTGTAATCGGTCTTTTCATGTTCAGTCTTTTATCGGGCGGGATTTAGTACCTAACCCGTATTGTAGTTGGGTGTGGGGAAACGTGTTGGAGTGATTCCAAAGATAAAGTGGTGAGGCTGTGTAATTTTATGCCTTTACCTGAGTTCTGCTTCCAGGTAAGATGGGTTCCAACTTCCACGTCAACTCCATGAACCAAAAGCAGTGCTGTAGTAAGCAGCGTGGACGAAACCACACAGATTGGAACCGCACCTGACAAAACCAACAAACACAGAAACAGCGCCGGGCGGATAATGATGCACAGGGTTGGACTTGTGCAGAGCTGGCGTCTCGCGGACTTACTGTTCCTGCACCACACCACCTTGGAGCACCACTTCAGTGCAACCTCTGGTAAAAGGCATCATTGTGGACTCCCACAGCTAAGACATGCAGGGACTTCTACACCGTGCTCCTCTGAATTATGTGTTATTGCCCAGGTGCTTGTGACCATGCTGCTATTGTTGTAGATGGGTTGATGGGGAATAGGTACAATGCACATACCAGAGATGACAATGCAAATGCTAGCTTTAGTGAGGAGCCACTTGAGATTAAGGTGATGGCTAAAGCC
Source organism: Neoceratodus forsteri (assembly GCA_016271365.2). NCBI lineage: Eukaryota > Metazoa > Chordata > Ceratodontiformes > Ceratodontidae > Neoceratodus > Neoceratodus forsteri. The sequence goes on from CM057451.1 coordinate 103,565,132, forward strand.
CTATCGACACTGGTTCTTTGCAATCAGTACTTGTTTTTCTATCTGTACTAAAGTGCTGCTGCAGTGTCAAGGTAACAAAAATCAGGTTTCATCACTATGCCGTTACTGGTACGGTATCAGGGTTTTTTGATTTAGGGTCACGTCTGTAAATTCCAGGCACTTACTATAGAGTATCTACTGTCAGTTCCTGGAATCAATATACTTTAACCTACAAATAGAACAACTTTGCAGAGCAGTGAAAATATTTTAAGGGATTTCTACACAGTATCCACACGTGGGCTGTTACAAAACGGGACCAGGAAACAATTCATTTGGAAGGACAGTGTTCACAGTATATCGTTTTTAACTGTCACCTAATTTATTTATTTTGCTTGTATTCAAATAGTGATTGTCACTGACACTAGAGCAGAGAAAGAATGTGATAGTAACAGTGTTCACAGAGTGACAGAGAAAACCCTAAACTTTTTTGTATGCAACTTCCCAGGGGTACAGCCTCTCTTGCCTTGGTCTCACACTGCCATGTGTAGAGCAGAGTGTGCCTCACCGATCCCCTTTCCTATGCTTCCCCTGATCTTTTCAGTGTTTTTGCTCCATTTCTTTTTGGCCAGTAACATTTTATTGAAATATATAACAAAAACATTTCAAAACCATATTCATAAATATCTATTCTTCCATGTTTCTAAGTCCGCTCATTCACATAGTCTCCCCCAGATGTAACTTTCAGCTGTGCTTATTTTCTGCTCCATTCATCCTTTGCAGTGTTGTGTCCATCTCTCCAGTGCACCAGTTGGTATACGCATTTATAATGCCTGTGCCACTCTGTACCCTAGTATGTCTGGGAGATGCATGGAATCAGTGAAATAAATGCTAACATCCCACTCCTCCCCTGGTTCACCCTGGACTCCATCCAGTAATGGTGCTTTGCCACTGCCCATTGCACTCTGGAGTCCTCGAGAAAATAGTGGACTGGTTTACTCACCTTAGAGCACCTATTTCTTCCTTCAGGAATTCAGTGGTGCACTCATCATGATTTCTGAAAATGCCCTTATCCTGATTCGTGCAAACTGGCTTTACTGTTTCATCAGGGTCATATTGTAACCCCACCCCTGTGACAGTGATGTACAAGAAACATAGTGCCATCATCTGAGTTTTCGGTGGTGTGGCAGCCCTCTTCCAATTCAGTCACTGTGTTTGCAGGCACAGCCGCAGTTCTCCAATCAACACTGCAGCTGTCTATGACAGCAGTTGAAAATACAGTGCCATACAGTTGAAAGGGAGAGCTACGTCTCAGTGAGCAGCGATAAGATCGCGTGCTCAAAGCGCCTCCCCTCACACACAGGGCATGCACACTGTGTGCTCGTTGCCCCCCACCATACAACGATAGCCAACGGGGTGCCCAATCCCCTTCAGCTGTGCTGTGCTCCCCCAACAGAGTTCCAGGTGCCACACTGGGAGCCCACCCCAGTGTGGCAGCAGTCTGTATGGCCAACAGGGTGCCCAATCCCACGCCGGCTCTACTGCTCCCCCCAGATACCGGTGCCACGCTGGAAGCCCACCCCAGCGTGGCAACAGGTCCTATGGCTGATGGTGGTGCCCAATCCCCCGTCAGCTCCACTGCCCCCCCCAACAGCCTTCCAGTTGCCATGCTGGGAGCCCACCTCAGCGTGGCAAACGTCCCACATAGTCCAAGTAAAAAAAAACAAAAAAAAAAATACTGAAATAAAAAAACCTTCCCTCGCTGCTGTCTTGACCATCCTCTCCCACCCGTGCCCACCTACTGTGCAGCCTGCCTCCCCACACCCACACCTCACCCCATACTTACCTCCGGAGCTCGGCGCGATGATCTTCGGTGGACCGGGAACACGTCTGCACTCTTCTAAGCTGACCACGAACTGAGGAAATGCCGGTAAGCTGTATAATGTAATAAATTGTTGGTTTTCAACTTTAGTGCATATCTCAGGCATTTTGAGGAATTTTTTCACCAAATTTTCAATGTGGGGTTTTTGGGACTCCAACTCATGAATTCTATCACTGTCATGGCGTTAATCGACCCTGAAAGGTGATTATGCATTCACTGTGTGGAACCACCTTTTGGGACCAATTTATGAAAGGACAGTGTCACAGTTCATGAGATAGGCCCCCAAAAACCCTAAGTTGAAAATTTGGTGAAAAAAATTCCCAAAAATGACTGTTTTATGAGCATGCGTTGCACTGTTCCTACGCACGGTAGTAAGTTTGTGAATTGTCAATATGTTCACTCCAGATTTTCAACATTGCCATTTTACCACACCTCCTTATGAGCAGTGTAGCTGTCATTTCTCATATCTCACCCACAATGCGTTTCCGCACATGTAGCGCACAATGGCGCAGTCAGTGTGCGAACTCAATGTATGGGACACGTTAAGAAAATCACAGTGACACTGTTCATGAGCAGAGGTCTTAAAATGGCTATGTTGAAAATTTGGTGAACAAATTCTCAAAATGACTGTATGAGCTGCTACAAATTCCTACGCGACGCTTGTAATTTTGCAAATTTTAATATTTGCATCTAGATTTTCAACATTGTCATTTTACCACACCTCCTTATGAGCAGTACAGCTGTCATTTTTCACATGTTGCCCAAAATGTGTTTCCATGCGTGTAGCGCACAATGGCAGTCGGTGTGTGCAATCAATGTTTGGGACAGATAAAGACAATCACAGAGACACTGTTCATGAGCAGAGGTCTTAAAATGGCTATGTTGAAAATTTAGTAAAAGAATTCCCTTCAGCCGTTTTGCAATGTTACTAATGAAGACACCGGACAGGACTGGCCCCAGGACCGATCCCTGCAGCACCCCACTGGTCACCCCCTCTTCCTAGACTGCACCCCATTTACCACCACTCTCTGCCTCCTCTCTGCTAGCCAGTTTCTAACCCAGTTTAGCACCGTTTCCCCCATGCCCAGCCTACCCAGCTAGTTTATCAGCCTCCTATGTGGGATGGTGTCAAAGGCTTTGCTGAAATCAAGGTAAGCATCCCCCACCCTGATTCACTCCCTTTGTCACCCAGTCAAAGAAATCAACCAGATTTGTCTGACATGATGTCCCCACTGTGAATCCATGTTGTCTATGGTCCTGGGCTCCAATGGCTTCTAGATGCCCCACTGTCCTTTCTTTAAGCAATGTTTCCATGATCTTCCCCACTACTGAGGTGAGGCTGAATGGCCTATTGTTCCCCGCCTCCTCCTCCCTGCTGCTGGACTTCTGTAGAGGGACCACATGTGCCCTCCTCCAATTCACTCATGTTGAATGGCTCGGTGAACATGGCTGCCCAGAGGTACTGCTATCTCCCTTCACAGTTCTCTTAATATCCTTTAAGTGTATGCCATCTGGTTCCATCGCTTTGTCCACCTTCAATTTAGTGTGCTCCTGCAGGACTCTTTTGCCTTTGAATGGACTTTTGTCCACTTCTTCACCCCTTTGGCAACTGCTGTGGCCTTTGCCCCCCCCACTCTTCTGTGAATACTGAACGGAAAGACACAGTGCATGTCTTGGGAGGAAGGCATGGAACTATCACTTCCAAATACCTAAACAGCACATACAAGCAAGCAACATTCGGCATTGACAAATGCTTGTTTCAGTTTGTCATGAGGTCGTATTGGTGCCTGGACTTCATCCAGTGATGTTATAATGTAATAACATCACTGTTCCAGGCAAACACAGACCAATCAGAGAAGAGAAAATTATTTTGCCATTGTATAATAACTTCTTAACACTGGTACCCAAATTGCTGATGGTTCTCATGAAGATACATCTGGTTTCATGCTTGGTAGTGGCAATAGAGAGTTACACAGATCCTTCCTTTGTTATCTCAACAAGTTCTTTAGCAAAGAAGACCTAATGATGAGGGTACAGAACAGCATTAATCTCCTTAGATCCAGTTCACCGCAAACCACTGCCTCTGGGGTCAGGACAGACACATACAGATGTATCAGGGCATTCATCATAAAACATACATGGTGGAAAGGATGTTCTTCTAGAGTTGAATGTACTCCCATTTACCAGACCCCTCAGGGCAAGGAAAGGCTCCTAAACAATACTAATTCAACTGGGCTGGCCTGCTGGCACAGCCGTAGTGCTACTGCTTGCAGCATCAATGATCCGGATTCAGGAGTAAACCTGAAGCTTCAGAGGGTTGGCAGCGAGGAGGAGGATGATAATCTGTTGGAGAGCTCTCCTCCTCCGCTGGGTGGGGTGGGTGCAGGCTCTCAGCACCATTCTGACTCTTGGCAGTGGCCATGAGTCAGTGCGCTGCTATGAGCCTCAAAAGATGGGATTGTCGCTGGAGTAGACATCAGCAGGCAGTGTATGGGAGCACGAGCTGTGTACCATGGATGTCACTGCACGTTCTGAGTGCTATGGAAACCAGCAGAAGGGAACCTCCCCCCAGCTGAGCCTCAGGACACCTGGGGCCCGATTCCCAAAGCCCTTAGAATGATGCAAGGTGCCTGCATCAAACATAAATGATGCAAGTGACACCTTGCATCAAAAATTGCACCCGGAGCTATTCTGAAATGAAGCCTGCATCAAATGCAGGCTGCATGCACCAAAGGGGGCTTGCGCTAGCCTTGCACCACAAAACGGGCTGCAGCATGCTGCTAGGAGGCTTGCAGCAGACGCAGGCTGCCGTATCACTTAATTTGCCATTCTCAAAACCTTCCCAGAGGGCAAAGCTCCAAGTACCATTAGGCCAGCCAAGCACTGGTCTAACAGTAATTAGAAACCCTCTGGGAAGGTTGTGAAGTGTGCACCAATGTGCCTTGCTCCCCCAGCCCCAATTCCCCATATGAGAGCAACCACTACCTCTGGTAATTTAGCACCCCCCTCCCATATGCCTGTAAAAGAAAGTTAATATAATATCAAGTTCAAGTTTATTGCAGGAAAACTTTGTTGAGCAAGCTCATTCACAAGGAGGTCCTGTGACATGTGTGCAGGCAATTACATATTGCAAAATAACAAACATCACAGTAATTAAGTACATAATAACAGACATCACAGTAATTAAATACAGTTTTGGGTAGTATGATACATATTGCTCAAATTAGGGAATGAAAAGGTGGATACAGGGAGCATAGAACGGTAAGAAGCACTGGGGTGGGGGGCAACTAGATGCCAAAATAAGATAAATAAGAATACGGGGGAACAAGAAAAAGGGCTGGGGGCCAGAGGGCTAGATGGAGTGAGGGGGGATAGGATCTAGTGTAGGAAAGGAATGTAGTAGAGGAAGAGGGAAGGTGAGAGAGCAAGGGGGTATGGTATAGAAAAAGAGGGGCAGAGAAGAGCGGGGAGAAAGGATATAGATACCATTAGGGTTGGTCTCTGAGGACTTTTCCTTTTTTTAGCAGAATGAGCTATATAGCTCTGGGGATCTAGTTGCCCCCCCCATATGCCTGCAAGTAAAGATGGTAATAAATATGTCCCCTGGTGGTCTAGTAGCCCCTTGATCCCCAAATAAATGAACTATTTCCCATCCCTAGTGGTCTAGTGGCCCTCCATATGCCTGTAAAAAAAATGTTATTATAACACAGAGATGGTGATCTAGCAGTCCCGAACCCCCCTCATATTCCCATGAGTAACGATGGTAATAAATATTTCCCCTGGTAGTCTAGTGGTCCCACCCCTCTGCCCTGATATGCTCATAAATTAAATTAAATATAAATACAGTATTCTCCTGGTTTTTCGGTGGTCTCTCCCCCCCACCCCAAAATGCCCATAGATAGACATGTTCACAGAATATATCCCTACTGGTCTAGTGGATCGCCACCCCATACCCTGGCAGGTAGTGTCCCCCACCCTGCTCCTCCCAACATGAACACCGAGCCAGAGACTGGCATAGCCCTCCTCTGGCCACCACGGCTGGCCCCCAGCTGAGCTGTCACATTGAATCAATGAGCATGTACTGTATTATACAAAATGCACTCAGTGACAGTTTAGTCAGCAACCAGCCATGGTGGTGAGAGGAGGGCTGTGCCAGTTGCCGGCTCAGAGTTAGGGATGGAGGGGACCGGGGTGGGGGGCACTACCTGCCAAGGGGGGAGTGCAGGTCCACTAGACCACCAGGGATATATTCTGTGAACGTGTCTATCTATGGGCATATCGCAGCAGGGGGGAGGGACCACTGGTCCACCAGGGGAATAATGTATTAATAATACATTTATGGGCATATCAGAGCAGGAGGTGGGACCGCTAGATCACCAGGGGAAATATTTATTACCATCTTTACTAACAGGCATATTGGGGGGGAGGACTTCTAGATCAGCAGGGTTATATTATATCAACTTTTTTTAACAGGAACATGGGGGGCCGCTAGACCACCAGAGACCGGAAATAGTTTATTTATATGGTGAAATTTGGATGGGGAACTGCTAGACCACAAGGGGAAATATTTATTATTATCTTTGCTTACAGGCATATCAGGGGTGGGGGGGGGGAGGCTGCTAGATCACCAGGGCTATGTTATATTAACATTTTTTATGGGCACATGGGAGGACTGCTAGACCACCAGGGACAATGTACATTTATTAATGAGGATAGGGGCTGGAGCAGTTGGCTAGACTACCAGGGACAATTTCCAATTTCTTAATGGGGGATCGAGGCTGGGGAGTGTGCTAGGTTGTCCTAGATTGGTGCACAGCCACCCCACAGCTTGCAGCAACCCATTCAGCTGTGCTGTCTGTTTGGTGCATGGCCAAGGTTGCCACAAGCCTTGGGAGTTATCTGCTGGGACCCTACCCAATAGAGAATCTAGCACAGGGTCCCTGGCACACCAGCAGTCAGCTCAAGCTGCCTTTGGTGTGGCTTGCACCAACTTTTGAGAATCGAGCCCCTGGACTCAACTCCATTCTCTCTCTCAGCCAGGGGACTGCCATGTTTGCATATTCCTTCCTCCTTCCTCTTTTATCTGGCCCACCATATGGTCACTATGGACTCCCAGTAAATCATGGATGGGGGCGGTTGGGTCATTGGGACTTAATGGGGCAGATATGGGATACATCCCTGACAGCATAGGGAAGCATAAAGAAAGTTAAAAAAAATACTAGTCCAACTAATCTTCAGAGCCCAGAAAATTCTCAAGTTTCTAGAGAGGGTAAAGAGGTAAATGGGTAGAGGACAATCAGTCTTCCTTGACCCCATGTCTATTTGATCCAAAACTTATTGCCTTCCTGGCTGAGGAGACCTGTAGGATTCTACAGCTACCGAAGACACAGTCAACCATTGCATTTAATGTTAACCCCATCTTGTCCTCCATAGGGATTACACCTAAGTGCTTCCTTGAATTTGAACATTTTGCACAGATAGTTAAAGATGGACTGGATAATGTGGACAAGAAGGAGCAATTTTTCAAGTCCTCATGGGGGAAATACTACCCATTTCATGATGCATTGGTCAGAAAAATGTGGGGTCCACCTATTCAGATGCAGCCATCTCTCCTGTACTGTGTTTTTTCCAATAAATGCTTTTATTTTAAAAAATCAACAGGCTACCCATGCAATTACATGTATAAAACAAAGACCCAGTTACGAGCAGTAGGATATGTAAGCAATAATATCCAACAGGGTGGGTGGTATTGTTCTATACCACATCACCCCAGGGGCATAATGAGACCTGATGCCGCAGGCAGAGGACTTTATAGCCTCAGAAGGTCCAGTATAGCACAATACCACCCACCTTAGAGGGTGTTATTCTGCTTAGAGAATGGGCTACATGCAGTGTTGATGTGTCTGTTTGTTCCCCAGAGATGGAGGCACACTGCTGGGTTGTGGTACAAGGCAGAGTTGGTGGTTGTGTGTATTAGGATCCAGGAAGGTAGCTGTGTATGGTAGCAACTTATGTTATCACAGATCTAGAAGGAAGAGGTTATTTTGCTTTGTTAGTTCTTTTTTTTTCTTTGTTACCAGAGAAAACGGTGTGGCTGAATGGGGGATAGTGCAAGCTGTGCAATCCTAAGAAAGCGCTGCTTCTATCTTGGCATTTTTTTAAACAGAGTTACATTTAAAACTTTTTAAGTGTGTGAAAGCTGCAGCTTTTTCTCTCATTTAATTGTGAACAACATTATATATTTACAGAGGCTGACTGATGATTTTAGTGGGGGGAGGGGGCTGCCTGTCGTTTAGCAGGAGAAAAACATGGCAGCAATCTGAATCTGGAAATTCTTTTGGCACAAGGATTTTAGAACATAATTAAGCAGCAGAGATGGGGAATCATTACTTCCCGATCTCTGTTGCTGATACGGACCAGCTAGTTGGTGGCCTTAGCCAACCAGCTTCAAGGATTTATGCATCCCATTTTCTAATAAACAGTAATAAAATACATGACCTTAATTTAAAGTTTAGTACAATAACTATGTGTACTATTTCTAAACAATAAAGTGAAACACCAAGAAAAACAACATATTTAAAAAAGTTATATCACTTCTACTATTGTATTGATGGAGAGTTGACACAATTACTCCACTGTTTAGTGAGAGGAAAACCAAAAAAAAAATAGTTGTTAAATAGACAGTTATTTTTTTAAATAGACAGTTATTTTTGTAAAAGTGCAGCTACTTTTGAAGACTTATCCAAAAATCACTGTATATACTTGGCTTCAGGTTTTAGTTTGCCTTTGTGTCAGCCTTAGCATGAGCCAAGCACTCCATGTATGGCCAATTGCAATGGCAATGGCTGATGAGGTTCCAGATGATTCTCCAGTCATCACCTTTGCCTAGCTCAATTAACAAGGGCAAATCACAGGCTGTACCTGCAGATACTGATGTGAATACTAATGCAGATACTAACACAAGATGTTCAGGCAGGGTTCTCCTTTATGCGGACTATGCGGTCCTCTTCAGCTCCCACTCTGACCCCCTTCACTCCAGTCCTCCCTCAAGCACTCCTTCAGTCAAATTGAGAACTGGTTCATGGACCGCCGACTTATCTCAAATATTAAAAAAACTAAATCTGTGCTTTTTGCCCATCATCAAAGCAAAGCCAAGGACTCCCCCCTCCAGATCCTCTCCAGCTCTCTCCATCCACTGGACCAAGTCCTCACCTACAAATACCTGGGCATCACTTTTGACTCTATATTTTCATTTCACTCTCACATCAATATGCTCATCTCAGCCACCAATGCATGCATTGGCCTTTATACAGACATAAGGACTGCCTGCCACCCGAAGCCCTCTGCCTCGGAGTCACCTTCTCTGTACTGTCCCTAGTGGACTATGGACTCACAGTATACACAGCAGCGGATGCCACTGCTCTAAACAAAATCCAAATTTTCATTAACAAGGCATGCCAGCTCCTGCTTGGTGCCAATAAACGGACACATACCTGCACCCTTTGTTCCTTAACCAATGTACTCACACTCGAGGAGAGACTTCAATATCAGTCCTGCCTCCTTGCCAAAAAAATACAACTAGGTATGTCCCCTCCCCGGGGTCTCCACATCCCTTTTCCCTGTCACCCCTACTGTTGCCACTCACAGTGCCTCCAAGACTATATTGCAGATCCCTAGGGTCAGGACTGCACTAGCACAAAGATCCCCTTCAGAGCACCTTCCTGGTACAATGCTTCCCCCCCCTCGCCATCACCTCTCTCACCAAAATAGGGCCCTTCAAGATTGCACTCAAGAATGACATTCTGTACACCTGCAACTGTGAGTGTGCTTTTCCAAAACCACGTTAGGCCTCTAGGTGCCTCTCTTCAGGGGCTGGAGCCTAGCCAGTCTTGACAATGTCTCTCCAGAGGCAGCACACTTTGTACCTCATAAGAAATTACTGTGCTTGTACATTAGCAACTGCCTAGCTATTGATTGTACAAGACTACAGCTCATTCTGCTAATGGACATATTAACAACTGCCTAGCAACTACTTATATAGGACTGACGTTCATCTGCTGAATGACACTATCACCCTGTTAATTGTATTCAATGTTCTCCATCGTATGTATTACCCGTTCCAATTTTTGTTACTATCTGTATTTTTCTCTTTGTATCATGATATGGAGCCTTTGGAAACAAGTCAATGACCCAAAAGGTTGTAATTCCTATGTGCTTATAAATAAAATAATGTCACTCCCCAATAAACTATACTGGTGTCTTTTGGCTGAAAAGTATGGATACTGCTGAAAGGTTGTGGCATATCTCTGTCCATCTTAATCTACTGAAATGCATCCTGTTAATACATATTGATAAGAATGATTTAAAAAAAAAGTGGTGAGGGAAGAGAAGAGGCATAAGTAATATAAAATGTTAAAATTAAAAGGAGGGGATGGTGGTTTCAGGGTAGAGGGGCTTATATTTAAAAGCAAGGTTATATAATGAAATAAATACTAAATGAGAAAACAGAGAAAGAAAGCAATTGAAAAGGGGTAGAAGAGTAAATAGAATAGAGCTACAGAAAGGGTAGAAGATAAATAGAACAAAATATCAAAATTTGAGACAAAGGGAAAGAATGGCAAGGCTGAATCTTGTTTTTTTTTTTAGTAGTGTTTTCATTTAATCTACTGTGGGTTAGTTTTAGCTTGTGATCAGCCTCACAAACAGGACAGGCAATAGGTGGTAGTTTGCTTATATCTCAGACCATCCTGGTTATTTATGGATCATAGGGAGTATAGCGCCATTGTTTTATGGGGTACTTTATTCTTGTTTAGACTATGAGCACAGAGCCGGCCCTTGGCGCAGTGAGATTTCCCTGCGACCGGGCGACCGGGTTCGGAATGAACTGGTCATCGGAGGGCCGGCCGGGGGGAGTAGGATCGAGCGTCCGCTGGGCAGCTCTCCTTCTCCGGGGGGAGGGTGTGGGTAGCATTCGGTGCACTAGGGACCCCTGGCGGAGGCCGGGAGTTCCCACGCAGCCGACGCTTGACAACCCATTGGAGGCGGGGCGGATGGTGACATCATGGCACGACCCCGCCTCCCCAGAAAAGCGGAAAATGGAGGAGCTGCCTGCCGCCGCGAATGAAGCTCGCTGCGGCTTCAATGTGCTCCCCAGGCCAAGCCTCCGACCTAATCCCAGTGCCTGCGGCATATGCCGGGAGTGCCGCAGGCCCCACCATGGTGGGCAAGCCATGGGATATCGAGGGCTGTGGCTGATTTGGGGTGCAGAGGCCGGCGGCCCGTGACCGGGCTGATAATTGGGCGGCAGGTAGCTCGGGGGAGTAAAGAGCAAAATAAAAAAAAAAAAAAAAAAAGACTATGAGCACAGAGTACAGAATGTGGCTGGACTTATGTTTTCACTCTGTTGGTATTAGATTGCTTATATTTTGGGGTGGGGGTCTTTTCAAGAGGGGTTCCAGAAAATGTGGGCATGTCCTACTGTAGTTAACGGTGGTTCAGAGCTCAGTGCTTATGTTACATACTGTAGCTGGATGCTGTAGGTTGTGCTTGGATACAAAGGCCAGACCAGTAAGTAGGATAATGCTTGCAAGGTACTGGTAGTATGAAATGATTCGTGCTTAGGTACTTTAGCATAGACATGAGCAAGTCAGTGATTATAGTACATATGAACTGATAATATATGAAAGGTGCTTAGATGCTTGAAATGATGAGTCACTTGTTATGATTTGATAGTTTTTGGCCTTTCTCTGTATCCCACCTGTAGGAAGGATGCTTAGTCCAGTATTATGAGACCCCCCCCCAGTGGGATAAGAGTGCTGCAGAAGGAGGAGGTGTCAGGGAGGATGGTGGGGAGTGCGACTCGCTCTAAGCAGGGCAGAGTACAGCCTGCTGGTTTTTATAGGATGTGGGGGAGGAGCTCTTCCCCCACTTAACTTCGGGCATGGCCTTAAATTTAACTGTGGTTCAGAGCTCAGTGCTTATGTTACATACTGTAGCTGGATGCTGTAGGTTGTGCTTGGATACAGAGACCAGACCAGTAAGTAGGATAATGCTTACAAGGTACTAGTAGTATGAATGATTCATGCTTAGGTACTTTAACATACACATGAGCAAGTCAGTGGTTATAGTACATATGAATTAATAATATATGAAAGGTGCTTAGATGCTTGAAATGATGAGTCACTTGTTATGATTTGATAGTTTTTGGCCTTTCTCTGTATCCCACCTGTAGGAAGGATGCTTAGTCCAGTATTATGAGACCCCCACCCAAAAAAAAAAATAAAGATATCAACGATTGTTCTGTATCTGACTGGTGAAGGAGTCGAGTAGGATAACACCCCCAGGAAAATGAGTAGCAGTATGATCACCTCCTCCAACTCCGGAGAGTGTGACCAGTAGCATGCAGGAGAGGAAAAACCCTCTTTGGGGGAAACCTCTGAGGACCCATGGCTACTGACCTGCCCATCCTTCTGGGCATACTAAAGGAGAGTAATCCTAAAATTTTACAGTCGGCTAATCCGAACCCCAAAGTCATAGAACCTGATCCAGAAAAACGGAGAACTGAGGAAGTATAGAATCGTGACATGTCAGGTGAACAGAGCAAGCATCCACCTAGTAAACTCCAAGTTCAAGAATCCATGAGCAGGCCTAAATGATAGGAGAGCGGAATCCATGGTCGATACGAATTGGAAACGATGAGTCACAGTGGTGAAGCACTCCAGCAGGTGAGGATGACTTCTCAGGAGAAACAGGAATCAAAGGCTCAGCATCCAGGTCCAGAAGGAGGACTGTTGGGTCAAGTTCCACCTGGCAAAGCCTTGCAAATGAAGACCTTGGTGATGAAGCACAAGAACTGGCGTATACTGCGTGATTGGAGGATGGAGCAGTAGGCACCTCCAATTCGGAGAGGAGAAGCAAGTATGTGAAGTAGGTAGAGATCACAGTGCGAATAGGTAGACATAAGTCAGATGTAGTTCCAGCTCATGAGGAGTGAGGAGTTGTAAATAGTAAGTAGTCATGATGACCTCTAGACCCTGTAAGAGCGAAGCAGGTAGTATGAGCAAGTAATGTAAATAAGCGGACCTGTATATAGGTCAGTTGTAGTAGTAAGTAAAGCTGCATGATGCAGATGTAGTAGCAGGGAAGTAGTAAGGCAGAGCTCCTGTATGGTATACAGCGAGGGGTATAAAAATGAAAATAGCATGAGAATTGAAGAGCTTCATGTAGATCCAAATGGTTGCGTAACAATGATGATATCCACGTCCAAGCCAGAATGGTTCCTTCGCTAGAATTGACTCGGTAAGAATAATCTGATGAGTTCTAAGTAGTCGAGCTTATGAGTCATAAATAGAGAAACTGAAGAGGCAGAGTCAAAGGAGGTAGCATTGTCATGGGGTCCAAGAAGCCTTAAAGCACATATCAGGGTATTGAAGATCCTCTGGATGAACTTAACTAAGTGCCCTGGTAAAAGTGTGGCAATAGTAAGTTAATATGACGGAAGGCAGGGCAGAAGCATCCAAATATAGATGACTAATGTCTAAACAATCCAGATGTGAGTCCATAGTAAAGGAGCTCCTAGGGCTGGCAGACGCAGTGGCAGGTAGGCATATAGTAGGATGTACGAATCTCCAGGCCCCGAGCTGGATGAGGCAGGCTTAGAGTAGTAGCTGTTAACCCCCTGGCCCGATAGGTGGAGGCAGGTCAGAGAAGTAGGCGATTATGGTGCAGTAATATGTAGGAGCAAAGGACTTTTGGCCCCTTGGGGCGCAGGTCTGATGAAATGCGATGGCGAACCTCCGGCCCCGCGAGGTGAGGCAGGTTGCAGAGCAGTGGTAGATAATGTAATGGAATGTCGAACTGCATACAATGCAGAAAGCAGCAAAGTAGTGAGGAATAAATTGTAAATGGTATTATAATGACGGCATATCTTGAGTCAGTTCAGAGCAGAGTAGTACTGTAATTTTAAGGCAGACTTATGAGAGTAGAATAGTGCTGTAGACTGTCGCATCCCGAAGATTGAGGGTGTAAGGATTGCAGTAAAGAGACTTTGGTGGAAGGGTGAGCAACTGGATGAGAGGTAATAAGCATCCTGAACTGTAGTAATTCAATGTTTAAGGCATTTGTTAAACCAAGGAAGGCAATATGGAATAACGTCGACAGGGAGTCCGGATGGAGACGATAGTAGTAACTCCAGGGAAGTTGAAGTAGCATGGTGAGGAGCATCCAGGAGAATTGGAGCAATATCTTGATGTACCCCATAAATAATCTGATGAAAGGTGGAAGCTTTAGGGAGCGTATTTGGAAAGGTAGGTCTGAATGACAGCAGCTCTATAGGAAGCATCCATGGGAAAGAAGAAGAGTTGGTCCAATGAGATAAGAAAGTGAGGCTGGGTCATGTGTAGGTCAGTCGATGACGTAGATGGTACGATTGAATGAGTATGTCTGCCTGAGTGTAAGTAGAATTAGTAGCTAAACCCAAAGGCTAGCATGCAGCTAGACCATGCGAGGTTAGTAGTACGGTAAGTAAGATTGGTTGCTAGCCCCACGTAGGTCAGCTGGTAAGGTAAGTAAATAGTGACAGCTAACACCATAAGGAGAGCCAGTATGGCTGGAAGACATGTAGGTCAGCCAATAGGGTAAATTGAGGGTTGCAGCTAAACCCCATGAAGGCTAGCGTGCGTGGCTAGACCACACGTAGATCAGCCGGAGGAAATAGTGTGCATAAGCAAGGAGCAACGATGACGTAGGCATGTGAACTGCGGTTAAAAAGTGACATAGCAGGGATATAAAGCTGCGGAGCAACAGAGAGGCAGCTAGTAAATATATAATACGTTGAGCAGAGGAGTATATGTAAGTTATGGAGAGCAATGGTCTGCCTGGGTGCAGAACGAAATGCAATGTTCTCCCGGAGTGTAGTGATGACAAGATGCTGAATCCAAGCTTCCAGTATCAACATATGGCACTGCAGCAGATGACCAGCCGATCCAGATACTGCTGACGAGTCCAGGTACGGAGGGCAAGTCATAAGTCAGCAGGCTGCTGAATAATATGGGAAGTATCTCGGCAATGCAGGAAGCCAAATCGGACAGTGCGGGGCAGACTTGAATGAAGGGAAGTATTGCCAAGGAACTAAAAGGTTGTCCAAAACGAAGCAGGGAATGATGTGATCACAGCAGGAGCAGAAAGTGGTGACATTTAGATTCCCAAGAGAGTGAAAACAAATAAAGGCAATGCAAGTCACTCAGTGGCTGAGAATAAAATTACAATCCAAGTGCTCAATGCAGGAAAAGTCAAACTTTGAATCTCAAGTAAGATTTGATTATGTTAGCAGTAGTATGTTTAAGGTGCGACGTCCAGGCCAAGTCAAAGCAAGGAAAGTGCAGGGGCTGCATATGCAGTGGCAATAGGGGCCAATATGTTATAGTCATTGTGTCTGAACCACCTGCACCACGCAGTATGGCTGAACGGCAGAAGTCTGAGGCAGCTACCACATCAGAATTGCAATAGGATGCACACCTGAGGGCATGAAGTCAAACAGCTCAATGCCAGCTAGTAACGGAGGTCTCAGGCAGTGGATGCATTCAGGAATTAGTCGTAGTAGCCCCACTGTTGTACGGATGTCTCAGGCCGCATAGTAAATCACATGCAGCGGGCAGTGTTTCAAAACAGGCAGCAAACACACAGTAAGGTACATTGCGAGCTATCGGGGAAAGTCATTGGTAATAGCTGAAAATGCATCTCTGGTTACCTAGGGCCCGAAGCAAACTGTAAGTGATTGGAATACCCAAAACAAAGCACAGCGGTAGTCCAAATGATGGCGACTGAGGAAATGAACAAGCAGTTGCTAAGGTGCTCAGGAGGTGAGGGTCCGGCGCATGGTAGCAAAAGTGGCATAGTCGAAAATGAAGCATACATAGAGTGTGGCGGTATGCTAGGCTTCCAAAGTGTGCGCAGGGCGGCAGTCAGATGAAATCCATGGAGGAGTAAAAACAAGGGAGGAAAGTGGCATGAACTGCGGAGCTGCGGCTCAAGGCAGGGCAAGGCCTGCCCCCCAAAGAAAGGTAAACAACAAATGGAGATGGAGGGAAAGGAAAACAAATGAGGCAAGAGGCAGCAAAAAGGCAGGGAAGAGCAGGGAGATGGAGGCAGCGGGGGGGAGGCAGGAGCCAGCCCCAGCACACAGCACGGAGCAAGCGCAGTGAGTGTGACTCACTCTAAGCAGGGCGGAGCGCAGCCTGCTGGTTTATATAGGATGTGGGGGAGGAGCTCTTCCCCCACTTAACTACGGGCATGGCCCTAAATTTGAAAAGATCCAACAAAGAATAAATATAAAAAAGATCTAATCTGATTTTTTTTTTTTATTTGGTAAATCCATGGGCTGAAGAGCCGGTTTACATTGTCAACCAGAGGCTGAAGCGCACATATTGCGAACTGGACCCAGTGCCAACTTGTTTCTTAATGGGATATTTTGACGCTGTTGGCCAGATGTTCACCTTGATTGTTTGGTGTTCTTTGTTGGAGGGGGTCTTTCCAGATGCCTTGAAGGAGGCACTGATGAGACCCCTACTGAAGAAACCATCTTTAGACCCTGAAGTCAAGGCGCGTAGTACCATCCTGTCTCCAACCTGCCATTTTTGGGAAAGGTTGTAGAGAAGATTGTGGAGCAGCAGCTTGGAGAACACCTCATGGTCTTTGATATCTAAGAGCCGCTCCAGTCTGGGATTCATGCCGGGCACTGTATGGAAACTGCATTAGTTCAGGTGCATAATGATCTCCTCAGGGTGAGAGAATGAGGAGAGGGGACAATTCTCATTCTCCTTGATCTCTCCTTAGCATTCAACACGGTAGACCATTGTGTGTTACTCGACTGCCTGAGAGAATTTTGTGGACTCGCTAGCATGGTCATCCGCTGGTTTGAGTCCTACCTCACAAACAGGAGGCAAAGGGTTGTGATGGGGAATTTCTCCTCCTCCCCTAATCTTCTGTCTTGTGGAGTACCTCAGGGTTCGGTCTTGTCACCGATGTTGTTTGTCATGTACATGCTGCCCCTGGGAGAGATCATTAGGAAGTACAGTATGGAGTTTCATTGCTGTGTCAATGATACACAGCTGTATCCATCCTTTGCCCCTGGGACATCCGATGCGGTGAACATACTGAACAACTGCCTGGCCGAGATCAATGACGGGATGGCATCTAGCTGGTTGCGACTGATCCTCGATAAGATGGAGGTACTATTGGTGGAGTCGAACAGGAGGCATGATAGGATGGCCTCTGGTGCAGAGACTGGATTGTTTCTGGGATCTGTGCCATTGAAGGCCTCCTCTAGGGTGCATGATTTTGGTGTTATCCTCGATGGCAGATTGACATTTGAATTTCAGGTGTCGGCCGTCGTCCAGTCCAGCTTTTTTCATCTGAGGAATATCGCCAGGATCCAGCACCTGGTCCCGCCCCTGGACCTCCCCTCCTTGATGCATACATTCATGACATCTAAGCTTGACTACTGTAATGCGCTCTACCGCAGGGTCTCTGGAGCTGTCCTCCGTTGACTGCAGCTAGTGCAGAATGCAGCTGCCAGGTTGTTGACTGGATAGTCAAAATACTGTCATGTCACCCCAGTGCTGCGTGACTTGCACTGGCTTCCTGTTCAATGGAGGGTTCTCTTTAAGGTGGGCTTGCTCACCTTTAAGGCTCTACATGGACTGGGCCCTGGCTACCTGTCAGACCTTCTATCACTGGCTGTCCCGGTCTGCTCCCTCCGATCCTCCTCCTCTAGGGGCCTCCTTGTGATTCTCAGGACGAAGTTAAAAACTGCCAGTGACTGAGCTTTCAGTGTCGCTGGTCCCCTCCTGTGGAATTCGCTTCCTCCATCAGTAAGGGAGGCCCCTTCAGTTGAGGTGTTCAAAGCACACCTCAAGACCTTTTTATTTAGCCAGGCATTCCCAGACACAGTTTTGTAGACATTGTTTTGTAAATAATGTTTGTGAGATATTTATCATGATATTAGAAATCTGACAATAATTAGACCCATTGAATGTTTGTGATTGAAATTTTAACCGAATGTTGATTTATTTATAATGTTTTTAAATTTCTGATGTAATTATTGTATGATGCCCAGAACCTCTGGGATTGGGCACCTGAAAAATAAAATGTGCCTTGCCTTGCCAATAAATGGAAAAAAATACAGCACAAAAACAAAAGACAAATACAACATATACAGTTACAGAAAAACATAAGTATACCATGTACAACAGCATTATCAGCCAGAATGAACCTTTTCAAGGCCCCCTTAACACTAGAGACAGTTGATTTTGCACTTATTGTGACATGCAATGAGTTGAAGAATTGAGAGACTTTGTAAAGTAAGGTTCTCTGGCTCAGAGTAATTCTCAATGTAGGGATGAAAGATCAAAAAAATGAGCACCAGGAAACGTGGTGGTGCTGTACTGAATAAAGACAAAAAACAGAAGGTAAAGATAGCACCCACCACAGTGTAGGGACACAAAAATGGCTATTTAAATTTCAAACCATTTTATTGTAAAAAAAGCAGCATAAAACACCATTTGTAGCTTAAAATACAAGGAGCAAAAACAACTGACTTTTCACAAGGACAGAGCCTGAAGTCTTCATTTAATTGTTAAGACGTGTGTAACCCCTAGATGGCGCTATCCCAGGGGCTACTACCCCTGCCTGATTTGCCACTAACAGGTTGAGGGGCCTGGATCCAATGGCGGGTGCCTCCACCCAGAGGTCAGGGTTTGCAATAGTTAAACTAACTTGGTCACAGCCCTCTGGGACACTGCAACCCCCCTTTCTTCCCACTAGTGGCCCACACAATATATCAGAATTACCTTCACAGTATACACTTACCCCCAGGACTGGTTCCGGCACTGGGACCTCCTGTGAAATGAGATACAGTGCAACAATCACAGTACAGTACTTTAACAGACAATACTCAGGCAGTATAACTTTGCTGAAACAAGCAGCTCTGATTTATTTAGGGGGATATAACAAGGACAGGGGAAATCAGGTTAATTAGCTTATCACTCTAATAACTACCTTTATGGCTCTGTGCACAGGCCTATCCTTATCAGTTACTGTCCCTGGGTACCCAAGTTCCCAGTGGCTAGTCCAAACCGTGGCAGCTGGTAGGGCCCTTTCACACAGAGAAAAGGAAAATTAAACAGTCAGCAGTACAGTAATTCCATTTGGATTTAATGTGGCAATTCAACAGGGAGCGACCCTGAATTAGTACTCACGACTCCAAATAAGATAGGGTCCTTCAATGTCAGCAGGGCTCACTTGAGGTACACAAACCTCTTCACATTTATATAAAAGAAAGCACTATACCAGGCAGGCTGCATCTGTATCCCGATCGTAATTACTGCACAATACCGGGAGAACACACAGCAGATTCAGTTCCTGACAGACCGAGTGCAATTTTCAGCAATTCTTCAGTCTTCTACAGGGTGAGCCTGGTTTCTACTCTTCAGAGATCCTTTGATTCTTTTCACAGGACGGATTCAGTCCTAACAAGCTGCAGACCGGAACTCTGGGCCTTACACGTTTTTGATAAAACTGCACACTGAAAAGCACAGGGCTCCTTCCTTCTTCACTGCCAAAGCTCAACTGAAACTCCAACCGACAAAACCGGCTCTTCCTTTGAGTTCCTCCCAGTTCTTGACTGGATTGGCTGTCACTCAATAGACTGCTGCTGTTGGTCCAAAAGGCACTGAAGTCTAAACTACATCTCCCAGAGTCACTGCCCATACAATCCTCTTGTGGCTGGCTCAGATTATGAGTCCAAGTTCTGATTCGTCCAAGGCACCATTTTAGAGCTAGCTTACCCCACACTGATTGGTCCAGTTCAGCAGTTCAAACTAGAATGGGGAACTAGCAGACACAGTTCTGACTGCAAAGAAAGCAGGTTAGACAAACTGTAATTTTATTATTACTCTAAATAATTTCTGGCAAACAGTTACATCTTTCAGATAGGTTCCCTTTGCACTCTAGTGACTGCAAAATGAAGTGAATTGGCAGCAGCTCGAGTGGTACTCAGAGAAGCACAGTCCCCATACAAATTAATTATGTCTGCAAGCAGACAGCTCTTAATGAGACAGTACCAGAGGCTCTAAAACACTCACTGATAAATGGCTTAAATGCCAAACACCATTCAGGCTTGGAGCATTCAAGCAAGCTCCTGAAGTCTTTTGGGAACCCCCATTTGCAGGGGTTACACCCTTCCTGGCTTGGGAAAGCTTGACGTCCGCTCAAGAAGTACTCATAAGTTTCAACTGCAACCATATACATTTGCATTAGGCTCGCATATGTAATCATCAGTCAATATATCATTTTACCAAGAACACATTTCTGAAACATTGCAGTACGTCACACTTTACACAGTATTACATACACATTGTACCATAACTCAAGTTATTACCTCTTGTACATGAAACCTGAAGAGGGGCCCTTCCTATCAGTTACCTTGGGGCTGGATGGGGCAAGGGCACCATACTAGAGGGCAACACAAGTAACTTGGAGTTAGCACTGATGCTCAGTTTGGGCAATGAGCTCTGGGACACATACACTCCTTTATGGACAACATTGAGAGGCAAGTCCACAGGCCTCCCAAGTGAATCATAACTGAGGTGCACCACAGGCTTTACAGCTCGACCAGTCTTTCTAGGGGAACTGTTATAGTCTCTGCACTCTGAGCCTCATTTTCAGCATTGTCCTCACTTGTCAGGGAGTCTCTATGGGGTAGAGAGGCTAGAACTTGGGGCACTTTCAGCTCCAGGAGTTCAGTTTCTGAGTCCACAACATTTGGCCTGCATGGAGAGTTTCGGACACTGGCAGTGGACTGTCAGGGCACTCAAAATACTCTTCTTGTTCGGTGTATCACCAGTCTGCCCAATCTATCATTTTCCTCCCTGAAAGCTCAAACAGTTCAACCATGCACAATGATTCCATTTCATCTGATCTGATGCTTTGCACTTCACTTTCTGGGAGCATTGGCTCCAGGGATGAAGCTGGGGCTTAGACAGTCCAGAAGGCCCAGCTTTGTCTCCAGTATTGACTAGGGATTGCCCCGAAACAATTGACTCAGTTCGTAAGAAGGATAGTATTCAAAGTCACTCTCACTTTCTTCTGATATGGACTGACAGTCATGCTCAACTGGGACTTGTGGAGGGAACACTTTAACTTTGCTTCTGTAGGTGCAGACTTTCTTGATCTTTTCTTAGCAGCAGCTCTAGTCACTGGTCCAGAGGGGCATCTTCTGGGGGCTCAGACTCAATCAGGATTTGTCCAATGGGCAGTAAATGATTTCTATGCATTGTTTTTACATCTTTGAATTATTCTCAGGCCTTACTTTGTACACTGGCAGATCATCTAGTTTGCCCACTACAATGTGAGGGAGATGGTGCCATCTGTCAGCAATCTTGTGCTTGCCATGCAGTCCCAGATTTCTTAGCAATACCGATCTCCTCCTGAGTTCCTGTGCTTTCACCTTTTATCATACCTTTCTTTGTTGGCCAGATTTCTTTTTGGCAGCCATGGTTTGAGCCAGTTAGTGCATGAGTTAGCTGGGCCTTTAACTTTTGCACATACTGTAAATAGTTGTCAGCTTGAACCCCATCAGGAGAGACCCCAAACACACATCTACTGGTAGTCGAGCTTCTCTTCCAAACATCAGGCGGTGGGGGAGAATCCAGTGGCATCACTTTTGGTGCAGTTATAAGCATGTACCAGGGTGCTAATTTGTTGGCTCCATCTAGGCTTGTCCTTTGGGTGCAGGGTGCCTAGCATATCTAGCAAAGTCTGTTTAGAAGCGTTCAGGCTGTGGGTCCCCTGGGGTGGTAAGGAGTAGTTCTGGACTTTCAGCACTCCACAGAGAAAGCATCTCTTTGATCAGACGACTCTCAAAGTCTCTCCTTGATCAGAATGGATTCTTTGTGGAGCCCCATAGTGAACAAAAAGTTTTCTACAAGTACTTTGGCCACAGTGGATGCTTTCTGGTCTTTGGTGGGAAAGCTTGGGCATATCTCGTGAAATGGTCAGTGACCACCAGCACATTACTGATATTTCTTTGATCTGACTCCAAACTCAGAAAATCAATACAGACCAGCTCCATGGGTGCACTGGTGGTGATGTTAACAAGGGGGCAGCCCTCTGGGGCAAAGCTTTCCTCTGTAAGCAGCGACTACAAGTTCGAATGTGTTGCTCCACATCAGCCCCCATCTTAGGCCAATAGAATCTGGATCTCACCAAGTCAAGTGTTCTGTCTATACCAAGGTGCCCCATGTGGTTGTGCAAGGACCTCAGTACTGAGTCTCGAGAGCAGTGGGCAGCACTAGTTGTTGTTTGTCTACTTGTCCCCTCTGTCTACTGTTTCTCTGTATAACAGTTTATTGATCAGTTTCAACTTAGGACCTTCTTTTGTATAACAGTGCAGTTCTCAAATCAGTGGAGCTGAATTTGGACACATCTTTTCCTGCATAGAGGGCTTCTAAAGCTGCTTTGATCATGGGATCGTGGATTGAGCCCTGAATACTGTCATTGTCCAGCTGAGGCAGTGCACCAATGTCTATTGCAGAAAAGTGGCAATAAGCAGCAGGTATGCAATTCTCAGAGGCTCCCAAGCAATCCACCATGCAGTCCACTGCGTCCGTGGACATTTGTTCCTCCCTGTCAAACTTCCGCAGAGTGCCGAATGTCAGGTTCTGCCAATCGGACCCAATCATTCTGGGAACAGGCCTCGGGAGAGAGCATCAGCATCTATGTGGTTCAGACCTGCTCGGTATTCAGAGCATAGTCATATGTAGATAATGCAGAAAGCCACCTATGGCCAGTGGCATCCAACTTAGCTGAGGTCTGCACATAGGTCAAAGGATTATTGTCAGTTTTACTAGTATTTTAGCCCCATACAAGTACCTCATGGAATTGGTCAACAATAGCCCACTTCAAAGCTAGGAACTCTAACTTATGTACAGGATAGTTCTTTTCGGATGGGGTCAGGCTTCTACTGGCAAAGGCCACTGGTCTCAGGCCATTCTCGTGCTCTTGGTACAACATAGCCCCCCAACCCTTGCAAGCTAGCATCAGTGTGCAGGACGTAAGGTTTTCTTGGATCGGCATAGGCCAGCACTGGAGCATGGGTAAGTTGATATATGATCTCATGAAAAGCAGTCTCACAATCAGGAGTCCAGCGGGCCCCAAATACTTCACTCGGATGAAAATACACTCTTTCAGTCTTGAGGGACGCTGACTTTTGGTATTTTTGTGGGTTGGGGATACCCTTGAGTAAGGTTAAGTAAAGGCGGATCACTCTTGAATAGTCCTTGATGAGCGCCGATAATAACCACAGAATCCAGGAATCTTTGCAGTTCTTTTAGATTTTTGGGCTGTGGCCAGGTGGTCAAGGCCTCAACTTTACTTGGGTCGGTCTCTATTCCTCGGTGGATACTATGTGTCCCACATACTTTACTGATGTTTGAAAGAATTGACACTTATCAATGGACAGTTTAAGGCCAAAGTCCTCAGTCGGTCCAATACCTTAAATAATCTGCTTTCATGTTCCTCCAGTGAGCTGCCAAACACAATAACATCATCTAGGTATACCAGGCACTCTAGTAAGTTCATGTCCCCACTGCACGCTCCATCAATCGTTGAAAAGTGGCTGGGGCACTGAAATCTCCTGAGGCATCCTCATGAATTCATGCAAGCCACGCGGACAGATAAAGGCAGTCTTCTCACGGTCCTCTGGGGCCATCGGGATCTGGTAGTACCCACTGCGGAGATCCAGCACAGAGAACCACTTGCTCCGTTTAGGCAGTCCAAAGCATCCTGAATGCGGGCATTGTGTACTGATCAGGGATAGTCCGCCGGTTTAAGGTGCGATAATCCACACACATCCTTACTGTTCCATTCTTTTTCCTCACTACCACAATGGGGGAAGCATAAGGGCTTCTGGATTCTTGTATTACACCAGCAGCTAACATCTCTTGCAGATGCCGTCTCACATCATCTATGTCAGCAGGTGCCAGGCGTCGAGACCTCTCACGAAATGGTCTTTCGTCATGCAGCCGGATATTGTGCTCAGCTCCTTGCACGCATCCTACATCCCATTCCTTTAAAGAAAACACCTGGTCTCTGGGCAAGCTTCTCACTGATCCTCACTTTCCATTCAGCTGGCAGCGGGAGTCACAATCAAACAAGTCAGGCGTTACTCTGTCATTCTTCCTTGAACTCTTGCTGGGTAGCACTGCAGTGTCTGCACAATGCACATTAGCCAGGATGCAACCTCTGTTTACTCGAATGTCTCTTTCAGACACATTATGAACTTGGACCATTACCCTTCTGGCATAAGCATGGGCTCTAGCGGGCAAAATACTAGGCTTGACCAGCAGTCCCTCTGGCAATTTTCCATCGCCTGGTGCATCCAACATTAATATTTTATTCTTAACATCCTTTCTGATACGGACCTCTCCCTGTAAGGTACACTGGGCATTTGGCGCCAGGATCAGAGACTCAGGATCCTTCTTCCATACAATTCCACCGGTTCCTCTGGTTCTGTTTTTTAGCATCTCTCTGTGCCTCATAGGCCTTCTTAATTAAAGCCGGAACTCTTAAGCTCTACTAGTCTTTGACCCTGTTTTCATAACACAACTGTGCCAGCCTTCCGAACATATGAGCATTTGTTCCAATCAACAAAGGACACCATCATACAGTCCAGTGGGGGACACACTAAGGCTAGGGTCTCTATTTGTTCGGCCACTCCAGCCACGGAGGTGGGAAAGACAGCCAAATTCGGATATACCGGAATAGGGTAGGCCTTCTCCTTAACCCCCATACATGCAGTCCTTCTAATGGTTGTAGAGTACGTCTGACAAATGCTTCTGATACCAATCCTGGAACATAATTGTCACTTGGGAGCCACTGTCTAATACAGCTCTTGTAGACCTCCATTCACCTTTACAGTGGTCTCCATGGAGGACCCACTATTCTGGACCAGTCTGGAGAGGCGGTAGTGGGGGCCTGGGCAACTGACCTTGCCACAAAGGACGTGAATTAGCATTTTTGGTGCCCTCACTGGGATCATGTCGTGCACCTCTTAACCACTGATTTCTTCTCCAAGCTCTCCTTGTAGCCTATATGCAACTTTGTCAGTGTCTTTGGGGACTGGCATTCCCTTTCATGTGCCCATCTTTCCCACAATTATAGCAAAACATACTTTCTGGAGTTTGAGCTGGCGGAGGCCACACTGGGAGCCAGGGCGGGTATTACTAATTGGAAACCGGGTGCCATCTCTGTCTGCGGCGTGATAAGCATTTGGAGACATCTCGTCAGTTTCTCCACTTCCATGGTCAAGGAATTGAGTTTGGAGCTGTTATCAGCAGGAGATACATGGGTGGGTACCCCCCCCCATACAGATGCAGTCGGATATAGGTCAGGGCCCGTGCTTGCAGGTGTGGCCTTCATAAAGGGACTGTTTTAATTCCGGATCTCTCAACAGTTCAGCCCATTGTGGCATATCTTTTCCTTGTCAGAGCACTCATTGACTGTCAACCTCTGCCCTGAACTTCCTTGATGGGTCACCTCAGTCACTCGGGTCGTAGCCACAGCTGTTGGTGCAGTACCTCCCGAGGTGGCCTTTCTCAACTCTCGATTTCTCTCATTAACTCATCACTAGGAGGGTGGGGATTCCAGTCGATGGTTGCCAGGCAACTGAAGCAACAGCAGTTCTGAGAAGGGGCAGACTTAAGGATTCTGTCCAGTCTGGTTCGGTCCAGTTCAATCGCTGGCAAACTACCTTTTCTGAGGCATTCTTGCAACAATTTTTCCAGCCGAGACATACACAGACAACAACTCCCTTGGTACTGTTGTGCATTTCTTACTCTCCACCATAGGTCCTCATCAGAATCTGGGCTCCCATACACATTCTCCAAGGCCTCAAGATAGGCCTGTGCAGTCGCTTCAGGGTTACTGGCCCGTTTAGCCGGATGGTAGCCAGGGCAGGACCTCGGGCTCTCACTAACCCTCTTTCGCTTTAGCCTTCCGAGCATTGCCATTCTAGCACTTGGGGCAACATAGTCTATCCAGGTCTCCAGTCATCCTCCCTTGGGGGTGGGGAGGGTGCCAGAGAGATCCTCAACCTTCGGTAAGAGTCGTGACTAATGGCAGGTGCAGAAATAGGAGTCTGCATTGGTTCAGCCACCATTACGGGCACTGGAGCAGGAGAGGGTGTTGGGGAGGAACACCCCAGGTGGCAAGAATAGTTTCTTCAAGTCCTCCACAGTTTTCCTCTCCCAGCAACCATTCAGCAAATTTCTCCTCAAAAGTTTCAGATAGTGGTGGGGCTGATTCCCCGGTCTTTACTGTCCTTAGTTATCACTCTCCAAGCAGTGAGGGCTCCCTCTGGGTAATGGTCTGTGGCACTTTGGAGCTATCTATGGGATCCTTAAACTCTACTAGGGCCAGGAAAGTGTGGGTGAGCAGATTGGCATGCCGACCCACCACCACAGGGTTTGTAAACCTTCCACCTTGGAAAGTACTCCCTGCACAGTGTCCGTATGATACAGGGGATGTCCAGGATAAGCATAGCATTTTGGGGTCGATCTCTCCCAGTACACCACTCCACCAGCCGGTGCACAGCCACTTCTGTCGGGTACCCATTTTTTCTTAACAGTGGTTCGTAATATGGCCACTAGAGGACACACAATCCCAGCGGTGAGCCTCCAAGATGTAACCCTAGATGGCTATCCCAGGGCTACTACCTGCCTGATTTGCCACTAACAGGTTGAGGGCCTGGATCCAATGGCGGTGCCTCACCCAGAGGTCAGGGTTTGCAATAGTTAAACTAACTTGGTCACAGCCCTGGGACACTGCAACCCCTTTCTTCCCACTAGTGGCCCACACAATATATCAGAATTACCTTCACAGTATACACTTACCCCAGGACTGGTTCCGGCACTGGGACCTCCTGTGAAATGAGATACAGTGCAACAATCACAGTACAGTACTTTAACATAGACAAATACCTCAGGCAGTATAACTTTGCTGAAACAAGCAGCTCTGATTTATTTGGGGATATAACAAGGACAGGGAAATCAGGTTAATTAGCTTATCACTCTAATAATCTACCTATGGCTCTGTGCACAGGCCTATCCTATCAGTTACTTGTCCCTGGGTACCCAAGCCCTAGTGGCTAGTCCAACGTGGCAGCTGGTAGGGCCCTTTCACAGAGAAAAGGAAAATTAAACAAGTCAGCAGTACAGTAATTCCATTTGGATTTAATGTGGCAATTCAACAGGAGCGACCCTTGAATTAGTACTCACTACCTCCAAATAAGATAGGGTCCTTCAATGTCAGTAGGGCTCACTTGAGGTACACAAACCTCTTCACACATTTATATAAAAGAAAGCACTATACCAGGCAGGCTGCATCTGTATCCCGATCGCAATTACTGCACAATACCCGAGAACACACAGCAGATTCAGTTCCTATAGACGAGTGCAATTTTCAGCAATTCTTCCAGTCTTCTACAGGTGAGCCTGGTTTCTACTCTTCAGAGATCCTTTGATTCTTTTCACAGGACGGATTCAGTCCTAACAAGCTGCAGACCGAACTCTGGGCCTTACACACGTTGACTAAAACTGCACACTGAAAAGCACAGGGCTCCTTCCTTCTTCACTGCCAAAGCTCAACTGAAACTCCAACCCGACAAAACCGGGCTCTTCCTTTGAGTTCCTCCCAGTTCTTGACTGGATTGGCTGTCACTCACAATAGACTGCTGCTGTTGGTCCAAAAAGGCACTGAAGTCTAAACTACATCTCCCAGAGTCACTGCCCATACAATCCTCTTGTGGCTGGCTCAGATTATGAGTCCAAGTTCTGATTCGTCAAGGCACCATTTTGACTAGCTTACCCCACACTGATTGGTCCAGTTCAGCAGTTCAAAACTAGAATGGGAACTAGCAGACACAGTTCTGACTGCAAAGAAAGCAGGTTAGACAAACTGTAATTTTATTATTACTCTAAATAATTTCTGGCAAACAGTTACATCTTTCAGATAGGTTCCTTTGCACTCTAGTGACTGCAAAATGAAGTGAATTGGCAGCAGCTCAGAGTGGTACTCAGAGAAGCACACAGTCCCCCCATACAAACTAATTATGTCTGCAAGCAGACAGCTCTTAATGAGACAGTACCAGAGGCTCTAAAAACACTCACTGATAAATGGCTTAAATGCCAAACACCATTCAGGCTTGGAGCATTCAAGCAAGCTCCTGGAAGTCTTTTGGGAACCCCCATTTGCAGGGGGGTTACACGTGCCTGCCAGGATTGTAATATTTATAAATTGACCTGCTAATTTTGTATAGTGTCAGATGGTACTGTCAAATACTCCAGCCATAATAGGACATTTTTGGGTTGTCTGTGATATTAAAGCATAGAAATTGAATGCTGTATTGATTAGGGAATGATCAAAATGCTATCTATGCAATTAGCATGCCTAATTTGGATTCTTAAGTGGGGCCTGGCTTACCCAACGGTTTGTTAATACAATGTATTTTTAATAAGATTTAAACACATGTTAATATGTATATTGTATAATTGCGGTCAGTGTTTATATGAGATTGGTGTGCACGAATGTTTAACTCTGATGAAGCAGGGCTCTATCCTTGCAAAACGTTAGTTCTTTTTTTCTCCTTGTATTTTAAGCTACAAATGGTGTTTTATGCGCTTTTTTTTACAATAAAATGGTTTGAAATTTAAATGACCATTTTTGTGTCCATACACTGTGGTAGGTGCTATCTTTGCCTTCTTTTTTTTGTCAGTGTAGGGATGAAGACGTGGTAGTACATAGCTGATTGTCTGGGAACTGTGATGCTCTGTGCCTGAAATACAGTATAGCAAAAGCAGGTGCTTTACCCAGGCTGACTTTTTTGGCAAGTGTAGTAGGTATCTTGGATCAAGTAATGACCAATTCAATGTGCTATGTGAAAAAAAACAGTGATATGTATGATAGAGGAGTTGTGATGCAAATCTAGCAATTTGGTTATAAAGGGTCCTTACCTGGAAAGGAAACCCTCTCTTGCTGAGTAATGGAACATAATACTAACATACTAGTTGCCAGAAGATTAGGCCTTAAGGTCTATCGAGTCTGCTTGTGCCTCAGAACCCTGGGTGGGTACCAAAGCCATCCCACCCTCCTGTATCCCTGTATCCCCTGACCTCCATCCCAGCCCCCCCCCAAGGGCAAGCCAACCTCTGCTTCATCCCCTTTCTGTGCCTGTCCCACCCTCTCTTGAAACACTCCACCGTAGAAACCAGAACCAGCTCACCAGGCAGCGTATTCCATGGTTCCACCACTCTCTCGGTGAAATACCTCCTCCTCCTCCTTTCCACCCTGATCCTTCTACCTTCGAGCTTCCAACTGTGTCCTCTGGTGATTCCACCCTTCTTTAGCCTAAATATGCCCTCCCGATTTACCCTATTGATTCTCTTCAGGTACTTGAAGACCTCAATCATGTTCCCCCAGTCACTCCTCCCCTGGTCTAGCCTCTCCTCATAAATCAACTCCCCTAGCCCCCAGATCATTTTGGCAGCTCTCATCTGAACCCTTTCTAGGAGCTGGATGTCCCTCCTCAAATGCGGCCTCCAGTACTGCACACAGTACTCATGTTGTGGTCTAATCAGGCCATTGTACAATGGGAGAATCACCTCCCTGCTCCTTTTTTTTTTTTTTTTTTTTTTAACTGTTCTGTTTCTAGCCCTCCAGCCTAGAACTCTCTCAGGCCACTGCACTCGCTAACATGCTCTACCGCCCGCTGTGTTCCCCCACCATCTTCAAGTTCATTACAATTCCCCGAGTTGGGAGGACTACAACCCGGGGAGACCGAAGGGGCAGTGGCGGGGAACCTGTGTTGGGTGTGTGGCAGTGGCACTAGCAGGGCCATCACCTATCCGGGCTGGAGGGATATTTCTGTATGTGAGCCCGAAGCCCCCCTCCCTGTGCGTGGTGCACGTCTGACACTGTGACGCACTGCAACCCTGCCTGCATCAGCCACACTCTTTATGTGCAGCCCAACATCTCATGGAGCCCCTTGGTCTCCACCTGGGGTCACCAGAGTGCCAGACAACCCATGCCCTCCCACCCAGGAGAGGAGAGCAGCCCAGCGGGTGCTCAATCCTTCTCCCTCCCCTGCCGACCCCATATCCCAAGCTCGCTTCTGAACTCTGATCGTTGGCGTTGAGCGAGGTGTGGCATCCAGCACCTCAACCCTCAGCACCACTGGGCCAGACACGTCCCTGCTGCTTGAGGTAATCCCCTTTGCGATGCAGCCCAGCATCCTGTTTGCCTTTACTGCTACCCTCCTGCACTGTTCAGAATTATTCATGTTGACATCCACCAGCACCCCAAGGTCTTTTTCGTCTGCCGTGGCCTTCAACTCATCCCCTCCCAGGATGTACTCATGATTGGGGTTACCCCACCCAAGGTGTAACACTTTACACTTGGAGAAGTTCAAATTTAATTTTCAGGTGCAGGCCCACCTGTCCAGGGTCTCCAGGTCCCTTTGCAGGGCCAGACTCCCCTCCTCCCCCTCAACCACTGCCCCCAGCTTGGAATCATCCGTAAAGAGACTCATCTCACACCCAATACCCTCCCTGATATTGGAGATGTAGGCATTAAAAAGGAACAGCCCCAGGACCAAGCCCTGTGGTACCCCATTAATGACCCCCCTAGGAGACGAGACCACCCCACTAACCACTACTCTTTGAGATCACCCAGACAGCCAGTTTCTGATCCATCTGACCAGCAATGGGCCTGCCCCATCTCCTTCAGTTTCTCCAGTAGGCCATTGTGGGGATCCAAGTCAAACACCTTGCTGAAGTCCAAGAACAGCACATCCACAGGCCTCCCCTTATCAAGTTCCAATGTTACCCATTCATAATGCCATAGCCTAATACAGGAAGTAAAAAACTCAGTGAAAGCAATTTTTTTGTGGTGGGAATTAAGGAACAATCTGATCTGTAAGGGAACCTAGCCTTTAAACAGATTTGATCATGATGGATATGTGTGGCTCATAGGAGAGGGAACTACCTCGAGTGAGGTCTAATTATCTGAAGATTAATAGCTTTCCAATATCAGCTCCCTAAAGTGTTTTAAGTAAAATGGTTGGGTTTGTTAACAGCTTCTTTCTGAGGTTGCAAAACACCATAGTTTTGGTTTTAGATGCACTAAGGGCCAAGTTGTGTTGCACAAACTATTTCTGTATATTAACAAGATAATTTTAAACCGAGTTTGATAGATAAAGCAAGCTCGTGAAAATCATTGCATCATCAGTATAAAGAAAGAAAATTGGTGCAATTACAACCTAGTGGTAGAGTGTTTAAAAATAAACTAAATAAAATAGGGCCCAGTATAGTCCCTTGGGGGACTCCCATTTTAACAGGTGCAGGTGGGGAAATCAAATGAGAAATTTGGGTTCTTTGACATCAACCCCAGAGATAGTTCTGGCATCATCCTACCACATGGCTAGACAAGCCAGATTTGCCCAGAGAAGTCAAAAGATGATGGTAATTAACCAAGTCAAAGTTACGGTGTGGTCCACAAAGACAGCTTTAGAACAGAGGCTCTTATCAGCCTGTGTGAATCCCACCAAGTCAGTCAATGTACTATGACCTGAGTCGGCAGTCGACAAGTCCTCATTTTACCACCTCAGGAACATCGCCAGGATTAAGCACCTTGTTCCATCCAGTGACCTTCCAACATTGATCCATGTCTTTGTGACCTCGCACCTGGACTACTGCAACTCCCTGTACTTAGGGCTACCGGGTGTTGATATCCACCGCTTGCAGCTAGTGCAGAATGCTGCTGCACAGTTGTTGTTGGGGACTCCTCATTTGAGTCACACCACACCGGTGCTGTGCGAACTGCACTGGCTGCCAG
Source organism: Neoceratodus forsteri (assembly GCA_016271365.2). NCBI lineage: Eukaryota > Metazoa > Chordata > Ceratodontiformes > Ceratodontidae > Neoceratodus > Neoceratodus forsteri. The sequence goes on from CM057451.1 coordinate 103,596,933, forward strand.
TTTAGTGGTGGATCGCCTTCAAAGTCAGACTTCTGACCTTTAAGGCCCTGCACGGACAGGGCCCGAGTTATCTGCAAGAGCTTCTGCTGCCTTTCTGCCCCAGACAACCACTCTGCTCAGCTGACGAGGGGTGGTTAGAGATTCCTTGGGTACACCTTAAAACATCAGGGGCCCATGCTTTTATGTATGTGGCCCCAACCCTGTGGAATTCTCTACCTCGTCAGATACATGAGTGCACTACTGTGGAGAGTTTTAAGAGGGCCTTGAAGACCCACTTATGGCATCTTACCTATCAGGAGTAATTGTATGATCTGCTGTATGTGAATTTTAATATTTTTATCGGATTTTATTTGTTCTTAAAGCTGTACAGCACCTTGGTTGTAGAAAGGCACTATAAAAATAAAGCTATTAAAGCTACTGAATGAAATTTGTGCTGGGACAGTGTCAGGATGTTATACCTAAGACAGTGTTGTATTCTGTTTCTGCTTGACCTTTCATCGACATTTGACACAGTGGACCATGGGGTGCTGTTGGTATGCTGAGGCACTTTGAAGGACTCTCAGGGATGGTATTGAGGTGGTTTGAGTCCTACTTATCTGGTTGAGAACAACAGGTGACATTGGAGTCTTACATCTCGGAAAGCACTGCTCTCTGCTGTGGAGAGCCTCAAGTCTCAATCCTGACTCATATGTTGTTCTCTGTGTATATGTTGCCATTGGGGGAGATTACCAGTTGATATGGACTTGGTTTTCACATCTATGCTGATACCCAGTTGTACTGGTGTTGTGCTGCAGATAGGGTTACTATGGTTATGGGTCTGAGTGAATGCATCAAGGAAATTCAAGACTGGATGGCCCCCAGCTGGCTCAGTCTGAATCCCACAAAGACAGAGGTGCTACTGGTGGAACCAGGCTGGTATGGGTCTGTAATGAATGGCACTGGGTTATGTTGCCTTCATTAAATGGCACCGCTCTAGGAACTGTGAACAGTGTAAGAAACCTGGGAGATTATTGTGGATTCCAAGCTGACACTAGAATATCAATTGTCAGCGGTTGTCTGCAGTGGCTTTTTCCACCATTGAAACATCACCCAGACTAGGTCGTTTCTTGTGCCTACTGATCTGGCAAGCCTGGTGCATGCCTTTGTCACATCTAGATTGGACTACTGTAACATTCATTACCTAGGGTTCTGTGAGTCTGATGCACCACCTAGGGCTTGTGCAGAACGCAGCAGCCTGGTTGATTGCTGGGACTTCCTGGTCTGAGCATATTACACCAGTGCCTTGTGAACTGCACTGATTGCCTGTTCAGTGGCATGTCAGCTTTAAGGTGTGTCTGGTGACCTGCAAGGCCCTGAATGGTCTGGGCCTGGGCTACCTGAGGGACCTCCTGGTTCCTCATGCTCCCAACTATTCTCTCCAATCATCTGAGGCACCTTTAAAATCCTTGGGGGGTTCATGTGCTCAGGATCACCGCCCCATTGTTATGGAATGCACTTCCCCCAGAGGTTAGAAGAGCCCCCTATGTGGACACATTTAAAAGAAAATTAAAAACCCAAGTATTTACTTTTTGCTATGGGTCTGGTGTTTGAGGTGAACTCTGTAAATCAATTTGATGTCCTGCTGTTTTATCCTGTTGCATCTTTGTAATTTGCCCAGAGCCCTTTTGATTGGGTGCCGTAGAAATAAAAGCACCTTGCCTATTTGGGAGAAAACACAGTTTGATGCCTAATAAAGGAGCCAGGGAGAAGTTAGAGGGGAGAATAAGAATATCAATAAACTGGCAGAATGGGTATATAAAAATGTATCAGTTGGCATATAAACGGCGAAAGAGACAGAATAAAGATAAGAAAGACTGTTAATGCAAAGCAAAACAACTCAATTGTTTATTACTACCAGAGACACATTTTACTAAAAATGATTTGAAGTTCTGTGCAGATCTTTTTCAGAGTAAAAAATGTCATGCTTCATTTATACACACTCCTCATGGGGTTAGTATATTAATTAAAATATCTTTCAAAGAGCAGTAGAGGATAAATTCATGGATAATAATGGAAAATATAATGTTTAAAGATACCACACAATTACCAAATATTCACCTTAACCAGTGTCTATGCTCCCAGTGAAGAAGGCACTGCTTTTTACATTCATTATTTTCTTCGTCAACTCAATTTCCAGCACCTTTTATAGTAACAAAGGACTATAATTTGACTCAAAATCCAATAGGTAGGTTATAGGGTTGATTTAAAATAAAAAAAAAAACTAGGGCAGCTAAGATTGTTGATAATTTTATGAAAGATCTGATATTATTTGATCGCTTTTATAAAATGTATCCACAGGGACTACAGTACTCTTCCTTTTTCAGTGTTCACAAGTTATATTCTAGTATCAATTCTAGTTTAATTTTTGAAAACCTAGCATGTAAAATAACAAAAATATGTCCCAATAAAAACATCAAACCATGTGCCTTTTTATATGCTTTAGAAACAGATGGAATACATAGAAAGGATAGAATGTGGAAATGTGATTCTTCACTACTTAAGGATGTGGTTTGTATAAGTTTAATAGAAAGGTAAATTGCAGAGTTCTGGGCCTTGAACTCCAAAGGTGGTATTTCAATAATACAGTCTGGGACACTGTAAAAGCATATCTAAGAGGAATTATTATGGCTTATTCAACATGTAAAAAGACTTTAACTAGAATTTGAAAGACTTGGAAGAACTGTTATGCACTGCTAAATCCAGACATATTTTGATAGGATGTGAAGAAGATGCACACTCTGTTCTCAACATTGGGCATAACTATAACCAAGTTGCTTGAGAACGACTGGGAAAGCATTAAACAAAGCATGTTCAACATACTGTACGACTTTTTTAGTGGCAAACCATATAGAAGTTTTGCACTACCACCGCACTTAAGTGGTCACCAAGATCAAAACTGCTATGAGCAGGGCTTGCTTACTGGGGTATCTTTGTTGAGCTGAAGCATTTGATTCAGTTGGCTATTGTCTTCTGTTATATGCCCCAAATTGCAGGCTCTGGGACTGTCCTCACTTGCAGTCATATCATTTAGGCACTACTTGTCAAATCAGTAACAAGTAGTCATGTTTGACAGGTCCATCTCAGAACCAAGCATTGTCAGTCTTGGGGTCCCCAATTCTCTTCTCCCTGTTTAATAATTTCCCAGTACCATCACTTCATGTAAAGCTACCATACATGCCAATGACTTGATGCTCACCTGTAGCTCTAAAAGCACAAGTCTTACCAACTCTTAACTTACTGTCGAGTTTTACAGATTGCAAGCATGGCTCACTAAAAATAAACTTATGAATAATAGAATGCCCAAAGCATGCTGTTTAGATCCCCAGCCAACATTAGAGACCACCCTATTCCCCTGTACCTCTTTGAAGGTTATACCCTCCTTCAAATACCTTGGATCCACACCTTGACTTCTCCCTCTACATCCTTAATTTTTGTAAGTCAGTGAATGCTTAACTTGGTATGGCCAATAGGGCCAATCACTGTCTGATGCCTGAGGCCCATCATGCCACTGCCAGTGAAGTTCTACTTCTCACCCTTAACTATGGGCTGATCTCATTCACTAATGTCTCAAAATCATTGCTCCCCAAATGGGACGTTGCCCACAACAATGTAGATTTGCTTCTCATTAAATTGTACAGCCCACAATTGTGTCCTTTACAACCATTTTGTCTGGTTATCCTCCACTGATAATCACTTTTTTGTCCTGGGATGCTTCATAGACAAAAATAATCAGCTCCTCTTGTGATTTTACTTAGGTTTTTTTCCACTTTTCGTATCCTGTCATATCCAGTTTTCCCACTTTTCCTAACCTGTCATATAAAATGACAAATCCCTATTCATTGTCCTCAAAGCCATTGACAACATGGGAGACCAGGCTTTTCCTGTCACTGCTCCATGTTATGGAACATTCTCTCACATCCCTGGTTCATAGTTCCCACTCCCACTCCCAGTTTACAAATTCCCTACGGTTACGGGATTATCCAATGGGCAATTCCACTTGTATCTGTAGATGATCTGTATATGTCAATGTGTTGCTGCACTTTATCAGTCTGTTTCTGCACTACCTATACCCGTTTTAGTGTTCCTTGTAAATTTTTGTATTGATTTACTCCTGCCTGTTATTTTTGTTTTTAAATTGGACTGCAATGTTCTTCACTTACCCTGTGTTCACACTGTTTTTATTGTTTCCATTAAAGTGTATGTATTGCTGTATTATTTGCTCAGCCATGTTACCCTGTGGGATTATACCTGGTTGGAGTAATTTAAAATCAGTAAAAAATATAAAAATAAATAGAATAATAGATTGTTTAGTGTATATTTCAAGGGAGTAATAGCATCAAGCAGATCTGGGGATAAGGGAACCTTGAGCATGAAGCTCAAGAGGTTCCCATGTCCCCAGAACCTTGAGATGCTTTTACTCCCTTGGGATACACACACTAAACTATATGTTATTTTTGTAATATATGGATCTGATAAGGATCCAAGAAGTTGAAAGCATTTAGAAAAATGTACTGCAATTATACTATGTGTGTGCTAGTGGAGCTGTAGTGAAGCGTTCATGGTTGCCAGGTGGTTGCTATGGACAGCCGCAGTGTCCACATGCTTCTAAAAATCCCAGCATATGTTTTGATTGGTTGTTGCTCTGTTTCTTTGAATAATTATCTGAGAAAAATTGTGGTGCGTTTATGCGTAGGGTGAAAAAGGAGCTGCAGTCCTGGTGTGGGTTCTTTTTTTTCCCTGAAGTTGATAAAAGGAAAAAAGTATATATTTTTTTGTGTTTTTGAGGGGTTTAATAGAGTGAGGTGTCGATTCGTTGAGCAGTCAGGACCTGGACTGAAAAAGGAACGGCAGCTATGAGTTTGTGGCTCTATGTCACAGAGCATTGAGGAAACAGGTTTGATTAAAAAAGAAAACAACAACAAAAAAAAGATACTGATTCATAATCTGGGGCCGTTATGTGTTTTAATCTATTTCTGGATCATTTGGTATGTTTGTTTTCGATGAGTGGCAAGTCAGCGAGTCCTATAGTTGGCGGTTACACTGAAAGCCGACTGCCGCTCTGCATGAGGCACTGCTGCACTTGCGCTCTTGTGTCTTTGTGATACTACCATTCAGAGCACTGAACAATAGTATTACGGGCTCTGAACAATAGTAGCATCACTTTTTTCATCAATGGTACTATCACTTCTGGCCCAATGGTATTATAGTATTTTTTTTGTATACTTTTGTATAGTATTACAAAGGCTTATCCATATATTACAAATAAATAATATGGTACAAGACTCCCAGATGGGTTGCGCATTAATAATGTGTTAGTAATTATAAATATATATATATATATATATATATATATATATATATATATATATATATCTCTCTAGCAGTGGATTTACTCTACTTCAACTTCAGCAAGGCATTCAACTCTGTGCCATGAAGAAGGTTGCTGAAGATGTTAGCAGATCGGGGTGCAGTGAAAGACCTAGATAGATGGGTGGGACACTGGCTGGGGAAGACAGCAGATGTGGTGGTAAATAGGGTGAAGCCAGGGGAGAGGGAGGTCATGAGTGGGGTACCACGGTGTTCAGTACTGGAGCTGGTCCTTTTCAATATGTTCTTCAGTGACATAGGAGAAGGAATACAAGGCAAGATGTATCTCTTTGCAGATTATACTAAGCTCTGTGGCAGGGTAGAAAGCGAGGAAGAGGTTAGGGAGTTGCAGAAGGACCTGAAAAGTTTAGAGAGGTGGTCTAAAGTCTGGCAGTTGAAATTCAATGCCAAGAAGTACATAGTGATGCACATAGGGAACAAGAACCCCAGGGCAGAATATTGAATGGGATGGGTTAAGATGGACACTGCCTCTGAAGAAAGGGATCTGGGAGTCATCATAAGCAACTCTCTAAAACAATCCAGCCAATGTGACAATGCCTACAACAAGGCAACTAAAATGCTTGGGTGTATTGGGAGGTGTTCAACAGCAGGAGAGAAGAGGTAATACTACCTCTGTATAGATCACTGGTGAGGGCCACATCTGGAATATTATATTGTGCCCAATTCTGAAGTCCTCACCTAAGAAGAGACAAAGACCGACTAGAGATGGCACAACATAGGGTAACCAAAATGTGATTCAGGCCCAGCAGTGCAGATCCTACAAGGATGAGCTTAAGGCTCTGAACTAAAGATGTGCTGAAGTTTTATTTTGGGGGTGAAATTCCCATAAAATTGGCAATTTCGCCACATGAAATGTTTTGTGGAATCAGAACATTATGCAAAAATTTCCGCTGGTACAAAATTGCAAGAATTTTGCCCACGAAATGTGGTATTCCACCCAGAATGGCAGAATTTCACCCACAAATGGTGAAATTATGCCATTGCCCTGGCAAGTGGCATACGCCCCCACCACCTGGCTCCCAACTCTATACCCTACCCAATCCCTAGACCCACCCAGAATGTTTTTAATTTTGTTTTTAAAATTTTCCCTGGTGGTCTAGTGACCCCCCTCCCTTCCTATCCCCAATTGATCCCCTTCTCAAACCCTAGACATACCCAGTATGTTTTTAATTTAATTTTTAATAATTTTCCTTGGTGGTCTAGTGAACCCCCTTCCTTACTATCCCTGATCGATCCCCCAACCCAGTATGCTTTTTTAACATATTCCCTGGTGATCTAGTGGCCCCTCACCCCCCCCATCCTGGCAGCTGTCCCACCCCACTCCTCCCACCCCAAAACAGAGTGGGCCATGGCACAGCCCTCTGTGCTCTTCCACAGCCGGCAGCCCACTGAGATGTGAATGAATGAGCGTGGTCATAATAAGACTATGCTGACAATCTGGCATCAAAATCTAAAAAATTGACAAAGTTATATTGACAAATGTTGAAATTCTTCAATGTTTACTCCTAACTTTGCCATTTTTCCAGATTTATGATTCCACATTTAATGTAGCCATTTTTGTAGCCCACGACAATGAACATGACATGAACATGATATGCATCATTTTTCAAATCCTGCCCAAAATGTCTTTTTACACTTGTGCCACAAAATGACATTTTGGACAGAATTACATAAATGAGACCTGTCATGCTCATAAAGTGGTGTAATAAAAAGATTATGTTGAACATTTAAAGTCAAAATAAAAAAAAAGAACAAATGATGAAATTTTTCAATGTTTACTTATAACTTTGCAATATTTTTACTTTCCAATCCGCATTTTCAATATACTCATATTTTCTACCCCATCAAATGAACATGGCAGGTGTCCATCAAATCCCCAGTCATTTTGTGGTCACTCCACAAAACAACATGCTGCTTCACATTTCATAAATGATACCTGTCATGTTAATATGATGGGGCAAAAAAAAAATAGTATTTTACAAAATTCAAGGTCACAAGCTAAGAAATCACCAAAGTTATGTGTGAACCTCTTCATTTCCCATGCAAGACAGTTTCACTCTTATAACTCATGTTATTCATTTGTTAATTATTGCCTCTGCATTGTCATTGTGAAACACCTACACACACAAGCAAGGAAACATTCAACTTAACAAATGCTTGTTTTCTTAGTGTCCCCCCCCCCAAGCATGTTTATATTAGAGTTTATGCCAGTTACTGTTTAAATTGTGCCAGAGTAGGAAGCCAGAAGGCAGCCTTTCTGTTTCTGTTTAATTTCTGGGGGAGTGGGGAGTCAGGACGGAGGAAGGATCCCCAAGATAGCCTTTTAATGTTTTACTCCTACCAAAATGGGGCTATGGGAGGCAGTAACCCTGAGTGGTACAATTTATCTTAAACTCTTGCTAGAGTGGGAGGAAAGATAGCTTTTTTCATCCTCCCAACTGGTGGGGGCATTGAGGGCCCAATGGGGCCAATCTAGCCTCCCACCATAAAGAGGCAAGATTAAATAACCTGGCATTTGTTTTTTTATTGTCCTCACCAAAGGACAGCAGAATGCTGAAGCCCAGTGTGGGTCTTCTCTTTTATTCTCCTCCCCGGAGGTGTTGTTTCTTTTCCTGGCCCAGAGCAGCCTCCCCTCCTTAAACAGAAATGCATCATGGAATTGAGCGGCCTGTCATATACTTTCCCCTCCGTTGAAGGCACAGTGGCACACAATGTCCCTGAGCAGGCCTTTTCTATATCAAAACACTCAAGAGGCTTGAAAAAGGGGAGTGTACCCCGAGTGAATGGACTTTATTTTCTGAGAGGCTACAGTTGCTGACAGTACTCTGCATAATTCAATTTGCTGACTAGTCACCATTAATAACTAAATGAGCAGCTGATTGATCTGTTTGGATTGTCAATCAAGTTGAGTGACAGCCCAACAGATGCCTATGATGTAATCAATGCTGAAATAAATGGCTGATATGGCAGATCCAAATTAGAGCTACATCATAGCCATTTATTTCCACCTTGGATATGTCATCACCAAAAAGAAACATTATGGGCAGGATTTTCAAAGCTTGGCGCCGGGCCTGCATCTAACCCTGTGCCACTGCACTTAGGTTTAACTATGTGCTGACCCCTTCACCGCAACGGCACCCGAGTTTCCAATCTCGGATGCAGTTGTGACAGTTTCCACGAGTTATGGCAGCTTGTGTCAAATATCTGGTGCAAGCTCCGTAACAATGGCCCCCAGGATTGCCACCAGGTAGACCAGAGCAAGTTGGTCTGCCTTGCGGCAATTGCCGCACGGGATAGAAAATCCCATTAGATCACCGCAGTCCTCATGCGCTGTATCGTCAGTGCACTGGGACTTGCAGCAATCTAGGAGTTTTGAAAATCCTGCCCAAATATCGGGAGGAAACAGAGAAACCTAGAAAGGTACAGGTAGATAAAGACATGTTAAAAAGTCATTGTGCAGGATATTCAAAACTCCTAGATTGCCACAAGCCCCAGTACACTAACGATACGGAGCATGGGGCTTGTGGTGATCTAACGGGATTTTCTATCCCATGCGGCAGTTGTCACATGGCAGACCAACTTTCTTTGGTTTATCTTGTGGCAACCCTGAGGGCCATTGTTACGGAGCTTGCACCAGATATTTGATGCAAGCTGGTGTAACTCGTGGAAACTGTTGCAACTGGACCCGAGACCGGAAACTCAGGTGCAGTTGCAGCAAAGGGTTTGGCACACGACCAGAAACTAAGAGTGGTGGTGCAGGGCTGGACACACGCCCTGCACCAGGCTTTGAATATCCTGCCCATTCCCAATTAAATAATGATATTGTAATGGGTATATTTATACTACATAAACAGATAACCTGAAGCCACTAACTACCCTCTAAATATGAACAGTCATTTTTAACCATTTGAACATATTTAAACATTTTGCAAACTTACTTTATCTCCAAGGACTACAATCTATGGTGGGATATGTCATCAGACAATCAGTTAAACTAGCAATCAGTAAAAGGAGCAATACTTCAAACACTAATAGAAATTATATTAAAAACAGTTTCTACTGAAAAGAACATCTCATCATAACCAAAGCTGCTCCCTTTTCCCAAGCGCCCATGGCTGATGTCATTTTAACCACACATCCTGCACCATTATCAGCTCATTAAATTTTTGGATACAGTGAACAAGATCCGCCTGTAAGGCATTAAGGATTAAAACTCTTTTAACTGTAAAATAAGTATTTTACTTGCATCCACATTAGTGATAACACCCAAACCCAGTCCTGTATAAATGAAATACAAAGAATTAAGAGTCTGATTTAATTTGTGATAAAGAATCTGGTGGAATTAACTAAGTTTGTGTAGAATTTACTCTCACTGTTCCGATTCTTCTGCCCTAGGCTGTTGTGCATCCTGTCCTCTAGAAATGCTACTGAGATTTTCTTAACTCACTTCCTTGCCTCAGTCTGGTCAGTACATTGGAAGGTCTGACCACTGTAGGTAATTTTGAGCCTGGTGGGAGCACGGAGGAAATGTGTGACTTCCCAGACCACTGAGTTTCTGGCACAACAGATCAAATTGTCTGTAGTGCATTCTCGCATAAGACCAGTCAGAAAAAAAGGTGGATTCTGTGCCGGCAAAAATCAGAAGGTATTTTGCTCTGGCCCAACTCAATATTGTGGCTCTCATCTCCAAGTCAGCAGTCACAATGAAGACTATGTGGGGTGTCTCTGTTCATTGAACCTTTCTGATGTTAACTCTGTAGGCTCATTTAATTAACTCTGGGTCTTGCGGAAGGTCCTCTGCAGTTGAGCTGGAGATCCAAGTTCAGATAAAAGTTAACAAATCATCCCCTTAACTTCAGCCCGATGGTGCTGACGGCTGAGGAGCTGGACACCTTACCTCACGCCACATGTTCAGGAATGAGCACAGGCCATCAGGAATTGGCAGGGGAGGAGAAGGATTGAGCGTCCATAGGACTGCTCTCCTTTTCTGGGAAGGGGGGGAACACTTGCACTCAGTGCATGACTAGCCCCTAGCGAAAGCTGGGGACTGGTGCACCAATGCTACAGAGGGCAGAGATGAGGCAGACACCTGGAGAAGCCCATGCGGATGCTTGCATGCTCCCTCCTTGTGGCATCATTGCACACCTCAGCTCAGGAAAGGAAAAAGAAGAGGAAAAGGGTCCTGGCATGCCAAATGAAAGTTGAGCCCTGCAGGTGCTGCCCCCATGATTAGCAGCAACTTCCTCCAGCACTGGATTCTTGCGTTAGGCAAGTTAAGGGATCCCTGCCACCCCAGCACAGGGGGGGTAAGCCATGGGGAAGCTGGAGAGAGGTAAGCTGCGAGTGGGGGATGGGGCTGGGGGTATTGGACAAGATACACAGCTGCCGGGGACCAGGAGCAAAAATAGATTAGCTGCAAAAAAAAAATCTTCCCCTTTAACTGCTTCGGGAATGCCTACCACCCTCAGATTCATTGAACAATTGGCATTTTCCAGGATTTCCAGTCTCATCCTGAGATGAATGTTCCCTGTAGTCATTTTGGCAAAGGTAGCCTGGGTTTTTAATCAGTCTGTCCTTTGCCTCTTTAGCTGTGGCCAAAGCCCATTCTATCTTTACATCTTGGGCTCCCATTCTTTTGAGACTCTTTTCTACTTTCCAGTCCATGTCTCTCACCACCTGCAGCACTGAGTCCCACGGTGGGGAATCACTTGCTCCACTCATGCTGCAGCCTCCACTCTTCTTTGGCATGGTTGTCTGGGCATGGTGTGGTGGCTGTGAAGATTTTTGCCCTGGATCTCCTGTTGCTCCTGTCAACTTCACCATCTTCAAACTAGTATTAACTGTCCAGGTTAGAAAACTCTACCGAACTATGTCAAAATAAAAACTAAATTCTTGCTCAAGTTCAAAATAATTGCGTTATAAAGTAAAGCTCATCAGGAGCTGTTCAGTATTACGTGCTGCTGCGTACATGGTTCTCTAGCCGCACCCCCATTTTTTTGCTTTAATAAGCTCTCTGCATACTGTAAAGCTAGAAATTTTCATTGTCAAATAAATTTAGCTATTTTTGCAGAAGTACTAGCTCACGTTAAAATAAATATGTGCTAATTTAGCCCAATTAGCACTTTGCCATTATGTGAATATGATATGAGAATTCAGTGTTAATGACACAGAGCCAAATTCAATTTATGTAATTATGGTTGCATTTGTGCTTGCACTAAAATTTACTTTGCATGAAAACAACTAGGTTTACAGTAACTTGTATAAATATTTACAGACACACACAGATACACACACACACACACACACACACACACACACACACACACACACATATACACACACACTACTCTCTCTTATATTAATTACAAGATTATTTTCTGCCTGGAGGTATTATTGCCATCTCACAAGCTGCACTGTTTAGATGTTCTTTTGACTGTTTGGAGGGCAGTAGTTAAAGAGACTGTTAACTGCTGTCATGGTAACAGGGCTGTAGGACAAATAATTTTTGGCTATGTGACCATTTCCAAACCAATCAGATTGGATATCAAAATGCAAGGGTTCTGTTATATCACTTACTCACATCCCTGTACCACATACAGTCAAAAATCTAAATTCAACCTACTATCCAAGCCTGCTAGTTCTGATGTATATAATATACATCAGTGCCCCATCCCATTTGCTTCACTCACATTTAAAGTAAATTGTATAATAGGAATGGAAGTACTATTCCATTTTAGGTTCATTCACTTCAGTTCATCTCATTTTTATGTTTGCTTGCACGCATGTGCAAGAAACATAGTGCCATCATCCGAGATTTTGGAGGTGTGTCACCCCCTCTTCCAATTCAGTCAGTGTGTTGGCAGGCGCGGCCCCTGTAAGCCAATGCATGCTGGAGCTGTCTATGACAAGCTCCAAAATGCAGTGGCATATAGTTGAAAGGGGGAGCTACGTTTCAGTGAGCAGTGATCAGATATTGCCTGCTCATGCGCAGCTCCCCCTACACACACACACACACACACACATACACACACACACACGCACACACACACACATATACTGCGTGCTGCCCCCCCATGCACACACTCTATAGCCGATGGGGGTGCCCAATCCCCCGTCGGCTGTGCTACGCTCCCCCCCAAAGCCTCCCAAATGCCACACTGGGTGCCAACCCAGTGTGGCAACTCAATGGTATAGCTGACGGGGTGCCCAACTCCCCGTCGGCTTCACTGTTTCCCCCATGCTAATGCCAATGGGGATGCCTAATCCTCACGGGCTTCACTCTCCCCCACCCTGTACAAGGTGCCGCGCTGGGAGCCCACCCCAGCATGGCAGAGTGATGCCTATGGCTGGAGGGGTGCTAATCCCCATTGGCTGAACGCCCCCCAACCGTCTCCTGAAGCACGCTGGGAGCCCACCCCAGCGTGGCAAACGCCCTGCATCGCCAATGAAAAAAACCTGTGAAGAAAAACGGGTCCCACGTGAGTCTCCTGGTCCCTCCACAACCTGCACCCACCCACTGCGCACCCTACCTCCCCACACCTCCTTCACCCCATACTTACCTCCAGACCTCGGCGCGGTGATCTTCGGTGGACCAGGAACACATCTGCACTCTTCAAAGCCGACCGCGAACTGAGGAAATGCCGGTAAGCTGTATAATGGGCTAGATAGGGTTTTTTCAACTTTGTTGCATATCTCAGGCATTTTTTTGGAATTTTTGCACCAAATTTTCAACATGGGGTTTTTGGGACCCCTTCTCATGAATGATGTCACTGTCATGGCATTATTCGAACCCGAAGGGTGATTTCGCAGTCACTGCACAGTCACTGCATGAAATCACCTTTTGGGACTGATTAATGAAATGACACTGCCAGTGTTCATAAGGTGGGCTCTCAAGAAGCCTATTTTGAAAATTTGGTGGAAAAATTCCAAAAAACGACTGTTTGACAAGCGTGCATTGCGCAGTTCCTACGCACGCTCCTAAGTTCGTGAATTTTCAATATTTTCACTCCAGATTTTCAATATTGCCATTTTACCACACCTTCTTATGAGTAGTATAGCTGTCATTTTTCACATCTCAGCCAAAATGTGTTTCCACCCATGTAGCGCACAATGGCGCAGTCAGTATGCTAAACCAATGTACGGGACAAATTAAGAAAATCACAGTGACACTGTTCATGAGCAGAGGTCTTAAAATAGCTATGTTGAAAATTTGGTGAAAAAATTCCTAACAATGACTGTTTTACGAGCGTGCGTTGCGCAGTTCCTATGCACGCTCGTAAGTTCGCGAATTTTCAATATTTTCACTCCAGATTTTCAACATTGCCATTTTACCACACCTTCTTATGAGTAGTATAGCTGTCACTTTTCACATCTCACCCCAAAACATGTTTCTGCCATGTATGGCGCTAATGGCGCGGTCGGTGTGTGAAATCAATGTACGGGACACATTAAGAAAATCACAGTGACACTATTCATGAGCAGAGGTCTTAAAATGGCTATGTTGAAAATTTGGTGAAAAATTCCTAAAAATGACTGTTTTACGAGCGTGCGTTGTGCAGTTCCTATGCATGCTCATAAGTTTGCAAATTTAATATTTTCACTCCAGATTTTCAACATTGCCATTTTATTACACTTCCTTATGAACAGTACAGCTGCCATTTTTCATATGCCGCCCAAAATGTGTTTTCGCACATGTAGCGCACAATGGTGTTGTTGGTGTGTGAAAGCAATGTTTGGGACAGATTAAGAAAATCACAGTTACACTGTTCATGAGCAGAGGTCTTAAAATGGCTATGTTGAAAATTTGGTGACAAAAGTCCATAAAATGACTGTGTTACGAGTGAGCATTGCGCAGTTTCCACGCACCCTCGTAAGTTCATGAGTTTGTAATAGTTTAAGTCCAGATTTTCACCAGTGGCATTTTTCCACACTGCCTTATTTACAGTACAGCTGTCATTTTTCACAACATGGCCGAAGTGTGTTTTCACACTTTCAGTGCAGAAATGCATGGTCGCTGTGGGAAATCATTGTTCAGGACAGATAAAGAAAATCACAGTGACACTGTTCATGATCGGAGGCACCAAAATGCCTGAGTTGACAATCTGCTGTAAAAATATCCCCAACCTAATTATATTACGGGTGTACGTTGCACAGTTTCTATGTACGCTCATGACTTCACTATTTTTTTAAATATTTTACTGCAGATTTGCAACATTGCCATTTTTACACCTCCCATGAACAGTACAGCTGTCATTTTACATCCTCTTGAATGTTTTTGCACCTGTGGTGCTAAATGCGTGGTCGCTGTGCATAAGCAGCTTCATTGAAAACTGATATTCCCCTGTTCATGAGGTGGGGTCACAAAAACCATGTTGAACATTTGGAGTGAAAATACCAACGAATGCCTGAGGTATTAGGGTTTCCAACCATAACGCCCAACCCTGTAGAGAATGACAGGCATCAGGGGTGTGACTTGGCATTCTTGCCTGTAATGCTCATACCATTCCACACCCTGCAGCCAGTGAGAGGCACTGAGGTATGCCTTGGACTCTTCGGCCTCAAAGTTCACCCCATTCTCCTATATCACACCCATCTCATCATATTTTCTAATGGAATGGGGGTGTGCATAAGGGCCAAAGACCCCAAGGAACACCGTGACACTTGCCAGTGTCTGCAGGGTGGGGTGTACTGAAATGGCGTGGCCGTTATGCCTGACGACCCAAAGGCACACCCCAATGCCTGTCACTCTCTGCAGGGTGGTGGTGGGGTTGGCTTCAGTTCATTACTTCACTGTCATTCCTATTACGCAGCTCTGTAACTTCTACACTACCACTGCCAATGCCAGCAAGCAAACATTCGGCATTGGCAAATGCTTGTTTTTACTGGGGAACACTCGGGCTTACTTCAAGTTTTTTTAATTAAACTTTGATTTTGAACTCCACTCCTGGAAATCCAATACTCCCATGCTCTACCAAACACCAAGTGATTCCTGACTTATAACAGCAGTTCCCAAGCCAAGCCAAAGAGAATATTCTTTAGAGACAGAGTTTTGCAAAGGTTGCATTATGCCTGCAGGAGAGTGGTAAATGTAAATACGTTGCTGTCTGGCTTGCAGTAGTTTCACTGGGCACTGTGCTCTTGGAGTCTTGACTAAACTAGTCCCTCCCACCTCTCTGTCCCTATGCAGTCCTGAACAGTCTTCAGACTATCCTCGTTTGGCTAACCTCTTGGTACATATGATTACTTATCTCTTATCTTGTCTAATTCTGCCAATAACAATATAACACATAGGGTCCTATTCTGAAAAGAAAATAAATGGCATAAGCAGCGTGCATCAAAGACTACGGTTCAAAGTGCAGCCTGCATCACCAGTTGCACTGCTCCTGATTCAAATACACATACTGCACCAAACCATGCAAGCTTGTGTCAAGGTGGGCCTGCACCAGAGATGTGCCAGGATTCCACTGTGAAAATGCACAAAGTAACCTGCATCAAAAGATGTGACACAAGGGTGACCAACTGGGACTCACAAAGGTGCAACTTGCTTGAAATTTCAAACACCTGCTAAACCATGAAAAGCTGGTCTAAGCACACTAGACCATATAAAAGGAGACCCAGAGCAGGTAGTCAGAGTCCAGATACCATTGAGGCAACACTGCAGCAGCAGTAGCAACAGGGTACAGAGGCCAAACTGACCACAATGTCAGTTCCAGTAGCACTATTTGCCATACAACTGGCAATGCTACAACAGCAGAGATGTGCTTGCATCCAGGGTGATGCAGCTGAACCTAATGCCAGGCAGCAGGAGCCCAGACATACTAGGCAAGCCAGCAGAGACTATCGGAGGCGGATATCATACCACCAGCTGACAGAGAAACAATGTATTTCCCAATACAGGCTTGGCAGAGATGCAATAGCAGAGCTCTGCCAGGCACTTCGAGGTGACCTGCAGACAAGGACATGGTGAGAATGCACCATATCTGCAGAGGAGAGGGTGAGTGCAGTCCTCTGTGTCCTTGCGAGTGGTGGGTTCCAGACCCCAAGTGGTGATACTGTGGGCATATCTCAGTCATCAGTAAAGAGGTGCCTGTATCAATTCATGGAAGCACTTGGGCACAGGACACACCTGTACATCAATTACCCAACAGATCCACAGGAGCAGCTACAGGTTAAATAAAGATTCTACACCACTGTGGGCATCCCACATGTGCTGGATACCATAGACTGCACCCATATTGCCATACAGGCACCACCGACAGAACCTGATGCATACATCAAAAGGAAGGGGTTCCACTCGATGAACATCCAAGTGGTCTGTGACAGTAACTGCTGTATCCTGGATGTAGTGGCATGGTATCTGGCATCACGCCATGACTCCTACATATTCCAGAACAGTGGACTGTGCCAGGCATTTGAGTGTGAAACACTACGTGATGGATGGCTCATAGGTAGGCCTGCAACATGGATACAGGAACAGTGTGACACTGCATGGCTACAATGACAGAGGTGCACAGACAAGGGGCTTGGCCCACCGCACATGTAGCCTCATGGACCACCCAAGCAGTCACAGAGAATACTGCCACAGCACACTATGCAGTGCATAAGGCAGCAATGGGTATAAAAGTGCACTGTGGATGTCCAGCGAGCTGTAGCAGGCATGTAACTGCCAATGCATGTGATGTACGATGTTGTCACCATGCATGCCATGCTGTGACCATGGGGCAGAGGACGTCGCCACATGACTGGATGGGTGTGATACCCAGCTAATAATGTGTCATGCCTGTGCCATGCAGCCAGCAATGTGCAACCAACATGATGCCCAGTTAATGTCATGTGTATGCTAAAAATCATGTAGTCCACCCTGCAGGTAACAGCAGATACCTCCAGCTACCATGGCTGATGACACCAGTCAGGCACCTTGTTGTGGGTCACTAGATCTGATACAATGAGGCACATGCGGCAACAAGGGCTGTCATCGAAAGGACCTTCAGCATATTGAAGATGAGGTTCTTCTGACTTGACATATCTGGAGGAGCATTATAATACACACCTGAGATGGCCAGCAAAATCTTTCTGGCATGCTGCATACTGCACAACATTGCCTTTGCACACCGTATAGCAATGCTAAAGCCAGGCATGGAACCAGATGAGGATGCCATGGGTGAAGAGGAGGAACAACCTGTCATGAAGGCAATACCAAGGGACCCATGTGCTTGGTATGCTGTCAATGGCTAATGCAGCAGGGCAAACCTCATCTTTCCACACTTCACATGAACACCCATCATCAACAATATGTGGCACACACCTTGCAGTGTGTGTTCAAGAATGGACACTGTGACAGTCCCACTGTGGACTGGAAATATAGACTTTGACTTTGACGGCAGATAAGAATCGCTTGGCCCACCTAGTCTGCCCATTTCCCTACCTAGAGGATAAGCTGCAGATCCTATTTAACCAACAGCCTATTTCTTCCTACCCCGCTACAAAAATTGCCTTATGTCTGTCCCATGCATTCTTGAATTCTCCCACAGTTTTAGACCCCACAACCTCCTCAGGAAGGCTGTTCCATGTGTCCACCACCCTCTCTGTGAAAAAATTCTTCCTGTGGAAAAAAAAAAAGGTATGTGCCAGCCACCGTAATGTCACATGCTGCCGCATGTGCATGAAGCCATGCCACTGGTAACAGCTGCAATTGTGTGGATGTGGTTGCATAGCACAATCTCTGCACAGTGCAGACATTAGCATGGGACATGGCCAGAAGAACACAGCATATCATGGACCTGGCCATGGCTGCAGCGATGTGGAGGTGTCACCACCTGGTGCAGCACACAGGTCATGGTAGCACAGTATTATGGAGTGTGCCCATCACTTGTGCATAGCCCCAGGTGGTGTACATGCAACAAGGGGGTCACAGTCGCCATCATGGCATCTCAGAGCGACAGATATGGGAATGAGTGCACAGGTAATGCACATACCAGTGTGACACATGCAGCAGGAATAGTGATGTGGATAGCAGCAATGAATAATGTGTGCAATGACATAGTACTGCTGTCATGTGTATGTATGGGAAACAGACCAAACCAATGGAACAGGACACCTGGAATCTGACAGTGTGCACAACCTGAATGTGGTGCAGGGTATACAATGCCATCCAACAGTGGGACTTTCCACATGTTCCACATGACTGTTATGCACTGTCCCAGATCGCATTTGAAAAAGGGCCTAGGTTCATATTGCTTACGTGGTAAACAAAAGTTTAAATAAATAAATAAATAAAATGTGAGCCTGCAGATATGGGGGGTGAATAGCAGTAGGGCACAAGATCACAGCCCTTGTATGTGAGGTGGTCAGTGCAGCATCAGTATACAGTGCGTGGACACATACCAGTATCAATATTTGATGACGCATCCTGCACCTTGCATTGCCCTATTTAATGATGCAACATGCATCACACACAGCAGTGGAATAATGTGATCACCAACACAATTCAATGGTGGTGTCAAAGCATGACACAACATGCGGGATCCAGGCAGTGATGCATGACATTCCAACGCAGCATTTGCTAACGCTAGCCACGTGCGCAGCTGATATGCGGGAATCTGTCATCATGTTGGACAAGTGGGAATTGAAGCACACATGTTTGTGCACAAGGCAAGACCGCAGACCAGCACTGCAAGGGCCATTGTGCACCTCCAACAGATAGTGCAGGTTAAGACGCTACTGTTCAGCCAAGTGCATTGCAATGTCTGCCTGGACATGCTCCCCAAACTTCACTGATGAGGAGTCCATGCTCCTCATATAGGACAGTGTATGGCTCACAAAGAACAACAAGGTAATTCTACAACTGAGTACTTACTATGGTGACTGTTGAACTTGACAGCTCAGCTTGAGAGGTCTAACAGTCACCATAGTAACCATGAGGTTGGAAAACAGCCTTGTTGTTCATTGTGAGCCATACATTTTTCTATATAGTGTATGGAGCAGAGATTGCATTTTGAGGGAAAAAAGAAAGAACACTCGATACCAGTATTTAAACTTTTAAGGGAGCATTTACTGAACTACATGAAAGAAACAACCACAAACGACACACAACATACAGTATGGTAAGAAACAGTAAGTGTCCCATTTAAAATTAGCCTACTGGCAAATGCTCTCTGGTAGGAAGTGTGCCATTAGCACTTCTCCAACTGATCTCCTGTAGCTCCGTCAGCATGACTCCTACGGAGAGATAAATGAGGGCGAGGGGGAGAAAAAAACATTAAGAATAGGAGCAGAAAAAAGGAGGTGATTACTCACATTTCGACAATCACAGATGGGATACTTTTGTCATTTACCGAGCTGCTCCAACCCCTGCCCCCCGCAACATTGGGTACCATAACAAGGAGACAGAAGCGAAATAAATTGTTTGCAGTCCAAGAGAGGCCTGGATAGAACCTTTGCTATTCAGAGGTATGTGGAAACAATGACAGTACTCACTAGTATTTTTTTACTTGATGAATGGTTGCTTTTGAAAACGTTCAGTTGACCTTTTTGTTTACAGATGTCACCCGGCAGATGGCTCAGTTGTATGATTGTTTTAAACCTCGCGATCATGCCAGTATGATGCACCTAGTGCAGCAGAACGAAAAGTTGTTCTGCTGCACTATGGATGTCACTACTGCAGCAGAACAATGTTTTGGGTCACATTTAAATCCATACTGAACAATGCGTCTCCATACTCTATATAAGTTTAGTGTAGCAGTGGTAGAGAATACTACTGTCACATGGCAGGGTTGGGGCAACACCCACACAGAGGGGTAGGGTGTGGAGTACCATTACCATGAAATTACATAAGGTGTCTGGTGTGTGGCGGATGATGAGGCAGGTCTGCCACAGGTGGAATGACCTCACCTGGAAGGAAGCTAAGCTCTTAAACCACCTGAGGGGCATTGCCAATGCTGCTGATGTGCAGATGCGAGGAGGACACCCTCGGATGATAGGCATTCAGCACGACACACTGCACATGTAGTATCTCATATATTTATTAATGTGCAAGGCCTAGCAACATTACTTTACTGTGCAACCCCACTTATGTCTCCACAGAAGCACAGGCAGCCACAGACAGCGAGGGGCAGGTGGCATTGCCACAGGGTGTTGGTGACAGAAGAGGAGTCAGCAGGCCAGGACCAGATACCACCAATACAGGTACGATATCTTCCTGTCTACATCCATGACAACAGTCTATATCTCCAGGGGTACTACTGCAGATGGCACACACACACACACACTGGGGCATTGTACACACAATGCTGCCTGTGTCTGTGCGCATCATGATGCACTGTGCCACATGCACAGCAGTTGCATACTGTGCATGTTCTATTCTGCTGCATCACAGCCTTGGATATGCAAGCTGTGTGTTTGACATTACACACATTTGTGGGCACAGTAACATGAGATGCACGTGTATTCGCGTGCATGGGGGAGCCAGGGTACACAGCAGGTGCATTCCATAATTGTACTGCCACGCAGTGCTATTGCTTTAGCTGTAGTACAGCATGCTATGGAGTGTTCATAGCTATAGCGCACATGACAAAGACGCAGTCAGTCATGCATGCTCGTACCGGTAATGGATTCCTCAAGATCATCTCTCTTAACATCCATAGCCTCCTGCACAAGTTCCCCCAGTTCCAGGCTTGGATGGAGATGACCAAACCAGACATAATAGCCCTCACCAAAACCTGGCTGTCAGTAAAAAAATCAGATGCCTCCATCTCGATAGATGGCTACAACACCTACCGACAGGACAGGCTAACCAAACACGGGGTGGTTGTCTTGTCTACATTAGAGAAGACATTAAAGTTCAGACCCTGGACAACAACCTGCATGCCAATGAGGCCCAAATCCTCAATCTAAAACTCTCCATAGGGAAACAAAATAAGGTCCAACTGTTCACCACCGTGTACATACCACCAAAAAAACATGACGCTGCCCTCAAATTATTTGTAAACAATCGGCAACAGCTGGGTACAAATTGGGAGCAAGTCATTGTTGGAGACTTCAGCACCAACTGGCAGTCTCTAAAGGAACTCAGACCAGAGACCTCATATCCAGTTTGTGCCTCACAAACCTGGTCACCCATGCCACCAGGATTAACTACAAAACTGGTACCAGTACCCTCATTGACTGGCTCCTCTCCTCCCACCCTAAGCACATATCTGGAGTATCTGTCTTGTCAGACAGCCTTAGTGACCACTCACCAGTCCAGATAAGTTCTTCAAATGCCCACCTAAGGTCTCCAGAAATAGAGCCCTGAGACCAGGGCTTCTGGACTCCTTCAAGCAATATCTAAAGCAGATTGACTGGTCACCACTCAACAGAGCCACTGATGGTAACCAAGCCCTGAACTACTTAATCGTGACTTTCAATCAAGCCTGTGACATATTTGTACCCTTCAAAACCAAAAAAAGTGAAAGGAACCATCAAACCATGGCTCTCCAGATTGTTAGTTGATCTAATGCGTAACCGTGACAATCTGTGGCATAAGGCCAAGTTGTCCAGGAAACGAGCCAACGTTATTGCATATTGAACAGCTAGAAACTACTGCACTAGGCTCATCCAATCAGCTAAAGCCATGCACTATACAGACCTTTTTACCAAATGCTGGGGCTCAGGTAAGGACTTCTGGGACTCCATGAAAACCCTCATGGGCATGGCCCCCAGAGCCCCACCACACCTGATTACAGCCTCCACAGAGACACTCCAGGAACCTGTAGACATAGCCAACAAGTGCAACTCAGCCTTTACTGATCTCTCAGGTGTACTACCGACCAATTATTTCAATCTGACTACTACTCCATCACCAAATCATGCCCACCCCACAACATCAAGAACTGGGACTCCGCTGTTCTACTTTAAAGAAATCACCAGGGCTGGGACAATGAAGTATGTTAAGCACGTCCTTGTAAAGACTAGGCTGGAAATTGACCAAGTCGATATGAAGCTGGTCACCCTTGTCCTAAATGAGCTTGCCAACCCACTCACAAAGGTTTTCAATGCCTCACTAGATCGGGTGTGTTCCCTGATGCCTGGAAGATGGCCATAGTCACCCCCTGTCCTTAAAACTGGAGATAGAACCAGCACCTCCAACAACAGGCTGATATCCATCCTCCCCCCTTCTCGAAAACCCTAGAGAAGGTGGTCTCTGACCAGCTCACAGAGTACCTGGAGAAGTACAATAAATTGTGCCCCCAACAGCACAGTTTCCAGAAACATCACTCCACCCTAACAGACCTAGTAGAATACACCTCCCAAGTATATGATGCCTTAGACAAAGGGATGGCGGTGAGGTCAATATTCATAGACGTCACGAAGGCTTTTGACTACGTTAACCATCACCTTCTTCTTAACAGCCTGTTCTCAACAGGACTATCCCCTGACACAGTGGCATGGTTTAGCAGTTACCTCACTCACTGCACTCAGTGCATCAGAATTGGAGACTCACTATCATCCCCCAGGGAGATAAGCATTGGAATCCCCCAAGGATCAATCCTAGGGCCTCTCCACTTCAGTCTCTATATCAATACCCTACTCTCAGCCTGCCCAGCTCACATCGTATTCTATGCAGATGATGACGTAATTTCTGCCTCTGGAAGGGACCAGTCAACAATCACCTCTTAACTCCTCGACAGCTTCCACAAGCTAGAATCCTGGTTCAGCGTAAAAAAACTGTTGCTAAACCACAAAAAAAACTAAGAGCATGCTGCTTACTGTCCCACAGAACAAAAAGAAGTTCCATCCTATGCTGATATGGAATCTTAATGGAGATGCTCTAGAGCAAGTCTACTCATTTAAATACCTACGCATTCACATTGATGACACTCTCAATTTCTCCGATCTTATTGACCATGTTGTCAAAACCGCCAATATGAAACTTGAAGTGCTATACCACCATAGGCACTCTATGACACCTGTTGCACTAAAACTAGCCACAAGCTGTTCGGTCCTTGCATCTATTGACTACTGACTACTAATACATGGCGCAGGCACTGAAACTGCCCTCAATCAAATAAAACCCCTATTAAACAATGCTTGCAGACTGACCCTAGGAGCCAATTCTTCAACCCACACCTGTGCCTTTACTCAGGTACTGGATGGCTTCCTCTTCATCTCAAAGCAAGGTACCAGACCTGCCTACTTGTCAAGAAAGCCCAATTAAGACTAGCGCCTCCATCTCTATGTGGACTGTTCCAGCAGGCTAGATCATCTAAGCCAACCAGGAGTGCAGAGAAAGGCGGGCTCCTGGTACCATTTAAACGTACCACCCTGGCACAGAAATCCATCTCATACCATGGACCAAAATGGTATATAGGCTACCTGCATCACAAATTGAAAGCAATAAGATTAGCCTCTTCAAAACAGGACTTAGGACTCTACTGCATCATGAACTGGCCTGTGCATACTTCGACTAGCCAACTACAGGACTCTTTAGCCCAAATATCCCCCCCTCCCGCACACCCCTCTTCTCACCTCATCCCCTCCTACACCACCATCCCCTTTACTCCCAACCCCCACCCTCTCCTGCCCCTGATATTCCCACCCCAATTCCTCTCCTGCACAACCCCATCCATTACACACCACCTACCTTCCTTGCTGTTTATATCCCAACCTTCTTCCTACCTCTCCCACCCAGTACTCCTCCTCTTAGTTTTCTTCCCACGCCTGTCACCCCCACTTGCCTCCTACTGAGCTCCAACTTGCACCCCCCACACTGCTGTCATCACTGCTGCAACCCCCATCACTCACCCTCTCACAAAGCGACAACGCTGTCCTTAGGCTGCTCCCTCACCCACCCCTCTGTATAGCTAGTCCCCATCTGTATGACCAGTACTCCCAGGGGCCTGAGGACCCTAAATTGACAGACCAAAGCGCTTCCTTTGAAACTGTTTCCTTTGTTTGAGCTGTATCCTGAATGTTCCCTCACTGAAATGCTTTATACCTTTGAAACCATGGTGCTCCTATTTTATTTGTAACCTGACTGAAACAAACTGTTCCCTCAATGTATTCTAACTCATATCGTTCAAATGTATGCAACCGATATGCTTTGTCTAACTTTTTTTGTAATGTCTGCAACCTGTATGTTTGACTAATTGCTTTGTGTATGACCTGGAATCTTTGTAAACGAGTCCCAGGACTCAAAGGTATTAATCCTAAACTGCAACAAATAAATAAATAATGTCTGCACACTCACAACTTGCTCCCATTCCTCCAAAGGTGCCCGAAGAGCAGCAGCTGCTGGCTAGATGGAAAGGATTGCCAGGTGGTGTACCCTCGAGCATACGATGAGGAGGCTGAAGAGGGTGGATGCACGTGTGTATGCAGAAAAGACACAATGCAGGGCACAGGCCATGGATGCTGCTGCTGTGATCAATGAGCCGGACGATGTGAGTGACCTGCCGGATACACATCATTCTGACATGGGTGAGGATGACCATGCCCAAGACATGGCAGGTGAGCGACAGCATGCAGGACATACCCTGGGCACAGAGTGGAGGTGGAAGCTGTAGATGAACCTGCTACAGGTGTGCAGGCACAGGATACCTCTGAACAAGAGGCAGCAGCCCAAGGTAGTGCTGAACATGTACAAGACCATGGGCATCCGAATGGTCCCGATGACAGCCAGCAGCAGCCGTCCAGGCAGCCAGTGAACAAGGCCAACATGGAGCCAGATATGGACCAGGAAGTCCCTCTACCGGCAGTAGCAATGGAGGACTAAGTGGATGAGAACAAAGCCATTGACACTGAGGCCCATGTCAACATTGAGGAGGATATGGATGGGTAGCACAGACAGGCCAGTGTGAACTCTGCTCAGCAACAGGGGGCACACATAAGGCCTTAGTGTGCACATGGATATTTTGCAGCACTGCTCAGATTCCTGGACACTTATGCAGGACATTGAGACATATATTATTCAGTGCTGTACAGACCAGCATTGCTGCATTGCATGCCCCAGTGTATACCGTTGGCACTCCACCCACACATGTTCACTGTTATATATAGTTCTTAGATAACTTTTGTTGTAATTGCTGTTAGTAGTATTTGTAGTGGTAGTATTAGTTGTTAGAGTGTTGTAGTTTACATTAGGTAGTAGTTCATGGAGGTGTAAGTCATCAGATAGTTATTTTGTTTACATTTAGTAGTAGTTCATGAAGGTATTAGTTGTCAGTGTGTTGTTATTTAGTTTAAATCCCTCCCCAACCGGAGCGACTGCTTCCCGCAGGCCTAAGAGGTAATACACTACCTCCAACAGCACCCTTGCGAGGGGGGGTTAACCTTCCCCGCCCACACACCCTGGCTCAGCATTTCCTTTATAGGCACTGACTGATGACATCACTTCCTCTCCTATTTTTAAGTCCCCACTTTCAGATTATACCTGCCAGCCACTAGAGGGACCTAGTGCTCCCTCTACATATTTCCTGCCCAGAAACCCCTTTTTTCTCCGTCTCTGGTTCACCTCTACCTATCTGCCTTAACTCTCCTCTCCTTCCCCCAGGCCCCTGCTACCCTGCGCTCACCTCCTGCACATACTACCCTGTAGTTTCCTCCTAATCGGACCCCCTAGTCCCCCTTCTAGCCCTCATCTATTGACCACTAAGAGTCGCTACTGAGCACCCTATTTTCAGGCCCAACCACTGCCTGTTTCCGGCACCTGGACTGTGGATTATGATTCCTACCCAGGTCTATTCTCCTAACACCCCGGGAGAGTCTTGAACCTGGTACCTTGTACACCAGAGGCGGTGTCGCTACCACTGAACCAAAGTGGCACTAATGCTTACTGGCAGGCAATTATCTATTTCTTTCTACCTTGCCTTCTGATCTCCTTAGCATAATGCATGCTCTCCTCCTATTGACATGCCTCACTCTCACCCTCTGTCTGATGCCACTGTCCCACCCATCTGTCACAGTGCTGTTGCAGACTTGTCTAACTGATGCCACCACTTGCGCACTGGTACTACCCTCCCCTATATACCTGAGTTACCACTTGCACACCCTACCCTCACTATGTGCTCCTGCTCACCCTGCCCACCCTCCAGCCTCCTCCAAGCTCCCCTCTCCGGCTCCTACGGGAAGCTTATCGTTTTAGCCTTCCCAGCCTGTGCTACACTGCCTACCCCCTGCGCCCTGAAGCACCCCTCCTCTTCCACTCATGTCCATCGTAAACATACTTTTCAACCCTGGCCCAGGGCTGTAGTTATTCTACTACTCCTGTCAGGTAACATACATTCCAACCCTGGCCCAGTTCACAACAGCTCAGTTGCAGGTTCTCCCGGACTTCACATTGCCTCAATGAATATCTGTTGCCTCCTGAAAAAATTTGACTCATTCCAATGCTGGGTCATGTTCCGCAGACCTGCTATTATCACCCTGGTGGAAACCTGGCTATCAGAGTCCACCCCAGACTCCTTCGTCTCCTTCCCAGGTTACTCCCTTTACAGGGAGGACCGGGTTGGAAGACGGGTTGGGGGTTGTGCTATCTATACCAGAGACTCTCTCACCGGACTAGCCCTCCCAGCACCTGCCCTCGACTTCGGGGCACAGGCTGTAACCCTGAAACTGATTCCGAACCCCTCAAGGGGCCCACTCTATCTAACTACAGCCTATTTACCTCCAAAAAATCAAACACTGGCACTGGTCTCACTTACGGAGTATCTTACTTCGCCACACCACTCCTCTGACCAAATCCTGGTGGGCGATCTAAACATTAACTGGCTTAGCCCCTCTTCCTCTGCTACCCGTGACTCCTTTGCTGCAATTGATCTGGCTCAACTCGTTGCCCATCCTACTAGAATAAATCCGAAGAGGAGCACCAGCACTCTACTCGATGTTGTCCTCACCAATCGCCCGAAACAAATCTGCGATATCCAAGTCCTTCCTGACTCACTTAGCGATCACTCCCATACTTTTTGCTGGACTACCTCAGTATCCAAACCCTACGCACAGTCCACCCTACGGCGGCGCCTAAGACCAGGTGGTCTGAAAAACCTTAAGGAACTTCTGGCTCAAATTAATTGGTCTCCTGTACAGTATGCCCCTGACATTGATACGGCGCTAACCTTCTTCACCAAACCTTCAATAAAGCCTGCAACATCTTCACACCTCTGATAGCCCTCCGCTCCAAAGTGCAGAATGCTCCCTGGGTTACCCCCTCCCTGCTTCAACTGCTTAAGCGCAGGGATAATTTATGGCACCTGGCTACTGAAACTGGCCAGCCCAGCGACAGACAGGCGTATGCTGCTGCAACAAACAAGTGCACCTGGGCCATCAGAAAGGCCAAGACTGATCACTATCAGTCTTCACTAACCTCCTCCTGGGGGAATGCCAGAACCTTCTGGGACAATATCAAACAGTTAAATGGGAGCACCCCCCATCCTCCCAGATCAATATCAATGGCACTATCACCACTGACCCAGCCCTTATATCTAACTGCCTCAATACTTCTTTCACGGATCTTGGCCCAGTCCTCCCTAGCAATTTTTTCGACCCTCCCCCCATCTGCCCCAGTCCTCGCACGCCCTTACTTCCATCTACCCCGGGTCTCTGCCCAAGAACTCTGACCTCACCTAATCAATGCCCTAAAGAGCAATAGTACTGGCAGTGACTCCCTGGATCCCTGTATCCTTTGCCAGGTGTTGGATCTGGTCCTCGCCCCTATCACTAGTCTCCTTAATAAATCCCTCTGTTTTTGGGCAATTTCCTTCAGCTTGGAAAATTGCCACAGTCACACCCATTCACAAAGGTGGAGACAGGTCCCTAGCCAGAAATTACTGGCCTATCTCCATTCTCTCACCGCTCTCCAAAGCCTTAGAAAAAGTGGTGGCCACTCAAATTTCGGATTACCTAACCAAATACAACATCCTCTGCCCTGAACAGCACGGTTTCTGTGCAGGTCATAGCACCAGTACTGCCCTCCTAGAGTTCTCAAATTTTCTCCACTCTTCACTGGACTTGGGCTCTCTGGCTGGGACTGTGTTTGTAGACTTATCAAAAGCCTTTGACACTGTTTCCCATCCCCTCCTACTGGATGCCCTCAGCCACTCTGGTTTTGCCACTGGGCCTGTCTCCTGGTGTGCCAGCTATCTGTCTGCCCGCTCCCAACCTGTTAAAATTAACGGGACTCTCTTCAACACCTGTCCCATCTGCTCTGGTGTTCCCCAGGGCTCCATCCTTGGACCCTTACTCTTTTCACTATACCTCAACACCCTGCCAGGTTCCTGTACTGGAAAAATGTTGCTGTATGCAGATGATGCCATCATCTTTGCTTCTGATCGAAACCCTATCACCCTCCAGGACTCCTTACAAAGATCATATAACAATGCTGAAGCCTGGTTCAAGGAGCATAGACTTGTAATAAATCTCAAAAACACAAAAACCATGATCTTCGCCCACCCACAAAACAAAACCAGCAATTTCAAACTCCGTGTCCTCTCTAGCACCAAGTTTCCACTCGAGTAAGTCTACTCATATAAGTACCTGGGGATCTACTTTGACCCTGCTCTCTCTTTCCATGATCATATCTCTGCCCTAGCCTCAGCTTCCAATATTCGGCTGGGCATCCTATACCGGTACAAAAATTGTCTCTTCCCTGAGGCCCTCCAACTCACGGTCACATCTTCTATACTGTTCCTTGTGGATTATGGACTACCAGTCTATGGTGCTGCAGATCAGACCACCCTCAACAAAATTTGCATTACACTAAACAAGGCCTGTAGGCTAATTACAGGGGTCCCTAGGTTACTGCACACTTACCAGCTATATGCAAAGGCCATGCTGCTTGACCTAGATGAACGTCTCAGATATCAAACCTGCATCATAACAAAAAAAACTCTCCTTGGTCTATCCCCACCAGGATTGACAGCCTCCATCCACTTACAAAATCCCTAATACAAACTCAAAACTCCTGCAAAACTACCCTGTCAATCCCTAGGGCTAAGACCTCGCACAGTCAAAGGGCCTATTGCTACAGAGCCCCATCCTGGTTCAACAAGCTTCCCCCCTCTATCTCTGATGCTCTTACGATCTCCAGTTTCAAAACCTCCCTTCAAAATCACCTACTTAATACATGAAGCTGTGACTCTTACTAAGTTGGTCTTGCTCAAATGCTATGACAAAGCTCCCTGAGTGGCTGCACCCAACCTACTACCAACCACCACCTGTTGCGTCTTCAATCATCGCCCCCACTTTTCTGAACCCTCCATGCATGTAAACTCACACCATTGTTTTGTCCATCAAGTACTAAATATCTGTACCTACCTCTCTCTACTGAACCTGATACCTAAAATTTCTATAGAAGACAGCTTGATTTTACTAATTCGTTGTATACCATATTGTTGAAGCATACTTGTTGTACTAATTTGTTGTAAACCACATTGTTGTAACAAACTGGTTGTACTGTATTTGTCCTTTTTGTTATGAGGTACCTTTGAAAATGAGCCCATGGCTCAAAGGTTTGTAAACTGATGTACAAATAAATAAATATTTGTTCATGTAGGTTGAATGTTATAGATAGGTATTACTATACATAATGTTGTTAATAGTTCCGTTAGTGTGCAAGTGCTCAATAGTTTTTTGTTCCCCCCATATTCGTTACATTCCTATAATAAAGCATTGAAATGTATATGTATGTTGTCCTGTGTGTCATTTACTGCATCCAGTGTGAGTAGATAATGCTATAGCCATGCACAATGTGCAGTAGCATGTTCCCAGGTATTACACCATCTATGTGTGTGTCTATGTACGTGGTTTGCAGTGTAATATTGGGGTGCATATGTACTGCACAGCAGTTGTCTGTACCACAGTAGTGCATGCCACCGTATCCATCCACAAATGGTGCTGTGACACATACACTGACTACCTTGTTGTGATCGTCTATGGTGCAGAATAGCAGTGGGGTTCTCTTAGTCATACATTGGCATGCTGATGTATTTAAGTCAAACCACCAAATGCCAAGGTGGAACCCCATGCTTTGGTCCTGTTGATGTGATGTATTGTATGTGGTCCATGATGCAGTCTGTCTGCTGTTGCTTGCATTGCTCTGCAGGGGACATACCCCCTCCCCCACTGTTCCATGTGCTGGCACACATGTGGTGCTGCACATTTGTTATGGAACGCTGTTCATGGTGTGGTCGGCTGTGTGTTCATGGTGACTGTCAGTCCATAGATGTCACACAGCCGCAAGTGGCTGTCTCATTGTTACCTGTTTATCATCATGTTGGCTGTTGCTTAACACCATGTGGCTTTGCCTTCCTGCCCTGTTGCTGCCCTTGTCTTGGCGGTGCCACCTGCTGTTGCACATCAGTGTGTGTGTGTGCCAGTGCAGTTCACTGGGGGGTTCGTGGTTGCCTGATGCTGTTTATGCATCCTGGCCATGTGCTAACCTTGGCCGTGTGCTGTCTGGTGGTGTGCATGCACCCTAAGGACCTGATGCTATGGCATCCCTGGTACTACTGCTCTTCTCCTTGCAGCCGTGTTTTGTCTGCGGTGCTGGTGTTGGCATGGGTAGTGCTGTTACCATACCCTCCTTGTCCATGACTGGACCCTTGGTGCTTGTGCATTTTTGGCCACTGCGACTGGGTTCCTGAGTGGACTGTGGCACAGGTGCTTGCTGCATGTTCTGCATAATTCTGCAGGGGCTGGGAGTCGGCATGGTTGCTCCCGGTGTTGCAATGGTATTATTCAGTAAGGGTTCACCAGGTTGAGACCCTGGGGGTGGCATGACCCCTGGCATCTGTGTTGCCCTTGCTGCGTCACTAGCCCCTGTGGTGTTGTCTGTGGTCACATGTCCATACGCACTATTCTGTGGACATTCACCATCTATAGCTTTGCACACCTATGTGTGCATGACAGGGTGCACTGATGAACTGCTGGCATTGTTCTGCTGCACGGTGTTGCCCTGGGTGCTGTTTGGGTCTGTGCAGGTGCACTGTGGTCATGCTGCACATCCTGCATTTTTACTGGCATGTCATGTGATTCCCCTTTGCCACGGTGCTGCTGTAGAGCATGTTTGACATGGCATTCACTGTGCTGTGCCTGCTGCTGACACGGCATGTTGTTCCTGTTCCTCCACAACAATGTGTGTATAGACATTACCAGCACTCTGCTGCATGCATGGACCAAGTCAGTGGTCATGGTGCTGTGACAGGTGTACAGGTCATCTGCACCCACAGCTGTCATAGGGGGCTGTTCTTTATGTGCATTGCACTGCTGGTCACTGTTTCCCCCCCTTGTCTGTGGGACTACATGATGTTGTCATTGGTGTTGTTGGTGTCCATGGTCCATGTTCTCCCCAGAACCATCTACCAGAGGACCACATCTGTCCTGACCTGGTGGCATGCTTCCAAACCTGTGCACCATTGCCTGTGTGTACTCCTGTATGGAGGTGGCTGTTGTGGCGAGGGCCTGCATCTGAGCATCCTGTCCCACTATGCTGCACTCCATGACCATGGTCTGCCATTTCATGGCTGCAGCCTATCGCTGTGTGCATATCTGTATTGCACACAGTGTTGCCAGTATATCTGCCTGCTGTGCAGCACCTTCATGAATGGAGATCCACATCACGTCATTCAGGTCCTTCATGGAGACATCAAGCTGGCACATTTGTATTGCGGCAGCAGTGTTTCACTCCTGCGCAGCCACCAGGGTAGAGGCCAGCTCATGGTGGACAGAATCCTGAATACCCATCATGTCCTGGCAGTATCAGGTAAGATCATCGCCTAGGTCAGGTTCAGCCACATTGTCAGCACCCTGTGGTGTGCCCTGATGCCTGTCGGTTGTTGTGGTGCTGTTACCATGTCCACCATTCTCATGGCCAAGGTCTGCATCCTCTGTGATGTTCAGACATACTGTGGTGTGTGATGACCATGGTGTGTGTTCACTGTCAATGCTTGAGTGAACAGCTTTCATGGTTGTTGCCTAGTCTGTGGTGGAGGTGCCCACCTCTGTTTCATCCCCTGTGCTGTGGGACTCTTCAGATGTTTTCTCGTCAGTGTTCCCTTCACATGCCTGCTGACCCCTACTGTCACTGGGTGTGTGTGTTCCAGACATGTGGCCATTTGCCTCACCAAGGTCAGCTCCTGTGGGGTTAACACAGACATATATACAGTCTACTGTGCAGCACTGACAATCTGGTTATGTACTGTTTGTGGTGCTGCAGTGCATGGGTTGGTATACAATGTGATGCCACTGTAGGATGGCATGCATTGGCATGGCACACTGGGTATATGGATTCATGCATACCTATTTCAGTCTGTAGCTGGAACAGGTCCAGGTCAGTGTCTCCACTGATGGTGCGGTAACTCAGTTGGGTTGCCACCAGTTCCTCAAGGCTGCTTAGGGGCTGTTGTTGGCTTTTGCCCCCACCTGTCCCAGTGGTGTACTGTCTATTGTGTGTCACCTTCTCTTTTGATCATCTTCAGAGGTAGTGGTACCACTTTTGCAGCTCTTGCGTGCTGTGTCGGCTTGCGGCAATACTATTTACCTTGGTGGCCACCTCCTCCCATGCCCACTGACGCTGGGCTCTGAGCTCCCTGTCCCCACCTCAGGATAGTAGCAGACCAGCCTGTTGGGGTAGAGGTGACATGATGGTACATGGGTAAACACAGTTGGCTATGTTGCCCTGCCTCAAAATACTTGCCATACACACCGACCTGCTTATGGACTTCCTCAATCAGGATGTCTGTCTCATCATCGGTGAAATTCAGTTTTCTCTGGTTCTTTTCCTCATTGCTGCCCCCTTCTCTTGCTCTGCATTGGCACTGTCTCAGCCATTGTATGGCCATAGCGTCATTGTGCAGTTTGTGACCTCGGTGCATCGTGCGCCCTTTTTTATGATGCAGCATGCATTGTGCTTCATGTGTTCCAAGCTTTGGTGCAGGTGTGTTTCTTCCAGAATGTGGCGCATGGCACTATCTGCAGCCATGTTTGGGGCACTCTGTGTTTGGTTCATCATGCTCCGATCTTCATGTTGTTTGAGAATTGGGCCCATTAAGTTTTCTCTGCTCGCCAACCTCACTTACAGTCCTTGTGCTGCTGTTTTTTTCTCCCTCCATCTCTGAGTGTTTCTCTGCCTCTCTAATTCTCTTGTTCTATTTCTTTCTCTCTTTCTCCATATCTACTGAAAGGTTGGATCCTTTCTAAATCCTGCATGCCACATGGATGGGTCTAACTTATTTGCCAGCCACAGTTTTTCTTGTTTGATTGATCCCCAACTTTTCCCACATGCTAGGTGAATTGTACCAGTGAAATAGCTGTACAGTCAGGCAGCATGGCATGCACTAAAGTTAGGTAGTGCTATTTCTATGTACTATGTTCTGTTTTATTTTATGTGATTGAAAAAAATTAGTTACTAAATCAAACCTAGAACAACAATTGGAAGGGGCTGTTGACAGATGATTTGGGGAGTCCTGTCCCCTTTTCAGGAAGTCTAGCTCCACCAGTGATGGGTAGGACTTTCTGTAGACTCGGTTAGGTGTGATTAAGGAGGGAAGAAAATGCAATTTTATATGGCACCTTTCATGTACACTGTATCCTAAAGTGCATTACAATTTGTAAACAGTTGCCAGTAAGCATTAGGTGTACACAGGGATGATAAGTGAGATTACAGGTGGTTAGAGAAAGCTCAGGGAGGTTAAGGATTGGGAGAAAGACTGAAAAGATGAAGGGATGCACAGGGATGTTAAATGCTAACATAATGATTACGTGCTTGCCCATTGCCCTTGTATTCCAGCTCCCGACTGGACGTCATGCAGAGTCTCTGTTTTGCTTTCCAGTGTCTCCCCTGTCCATTCCTGTGGCTATCCCCCCCCCCAGCAGTGGACCTTTATCTCCTCCAAGATCTGATATAAGAGTGGGAAGTACTAGGTTCTGGGTCAGGCCATACAGCATTTTCCAATATAATCTCTCTCACCACACTGAAGATAGGCCACCCAGGCTATACCTGACCTTTGTATGGGATTGGGGACAGCAGATGTCATATGTTTTGTGTTACTACATTTATGGGGCAGAACATTTTCTTTGTATATTTGTCAAAACTGTGAACTGGCCTTCCTAGTTCCTTGTGCCAGGTTTTTAGTGTTATTTTTATTAAGAAGGGATTAGCAAAGTATTTGAAAGCGTAATGTGTGTGTAATATGTTTAGTTGCTACTGTATGTTGATATATTGCTAAATGACTTTTTATATATTTTTATACTATATGTACTGTAAACTTACCTAGTTGTTTAGTACTATATGTTTCTGTTCAAGTCCAAAAGGTGGCTAAGATTAAATCACTAGCGCTCAAGCAAAAAACTAGACTGAGTACTCACAGTACAGCTTGGCTCACAGTGCAGGAGTCCAAAAAACATCTGCGAGTGTTGCCAGATAATATACAGTTTATTCAAACAAGATGTGCAGACAGTAATGTCTGTAACTCCCCTTCCACCTCCTCTTGCACTGTGAGCCAAGCTGTACTGTATGTTTTTGTTTTTGCCCTATGTCTTGGATTGTGCCTAAAAATAGGGCTAATTTTAGTCCAGTGCATTTACCTGGTTACCAAATAAATCAAATCCAATCAAATATGGTCACCTTTAATGTCAAGGCCACTCCCAGCTCCTCACCAAAGATGGCTCTCAAGCAGGGGTAAATATGTACTATAACTTCCTCCCTCCTGTAGTGGCAAGTGAATCCTGTCTCCTACAGTGCTGAGTGAATACCACACCCTCCAGGAGTGAGCAACTCCTTCCCCCAAGAGTGGCAAGCAAGTCCCTCCATTTGGAGTGGCATGTGAGCTGCACCCCCTGGAAGGAAGAACAAAGCTCTCCCCATGGAGTGTTGAGTGAGTCCCCCCCGTACGGAGAGGTAGGCGAGTCCCTCTCCCGGGAGTGGTGAGCAAGTCTCTCCCTTGGAGTGGCAAGCAAATGCCTCACCCTTGGGCGGTGAGCTCCTTCCTCCTGGAGCATGATCGAGTCTCGCCCTCTGGGGCAGTAAATGAGTAACTCCCCCTTTACTAGCAAGCAAGTCTCTTACCCTGGACTAGCGAGTCCCTCCTCCTGGAGTGGTGATCAAGTCCCTTCACCTGGAGTGTGAACACACTGCTTCAAAATGGCACATTTGACTACATCATCACTGTCTGGGAATCAGACTTGTTATGCGCAGGAACCCTGGTCTCCCACATATAAACACATCGCAATAGCCCCAGCGCCACCATACTAGGCAGAAAGCTTTCTTTAAAAACCAGTTGTAAATTGAAATTAAAATGATAATTAAGTGTCTTGTCAAAGTTGGGTCATACTGTAAACATTGGAATGGGGGAGGGGACAGTGGCGCGCTACACCAGAGCATGTGCCCTAGTGAAAAAAATGCATGTCCTAGTTGGAGACCCATATGGTGACTAGCATCCCCCCCGATAGCATCAATATGTTGCTGCCAGCTGTTGTGCCCCCCCCCCCAGCTCATACCCTGGTAACCAACAGAAGCTGGAGCTGCCACTGAGGTGAGGGAATACAACAGTACTTTTAAGATCCAGGCCCTTGTAGTCTCATTTGGTTAGACGTCTTCCCTCAGTGATTCATACATCTATTCCCCTGCATAATATTCCTAGTGTTTTGCAGGATGTTACCCAGGGCTTTTGTTATATCCTGTGACATTTCAATGCTCCCAGCATGTATTTCACCAAGCAATGCAAACATTAAAGTTTGCTGCTTTAGAATTCAAAAATAACAACTAAAATATTCAAGTCAGTTTTGCTATGTGTGCCAACAGGAACAAACAATGACAGTATTTATTTTGAAAGAATGATGCATGTTCAAACATTTCATAGCTGTTATGCATATTCTTAGCATCCAACTCTTTCCAAGCCATACAATATCTGCTCTTTATATTAATGGCACTGCAGGGGATGAGGTCATGTAAACAGCTGTCTTTCAGGCTAAAAAGACAATACTTTATTTCATTGACTACTATTAACTGCATTTGGGAAGACCCTGTTTACAGCAAATATGTCTCCAAAGCCTGATGTCTGAATCCCTGGCAGTTAGCAGCTGAGCCTAATACTAGGAGTCAGCATGTTCAAATCTCACCTTAGTCGATTTGGCCTATCATGATATCAAGGTGAATTAGTACACAAAATGCAAGGCTATCACATCCATGACCTTGTAACCAAGATACTACAGGAAAAAAATTTTTTAAATTGCCAGAGGAAAAGTCACTACGTATAAACCTAATTTGCCCTTCATTTAGAAATAGGTGGTTCCCCCAAAAGTATATTTTTAATATGAGTAATCTGATAGATTACCTTCCTCAGTTTAAAGCTGGAAAAGTACCTTGAAAAAAACACATTTCTAGATAGTACTGCTACGACAGCAGTAAAGTGGTTTAAATGCCCCTTTCCAGCTGTAAAGCATCTCTTTTTTTTTTATAATCCAGATATTTTAAACTAGTTAGCATTTTCTATCTGCCACTATATGCTCAGGTGAGCAGATCATTGGCTAGATAGTCCATTTTGATCTTCACCTTGATGGTAGATTTGACAGTTATGATCTCAGCTGGACAAAGATGATTAGCTATCAAACAATATAATCCACTGTCCATCATCCGGGGGAGGGGGGGTTGGTCACTAATGTCCTTTTTTGACACATCTGAACAGATACAATATTAACTATTTTAAAATGGGAAAAGAAAATCCTTCATCCTGATTCGTCAATAGCCGTGCATTAGAAGTGTCTAATTCACAGCTAAAAAGAGGTTCTGGCAACATGGACACAGCACCCATATTTAATTAATGTACAGTTAAGAATGTTCATTTTTATTTAGAATATTAAGGACTGTCTTTTTTCCTGTAAAAAAAACTCAGCAGCCTCACACAGTCAGTATCCTTTTACTCCTCTCCATCAAAATCATTTTTTTGTAAACAGCCTAAATCAATTTTTTTCTCTTTCTTTCATTCTTTATCTTTTGTCTCTATATGACAAAAACTAATCCTCATCTCCATCCCATACTCACCCACCTGCCCACCAAGTCCTTTGCTCATTCCTGCCAATTACTCTCAAACAGAGCCAAACTGTACACTTTCTTAGTTGTATCCATTTGAATCTGATTTCTTTCTGGGTATGTTGTTGGACAGACCAAAGGAACAGAACACTCAGAAGTTGACAGCTTACACCACTTTACAAATGATAAATACTTTTTTTATTTTAAGGTGCATACACCATCGAACATGACACAGATCAGCCCCACTAGGGTCCTTACCCCCGCACTTCACTCCACTTGAGCTTCCTTAGGGGGTGTACCCAGTTTGTGAAACAGCCCATTTTTAGATAGACAATTGATGTCATTGTTGCCACATCATGTAAAGTGGCATGGGTCATTCCAGGCTGTTTTAAAGTGCACAGAAAAATGACATGTGCAAAGTGCTTTAGTGTGCTAGTTCATTTAACTCAATTTCTTAAAGAGCTACTGATGCCTCAAAACAAACTTTAAAAAAATATAATGATTAGGTACAATTCTGCATGCATTCCATTTATATTTTATACATTTTTCTTCCCCATTATTTATTACTAAAGAAATCTGCATGATATATGATCTTTATCCATTAGAGTTCCTTTAGAGTCCATCTGCCTCTCTAGCTTACTCCCTACTTCAGGTAATAATCCTCTGTTGTGACATCACAATTTGTTGTCAGTGGGAGCAACTGTGATATCACAAGCAGTGCTCTATGACTTCAGGTAGGGAGAAAGCAGTAGGAATAGGCAACTCTTCAGGAGCAAAGATCCTGTTTTCATACAAATGACCTCAGCAATAAATAATGAGGAGGAGGATTACAGCACTAATGGGAAATACAAGCTTGATTGTGTCTAAATACTAGGTTTTGTTAAAGTTCTCCTGAACATGTCACCAGCTCTTTATTTATTTATTTATTTATTTAGATTTTGTTTACCGGGTAAGCCCACTGAGACCGATGGTCCCCTTTTCAGGAGCGACCCGGAGTTAGTTACAGAAAAGGACATATTGAAAACAGTTATACACAGTATACAGAAGTTACATTAGTTACATTTGTTACACAGTATTACATTTGCTATATTTATACAGGGGTAGTACTCTGGTTCACAAGCAGACTCACATATTATATACAGTACGCATGTATTCACACATTATGCACAAAATGTACAATATTTACATCAGTGTACATTGGAAGCAGTGTATAGGGAAGTAACCAGTTTAAGTATGAATTGTCTATATTAGAATTCCATGACAAATTAAAGGGATTGTTCAAAGCAGTGCAGCAGTCAAACGAAAAAGGCCTGGGGAGCTAGCGGTTACAGCCACAGAGACTAAGGTTGAGAAAATATAGTTTGAGTCCATTTTTGAACTGGGTGAGGGTGGTTGAGTTCTTCAAGCTAGGTGGTAGGGAATTCCATAGGTAGGGGGCGGCAAATTTGAAGGAACGATTGCCATAGTTGGAGCACATCCTAGGGATATCGAGGAGGTGGTTTGCAGTTGATCTCAGGGTTCGGGTATGTCTTTTGGGAGAGAGTAGTCCTCGAAGATGGGGAGGGGAACCGAGATTAGTGAACTTGAAAGTTAGGCAAGCAACAGGATAGGCTAGTTTGTGCCAGAGAGTGGGCCAGTTAAGTTCCTTTAGGGCCTCACAATGATCTCCTAGGCGAGGAGTTTGTGGTAAAGTGAGCCACATGGTTATATAGTACGGAAAGTTTATTGTATTCAGACTCTCGGAGGAACTGCAGCAGTGGGGCTCCATATAGGATGGATGGGAGAAGATTGCAGCAGGCAATTGCATGGTGTGCAGTAGAGGATAGAGAGTTTCCCAGATGGTAAAGGAGGCCAATCTTTAGATGGGTGGACCTGGTTATGGAATCAATATGGGATAGGTAGGTCATATCCTGGTCTAGATGGATCCCAAGATATTTAAAACTGGGCATGACCTCAACTCTTTTTCCTTGGCTGGTGCTGATCTGGAGAAGCTGACTTCTGTCTGAGCCAAGTCGTCTAGAGCCAAACAATAAGGCTTTAGTTTTTTCATCATTGAGAATAAGGGAGTTTGCGGAGAACCAGGCCTCAAGAGTGGAGAGACTATCCTGAAGTTTTGTTGAGATGACGCTAGGTTGGGAGTCACTGCAGTATATGACAGTGTCATCAGCATATAGAATGAGATTGCTGTGAGGGCAGTTTCCCTCTATGTCATTGAGGAAGAATGAGAAAAGCAGAGGGCCCAGGATTGAGCCCTGGGGGTACCCCGGCAGAGACTGATCTGGGTCCAGAATGTGTACCCTTCCAGCGGACTTTTTTGGGAACGGTCACTCAGATAGCTCTTAAACCAGGAATGGGAGTGGTGATACAGTCCTAGGAGCAGGAGTTTAGAGAGGAGGAGATTATGGTTAACCAGGTCAAAGGCCTTGGATAGGTCAATGAAGAGGGTGCCCATTGGGGAGCCTTG
The DNA here is from genome assembly GCA_016271365.2 of Neoceratodus forsteri. Lineage (NCBI taxonomy): Eukaryota > Metazoa > Chordata > Ceratodontiformes > Ceratodontidae > Neoceratodus > Neoceratodus forsteri. The sequence goes on from CM057451.1 coordinate 103,636,820, forward strand.
GTCCATATGGGAGAGGATGTCCGTGGTGAGCCGGATGAGTGCAGTGTCGGTACCATGACCCTTTCTAAAGCCATGCTGGACATCAGCCATGAGTAAGTGCTGCTCAAGGTAGTCTTGTAGCTGATTTGAGACTAGTCTTTCTTGAATCTTCCCAAGGGGACTGAGAAGGGAGATTGGTCTGTAATTTCCCAATTTGTCTCGGGGCCCACTTTTGTGGACAGGTACAATGGTCGCTACCTTCCACATTTTTGGGACCAGGCCATCCTGAAGTGACCTATTTATGAGCAAGGTGACAGGATGGGCGATGGCCGGGGCGGCTGCCCTCAGAAGGCGAGGCTCAAGTTGGTCATGTCCTATGGAGGAAGAAGGGTTAATTTTGCATAAGAGAGGTAGTACCTCTGTCTGTTTGACCAGTTTTAGGAGGAATTGAGGTCAAAGATGAAACCATGTGTCCCCTGTGTAAGGGTTAGGCCTGGGGAGGACCGGGGAGGGAGACACACTCAGGGTAGAGAAGGAGGCACAGAATGCCTCAACAATTACCACTGGGTCCTTTGTCAGAGAGTCCCCCACCATGATGGAGTCCATTTGACTAGCTGAGGAGTCCTTGATAAGTTGGTTAATGTGTCCCCAGAATTTTTTGGGATCCCGTAGGTGCCTAGTTTGTAGGTCATTTAGGTATTGAGACTTGGCTTTTTTTGAGGATTTCTTGCACTGATTTCTCAGCTCTCTGTACTTTTCCCAGTCTATTGGGCTGCCAGAGGATTTGAAAGTACCCCATGCTCTGTACCGGAGGAGCATAGTATGCTTGAGGCACGGGCTCAGCCATTTATGACATTTTCCCTGTACCCTGAGCTTTTTTATGGGCATGCTATATTCTATGCAGACAAAAGATCTGGGTGAAGTGATTCAAGTGCATCATCGAGTGTGGGAGAGAGATGATAGGGGCCCAGTCATGTGCTACAAATGGAGCAGAAATCAGCAGGTACAAACCTACTGTAGTTTCTCGCTATCGACCTTTGCAATTTTTGGAGGCTTATTGGACCAAATGCAGAAAGTAGGCGAGTGATCACTCAAGGAGTCAGCCATAATCCCAGCTGACAGTATACGGCCCCGGGCAGGAGACGAGGATCCAGTCAATGAGAGAGTGGTTTCCAGTCCTGGGGTTGTGCCTTGTGGGGAGGTCTATGACCTGGGTAAATGCGGAGCCAAGTAATGAAGTTTTAGTAGGGGAGGAGAGCAGGGACGGCCAGTGGAGATTGAAGACCCCGAGGAGAATGGTCTCCCCCGGGGAGTAGTCCTCAAGGTGGCTAGTTATGGCTTCCAGGGAGGAGGCAGCAGATTGTGGGGGAATGTAGACACCACCTATTGTAAGGGGTTTGGTGTTTCCAAGTAGAACTTTTATGAGCAGCATTTCAGCCAGGGGGTCACTGTGAGAAGGGGAGTCCAGCTCAGACCCTTGAAAGTCTGTGCTAACGTAGATGATGACTCCACCTCCATTTCTCCCTAGCCTATCTTTTCTAAAAGTATGGTATCCCAATGGGTCCACTTCATGAGGGAGGATCTGCGGTTTGAGCCAAGTTTCTGTCAAGGCTAGTATGTCAGGCTTATATAGTGCCACCCATGCCTCAAGGTCTTGGAATTTGTGCCTTAGGCTACATATGTTCATGTGAGCAATTTTGAGCCCTTTGGTATCAGCCCACGAGGGGCATAAGGGGTTGTTGAGAGTGAGATTTGGGGAGATAGGACCTGGATTAGATTCTATGTCCCCCCCAAGGACTAGGAGGATCCTGCTCATATGTCCTGGAGGTAGGTAAGGAGGGGGGAGTGTCAGTCATCCATCACTCCCCTTTATGAGAGATACCTCAGCAACACCTTGTATGTCTAGCAAGGGTCCAGGCAGGTTTAGGTTTAAAAGGCACATGTTTAGGGGGATCATTTTGAGCTCAGTGCCAGAGATGAGATTCATTGGATAAGGTAGTATTGCAGTCTGATACCGCCAAAAAAGTTAGGTAAAGGGTTGTATACTCGAAGATGTTGCTAGGGATTTGCCAAGGATAGTTTGAGTACATGTTAAACAGCTGCTGGGAAGGAAATTAAGGGGGCGGCTTCACTTTTGTGGATTAAATATAGCAGAGCAGCAGGAAAAGTATTGTCAGGGATTTGGGAGACAATTTGGTAGCTACAGTGAGAGTTTGAGTGGAGAGCATCATGGAGGTATTGCCAGGGATAAGTGTAACAATTTGGCAGCTGCTGCAGGAGTTTTAGTGTGAGGTTTCTCTTATAGATCATAGGTAGCAGGGGGCCTCTAGTGGTGAAACTGCGTAGTTTTCTGAAATCATCAGTACAGAGCTGAAGGATTTTATGGGAGAGAAATTAACTATCCCAGCGAGGACAAAGGGGGCCCCTAGTGGAGAAACATTATAGGTTGCCAATGGTAAAGTGAGCTGATAGGTATTTTCAGTTCACATGACCAGCCCACTGCATATAAATTTAAGCACCGACCAAGGGTGGTGGCGGGGGTGGTGGGGCAGCTGGCAAAGCCAGCGGGGCAGAGCCGTTACGGCGCCGGGCCTCCAGCAACAGCCTCACAGTAGGGAGAAGGGCTCATGTGGCGATGAAACCAGGAGAAAAGTGGACACAGTTGGGAGCAGCTGTTTCTTATTGCAGGAGGTGAGCCCCTTTAATTAAATTGCAGTGTCAGAAATATCTCTCGTTTGTCCCTTTTTGTTCTCGGTGAAAAATTACCTGTGTGCGGCGTTTGGGGCGGGGGAGGGCAGGTGCAGAGGCCCTCTCGAACCTCACGGACGGTCCCCTTGAACCTGTTGAGGGAGATAGAGGAGGTGAGCAGCAGACTTAAGTAGTGAGCAAAATAGGGGGAGGGGGCCTTATGTGGAAGCCCAGGAATTAACACAAATACAATCAGGCAGCCACAAACGCAGTCTACAGAGGACACAACAGAAGTTTTCAACTCCCAGCAGTTTAAAAAGCACGCTTAGTGCTGAAGGCACGTTCCAAAAGAATAAAATTAAAGTACTTTATCAGCGGCACCGTATATTGTAACTCCAGCAGACAATATGAAAACATTACCCAGGAATCAGTAAATGCACTTTATCAGAGGCACTGTTAATTTTTAGTAACCCAATATCTTTAACCAAAATGCGCCTAGTACTGAAAAATTATGCACATTCCCCAGGAATTATCACAGCACTATATATTTAGTACTCCAAGTAGTTTAAAAAACGTGCCTAGTACTGAAAATTGTGTAAGTTCCATGAATTGCACAGACACTTTATCAGAAGCCCATAAACTTATGATTAGGCTTCCAGCAATCTTCCTTACAAGGAGCTCCAATTTAACAGATTCTAGAGCCAGAAAAACAGTCTCAACATCTGCGCCGACACAAAATGGCGCCGGGCCTCCAGCAACAGCCTCACAGCAGCTAGAAGGGCTCGTGTGGCGATGAAACCAGGAGAAAAGTGGCCACAGTTGGGAGCAGCTGTTTCTTATTGCAGGAAGTGAGCCCCTTTAATTAAATTGCAGTGTCAGAAATATCTCTCGTTTGTCCCTTTTTGTTCTCGCCAAAAAATTACCTGTGTGCAGCATTTCGGGGGCAGGGGAGGGCAGGTGCAGAGGCCCTCTCGAACCTCAAGGACGGTCCCCTCAAACCTGTTGAGGGAGATAGAGGAGGTGAGCAGTAGACTTAAGTAGTGAGCGAAACAGGGGGAGGGGGCCTATTGTGGAAGCCCAGGAATTAACACAAATACAAGCAGACAGCCACCAACGCAGTCTACAGAGGACGCAACAGAAGTTTTCTACTCCCAGCAGTTTATAAAGCATGCTTAGTGCTGAAGGCATGTTCCCCAAGAATAAAATTAAAGTACTTTATCAGTGGCACCGTATATTATAACCCCAGCAGAAAATATGAAAACATTACCCAGGAATCAGTAAATGCACTTTATCAGAGGCACTGTTAATTTTTAGTAACCCAATATTTTTTACCAAAACGGGCCTAGTACTGAAAAATTATGCACATTCCCCAGGAATTATCACAGCACTATATATTTAGTACTCCAAGTAGTTTAAAAAACGTGCCTAGTACTGAAAATTGTGTAAGTTCCATGAATTGCACAGAAGCTTTATCAGAAGCCCATAAACTTATGATTACGCTCCCAGCAGTCTTCCTTACAAGAAGCTCCAATTTCACAGATTCTAGAGCCAGAAAAACAGTCTCAACATCTGCGCCGACACAAAATGGCACCGGCCTCCATCAACAGCCTCACAGCAGCCAGAAGGGCTCATGTGGCAATGAAACCAGGAGAAAAGTGGCCACAGTTGGGAGCAGCTGTTTCTTATTGCAGGAAGTGAGCCCCTTTAATTAAATTGCAGTGTCAGAAATATCTCTCGTTTGTCCCTTTGTGTTCTCGGCAAAAAATTACCTGTGTGCGGCGTTTCGGGGGCGGGGGAGGGCACGTGCAGAGGCCCTCTCGAACCTCACGGTCGGGCCCCTCTAACCTGTTGAGGGAGATAGAGGAGGTGAGCAGCAGACTTAAGTAGTGAGCGAAAGAGGGGAAGGGGGCGTATTGTGGAAGTCCAGGAATTAACACAATTACAAGCAGGCAGCCACCAACGCAGTCTACAGAGGACGCAACAGAAGTTTTCAACTGCCAGCAGTTTAAAAAGCGCACTTAGCGCTGAAGGAACGTTCCCCAAGAATAAAATTAAAGAACTTTATGAGTGGCACCGTATATTATAACCCCAGCCGAAAATATGAAAATGTTACCCAGGAATCAGTAAATGCACTTTATCAGAGGCACTGTTAATTTTTAGTAACCCAATATTTTTTACCAAAACGCGCCTAGTACTGAAAAATTATGCACATTCCCAAGGAATTATCACAGCACTATATATTTAGTACTCCAAATAGTTTAAAAAACGTGCCTGTTACTGAAAATTGTGTAAGTTCCATGGATTGCACCGTCGCTTTATCGGAAGGACATAAACTTATGATTAGGCTCCCAGCAATCTTCCTTACAAGGAGCACCAATTTCATAGATTCTAGAGCCAGAAAAACAGTCTCAACATCCGCGCCGACACAAAATGGCGCCGGGCCTCCAGCAACAGCCTCACAGCAGCCAGAAGGGCTCATGTGGCGATGTAACCAGGAGAAAAGTGGCCACAGTTGGGAGCAGCAGTTTCTTATTGCAGGAGGTGAGCCCCTTTAATTAAATTGCAGTGTCAGAAATCTCTCTCGTTTTTCCATTTTTGTTCTTGGCAAAAAATTACCTGTGTGCGGCGTTTCGGGTGGGGAGGGCAGTTGCAGAGGCCCTCTCGAACCTCAAGGATGGTCCCTTCGAACCTGTTGTGGGAGATAGAGAAGGTGAGCAACAGACTTAAGTAGTGAGCGAAGTAGGGGGAGAGGGCCTATTATGGAAGCCCAGGAAATAACAGAAATAAAAGCAGGCAGCCAACAATGCAGTCTACAGAGGGCGCAACAGAAGTTTTCAAGTCCCAGCAGTTTAAAAAGCACGCTTAGCGCTGAAGGCACGTTCGCCAAGAATAAAATTAAAGTACTTTATCAGTGGCACCGTATATTACAACCCCAGCAAAAAATATGAAAACATTACCCAGGAATCAGTAAATGTACTTTATCAGAGGCACTGTTGATTTTTAGTAACCCAATATTGTTTACCAAAACGCGCTTAGAACTGAAAAATTATGCACATTCCCCAGGAATTATAACAGCACTATATATTTAGTACTCCAAGTAGTTTAAAAAACGTGCTAAGTACTGAAAATTGTGTAAGTTCCATGAATTGCACAGAAGCTTTATCAGAAGCCCATAAACTTATGATTAGGCTCCCAGCAATCTTCCTTACAAGGAGCGCCAATTTCACAGATTCTAGAGCCATAAAAACAGTCTCAACATCTGCGCCGACACAAAATGGCGCCGGGCCTCCAGCAACAGCCTCACAGCAGCCAGAAGGGCTTGTGTGGCGATGAAAACAGGAGAAAAGTGGCCACAGTTGGGAGCAGCTGTTTCTTATTGCAGGAGGTGAGCCCCTTTAATTAAACTGCAGTGTCAGAAATATCTCTCATTTGTCCCTTTTTGTTCTCGGCGAAAAATTACCTGTGTGCGGCATTTCGGGGGGGGAGGGCAGGTGCAGAGGCCCTCTCAAACCACACGGATGGTCCCCTTGAACCTGTTGAGGGAGATAGAGGAGGTGAGCAACAGACTTAAGTAGTGAGCGAAATAGGGGAAGGGGGCCTATTGTGGAAGCCCAGGAATTAACACAAATACAAGCAGGCAGCCACCAACGCAGTCTACAGAGGACGCAACAGAAATTTTCAAATCCCAGCAGTTTAAAAAGCGCGCTTAGCGCTGAAGGCATGTTCCCTAAGAATGAAATTAATGTACTTTATCAGTGGCACCGTATATTATAACCCCAGCAGAAAATATGAAAACATTACCCAGGAATCAGTAAATGCACTTCATCAGAGGCACTATTAATGTTTAGTAACCCAATATTTTTTACCAAAACGTGCCTTGTACTGAAAAATTATGCACGTTCCCCAAGAATTATCACAGCACTATATATTTAGCACTCCAAGTAGTTTAAAAAACATGCCTAGTACTGAAAATTGTGTAAATTCCATGAATTGCACAAACGCTTTATCAGAAGCCCATAAACTTTGATTAGGCTCCCAGCAATCTTCCTTACAAGGAGCTCCAATTTCACAGATTCTAGAGCCAGAAAAACAGTCTCAACATCTGTGCCGTCACAAAATGGCGCCGGGCCTCCATCAACAGCCACACAGCAGCCAGAAGAGCTAGTGTGGCGATGAAACCAGGAGAAAAGTGGCCACAGTTTGGAGCAGCTGTTTCTTAATGCAGGAAGTGAGCCCCTTTAATTAAACTGCAGTGTCAGAAATATCTCTCGTTTGTCCCTTTTTGTTCTCGACAAAAAAATTACCAAGTGTGCGGCTGATAGGAGGCAGGTGCAGTGGCTCTACTGAACCTCACGGACAGTCCCCCCGAACCTGTTGAGGGAGATAGAGGAGGTGAGCAGCAGACTTAAGTAGTGAGCGAAATAGGGGGAGGGGGCCTATTGTGGAAGCCCAGGAATTAACACAAATACAAGCAGGCAGCCACCAATGCAGTCTACAGAGGACGGAACAGAAGTTTTCAACTCCCAGCAATTTAAAAAGCGCGATAGCGCTGAAGGCACGCTCCCCAAGAATAAAATTAAAGTACTTTATCAGTGGCACCGTATATTATAACCCCAGCTGAAAATATGAAAACATTACCCAGGAATCAGTAAATGCACTTTATCAGAGGCACTGTTAATTTTTAGTAACCCAATATTTTTTTCCAAAACACGCCTAGTACTTATAAATTATGCACATTCCCCAGGAATTATCACAGCACTATATATTTAGCACTCCATTTAGTTTAAAAAACATGTCTAGTACTGAAAATTGTGTAAATTCCATGAATTGCACAAACGCTTTATCGGAAGCCCATAAACTTATGATTAGGCTCCCAGCAATCTTCCTTACAAGGAGCATCAATTTCACAGATTCTAGAGCCAGAAAAACAGTCTCAACATCTGCGCCGACACAAAATGGCGCTGGGTCTCCAGCAACTGCCTCACAGCAGCCAGAAGGGCTTGTGTGGCGATGAAAACAGGAGAAAAGTGGCCACAGTTGGGAGCGGCTGTTTCTTATTGCAGGAGGTGAGCCCCTTTAATTAAGAATTTAACACAAATACAAGCAGGCAGCCACCAACGCAGTCTACAGAGGACGGAACAGAAGCTAACTACCAGCCACTTAAAAAGCGCTGCTTAGCTGAAGGCATGCTTCCAAGAATAAAATTAGCACTTTTATCTGTGGCACCGTGATATTATAACCTCCCAGCTGAAAATATGAAAACATTACCCCGAATCAGTAAATGCACTTTTATCAGAGGCACTGTTAATTTTTAGTAACCTCCATCATTTTTTACAAACACGCTAGTACTGAAAAATTATGCACATTCCCCAGGAATTATCAAAGCACTATATATTTAGCACTCCATTTAGTGTTTAAAAACGTGTCTAGTACTGAAAATTGTGTAAGTTCCATGAATTGCACAAACGCTTTATCGGAAGCTCATAAACTTATGATTAGGCTCAGCAATCTTGCTTATCAGGAGCGCCAATTTCATAGATTCTAGAGCCAGAAAATAGTCTGAACATCTGCTCCGGCACACAAATGGCTGGCCTCCAGCAACAGCCCCACAGCAGCCAGAAGGGTTTGTGTGGCAATGAAAACAGGAGATAAGTGGTATCAGTTGGGAGCAGCTGTTTCTTATTGCAGGAGGTGAGCCCTTTAATTAAAACTGCAGTGTCAGAAATTTCTCCCATTTGTCCCTTTTGTTCTGGCGAAAAATTACCTGTGAGCGTGTCTGGGGGTGGGGAGGGTTGTAGGCCCTCTCGAACCTCACGCGGACGATCCCTGAACCTGTTGAGGGAGATAGGAGGAGGGAGCAGCAGACTTTAGTAGTGAGCGAAATAGGGAGAGGGGCCTATTGTGGAGCCCAGGAATTAACACAAATACAAGCAGGCAGCCACCAACGCAGTCTCCAGAGGACGCAACAGAAGTTTTCAAATCCAGCAGTTTAAAAAGCGCTTAGCAAATGAAGGCATGTTCCCAAGAATAAAATTAAAGTACTTTTATCAGTGGCACCGGTAATTATAACCCCAGCAGAAAAATATGGAAATAATAATACCTAGGAATCAGTAAAATGCACTTCATCAGAGGCACTATTAATTTTAGTAACCCAATATTTTTACCAAAACGCCTTGTACTGAAAAATTATGCACATTCCCCAAGAATTTATCTCAGCACTATATATTTAGTACTCCAGGTGTTTAAAACGTGCCTAGTACTGAAAATTGTATAAATTCACCGAATTGTACAGACGCTTATCAGAAGCCCATAAACTTATGATTAGGGCTCCCAGCAATCTTCCTTACAAGGAGTGCTACTTCTTAGATTCTAGAGCCAGAAAACAGTCTCAACATCTGCGCTTGACACAAATGGCGCTGCCTCCAGCAACAGCCTCACAGCAGCCAGAAGGGGCTCTGTGGCGATGAAACCAGGAGAAAAGAGGCCACAGTTGGTACAGCTGTCCTGTTGCTGGAGGTGAGCCCTTTAATTAAACTGCAGTGCCAGAAATATCTCGCTTATCCCTTTTTTCTCGAGCAAAACTACCTTGTGCGCGTGGGACCGGGGAGGGTAGTTGCAGAGGCCTCTGTACTCAAGGATGGTCCTTCAACCTGTTAGGGAGATAGAGGAGGTGAGCAGTAGACTTAAGTAGTGAGCGAAATAGGGGGAGGGGGCCTATTGTGGAAGCCCAGGAAATAGCACAAATAAAAGCAGGCAGCCAACAACGCAGTATACAGAGGGCGCAACAGAAGTTTTCAAGTCCCAGCAGTTTAAAAAGCACGCTTAGCGCTGAAGGCACGTTCGCCAAGAATAAAATTAAAGTACTTCATCAGTGGCACTGTATATTACAACCCCAGCAAAAAATATGAAAACATTTACCAGGAATCAGTAAATGTACTTTATCAGAGGCACTGTTAATTTTTAGTAACCCAATATTGTTTACCAAAACGCGCTTAGTACTGAAAAATTATGCACATTCCCCTGGAATTATAAGAGCACTATATATTTAGTACTCCAAGTAGTTTAAAAAACGTGCCTAGTACTGAAAATTGTGTAAGTTCCATGAATTGCACTACAGGCTTTTCTGAAGGCTCATAAACTCTATGATTAGGCTCCCAGAAATTTTTCCTTACAAGGAGCGCCAATTTCATAGATTCTAGAGCCAGAAAACAGTCTCAACATCTGGCCGACACAAAATGGTGCCTGGCCTCCAGCAACAGCCCTCACAGCAGCCAGAAGGGCTCGTGTGGCGATGAAACCAGGAGATAAGTGGCCAAGTTGGGAGCAGCTGTTTTATTGCAGGAGGTGAGCCTTTAATTAAATTGTAGAGTCAGAAATATTCTCTGCTTGTCCCTTTTGTTCTCGTGAAAATTACCTAAAAGCGGCGCTGGGCGTGGGGAGGGCAGGTGCAGGTTCTCTCGAACTCTCATGGACGGTCCCCGAACCTGTTGAGGGAGATAGAGGAGGTGAGCAGTAGACTTAAGTAGTGAGTGAAATAGGGGGGAGCCTATTGTGAAGCCCAGGAATTAACACAATTACAAGAAGGCAGCCACCATCTGCAGTCTACAGAGGACGCAACAGAAGTTTTCAACCCCAGCAGTTTAAAAGCACGCTTAGCTGAAGGCAAATTTCAAGAATAAAATTAAAGTACTTATCAGTGGCACCGTGATATTATAACCCCAGCTGAAAATATGAAAACATTACCCAGGAATCAGTGAATGCTTTTATCAGAGGCACTGTTAATTTATTGTAACCAAAATGTTTTTACCAAACCGCTTAGTACTGAAAAATTTTGCACATCCTAGGAATTATCACAGCACTATATATTTAGTACTCCAAGTAGTTTAAAAACGTGTTTAGTACTGAAAATTGTGTAAATTCCATGAATTGCACAAACGCTTTATCGGAAGTCCATAAACTTGATTAGGCTCCCAGCAATCTTCCCTTACAAGGAGCTCCATCTCACAGATTCTAGAGCCAGAAAACAGTCTCAACATCTGGGCGCACACAAAATGGCGCTGGCCTCCATCAACAGCCCCACAGCAGCCAGAAGAGATGGTGTGGTGATGAAACCTGGAGAAAATTGGCCAGTTTGGAGCAGCTGTTTCTATTGCAGGAAGAGCCCCTTTAATTAAGCTGCAGTGTCAGAAATATCTCGTTTGTCCCTTTTTGTTCTCGTGAAAAATTACCTGTGTGCAGGCGTTTGAGGGAGGGCAGGTGCAGTGGCCTCTTGAACTCACGGACGGTCCCCAACCTGTTGAGGGAGAGGAGGAGGAACAGCAGACTTAAGTTGTGAGCGAAATTGGGGGAGGGGCCTATTAGTGAAGCTCCAGGAATTAACACAAATACAAGCAGGCAGCCACCAACGCAGTCTACACAGGATTCAACGGAAGTTTCTAACTCCCAGCACTTAAAAAGCGCTGCTGAGCGCTGAAGGCACGCCTCCAAGAATAAAATTAAAGTACTTTATCAGTGGCAACTGTATTTTATAACCCCAGCTGAAAATATGAAAACATTACACAGGAATCTGTAATGCACTTATCAGAGGCACTGTTAACTTTTAGTAACCCAATATTTTTTCCAAAACACGCTTAGTACTGAAAAATTATGCACATATTCTCAGGAATTATCAAAGCACTATATATTTAGCACTCCATTTATTTTAAAAACGTGGTCTGTACTGAAAATTGTAAATTTCATGAATTGCACAAGACGCTTTATCGGAAGCCCATAAACTTATGATTAGGCTCCTCAGCAATCTTCCTTATAAGGAGCTCTAATTTCATAGATTCCAGAGCCAGAAAACAGTCTCAACATCTGCGCCGACATAAATGGCGCCTGGCCTCAGCAACAGCCTCACAGCAGCTAGAAGGGCTTGTGTATGAAGAAAACAGGAGAAAAGTGGCCACAGTTGGGAGCAGCTGTTTTTATTGCAGGAGGTGAGCCCCTTTAATTAAACTGCAGGTCAGAAATATCCTCATTTTTCCTTTTTCTTCCAGTGAAAAATTACCTAAAGTGGCTGCTCGGGGCGGGAGGGTGGCAGAGGCCCTCGAACCATCATGGACGTCCCCCGAACCTTGAGGGAGATAGAGGAGGTGAGCAACAGACTTAGTAGTGAGCTAATAGGGAGGGGCCTTGTGGAAGCTTCAGGAATTAACACAAATACAAGCAGGCAGCCACCAGCGCAGTTCATGAGGACGCTAAACAGAAGTTTTCAAATCCCAGTAGTTATAAAAGCCGCTAGCGCTGAAGGCATGTTCCCAAGAATAAAATTAAAGTACTTTATCAGTGGCACTGTATATTGTAACCCCAGCAGAAAATATGGAAAACATTACCCAGGAATCAGTAAATGCACTTCATCAGAGGCACTATTAATTTTTAGTAACCCAATATTTTTACCAAAACGCCGCTTTATACAAAAAAATTATGCACATTCCCTAAGAATTATCACAGCACTATATATTTAATACTCCAGTAGTTTAAAAACGGCCTAGTACTGAAAATTGTATAAATTCCATGAATTGCATAGACGGTTTATCAGAAGCCCATAAACTTATGATTAGGTCTCAGCAATCTTCCTTACAAGGAGTGCCAATTCACAGAGATTCTAGAGCCAGAAAAAAGTCTCAACATCTGCGCTGACACAAATGGCGGCCGAGCCTCCAGCAACAGCCCTCACAGCAGCCAGAAGGGCTCATGTGGTGATGAAACCAGTAGAAAAGTGGCCACAGTTGGGGCAGCTGTTTCCTATTGCTGGAGGTGAGCCCCTTAATTAAATTGCAGTGCCAGAAATATCTCTCGTTTATCCCTTTGTTCTCGTGAAAATTACCTGTAGGCGGCGATGTTGGGGCCGGGGAGGGCAGGTGCAGAGGCCCTCTCGAACCTGTTGAGGGAGATAGAGGAGGTGAGCAGCAGACTTTAGTAGTGAGCGAAATAGGGAGGGGCCTATTGTGGTGCCAGGAATTAACACAAACACAAGCAGGCAGCCACCAACGAAGCTCACAGAGGACGCAACAGAAGTTTTCAACCCTAGCAGTTTAAAAGCTTGCATAGCGCTGAAGGCACGCCCCAAGAATAAAATTAAAGTTCTTTATCAGTGGCACCGTATATTATAACCCAGCTGAAAATATGAAAGCATTACCCAGGAATCAGTAAATGCACTTTATCAGAGGCACTGTTAATTTTAGTAACCCAATATTTTTTCCAAAACGCACCTAGTACTGAAAAATTATGTACATTCCCCAGAATTACAAAGCACTATATATTTAATACTCCATTTAGTTTAAAACGTGTTTAGTACTGAAAATTGTGTAATTCCATGAATTTCACAACGCTTTATCGGAAGCCCATAAACTTATGATTAGGCTCTCAGCAATCTTCCTTGCATAGGAGCCACTTTCAAGATTCTAGAGCCAGAAAACAGTCTCAACATCTGCGCCGACACAAATGGCTGCTGGCCTCCAGCAACAGCCTCACAGCAGCCAGAAGGGCTCGTGGTATGGCGAAACCAGGAGAAAGTGGCTACAGTTTGGACAGCTGTTTCTTATTGCAGGAGGTGAGCCTTTAAATTAAATTGCAGTAAGTAATATCTCTCTGCTTGTCCTTTTGTTCTCGTGAAAAATTACCTAAAGTGGTGGTCTGGGAGGGCAGGTGCAGAGGCCCTCTGAGCCTCTTACGGTCGCCCTTGAACCTGTTGAGGAGATAGAGGAGGTGAGCAGCAGACTTAAGTAGTGAGCGAAATAGGGAGGGGGCTCTATTGAAGCCCTGGAATTAACACAACATAAGGCAGGCAGCCACCAAGTGCTACAGAGGATTTAACAGAAGTTTTCAAGTCCCAGCAGTTTAAAAGCACGCTTAGCGACTGGAAGGCATGCTCACCAAGAATAAAATTAAAGTACTTTATCAGTGGCACCGTGATATTACAACCCCAGCAAAAATTTAAAAACATTACCCAGTAATCAGTAAATGTGCTTTATCAGAGGCACTGTTAATTTTTAGTAACCCAATATTGTTTACCAAAATGCGCTTAGTACTGAAAAATTATGCACATTCCCCAGGAATTATAACAGCACTATATATTTAGTACTCCAAGTAGTTTAAAAAACGTGCCTAGTACTGAGAATTGTCTAAGTTCCATGAATTGCACAGACGCTTTATCGGAAGCCCATAAACTTATGATTAGGCTCCCAGCAATCTTCCTTACTAGAGCACCACTTTACAGATTCTAGAGCCAGAAAACAGTCTCAACATCTGCGCCATGACAAATGGCGCCTGGCCTCCACAGCAACAGCCTCCACAGCAGCCAGAAGGGCTCATGTGGCGATGTAACCAGGAGAAAAGTGGCCACAGTTGGGAGCAGCTGTTTCTTATTGCAGGAGGTGAGCCCCTTTAATTAAATTGCAGTGTCAGAAATATCTCACGTTTTTCCATTTTTGTCCTCGGCAAAAAATTACCTGTGTGCGGCGTTTCGGGTTCGGGGCAGGGCAGTTGCAGAGGCCCTCTCGAACCTCAAGGATGGTCCCTTCGAACCTGTTGTGGGAGATAGAGGAGGTGAGCAGTAGACTTAAGTAGTGAGCGAAATAGGGGGAAGGGGCCTATTATGGAAGCCCATGAAATAACACAAATAAAAGCAGGCAGCCAACAATGCAGTCTAAAGAGGGCACAACAGAAGTTTTCAAGTCCCAGCAGTTTAAAAAGCACGCTTAGCGCTGAAGGCACGTTCGCCAAGAATAAAGTTAAAGTACTTTATCAGTGGCACCGTATATTACAACCCCAGCAAAAAATTTAAAAACATTACCCAGTAATCAGTAAATGTGCTTTATCAGAGGCACTGTTAATTTTTAGTAACCCAATATTGTTTACCAAAATGCGCTTAGTACTGAAAAATTATGCACATTCCCCAGGAATTATAACAGCACTATATATTTAGTACTCAGGTAGTTTAAAAAACGTGCCTAGTACTGAAAATTGTGTAAGTTCCATGAATTGCACAGAAGCTTTATCAGAAGCCCATAAACTTATGATTAGGCTCCCAGAAATTTTCCACAAGGAGCGCCATTCTCACAGATTCTAGAGCCAGAAAAACAGTCTCAACATCTGCGCCTGACAGTACTGGTGCCGGGCTTCAGCAACAGCCCCACAGCAGCCAGAAGGCTCGTGTGGCATGAAACCAGGAGAAAAGTGGCCACAGTTGGGAGCAGCTGTTCTTATTGCAGGAGGTGAGCCTTTAATTAAATTGAGTGTCAGAAATATCTCCTCGTTGTCCTTTTGTTCTCGGCGAAAATTACCCAAAGGCATTTCGGGGCGGGGAGGGCAGGTGCAGAGGCCTCTCGAACCTCATGGACTGTCCCTCAAACCTTTTGAGGAGATAGAGGAGGAGGCAGCAGACTAAGAAGTGAGCGAAATAGGGGAGGGGTCCTGTCGGAAGCACATGAATTCAACACAAATACAAGCAGGCAGCCACCAACGCAGTCTACAGAGGAAGAAACAAGTTTTCAACTCCCTGCAGTTTAAAAAGCATGTTATTGAAGGCATCGCTCCCAAAGAATATAAATTAAAGTACTTTTATCAGTGGCACCGGAGACATAAACCCCAGCAGAAAATATGAAACATTACCCAGGAATCGGACATGCACTTTATCAGAGGCACTGTTAATTTTTCGTAACCCAATATTTTTCACCAAAATGAGCCTAGTACAGAAAAATTATGCACATTCCCCAGAAATTATCACAGCACTATATATTTAGTACTCCAAGTAGTTTAAAAAACGTGCCTAGTACTGAAAATTGTGTAAGTTCCATGAATTGCACAGAAGCTTTATCAGAAGCCCATAAACTAATGATTAGGCTCCCAGAAATTTTCCTTACAAGGAGCACCAATTTCTCAGATTCTACAGCCAGAAAAACAGTCTCAACATCTGCGCCGACTCAAAATGGTGCCGGGCCTCCAGCAACAGCCTCACAGCAGCCAGAAGGGCTCGTGTGGCGATGAAACCAGGAGAAAAGTGGCCACAGTTGGGAGCAGCTGTTTCTTATTGCAGGAGGTGAGCACCTTTAATTAAATTTCAGTGTCAGAAATATCTCTCGTTTGTCCCTTTTTGTTCTCGGCGAAAAAATTACCTGTGTGCAGCGTTTCGGGGGCGGGGGAGGGCAGGTGCAGTGGCCCTCTCAAACCTCACGGACGGTCCCCCCGAACCTGTTGAGGGAGATAGAGGAGGTGAGCAGCAGACTTAAGTAGTGAGCGAAATAGGGGGAAGGGGCCTATTGTGGAAGCCCAGGAATTAACACAAATACAAGCAGGCAGCCACCAATGCAGTCTACAGAGGACGGAACAGAAGTTTTCAACTACCAGCAATTTAAAAAGCGTGCTTAGCGCTGAAGGCACGCTCTCCAAGAATAAAATTAAAGTACTTTATCTGTGGCACCGTATATTATAACCCCAGCTGAAAATATGAAAACATTACCCCGGAATCAGTAAATGCACTTTATCAGAGGCACTGTTAATTTTTAGTAACCCAATATTTTTTACCAAAACGCTCCTTGTACTGAAAAATTATGCACATTCCCCAAGAATTATCACAGCACTATATATTTAGTAACTCCAAGTAGTTTAAAAACGTGCCTAGTACTGAAAATTGTATAAATTCCATGAATTGCACAGACGCTTTATCAGAAGCCCATAAACTTATGATTAGGCTCCCAGCAATCTTCCTCACAAGGAGTGCTAATTTCACAGATTCTAGAGCCAGAAAACAGTCTCAACATCTGCGCTGGACACAAATGGCGCCAGCCCAGCAACAGCTCTCACAGCAGCCTGAAGGGCTCATGTGCTGGCGAAACCAGGAGAAAAGAGGCCACAGTTGGGCAGCTGTTTCATTGCTGAGGTGAGCCCCTTTAATTAAACTGCAGTGCCAGAAATATCTCTCGCTTATCCCTTTTGTTCTCGTGAAAACTACCTGTGAGTGCGTTGGGGCCGGGAGGTAGTTGCAGAGGCCTCTCTGCATTCTCAAGGATGGTCCTTCAACCTGTTGGGGAGATAGAGGAGGTGAGCAGTAGACTTAAGCAGTGAGCTGAAATAGGGAGGGGGCCATCTGTAGCCCAGGAAATAGCACAAATAAAAGGGCAGCCAACAACGCAGTATACAGAGGGCGAACAGAAGTTTTCAAGTCCCAGCAGTTTAAAAGCACGCTTAGCGCTGAAGGCACGTTCGCCAAGAATAAAATTAAAGTACTTCATCAGTGGCACTGTATATTACAACCCCAGCATAAAATATGAAAACATTTACCAGGAATCAGTAAATGTACTTTATCAGAGGCACTGTTAATTTTTAGTAACCCAATATTGTTTACCAAAACGCGCTTAGTACTGAAAAATTATGCACATTCCCCTGAAATTATAAGAGCACTACATATTTAGTACTCCAAGTAGCTTAAAAAACGTGCCTAGTACTGAAAATTGTGTAAGTTCCATGAATTGCACAGAAGCTTTATCAGAAGCCCATAAACTTATGATTAGGCTCCCAGAAATTTTCCTTACAAGGAGCGCCAATTTCACAGATTCTAGAGCCAGAAAAACAGTCTCAACATCTGCGCCGACACAAAATGGTGCCGGGCCTCCAGCAACAGCCTCACAGCAGCCAGAAGGGCTCGTGTGGCGATGAAACCAGGAGATAAGTGGCCACAGTTGGGAGCAGCTGTTTCTTATTGCAGGAGGTGAGCCCCTTTAATTAAATTGCAGAGTCAGAAATATCTCTCGTTTGTCCCTTTTTGTTCTCGGTGAAAAATTACCTGTGTGCGGCGTTTGGGCGGGGGAGGGCAGGTGCAGTGGCCCTCTCGAACCTCACGGACGGTCCCCTCGAACCTGTTGAGGGAGATAGAGGAGGTGAGCAGCAGACTTAAGTAGTGAGTGAAATAGGGGGAGGGAGCCTATTGTGGAAGCCCAGGAATTAACACAATTACAAGAAGGCAGCCACCACCGCAGTCTACAGAGGACGCAACAGAAGTTTTCAACTCCCAGCAGTTTAAAAAGCACGCTTAGCGCTGAAGGCAAATTCCCCAAGAATAAAATTAAAGTACTTTATCAGTGGCACCGTATATTATAACCCCAGCTGAAAATATGAAAACATTACCCAGGAATCAGTGAATGCACTTTATCAGAGGCACTGTTAATTTATTGTAACCAAATGTTTTTTACCAAAACGCGTCTAGTACTGAAAAATTTTGCACATTCCCCAGGAATTATCACAGCACTATATATTTAGTACTCCAAGTAGTTTAAAAAACGTGCCTAGTACTGAAAATTGTGTAAATTCCATGAATTGCACAAACGCTTTATCGGAAGTCCATAAACTTATGATTAGGCTCCCAGCAATCTTCCTTACAAGGAGCTCCAATTTCACAGATTCTAGAGCCAGAAAAACAGTCTCAACATCTGCGCCGACACAAAATGGCGCCGGGCCTCCATCAACAGCCTCACAGCAGCCAGAAGAGATAGTGTGGCGATGAAACCTGGAGAAAATTGGCCACAGTTTGGAGCAGCTGTTTCTTATTGCAGGAAGTGAGCACCTTTAATTAAGTTGCAGTGTCAGAAATATCTCTCGTTTGTCCCTTTTTGTTCTCGACAAAAAAAATTACCTATGTGCGGCGTTTCGGGGGTAGGGGAAGGCAGGTGCAGTGGCCCTCTTGAACCTCACGGACGGTCCCCCCGAACCTGTTGAGGGAGATAGAGGAGGTGAACAGCAGACTTAAGTTGTGAGCGAAATTGGGGGAAGGGGCCTATTATGGAAGCCCAGGAATTAACACAAATACAAGCAGGCAGCCACCAACGCAGTCTACACAGGACGCAACAGAAGTTTTCAACTCCCAGCAATTTAAAAAGCGCGCTTAGCACTGAAGGCACGCTCCCCAAGAATAAAATTAAAGTACTTTATCAGTGGCACCGTATTTTATAACCCCAGCTGAAAATATGAAAACATTACACAGGAATCAGTAAATGCACTTTATCAGAGGCACTGTTAATTTTTAGTAACCCAATATTTTTTTCCAAAACACGCCTAGTACTGAAAAATTATGCACATTCCCCAGGAATTATCAAAGCACTATATATTTAGCACTCCAAGTAGCTTAAAAAACGTGCCTAGTACTGAAAATTGTGTAAATTCCATGAATTGCACAAACGCTTTATCGGAAGCCCATAAACTTATGATTAGGCTCCCAGCAATCTTCCTTATAAGGAGCTCCAATTTCACAGATTCCAGAGCCAGAAAAACAGTCTCAACATCTGCGCCGACTCAAAATGGCGCCGGGCCTCCAGCAACAGCCTCACAGCAGCCAGAAGGGCTTGTGTGGCGATGAAAACAGGAGAAAAGTGGCCACAGTTGGGAGCAGCTGTTTTTTATTGCAGGAGGTGAGCCCCTTTAATTAAACTGCAGTGTCAGAAATATCCCTCATTTTTCCCTTTTTCTTCTCAGTGAAAAATTACCTGTGTGCGGGCGTGCTGGGGGGGGAGGGCTGGTGCAGAGGCCCTCTCGAACCACACGGACGGTCCCCTCGAACCTGTTGAGGGAGATAGAGGAGGTGAGCAACAGACTTAAGTAGTGAGCGAAATAGGGGGAAGGGGCCTATTGTGGAAGCCCAGGAATTAACACAAATACAAGCAGGCAGCCACCAGCGCAGTCTACAGAGGACGCAACAGAAGTTTTCAAATCCCAGTAGTTTAAAAAGCGCGCTTAGCTGAAGGCATGTTCCCCAAGAATAAAATTAAAGTACTTTATCAGTGGCACTGTATATTGTAACCCCAGCAGAAAATATGAAAACATTACCCAGGAATCAGTAAATGCACTTCATCAGAGGCACTATTAATTTTTAGTAACCCAATATTTTTTACCAAAACGCGCCTTGTACTAAAAAATTATGCACATTCCCCAAGAATTATCACAGCACTATATATTTAATACTCCAAGTAGTTTAAAAAACGTGCCTAGTACTGAAAATTGTATAAATTCCATGAATTGCACAGACGGTTTATCGGAAGCCCATAAACTTATGATTAGGCTCCCAGCAATCTTCCTTACAAGGAGTGCCAATTTCACAGATTCTAGAGCCAGAAAAACAGTCTCAACATCTGCGCTGACACAAAATGGCGCCGAGCCTCCAGCAACAGCCTCACAGCAGCCAGAAGGGCTCATGTGGTGATGAAACCA
This sequence comes from Neoceratodus forsteri, assembly GCA_016271365.2. Taxonomy (NCBI): domain Eukaryota; kingdom Metazoa; phylum Chordata; order Ceratodontiformes; family Ceratodontidae; genus Neoceratodus; species Neoceratodus forsteri. The sequence goes on from CM057451.1 coordinate 103,656,725, forward strand.
GTAGAAAAGTGGCCACAGTTGGGTGCAGCTGTTTCCTATTGCTGGAGGTGAGCCCCTTTAATTAAACTGCAGTGCCAGAAATATCTCTCGTTTATCCCTTTTTGTTCTCGGTGAAAAATTACCTGTGTGCGGCGTTTCGGGGGCCGGGGAGGGCAGGTGCAGAGGCCCTCTCGAACCTGTTGAGGGAGATAGAGGAGGTGAGCAGCAGACTTTAGTAGTGAGCGAAATAGGGGGAAGGGGCCTATTGTGGAAGCCCAGGAATTAACACAAACACAAGCAGGCAGCCACCAACGAAGTCTACAGAGGACGCAACAGAAGTTCTCAACTCCCAGCAGTTTAAAAAGCTCGCTTAGCGCTGAAGGCACGTTCCCCAAGAATAAAATTAAAGTTCTTTATCAGTGGCACCGTATATTATAACCCCAGCTGAAAATATGAAAGCATTACCCAGGAATCAGTAAACGCACTTTATCAGAGGCACTGTTAATTTTTAGTAACCCAATATTTTTTTCCAAAACGCACCTAGTACTGAAAAATTATGCACATTCCCCAGGAATTATCAAAGCACTATATATTTAATACTCCATTTAGTTTAAAAAACGTGCCTAGTACTGAAAATTGTGTAAATTCCATGAATTTCACAAACGCTTTATCGGAAGCCCATAAACTTATGATTAGGCTCCCAGCAATCTTCCTTACAAGGAGCGCCAATTTCACAGATTCTAGAGCCAGAAAAACAGTCTCAACATCTGCGCCGACACAAAATGGCGCCGGGCCTCCAGCAACAGCCTCACAGCAGCCAGAAGGGCTCGTGTGGCGATGAAACCAGGAGAAAAGTGGCCACAGTTTGGAGCAGCTGTTTCTTATTGCAGGAGGTGAGCCCCTTTAATTAAATTGCAGTGTAAGAAATATCTCTCGTTTGTCCCTTTTTGTTCTCGGTGAAAAATTACCTGTATGCGGCGTTGGGGGGGCGGGAGGCAGGTGCAGGGCCCTCTCGAGCCTCACGGTCGTTCCCCTCGAACCTGTTGAGGGAGATAGAGGAGGTGAGCAGCAGACTTAAGTAGTGAGCGAAATAGGGGGAAGGGGCCTATTGTGGAAGCCCAGGAATTAACACAAATACAAGCAGGCAGCCACCAACGCAGTCTACAGAGGACGCAACAGAAGTTTTCAACTCCCAGCAGTTTAAAAAGCACGCTTAGCTTTGAAGGCACGTTCCCCAAGAATAAAATTAAAGTACTTTATCAGTGGCTCCGTATATTATAACCCCTGCAGAAAATATGAAAACATTACCCAGGAATCAGTAAATGCACTTTATCAGAGGCACTGTTAATTTTTAGTAACCCAATATTTTTTACCAAAACGCGCCTAGTACTGAAAAATTATGCACATTCCCCAGGAATTATCACAGCCCTATATATTTAGTACTCCAAGTAGTTTAAAAAATGTGCCTAGTACTGAAAATTGTGTAAGTTCCATGAATTGCACAGGCGCTTTATCGGAAGCCCATAAACTTATGATTAGGCTCCCAGCAATCTTCCTTATAAGGAGCACCAATTTCACAGATTCTAGAGCCAGAAAAACAGTCTCAACATCTGCGCCGACACAAAATGGCGCCGGGCCTTCAGCAACAGCCTCACAGCAGCCAGAAGGGCTCATGTGGTGATGAAACCAGGAGAAAAGTGGCCACAGTTGGGAGCAGCTGTTTCTTATTGCAGGAGGTGAGCCCCTTTAATTAAATTGCAGTGTCAGAAATATCTCTCATTTGTCCCTTTTTGTTCTCGGCGAAAAATTACCTGTGTGCGGCGTTTCGGGGGCGGGGAGGGCACGTGCAGAGGCCTCTCGAACCTCCACAGACGGTCCCCTCAAACCTGTCTTGGCGTTTGGGCGGGGAGGCAGGTGCAGAGGCCCTCTCGAACCTCATGGGCGGTCCCCTCGAACCTGTGTGCTGCGTTTGGGCGGGGAGAGCAGGTGCAGAGGCCCTCTCGAACCTCACGGACGGTCCCCTCAAACCTGTGTGTGGCATTTCGGCGGGGAGGGCAGGTGCAGAGGCCCTCTCCAACCTCACGGACAGTCCCCTCGAACCTGTGTGCAGCGTTTCGGTGGCGTGGGAGGGCAGATGCAGAGGCCCTCTCGAACCTCACGGACGGTCCCCTCGAATTTGTATGTGGCGTTTCGAGGGTGGGGGTGGGCTGGTGCTGAGGCCCTCTCGAACCTCACGGACGGTCCCCTCGAACCTGTTTAAATTACATCATTTTATCATTTAGTTGACAATTTATGAAATTATTTCTTTGCTTACAAAATACATCTTTCCAACTTTTATAGATTTGGAACATGTTTGCTGTTATTTGTGAAATGAGTATTAAACATGTCAGGTGTCAGCGTGGCTCAGTTGGTAGCACATCCGCTTCTGGACCAGAAGATCGTGGGTTCTTGTCCCACACCGAGATTGGATGTTTACCTAAAACACTGGCACCTGAGTGTAGTATTGGGGGGTGCTGTACTGCTGGGGGTGCTGTCCTTCGGATGAGATGTTAAACTGAGGTCCCTTCTACCCATCCTGGTGAGTGTCCAGGTGGAAGTAAAAGAACCCAGGGCATTCTTTGCAAAGAGTAGGGGACATTCCCAGTGTCCTGGCCAACATTACCCTTCCCATAAAACAGGCTCATACAATTGTCCAGGCTCTATGTGGGTGCTAATGTGCGATATGGCCGCCACTACACATTCAGTCACTTCACTACCAGTCTAGCACTTTTTGTAACGCACTTTGGGATACACTGTGTATGAAAAGGGCTATATAAATGCTAATTCTTCTTCTTCTTCTAATGTGACTTCCAAAGAGGAAATTGGAGACACTGTTCAGAAATAGACAGCCACGTTCCTTTCAGGCATTAACTCAAAGTTTCTGATCATCCTTTCATGTTGCCCTCAGTTTCTGGGGCTCTAAGTAGCCAGCTGTGCTCACTCTTTAAGAGTTGTGTAAGTCCTAGGAAGATTGATTAGAAAAACAAGAATCTGTTATAAAAATATGTCTGTTATACACGTATATTCATATTCATATCATTCTATCTTTCTAGGACTTACATGACCCTTAAACACTGAGCACAGCTGGCTACTTAAATCCCCAGAAACTGGGGGCACTTTGCCACACAAAACATTGAGCAGAAGCTTTGAGTTAGTGCCTGAAAGGAATGTGGATGTCTACTTCTAAACTCTATCTCCACTCTCTCTCTTTGGTAGCCACATTACAAATTTAGTAGCCATTTCACAAATAGCAGCAAACATTTGAAATTTATAAAAGTTAGGAAAATAAATATTTTTGTAAGCAAAGAAATAATTCTATAAATTGTCAAATCAATGATAAAATGAAGTAATATAAGAAACTGAGTTAAATGTACTAGCACCCTAAAACACTTTGCACATTTAGTTTTTCTTTGCACTTTAAAACAGCCTGGAATGAATTATGCCATTTTATATGATGTGGCTGACATCATCAGTTGTCTGTATAAAAGTGGTCTGTTTCAACAAACTGGGTACTTCCCCTAAGGAAGCTCTAGCAGAGCAAAGTGAAGGGGTGGGGAGCCTAGTGTTGCTGATCTGTATCATGTTTGATGGTGTATGCACCTTAAAATAAAAAGTATTTATCTTTTGCAAAGTACTGTAAGCTGTCTATTTCTGGGTCTGGAGTGCTCTGTTCCTTTGGTCTGACTGTTTTGGAGCTGGCAGGCTCCATCAGTAGGGCTCCCATGGCACAATGCCATGTTCTGTGTTTTCTTAAATTGTCATATGTTGTCAGACATTTTGCAGACCATACCAATCATGCCGACTACAGCTTCACGTTAACACTCCACAGCCTGCTTTTTTTGTTTAATAAATGCAAAATCATTTGTCATCAGTTTGCGCGCTTTCCTGCACTAACATCTGGGACCCTACTCAGTCCAACTCCTGAATCAGGTGATAAAGAAAATAAAAACACACAAAAACTAATTAAAAAAGTCACCTTACAAATTGGCTGTTTCAAACAGCACACCCTCTCCCTGCATGCCCTATCTAGCCCACTTATGCAGAACCAGAGCTTTTTGTCTCTACTTCATGTCAACTGACACAAATGAAACGAAAACAAAGTAACAGATACAGTTATGCAGTGTGTTTTTACAGAGTGTTTGTTTTATTAGTACACTTGCTGGACAGTGAAATAGAGAGCACACAGCAGTAGTTATAGTACTGGCAACGCCTCTGCACCAAAAGTTCAGGCAGGTTCACCGAGGGACCAAAATCAAACAGCAATGCTCTTGCTCAAGCTAGCACTCTCCATTCTCTTCAACAGCCCAACAGTCATGAACTTTACATTCAGGAACAATTAAATAAATACATACTAAGCCAAGTACTTGCTCAGTATTGCTGGCCAGTAACTAAGAACTGCCAAGTGTGTGTGTGTGTGTCGGGGGGTGGGGGGTGGATTGGATTATACAAAACCTGAACTACAAAAAGGGCTACAAGAAAACTACAACTGTCGAAGCCATAGTAGGACAAATGTCCTAAATAAAACAAATGCATCCATTTCATGTAGGCAGAGAAACTCTTTTATGTCAAATTTAGACACACAATTTAATTTTCTATTATTTAAACATATCAGTTTTAATTTTAACATACATATTAAATACAGAGTCAAATTTTATGAGCACAATAAGACACTTGGGTGTGTGCATTAGACAGTTCTAATGCATGGGCAGGGGCTGAAGGCAATCAGCTTGTGGCCTCATTCCTTACTATACCCCAGGCTGTGCGTTAGGACTGTCTAATGCACACCCCCTTGTGCCTTACTGCATACTTGCCTACCCCACCCAAGATCACTGGGTCTCATTAACTCTCTCTGTACCAATGATTCATCCAGTTCTGCAAACCTCCTTAATTTTCTTGTATATTTCTAGGAAAAAAAAAACCCAGTTAATCTTCAGATGATAAATACACCCATGATGCCCATTGATTATCAAAAGTATCTTTCTGCAGTTTCGCATAGTGTCACTATCAGATAGATCTGGTTCCCCATCACCTACCATTTCTCCCCGGTTGGAGAGGATTTTTTTCTACCACACCCTCATCCTACTGGGTCATGACTGCAGATGAAATATAGTGCAGTATTAACAGCATAATGAAGAGCGTGCTACAAATTACAGTGACGGGTAAAACAGCAGTAGGGAATTAATGCTACCCCTGTCACTATATGATTTACTAGTATGGCATCAAGTTACTGTGGGCTGGGTGATTGGTCCAGCTGCTCCCATGGTGGAGCGGTTAGGGCACCAGCACATAGCATAATTGGGAGACCTGGGTCTGTAGTTTAATTCCCCACAGGTCCTCCCATGTTACTACTTTTGCCATCATTTACGTTTTAGAAAAAAAGCAAAGTTCCCCCTCCTGACTTTCTCCCCATCTCCTGAGTCCACCCGCCCCCAGAGTTGGTTATCTTAATTCTGGAAGGGGCAAAGCCCCCACATTGGGGGGTTCAGGGGCAAAGTCCCCCACTAAAAACAGAGTAGCCCATTCATTTAAACGGTGTGTGCTCTTTCTGAAGGTCAGTGTATTTCCCAGCCTTATTGTAGCGCACGCCATTTTGTTTGTGGCATTTGTTGCCGAGCTCTTCTTTGTGCGGTTATGACCCCATGCCCTCCCTTTCTCATGATCCATATCTTTGTTGCAGTGATCAGAAAATGAAATAAAGTTTAGTGCCTTTTAGGCAGTTTATCTTGTAAAAATACACCAAGTCAAGGACGCTCAGGTAAACTGTATATTTCTATTCTGCACACCACCCATATATTCTTGGTCAGCTCATGCCAAACCAACTTTATCACATGCCCCAAACATGTATACGTTGTCAGGTCATCCTACCTTCTCAATGTTTGCAGCTAGTAGCAATTTTGAAAGTAAACATTTCAGACTCCTGTGTTTGTGATATGATGGATTTTGTTCCAAATTCTCAGCAAGTAATTTATTTAAGTATTTGTGCCACTTCATTTGGATACCTGTCCCTTCTGATTTTCATAACAATTGTAGAGGCTTATGAAGCCTAGAGATCAGGACATGATTTTCAAAACAATCTGGCTAGATGGTTCGACCAGGCGAGGAGAGAGGTCCCAGCACAGTCTTCAGCATCAAATGCTAAAAATCTCTTGTCCCATCTTGGACAGCACTAACTGGCTGTTGTTCAACCCTCTGAGTGGAGACCATTGCTGATGTCATCCATGGGGAATGCTGGGCAAGTGTTTTCTTGTAAATGGTGGGCAGAGGGATTGCAACCTGAGAATTATGGAATTAAAGATAAAGTAAACACTTGGGAGGTTTGAATAGACTTACTAATACCTCATTGTCCAAATACTTTGTCGCACAGTTTTTACTATGCCTCTAAAACAGGTTTTTAAAAATAAAAGCCGTAGATAGGTGACTTGAATGGGAAGGGCTAGCACAGTGTAGGGAATCAGATATTTCCATCTGTTTGTAGGGTGTCCTTACCACTACTGTAGTTAAGCACATATAGTGATATGGATGTCATGCTAAGAGGCTCAAATATCATTTTGTGAGTCTGGAAAGTAAAGTCCACCCCATTGTTTTGTTGCCATCAAAATTTTGCATGTAAACCTTTTTCTTCTTAGAAACTCTGAGACTGTGATTTTTCCATGTCCTAATCATGCTCTGCTAATTAAATGCTCAAAAAGTAAATTTAATGCAACTTTTCCCTTTTTTTGTAAGCTCTCCTCTCCTCGTGTCTAGGGGTATGATGATGAAAGTCCATGGGGGGGGCACACATACAGCAGAAGAGTCACATACCTGGTTGGCCTCATTTCCCAGGCCTTGCTGGAACCAGGGTGCCCCTCTAACTTCTGGGTGTCAGATTGTGGAAGCAAAATCTTCTCAGCAGCAAAAGTTCACATGAAATGAATGAGGCAAAACACTACGAACTGCAGGAGCAGGGGATCCCATTTAATGAACAGTGAATCAGAACAGAGAACAGTCACTCCATAGAGCAGAAAAACGCCCAAGTTTGCTCTGGATCAGAAGGCCACATCAGAAGCTAATTGGTGCTCTGGACCATGAAGGTCACATCAGAAGCTCGACTCCAGACAGCAATCACTCAAGCTAGGTGGCCACAGTCCAACACAGGCAGCATAAGATCATGGCTGAATCAGGCCTTTCACTATAGGCAACACCAGTTCTCCTTTCTTCCTCTCTATCTTCCTCAGCCTTAACAGTTGGGAGCATGGACCTCTAGAGGGATGGCTGCATGGCCACCCTCTAAGTTAAGCTCTTCTCATTGTGAGGCCCAGGCAGGCGACTTCACCTGAGACTGTGAAGGTGAACGTCCCCGGCTGGTTCCGCACCCACCAAACTGGGCAGTTTTGAACAGAGGCAGCCTGGGCCTGGGGTTCACGTTCAAACTCCCAGATCCCACGGCACCCATCACCTCAGCCTCCCCATCCTCTTCTCCTGTACCTCTCAGTCCGCTCAGGGACTTGATGTTGTTCCACTGTTCTCCTCCCTCATCTCTCCCAGGCAGCGATTCCTCTTAGAGGATCCAGTTCAGCAGTGATCCTCTAGGCTAGCTGCAACTCAGCCCACTGCCATGCTGCAGGTCCCATAGTCATCCCTCCTCTTTCTCTGGGCAAGCAGCGTTTCTCTATCTTCAGGGGGGGAATAGATCCCCCGAACAGCCCCAGGTAATTTTATTTATTTATTGAATTTTGTTGACTGGGTAAACCCACTGGGCCTGAGAGAGTCCCTTTTTCAGGGGGTGACCTGGAGTTAATTACAGAAACTATTCAAGCAGGAGTACAGTACAAGGAAGTTACAGACGGTTGGTGGTACAAAAGAGAAACAGGTTGCATGACAGAGATAACTTAATATACAAACAATGAGCATACATGAGGACTACAGTGTGAAATTCACATTAGTATACATACAAGTTTAGTAAGATATGCTGGACGTACAGGGATGATTACAATATAATCCTTCAGTGATAGCAAGTGCATTGGTTACTTTCTATAATGTAGGTTTTTAAGCCCTTCCTAACCCCCACCAAGGAGGAGAGTGTCTGCAGGGCATTAGGAATGGAATTCCAGATAGAAGGGATAGAATTTGCAAAGCACCTACTTCCAGTAGTTTTAACTTTGGGGACCAGAAGGAGCTTCCTACTGGAGGATCTGAGTGGTCGCCTATCGTGCTTATCCATTAGTAGACCTTGGATGTCAGAGGGAGCAAGTGGGCCTTTTAGTTTGACGGCAAGGCATAAGGAAGCATATATTTAAGTCTGCCAGCAAGTTAGGGCCATTGGAGGGAATCAAGAACTCTACAATGATGTTCCTTGAGTGATGCTCCGCAAGCAAAGTGAGCTATCGTGCGATATAAGGATTTTTGTTTTTCTAGTTCACAGCACCTAACCAAGAGGAGGACAAGAGAGCCATAGAAAAGAGTGGGTAGTAGGGTAGAATTGATTATATGTAAACGGGTCTCTTTGGTGAGATAGGGGCTGAGACAGTATAGTAAACTGACTTTTTGGTGAAGAGTTTTCACAAGATGTTCGATGTGGACTTTAAAGGAGACAACCTGATCAAGACATAAGGCAATTCTAGTGGGAGGTAGGAAGAAGTAAGCTGCTGGTAAAACTAGGATCTGTAGCTTATCCAATAGGTAGGGAAATGGGCAGACTGGGTGGACCAAGCGGTCCTTATCTGCTGTCAAAGTCTGTGTTTCTATGTTTCCGTGTAAGACGCACACCCAGATACTAAAGGGAGTCAACTGTCTCAGTGTTAGTTTCATTCAAGAAGGTAAGGGTAAACAGGTTACCTCTGTGGGGGCCTAAGCTCTTAGAGCCAAAGAGGACAGCCTTGGAATTTTTGCTGTTAAGAACCAACTTATTGGTTAAGAGTCAATTTTCTAGTGAGTGTATGTTAGAAGTAAGTAGTTTATTAATTTCGGTGATATTGTTAGAACTGTGGTATAGTGTCGCATCATCAGCATATAATAAGAGTTTAGCCCCCCCACAGTTTATTGACATATCATTAATATAAAGTGAGAATAGGAGCAGACCCAATATAGACCCTTGAGGGACACCATCCTAGATCAGGCGCCTATCAGATAAGTCCCTCTTCCAGTTTACAAACTTGAGATCTGTTTGCTAGGTAGTCCGAGAACCAGCTTAGGGATAAATTGTCCAGGCCCAGAGAATTTAGCTTGGTTAGCAGTATTTGGAGATCCACAAGATCAAAGGCTTTCACTGAATCAATAAACACTGGTCCTGCCATTCCCCCCTTTGTCAATTCCATCCAAGATATCTGTGGTCAGTCTGACTAGTGCGGTATCTGTTCCATGGTTTTTGGGAAAGCCATGCTGGAGTGGAGTGAGCAAATTGTGTTGCTCTACATAGTCCGTAATTTGGTTGTAGACTAACCTCTCCAGTAATTTTCTCGGTATAAAAGATGGAGATGGGACAGTAGTTTCCTACTAGCTTCTTTTCACCCCCCCCCCATGTAGTGGGGTTACAAGAGCCACTTTCCATGCAGAGGGAATGATCCTTTCCCAGAGGAATCTGTTAAAGATTTGCCTAATGGGGTGTGCAATTACTGTGGCTCCTAAACTAAGGAGCTTGGGGTCAAGCTTATCGTATCCTCCAGAGCTTGTTGTTTTTAATTTAGAAATGAGTAGCTGTACTTCTTTTTTAGTTAGAGGCCTAAAGTGGAAGTTAGGGCAAGGAAGGATACAGTTAGAGAGGTTGGGGTGTAGAAGAGGGGGGCTGTGAGGGGTTCTTGTAGCTATCTAGGTTGGTAAGGAAAGTATTAAATGCAATTGCCACTTCCCTATGACTTAGACAGGCTTTACCATTAAATTCAATATTACAGTTACAGGCCATCCCAGCAGCACAGCAGTAGCACTACCGCTTGCGATGCCGTTGACCCGGGTTCAGGAACGAGTTCAGGGAGGTGGAGGGCCGACCGGGGGGGGGAGAAGGCTTGAGCATCTGCAGGACAGCTCACCTTTTCCAGGAGGGGGAGGATTCAGGATCGGTGTTTGACTGGCCTCTGGTGGAAGCCAGAGACACAGCAAGCATAGAGCATTAGAAGAAGGGGTTGGGCAGGGTGGACATCAATGTTTATTGCCTTGACGTCAGGGTGCACGCCATGCCCTAGAACAAGGGAACATCAGCACTAGACCACTGAGAAGATGGAGCACCAAAGTGGAGACCCTAATGGCTCCAGCCTGCCTGATCTTCCAGTGGTCCAACGAAACAGTGAAGTGTCTCGGAGTGTTGGGCCCCACCTCATATCTGCCTGGGGGTATAGCCACAGCTCCATGGGAACCCACCAGAGGTCAGGTAGGTCGTGAAGCAGGATTACCACATATGTGTGCCTCCTGATGGAGTGGGGCTGTGGTGCAGGGGGAGAATAAATAGAAATTAAAAAAAAAAATTATTACAATTACTTTCCAATGACCATCCCTTTAGGATGGCATTAATCTGAGACCAGAAGTTTTTGGGGTCTTTTAAATTGTGTTCCTGTAGATTTCGTAGGTAGCTCTGTTTAGCTTTTTTTAGTTCAAGTTTACATAAGTTATGTAACTCCCTGTACTTTCACTAGTCATGGGGAGTTTGGAGGATTTAAAGGATTTCCAAGCCCTGTCCCTGTATTTCATGAGCTTTTTGAGCTCTCTGGAAAACCATTTAGATTGCAGCCCTATGACCCAAATTTGCTTAAGGGGGGGCATGTTTATTAGCCATGGAAAGGAAGTTATTCACAAAGAAGTCTAGTGCATCCTCAATAGTAGAAAGTGTTCTAATATAGTCCCAGTCGATCATGGTTAGTGAAGAAAGGAGGACAGGTCAAAACTGGAGCAGTTACTGGCCCAGAAAGTTCTTGGGTGGGTAGAGTTCCAGAAGATGTTCTTCCAGACTCCAAAGATAGGAGCATGATCACTTATGGAGTCAGAAGATATGCCCACGACTGTGAAGCTTTCTGGCTTCGAGGCTAGGATCCAGTCAAGGGTGATATGGTTACCTGTTTTGGGTTTCAGTCTGGTGGGAAAATTAACTCTGAGTGAGTTTTGCCCCTTGTAGGGCATTCTTAAGTCCTCCTCACATGTCATGAAACCAGTATATATATTAAAGTCCCTTAAAAGTATTTTTTTCACCATCTGGGAGGTCGACTAATGCTTTGGTCAGGAGTTTGAGGGCCTTGAAAGCTACTTACAGATGGTTTGTAAATGCATCCTATTTGCAGAGACTTTGCACCCCCCCAATAAATCTGGGCAATGATAGCTTCACAGTCTTCACTTGGCATCCCTGGGGTGGGAACTAAGGAGGCTGTCAAGGAGGATTTTACGTAAATGAGGACACCCCTACCTTTCTTAGATGGTCTGTCTTGCCTAAAAGTAACAGATCCAGAGAGTTCTACTTCATGGGGAATTCTTGGCTTGAGCCATGTTTCAGTCACCGCAATCACATCTGCAGTGTATACGTGAATCCAAGCTTCTGATTCATGTAGCTCGGGTCTGAGACTGTTTACATTCAGGTGGACAATTTTTAAGCCACAGGTATTGTGCAAGATAGCATCGGAGGGGGAACCAACTTTTACAACATGACCAGTTTTGCTGTATTGGCCACAAGAGTTAGATGGGCTTTTCTGATAAGGGGTGTGCTGGGGGGGGAAGCTAATAAACAGCTTTCAGGAGTAAATAAGGGCTCTAAACCCAAAAATGGATCCAGCACTTGTTGGATGACGTTCCAAAAAGATTGAGTCTTAGGGCAAGTCCAGAGCAGGAGAAAGAGGGACCCAGAAACTTCATTACAATGGGAACATAAAGGGGATGCGAGTTTGCCCATTCTGTGCAGTTTTACTGGGGTGAAGTAAAGGTTGTGCATTATATTAAACTGTACCAAACGAAGTCTGTCCTGTTTGATAAACTTATAAATGTTACACCAGGCCACTCTCCAAAGGTCCTCTTTGGTTGGGAGAAGAAGTTCCTGGACCCAATAATAGTAAATCCCTGAAGGGAGATGTGGGTCCAGGGATTGGAGGTATTTATAAATCATGGAGACCGCATGCGGTTGGTCTGCTACAGTCAATACAGAGGCTAAGTCCTCTAATGTTGAAATAGTCCAGGGTTTAGACCCCAGGAAGGAAAGGTTTGCATTTTTAACTTGAAGGAACTTAAAGAGATCCCATTTTTTAAGCTGGAACCTGGCCTGAAAAGTCTGGAATGAGACAATGTCTGTCCCCTGAATGAGATCAGTGAGTGTACAGTCCTTTAAGTGGGGACAAAACGATTGTGGAATGGGACAATGACCAATTTGAAAATGGGGGTTATTAAATATAGGTATGGTAACAGATCTGTGCCATCTCAAGGTGCCAGTTGACACACTTGTATGTGGAACAGTGTCAAAGGCCTTGCTGAAATCCAGGTATGCCACATCTACCGCTCCACTCTGATCCACCTCATTAGTCAACCAGTAAAAGAACTCAATCAGGTTTGTCTGGCAAGACCTCCCCGCTGTGAAACCATGTTGCCTTTGATCCTGCAATTCACTTGTTTCAAGGTACAGTATTGCACTACCCTTTCCTTCAGTAGTGATTCCATAACCTTTCCCACTACCGAAGTAAGGCTGACAGGTCTATTATTTCCTGCCTCCTCTCTATTCCCACTTTTGTGATGTGGGACCACATACGTGCTTCTCCAGTCCCTTGGAACCAACTCAATCAGGATGGAGTGGTAGAGGTGGCTTACTTGGATTTCAGGAAGGCCTTTGACACTGCTCCACGTAGAAGACTAATGAACAAGCTGGCCTGTCTAGGAGTGGGACAGAAAGTAGTAAACTGGGTAAGAAGTTGGTTGAGTGGCATGAGTCAGAGGGTGGTAGTAAATGGAGTCCACTTGGGAGAAGGCAGGGTGACAAGTAGGGTGCTTCAGGGGTCAGGACTAGAACTGGTCCTCTTCAATGTCTTTATCAGCAATATTGCAGTAGAGCTAGAAGGGAAAGTCTGCCTGTTCACAGATGTCATAAAAATCTGCAACAGGATGGGCACACTTGGGGGTGGAGAAAATGAGGAATGATTTACGGAAGTTTGAAGAATGTTTAAGTATTTGGCAGTTGGGTTTCAATGCTAAAAAGTGCAAAATCATACACTTGGGGCACAGAAACCAAGAGGCTATGTACCAACTGGCAGGGAAGGTACTAGCAACCACCAAACAAGAAAGGGACCTGGGAGTAATCACTTCTGATGACCTGAAGGTATCCAAGCAGAATGAAAAGGCAATGAGAAAGGCCAGTAGAATGCTGGGGTGCATAGGGAAGGGTATCACCAGTAGGAGGATGGTGGTAGTGTTGCCTCTGTATGGGTTACTGGTAAGACCACACCTCAAGCACTGTAAGTACTGTGTCCAGTACTGGAGGCCCCACCTTCAGAATAACAGGGATAGCATAGAGGCAGTACAGAGGCTGGCAACCAAAATGGTGTAGGGACTGCATCAAAAGCCCTACAAAGAGAGACTAAAGGCTCATTTATACTGCACCTTGACCCAGCAGCTACGTTCCAATTGTTCAAAAAAATTTAAAGGAAATGCTAAAAGACCCGTGTTCACATGGCATAGGTATTTTCAGTGCCCTTTTCCTTTTCGGTGATTTGGGTGTTATTCCGGTCACTGTTGGGTTGGTGGGGACTTGTGGTGAAGAGGGTGGTTTGCCTGTTCAGATGGATCAGGAAACCACCTACACCACTCCACGAACACAGGGAAAGAGGGATCATGGTGGCAACGCCACACAATGGAAAACTGCCAAAACAGGAAGGTTCACAAGTCAGCAGGAGCACCAATCTGGCAGCTGTGAGCCACTGACAATGGCTCACAGTCAGTCATGTGAACAAGCCTTAAGAGAACTGAATATGTACTCGCTGGTAGAAAGAAAGGAAAGGGGGGGGATATGATAGAAACATTCAAATACATAACAGATATTAATAAGGTACAGGAAGGTAGCATTTTCCACAGAAAGACAGACTCGAGGACAAGGGGTCATGCTATGAAGCTGGGGGGGGGGGCGGCTCAGAGGGGATGTGAGGAAATATTTCTTCACAGAGATTGTGGTGGAAGCCTGGAATGGCCTCCCACTGGAGGTGGTAAGTGCCAAAACAGTTGCAGGATTCAAGCATGCATGAGACAGATACAAGGGGACCTTGGAAGGAACATAAGAGGTGTGGATGACCAGATTGTACAAGTGTTGTGGTGGCACAGTAGGCAGGGAAATGGTCAGATTGGATGGGCCAAAGGGGTCTTCATCTGCTGACAATCTCTATGTTTCTATGACTGACAGAGGTGTTAAACCATAGGGTAATAATTCACCTTTTGGGGTTTTCAGTGGAAGGTCACCAGCACATTGGAAATAGTTTTCAGTACTGATAAATCATGTTCAATTAATATAAGCTATTCTTAAAATCTTTATTTTTTTTTTTTAACCAATTATTTTACCAGGTGAGACACACTAAGCTGAAAGCTTGTTTGCAGGTGCAACCTGGGAGCACAAGGAAGTTAAGTGACTTGCTCAGGGTCACACAGTATGCACCTAGGGGGCTGTGGGATTCAAACCCAGGTCTCCAGATTTGCAGCTCAGAGCCTTAACCCACTGCACCATACTGCCTCAATTTACAATGCAATTTAAGTACATTTGGTTGGGAGTCACTGAGCTTGTTTTTGTTTAAGGCAGTGAATGATGACCTCATATTTTCTTTGAAGTTTTTAGTAAATTTGTCTCATTCAGTTACATTGTGATTCTGCATAATCACTATGTCCTGCTACTTGCAATGAAATATAATTGTGAGTCCCTTACAAAACTACAGGTGTGCTGTGTGCATGCAGAATGCATGCCACATGCTTAATTGTGCAATGTTTGCATGCAGTTCGCATACACAAAGTGAACCTATGCGAGCCAGGTCTAAAAAGCAAATCAGGTTTGCATGCTGCAAGCTTGACATGTGCACAGCAGGTAAGCATGTGTGAACATCTTCTAAAAATCACATCAGGTTCATGTGTTGCATGCTTGACATGAGTGCAGCAGTTAAGCTGGTGTGAATATCATTTAAACATCCCATCAGGTTCACATACTGCATGCTTGCCACGTGTGCAGCAGATAAGCTGGTGAAAATATCATCTAAAAAAACACATCAGTGTCTATTTCTTATACTACTGCTAGCAATTAGTCATTAAAATAAATTTTTATTTGAATTCCCATAAAAATTAGGCAAACTCATTGATTCTGATCATTTTGCAAGTTGTTTAATGGCTTTTGATTTTTGTCATTAAATCGTCATTAATTTGTAAAGTATTGTTTGCTTACGGCATTAAATGCTTAGCATATAGCCAGTCAACATCCCCCATTCCAGATGTACGAAGAGAGGCCTCTGTGTTGTGAAGCCTATCCTTTTTGTTTTGGACCATGCAAATCCCTTATACATATTTAGTGCTACAAATGTGTTTTCTCCATAACTGTTTTATCTCATTTATATTTACTTTCCCTTTGTCATTCTGTATTGAGCATATACACTATGGCCATGCTCAACACTCTTTGTGCTGAGTAGGGTCTTGGAAGCATGCACCATACCTCACATTTTGTCACTAAAATGAGGGATATGGACACTCAAAATGAGGGACAATGAGGGACACTATCTCACATGATGATCAGGATGCATCAAGAAACATGGAGATACATTACCTCATAACACAGTGGCAACCATTGAGTTAGCACCTGAGAATGAATTTGTACCATTACGCATGTGTGCCATTTAGGTGGGGCAGAGGGGGGCAGTTGACACCTCACCCCCATTTTTGTGCCTAGGTTGTTCTTATGGTGTGGCAATAATGGCTTTAAATTTGAATTTAATCTTTTTGCACAATAAGTGCTCACCTGGCCTGTGTGTGCTCATACTGCAGGTACTCTCCATACTCAACTGTGTCTGTATTGTGTTGTCCACTCTCTTCACCTTTTAGCAGCAGCACAATCACATGTGATGTGGATGAGCTCCAGCCAAGAAAGAGCACATGAGCTTGCAAGTACGACACTTTCTTTCCCACCACAGAGTAGACTGACTGCACACTACAGCTTGGAGGAGTCAGTGAGCACTGAACTCTCAATAGCAGTGTTGTGCCAGCATATTTTTGTTGTTCTACTCTTAGTGAGTCTCCATCTCCCCTGGTGGCTGAAGGGGCAGAGGGTGAACTAGAAGCTAACTCAAGACTAGGCTACAAACTTACTCTACTAGGCTCGCCTTACAAAAAAAACAGCACAGACCCCCCCCCATGGCAGCAAGATAGGCTTAGCAGCAATGGTGACAGTGGAGTGGGTGGCCTTCATAAGCCTTGATCAGTGCAGTGCAGCAGCAGCCACAGCACCAACCAAGCAAGAAGCAAGCAACCCAGGTTAGGTGGGTTCTGATGGCGAGGTGACTTGGTCGTGGACCACATTGGGGACCTGTGATGGTCAGTTCTAGCATCCAGCTTCTGGCAAAGGAGAGAGGGGGAGTGGACTGAAAACTGGGGTGGTGGCACATTATGCCAGGCTGCAGGTTCTGGCCATATGGCCGGGTAAGTAAATGTAAATAATTTTTTTACAGAGGGATTGGGAAAGGAGGAAGGACTGAAATACTGATGTGTTTTTCACGTTTCTTCACCTTTGGGTGGTTTTATGACCCATAGGGGGTTTTATTTTTTATTTTTATTTTCAAATTTGTTAACCAGGTAAGGACACTGGACCAAAGGTCCTTTTTCAGGACCGACCCGGAGTGCAACACATAAATAACATATCACAATACAACAATTTAAATCATACATCACAACTTAACATACTACTTAATACAATCACAAACAACATTTGTCAATAAATATTGTTTCAACTGTGCCTTAAAAGACAATAAGGACTTTGCATTACAAATTTGAGAAGGAAACAAATTCCACAATAGGGGAGCTGAAATTGATAAAGCACGAGACCCAAGTTTTTGTTTACACAATGGGACCTCTAATATAAGGCCATTGGATGATCTTAACTTTAATGGAATATCCCTAATTGAAACTAAATCAAATAAAGAAAACTTGATTTAAAATGAATTGCTGTTGCGACTAAACAACCCACTGAATATTCAATCCTGGAGATTAAAGGCATCCAACCCAACCCGAAATACAAATCACAATAATGAGTTCTGTAAGTAGCTGATAAGATAAAACAACAAACATTATTATATGATACTGTTAATGTATGCAAATCCTTTTTCCCCAAGTTATAATATAAACAAGCGCCATACTCCAAATGAGGGAGCAAAGTCCCCACATCAATAGCTTTCCTAGTGTTTTCTGAAAAATAATTTTTATATCGATAGAGTAAACCTATCTTTTGATTTACCTGTCTACATAAAGCAGTGATCTGAGGGAAAAAAACATAACGCTGGATCGAGTAATAACCCCAAATATTTAAAACTCTGGACCTGCTCAATTTGAGACCCTAATGAATCACGTATCAACAATTGCGGACAATCATTTAACATATGTGTAGTACCAAACAACATTGTCTTGATTTTCTTTATATTCAAAACAATTAAATTATCCACTAACCAGCTACTTAGCACATTAAAATCATGCTGAAGATTGGAAGCAATAACAACTGCTGATTTATCTTTATTAAACAAAATCAAATCATCAGTGTACAAAATTGTATCACGTGCAGTACATTGTGCTGGTAAATCATTAACAAATATGGTAAAAAATAAGGGGCCCAAAATGGACCCCTGTGGAACTCCACAGACCACAGGAGCCTCACATGATTCAACATTACCAATATAAACCACTTGAGTCCTATTTGTCAAATAATCCCTTACCCACTCTACAGATCCATCCGAGAAACCTATATTCAATAACTTTTGACAAGCCAAATCATGTGCAGTCAGGTTAAACACGTTTGTCAGGTCCATAAACACCACCCTCATCATTAAACCAGACTCAAAGCCACAGAGGACAGTGTTTGTGAACCAGACCAAGGCCATTCCTGTGCCATGATATGGCCTAAAAGCATGCTGCTGTGAACATAATAGATTATGACTATCCAAATACCCATTTATCTGGTTAGTCACAAGTTTTTCCAAAATCTTACTTAAGGGATTTAATATGGATATTGGCCTAAAATCTTCCAATAAATCAGCATTTGGCTTTTTTGGTACAGGCACAACCCTAGCACGCTTCCAGCAAGATGGATACTGTTCAGTCAAAAAAGATAAATTAAAAATATAACATAAAGGATCAGTTATAAAATGGAAATATTAACCTAAGAAAATGACCATCCAAACCTCCATCCAAACCCCCACCCCCACAGTCACTAAACTTCTTTGGCAGAGTATGTAATAAAGCAAAAACTTCACTACTCACTATACTTTTAAAAGAAAACGTTTCCCGTTTTGTATCAACCAAATGTTCCGAAGACTGTTTATTGCTCTGAGGGGTTCCCACTCTATAATCAGACAGATTGGTAAATTTTCTATTTAAGATATCAACTATCTCCTTAACCGAAGTAATCTCTTTGTCATCAACCCTCAATTTCCAAATAGAACCAGAGTTCTTGGGGGCTATTAATGAATTAACCTTACTCCAAAACATTTTAGGATTGGACAAATTCTCCTCACATTGTTCATACTGGAGTTCATACTGGAGGAATAAGAAAGTCAAAAGGCATAGCCCATGTAGTCTTTCTCCACAATTCAGTGGTAGTGGCGAACACCGCCAACTTCATCAAGGAACTTATCCAATCTTTTTTTAAAAAGATCCAGGCTTTCCGTTTCTGCCACCTCCTGAGGTAGTCCATTCCATACCCTTATTGCTGTACACTTAAAACCCTTCCTTCTTTGTTCAGTCCTACTCAGTTCCTCCTCAGTTACCTATCATGCCTTCTCAATTGATAGTTTTTTTCTTTAAACACCTATCCCAACTCAGATCTAAGATCTTCATCTTTCAGGGACTAATATAATACCAATAAGTCCCCCCTTGCCCTTCTACTCTCCAATGACCACAATCCCAACCTTTCCAATCTGTCTTCATATGGCTCACCCTCACACCCCGAAATCAATCTAGTAAGGGATCTCTGTGGTCTTTCCATTAATTTAATGTCCTTCACCAATAATGGACCAGCCACAGTAGAGCAATAATCCAAAGCAGGGCTAACCAGAGACCTGTACAATGGCATCAACACCTCTCCACTTCTTGAATGAAAAGCTCTCCTAATACAGCCCACAATCTGCATGGCTTTATTTGATGTTTGTCTACTATTGACCTCATTTCTTAAATCATTTTGGACATAAATACCCAAATCCTTCTCACATTCTGACACCCTAAGCTTCAGGTCATGCATATAGTAGGTCTGTTTAACAGTGTGTCTACCGAAGTGCATGATTATACATTTGTCCTTATTGAAGGTCATTTTATTTATTTATTTATTTAAGAGTTTTACCAGGAAAGCATACTGAGCAGAGTACTGCTCGATTCCAGATGCGCCGGGGGTTACAAATGATAAGGTGAGCAAAGCAACATAAGTACAAATGATAAGGTGTACAAGGGCAACAATAAATATAGTGTGGTACAAGACAGTTAGTGATAGTAGTCATACTTACAATATACAGGTATTAATTCTGCAACAATGTACAAGAAGAAAATATATCCCATTCTTTCTTGCCTAATTTGCAATATAAATCAAATCCTGTCCAAATATGAGTCTCTCATTGAACGTATCCACTACAGCTCCAATTTTAACATCGTCAGCAAATTTAATTAATTTATTTTTACTAGATAGTTTCAAATCACTTATAAAAATACAGAACAACAGTGGGCCCAACACTGACCCCTTGGGAACTCCACTGCACACCACCTTTGGTTCAGACAGATGTCCCTGTATCTTTACCTGCTGCTGTCTGTTTTTCAGCCACTGCTCTACCCTTCTTACAATGATCCTATCTATCTCCATATCAATAAGTTTTTTTATTATTTTATAATGTGGAACTGTATTGAAAGCTCGACTAAAATCAAGCATTACCACATCCACATTTTTTTCCATCATTAACACATTTGCTGACACACACATAAAAGGTTTGTTTCACATGACCTATTGGGCATGAAACCATGCTGATTCTTATCTAGAATACCCTTACTTAACATAGAGTCATAGAAGTGTGATGGCAGAAAAGGACAGAACTATGCCCACCAAGTCTGCTTTACATACTTTACATACTGCCAACATACTTTCATAGATAGCCTCACTCAATGCCCCTACTACAGTCTTCACCACCACCGAGGTCAAGCTCACTGGTCAATAATTCACCACCTCACTCCTTATCCCTTTCTTATATATTGGCACAACATGTGCCAACCTCCATCCCGCAGGCACCACACCCTCCCTCAAAGATTTTTGTCCCAATTTAGTAATAACAGGTATCAACACATCACTCAACTCCTTTAAAAAATGTGGGTGGATGCCATCCAGTCCTGCTGCCCCATCTACCTTCAATCTTTTAACTCTTTTTAACACCCTCTCTTCAGTTATTATAGTTTGAGGATCTTGATTACACGTTCCTATATTACACTTATCCATGTCATCAGTATTTTTCCTAAACATGGCCCCAACACATCTGCCAAATTCATTTGCCATATCTATAGGCTCAGACGTCATAACTCCATTAATATTTAATGGTCCCACTGTACTCCTACCTCCCTTACTAATATTCACATAGGCATAGAAGCTTTTTTTATCTTTATTTACGGCTAATCTAAACACAAGCTGTTTCTTAGCATTTCTTATTTCCTTCTTTAATTTCCTCAATACTTTCTTATACCCATTTTTGGAAATTTCTGACCTATTAGTCTTCATTTTCTTAAACTGTTCTTGATAAAATTTATTTTTCGCTGCCCTAACTGCACTAGATACTTCAGACCGCAACTGCCTATATGTATTCAACATAACTACAGACATATATTTTTTATAAGACTCCCAAGCCCTATTTCTTTGCCTAATTGATTGCTTTAACTCAGGAAAGAACCACCAATTGCTAATTCCTCACACTCTCAGAGTTCTCAAAGGGCAAAAACAATCCTGGATTGGGATTAAAGTCTTACAAAAATAATCAAAAGCCAGACTCACACCAGGGGTAAACTCCAAATAGGACCAGTCTAACTGGGCCACTTGTGAAATCAGAGCTTCCGGATCAATTTGCCTAAAAGTACAAACTGTCACAGTACGAAATGGAATTTTTGGACATTTGAAATTTAACACGCAACAAACCGCAATATGGTCACTCACAAATTTGGCCATTACTCCAGAAAACCCCACCACATCCAACCTACTCACCATTATCCAATCCAGCACAGTATGATTATTTGTTCTAGGATTATGCTGAGTAGGCTCATTCACTATCTGCTTGAGACCATACGGAGACAACAGAGTTTCCAATTGTAACTCATCTTTGAGCAACCAGTTTAAATTTATATTTCCCACCTGTACCGAATCATGGCCCTGCAAGTTAGGTGCAATATGTTCCGGATAGACTTTAAGGCCCTAACCCCGGAAGGAGGAGGGTTATAAATACAACCAAGCATAAGTTGCTTCTTTCCACCCAATACAATTTTAAGTAACAGCCAATCAGTCACAGTATCATAATCAATACTTGAGTTTACAATAGTCACTTGGAGATCTTCTCGAACATAGACTGCAACCCCCCACCCCGTTTTTTCCCTGTACGATCAGTCCTAACCAGAATATACCCAGAAATGTGACACATATTGGTAGGTATCACCTTGTTTAACCATGTTTTGGAAATTGCTAACACATCAGGATTAATATTAACAGCAATTTGTTCAATTTCAGCTAACTTTGGGATCAAGCTTCTCGAATTCAAATGCATAATTTTAAAACCATGCAGTTTAGATAACCCAATTTCACCCTTATGGCTATCCCAACAAGAAGGGCCAGGATTAAGGGGGTTACTGAATGGAACGGAGTCTGGGAGAAAAATCAGGACAAAGTTGCTTTTTGGGGGGGGTCAGAACTTCAGCCAGGAAACAAATTGGTTAGTAACTGGGTGAGTTTAAGCCCTAATTTGATGCATGGCTCCAGAGTATATACAGATGACTCTTATACATTTGAATTTTTCCTGATTTGCATATCACGTTTCAGTCAAACCAAATATGTTGTACCTTTTAGAGATGTTACAGACATTTTAGAGCTGTCCCTTGCATTCACAGACAGTTGAGAGATATGGTATGCACAGACTATTGGAGCCCCACTATAGTCAGGCTTAAGCCCCCAGTGAAGGTGACCTCCACATCCCCAAGCTCTGGCACATTATGACAAAGGACAAAGGAGACTGCAGGGCTGTGCACCATTGAAATGAAAGGGGATATTTTTTTATTATTATTCTTATTTATCCGACTGCTGTGGTGACTACCGGTGGGGGCATCCAGCTGCCGTCCCTGCCCGCCGGGAGACCACCAGGCTCACTCACATGATGGGGGATCTGGCACGGCCATCACCAATCCACTGTAGGGTCTCCCCATACCCTATCCAGCCAGTCCAGTTCCAGACCCCCCAGTGCGATTCCACATGAGTCCTCCCGGCATTGCAGGGTGAGGCCATCAGGCTGCATGGTCGTGCCCAGTCATTCCACTTTTTTCTCCCATTGAGAGCACAGATGTGCAATGACATCTACGCACATGCATGCTGACATCTGCCGTGCTCCCCCCCCAAGTCACACCAGCACAAGCAGTACCCCTGGGCATCCCCAGGGGTCACCGCAGTGCATGGTGGATTCCCCAGCCCTCCCCAGGACTAGGAGAGCTGTCTCCCAATGCTCAATCCTAGTCCTCCCTTGCTGACCCCCGATGACCTGGGCTTGTTCCTGAACCCAGGCCGCTGGCGTAGCACAAGGTGTGGCGTCCAGCACCTGAACCCTCATCATCACTGGGCCAGCTGAAAGGGGATCTTTTAATTACTATTTTATGCATTATTGATGGAAAGTTGGAGATTAATGAAGGCCACCGCTCGACTAACAAGGGTCTTGTTAGTAGAACAGTGGCCTTCATTAGTCTCCAACTCACCATCATAATGTATAAAATAGTAATAGAAAATAACTCCATTCATTTCAAGGGGGTACACCCCAGCACTCTGACCCATGGACATCATCTCTTAAAGACTCCTGCCTCTGGCTCCCTAGTTCTCAAGGAAGAGACTTTTTATCTATATCTATACTTGGTGGGTTGTCTGTAGCAGCATGGCCATGTCCCCTACAGTGTGTGTGCATGGGAGGGGGGGACTGGCCATGTGGATGTGTGTTGAGTTATTGCTACTTTTGTGTTTGCACTATAAAGTCTATTTGAGTGGAAGCATTTAAACTATGGAGAGAAAATAGTAGGAGTACAGTACAGGCCAGACAGAAGTAATTAAGTGGTTTTGTGGGTAAGTTTGTGTTCTGGGGGTGGGAAAACATGTGTTTCCATTGGTATGTGTGCTACAGTTGAACTGTGAAAATGAGATGAGGGAGAAAAAAACTGAAAAGCAAAACAGTGGTTACAAGCATACTGCATGTGTGCAGATGTAATCAGATACAGTATGTATTGAAGTACAAGCGAGCTATATGTGTCCAGACAGTATGGCTTAGTGGTTCAAGGCACTGAACTGCAAGCCAGGAGACTTGGAGGCATGAAGATCTGGGTTTGAATCTCATCAACCCCCACTTGTGAATGGTGTGATTTTGAGCAAGTCACTTAAATTTTTCTTGTGCAGTTATCAGTGACCACTTGCTTTTTTGCACACATGCTACATGCATGCAGTCTTTCCCAATTTAACATAAAAATCATGGTTTCCACACTTGCTTGCTGCACACATGCCATATGCATGCAATCAGTTTCAATTTAACATTTAAATCATACTTGCAGCATGCATATCACTTGGGTAGTTTTATGTGTGCAGAATGAAAATATTTCAAATAATTATTTCTGTAAGTCAGCTACTTGCATTTTAGCATTATCATCAGAACTGGACCACTTTGATTTGCAATCGCTGCCAGGAAATGATTGCTGGCAAGCTTGCCTCTGTGGCAGTGTTTTATTCTCAGTCATAACAGAAATTAAATGAATGGGAGCTACAGCAGATTCACAGTATTCAAACACTTCTCGAATATGGAACATAAAAAGGATGCTGTCAATCTCAACTAACAAACCATCAACCCTCACAGTACACTGCAACAGTGTGCAGCTGTTTTATGGATCTTATTCCATTTAGATACTTTTGAAAAGGATTTAGAAGTTATCAATGGGCCATTCATTTGTAGTCCTGTCACTGTTTCTTGTAGTTGCTGGAGTATCTTCCTGTCTGTGGTTACACCAACGAGGCCCAGGGACTCAACTGGTTACATACAAATGTTTTTTCATCATCTGAATTCCCAAAATCTCCATATTAACAAAGCTTCTGCCAAGTGTGACATTTTGTATGCCTGCATATTTAAAATAGAACTGCTTAATGTTTTGCACATTATAGCAAGAGACTTGATTTGATTTTAGCTGGGCCAACAACAATGATTCATCTGCTGTGTAAATCAGTGGAAAGGTGCAGTTGTCTAAGTAGCACTGAAGCAGACAATTTTTTTGAACCTTTCTTTTTTTTTTGTTTAGATCCCAGTCGGGGACTGCACTAGCATAGTGATATAGATATTCTTACAATGATAACTCAGAAGGCCATAATGACAGCAGTAACACAGGTGCAGTATGAAGCAGACAATTTGACATCAGTAAAATGTGTACAGTACCAATACAGGAATATAGCATACCTTATTATTTATGTATTATTTATTCAGTTTTTGTTAACTTGGCAACTATACTAGGCCATGAGCCAATTTTCAGGAATTACCCGAGTATAGAAAAACATATGATGATAACAATAAACAACATAATTGAATTTAAATGATAGTGTAAGATACATATAACATATTGAAAGTAAGGCTTGTACAGTACTGTAATTAAATAACTGCAAATTGATACAGTGTTCACTCAGTCACAATTACATACTGTCAAAGCAAGTAAACAAGTCTTAAAATTTTTTTTTTTTACTTCCTCCTGGTCTCTGCCCTGAGGAATCCTTTCCTCCAGTCTTTTCAGCTGGACTCTGATGTAGCATGGACCCAGCGTCATTCTGTGTGAGACTGGAAGAAACATAGAACAAAGAAACACAGAATCTGACTGCAGATAAGGACCGCTTGGCCCACCCAGTCTGCGCATTTCCCTACCTAGTGGATAAGCTGCAGATCCTAGTTAACCAACAGCCTACTTTCTCCTACCCCCCCACTCCCTAGAATTGCCTTATGTCTGTCCCATGCACTCTTGAATTCCACCACTGTTTCTGACTCCACAACCTCCTCAGGAAGGCTGTTCCATGCATCCACAGCCCTCTCTGTGAAAAAATACTTCCTCATATTACCTCTGAGCCATCCCCCTCTAGCTTCAGATTGTGCCCCCTTGTTCTTGCACACCTCTTTTTCTGAAAGATACTACCCTCTTGGACTTTGTTGATTCTCTTGAGGTATTTGAAAGTTTCAATCATGTCCCCCCTCTCCCTCCTCTCCTCAAGGCTATACATATTAAGATCTTTAATTCCCTCTTGATATGTCTTCTGGTGCAGACCCTGCACCATTTTAGTTGCCCTCCTCTGGACTGCCTCCATCCTGTCTATGTCTTTGTGGAGACTGGGTCTCCAGAACTGCATGCAGTACTCCAAATGGGGTCTCACCAGCTGTCTGTACAGAGGGATAACAACTTCTTGTTTTCTACTGGTGATGCCTCTCCCTATGCATCCCAGTATCCCACCAGCCCTGCTTACTGCCCTCTCACATTGCTTGCTTACCTTTAGGTCATCTGATATGACTACCTCCAGGTCCCTTTCCATTTTTGTTGTTGTTAGTATCTCACCCACCATTCTGTACTCTTCCCTTGGGTTTTTGTTTCCCAGGTGCATTACTTTACACTTCTTAGCATTGAATCTAAGCTGCCATACATTTGACCATTCCTCCAACCTTGCCAAGTCTCTTCTCATCCTTTCCACCCCACCTTATGTATCAACTCTATTGCAGATCTTTGTGTCATCTGCAAAGAGACATACTTTTCCTTCCAGTCCCTCTGCAATGTTGCTTATAAAGACACTAAAGAGGGCCGGTCCTAGTACTGAACCCTGTGGTACCCCACTAGTAACCCCCCTTTCTTCAGAGCGGACTCCATTTTCTATTACCTTCTGTGTCCTGTTCTCCAGCCAATTTTTTACCCAGGCTACCATCTTGGAACCCACTCCCAGGCTCTGCCAACTTCTATATTAATCTTTTGTGTGGGACTGTGTCAAATGCCTTGCTAAAGTCTAGGTCGGCCATGTCTACAGCCTCTCCCTGATCTACTACTTTGGTCACCCAGTCAAAGAAATCTATTAGATTCATCTGACATGACGTTCTCACTGTGAATCCATGCTGCCTTGGGTCCTGTGCTCCTCTGGCCTCTAGGTACTCAACAATTCTTTCCTTCAGAAGTGATTCCATCATTTTCCCAATCACTGAGGTTAAACTAACAGGTCTGTAGTTTCCTGCTTCTGCCCTGCTCCCACTTTTGTGAAGCAGAATCACATCTGCCCTCCTCCAGTCTTCAGGTGCCACCTCATCCTCCCATGATTTATTAAAAAGGGTAGTCAGTGGTGTTACTAATTCTCCCCTTAGTTCTTTTAGAATTCTGGGATGAATCCCATCAGGCCCCATTGCTTTGTCCACCTTCAGTTTTAAGAGTTCTTTCAGAACCCTTCTTCTGTGAAAGGGCTGGTATCAACCCCCCTATCCAACTTGTTTCTATTGTTTGGTTTAGGTTCCTATCCCTCTTTTTTGCCTTTGGTTTTCTCCCAGTCTCTACCCCCTGAGGATGCTGACCCAGAGGACTTATGTCCAGAAGGATGGTGTTCTTATGCACACTGCTGTCAAGCATCCACAGTGCCCTCACCACCTCCCTGACTCCCTGTAAGAAGCAGGTGTGCCTTGCTGCTCATGTTTCCATAGGCGGCAATGCATGTGGGCATCACTGCTCTGTAACCCACCACCCTGGAGGAGGAGAGCATCTGTTGGGATGCTCAATCCTACCTTCCCCGCAAACTCCCAGTGACCTGAGTCCATTCCCGAACCCAGGTCACTGGCGTAGCGAGAGGTGTGACATCCAGTGCCTCAACCCACAGTGCCACTGGGCTGGCTGCAGCCTTCAAATTTGTTTTGAAGTGGGCTGGCTCATGAATGCAGTGGTAGAGCTGTCTCTCAGGACACCAGTGACCCAGGGAGTCAAGGATGCTGGTCACCAGACAGGGAAAGGAGGGAGGATTGAACATCCCAGAGGATGCTCTCCAGGGAGGGAGGGAGGCAGCTGGCTCTGCTGTGATACTGCCCTCTGGGTGCCCACAGGGGACAGTTCCAATGGAGCAGCTCACACAAGGGAGGACTCTGGCTGGTGTCGCACTAAGCATGCTGGTGTGCATGTCCATGGGCACCCTCGCCACTGCTGTCCTGAGGAAGTGGGAAGGACACAAGAAAAAACCCAACTGGCAGAATGAAATCCAGCCTCCTGCATTCTCTGTGCTGGCAATCTGGGCAGCTCCTCTACCAGATCTGGACTATTAAGTGGCATGGGTAACTTCAGCAATCCCACTATGGGGGAAAATCCATGGAGAACAGAGGAAGGCTAAGTCCAGGAGAAGCTGGGTGATGGGGCTGGAAGGGCGGTAGAAGGGAGCCACATGGGGATGGGAGCAGAAAGAGAGAGAAACAAAGAAAAATATGTTTTAAAGCAGTGTTTAGTGTCTGTCATTTTCAGTTCTGAAGGCAACACATTTCAAAAGTGATGGCCAAGGTAAGAAAAAGACTTTTGGTGCATACTACTCTTAAAGAAGGTTTTAACAAGTAGATCGCTGACACTGGATGAGAGACAGATCAAATGGCAGAAGCAGACTCCTTATAAGACTTGAAATGTGCATTCAGGAAGATTTATCACCCCAGAGTTATTTGAAATCTGGGTTGCACGTCTTTCTCAAGTGTGCACTTTAGCTGGAATTTTTTTGTCCACTGTCATAAGTACCATCAATTACATTAAAGCATTTAAGTGGGCTCTGTTAGAACACTTGCAGATCACTGCTTGCTGCAGATGCTTCAACTGACTTTGTAGTGTGTACTAGGTATGTATTTTGTGTCTTCACTTATATGAATTAACGTTTGCAATTTCTATGCTTCTGAAGATCTGATCTAGGATGCACTTGAAAATGAAGATGTTCTTCAATGTGCTGTCTCAGCACATGCATTTTGTTTATTTTTTTTGAAATTTAAGAAACTTTATTAAATTTTCAAATACACTCACATTCAAATTACAACAAGCAGGAAGCATCAAGCTAAGCCTTAACCCTGTCCCCCCAACTGCCCCTTCCTCCCTAGCCCCCCTCCCCCTCTTCTGGAGTGTGCCCAGTAATCAATAAGGAGAGTCGAAGAGACCTCAAGACCAAGGTGTAAGTATAAGGGCAAAGGGAGGCTAGAAAAGCAACCAAGGAGGTTATTTCAGGTACAGGGCATATCATTTACCCCATTTTCAGTTGAAGAGGTGAAGCTTATTGTGATTACTCACAATCAGTTACCCAGTCCAAAGATAAAAAAGTTCATGTAGCCATTCCTTGTGAGATATGAGAGATTGGTCTATCCAGTGTTTGAGGACCAGCTTTTTTACTGCCATGGAAATGAGTGAGATATGATACCTTCTTTCTCTCACCCCAATTTGAGCGTAGTCCCCTATGATACAAACTTCAGGAGTGAAAAGCCCTTCCAGGCACAGGATTTGACTGACAACAGGAACTTCCTGTTTGGGAGCAGTAAGTGAATGATCACAGAGCCACCAAAGACCCACCATCCTAGAAGGGCAAGAGTAACTCTCCATCCCCCTCTAGCTGTTGGAGGTCGGCCTCTGAGCAAGTAAGGGGTCTACTGAGAAATATAGGATATTCTTGTCTCAGAACAGGACAATAAGGAGCTTAAAGGGCACACAGACAGAAAGCAAGGAGAGAGAGAACAAAAAAACAGAGGAAAGAGTAAGAATTGCAAACAGTTAAGGGGCCAGAAATAAGACATGATGGGAGTGGTGCATTGCAGTGGCTGTGGAGCAGCAGTCTTCCGGGAGACATTCTGGAGGATGCGGTGTTGTCCCATCTGCAGGCACCTCTCTGGGCTGAGGGACGAGGTTGCTCATCTCCAGGCTGAGTTGGCCAGGATTTGTGGGACCTCCTCTTCCATCCAGGAACCACCAGTGCCACTGCTGTTGCCTCAGAGGTTGCAAAGAAAGAGGAGTAGTTGGACTACAGTGGGCTCAGAGAGGGTGAGGGTGGTGGAACAGAGGCGCATCCCTCCAGTTGTACTTTTCCACAATTCCTATGCCATTCTGGCAAAGTGTGGTTCCTCTATGGAGGCACCCGCAGTGGAGACCAAGGAGGATGCTGGGAAACCTCCACAAAGGAGACCCACAGGAGGGTGGCAGGGGACCTCACAGGGGGAAGGAAACAACTCCTGGTGGGGGACTTCATTGTTAGGAAGGTAGAACTGGGGGAGGAAGGGGAGAGGGGAGGTAAGGTTCCTGCCTGGTGCCATGGCTTGGAGGGACAGGGAGTGAATCCTCAGGATTTCCAGAGCAGCTGCACAGGGGAGGGAGCTGGATGTCATTGTCCAGCTAAGGACAAATGACCTGGCTAAGAAAGGGATTAGAGAAGTGCAGGAAGAGTTTGTGGAATTGGGAACAAGTAGCACGCATGGTAACCTTCTCGGAGGTACTGCCCATCTATGATGTAGGAGAGGCTAGGGTGTTCCGCACCATGGGATTCAATCAGTGGTTGAAAAACTGGTTTGGAGCTCAGGGATTTGGCTTCATTGGGGATTGGGGGTCCACCTGGAGTGATGCAAGCCTATACTGGCATGATGGGCAGCATCTGTCCAGGAGGGGAACCAGGATCCTAGGTGATACAGTAGGTTTAAATGCTTCATTGGCAAGCATTTAAACTAGCCAAGGGGGGAGGCACTGGAAAGGAGCAGGGAAATCCTACCCCAAAAAAAAAATCACGGTAGAAAGTGCAGTAAACACCAACATAGAGGTGTCAATAGGAAGAAGAACAGGGGTAAATGGGGAAAGTGACAAAGGCAAGAAGGACAGGGATGGGGTAAAAAGGAGTAAGGTCATCAGGAAATGGAGGGTAATGAGTACCAATGCCCATAGTCTGGGCAACAAACTCCCTGAGCTGGTGGCCTTGATGGAAGAGGGATGCCTGGATATCATAGCAGTCACAGAAACATGGTACACAGAGAACCATGACTGGGATGTTAACATACCAGGGTACATAATCTACAGGAGAGAGAGGCAGGGGAGAAGAGGGGGAAGAGTAGCTCTCTATGTAAAGGAAGGGATAAAAGCAACTGAACAAAAGAGTAAACAGGGAGGAGACGAGGCACTGTGGGTCACCTTGGAGACTGGAAAGGGCACCACAATCTGCACAGGGGTTGTGTACAGACCCCCATATCAGGGGGAGGGAATGGACAAGGATATGATAGAAGGCATTCTTAGGATGGCAGAGAAAGGGGAGATACTGTTGATGGGAGACCTGAATATGCCAGATGTTAACTGGAGCACATTTGCTGCAGCCACATCCAAGAGCAGGGCCATTCTTGATGCCCTACAGGTGGCAGACCTCAGACAGCTAGTTTCAGAACCCACTCATGATGGAGCAATCTTAGACCTTGTACTGTCAAACGGGGGCAGTGAGAGGATCTCAGATCAAGAAGTGGGTTGCCATCTGGGAACAAGTGACCATCAAACAGTGTGGTTCACGTTAAACTCAGCTACAGAGTCAAGCCATACAAAAGTGAGGGTACTGTACTTCAGGAGAGCTGACTTTGGTAAGGTGGGAGCGTGCCTCAGAAAAACACTAGCAAACAGGCTAGAAGGAGGTGTGCAGCAACAATGGGGAATCATCAAAACTGCCATCACAGAGGCAACAAGCCATTGTGTGAAGCAAATAAATAAATCAAAACAAAAGAAAAAGCCACTATGGTTCTCAAAAGAGGTGGCTGTGAAAGTCAGGAAGAAAAAGATTGCATTCCGGAAGTATAAGGAAACACAAAAGGAGCAGGACAGAGAGCTGTACCAGTTAAGGCAGAAGAAAGCAGGGAGGGACGTCAGAATAGCAAAGGCCCAAACTGAGGAAAAGATAGCCAACTTGGTTAAGAAGGGGGATAAAACCTTTTATAGGTGCATCAGTGAGCGTAGAAAGACAAAGGGAGGGATAGTGAGGCTGAATAGAATGAACGGTGGGTGGGCAGAGGGGGACAGTGAAAAGCAGGGATACTGAATGAATATTTCTGCTCAGTATTCACAAAAGAGGAGGGGGAAGTGCCTAATCCAATTAACAGAAGCACTCTTGATAGGGGGGTCAGTCCCAGTCCTTTCACAGAAGAAAGGGTTCTGCAAGAACTCCTAAAACTGAAGGTGGGCAAAGCAATGGGGCCTGATGGAATTCATCACATAATTCTAAAAGAATTAAGGGGGGAACTAGTGAAACCACTGGCTACTCTTTTTAATAAATCATGGGAGGATGGTGTGGTACCCAAGGACTGGAGGAAGGCGGATGTGATTCCCCTTCACAAAAGTGGGACCAAGACAGAGGCAGGAAACTACAGACCTGTCAGTTTGACCTCTGTGGTAGGGCAAGTGATGGAGTCACTTTTGAAGGAAAGAATTGTTGAGTACTTAGAGGCCAGTGGGGCACAGGACCCAAGGCAGCATGAGTTCACAGCGGGAAGGTCATGTCAGACGAATCTAATAGATTTCTTTGACTCAGTGACCAAAGTAGTAGACCAGGGAGGGGCTGTGGACATGGCCTACCTAGACTTTAGCAAGGCATTTGACACAGTTCCACACAGAAGATTAATAGTCAAATTAACCAGCCTGGGAGTGGGTCCCAGGGTGGTAGCCTGGGTAAAACATTGGCTGGACAACAGGACACAGAAGGTAATTGTAAATGGAGTCCACTCTGAAGAAAGAGGGGTTACTAGTGGGGTACCGCAGGGTTCAGTACTGGGTCCAGTCCTTTTTAATGTCTT
This sequence comes from Neoceratodus forsteri, assembly GCA_016271365.2. Lineage (NCBI taxonomy): Eukaryota > Metazoa > Chordata > Ceratodontiformes > Ceratodontidae > Neoceratodus > Neoceratodus forsteri. Next base: position 103,688,953 of record CM057451.1, read on the forward strand.
CATAAGTGACATTGCAGACGGACTGGAAGGAAAAGTATGCCTCTTTGCAGATGACACAAAGATCTGCAACAGGGTTGATACACAAGGAGGCGTGGAAAGGATGAGAAGGGACTTGGCAAGGTTGGAGGAATGGTCAGAAGTATGGCAGCTAGGATTCAATGCAAAGAAGTGCAAAATAATGCACCTGGGAAACAAGAACCCAGGGGAAGAATACACAATGGGGGGAGGTAACAACAACAAAAGGAAAGGGACCTGGGGGTAATCATATCAGATGACCTTAAGGTTGGCAAGCAATGTGAGAAGGCAGTAGGGAGGGCTGGGGGTATACTGGGATGCATAGGGAGAGGCATCACCAGCAGAAAACAGGAAGTTGTTATCCCTCTGTACAGACAGTTGGTGAGACGCCATCTGGAGCACTGCGTCCAGTTCTGGAGACCCCATCTCCACAAGGACATAGACAGGCTAGAGGCAGTCTAGAGGAGGGCAACTAAAATGGTGCAGGGTCTGCAAGAGAAGCCGTATGAGGAGAGACTAAAGGAGCTTAATATGTATACCCTTGAGGAAAGAAGGGAGAGGGGGGACATGATAGAAACTTTTAAGTACCTCAGTGGAATCAACAAAGTCCAAGAGGGTAGCATCTTTCAGAAAAAGAGACATGCAAGAACAAGGGGACACAATTTAAAGATAGAGGGGCGGTTCCGGGGCAATGTGAGGAAGTATTTTTTTCACAGAGAGGGTAGTGGATGCATGGAACAGCCTTCCTGAGGAGGTTGTGGGGTCTAAAACTGTGGGAGAATTCAAGAATGCATGGGACAGACATAAGGCAATGCTTGTGGGGGGTAGGAAGAAATAGGCTGTTGGTTAACTAGGGTCTGCAGCCTATCCTGTAGGTAGGAAAATGGGCAGACTAGATGGGCCAAGTGGTCCTTATCTGCCGACAAAGTCTATCTTTCTATGTTTCAAACTTAACAGCGGGTCCATACGATTTTTGATTGTGTCCCATAAAGGTGCAATTTTTTCGCAGACCCAGAAAATGTGTAGAAAGTGGTCCCTCTTCTTTGCCTCATCTTGTACAAGCTGAGGATGGTAGGTGTCCTATCTTGGCCGGCTTGACGGGGGTATAATACATGTTGTTTAGTATTTGATATTGAGTAAGCCTTACTCTGTCTTGGGTATTATATAGGTAGAGGTCCTTCCGGATGCACGCCCAGTTGAACGTAATATCTGGTAGGAGATACTCCCAGACCTTGGAACCCTTCAAGTGATGAGGACGAAGTACGGAGAGAAGACTATACAGTAAAGCAACCCTGTGAGGCCAATTTGCTAAGTCTCGTATCTTACTCAATAAGCCCTCAAGTTCAGATGGCTCTGGTGCAGACCAAAAAGTTGCAGTAGTAGGTGTCTCAATTGAAAGACCTTGAAAATGTGAAGTGAATATATGTGGAACTTCGTTAGGATCTCAGCAGAGGAAAGCAAGGTGTCTAAAGCACATGCATTTTAAATAAATAAAATAAATATATGCTTCTGGACTCTGAAATCTTAAAAGGGCATTATAGCATAATAGAATGCAATTGTTGCTATACAGCTTTTTGTTCCCTGGACCAGCACCTCCACCTTGTTTCAGGCCAGTGCCTGGTGATCTTCCAGCCCCATCTGCCACTACCCTCACTGTCAAAACTAGTGGGGATCCACTCTTTGTGAGGCACTAGAGTACTGGCAGCCATCATACAGGTGGCCCAGGAGTCATGGGGTTTTGTGATTTTTCTCTCAGCACCTGGACCTTAGATTGACACTGGAAGGTGCCCTGTTAGGCCTCACATGCATGCTGCGACAACGTGTGAAGGAGGCAAGCTCCAGGCCCACTGCAGGGGTCACAGTGGCAGAACCATGGGGCCATCCTCCCAGCTGGGAATGCTGCTGCATGGACGCACTACCTCAGCCCCCTTGGCCACCCAACCTAGCTCCCAGAGTCCACTCCTAAACCTGGGTCACCCATGACATGCTATCTGTTGGGCCATTAGCCAGCCCCTAGAATGTAGTTGTTGAACTGGAGTGCAAAGGGTAAACAAAAAAGTACAATGCCATGTTTCAAGTTTGTCAGTACTGTAGCGTAGGGAAATATACTGTAAATGTCTTCTCAAAGGGACAGTACTTCATCTATTGAATATTGTACACTGAAACTGAATTCTACATATTACTAAATGTGTATATTATGACACAGGGATTACACTTCAACAAACTGAAATCCCTGTTCTTAAACTGGACCTTTTCCCTGGCCATAGTTTTGAGGAATATGAAAAATGTAGAGTTGCTTGGATAAACCGAAATTCTGGTGGATAATGCCGGATACAGCATTTTCTGACTTCTAGGATGGGTCAGATAATGCTGGCTCATTTCAATGCTGGTCAGATAATATAGTCAGATCAGATAATCATTATCCAGTCTTCTGCTGGTGGATTCATATGTTCGTATATTCGTATTACCTGGCTATCAAAATGCAGCATAGGAAGTGAAAGTGGTGGAGGAGGGGTCAGTGTCTGTCTCTGCTCCATCTTCCAAATCTGCTGCACCGGTGGTGATGACAACAAGTGTAGAGAAGGTGAAAAAAGCCATCTATTGATGCATGTCATGGCAATCAGACTTTTATTTATTAAAATATTTAAAAATTGGGTACCTTGAGAGGAACACTGAGCTGAAGCTCATTTCTAGGAGCAACCCATGGGAAAGGGAAGGGGAGAACACAGTTACAAAGATTACAGCAAGTCAGATGATGTGGTTACAGTGACAATGACAAGAAAGTGCAACAGTAGGATGCAGAACAAACAAGAAAGCAAAATCACTGCATATAACAGAGGACAAATAAATTAGCATACAAGTCAGCTGTGCAATTGGAGTCAATCAAAAAGTGCTTAGCACCCGGATGAGCAGAGACTGACTTAGTCTTGATGCTAGCAGCGAAACAGGCTGACTAAACTACATATGAAATAGCCAAAACCATGTGATTAGGCGGGAAGGAAAGGTAAGGGGAGAGTAGAATCACAGGGGAAGGATTAGGAAGGGTTCAGGTAGGGGGTTGGCAGGAGCAGGGGGGAGAGGGGAGAAGTTTTAGCTGGTGCATAATGGAGGGAACAGAGGTGGAGAGACAGATGGAGTAAGGTCGCTGGTTCTATGAAGACTAAGTCAGTCTGTAGTCTTTGTAACTGTGTTCTCCCCTTCCCCTTCCCATAATAAAAGTCTGATTGCCGTGACGTGCATCTATAGAAAATGGGCACCGTGAAAAAAGAAATATTTAATTAAAAAATGTTCTTCCAAAACTAGTTCAAACTGAGTTTTTTAATAAAATAGTTCCTCCGCCTGTGTTTTTCATGGTCACACACACACACACACACACACACACACACACACACACACACACACATCCTGATTGCAGATAGTTTGTAAATATTATTGCTTAAATGCTCCCAGACACGAAGTACAGGCTGTGCTGCTTATTTTGCTTTTGGCCTCCTGACATCGGTTCATTGTGCCTTCCCCGTCATGTGTTTGCTTGTCATTGAGACAGGCATGAAATAGCGCTGACAATCATCTGCTGCCCCCCACACACACACAACATTCTAACAGCAGAAGAGACACTCCAGAGTTTCGTTTTACCTTTATTTTATTTTTCACGCTTGATAACGGCTTCCTGAAGGAGTGTGGCGCAATAGATCATACGGCTTGTGAGAATTGCATGGCAGCCATTACGTTTTAAGGATCGCGATGTTGACAATGACGTGTGTGAAACCCTTCCGAGATTAGTTACAGTGGGCGCGTGGGCTGACTAAAGAAAAGAAAAGTAAAGTAAGCCTGTTAAATTGAATTATATTGATGTAGTCTGCCATTGTAATGTTTCGTTTTGTGCTGGGGTGCCATGAGTTGGTTATAATTCTGAAAGTCAGTGCTTCGGGAAATCTGTGAGGAGCGGCGTTGGTAGGTGGGCAGCTTTGATTTTGAACAAGTAGGTGGTGCAGCTGAGAGGAGAAATAAAACATATTTATGTGATTCAGTGGAGTTTTAGTTTATTTAAACAAAATGATGGAACACCTGTGGCCCTGTTAGGGAGCTTGTACTGAAACAGCATTTGGGGGAGGATGGTATCTCTCTCTAAGCGAGAGACAAAAATGGCGGTGCTTTTCAATGAAATTAGGGTTTTCGGCCAATGAGGAAACAGAGTGGGCACTTGGATATTAAAATGGGCTAAGGGGCACTGTAGGCTGGCACTTTTTATTTCCTGGGCATCTATTGTAAGTTAATGTACCCCCTTGGCGAGGGTACTAGCCAATCAGATGCTAGAAAATATAAAGCCCATTTTCTAAAGCTCCATACGTTCATATTTTGTTGTACATATGCTGATTTTTCTTCTTTTGTATAATACCACATTATGTTCTACCTTGCTACTGTACTATATACTGTATATTGTATATTTTTCCACTCTGTATAAATATTGCACTTTGTCTACCATGTTACTGTACAATGATTTTTTCATGACCAGGTCCATCTTGCAAACGAGCCTTGCTCAACGGTGCCCGCCTGGATAAATAAAGATTTTGATTGATTGATTGACATGAGGGGACAGGAAGGATGGATATGAGGAGCATAGGGAATAGTGGTGGGTACGAGATGGTAACGAAGTGGAGAAGGCATTGCAGAGGGTGTCCAGTCTGGCAAGACTTTTAGAAGCAGCAGATTTGGGAAAGGAACAGGGAAGATAGCTACAGCTTCCTCTCCCCCATCACTTAACTGCTAATTGAGACAACTAACTGGGAGGGGCCTGTGACCTGTAAAATCAGAGTCAGCTGTGCCACAGCTCCATTTTGAGTTTTTAGAGCAGCAGATTTGGGAGAGGAACAGGGAAGGCAGCTACAGGGAAGACAGAAGCAAGGACTAGTGACGTGCTGTACTTGCCCTCCCACCCTAAGCTAATTTCATTCTTGTAGGCACTGAGCTTGATTGACAAATAGTACTTATTGTTTAGGAGCAGGAATAGCAGGAATAAAACACACACACACACAAAAAACTAGCCCTTTGTCACATGAAGGGCTGATCAGTGCATAGGACAGCAGGTCCAAAGGTATACCAGATCGGACCATGTGGACATCATCCTCAGCAGGGTAAGTGGAGCTAAAATGGATATAGTAAGTTGTCATGGCTGCGGGGCTTTCATCTCTAGGGGACTTCTCTAGAGGGTGGGTCATTGCCCCATATGTAGTACTTTCAAAGATCTCAGGGCTCAGCTGTGTGTAGCATGGCATGAAATACCCAGACTGCAGCATCGGCTAGTCTGGAGTTCACCCCCTCCAAGTCCACTCCCTCAAAGACCCACTGGTCCAGGGGGGGTGGAAGGTGGTGGGGCAGGTGGGAGGGAAAAGTTGTAAGGATGAACCAGTTGAACCCTGCCTGTCCCTAGGCTACCCCAACCACAAACTGTTTTGCACACCTGGTGAAGGTGCAGGATCCTGACTCCAACAGGGGGGACATTGTGTCAGGTGGGGGGGTGCTGGCTGGAGCAGGGCGTTGGCATTCCAAGGCAGCTAGAAAAAATGTTGAAATAAGAAATGTAAAAAGATTCTTGCTGTAGGTGATTCGATAATCAGAGATGTGGAGAGCCATTTGAGAGAAGATGCATAGACCAAGGCAACAGTCAAATGCCTACCAGGAGCCTTGGCAAAGAGAGAGGCAGAATGCATCAGGAAGATGGTGCACAGAGAGGGAAACGGAGAACTCACAGTATTGGTACACCTAGGAACTAACGACCTGGCAAATCAGATGGTGGAGGAAGCCAGGCAAAGTTTTGTGAAGATGAGTGAACAGGTGACTTCTTTTTTGTCCTCGTTGGCCTTTTTGGAGGTCCTCCTGGTATAAGATAAAGGAGCAAACACAAGCAGAGTCAGGAAAAAAGAGATTGAAGAATTCAATACATGGTTACGTGGTTGGTGCGTGGAAAAGGCCATCATTTCATCGGAGCCTGGGAGAGGAAGTTCTTCAAGTTCGATGGACTTTACCTGACAAAGAAAAGGATGAGTGCACTCAAACAGAAATTCAACATCTTTGTGGGACATTTAAACTAGGAAAGGGTGAGTTTGTGGCTAGGGAACCTATCGGTCACAGCATGGAAGATATAAACTTAGCTGACACTCCCCCAGTAACACAGAACACTCTACCTCAATCTACAAACAACTGTAAGATACAAAAGAGTGCACAGAGAGACCATAAAGGAAACTAAGCATCCAATAAGAGGCAGCCAAAACCAAAAGAAGGAAAAAAAGGTGCTCCGGCAGATACCTAGAGGAGAATGTGCTTCAATGCAAGAAGCCTGGGAAATAAAGTAAGTGACCTGCAGGCAATGATGGCGGACACCCCGCTAGACCTGGTAGCAATAACAGAGACCTGGGCTACGAACAACAATTATTGGGTCCTCTCGATACTGGGCTGTTCGCTGTACAGAAGGGAGAGGGAGGAAGGAAGCCAGGGGGAGAGGGGTAGCACTTTATGTTCGAGAAGGAGTGAGAGCCATGACACTCAATGTCAGTGAAAAAGAACGGATAGAATCCCTGTGGGTGCAAATCAGCTCAGCATTAGGAAAAAAGTTCTTCTTCACAGTTGTATACAGGCCACCAGGGCAACCAGAGGAAAAAGATGAGGTACTGCAAGAGATTAGGGGTGTGACACAGAAAGGGGAAACAGTGATGGTAAGTGACCTGAACATGTCAGACATTTATTTATTTATTGAAATGTTTCACCAGGAAGGCACACTGGACAACAGGTTGCTCGTCTCCCGGTGTGACCTGGGGGAAGGGAGGTAGAGCAGGATGTGAAATTTAGACATACAGTTAACATTTAACAGAACTGTGAAAAAAACACATACATTAGCATTTAAACTGATACATACATTATACATTTGTAGAGTGTCTTACAGAATTACATTTAATATGACAAAGAAATTATGCATATACACTGCCCAGATAGGGCAGAAGTGCAAATTTTTCAGGTAAGAGAAGCTAATACCTATCTAAGTGCTGAGAAGTAAGGAGTTGAGGGGAGTGGATAGGGAGGGTAGGGAGCGGCCTGGAGCTAGCCCCTTCAGGATGTAGTTAACCCTGCCAGGGGTTGAGGTTCATGGAGGCCTGGAGGTATTAATAGAAGGAGGGGGAGGGAGAGTGGCAGGGGAAGGAATGGGGGTAGATTTGGTAAGGGAGAGTAGAATAGGAGGACAGGGGTAGTGATTTAAGGGAAGGAAAGAAACCTCCTAAATACTAGTACAGACCTCTCCAGGATGCTTGAGAACCCTGCCAGAGGACAGATTTAAGTGGGGGGACAAGAATTGGATAAGGAGCAAGGGGCTGGAGGTGGGGGGGGGAGAGGCAGAAAACTGACTGGGCTATCTCCATGGCTAGATCCTCAAAAAGTCAAAAGGTGGTCAAGGCTTTACAAGACTGCCTACTGTGGTGGGGAAAAGTTGTATAGCAGAAGAACTTCAACGGAGGCTCTCTTCTTCATCAGCTTCAAACAATTTATTTGTGGAGTTTCCAACCAGAGTTACAAAATAAAAATAAAGCGGACTTGTTTCGACCAAAGTAAATAGCAAAAACCATAAGAGGCATAAAGGAAAAAAAACATGAATAGCAGCCTTCATATCCTTAACTAGAGCACTAGTACAGAAGCATTCTTCACCATCCTGACTGCTACTGACTTTCAGCTTGAACTGCTGGCAATATATATATACCCTAGACTGTTCTCCTATTGGATGAACTATCCATCAATCAAGTACAAAACAAATATTTCTGTATAACACAATTGTTTATGTCTTTTAGTTATGCAGGAGTTCACTATAACATTATTTAAACATATATACAAGTTGTGAAAGTATTAATATTCTGTTTAGACTCCTCTGAGTTAAGTTTATGCTGTTAGTCCCTCCCCTCATTGCATAAAAGGACCAACACAATGGCAGGTGAGCCCCTAGAGAGAAGGCATACACACCATACAACAGAGCTTCTTACAAGCTTCATTATATACCAGGTAGATAGCATTTCTATAACTCTCCAAAGTTATTATATTCTGTTGCCTTGCTTAATTTAAATAACTACTGCAGTTTCTAGTTTTGGAAGATAGAACAAACTATCCCAGAGACCTTAAAAAGAGTTTATAGACAACACTCTATGTTGTCTTTAATACCCCCTTAGTTGTTTGCACTGGAAAGGGATTTAATAATTTATTTGTTGCACCTAATCAGAGAGGCAGCACTTAATGCCACAAGAATCAGTGCTACAGCCTCTCTGACGCATTTTAGAAGGTAAAAACGTCTTTTTATAGCATTCGCGGCGTTCTTGAGCTGCACAAGTGCCTGCAGCACGACAGGCATGGCTGTCAAAGGGAGCGCTAGCGGAGATATCTAGGACTTAACACAAGAGACAAGCTGAAAACAGTGAAATTTAGCATAAAACTTCAGTTTTATGCGGAAAGGAGGTTTAAAAGATCCTCATCCCATTATGGCTTCTTAAAGGGCCATGCCAGTCGAACTTACAGCCTTGAATTTTAATATGGGCAAACAAGGTATTGGTCAGCCAGAAATACATAGACAATGAACAATTACACATATAAACAAACTATTTGCATAGGTGGCCAGTCTATGCTAAAACAAACAAAGGCAACAAAAGACATTACAGAGACACTTGGGGTAGTTTTCTGGCTAACAATACAACGTCCTGACCATGCAAACACATAAGTTCAAGGCAAACAGATCACCCTTTGACATTCTCCTCCCACTCTCAAAATAACAAAAGTCACTGATCAACAGTGTCATTTTATTTATTTTATTTATTTTATTTTTTTAGATCCCAGACTGTAAGGGATGGAGCTAGAGCCCACCCACTCCCCAGGCTCCACCTCGGGCCCCTAGAAAAAATGTAGCAAAATTTTTATTGGCTGCTACACAAAAAAATGCCAATTCAATATATATATTTTTCTCATTGTTATTCTATCACTTTACCCCGAGGTCTGCAGTTGTGTGGTCAAAGCCATACCTAGACATGAAATCAGCATTTGTGTGTTCATTACCTTTCCTGTGTTTTATTTTGAAACAATATGGCTGCAATGCCAGGTACCATCTCATAATCCTGGGGTTGCGATCTTTCATAATGTTAAGCCAACACAAAGGGTTATGATCTGTCCATAGCTCAAACTCAGCTCCCCATAAATAAAATTTTAATGTCTCTATGGCTAACGTACTGCCAAACATTCTTTCTCAATGGTGGAATATTTGACTTTCTCTCATGTAACTTTCTGCTAATATAAATGATAGGATGTTCTTCCCTTCTATAATTTGAGATAACACAGCTCCTATACAAGAATTTTATGCATCTGTTTGTAATATGAAAGGTATTGTAAAATCAGGTGAACGAGGACCGGAATGAACATAAGATTGTTTGATTGTTGTGAAGGCTTCTTCACAATCTGCGTCCATGTCACCTTTTCTGGGAGACGTTTCTTTGTTAACTCGGTGAGAGGATTAGCAATCATAGAAAAATTTGGAATGAAACGCCTATAATAACTGGCAAGTCCTAGGAAAGACCTTACATCTTTTTTAGTCACTGGCCTTGGGCTATTTGCTACTGCCTCAATTTTAGATTTTATAGGTTTTACTAGACCTCCACCTATTTGGAAGCCCAGGTATTCAGTTTCTTTCATGGCTAATGAACACTTATTTGGGTTAATTGTTAAACCTGCAGAGATTATAACATTTAATATGGTAGCTAGGTATAGTAAATGGTCTGACCATGTGTTACTAAAGATTACCACATCATCCATATAAGCAGCGCTATATGCAGAATGTGGCAAAAGAAGTTTATCCATAAGCCGTTGGAAAGTTGCTGGGGCTCCATGGAGCCCAAATGGCATGACTGTGAACTGATATAGACCAAGTGGAGTGCTGAAAGCAGTTTTCTCCTTGTCCTTCAGTCTTAAAGGAATCTGACATAGCCCTTAGTGAGATCAAGGGTTGAAATATATTGTGCTTTTCTAAATGATCAAGAATGTCATCAAGCGGCATTGGATAACTGTCAAATTTAGAGATATTATTTAGTTTCCTAAAATCTAGACAAATCTGAACCCCACCTCTTTTTGCTTACAATCACCATGGGAAGTTCCAGTTACTGCTGGAAGGTTCAATAATACCCAGTTGTTGCATGTTTTTTAATTCTTTTTCTACTTCAGGTCTTAGTTTTTCTGGAATTCTGTAGGGTCTTACCCTTATAGGTTCCTTCTGAGTAGTTTCAATAATGTGATGAATATCTATTACTTTACCCGGTGTTCCCTGTGAAATATTCAGCAAAAGGTTGCAGCATAGTATTCAGTTCTGCCCTTTGCTGACTAAAGAGCTCAGAATTAACATTAAGATCATCAAGGCCACCACCCTTCATTTCTAGGTGTTGATACACTATATCTAATTCACTGATGGGAGTTTCAGGACAGATAAAGCACACGGGAGAATCTTTTCTCTCTACCCATTTCTTTAGCAGATTTACATGGAATATATTAAGTTTTTTTGTTTTATCTGGCAATTCAATCTGGTAGGTGACAGGGCCTGTTTGTTTAACCACAGTGTATGGGCCTTGCCATTTCATATATAACTTATTGTCAGAGGATGGAAGTAATAATAGAACTTTTTCACCTTTTTGGAATACCTTGGGTTTTGTACCCTTATCATAATGGAGTTTTTGTATTCCTTGTTGTTTACTATTCACCTGGTGAGCAAGTTCTATATATCTGGACAGCTTTTTTTCTAAGGTGAGATATATACTCACTAGGATCTTGACCATGTGACACTTTCCCATCTTCCCACTGTTCTTTTACCAGGTCTAGTGGACCTCGTGGGTTTCGACCATAGAGCAATTCGAAAGGAGAAAACCCTGTAGAGGCATGTGGTACTTCCCTGTACGCAAACATTAAATAGGGAAGCAGCACATCCCATTTACGGTCCTCCTCTTGACAGAATATTTGCAACATTTTCTTAAGTGTCTGGTTGAACCGTTCCACTAAACCATCTGTTTGAGGGTGATACGGGGTAGTATGGATGGCAGAAATACCCAAAACACTATATAATCTCTTTAATAGGAGACAGCAGAAGTTACTGCCCCTATCAGTTAAGATCTCTTTTGGCATGCCAGTCCTACTAAAGAGTTTACCTAGTTCCTCTGCTATTTTTGAAGCAGAAATAGTGCGTAAAGGAATATTTAGTTGTGTAGTCGCACACTACAAGTATATATTGATTACCTTTTGAACTTTTTGGAAGTGTGCCAACTATATCCATGGCTATTCGCTCAAAAGGGGTAGTTATCAGAGGTAAAGGTAACAGAGGAACCTGATCACTTCTCTTTAACTTAGCCACTTTTTGACACTCGGTACAGCTCTTACAAAAATCTGCTACTTGCTCATGAATACCAGGCCAGTAGAACCGATACAATAATCGATTTAATGTACGGTCTCTACCTAAATGTCCAGCTAACGGTATATCATGGGCTAGTGCTAATAATTGCTGTCTGTATTTGCTGGGTACTACTAACTGGTCTATTTCTTCCCAGTTTTGGGTTAACTACATTTACGGTACAACAAACCATTATGCATTTTATATTTTGACCATCATTCAACTGTAAAAATAGTCCTGTAAGCTAGTGTCCTGTTGTTGTGCAGTCTTAAAGTCACTTGTGGAGACTATGGACTCAGTGTTCATGTTAGGCTTCTTACTATGCTCTTGGGTCCACTGTCTCTTGTCTTTCCTTCTGTGCCTTTGACTTCTTGCTCTTCTTAGTGTCACCATAAATGTCAGAAGAGAATGGGAATATCTGTTCTAAGCCTTCTTTTGTCTGAGATCTGGTGACCATGACAACTAGGTTGTTAGATATTAAAGCTTGAAAGTCTGGATAATCATGGCCAATCAAAACAGGAACTGGTAAGTTAGGGACAGCACCCACTGGGATGTTATGTGTATGTCCTTGTATTGTTATGTCCAAATTATAAAGAGGGTAGCGATGGGTATCTCCATGTATACATGTCACACTAGTAGTTTGAGCCTTGGCCTTAGAAGCTAGATTTAATAAGGTGCTTTGTATGAGAGTCTGTTTACTCCCAGAATCAAGTAGGCCATATACAGTACTCTGCCCAACTTGAACTGGCAACACATAATGTCCCCAATTGGCTAAAGCTAAGTGTATAGTCTCAGATTTCTTTTTTGGACAAAACCGTGCTACATGCCCCTTACCATCACATTCAAGACAGATGATATCAGGGTTATAGCCTCTTTGCACTCTGGAATTTACCTTTGTTGCAGTCGGTGAAGAGGAAGAAGGAGGTACAGTCTGTCTGGGACCAATGGAAGAATGACCATGAGGTAAAATTCCCTTTGACCGTGAAGATCTGGCAGCAATAAAATCCTATGCAAGTCGAATCGCAGCATCCGACGTCTCTGGCCGATGTTCCTTCACCCATAATTGAACCTCTTGTGGAAGAATTTTGATAAATTGTTCCAACACAATGGTTTCCAGAATCTGATCAAGAGTCCTAGTAGCAGGCTGGAGCCACTTAAAACACAAGTCTTTTAGTCGCACATAGGCGTCCTGAGGGTTGTCCGCATTCAAATACTTATAAGTCCGAAACCGCTGGCGATAAGTCTCAGTATTTATATCATATCACTTCAGGATGGCAGCTTTTACTTGCTCATAATTATTTGCGTGTGCCACTTCCACATGACTATATGCCAGCTGAGCTTTTCCGGTCAAGTAGGGGGCCAGACGAATCACCCACTGATCTCTGGGCCAAGCACATGCTGTAGCAACTCTTTCAAAAGTCATAATGTAGGCTTCAATATCATCAGAGTCTGTTAGTTTTGCTAATTTTATATTTTTATAACCACCCACTGATTGGTCTGGTGGTCTACTGACACCTAGGGCTTGTATTGCCCTCAAGGTATCAGCCCATCTGGCCTCATACTCCTTTTTATCCAATTCCTTTGTCTTGCCATCTCCACCTGTTGCATGCATAGCCACCTTACCAGCTCATGTGTCTCCTGGGTGGAATCTCTTCGCTTGTTCCTCCTGCACCTCCTCCACTTGCCTCAGGTTTCTCTTCACCTCTTCCACCTGAGAAGTCGGCTTCCCTTCCTTCTTTCTCACCACTTGTTCCATGCCAGGATACAAAGGTAAATGAAAAGCTGCAGAAATTGAGTGAGTAACAATCCTAGAAAAAGTATCAGGATCTGTCTGTGTCTTCTGCATACAGAGTTCATGAGAGTCTTGGACAGACTCGCCAGTTAATTACAACCAGTATCCCACTTCTGACACCAGTGTGGTGGGGAAAAGTTGTATAGCAGAAGAACTTCAACGGAGGCTCTCTTCTTCATCAGCTTCAAACAATTTATTTGTGGAGTTTCCAACCAGAGCTACAAAATAAAAGTAAAGCGGACTTGTTTCGACCAAAGTAAATAGCAAAAACCATAAGAGGCATAAAGGAAAAAAAAAACATGAATAGCAGCCTTCATATCCTTAACTAGAGCACTACTACAAGCATTCACTTCACCATCCTGACTGCTACTGACTTTCAGCTTGAACTGCTGGCAATATATATACCCTAGACTGTTCTCCCATTGGATGAACTATCCATCAATCAAGTACAAAACAAATATTTCTGTATAACACAATTGTTTATGTCTTTAGTTATGCAGGAGTTCACTATAACATTATTTAAACATATATACAAGTTGTGAAAGTATTAATATTCTGTTTAGACTCCTCTGAGTTAAGTTTATGCTGTTAGTCCCTCCTCATTGCATAAAAGGACCAACACACGTGGCGTGACCCCTAGAGAAAGCATACACACCATACAACAGAGCTTCTTACAAGCTTCATTATGTACCAGGTAGATAGCATTTCTATAACTCCAAAGTTATTATATTCTGTTGCTTCTTAATTTAAATAACTACTGCAGTTTCTAGTTTTGGAAGATAGAACAAACTATCCCAGAGACCTTAAAGGGTTTATAGACAACACTCTATGTTGTCTTTAATACCTAGTTGTTGCACAGGAAAGGATTTAATAATTTTTTGTGGCACCTAGTCAGAGGCAGCGCTTAATGCCACAACAATCAGTGCTACAGCCTCTCTGACGCATTTTAGAAGGTAAAAACATCTTTATAGCATTCAGGTATTTTACGAGCTGCACGAAGGTGCGCATGTTCGTGCAGCATGCAGCGTGTCGTCGTGAAGGAGCGCTTTAAGCGAGAGAGATTTCTAGGACTCTTAACACAAGAGACAAGCTGAAAACAGTGAAATTTAGCATGAAACTTCAGTTTTATGCAGGAAAGGAGGTTTAAAAGATCCTCATCCCATTATGGCTTTTAAAGGGGCCATGCCAGTCGAACTTACAGCCTTGAATTTTAATATGGGCAAACAAGGTATTGGTCAGCCAGAATACATAGACAACGAACAATTACACATATAAACAAAACTATTTGCATAGGTGGCCAGTCTATGCTAAAACAAACAAAGGCAATGAAAAGACATTACAGAGACACTTGGGGGGGTAGTTTTCTGGCTAACAATACAACGTCTGACCATGCAAACACATAAGTTCAAGGCAAACAGATCACCCTTTGACACCTACTAACCCAACTAGTAAACATCCCAACTAGACTTGACGCCATCCTCGATGAGGTCCTCACCAACTCGGCTGTGGTTGGTGCTGTTAAGGTTGGGGAACCACTAGCTAGCAGCACCCACAACTCCGTCTGGTTCAAGTTCAAGTCCCTAGAGGAACTTAAGTCTAAATCCAGGATGGTGGTCTTGAACTTCAGAGAAGCCAACTTCGATAGGTTGAAACAGCTAGTCAGGGGAAAACTGTTGAGGATCCATGAGAAAATGGAGGTAGAAGTCATCTTGGGGCAGGTTAAACAAGTCATTCTAAGGGCCACCAAACTATGCATAAGGACTGTGACAAAAAGGAACAGGCACAAGAGACCTATTTGGTTCATGGGCCAGGTCAGGGAAGCAATTAGGGGCAGAAGGAAAACTTTTCACAAATATAAGACAAAGAAAGGGGACAGTGACTGGGACGACTACACTCAGAAAAGCAAAGAAGCTAAGAGGGTAATGAAACTGGCAAAAGTGGCAACCGAGTTTCGGATTGAGGCGGGGGTCGAATCAAGGGACAAATAATTATTTCGATACATTCAGGAGAAGAGAAAAAAGAGGGGGTGAGGGGATAGTTCAGCTCTTAGATGGTGATAGGATCATCGAGGATGATGAACACAAGGCATCTGCTCCGAATAACTTCCTCTGTTTGGTATTCACCAATGAACATGATGGGCCCATTCCAGATAGTGGCGTAAAGGCTGAGGATAGGGGATCCCAAGAATAGTGATGCCAACATTCACCACAGACAGGGTCAGGGAAGCACTGGAGCATCTTAAAGCAGACAAAGCACCTGGACCAGATAGACTGCACCCAAGGGTGCTGAGGGAACTGGTCGAGGAATTGGAAGACCCCTGGAACATTTGTTCAACTGCTCACTACAGACCGGAATGTGCCTATGGACTGGAGAAGAACAGATGTGGTACCTCTCCACAAGGGAAGGGGTAGGGAGGAGACCAGCAATTGCAGGCCGGTGAGCCTCACATCTATAGTCGGGAAATTAATGGAAACATTAAACAGAATCTAGTAGAATACCTGGAAAGGAATGGACTTCAGGATGGGAGACAACATGGGTTCGTAGCAGCGAGGTCATGCCAGACAAACCTCATTACGTTCTTTGACTGGATGACTAAGGAATTAGATAAAGGCCACCCAGTGGATCTCCTATTCTTCGGTTTTAGTAAGACCTTTGATTTTGTGCCACATAAGCGCCTATTAAAGAAGTTAGAGGACCTAGACACTGCAGGGAGCATAGTCGGGTGGGTGGGAAACTGGCTGAAGGACAGGCAGCAGAGAGTGGTGATCAACGGTGTGCAGTCAGGTGAGAGGGAGATCACTAGCAGGGTGCCACGGGGATTGGTCTTGGGACCAGTCCTTTTTAATATGTTCATTACTGACATTGGAGAAGGCATTCAGGGCAAAATAGCCCTCTTTGCAGATAACACTAAGTTAGGTTGTAGGGTTGACCATGCTGAGGCGGTGCAGGACCTGCAGAAAGACCTGAAAAAATGTAAGATATAGTCCAAGGTTTGGCAGCTACAGTTCAATGCAAAAAAGTGTAAGGTGTTGCATCTGGGTAAGGGAACCCTGGAGCAGAGTACTGGCTCAGTGGGTTCCTAATACAAGGAAAGGGACCTCGGGGTCATCATATGTGACACCCTTAAGCAGTCAAGCTAATGCAACAAAGCTTACGGAAAAGCAAATAAAATGCTGGGGTGTATAGGGAAAGGTTTCAACAGTAGGGACAGGGAAGTGATCCTCCCACTATACAGGTGCCTAGTCAGACCCCACCTGGAATACTGTGTCCAGTTCTGGAGCCCTCACCTTAGGAAGGACAGGGATAGGTTGGAGACTTGCAGAGAAGAGTGACCAAGATGGTTCAGGGCCTCCAGGGCCTCTCTTATGAGGAGCGACTAAAGACATTAAACATGTACTCTCTAGAGACTAAAAGGGAGAGGGGTGATATGATTGAGACATTCAAATTCATGAGGGGCATTAACAAAATGCCATATTCAGTAACTGTTAACATAATAGAAGGCTCAGCCATCAGGGGACATGAATGGAAGCTATGAGGTGGACGCTTCAAAAGGGATCTGAGGAAGTATTACGTCACAGAAAGAGTCATTGAACCCTGGAATAGATTGCCCACTGAGTCGGTGGGCACTAAATTTGTGGTGACTTTCAAGAGAGTGTGGGACAGAATAAGAGCTCAACAAGGGACTGAGGGTAGGGGGGCTAGATCCTGGGACCCATAGAAGGCCTCGGTAACCCTTGGGCAGACTAGATGGAACTATGGTCTCCTTCTGCCATTATCTTCTGTTTCTAAGAGAAGTGGAGGTGGTGAAGTCTTAGTTTTCAAGCTCAAAGGGAAGTTATACCTGCTATGCCTACTAATGAAAATGACCCATCTGAGACACAAGAGGAGGAAGAAGAGGAACCCCATGAAGACACTTATGATATGTAACCAATGCTGATTATACACCAACAGTGCATCTTGATTTTGAAGAAGATGAGAAGCATCAGCATGCTGATGAAGAGATTGACAGGGATAGGGGGATGAAGAGGTTCTCCTGACACTATCAACCAATGGGCTTGTAATGTATACTGTATGCTGTCGTTGATAGGTCAGTTGGCGGGCAGCCATGGAGGTGTGAGGAGGGCTGTGCTGCTCGACGAACAGCGGCCGTGCTGGGACGGGGGGAGCAGGGTGGTATGTGATTCTCGGAGTGGGTGGGGTGTTGGAGGGGACCACTACACTATGGAAAGATGTTGATTTTCATATCAGGTGGGAGATAGAGCAATGGGGTGGGAACCTACACTATGGAAACTATTTTTCTTTTGAATGGGTGGGGGCTCAGGTGATCTGGGACAGGGCCGGGACCCTACACTATGGAAAAGTCTTTCTTTATTAATGGGTGGGTGACTGGGCAATCAGGGACTGGGGAGGGACCACTACACAATGGAAAATACATTCTTTAATTTATGGGTGGGTGATTGGGTGACCAGGGACTGGGGTGGTACCACTACACTATGGAAAATCATCTTTCTAATTAACGGGTGGGAGATCAGGGGATCGGGGACTGGGGTGGGACCACTACACTATGGAAAACACATTTAATTTATTAACAGGTGGGTGATCGGGTTATCAGAGACCGGGGAGGGACCCTACACTATGGTAATATATTTTGTTTGCCATTGGGTCTGCGATCGGGGTGGGGGAGGGCACTACTAAACTGTAGGGGAATGCGACTGCGTGCGGCTTGAGCTGGTGGGGAGGTGCACACTGCCACACTCATGGCATGCAAATGAGCCCATTATGGGCATGCTAATGGCCACTAGTGCCTTGCATGCCCAAGAGGCTCATTTGCATGCCTCCTTTCCTGAATAGCACTTTAGCGCCTGAGCGCTATTGGCTGCAGGGCCATTTTCCTGGCTAGCTGTGGGGGCAGCACTACTGGGTATTATAGGTTTTTTCTTGGGTTAGCGCTGGCCCCACTGGCCCCTATTCACAATCAGACTTCACACTGTGCTATCGACTGTGAATAGCTCCATTGCTCGTCAGCGCAGCTGGGAAGTGCAGTGCAACCTTTTGTACCCACTTTATGTTCTTTTTGTGAATCTGGCCCCATGAGTCCAAAATGAAACATGAAGATTAGACCCTATCATTAGTTGCATATTGAATTTAAGAAACTCAGTACTGTGCTTTGTTAAAAAATTGAGGAGGAGATAATGCAGCCTTCTTGATAAAAGTAACTATGCAGAAAATGATGCAGAACACTGAACCACTATCAGTACATTAAGCATGAGCAATCCATATAGCAGTCTTGCCTTTGACAGTTGTTTCAGTTATTAAACTTTACCCATAGAACAGCAAAATCCCAGTCTCTGTAACCAGCTTAGAACCCATACAAAGCCAATGAGGCACTGTTGTCTACTCATGATCCAGACTCTTCCTTCCATAACTGTGTCTCCTCACAGCCTATCTGCTGTGATGGCAAGTGACTGACGCTTGTTTTTTTTTTCATTGAGTGTGGCTGTGTGTTACTGCAAACACAACACATCATCACTAGAACATGTCTTGTTCTTTGTTTTTGTCTCCCTTTCCTGCAGGTATAACCATTGCCTGTGGGCATAAGGAAAGGATAGAAAATTACGCATTCATTGCCCTCTCATGGTCCTCCTCCCAGAACTGTCACAGCCTGTCTGTCTGCTACAATGGTAAGTGACTAACGCTTGTTTGTTTCTTTTCCACTGAGTGTGGCTGCATGTTCCTGAAAACACAACACATCATCATCACTAAAACATGTCTTGTTCTCTGTTTGTGTCTGCCTTTCCTGCAGATACAACTGCTGCCAGTGGGCACAAGGATAAACCTCCTAAAGTTAGTTTTCAAGAAGTAGTACCAGTATATCACTCTCATGTCTCCTTCACCATCATCTCTTCTGGGATTTCAGCTGCTGACCATCCAGTTAGCCAAGCACTCTCTCAAGTCTCATCCCTCTCCTCCTCTTTATCCTCCTCTTCCAGCAGCCCAGGCTCTTGTAACAGTGTAGGACTCCACAGCTGCTGACCAGCCAGCCAAGTCCTCTTTCAAGTCTCTCCTCTCCTCCTCATCATCCTCCTCCTCATCCTCAAGCAACCCAGACTCTTGTGCTAGTATAGAACCTGTCAACTGCCAGCCAGCCTGCTAAGTACTATATCAAGTCTCATCATTCTCCTCTTCATCTTCCTCCTCCAGCAACCTGGATTCTTGTACCAGCATACAACCCTGCAACTGAAAGCCAGCTAGACAAGTCCTATCTGAAGTCTCATCTCTCTTCATCCTGCTTTTCCTCATCTTTAAGCAACCCAGAATCTTGTGCCAGCTTACAACCCGTCAACTGCCAGTCAGCCAGCCAGCCAAGTACTCTCTAAAGTCTTGTCTCTCTCTCTTCTCCTCTTCATTATCCTTCTCCAACAATCCAGACTCTTGTAGCAGCATAAAACCCAGCAACTGCCAGCCAGCCAACCAGCCAGGTCCTCTCTCAAGTCTTGTCTCTTTACAGAATCCTCCTCCTCCTCCTCATCAAGCAACTCAGACTCTTGCACTAGTATAAAATCTGTCAACTGTAAGCTAGCCAAGTATTCTATCAAGCTGTGCCTCTCTCTCTCCCCTCTTCTTCATCCTCCTGAAATATTGTACTAGCGTAGAACCCGGTAAATGCTGGCAAGTCAGCCAAGCCCTTTGTCAAATCTCATCTCTCCTCATCTCCTCATCATCCAACTCCTCCTCAAGCAAGTCATACTCTTGTGCCAGCAAGGAACCCATCAACTGCCAGCCAGTCAACCAAGTACTCTCTCAAGTCTCATCTCTCCTTCCATTTACCCTACTCATCCAGCAACCCAGAATCTTGTACCAGAGTAGAGCCATGTAACTTCCAGCCAGTCAAGTCTTCTCTCAAGTCTCATCTCTCCTCCTCATCATCATCCTCCTCCTCAAGCAACCCAGACTCTTGTGCCAGTGTAGAACCCATCAACCGCCAGTCAGTCAAGTACTCTCTCAAGTCTTGTCTCTCTCTCCTCCTCCTCATCCTCCTCATCCAGCTACCTGAACTCTTGCACCAGTAAAACACAGCAACTGGTGGCCAGCCAGGCCAGTCCTCTCTCAAGTCTCATCTCTCCTCAGAATCATTCTTCTCATCTTCAAACAACCTGGACTCTTGTGCCAGTGTAGAACCAGTCAATTGCAAGCCAGCCAAGTACTCTCTCAAGTCCCATATCTCTCTCTCTCTCTCCTCCTCCTCTTCATCCTCTTCCTACAGCAACCTGAAATGTTGTAAAGGAGCTCCCAATAAGGTGCATATACCACCACAAACTCAAACTGAGTTATAAGTACTTTATTGTGGCTGCATAGACGTTCAGCAGCCCTATGTAGCACCTCTAAAGGCATCATCAGGTGGCACTGAAATGGTGTACCAGAGTAGAACTCAGATACTGTCAGTGAGCCAGTCAAGCCTTCTCTCAAGTCTCATCTTTCCTTCTCATCCTCCTCCTCCTAAAGCAACCCAGACTCTTGTGCCACTGTAGAACACATCAGCTGCCAGCCAGTCAAGTACTGTCTCAAATCTTATCTCTCTCTCCTTCTCTTCATCCTCCTCATCCAGCATCCCCTACTCTTGTACTAACATAGAACCCAGCAGTTGCCAGCCAGCCATATCCTCTCTCCAGTTTCATCTCTCCTCATCAGCATCCTCCTCCTCCTTCTTAAGCAACGCAGACTTTTGCATCAGCATACAAACTGGCAACTGTCAGCCAGCCAGTCAAGTACCCTTTTTAGTCTCATCTCATCGCTCTCTCTCTCTCTCTCTCTTCCTCTTCATTATCCTCCTCCTCAAGCAACCTGGACTCTTGTGCCAGCATAGAACCCATCAATTTCCAGCCAGGTACTCTCTAAGGTCTTGTTTCTTTCTCCTTTTCATCCTCCTGTTACAGCAAGTGGAACTCTTGTACCAGCACAGAGCCTGGCAACTACCAGCCAGCCAGCCAGCCAAAATCCTCTGTCAAGTCTTGTTTCTCCTCAGAATTCTCCTCCACTTCCAGCAGCCTTGGACTCTTGTGCTAGTGTAGAACCCATCAACTGCAATCCAGTCAAGTGCTTTCTCAAGTCTCATCTCTACTCATCATTGTCCTGCTCAATCTCAGGCGACCCAGTCTCTTGTGCCAGCATAGAACTCAGCAACTGCTGGTTAGCCAGCAAGTCGAGTACTCTTTCAAGTCTCCTCTCTCTCCTCATCATCATCCTCCTCCTCTTCAAACAACCTGGACTGTTGTGCCAGTGTAGAACCTGTCAGTTGCAAACCAGCCATGTACTCTTTCAAGTCTCATCTCACTCTTTCTGTTCATCCTCTTCCTCCTACAGCAACCCAGACTCTTGTACTCCAACCACTGCAAACCTACCAGCCAAATACTCTCTCAAATCTCATCTTTCCTCATCATCTTCCTCCACAAGAAATCTGGACTCTTGCACCAGCACAGAAGAACCCAGAAACTGCTTGCCAGCCAATGAGTTGATCAACTCTCAAGCCTCCACGTCCTCCTCTCCAAGCTCCTCCTCCTCTACAATAGGGTCTCTGATACTTACCAGTAACAACACATGATCATAATGATAATTCCACTATACAAGACACTAGTGAGGCCCCACCTGGAGTACAGTGTACAGTTCTGGAGACCTTACCTACGTAAGGACATAGACAGGGTAGAGAAGGTTCAGAGGATGGCAACAAAGATGGTACATGGATTGCATCACAAGTCCTATGAGGACAGGTTGAAGGAACTGAATATGTACTCCCTGGAGGAGAGAAGGGAGAGAGGGGATATGATAGAGACATACAAGTATCTTACAGGGAGGAACAGGGTGCAGGAATACACTATTTTTAAGCGAAAAGATGTTCCAGGACTAGAGGGCATGGGATGAAGTTGGAGGGAGGGACGATTCAGAGGAAATGTGAGGAAGAATTTCTTCACAGAACAGGTGGTGGACAAGTGGAACACCCTGCCAGAGGAAGTGGTGGGGGCTGAAACAATCACGGGATTTAAGAATGCATGAGATAGACATAAAGGAATTCTGGAGGTCAGGGGTAAGGGGCAACAGACTTCTAGGAAAACATAAACTGAACTTACAAGCTCAAATGGGCAGACTGGGTGGGCCATAGGCCCTTATCTGCCGACACTGTCTATGTATCTATGTATCTATGTATCAAAAACAAGTGTCGCCGTAACACTGCACACTGGAGTTGAGGTGCCATTGGCTGCGCGTGGGTCTGTTTACAATAGTGTTCATCATTATTTACTGTGTGACACATTGTTTGAAGATTACCCACAGCTACAGCATCTACATAATGGAATGGCCCTGGCAAGATCATTTAAGGCAGTGATGGTTATGTGAACCTTTGTAGTTACTTATCATGTTTGTACCATAATGTGTAACATTTCTTTTCTTTGTGTTACCTGCCATTAACTCAGTAAGCCTTTTATTGAACATCCTTTTGTGGCCTGCATAGGATACTATGGTCAGATAATGACTATATGGTCCAAGTTATATTATGAACTGGATTAAAAAATGAAGAAAGCTGATTGGCTGAGAGGTCTCTGAAGCCAAGATTATATTTCACAACATAATCACAGCTTCAAAAAAGCTCCAGCCACCAGCCATCTCACTGCCCACAACCTACTCCACATGCCTACCATCAGATTTCCCACAGATCTGGCCTGGAGCAAGTCCCAGCACAAGCTCACACATGCAGCATGAAGCCGATGCAGTAGGGCGAGCAACACAACAGCTGAATCACATTTTCCCCCAGACAGCCGCTGTTAAAGACATAAATAAAGAAATAACTAAACATACAAAATCCTCAGAATGCGGGACTTACATAAAAAAAACTGCTGTTGACTGTGGCATACAAAAAAAAAAGATCTCCACGAAAGTGGTACAACAACACCACGCCAGTCCAGCAACAGCCCTTCAGAAACAAACATCCCCCGGTATACAATGACCACTCTGAAATGGTGTCGGGATTTTGTAATAGATCCCTCTGAAAGATCAGCTTGCTAGTAGTACAAAAAAAAAAAAAGAACCTCACCATTCCTACTGTATCACACGAAACTGAGGAGGGAGCGACTGGGGGTTCCAATAGCCACTGCTACACTGACAATTTTCTAAGCTCTGCTAAGCAGGGACTGTGTTTTTAAAAACAAATACTGTACCTCAATCAACACAGGTGCCACCAATGATTTATTGTACTGTTTTCACTTTTAAAAAGAACAAATTCAAATAGATCACAGAAGAGACCTCATAAGTACTAAAAGCTCCTACCACAACCAACGGCACCACCTGCTGTTCATAGCCAAAAGAACTATTTTGTTCAATGTATTACTACATATTACAAATCCAACAGTAAAACATTTTCAGAAACTATCTTTTACTATTTTTTATGAACAAACATGTGGATCCAGTTCATAATAGCAATTACGCACTCCAGGGTGCGGTATATCATGGGACTTCATCACTTCTTGAGTGTTGGATGCACTTGGCCTGTAGCCTTGTGCTCAACTACCCAAGGTGTGATGCTATCCTATGATATACCACACCCTGTCATGCATTATTGCTTAATTATCTGACCTTGAATAGGATAGGAGCAGCATAATGCCAGATGATCCACTTATCCTGGATACTACTTGGGTCAGATAATGCATTATCTGAGCACCTCTAAAAAAATGTACATACAAGCAAAAAACGCATAGTATGCCAGTGTAAAAGCTGCTAATTGCCTTCTTCTTTCTCTTGACTACTGCCCTTTGTAAAACAGGAATACAGAATTTGAGTACAGTAAAATGACCCAGACCCTTACAGAATCTCTTCATTGCAACCAAAACCCACATACAACTACAAGTTCACCTAAGCATTTTTTATTTATCTTTGCCCCAGCTCTGACACAATGAAATGGACCCCCAATAGTGCCAACTTCCACCAGCAGCACTGTGCCAGGCATTGTCCAACTTTTAGGACCCTCCCACTTTTCATAGTGTAAGTCCTGGCACACTAGCATTGGACTATGTGTGTTGGGGGGGGGGGGAATTATGTTGCATTTTCACCCATGATTCCAAGGCCATGTTACAATACCCCAGATATGGAGGTCAAGCTGTGAGGAAGTCTGGACCCCCTTCCTCCAAAATCTGAACTGGCTGTCTCTGTAGCATACTATAGTCTCCACTGGCTCAGAGACCAGAGTGGAGAATCATGGCTTGAACCCTGGTCTCCAACATGGTAGTGCAATGTAATCTCACCAGGCCGGTTGGTTTAATAATTTTGTAATCTCCATCCCAATACCCTGGTAGAGGGGTGAGCATATCCCAGGTTAATCTTCCATGTCTAGGGGCATATGGTGCTCACCAAAAGGTCACTTACAGTGCAACATATTTATAACATTGCTCTGGTCAGAGCTCCTCTAGGACACCCCAAGACCCACCTAGTGCTCTCCTAAAGAATTTACTGACACAGCAATCACTGAGCACATAATTCCTTTATTGGTGAATAAACTGTACAAGTTTGTTGATTGGATCCGCAGTTCATATCTCATTTGGCTATGTTTCTGTAAGCAATAATACACAACAGGGTGTGCATTAGACAGTTCTAACGCACAGCCAGTGTTGTTGTAAGACATGAAGCCACAGACTGAGTGCCTTCAGCCCCTGTCTGTGCCTTAGAACTGTCTTTTGCATAACACCTGGAGTATCTTACTGCACTAATAAATTGGTACTATGCATTGTACAGTTTTGTAAAAATTAAGGTTTATAGGTTAAAATAGCAAAAAAGTAAAATCATTTGTGTATTTGAAAGTAAAATAGTTCCTCCCCTGCATTAGCTTTTAGTTTTTACATTGTGTCTTGACCTATTATAGCCACCATAACTGTGGTTGTAGATGTTTGTTATGGTGGTTGTTGTGGCTCCCACCTACCACCACACGCTCTCACACACTAAAGCAGCTGGAGTTTGTTTTGCACACTTATAATTTGTATATATTCGGTAGACTTAAAAGATACCTAAGTTAGTATTTTGGGCTCAGTTTTGTATTTTTAAGCATCATGAGAGGAGTGAGTGGACAGCAAGCAGGTGCGAAGAAAGCTGCGACTGCTTTAGAAGAGACCATAGTTATGACTGCTGGAAAGGAATCAGCCATCAGTCAGTATTCCCGGGCACTGATGAATTACTGAGAAGTAAGATCACTGTCCCAGTGTTTAAAGTTTGTTTGCCTATGCACTGAGAAAGCAAGAGAGGGAGCTGAGAGGAAAGCACGTGAGTGGGTGGTGGCATGGGCAGCAGCAGGCCAGCAGGTGGGTGAGCAGATACAGATGCTGTTTCACATGATTATGAATTATGAAGAAAAGATAACATATCACTGTCCAGCCAGTACAGCCCTTCAAAGTTACTAAAAAAAGCATAGAGGAAGCCATAAGATTGTGATGGACACTGACTTTGGGTCTGTAAGGCTGCTCTGGTTTTTAACAAAAACGGCACTTGCCAGAATTCAAAATTAACTCGACATTCCGATGTATGTACCTTTATTTTATTTGCGTGCTGCATCCAGGTTGGAAGCACTTGTTTTTACCTACGTATTAGACAGATCTAATGCATAGGTACCAGCTAAACACATTTTTGGATTTTCCCTTCCCATTTTATAACAGGCAATCATTCCTGTCTGAGTCCTGTACATAATAGTTGCTCCTTTTTTAGAGTGCTATACACATGGCTTGCTCCTCTTTAAGAGTATTATTTGTGTTTACCCAGGGTACCATATCCAAATCCTGACCCCGTGCATGCAGACTGTCTCAGTTTAACTCAATGGCCCACTCTTGACTCCCGCTCAGATGTATGGTCACCCTGTCTCATCTTGGTGGTTCCCATTATGTCCTAGCAACACAGCTTGCCAGGACTGGTGCACTTACACCTTAATACTCCCTGTTCTTTTCCCATTTACAGGTGTCAAAAGATATGAGGATCCCTCTCCTCCCATATATCATTTCTGAGATTAGCCTCTAGCATAGCTCTCACATCCCATGGGGGTTTGCTGTTTTACCAATTTCATTCTTGGTGTTATCTGATCCTTGTCTATTATTCAATAGGTGCTGCCTCACTGTGAAGGTGTGAGCAACTGATTCTCATGTTCCTACATTTGGGAATTTAAAACAAAAATCATTGTGGGCCCAGTACCTGCCTGCACGGTCACCCGCTGATATTCTCCTGAACTAGCCCAAGCTTGGCACCGCACTGCTAGCAGCCACACACAGCTTTGTGAGATTGGACCATGCCAATTGCCATGCATGCTTAGGCCATCTTCCCTGAGGAGCTGAACAGCTGTGGCTGTACTGAGGAGCTCACTGCCTTGAGCCACCTTGACCATGCTAGAGATGGGGTCTCCTACCTGGTCTGGCAACTTTTCTTCCTGCTACACTCTCGCCCACATCTTAATGTGTTGAAACATTTACTTGGCCACTTCTTCGAGTTCGGCCCCTACCAGGGTCTTTTCTGATGTTTTCAGGGAACCAGCCACAGGTCCAGAGTTCATCATATTGTTTCTCTTGAAGAACCCCCTCCTGGGGTTCACTCACCAAACCGATGGTCCCACTACATACTTCCCACTTACTGGTGAACTACCATGAAATGTCCCCAGATCCCCATTCCCCAGGGTCAGTTCCAGAGTTGGGCAGTACACCATCTCATCTGTTACCAGCTAGTGCCACCTCTAGAAATCAGCTTCAAACTCCTCAAGCTGGCTGGCACTGCAAGGACACCCCAACTGCCTGCACCACTAACACTCTGTGCCCTCTCTTTGGAACTTGTACTCTCGATCGGCACCAAAAGAGCACCCTCCTTTTCTGCTCTTAGCTCCTCCTACTTAGCTGTTCTCATAGAGCTAACACCAGACTGTTAGCTCCAAGGGGGGGGGCACTGTTGGTGAGCAACCTCCTTCTCCTCCTCCTCCCCATACTGGCAGGAGAGGGATGTTATAATTAATTTTTTTTCACGACTTAACGGCATTATGATAACATTTTTTATATTTCTTTGTTTATGTTCTGACGTTTGTACAAATTGGCATTGGGAAGCAAAACTCTGTTCCCAAAGTAAAGTCAGTATTGAAAAATATTTTTGCGGCAGTAAACATGTTGTTTGTTGAGAAGTCTGAGTGGCTTTTTTTTTACACTGAGCCCAGTGCTTGGTTTTTAACAAACCTTGTAATTAGATGTATTATAGGAGACAATGGACCACTAATAAATCCCACTTTAACCTGTAAAACCAACTGTGAAACAAAAACAGTTATGAACCACAAAATGTGCCAACTACAGGCTATGACTAGTGCTGGGTCAAAGGCTTTCACTATGTGACATGAAGCCAGAATAGTGAAGTGAGTCACCTATGCTAAGTTCGCAAATTAAGTGCTAGCCCTTATATGGAGGAGTTTAGGATGTAAGAGTAGTGAAACATAATGGGTGTTTACTCACCTGGTAAAGGTGATTGTGTTGGTTGGCATCCATGGCACTCCAGACATTACCTCATGGGTTACAGCCCACCTGATAGGCTAATGATGCACATGACCC
Organism: Neoceratodus forsteri; assembly: GCA_016271365.2. Classification (NCBI taxonomy): domain Eukaryota; kingdom Metazoa; phylum Chordata; order Ceratodontiformes; family Ceratodontidae; genus Neoceratodus; species Neoceratodus forsteri. The sequence continues at coordinate 103,716,800 of CM057451.1, forward strand.
AGATCAGATTTCCAGTATATCCAGGTCCCAGGAACCCCTGCTCTCCAGTTTGAATTTTCCATAGCTGAAAGGAAGGATGTTAGTACCAGAAACAACACACACAATAGAGACTAGCAAGGATGAGGTCTGCTATGACATGATGACAATAACAAGGCCAGAGGCCTGAGTTTATTCCCTATTATGTACACACTACCTCGAACCGTGGTTTGACTGATTTTTTTTTTTTTTTTTAGCAGCGGGATTGAATTCTGACTGACTGGTGTAAGGACCTCCTGATCTTACTGGTTGGACGCTCCGATCATTCCCGAGGGCGGGCCTTGGAGTGCCATGGATGCCAACCAACACAATCACCTTTACCAGGTGAGTAAACACCCATTGTGATTGGTTGGCATCCCATGGCACTCCAGACATTACCTCATGGGAGATAAGAAGCAGTTAAAACCTCCGGGTGGGATTCGGATGAATCGGAGGGTCCGGGAGATGGAGCCGCTGCCAGGACATGGGATGCGAAGGCTGGCCTGAAGTCCTGGAGTTGTTACAGCCTCTAGTGCCTGGTGAAGGTATGTAGGGAGCTCCAGGTAGCCACCCTGCAGATGTCCTTGGATGACACCAGTGCTCTCTCTGCCCAGGAGGTGGATACCGCTCTGGTGGAATGAGTCCTGATTCCCTGTGGTGGTGTCAATCGCTTTGCCGTGTAAGCGTGGTGGACGACCCTTCTGATCCACCCTGCGATGGTGGTTTTAGACGCTGCAAGCCCCTGTCTTTGGCCTTTCGCGACGATGAAGAGTCTCTCCGTCTTATGGATGACCTGAGTTCTGGTCAGGTAGATAGAGAGGGCCGACCCCACGTCTAGTGAGTCAGGAGCACCGCATTCGGCTAGAGGGGCTACGCGAGGCAGGGTGGGTAGGTCTATGGGTTGTTCTCTGTGGAACCTCGTCGGAACCTTCGGCTGGAAAGTCGGTACCGTCCGGAGCCGTACCCCGTCGGGGGTGAAGATGGTGTAGGGTGGAGAGCAAGACAGGGCGCCGAGATCCCCTATCCTTCTGGCCGAACAGATGGCTACCAGGAAGGCAGTCTTCAGTTCTGCCCAGAAAAGGTCTGAGTCGGTGAATGGTTCGTACGGTGCCGTTCTTAGGGAGTCCAATACTAGTGGTAGGTCCCACGGTGCGACGTTAGGCCTGGTCCTAGGTCGCATGAGGTCTACTGCCCTCAAGAAGTGGATGGCATCTGGATGGGCCCCGGGCGGGTGCCCTTCGACTAGGCCTCTGGCCGCTCCGATGGCCGCTAGTTGCACCCTTAGAGAAGAAGGTGCCAGTCCCTTGTCCACCCCCTGCTGTAGGAACAGCAAGATAGTGGGGAGGTTGGCCTGTTCAGGTACTGAGCCTTGTCAGCGGCACCACTGTGCGAAGATGGCCCATTGTCTCTCATAGGTGGATGTAGTGGAGGCTCGGCGAGATCGAAGGAGCGTGCCTATGACCGACTCGTGATACCCGGTAGCGGTTAGTCATTCCCTCTCAGGAGCCAGGCCATGAGCTTTAGGGTTCGAGGGGATGGGTGCAACACCGGACCCTGCATCAGCATGTCTGGATGGGATGGGAACCGGAGGCTGGCTAGGGACATCTCTGTGATTGCCACGAACCAAGCTCTGCGGGGCCAGTACGGGGACACCAAGATGATGGAGGTCCGGGATTTTCGGATTTTCTCCAGAACCTGTGGGATGAGGGGGATCGGGGGGAACACATACGCGTAGTCCTGAGACCATACCTGGGACAGGGAGTCCGTGCCTTGGGAGTGCGCGTCTCTGAACCGGGAGAAATACTGGTCCACCTGGGCATTGTCTCTTGATGCCATTAGGTCCATGGACACTGGACCCCATGCCTCCTGGATCACCTGGAACAGATCCGGGTGCAGGCACCATTCTCCAGGGTGGATCTGCTGTCAGCGGAGCCAATCCGCCCTTACGTTCAGTTTTCCCACCAGATGTACTGCCCCCAGGCGTGATAGGTGCGTTTGTGCCCAGTTCATCACCCTTGCAGTTTCTCGTGACATGGTCCTGCTCCTGGTACCTCCCTGCTTTGCGATGTAAGCCACTGTCATGCGGTTGTCGGACTTGATCAGGACCGACTTTCCCTGGATGATGTGTCGGAATGCCCTCAAGGCGTGGAACACCACTCTCATTTCCAGGACATTGATTGAAAGCTGTGACTCTGCCGGGGACCAGGGACCCTGTGCTGATTCGTCCCCCAGACAGGCTCCCCAGCTGGATAGACTCGTGTCCGTCTCGATGGGGATCGGATGTGGTGCCTCCAGGGGGACACCCCCTTGTCAGATTTCCCGGGGTGACCCACCAGTCCAGGGAGGATCTTACTTCTGCGGGTAACTGGACCACGCAGCGCAGGTTCCACTCGTTGGGTGCTCCGTGTGCCAGAATGTAGTTCTGGAGTGGACGCATGTGCCACCTGGCCCAGGGGATGAGGTCGATGCAGGAGGCCATGCATCCCATGAGTCTCGCCACCTTCTCCACCGTGGTGCGGGTGTGACCTAAGTGTCCGGCCAGGCTGCGGAGGCTGCGGATCCGCGCGGGCCGGCCTCGCCCAACCCTCTGCTGAGTTGATGATGGCCCGAGGTGCTCGATCTGTTGGGTCGGGCGGAGATGGCTCTTCTCTCTGTTCACCACCCAGCCGTGGTCCTCGAGTGCTTGTACCGCAAGCTCGGTGTGAGCACGCGCCTGACCCTCGGATCGAGCGCGTATGAGCCAGTCGTCTAGGTACGGCACTATGTCTAGCCCCTGTTCCCTGAGTCTGGCTACCAGGATGATGGATACCTTGGTGAAGACTCTGGGGGCCGAGGACAGGCCAAACGGGAGCGCCCGGTATTGAAAGTGGTGTCCCAGGATGTGAAAATGGAGGAATCTTCTGTGGCTCTTGACGATGGGGATGTGTAGGTAGGCGCCCTGAGATCGATGGATGTCAGGAAGTCGCCTACCCTGATGCCCTGAAGGGTGGATCGATGGTCTCCATTTTGAACTGGCGGGATCACGTATCGTTCAGGCGTTGAGGTCCAGGATGGGCCTCAGCTCCCCGACTTCTTGGGGAACCAGGAAGAAGATGGAGTACATGCCTCTCCTGCTCCTGGACCGTACGGTTGAATGGCTCTGTTCTGGATGAGATCTGCCAGAATCCCCTGTACCTGGTGGGGTGAGGCTCTTCATCTGGAGACCGGGGACGAAATGAAACGATGGGGAACCGAAGGATGGTACAATTCTATGGTGTACCCCCTTGAGACGACGTCCCGGACCCACCTGTCCGACGTGGTGGACGCCCAGCGGTGAGCGAACAGGGCTAGCCGTTGGCCAACAGGGGGGTACGAGCTTTGGTGGGGGGGTGCTCTGTGAGACGGAGTCACTGTTTTCCCCTGAACTCTTCCTCGACCTCGGACTTTGTCCTCGGGTCGGAAAGGGGAAGACTTGTAGCTGCTGAAGGTGTATGCAAGGTGGTAGGATGGGGATGCTCTCACCCCAAAAGGAGTGGTTCTGGGGTAGGAGTCCTCACGAGTTTGGGTCTTGGCCCAGGGCAAACCTCCGTCTAGTGGAAGGTAGGTGTGAGGGTCTTGACCAGTTTCTTAGGAGGTCCCTACCCTCTTCCTTCTGTTTTAGGTAATTCTGGAGACCCTCCCCGAATACATGAGTCCCCTTAAGGGGTAAGTTCTGCAGAAGAGTCTTGGATTCTGAATCGGCGTCCCAGAGCTTGAACCATAGAGCTCTGTGGGCCCGATTTATGATTGCGGCCGCCCTGGCCTGGAGGCGTAGGAAGTCCACTGCCATGTCTGCCAGGTATTTGGCTGCATCGAGGGTGCAGTCTAAAAGTTCAGCCTCCCTGGATTTTGGGCTTGCCTGTTCCTGAAGTTCCTCCAGCCAGCGGATCTGGGCACAAGAGGTATAAATCGCCGCCGTCATCGCCTTGGCTATGGTGCCCTCAATTTCAAAGGTCCTCTTTAACATGTCCTCGATTCTTTTGTCTGTGGGGTCCTTGAGGGCAATGGTGCCACATGGCAGCACCGTCTTCTTACTCAAGGCCGCCACTTGTGGATCGATGGAGGGCGCCTTGCACCAGGCGTCTGATTTGTCACCTTGGACCGGGTATATCTTGTGTAAGTTCCTTCGGTTTGGCATTCTGCCCGGGTCTGTGGATTGCCATTCTGTGTGAATCAGTTCCTCAATGGCTGGGCAGACTGGGAAGGTCTCCGGGGTGGTGGTCCTTAGCTGGATCATTGGGTCTAGCTTCGATTCTGTCTTCTCCCCCCTTCCTGTTCCTCTGTGGACAGGCCCATGGTGGCCTTGATGACCTTCATAAGGCCGGGGATTGTTTCGAACGCACACAGTTTTGACAGAGAGGGAGCTGTATGCTGGTCGATGTCCTCCATGTCGGACTCCACGCCATGCTCCTCCTCCTCTTCCTCATCGAATTCATCCTCTTTGTCCCTATTTTCTGGATTGCCATCAAGGGGAATGCTGGGAAGAGGGTCCTCTGGGGCTGGTGGATCCTCTGGGAGGTCTCTGTGGTGGGTGAGCTCTGTGCTGGGCGGCCGAGATCTGTTTTGGATAAGCGCCTCCAGCTTCTCCATGATCTTCAGCATGAAGTTCTGCTGACTCTCCATCATGGCGACCGCTTTGTTGGTTCTGTATCAACAGGAGCCCGGATCCACCCAGGTTGGAGTGTTGGGGCCTGGGAGGGAAGGTGCTGTGGTTCTTCCATCGAAGACAGCTCATCGTCCAAGAGGCAGGTCACAAGAGAGGGCCTGGGGTTTGAGGGAGGGAGGGGGCGCTGCACGGTATATTTCTTGCTTTAACCATCTGAAAGATAAAGAGAAAGTCTGACGAGGAACGAGAGTCCGAAAGCTGTCCCTTAAGCCCCCGTGAAACAGGAGGAGATTCCTTTTCTGGCATCCTTACCTGACTATCCCCTCTCAGATGATTGCTACTCCGGGTAGGCCTGGGTCCGCTGTGGGAGGGGACCGTGGCCACCGAGGAAGGGGATAGTTCCGCTAGAGCCTGCCAGGGTCGCTATGGGAGGTACCCTAGCATGGACTCTGCGGTGTCCTACTGGGGTCGCTATGGGAGGCACCCGAGTGGACTGAGGAGGTCTACTTTTTTTTTTTTTACTTTGAGAGTGCCTAATGCTGCTGAGGGTCACCCAAGATGAAAGTGGGCGCTGTGGAAACAGACCCAGAACTCCTGTGGCGTGGCGTGGGGCCCCTGCACTGGGAACCACCTCTGCAAGCGGCGCACTGGGGTCAGGAAGCCAGCTGAGGCCTAGACCCGAATCTGCGCCCCATTGTGGAGCATTCATATTTTAATTATCTGGCGAGATTTTGGCTCCCTGCCGCCCCTATGACGAGGCAAGGAGAGAGAGTGGCCGAGAGACGAGGGGGAGCTCCCCTATGGGGCAGGGCGTCGCCTGTGACTGTGTCTCATGTGAGCCACGTGGGCGTGGTTGGCCTCGAGAAAGTCTCTCAGCAAAAACAGAAGACCAATGCCGCGGCACCTGCCCCTCTGAGCGGCTCCGGGGGAGGGGCAAGGTGTGAGCGCCGGCAGGCCTCCGATATCCCAGGAGGCTGAGTCTGTCGGCCCGAAGGCCAAAAAAGGAAGGAGGGGGTTTGTGACGCGCGTCCGCTATGCTCCTCCTAGCCGAGGAGCAGACGCACCTGCAGGGAAGGGCCCGACGAGGCCTGGAGGTAGATCTGCGCTTCTGATTGAGGGCGCGAGAGTGGTGAGATGCCGAGCAGCGTCAGGGGCACGCCCCGGTCGGATGGATGGCCGGAGGGCCGCGACTTGCCTGTGGGCTGGGAGGCGGAGGGAAGTCCTCAGAGGGAGGGAAGAGGTTTGGTTAACCGCGGAGTCGCGGGGAGAAGAGGCGACTCGAGGGTTGGTAGGCCAGGCGTGGGCCTGGACAGGGAAATATTGCCCCGGGAGCAAGCCCCAGCAGCGCTGGGAGACAGCGCCTCATGCGCCGATCCCTCTGAAGGGAAGAGGGGCCTGAGAGGAGCCACGGAGTCGCGGGGAGGAGAGGCGACTCACGGTGGGGATGTTTTAGGCGAGGACCTGCAGGATGAGCCCTCAGGGCCGCGTGGGCTCTGGAACAGAGGGCACACTGCCTGAGAGGCCAGTATCCAGGACGTGTGGCCCAGATAGCGAGGGTCCCAGCCTGCTGGTTCGAGGAAAACATCCTGGAGTGGCCAGGAGAGAATAAAAACGCTCATATGAGACACCAAACAGCAATTCAATGACCAGAGCAATGCACTATTAAAGATATAAATTGCTAGGTGCAGAAAAAAACTCCTGGTTTGACCAAATTAGAATATGGGGCAGCAGAGGGCCCCAGACAATATAAATAATAATTTAAGTGCAACAACATAGAAGGCTTTTGATAAAATAAAATACAGTTCCTACCTTAGAATTTTAAGGAGCAGACAGGGTTCTCTGGATGCTTCTTGCCTATTCAGATGCACAAATTACAACTGGAGAGCAGGGGTTCCTGGGACCTGGATATACTGGAAATCTGATCTGGGTCATGTGCATCATTAGCCTATCAGGTGGGCTGTAACCCATGAGGTAATGTCTGGAGTGCCATGGGATGCCAACCAATCACAATGGAGAACTTCACTTTATAGCACCACTTCACTAACAAAATTCCCCAGTCACTTTGCAGAAAATGTATGTGGGCAATGCTTACTGTTTGGTATGGGGGATTTCTTCATTGTTCCATGTTATCAGTAGGGAAAGTTATTTATTTATTTTTATTTTTTGTTGTCTGGGAAAGGTGGACTAGGCCATTCTGCTTATTTTCAGCCTTGTACTGGAGGAGGGGGAATACACAGATGCAACGGATTTACAGAACCAGATTAAGCTGTTGGTGGTATTTTAGTGAAATTAGAACAAATGTGTAATGTGCACCCCTGCTAAGGAATAGTGGTACAGTCCTAAGCTGTTTTAGCAGCATAGAATGCTAGGAACATGAACATTCCAAAGACAATGGTTATGCCAGTCTTGCTGTACCACTCAAGATGACAGCAGCATAGTGAGAGCTGTTTGCAAACTTGCAATTTTTTTTACCATGTTTGTTGTTTTTTGGGGGGGGCTAAAATAGTGCAACTCTGAGACAGATTGGGTCTGCCTGCAGTGACAGGTGGCACCCCAAAATTTAGAAAAACCCTAACCTACCATTACCCTACTAACTCTCATTCTAGTCTGTGCACAATGTGTGCAGAAAAAAAAGGCCGGGTCTCTAAGGGTCATAATAATAAAAAGATGCATGGACTACTACTGTGGAAGTCCTTTTTTTCCTTCATAATGTGGAATTTTCATTTTCATTATTATCCAGTTTCTCAATAGTGAGGCAAAACGCAGGCACAAACATAAAGATACTATAGGAAATTGAGGGACAAAGGAACTAAGGGTCATACTGCCCTCCTGAAGTCATGGTAAGAGGAAACAAACATGGAGTAAGGGCCCTGCTTTGAGACCCTGTGAGACCCCTCCCAAATCTCTCAAAAATATTTATTTTATTGGGTCTGACACCCTCCTCCCCAGGATCCAGCCCACTTTAAGCCCTGATTCTAGTTCTCTACAGCGCCCGGATGGGTGCCACTAGCCACTGATCGGATATCTTTTTGAGTAGTGATGCTGTAGGTATTTTCATCTGGTGCCTTAGGCAATTAAGGGTTGCTTTCTTTATTTCTGGTAGGGCTTAGTTAGGAGGGGTTGTTTGTTACCTACCCTCCATTTCCCTTCCTACAAGCGTCATTTCTGCATTGTGTTTCCCTTTTCTTCTGCTCTTTTTTAGTGTTATTGGAGTTAAGAGTGTTGTTTGTGCTTTTCACTGAATAAAAATTGAAAGGCAGTTTTCCATGCCTTGCACTGAGGTGCTTGCTGTTGTCTCAGTCTAATACTGAAGATTCTACCCCTGGGACAGCCTATTTTTAGCTCCTCCCCCACTGTGTTTATATCCTCAGGGAGCTTTGTTAAGACCCATTTTATTCTAGGGTTTGTTCTGTCTGGCATGACGCTTCTTGTTATTTCCTTTCTCCATCCTTGTTTGACGCCAGTTTATTCTCAGCCAATTTGCCTTGAAGTTTCAGCACTTTCTTGCTCTGTTGGAGCTTTCTTTTCCGAATGTAACTCCCCCCACCAATTTGGGGGTTTACCTTAATGTCTTCCTGGGCTCCTCAATGTCCACTGTCAGGCTGGTGTCCTGTCTTTGTGTGATTCTGTTTAGTTGGGTGAGAGTGCCATATTGAGCCTCCGCGCCTGTCCCTTTCAGAGACTAGCTAATCAAAGTTAAGTGAATAGTCCAATTTGCTCCATTCTGCAGTCGCTACTTGTGCAGAGGAAACCTGTGTGGAAACTGTGCTTATTTACTGTTTGTGTATTGTTACATTTGAAATAGAGGAGTTTGTCTAACCTGCTTTATTTGCAGATTGTTTACCTGAATGGGAGCCACCATGTTAGGTCTGAGACTTCCAGTAATTGGACCAATAGAACTCTGGGAACTTAGAATGGATCCAAGTCCCAGTGCCTAGTGGGAAAGGAAATCTGTAGTTTTGTAGTTTTTAGGTTGGCTCCAAATTATCCTGGAAGGGGAGCCCTAACTGTAACTGAAAGCTCCCTCAGTCAACCTGAATGCTGGATTTACAAGGGATAAGCCCAGTGTGTCAAGAGACAGTGGATCAGTTAGAGTTGGAGGTTGAAGTGTCAACAGCTCGAGCTTTCGCGCAGTTGTTCACAACAGCAGCGCTGGAGAATCGGCAGGAAGAGGCCTACCTTGCCTCCCTGCCACTTTTCTCCTGCATTGAACTGCTTTATTGCAGCAGTTGGACTTGTCCGATTTCAGCCTGGAACTGCAGCAGAAGAAAGAAAGAAAGAAAGAAAGAAAGAAAGAAAGAAAGAAAGAAAGAAAGAAAGAAAGAAAGAAAGAAAGAAAGAAAGAAAGAAGTGTTATCAGTGCTACTTGTGATTTGGACCAAAGACTTGCTCTTTTGAAATGATCGGGCCTCCTTGTGTGCAAGACGTATTCAGATCGAAAGGTTTGCTCAGTTAAGCTGCTTAATTGCAACCAGACTATATCCAAACTGTTCCACGAGATAGCTGTTTATTTTAAATGTGCTGAATGTGTTATGTGGGTTGAGACCAGCTTGCCCACAGCCAAGCCTATTACACCAGCTGGAGGCTTCACCAGCAGAACATTGCGATCTTTGCCAGACTGCCCATCCTGCCTGGGTCCTACCAATTTGGCCCAGGCCACAACTCCTGCACAAGAGACAGTTTCGGCAAGAGCCCTTCAGGGATCCAGACCCTGCGAAGCACCAACACGAGATTGCAGCCACCTGGAGGAAAGGCTGTGAAGAGGAGGTCTGTCATGCCGGCCCTGTTTCCCCATGCTCATAGAAACATAGAAACATAGAAGTTGACAGCAGATAAGGACCGCAAGGCCCATCCAGTTTGCCCATTTCTTTTTTCTACCTTATGAATGTGCCATTGGCCTTTGCTCTGTCAATGGCCTATCTATTCATACTCATCTGTATTGCTCCCTTATGCCTATACCATGCCTATTTGAAGCCCTGCATTGTATTCATATTCACCACTTCCAGAGGTAGGCCGTTCCATGCATCCACCACCCTTTCTATGAAAAAGAACTTCCTCACTTTACCCCTTAATCAGCCTCCCTCTAATCTCATGCTGTGTCCTCTTGTCCTGCTATTTTTCTTATATTGAAACATGTTAGACTCTTTCACCTTGTTAATGCCCTTAAGGTGTTTGAATGTTTAGATCATATCACCTCTCCCTCCTTTGCTCTAGGGTATACATGTTGAGCTCCATTAATCTGTCCTCATATGTTTTCTGATGCAGTCCCTGCACCATTTTGATTGCCCTTGTCTGGACTGCCTCAATTTGGTTAATGTGAAGGTGTGGCCTCCAGTACTGCATGCAGTACTCCAGATGGTGCCTAACCAGTGTCTTGTAAAGAGGGGTTATTACCTCCCTTTTCTGACTTGTGATACCCCTACTAATACACCCCAACATCCCCCTAGCCTTACCTACTGCTTTAGTTGTCTGCTTGGATGATTTCAGATCAACGGTGATGATGGGCCCAAGTCTCTTTCTTCCCTTGTGACTGCCAGCAACTCCCTTCCCAGCCTATAGGTGGCTTCAGGGTTTCTCTTCCCTATGTGCATGATCTTGCATTTCTTTGCATGAAACCCCAATTGCCACTCTTTCAACCATTTTTCCAGTTTATCCAGATCTCTTTTCATTCTGCCCACCCCATCTGGATCACCTACTCTGTTGCAGATCTTGGTGTCATCTGCAGACAGACAAACATTATCCTCCAGTCCATCTGCAATGTCACTGATGAAGATATTGAAGAGGACTGGCCCCAGGACTGATCCCTGAGGTACCCCACTTGTGACTTGCATCTCTTCTTACTGTATACCGTTTACCACCACTCTCTGTTTTCTGCCTGCCAACCAGTTTGCCACCCAGTTGACCAACTTCTGACCCACCCCAAGCCTACCAGGCTTATTAATCAATCTTCTATGTGGAATAGTATTGAAAGCTTTGCTGAAGTCAAGGTAGGCGACATCAGCTGCTCCCCCTTGGTCCACCACTCTGGTTACCCAATAAAATAAATCTATGAGATTAGTTTGACAGGACCTTCCTGTTGTAAACCCATGCTGTCTTGGATCCTGTGCTCCTGATTCCAGGTGTTATACTATCCTTTCCTTGAGGAGTGCCTCCATAATCTTGCCCACTACTGAGGTAAGACTGACTGGCCTCTAGTTCCCTGCCTCCTCCCTGCTACCACTCTTGTGGAGCGGGATCATATGAGCCCTTCTCCAGTTTTCTGGGAACTCTCCTGTGCTCAGAGACTCACTAAACAGTTCTGATAATGGCTCTGTTAGTCCACCCTTAGCTCCTTTGGTACCCTGGGATGTATGCCATCAGATCCCATTGCCTTGTCCACCCTGAGCTTATCGAGCTCTTGTAGGACCCTTTCTTTTGTGAAGGGACTAGTGCACACCTCCCATCCCCCTGTGTCCATGGTGCTGAGCTGTGGGTCCTGCCCTACCTTCTCTTCAGTAAATACTGAGCAGAAGTATCTATTTATGATAGATGCTTTTACATGTCCTCCTCCTCACATGCCCCTTATCCCCATTGATCTTAATACCCCTTTGGACTTTCTTCTTTCACTAATGTATCTATGGAAAGTCTTGTCACCTTCTTTTACTGTTTGTGCTAGTGTTTCCTCGGTTTGGGCCTTTACCTGCCTTACTGCCTTCCCTGCTTCCCTTAGGGAAGTTTGGTATGCCTCCCTAGCTTCATCCCGCTGCGTTCCCTTATATTTCCTGAAGGCCAGCCTTTTGGCTCTGACCTTTTCTGCTACTGGTTTTGAGAACCAAAATGGTTTCCTTCTTCTTTTGCACTTCCTTTTCTCTCTAACACAATGGGATGTTGCTTCAAGTATTGCATCCTTAATGCTTGCTCACTTTGCCTGTACCCCCTCACCTGTATTTCTTATTGCCAGGGCTAGCTTAACTCTGTTGGCCATCTTATCAAAGTCAGCACCTCTGAAGTCCCATATTTTTGCATTGGAATGGGATGATTTAGCTCTAGTGGCCAAATTGAACCATACCATGCGATAGTCACTGGCCCCCAGGTGACCTTCTACCTGGAAATCTGTGATCCTTTCCCTGTTAGTCAGTACTAGATCTAGGATAGCCCTGTCTCTTGTGGGTTGCTGTACCAGTTGTTTGAGGCCCTCCCCCTGCAGGGAATCCACCATGTTGTCTAGTTCTGGCAGATGTTCCTGCTGGTATTGACCAATCTGTATCTGGCATGTTGAAGTCTCCCATTATCAGAACCTCCCCTTTAGCTGTCATGTTTTGTATATCTTCTAACAGTAATGTGTCTATGTCCTCCCCCTGGTCTGGGGGCCTGTAGACAACCCCAGTTCTTATGGCTGTCCCATTTCCTGTTTCCAGGGTGACCCACAGTTCTTCTGGCTCCTTATGTGTATTCTGAATTTCTGTAGCTTTGATATTTTCATTGACATACAGGGCCATCCCACCCCTCCTTTTTACACCTCAGTCTCTTCTGAACAGTACATAGCCAGGTACTGAAGTCTTCCAAGTGTGGTTACTGGTAAATCACATATTGCTAATTGCAACTATGTCCAGTTTAGCCTCTGTCATTAATGCCTGCAGGTCTGGGATCTTGTTTCCCAGACTGTAAGCATTTGTGTACATGATTTTCCATTGGCCAGATTTCTGTGTGTTAGTTGTTGGGCAAGGTCTGGCATTTTCCCTCTGTGTCGTATGGGGAGCCCAACCTTTTTCTTTATCTGGTGATGCAAATGAACTACAAACATGCTGAATTCCTGTTTGACCACTAGCTGAAGGGGAAGAGGTGTTCTTCACATTCGACGTATGAGGTGCTGCACCCCTCTCCTCATTTGCTAGTTTAAATATTCTGCAAAGACGTCAAACTTCTGCCCCAGTGCACTGACTCCCTCTTTAGTCAGATGCAGTCCATCAAATTTAAACAACTTTCACTCCCAAAACTGTTGCCAGTTCCCTATAAATTTGTGTCCTTTTTCCTGGCACCAGCCCTTGAGCCACATGTTTAGATCCCCTATCTCCCCTTCTCTGACCTTCTGTCCATCTGCCCCACTCTCCCAGACTGGCAGGATCTCAGAGAAGGAAATGCCGGATGAAATGGATGATAGTTTGTCACCCAGCCTGGTCAGGTGTTCCTTGGTCTCCACAACTGACTGGCTGGCGAGATCGTTAGTCCCTATGTGTACTAGGATGTCAATGTTTTCTCCTGCTTCCTGAACAATTTTAGCAATGTGGTCAGTGTCTCTCCACGCTGATGTATCTGGGAGACATCTGACTATTACCGCTGGCTGGAGATAGGTATCAACTCCCCGAATCATGGAGTCTCCTATGATCAGAAATTTTTTGGATTTCCTTTTTGTTTTTTTTGCTTTGGTTCCTGTTTTGGGTGAGTTTTGTTGTGCTAGCTCCTGTGCTGCAGTGTCCTGCTCTGCAGTGTCCTCTGCCCCTTTGTTTGATTTAAGAGATAGAGGCAGATACCTGTTTGTAGTTTTTATATGTTTTGTGGAGGTAATATGTTGGAGAGCACCGAGTGACGGGACACCTGATTTTCCCCTCCTAACCACCTGCCAACCTCTCAGACAAACTACCATCTGCGGTGAAGGTGCTTCTGTTGGATGCTGGGGAAATGGCGGGCAGTTCTTATAATATATTTCTTCTTGAATATGCAATTTGAAGTGCACATTCTCTGCCCATGCTGCCCGTAGTAGAGTTCTTTGATCTCCAATGGCCCAGCATGTAGGACAGTGACCTAATTCCTGTAAAACTACCCTTCTGAAAAGTGTTCCTCAGTACCTGCAGTTAATGATATAAATTCCAGATAAGTTGCTGGATTTATAACCTGGTCAGAGTAATTAGAAGGAAGAAAATGAAAGCAAAAGTTTGATTTTGTGTTTGTTAGTTTGTTTTTGTATAACTTACTATAACAAGTTAAAATACTAGTGCCCCTGTAAATGAGGTCAGTGTGTGGATACCTCTCTGAGCTGCCCCTTCCTGCTTTGCCACAGGAAATGTCATGACTGTGCTACCCTATAAAAGGAGTGTAGTATGGGGTGGTTAGGGATGGGGGTGGGTGGCTGACGAAAAAGAAGAACCAAGGACAAAAGAAACAAGGAGGTAAGATCAGAAACAATCAGCCAGCAACAAATGCAGTAGCCTTGAAAGCTTATCCTAACGTTAGATAAAACTGTAAAACCTGTCAAGCACCACCTGTAATAATTTCACAGAAGATAAACCCAGTAAAAAACACTTTGTTACAGAGAATAACTAAGCAGTAACAGAAGATATACCTTGCAAAAGACTATTTGAATCAGAAGATTACGGCAGTAATCTGTTAGCACACACCTGTAGGTACATCCTGTAATAATGCAGCAGAAGGTATACCCAGCAACAACAATTTGAATCAGAGAAAAATAAAGCAATAAAATGTTAGCAACAAACAATAACAATCCCTGTGAATACAAAATAAAAATATCAACACACAGTAAATCTGCCTTGCTGAAAGAAGCCTTAATCCTTATCCTTGCTCTGGTAATGTTCTTTGCTCTGTTCTTTCAAGCAACCTAGAAGAAAAGAGCTCAGGTGAAGCTAGGTGCCTTGGCCAACAAACCTAATCTTAAACCTCCAAGATATCAACTAATCTGACCTTTTAACCCTTCCTTCTGATGGAAGTTACTGACAGTTTGTCAGCTTCACCCCCCAGATACACACCACGAGGTCTCCATATTACCTGTCTGTCAGCAGAAACCTAGTAGCATGAGTACAAATCAGGGTAGCTACCTGCAACAAGCATTGAATCATCTGTGGTACCATCTAATTGTAAAGCTACCAACTTTCCAAGGTCTAAAACTGGGGCAGGGTTCATTCTGACCGTGCCCCCCCCACCGTATCACTCCCACAGGCACCGCCGCAGACAATGCTGCACACAATCAATTACATTTTTCTGCTTGCGCTGGTCTTGCCGCCTCACAGTAGTACCAGTAGCAAACATCCAGCTTAAAACAATACATCATTCTGCTGTAGCAAGTTCCAAATCATGATGTACAGAAAGTTCATTAGAAGCAAACCTGTATTAAATAGCGTTTAGACAGTCTAGCTGCATGTATTGCTCCTCCTGACAGTCCCATCCCAACCTGCTTACACTCCCCTCATTTGCTGAGCAAACTTCACTTCAGTGACCCCACGACCACACCAGATTGTTTTCACACACTTCCTTGTATCTGATCAGGTTTGGGTACCTTAGTTCACTGCTGCCAGTCTCTTCTGTCTGGAGTCCCTCTCTGCTGCTGGCAGGCAGACGTCCATATGCACTTGTTTGCACTACTACCCAGTCTAACCTAACAGGAAGGAACATGCTTTACTGTGCTCCCACTGACATTCTTGTGTTGCAACATAGGCACAGGGGTTGAAGCTGCAAACTGTTGTTCAGCTTGAGTAGCACCACAGTGGTACTGAAATAACTGGCACTCACGGATTAGTAGCCAGCAAAAAAAAAAAGGGACAAAACTGGGACAAGTAAACAAAAACCATGACACAAATGGCATTTTGCAAAATTTGTGGGGACACTGGGACATGTTGCCTAAAATAGGGACTGTCCTGGGAAAATAGAGACTGTTGGTAGCTTTACCTAATTGTTTAATGTCACTGGGTTTCCAAGGGACTGAGCCAACTGGCTTGGATTATAAATAATCTGATTGTTTTGCATGTTAACAACCTTTCTTTCCACCAAGGGTCCCAACATCAGCTGCAACACTGGCTACCTCCGGGGTAACGCCACCTGGCTAGCCAGACTTTTCATCCTGGGTACTCAGCGTTGTGTGACTGTCAGCTGGGGACTGAAAGTGCATGCCAAAATGGAACCAAATCAGAGTACAAATCATTTCACTAAATTCACGCCCCTTCCTTGTTTTCATCCCCTAAATAAACCTGATTGCCTTCTTTACATTTATCCTGGCTAGTGTGCATATTATTAGTTAGGTTATTTTACTGAAAGTGTGCAACTGCCTGGCTAACTTTATTTTGTAAGGGGTCTTCAGGGACATTGTTGAAGGTCCAACCCTGGTGGTAAGTGTGAACGATGTGTGCATATCATTACTGTTTCATACTAACTGTGAATTTACTACTGCATCAGGTACTGGGTCACTGGGAGGGTTGGTAGGTGGTTGTAGCTTCCCAGAGGGCTATAGCAGAACAAATAAACATCCTCAATACCACTACTCTGGGTGGAGGCACCTTAAATCTGAATCCAGACCCCTCAACCTGTGCATAGCCATACAGGCAAGGGTAGTAGCTCATGGAATAGCATCGCCTCGGGGTTACATCATGGATGCACTGCTGGGATTAGTGCCTCTTAGTAGCCGAGAGATACAATTTTAGTCGGCTACAAAGTTGTCAGCGAAATCCTCTATGACCAGTAGTCAGCAGTGTAAATTTACCCCAAGGCATGGATGGTATTTTCTCTGGAATTGTCCCCACCCCCAGTGGGGAAAAGGATTGGGAAACCTGGAAGACTCATGCCTGCTGGATGGTCAAACACTGGCCTGGGAAAGAGGAGCAAAAGCGACAGGAAATTGTCGTGACTCTTTGGGGGCCTGCCCTCACTGCTATTCAGAGGCTCCAATCTATGAGGTCCACTGCATCTGCACAACAATATTTGGATGCCCTAATATCCATCTTTGATCCCCAAGAGGACGCTGATCAATTAATGTAGGAGTATAAGGTTATGTGTCGGCAAAAAGGAGAACTACTGTCAGCCTGCTGGATGCAGTTAGAGCATGCTTTAATGAAGGCCTTTGATAAATGAGGGGTGACCTCTCAAGATATTGACCAGGTTCACATGGATCATGTTCTAACCTCGGCTGAAGACCCTTGATCTGTGATATTCCAGCTACAGATTCAGCAGTGCATAGACGACGCTCCCTCTTTTGTTGCACTAATGCGAGCAGTGCAGAAAGTCGAACACTGATCTGATAAGGAAGATCCTGTGGTATCTACTTCGGGAGACCCAATGGACTAGAAGATGACACCCAGGATGGCCCATGTTCAAGCTGTATTAGTGAAAGTGCCGAAGTCTCTTCCACCTCGGAAGACATTTCATTTTCCACTTTAGAAGTCAGGCTAGGCAAGCTGGAAGCCCGGTTCAACAGGTTGTGTGAGTTAGTAATAGAAATATGCACGTAGTAAAGGAAAACTCCAAGTGGCTATAATGGACAAGGGCCTGTAAACCCTTCTGAAATATTCTGTTATGATTGCGGGTGGGATGGACATACGCAATGTAAGTGCTGTCTCCCCAAAGATGCAGGCATGGTAAAGGCCTGACTAATGCCCTTCTGGCGGTCTTGCTTGCCAGCCTCACTGAAGCATGTGAAGGCCCAAACTAAACCCCGTGTGCAGAGGCGCCAATGTTAGGAGAGCACAACTGGTGACATGCCAAGTAGATCTGAGCTGTTTGCAACTAATAATTCCAATAGTATTGTGGATAATGAGGTTAATGAAGATGATGATGTTGACAGTATAAATAGCATGTTAAATGATTTAAATTCCATGTAATTTCCTCCTGATGACAAACCTGGAATTTCAGAGCAAGTTAATAGAAGAGTTTCTGCTGAGCCAGAACTAGTAGAGCACGTAAATGAAAGTGTTCCTATTTCAGAACAGACAGCCAGTGCAGAGGTACCCCTTTCATCAGAAGTTGATTCATTGATGGACAATGAACTTTGACTGATTGAACCAAATGCAAATGATGAAAGGACTGAGCCTGCTCCTGCTCCTCCCAGGAATTCTGGAAGAACCACAAAGTCTGTAGTGCACTTTACTCACGACTCCCCAGGGAGGCCTGTAAACCTTCCAGTGAATGTGGTTCACAAAGGGGTGTACATTTCTGAAAACTCTCTTCCAAAGCTAGGCTATGCTGCCACCTCCAAACTTATAGTTAAGTCCTCCACTCAGTATACTAATGCTCTTGCCCCATGCAGCCCAATAGCTGATAGGGTCAGGCCTCAAGCCATGTGGGTTAGTGTGTAGGAGATACAGTAATACAAATAAGGGTTGTACGGAAAATGTGTTTAACTACTTGAACCTATTCATGAAAAGCAATGTGTTCTTATGCAGTGTTCATTGCCAATGGCAAAAAAGTATAGTAATGTTGCTGTTATAGCCAGTTTATTTTCACTGATGCATCAGAATTTATTTTATGGTATACCAATGAAATATGCATATATTTACGTATAATGTTTTTCTATATAGAATTGTGTAGTGTGTGTAGACTTGACATGGGTGCCAAGTTTTTCCAGGCAGAGAAGAGTGTAACCCCCCGGTCACCAATTTGGGGGTTTACCTTAATGTCTTCCTGGGCTCCTCAATGCCCACTGTCAGACTAGTATCCTGTCTTTGTGTGATTCTGTTTAGTTGGGTGAAAGTGCCATATCGAGCCTCCGCACCTGTCCCTTTAAGAGGCTAACTAATCTGAGTTAAGTGATAGTCTGCACTGGGTCCAAGTGATTTAGGGCTTGTGACTGGTCAGACACAGCTCCAATTTACTCCATTCTGCAGTCACTACTTGCGCAGAGGGAGCCTGTGTGGAAATTGTGCTTATTTACTGTTTGTGCATTGTTATATTTGAAATAGTGGAGTTTGTCTAACCTGCTTTATTTGCAGATTGTTTACCTGAATGGGAGCCACCATGTTAGGTCTGAGACTTCCAGTAACTGGACCAATTGAACTCTGGGAACTTAGAATGGATCCGAGCCCCAGTGTCTAGTGGGAAAGGAAATCTGT
This sequence comes from Neoceratodus forsteri, assembly GCA_016271365.2. Lineage (NCBI taxonomy): Eukaryota > Metazoa > Chordata > Ceratodontiformes > Ceratodontidae > Neoceratodus > Neoceratodus forsteri. Next base: position 103,735,244 of record CM057451.1, read on the forward strand.
AGTTTTGTAGTCAGTAGGTTGGCGCCAAATTATTCTGGAGGGGGAGCCCTAACTGTAACCGACAGCTCCCTCAGTCAACCTGAATGCTGAATTTACAAGGGAAAAGCCCAGTGTGCCAAGAGACAGTGGATTAGTTAGAGTTGGAGGTTGAAATGTGAAGAGCTCGAGCTTTTGAGCAGCTGCTCACAAAAGGAGTGTAGGGGAATCGGCGGGAAGAGGTCTACCTTGCCTCCCTGCCACTTTTCTCCTGCATTGAATTACCTGATTTCAGCAGTTGGACTTGTCTGATTCCAGCCTGGAACTGTGGTGTAAGAAAGAAAGAAAGAAGTGTTATCAGTGCTTCTTGTGATTTGGACCGAAGACTTGCTCTTTTGAAGTGATCGGCCCTGCTTGTGTGGGTAACCCCTAGGTGGCACTATCCCTTGGGCTACTACCCATGCCTGCTTGGCTAGTAACAGGTTAAAGGGCCTAGGTTCAGTGACGGGTGCCTCCACCCAAAGGTCAGGGTTGGTATTAGTCTGACTAACCAGGCCACAGCCATCTGGGACACTGTGACCCCCCTTGTCTCCTACTAGCGGCCCACACAGTACACAATGTATACCTTCCCAATATCCCTGACAAGTCTGTCACACACACATATGCTGAGCACTTACCCCCAGGACTGGTTCCTTTGGCTGGGCTCTGGGGACCCCCTGTAAACAAGGTGATGCAATACCAAAGAAACAATACAATACCTTCAACATAAACTGACACCACAGTCAATGTAAATTGCAGAAAAAGTAGATCTGATTTATTCAGGGGGACTATAACAAGGATGGGGGCAATCAGGTTAATTGGCCTAAACACACTATAGATATCACAGTTGTTCATGCAGTCAGTGTCCCTATCAGTCACACTCTCTGGGTACCCAGGATGAAAAAGGGGGCTAGCCAGGACCGTTGCCCGGGGTAGGCTGGTGTTGCAGCTGGTAGGGGTCCTGTGAGAAAGAAGAATTAACATGCACACCCACTGATTGTAATCTGGAGCTGGAGGGCTCAGTTCATGGAAACAACACAATAATCAGATGACACACTTTTGGTTTAAAAGATATGTTGCAGGGATCTCCCCTGTGTACTACTCACAATACCCAATGCTGAGAACAAGATGGATGATGGTTGTTCTGGATTGCTAGAAGGAGTAGGGTAGGGAGACAAGACCCTCGTGGCAGGGCTCAACGGCACGTGAAAGCAAGCGGATTCAGTCTGACGCAGCTAGGAACAGCTTTCAACCTTCAACACACAGCTCAGTTCGGGGAGGGGAACCAGGCAGTGAACCCCCTCCAGTTCGCAGCACATTTATATGTAAAGAAAGTTTACTCTACCAGGCAGGTGACTCCTCGGTCCTGATCGCAAAATCACTGCTAAAACCCAGGAGTACAATGGTAGCTAAAGTTTCTGACAGGCTGATCACTTTTAGCCAAATCTTCGGTCTTCTTCAGGTGAGTCTGGTATTCTTTTAACAGCTTACTTCGCAGCACACCAAGCGGATCACTGTCTGACTATTTTTCTCTTGCTTTCTCTCTCTCTCTCTCTCAGTAAGATGGTGGCTGCCAGCTGTAGGAAGCCAATCCAGAGCACTGTGATGATGTCTGTTCCTGTCTGGAGGAGCTGAAGCACGACGCTGAGTAGGACGCGGTCGTATAAGAAAACGCCGGTATGTTTTTGCTGAATTAATTTCAGATTTCTACCTATTTCTTCATTTTCTGAGGGCCAATTTAATGGTTTTATTTTCTCCAACAGCATGCTCTTTGGTAATTGCGCTCACCGTATGATAGTCTGGGGTCTAAGAGCACGCTAGTAAGATGTTATACACGTGGGACTCCACGGTTTAGATTGCCAGTTTACCCCTGGTAGAATCTTCTTTCTTTTATGCTTTTATGTCAGCCTTTTACTTCTTTGCTTGATAGCTGTTAATTAACAAGACAATAGGCCAAGAAGCTAAAACTCTACCGGAAAAAAAAGGGGGATATGGTGAAAACGGCAAGGTGAGCACTTGAAGAAGCTGGCGACATGGTATGTCAAAGTCATTAAGAAGTGTAAAGGAGATCACAAGAAACTATAGAGGTAAAAAAACAGAAAAAGGTAAGAAAAACACTGAGGATGCAGTGCTATTTGAAAAATATTTGAATTCAAATCCAGAGAAAAACTACAATGATTGGGTAAGTGAACCTCTACTATCACCACTACCTGATACTCCTTTAAAGCAAAATAAGAATGAAAATCATAAGGTGACTGGAAAAATAACACAGTATTGCAAAACAAAAAAGTTAGATAATATGGTGGCTAAGGAAGAACAACACAATACCAGACAAACAGAAATGGAGGGCGTGGCGTTCACTGAGCAGAAAGGGATGCCACAATATGTAAAAACTAGAATGATGGAGCCATTACTACAGGACGAACCTCTTATCCAAGAAAACGTAATGCTAGTTTAGCAGCAAGCACAAGCATCTTACTTGCTTAATAACGAGATGCTTAAGGTTACAGAACAAGAAACAGGTCACAACACCAAGGCCCTATTGTTTCTCATAATATAGTAAGCACTGGGAAAGGTACTGCAGGCACTGTTGAAGCAATGCAAGCTGTAGCGGCCTTAAGGCAAGATATGCTTAATGCTCTGGGTGAACTGGGCCACTCGATAAAAGGAATTTCAGATACAAAGAGTACTTTAACAGAAAAAATGTCTACCCTGTCGATAAGGACACAAGAGCTAGAGCAACAGTTTTCTCAGGTTGAAGACATTAAAGGACCCTTATTAAAGATACAAACACAGCATGATATTCAGATTAAGATTTTGACAACAAAAATAGCAGACCTGGAAGATAGGTCCAGAAGAGGAAATATAAGATTAAAAAATGTTCCAGAAGGTATAGAAGGAACTGGGGATCCTTTATTGCATTTTGAAAAAAATTATTACTGAAGCAGTGGAGAAAAGTTATCCAGAGCAGAAAATATTGCTGGATAGAGCTCATCGTGCAGGATCAAGATATGCTGTAGTAATGAACCTAGTAATTATCCACATTCAGTGCTGTTAAAACCACATAAATTCCAGGGCAGAGAAATTATTTTACAGAAGGCAAGAACCTAAAAAGGGTTGAAATTTGCAGAATTTAAGTTCAATGCATACCCCGATCTATCAATGGACACAATGAATAAATGGAAACTATTTAATCCTCTGAAGAAAAAATTATATGAAAAGGGTATTCATTTTATGATGCAGCATCTGGCCAAGCTACAATTTGTAGTAAATGGCAAAATTATGGCTTTTGATGATCATGAAGAAGCCTAGGAGGCTTATGAAAAAAGCTATGGCAATTTAACAGGACAATCATCCCATTCAAGGAGACCACACCCATATGATTAATATACATAAAGAAGAAACAAAGAAAGGGAAATCAAAGGAAAGTGGGGAGGACAGGGGAAAGGAGGGAGGGGAAGTTAGAAAGGAGGAAAAGAAGAACATCAAGAATAAGTTAGGTATAGTATAGATATGGGGTTAATATGAATCACCACGGGGGGGGGACTGGTGCTCTGCCTAAACATTTTATTTTTTTTAAGTGGATATATTCAGAGAAGTAGTAAGTGTAAGAGAACTAGGTAGGCGAGTGAGCCAATTCTTCCATCATCCCCCCCCCAATTCAGCTTTGCCTCTGAATCTTATAGGACTTAGGAAGTCCTAGTACTTCCTGTGTCGATCTGATAAGGAATACCATATTGATATATCCTCTGTACTTTCATGTTCTTGTTTTTTGAATGAATTCATAATGAAAAAAGTATTAAAAATCAGTTAATGTCCTTCCATCAGGAGTAGAGAATGGGTTAGTTTAATAAGAAGGGAAAGGAGCGGTGGCTCCCCCCCTTTTTTTGTTTTTGTTCTCCCCAACTTATCTTTCTCATTACAGTATAAAGATTTAAAATAAAGGGTAGGAAGTTTGACAGAGTTAAAGAGGTTATATATACACAAATACATTGTTATGGGGTAGAGGTGGAAAGATGGAGATACAGAAAGGAGGGGGGTCTCTTTACACTTCTCTCCATTGTAGATCACAGTACAAAAAGATAAAATTAGAATTAAAGAAAAGGGGAAGAAGGGAAAAGAAAGAGAAAGAAATGGGAGAGGAGAAAAAAGAGGAGAAAAAAGAAAATAAATAACAAATAAAAATGTGACTGAGTCAGCAAAGTGCAAGTGATGCCTAATAGTGCATCTCTGGAAACAAGAGGAGGGGAGGGGATCTATGGGTCCCCCAGGAGGATATACGGGGGTGAGATAGGATTGTTAATAAAACTAAAGGGGGAAAGAATTTATCTAAGAAAGGGGGAAAGGCAAAAAAATGATGAAAATGGTGGTTATTAAGGGAAGAAAAAGACAAATGATGTATGGAAGGGAATGATCCAGGCTAAAAAAAAAAAAGTAAAATGACTACATTAAAATATTATCATGGAATGTTAAAGGGTTAAGAAGTAGAACAAAAATGGTTAAGATTATAAATTATATAAAAAATCAAGGAATTAATTGTTGTTAATACAAGAATCACATTTTTTAGAATTCAGATTTTGTATGGTTTCAGAAAAAATTGGGGAAGGGTATACATTCACCTTATACTTCACAGGCTAGAGGGACTGCCATGTTTTTCCACAGTAGAAACGTCCAACCCCATATACTAAAAAAATTTAGAGATCAAAATGGGAGATATGTAATTATTGAATTAAAAATAGACTACCAAGTTCTGACAATGGCAACAATTTATGGCCCTAATTATAATAATCCATTATTTTTTTCAGATTTTTTTTTTGCAGTTGTCAAGCTTTAGCTCACCATATATATTAAGGGGGGGGGACTTTAATTTAGTATTAAACAAATCAGATAGAACTTCAGAAGTAGTACATAATTTTAAATCAGCAGTTAAGGTCATAAAATATTTTATGGGTGACCTGAAATTAGTGGATCCATGGATACAGATGAAAGAAGAAAATAAACAGTATCCCTACTATTCTAAAATGCATTATTCATATTCAAGAATTGACTACTTTCTAGTCTCAGAATCTTTATTATATACAATTAAAAAATGTTGTATCCAGGAATTCTGATTTCTGATCATTCTCCCTGTATTTTGGATATACAATTAAACAATCAAATGTTTAATTTCTCCTTCATGGAAAATGGATCCACAGGTTTTTAAGGATACTGGTAACTATGAAATAGTGGATAAAGAAATAAGGGAGTTTTTTGAAAGAAATCTAAACCAAAATGTAGATATAATGGTGGTATGGGACTCTTTTAAAGCCTGGATAAGAGGTATTTTACAGGAGATGGAGGAAGAAGGAAAAAAAATGGCTTCAACAGCATGAAATGCTAGAAAACTACATCAATTTATTGGAACAAATCCATTCTTCGACTCAAGATATGCTTATTTTTATTTAATTAACAATAAAAAGATATCTATATAATAAATTGATCACAGAAAAAGCGGAGAATCAAATACTAAAAAAAGAGCTAATTATTATATTAATGCAGGTAAACCTTTAAAACTAATGGCTTGGCAAGCAAAAAAAGATCAGGAATGAAATAATATAACACAAATAAAAGACAGTATAGGAACATTAAAGAAACACCCAACAGAAATAATGGAAATATTTGTAGAATACTATAAAGAGCTGTATACAGCTCAGGAAACAAGGAGAGATCGGATTAGTATTTTGGAAAAAATAAATGTAAAGCAATTAACAGAAGAAATGAAAAATACATTAGATCAACCATTTACATATCTAGAAATAGAAACTGCAATAGAAGAAATGAAGTTAGGGAAGGCACCTAGATCAGATGGTATACAAATCGAATTCTACAAAAGATTTAAAGAGATATTAATCCCTATCCTTGTTGAAATGTTTAATAAAATAAGTGAAATAAAAAAAATACCAAAGACTTTTTATGAAGCAATAATACTTATTTTTCAAAAACAAGATAAAGACCCCGACTTATGTAAATCATATAGACAAATATCATTGCTAAATTCAGATTATAAAGTTTTCACCAAGGTGCTTGCTATGCGATTAGACAGATTTCTACCAGATATAATAAATCAAGATCAAAATGGTTTTATTAGAGGAAGAAAAATAATGGAAAACATTAGACAAACTATAAACTTAGTGGAAAATATGGATAAAAGAGATTCTTTTATAACAATAGATGCAAAAAAAGCATTTGATCGTGTTGAATGGGAATTTATTGTACACGTAATGCAGAAAATGAACTTTGGTGGGAACTTTATGGAATGGATAAAAATGATATATTATCTTCCAACTGCACAAATAAAAATTATGAAAGGATTATCTTCATCATTTAATCTATCACGTGGAACATGACAGGTTTGTCCTATTTCTCCTCTAATATTCACAATCTCCATAAAACCTTGGGCAGAATATATTAGGCAGAACAATGATATCAAAGGAATACTATATAGTAATACATATCATGAAATAAGTCTATATGCAGATGATGCTCTTTTGTATGTGGATAATGATCAAAAATCAATAATGGAATTCATACGGGTAACAACAGTTTGGGAAAGAATCAGGATTTAAAATTAATTATGAGAAAACCTCGATATTAAAAACCTTAGATTCAGGGAGTGTGGTATTTAAGAGTACTAAATATTGCTTGGAAGCTGATTCATTCAAATATTTAGGGATTTCAATTACAAAAAACCTTGATAACTTAACAGAGAATCATGAAAAACTTTTACAAATAAAAATAATTTTAGAGAGATGGAAGAGTTTACCATATACTTTAATTGGTAGGGTTAACTTGGTAAAAATGCAGGTTTTACCTAAGATTCTGTATGTTTTCCAAGCATTATCGATAGAAGTCCCTATGCTATTCTTTAAATCCTTAAAAAAAATAATTACCAACTTTGTATGGCTAAATAAAAACCCAAGGATAGCACATAGTAAACTGGTGCTTCTGGTAGAACAGGGAGTATTAGCCTTACCAGACTTTAATAAATATTATTTAGTCTCCCAGGTGGTTATAATTTGGAACTGGCTAAACTGCCAGATAGGAAAAAGAAACTCGGTTATAATGGATCAATCAGTAGGGAAATATTCAACTCTAATGAACTTTTTTTTTCAGGACAGGAGTTGGATAGAACTAGATTAAAGTCTCTTCCAATTTCTATAAGAACAACACTTAAATGTTGGGTCCAAATTCATAGGGTCTTAAAATTTGATAAAGGAATAACAAAATACACACCACTGCATAACAACTGGAACTGCCCCTCATCTATTAATGATCAGATCACTAAATTATGGATTTCATATGGTCTGATAGAAATTGGACAATTATTTGATAAAGATGTATTTATGACATTTGAAAAATTAAGAGAAAAATATCCTGTACCCTATACACATTATTTTAAATATATACAAATCAAGCAATACATAAAAAAAGACTAATGGAGAATTAAAATTGAGAACTACACCAATTTTAGAAAAATTAGAGGAACAAAAAGAAAATAAAAAATTGCTATCAATACTATATAGATCTCCTTTTTGAATCGATGTAAAAGAGATGGATAAATTAAAACAGAAATGGCGAATGGAATTGGGGTCTGAAATTAAGGAAGAAAGTTTAGAAGAATTATGAAACGAGATTCTGTCTTCTGTATTTATGAACATTAAAGCTACTAATGTAAGACAAATACAGTGCAATATCTTACACAGAACATATCTCACTCCATATAAATTGTATAAAATTAACAATGAAATAAATGACAAATGTTCAAGATGCACTACTGCAACAGGCACATTGATACATTTAATCCATAATTGTCCCTTTATAACACATTTTCGGTCCAAAATATATACTATGATTAAGAAAGTTATAAATAAACAAATACCATTTAAAATTTTGTTTACTATGTTTGGTATAATGAAGCATGGTAATATGATTGATCAGCCCCAACAAGTTTTTGTATCAATAGCATTGACAACTGCAAAAAAATGTATTTTAACAAAATGGAAAGATCCTAATCCACCAACCTTTAAAATCTGGTTAAATTACATGGTGGATGCAATGAATTTAGAGAGAATTCAATTTATTAAAGAGAGACAGGAGGAGTTATTTGAAAGGATATGGCAACCCTCTCTAGACATTATATCTGAAGGTGTATAAACAAAAGGTAAAAAGTGTTCTTGATAGAAGGTGAATCATGAATAATGATAGGAACAAAATAATAAGCCTGGATCATGTGCCTAGTTTAGAGTAGTGTAGGAGGTTATAAAAAAAAAAAAAGAAAGAAAAAGTAAGACTGCAACAGGCTGAGTTTCGGGCCTTCCATGGTTTTCCCACATGAACTACTGCACAATATGGCTGCTCGATTATGAGAGCTCTTTCCTCTTCAACTTCCAACTCGAATCTGGCTTGCCAGCAGACAGCTCAGGGGATTTTCCTTGAATCCAAAAGGTTCAGTTGGCCAGTTTAGCTGTCAATCACAGTAAGAGCTCCCCCTTCTGTTGCAAAAAGGTGCCAACAGTCTAAAACTACAAATCCCAACTGGTAATCCATACAGTCCCATTTCAGCAGTCTCCATTTTAGAGTCCCCATTACTGATTGGTCCAATTCGGCAGTTCGGGACCAAAATGGTGGAGCTAAACTGAAAAGTCCTTGCTGCAAAGAAGGCAGGTTAGAACAAACAGTATATCTTTACCACTCTAAATGTTTATCAGAAACTAGTTACATCTCTTAACAGAGCTCCCCCAGCGCCACTAGTGACGGCAGAAACAGAGCAAAAATTCACCAGCCTGGGCGGGATTCAGGCATAACAACACACAGACCCCCCCCATTCAGATTAATTATGACATGCAAGCAGGCAGCCCTTAAAGAGACAGTACATGGAGAAAGTGCTCACTGGCAATGACATTCATGGCTTAAATGCCGAACACCTACCAGGTGGTGAGCAATTAGGCAAGCTCTGGGAAGACTTTTCGGGAAGACTCATTTGTAGGGGGGGTTACACCCTTTCTGGCCTGGAAAAACTTGGTGTCTGCGTCAAGTGGGTAGCTTCACAATAATTTCAAATGCAAATTATCTTATAAATCTATACCACTAGCAGACCTATAATTTCTAAGGCATTAGTCAACACATTAAAACTTTATCATACACAGTCTCTGTTATTCACAGTTCACTACTGTTGCTAAAGTACACCACACATAAGTTGTGCAGATTACTCACGTATACCCTGCAGTTTTGAATCAAGTTATTACCCCTTGCACATTGAACCATGATAAAGGGGAACCTTTCCTATCAGTTACCCTGGAGCTGGATGGGTCAGGGGCACCATACTTAGAGGGCAGAACAATCAATCTGGAATTTGCACTTAAGCTCAGTTTGGGCAGTGAGCTTTGGACACATAAACTCCTTTATGGACTACATTGAGAGACAAGTCCATGGGCCTTCCAGGGGAATCATAGCTGAGGTGTACTATTGGTTTGACAGCTCGACCAGTCTTTCTGGGGGGGAACAGTCACAGACTCTGTGCCTTTCACCTCAATCTCTGCACTTTCCTCACTTGCAAGTGGGGCCTTTGTCTGAGTGGGAGAGTTCAGTCTTGGGGCACAGTCAGCTCCAGGCTTTGTGGATTCAGATTCTACAACACTTTGCTCACTTGAGAAACACTCTGGCACTGGAAGGGAACTGTCATCACATTCAAAGTACTCCATGTTCTGGTAGGTCACCAGTTGGTCTCAACTCATCTGTCTCCTCCTCAGGGAAGTCACACAGTTACACCATACACAATGATTCAATATCATCAGACCTGACACTTTGCACTTTACTCTCAGGGAGCACTGGCTCCAAGGACAAAGCTGGGGGGTTAGGCAGTCCAGAGGGCCCAGCTTCATCACCACAATTGACCATGGGATTACCTTGAAACAGCTGACTCAGTTCTTAAGAAGGGTAATAACCATAATTGCACTCACTCTCATCCGAAGTGGACTGACAGTCATTGTCGATTTAGGTTTGCTGAGGAGAAAATCTTAAGTCAGTGACTACGGGGGCAGGCTTACTCTGTTTCTGTTTTGCAGCAGCCCTGGTCACTGGTCCAGGGGGAGCAATCTCTATGAGCTCAGAGTCAATCATTATTTGACCAATGGGCAACAAATGGTTTCAGTGCATGGTCTTAACATCTTTTGAGTTGTTTTCCGACCTCACTTTGTACACAGGGTAAGCCCGGCAATCTACCTACTACTATGTGGGGAAGATGGTGCCACCGATCAGCAATTTTGTGTTTGCCATACAATCCTAGATTTCGCAACAACACACGGTCTCCATCTTGAAGCTCTTGGGCCTTCACCTTTTTATCATACCTTTCTTTATTGGCCAAGTTTCTCTTTGCAGCCATGGTCTGAGCTAATTGGTAAGCATAGTTCAATTGAGCTTTTAGCTTTTTTACGTACTGTAGGTAATTCTCAGCTCTGCCCCCATCAGGAGAGACACCAAAACAGATGTCCACTGGTAACTGAGCCTCTCTCCCAAACATGAGGTGATAGGGAGAGAACCCGGTAGCATCATTTTTGGTTCAGTTATAGGTGTGAACCAAGGTGCTGATCTGATGGCTCCATTTTGGCTTGTCTTTTGGGTGGAGAGTGCCCCGCATGACAAGCAGGGTGTGATTAATTCGTTCTGGCTGTGGGTCTCCCTGAGGATGATAAGGGGTGGTTCTTGACTTCTGTACCCCCCATAGAGAGAGAGCATCTCCTTAATTAAGTGACTCTCAAAGTCCCTGCCTTGGTCAGAATGAATTCTTTGGGGACCCCATAGTGAACAAAGAAATTCTCTATCAGTACCTTGGCCATGGTGGAGGCCTTTTGGTCCTTGGTGGGAAAGGCTTGGGCATATCTGGTAAAATGATCTGTGACCACCAACATGTTACTGATATTTCATTGATCAGGCTCTAAACTTAGAAAGTCAATGCAAACTAACTCCATGGGCATGCTGGTAGTGATGTTAACAAGGGGGCAGCCCTCTGTGGCAAAGCCTTCCTCTGTAGGCAGCGACTATAAGTTCATATATGATGTTCAACATCTGCCCCCATTTTAGGCCAGTAGAATTGGGACCGCACCAGGTCAAGGGTTCTGTCAATGCCCAGATGGCCCATGTGGTTATGTAGGGACCTCAGCACCAAGTCTCTGAACTCTGTGGGCAGGACCAATTGCTGCTTGTCTACTTGACCTCCCCATCTACAGTATCTCGGTACAGCAACTGATTTATTAGCTTCAATTTAGGGCCTTCTTTGTATAATAGTGCAGTTCTCAAGTCAGAAGAGCATAACTTGGACATGTCTTTCCCTGTGTAGAGGACCTCGAAGGCTGATCGAATCATGGGGTCATGAGATTGAGCTCACTGGAGGCTGTTATTATCAAACTGAGGCAATGCGCTAATATCTAGCATGGAGAAGTGGCAGTATGCAGCTGGTATACAAGTGTCAGAAGGGCCCAAACAATCCACCAGGCAGTCCACTGCATCTGCAAACATCTGTTCCTCCTTGTCAAACTTCTGGCATACTGCTCAAATGTCAGGTTCAGACAGTAGAACCCAATCCCCTTTGGAAGCGGGCCTTTGAGAGATAGCATCAGCATCTATGTGATTCAGGCCTGATCTGTATTCAACAGCGTAATCATAAGTGGACAATGCAGAAAGCCACCGATGCCCGGTAGCATCCAATTTAGCTGAAGTCTGCACATAGGTCAATGGATTATTATCTGTCTTTACCAGTATCTTTGCTCCATACAAATAGTAATGAAATTGGTCAACAATGGCCCACTTCAATGCCAAGAACTCCAATTTATGTACAGGATAGTTTTTTTCTGATGGGGTCAGACTCCTACTGGCAAAGGCCACTGGTCTCAGGTTGTTCTCATGCTCCTGATATAACACAGCCCCCAAACCTTGTAGGCTAGCATCGGTGTGTAACACATAGGGTTTAGCAGGATCAGAATAGGCGAGAATAGGAGCATGTGTGAGCTGATATATAATTTCGTGGAAAGCAGCCTCACAGTCAGCTGTCCATCAAAACTCAAAAAGTTCACCAGGGCGGAAGTACACTCTCTCTGATTTGGTGGAGGCCATTCACTTATACTTTTTGTTCGTGGGACGGTAACCCTGGGTAAGGTTCAGCAGGGGGTGAATCACTCTTGAGTAGTCCTTTATGAACCATCAGTAATAATCACAAAATCCTAGGAAACATTGCAATTCTTTTAGATTGTGAGGCTGGGGCTAGGTGGTCAAGGCCTCGACTTTATTAGGATCAGTCTCTATCACTTCAGTGGACACTGTGTGCCCCACATACTTTATGGAGGTCTGAAAGAACTGGCATTTGTTGATGGACAGCTTAAGGCCAAAGTCTTCCAGTCGGTCCAGCACTTTAAAAAGTAATCTCTCATGTTCTTCCAGTGAACTTCCAAACACAATAACATCATCCAAGTATACCAGGCACTCCAACAAGTTCATGTCCCCCACTGCTATTTCCATCAGTCACTGAAACATGGCTGCAGCACCAGAAATCCCCTGAGGCATTCTCATAAACTCATAGAACCCTAGTGGACTGATGAAGGCTGTTTTCTCACGGCCTTCTGGGGCCATAGGGATCTGGTAATACCCACTGTGGAGATCCAACACCGAGAACCACTTGCTTCCATTTAGACAGTCCAAAGCATCCTGAATACTGGGCATGGTGTATTGATCATTTATGGTCCGCCTGTTAAAGGTCCAGTAGTCCACGTACATTCTTACTGTCCCATTCTTTTTCCTCACCACCACAATAGGTGAAGCATAAGGGCTTCTGGACTCTTGTATCACACCAGCTGCAAGCATCTCCTGCAGGTGTCTTCTTACATCATCTATATCTGCAGGTGCTAGTCGCCGAGACCTCTCACAAAATGTTCGCTCATCATGCAGGCGTATGTGATGCTCCGCTCCTCGGACACATCCCACATCCCATTCCTTCAGCGAAAACACCTTATCTCTCTGGGAAAGTCACTGGCTGATTCTAGTCTTCCATTTGGCTGGCAATGGGGAGTCACCAAAATCAAACAAGTCGGGTGCCACTTGGTCAGTCACTCCAGATGGCTTGTTACTCAGTAGCACTGCAGTGTCTGCACAGTGTACAGTAACTAAGGTGCAGCCCCTATTCACTCGAACTTCTCTGTCTGGCACATTGTGAACCTGGACCATGACCCATCGGGCATAGACATGAGCATGTGCAGGTAAAATACTGGGCTTAATCAGCAAACCTTCCAGCAATTTTCCATCTCCTGGTGCATCCAGCATGAGTATCTTATTCTTGACATCTTTTCGTAAGTGGACCTCCCCTTGTAAAGTACACAGAGTGTTGGAAGCCAGGATCATTGACTCAGGATCCTTCTTCCATACAACCCCAACTGGTTCATCTTGATCCACCTCCTCGGCATTCTGCCGTGACTTATAAGCCCTCCTAATCGATGCAGGAATCCTCAAAGCTCTACCAGCCCAGTGCCCCTGTTTCTCATAGCATAGTTGCACCAACCTCCCAAACATATGAGTATTTGTCCTGATTAGTAAAGGAACCCCATCATACAGTCCAGTACGGGGACATACTAGGGCCAAGGTCTCCACTTGCTCCGCTACTCCAGCCACCGAGGTGGAGAAAGACAACTAAATTCAGATGTATCCAGAGTATGGGTATGCCTTTTCACTTAACCCCCAGACATGCAGTCCTTCCAAAGGCTGTAAGGGCACATCAGGCAAGTGCTTCTTGTACCAGTCTTGAAACACTATTATTACTTGGGAGCCACTGTCAAGCACAGCCCTAGTAGATGCTCCATTTACTTTCACTGTTGTCTCCATGGAGGGACCCACCACTTCAGACCATTCAGGCGGCACAGATGCTGGTGTCGATCTAGCCTTGGCTTTGATAGCATAACTTTTCCAAACAACTTCCCCTGGTGGCTGGTTATTGTTCCGCCAATGCCAGGCTAGCAACCTAGCAGTAACCCTCCTCAAATTCTCTGGCAAGTGACAGGTGAACTGGATGTGCCCATCCTCCCCACGGTGGTAGCAAAACTTGGGTTCTTTACAGTCTTTGAATGGGGGAAGGTCCTGTCTCTGCTGGAGTACCTCAGGGGTACCTCGTGGCCCTTCCTGGACTTGGGACTTACGTTTCTGAACTTCTGAGTCTCCACTATGGTTGGGGTTTTGTGTGGCCCATTGTAGCCCTTGGGCCTGGGTTGATGGTTGCAGTGTACACAGGGGGGTGCTACATGTACACAGCACACATAAAGTATTGAAAGTAATCTAGCATTGTTTTTTCTACAGCGAGTGAGCAGCTGGGTATTATTGTTTTGTGTTCCAAGAGATAGCTGTTTATTTTGAATGTGCTGAATGTGTTATGTGGGTCAAGACCTGCTTGACCACAGCCAAGCCACCAATTCGGTCCAGGCCACAACTCCTGCACTAGAGACTGCTTCAGTGAGAGACTGGCTTTGGGGATCCAGCCCCTGCGCAGCACCAACATGCAGGTTGTGGCCACCTGGAGGAAAGGCTGTGAAGAGGAGGTGTGTCATGTTAGCCCTGTTCCCCCATGCTAATCGGTGAACACCACAAAGACTCCATATCACCTGCCTGTCAGCAGAAACCTGGTAGCATGAGTACAAATCAGGATAGCTCCCTGCAACAAGCATTGAATCATCTGTGGTACCATCTAATTGTTTCATTTCACTGGGTTTCAAGGGACTGAGCCAACCGGCTTGGATTACAAATTATCTGGTTGTTTTGCATGTTAACTGCCTTTCTTTCCACCAAGGGCCCCAACATCAGCTGCAACACAGGCCACCCCCGGGCAATGCCTCTGGCTAGCTAGACTTTCCATCCTGGGTGCCCAGTGTTGTGTGACTGTCAATTGGAGACTAAAAGTGCATGCCACAACTGAACAAAATCAGAGTACAAATCATTTAGCTAAATTCACGCCCCTTCCTTGTCCACATCCCTAAATAAACCTGATTGTCTTCTTTCATGATTAATCTTGCTAGTGTGCATATTATTAGATGGGTTATAGTACTGAAAGTGTGCAACTGCCTGGCTAACTTTATTTTGTAGGGGGTCTCCAGGGACATTGCTAAAGGCCCAACCCTTGTGGTAAGTGTGAACGGTGTATGCATATCATTAATGTTTCATACTGACTATGAATTTACTACTACATCAGGTACTGGGCCACTGGGAGGGTTGGTGGGTGATTATAGCTTCCCAGAGGGCTATAGCAGAACAGATAAATATACCCAATACCACTACTCTGGGTGGAGGCACCTTAAATCTGAAGCTAGGCCCCTCAACCTGTGCATAGCCATACAGGCAAGCCCGTGGAATAGCGCCACCCAGGCGTGATACAATGCTTATTCTGGAAAATAGGGGAATGTTCATGTGCATGTTCACGATATGTGTGCTGACACTCTGATGTCACATGTGTTTGCAGAGTGCTCCTACCTCCATGTTGCAGTGTACAATAGTGCAAGCACTTCCACCAGTCTGCTTTTCTGTTTTAGCACTATTCAGCCTGTTTCTCAATCTTCAGTCCCAAGACTCTCCTTGTAGTATCAGGAATCAGCAGAAAAGCAGGCAGATAGTGGGATACTTGTAGCCAGCAAGTGTGACTTGTTTTCTCTTAGGCTCAAAAGCAGTCTTAAAGGGGCAGTGTCCAATTTTAAAAAACAATGCTCTTTAGGAATTTCAATTTGGTACCATTGCTTATCGCAGGCTAATGACCTTTAAAAGTTCTAAGACCTGCTGCAGGACTATGAAACCATTACCAATAGGGTTATAGTGTCCCTATTGTGTAACACAATCTAATATGTCTATTTCAGTTCCTCCCAGCCAAACCTCCAGACTGGAGGAGGGTGCAGATGTGGTACCTACTAGCAGCGGTAAAGCAGTGTTGCACAAATCCATTTTGCTTTTGTTAAATGAGATGCTGCATGCAGAATGATGATCCACAGATGTTGCCTGGGAAGACACCCAAATCAAAGGCGGGTGCCCTCGAGCCAAGGGGGTCCACACAGGCACATCCATGTGTAGCAGAGCATGGAAATCCTTCTCATCCAGATTTGTAGGCTTCCCCTAATCCTGAGAATTGGATCAAGGTAATGATGAAGGGGGGGATGCTGAAAATCTTGAGCCAGCAGAACCAGTTCCATCAGATGAAAGGAAGTGTCTCTTTGAGGAAGAGGGGGAGTGGGTGGAACCTAAGAAATAGATTCTGATTCCCCTTGTTCAACAAGAAAATACTATCCTATCTGATCTCTAAGGCCTGGTATACTGTATGTTATGGCATGTGTTCAGGAATGCATATACCAAGTAAGCCATGGCTTACAAGTTGATTGGAGAGGGGTTGGCATTCAAGGCCATGACCATTGATTTTGATTACCCCTACTGTCTGATAGCCATCCCTACTGGTGTAATAGGACGATGGTACTTTGTTTGAATTAATTATAATGCTAAATGCATAACACTAAGTAATATATGGTGTACAAGGGTGTCTTCGTTATAAGTATGGGTATGTCTAGGATAGGGGAGGGGGTGGCAAAGAGGCACCAAAGGTTTCTGGCTTACACATTTTGTTTTACAAGCTACTACATCACCATGTTATAGCTAAAGGAGGTTCAGGACACAGAGACTCTAGAAGTGATCCCCACTTTTGGGTTTCATCTTTAAAGTGTTTTCTGAACTTTCATTACTGTGACCAAATTATACAATAGGAATAAGCTGGTGCAGACAACAGAAAACTGTCACCCAAACCCAGTGTGAGATGTCACCATTTTCAGGAGGAGGGCTTCAAGAAGTGGGAAGTCCATCCATTGAAAGATAAGGCTATACGCAGTGGCCCAGATATTCAAACTGCGCCCAAAAAGTGCGCAATAGCAGGAGCCAGCGCAAGTCCATTGCGCCCATATGCAAGAGGCGCGATATTCAAAAACTGAGCCGGCCAAGACGCGCCTACAGCTGACGACTGAATATCGCACCACCTGCGCCATAGCGCAACTAGGGAGGGGAAGCTGAGCATATCTGATGCGCCATAGCACAACAAGGGATGTTCAGCTGAGCAGTCCAGAGGTGCCATAGCACAATCAGGGATGCCCCCCAGCAGCAGGGCAGCAATGCAACAGCACAACCAGGGATGCAGGGCCCCACCACCCATGCTACAGATGGGCAGAGGAACACACAGCAGAACAGACATCGTCCCCCCACACCCCATGCACTGCACAACTGGGGGAGGGCTGGAATAACCACTGGCCCATGGAGACAAGCAACCAACCCACAGCTGGGCCATGGTACCCCATCACACCCCCTGGCAAGCTGTGACCGGCACACAAGGAGGGCCGACCACACCATGCTACACCATCCTCCCAATGCAGAGCACACCCTGCACCATGACCCCCAGACACCCTGCCCAGGAGCAGCGTCCACCACTGCAGGATACCCCATGCATGCCACCACCCCCATTGTGACAATGCAACTCTGTGCACCACAGAACCATGCAAGGCAGCCCCACCATGAGCACACATCAGCGGGTGGCAGCACACAGCGATGCAATGACAGCATACACAGTGCCACCAACAGCCCCGAGGACAGCTGAGAGACCGACCATGCGCCGCACACGGTAGCCCTGCGTTACGACAGGGCATGCCACGGACCCCACCACCAGTGGTACAGCACTCTGCACACCCTCCCAAGGACACACCCTGACCCAGCAGTGGCCACAACAGCCAGCGCAGACACCCACAGTGGTGCGTGGAAGCATGCACCACAACGGATACAACACAGTGCATGGACAAACACCCACCCATACCCAAGGGCACAACAACACAGGGACGCACTAGCATAGCAACCAAGCCCCCAGCGTGGGCCCATGAAAACCGTGTACACACGGCCAGCAGTCCTCCATGGCACAGGAGTGCCAGCCACCCTGCGCAGGCACTGTGAACCTGTACGCCACCATCATTTGCCCGGAGCACAAGTCACAGACAGTGGTGTACATCCCCTGCAACACACACAAGCCACAGCATGGAGGTGGGACAACAACCGCGGAGGCCACAGTGTCACCTGAGGCAGACATGCACCAAACCAGTGACAGGAGGCAACCCAGCATTGTGATGGGTACAGTGGCTGCCCTGCATGGACAGCCACCACTGACATACCAGTAGACCGTGCAGGTCACAGACATGCAAGGGTGTCAGCTGCACAGGCCATGGATGGGCTGACAGGTGTGCCATGGACACAGAGCATGCACCATGGACCACTGCACACAGTCATCCAGTGCACAGGGAACAACACACACACACACACACCACAGACACTGACTGATAGCTACTCCCACACCATAGTCACTTCCCCACAGACACACACACACACACCCATGACTGCACCACCCCTTACGCCATATACACCACTGCAGCTGAGCACCTATAGCTTGCTGCAGATCAGAGACCACCACAGTATTCATATCAAAAGACTTGTAATGAAAAACATCAAACAAAACTATTTACAACTATGTACAAATGTGTGGGGGGAGGGCCACAAACAAGGTAGGGGTGGGTAAGGGGCAGGGGTGAACAAATGGGACAGGAAAGGAGGGGTGTGAGGGTGGGTCCAGGGCAGTAGGGGGAAATCAGGGGCATATAGATGGTCACTGGGAGCCCCACTCCCCGCTCTGGCTGCTCCACCTTCCGTGTCTCCACCGGACACCCAGCCGCTCAAACCCCCGCAGGATGTCGAGGGATGCCCTCGCCACGGTCAATATTTCCTGCAGTGCCTCCCAGATTGCCTGCAGCTGGTGGACACCTAGGACAAGGGAGCACAGTCAATAGGTGTGAATGCACAGCCCCATACAGCCCACCCACTGTGCATGGCACATGGCCATGGGATATGCCTCTGTGATGGTGTGTGACCACCCACAGTGATCCTGCCCACAAGACCTGCCCACCCAAGTGCACATAGCCATGTGGACCGCTGCAGACACCCACTGGCCAAGTCCTGCACAGCACCACCATGGCTGTTTAGTGACATGGCTATGTGGTGTGAAGGCAGTGGCACAGCCATGTACCCGGTGCACACATGGACCACCATTGACGCACTCCCAGACATGCAGTGCCACTGGACAGTGCTGACTGTAACAAGTTGCGTGCATGGCAGTGGTGTCAATGGATGATGGCCATGCCCCGCTGCCCACCCTGTTACACAGCATGCAATAGTAATCATGGAGGTAAGGCACTCATCATCATCCGGCTGGTCCCTCTGGCGCTGTGGACCTTCGATCCTCCTATTGGCCCTGTCTTCCTGATGGCGCCTCTGCTCCCTGGCCAGCCATCTCTCTTCTGCTCCTAAGGTGCAAACATGGAGAGGAACATCAGTACAATCCTGTAGCAAAGTCCCCTGCCCCCATGTGTGCAATCCCATCCAGCCAGACCCACCCACCCCACACCCAGATAACACCACCATAGCCAACACAGGGTGGTCCTCCCCATGTTCTGGACACATGCAACCGTGATACCCATATGGAAGATAAAAGTGTGTGGATGTTACACCTACCTGGCCGTGGCACCATGCCCCTCCTGGCACGTGTCCGCAGGCAGGCAAGCAGGTCTGGTTCCCTCCGTCTCAGGTCCCCATACCTGTGGTGGCACTGCTCCACCGTCTGCCCCCTTTCTGTGGCCTCCTCCAGGGCATCGGCCACCTCCTGCCACACCTTGCTCCTGGACCTGTCCAGGGGTGCCTCCCCAAACAGTGGGCCATAAAGTGGCTCAACAATGGCAACCAGGTTTGCCAGTTCGATTTGGCTCCACTGGGCAGCTCTCCTCCATGCCATCTCACTTGCTCAGTAGGTTCAAAATGGCGCTCTGCAGTGCTGTTCCACCACGTGCAGATGCTGCATGGTACAGAGCTGCCATTCCCTATCGCCAGGGCCCCGATTTTTCTGTGGCACATCGGAGAAAAGTTCTGCGGCACTCAGCACCAATTTGTGCCGCAATTCTGCCGCACATTTTTACCCTTAATTTTTTTCCTTTTTTTTGTTTTTTTGCTAAATCTGACACAATGCACACTCGTAACACAGTCATTTTAAGGGTGTTTGTCACGAAATTTTCAACATAGCCAGTTTAAGACCTCTGCTCATGAACAGTATCACTGTGATTTTATTAATCTGTCCAGAACATTGATTTCGCACACCAACTGCGCCATTGTGTGCTACATGTGCGAAAACACATTTCGGGTAAAATGTGAAAAATGACTTCTGCGGCACTAGATGCTTTTTTCTGCAGTAATTCTGCGGTGTGTGATGACTCAGCCATAAACCTCTTGAGTGAAGCTGAGCTCAGACTGGGGTCCCAGCCGGGGGGGGGGGCGGCGATTTACTGTTGCCAGGTACCAGCCAGGACAGGGACACAAGAAATTGACACACTGACTGTATAACCAAATGTAATTCAGGAACCACAAGTTTTTGAAAACTCACAAAGGAGTTTATATTAGTTGAAAACTGTATGAGGACATGAAAGGGTTTCCATCACTCCTACAGCTCTGAGCTATATTATAAACTCTGCTAAGATTTTAAAAACTTTGCTTTTTGAAGTGGCCTTAAAAGAGCTAACTAGAATTGTTAAGGACCAGCAGTGGGACAGCACTTCAATTCACATTATAATGCCTCTATATTTATTTTAGCTTTTTAGAACATCAGACTGTAATTCTGTCAGATGTGCTCCTCTATTCTCAGATTAACTTGTATGTCTAATTTGGGATGAATAACTGTACTTGCTTCTAAGGATGCCCAAAGTAAATGGAGTAGTAGGTAATATGATTAAAACACAAACTCTTGTCTATAGAGGTGTAATTTATAAAATACCAATCCCTGCCCCTATAAAATAAACTCCCACTGGTGAATAGATGGAAATCAATTATTAGTATGCCGCTCTGTGAAGGCATAAATGCCTCTGTAAACAGAACAGGTGGTAAATTGTTTAAAAACACATACACCAGCTAAAATGGGGTAATATCTAAAAACACTGATACCTACCTTTTATAATGAGTGCACTTTACTACAGTAAATACTTTAAAGTCCTATTCTTGCTGTTTAACTTGCTGCCTTGTGTAAGTTTGTTCATTTTGCTTAAAATATGCTGAGCAAAAGATAATTTGATTAAAACACAAACTCCACAACAATGGGGTCATTTCTAATAACTTCAATTCCTAATTTATAAAAAAGCACCCCTTAATGAGTACCCTACAAGACCAATTAATATTTATTACACATTGCCTTGCGATGGTATAAGCTTATGCTTATTTCTGTGGTTGCCTACAAATTCCCTCTATAATAGGAATTTCTAAAAACACCATTCGCTACCTTTTAAAATAAACACTCCAAACTAAGTACTTCACAAACCAAGTATTTACTGTTTTATGCACTGCCCTGCAAAGGTATCAGTGCCGTTAAACGTATATAGGTAAGCACTGTAACCCCCTAACAGCCAGTCTGGACACAGCTAATTCATTAAACACAAACTCAGCAAGAATGAGGTAATTTCTAATAAATCCAGTTCCCACATTTTAAAACAAACATTCCAAACCAAGTACTTTACAAACTACAATTGTTTACTATAGTAGCCGCTGGCCTGTGAAGGTATATGTGCATTAGCAAATATAGGTGAACACGGTAACACTGTAAGCCAGTCAGGCACATCTAATTAATACCCTATCAATTTTACAATAATCTTTATTATACCTATATGCTGAACTATACTCCTTGAAGTGCTCAAAGCGCACGGGATAATGTGCTATACAAAACAAATTGCTCACCTTATACAAACTAAAGTTAATATCCTTGGTAAAGAATGAATGGACATGAGTGAAGAAATGATCATTCTGTAAAATAAAAAAAGAAATATGATTTCTACTTCAGGTGTCATATCTTCTTTTGTTCTCCCAAACTTTTATTTAATCATTTAAATATAGTAAACACAGTCGAGGTCCTTAGTTTTCATCTACGGAACACCTTGCTTCTAAATTGCTATTTTAATAGAAACCCCAAATCATCTTAAGTTTTACTAGGCTTGGAGTGGGTGTTTACTTTTTTTTTATTACACTGAAGGCTCTCTGGCTGAAATATTTAATGCATAAGAACAGCATTGTGTGCCCGTAGAGAAGCAGGGGCTGTGACCGGGTACTTGAGGAGAATCTACTAGGATCAGATTATTTTTTTATTACATTAGGTAGATAGTGCCCAGAGGAGAGCCACTGAGGGACTGACAGGCTCGGCAATTAGTACAAGTTCCCAACCCGCGGAAAGAATAAATAAAAACAATAAATTTAGAACTGTTCTCCATGGTGGAGGGAAATATTTTTTTTCTTTTTATCAGCCGAACCGCAGGCGGTTAATCCTTGCCCAGTTCTGGAACCATGTGGCCACATATCACCTTGTTGGGCAGAAAAAACATTATCTTGAGAAAAAAAAAAACACATTTTCCCTCCACTATAGAGGACAGTTATTCTTTCTGCAGTTCTTGTTAGGAGATAAAGGTCTATCCTGTCATCCCCTCAGTGGCTTTCCGGTGGCCATAAGCGCGTTAATAAACTATCCGTGATCCCAGTTCCAGACAGCCCCAATTCTAAAAACCCAGAGGAAACAAATGACGTTTTACTACACTGTGAAGAACACTTCTCTTGTATTTATTTATTAATAGTCTGCTGTGCTTGCTAGGAGGGAACTTGGACTAAATAAAAAAAAAAAACTACAGACCGGCTTCTCTCGATAGCTGATAGACTACTAATAAATATGCTCCTGTGACTGCTCCTGTATGTTTCGTAGCTCTTACTGTGCCGGGGAGGGAACATTTTTGTGTTTTTTCTCTGGGGGGGGGTAATCATTGCTCATCTTCGGCAAGCCCTTCTGTGGCATGGTACCCACCTTCTTCAGTGGGACAAAAATTACATTTAATATTTGATGCATCTGTAGCCTTTTTTAACCTCAACCTGGGACTGACATAACATCCTGGCTGTTACTGGTATGTCTATGTGGAGGGTTGGGGGGCACTGAGAGGGCACTGTGAATTAATCAAACAGGGCAGAGAAGTGCTGGGTGATGCACTGCAATGGATTGTAAGTTACACGGTCTGAAACTGAAAATTCTGAAATCGGCCGCTAAATTCGGTAATACTAATTCCGCTGGCGACGTTAAATTCCCGCAGTTAATTCCAGATGACCGTGGGTCATGAATTGTGGAAACTCGGGCCTTGCCTATCGTGGTTGTCACTGAACAGTGCGATAGTGGTGCACCCATGCCTGACGCATGGTGCCTAGGGGGCAAAGGTCGGACACAGGGTCAAGGGTCTCTGGCGCACAGACAGGCACAGCACCATTGGAATCCAATGCGTGTAGCGTGATTGGGTGCCTGTGTGCTACCTCCAGTAGCGGCCTACTGCGCTGTTGCCCCAGTGTGCCTATGATGCCCCAGTGTCACAGCACCATATAGGTGAACATCGCTGTAGCACCACTGGCACAATGGTGGCCATGCCCTGCATTGCCTCCCATGTACAGCACGTCAGCAGCGTGGCAGGCGCCTAGCGTCAGCAACCCAGGCATGCGCAGTGAGGTGTGTACTGTGCATGTCACAGAACTGCGCCTTTGGCTCAACGCGTTCAACACAATTGCGCAAAGCACAACAGCGCGATATTCAGCCGTCATCTGGAAATCAGCTAATCAGCCATTCAATGGCGCAGCACTGCAATTTGCATCCACTTAAAGTTGTGACTCACCTCATTTGCATGGGTTGCGCTACAAAAGTGCAACATTGGGCTGCACTGGCCACAGTCAGTTACTGCAGTCTATTGGTGAGTTGCATGCTGTTTGGGAGTGTGGACTGTGGATTTTGGGACATGCATGGGACTGCACAGTCACAGGTAACAACTTTCATTCTCACAGGCTAAATCATGACCGAGCGAGTTGTGGGAGAGGAGGAACACAGTGGTGGGAGGAGGAGGAGGAGGAGGAGGAGGCCTAATTTCACCAAGGCTGAGATGGATGCCCTGTTTGAGGTCTACCTGGATCAGGAGCCGCTTCTCAGCGGACGGCAGGGAACACCACAGGCCCGTGATGCTGCATGGGAGGACGTGGCGCATGCAGTGAACCTGCATGGCAGCCACCAGTGCTCTGTACAGGTGCAAGAAGAAGATGGGCACAGACAGGAGGAGGATAAAGGAGAGGTGGCTGCCATCAGGGCAGCATGAGCTGCGACAGGTGGGGGACAGCCGGAGGTAGTACACCTGACCCCCACAGGAGGAGAGGGTTGCTGGCAGCATGCAGCGTTGTGCCATTGAGGGTGTTCCGGGTGGTGGCTTCTAGATGGGTGGTAGCCCGTCACTGCATGGTAGGTCATGGTCTGTCTATTGGGGGGGCAGAGTAGGTCACATGCAGTAACATGACTTTGTTTTCCCTTACAGATCCTGAGCGTCTGCATGGGTCAGCGGTGGTAGGCCTGTCCACTGAGTACAGTCAGATGGAGATGGAGGAAGGCCCATCCACCTCCACAGGTATACGTGGCTCAGTGTGACAGTGGTCCCGCCTGGCTGTCCAGACTGATGTTGTTGGAACAGGTGAGGAGGAGGCCCTGCCCATGTCAAAGCATGCCAGCGTCCATGGATGCCAGCATGCTGTGACTCGGGCTGGTGCCAGATCCATCACCAATGATGATGTCGCTAATGCCATGGGCAGTGACACGTGTGTGCCCCGGGATGGTCACACAGCAGGTAACATTGTGGCCATGGCTGTGGGTGGTGCCGCCGTGGAGGCCTGCGTGTCATCACAGTCCCAGCCTGTGCCTGTCAGCACCAGTGGGGCAGCACTGGTGTGTGTACAGGACAGTGGGACTGTTGCGGCCACTGCGGCGGCACCGGTGAGCCCTGGGGAGTGGCAGCCAGAGGGGCAGCATCAGCAGTCAGCCAATGGGCTTGGGGGTATAGTGTCAGGGGGTGGCATCAGTGCACTGCCTGTGGACATGCCCAGACCTGGTCCTGGTGTGCAGCGCCCACCCTCAAGGGGTGCTGAGCATCAGGGCCATGCACACCCTGAGGGACAGGATGCCGAGGAGGCAGATGACCTCTTGAATGAGCACACCCGCATACTGCAAGCATCAGTCAACCAGCAGATGCGGCTTGCGACGTTGGTGGATGCACTGCGTGCGGCTCTGGATTGGGCAGAGGAGCGTCGCAGCAGAGACACCGCTCTGATCCTGACAGGGATGGACCAGTTGTGGGAGGATGTGACCGCTGCCATTGACAGGTAGACACAGGCATTCACTGCTGTCATGGCCACAATGGGCACACAGTTATTTGCCCATGCATCGCAGATACCATGCAGTGCACTGTCCACCCCCCATTCCCAGCGTCATGCAACACCATCCTTGTTGACACCGGGTTCAGCTGTGGGCATCCCAAGCACGCCTGGCGCAGGCATGTTTGGTGTGCTGCAGACCCCTGCATGAGCACGGTCGCGTTCAAGCAGTGGAACCCCTGGGGGACCATCGGTGCCACCCCATGAGACCAGTGGTCAGCCTGTCAGTGCTGGTGGGTCTCGGCAGGGCTGCCCACGCATCTGTGGCGGACGGGGCACTGTGGCACCTGACTGACCTGTCTCCCAACATGGCTACTGTCTGGTGCTGCCCTGTGTGCATTGTGTCATTCAGCGGGCATTGCACGGGTGGGTACCCGGCCCTGCACGCGGACAAACAGTCCATCTGCACACCCTCTCGGCTGCTGTCCACAGTTGCGTGTGCATGATGATGCCTGCATTGCACTGTACACCAATGTGCAATGGTGCTCAGCATCTGACACACGCACAATAACAGGCAGTGGGCATGGTGGTCTATGGACCTGTGTGTGGCTAGGGGTGGCATTCTGGGTCGGTGTGCCTCCTACCCTTTGTGCATGTCTGGTGTGTTGTGTGTGTGTGTGTGTGTGTGTGTCTGTGTGTGTGTGTGTGTGTGTGTGTGTCCATGTGGCATGTTAGATCTTACCCATCCCTGGTGGTGTGTGTGGTTCCATGCCCAGCCACTTCCCTTGACGGCATGCACCCCTGGTGTGTGTCTATGCGTGTTTGTGGGTTGTGCCTTAGCCACTGGTGGTTGCACATGGCCCCATGACTTACCTGGGTTGGCTGAAGTGCTCTTCTGTGATGGTGTCCTGGTGCAGCTGTGCCAGCCGGAGCAGTTGGGGATCTCATCACCCAAGGGGGGCTGCCCATCACCATTGTCACCGGCGTCCTCATTGTCCCCATCGCTGTCCCACTCTTCGACCTGTACGGCTATCCCACATTCGTTGGCCATGTTGTGCAGGATGCAACAGGCCAGGAATAGCCCACAGGCCTTTGAGGGGCTGTACTGTAGGGCACCGCCGGAGGTGTCCAGGCAATGGAAACGTGCCTTCAGCATCCCGAACACCTGCTCGATGACATCACGTGTGGTGGCATGTGCCTCACTGTAATGTTGCTGCGATGGGGTCGCGGGCCACCGGTAGGGTGTGAGCAGCCAGGGACGGAGTGGGTATCCACTGTCACCTGTGTGTAGAAGGTGGAGGTTAGTTTGGTGATCAGCATCGCCCTGCCCAGGGCCATGTAGGCCACTACCCATGTCACCTCTGACCATGCCCCCCCAGGCCCTATGATTGTCCATGTGGTTTGCATACTCACCCACTAGGTGGCCAGTGGGGATATCCCCACTCTCGAATCTGTGGCACAGTGCCGACTAGTGCCAGATGAAGGCATTATGTGCTCCCCCAGGGTGCGTGGCACAGACATTGATTATGTGCCCCCTGGCATCGCACACCACCTGACAGTTGATGCTGGCATAGCCCTTGCAATTTATATATGCGGCCCCCTCGGGGCCAGGTGGTGTGCGGATGGCCACATGGGTGCAGTCTATTTCCCCTAGCATGCCAGGCATACGTGCTACCCTGTGGAACTCCTGTATGTTTGCTGTGCGTCCCGCCAGTGTGCTGGGGAAATGGATGTACTCCGCAGCATGTGGCAGCAGTGCGCTGAGGAATTGGGTGAGGTGGCGTGACGTGGCCGACTGGGTTATGCCTGTGGTGTCCTCAGTTGGCCTCTGGAAGGTACCCATGGCGAGCAAGCACATGCAAACTGTTACTTTCGTCTCCACTGACAGGGCATGACTCCATCATGTGGGTGCCTGCATCACATCACTGCACAGCTCACAGAGCCGACTCAGAATTGCCCGATTCAGGTGGTACCGGCCCACGATCTCAGTATCACTATACAGCTCAAAGCTGGTGCAGGCTCAGTACTGCCTGTTGGGGGCATACTGCTGATGGGCCCTTCCACGGCCATGCCCCCCTGCTGCCCTCCTTCTCACCCCCCTCATTACTGCCTCCATCTGGATGGTGGCACTGGCCATGTCCCTGGCTTGTGTTCACCCCGGCAGCTGTTTCTGTATTCCCCCCACTGTCCTGGCTGCTACTTCCCCTGCACCGGGAACACCTGACTGTGCTGGCCTCACTGCTGTGTGGCATGTACTTCCCCCTTCTGCACTGTGGCTCCCCACACCTTCCCCTGAGCCTGTGGGTTCTAGGTGCCCTTTCCCTGGCCTGCCCTGTATGTCTCTGCTGCCCAGTTTCTCTTGCTAGAGTTCAGCCTCATGTGCCTTCCCTGTAGTGTTCTGCACCACTCCCTTGCTCCCTTTTATTTTGGCTCATTTCCGCTATGGCGCAACTTCCGCTTGCTCCCCTATTGCGCATGGTGCATGTTGTTGAATATCGCATTGCTCCATTTATGCATGGTTCCTCCCCCTTCAGTTGCACATACATTCATTAGCATTGCGCTGTTGCTCAGCGTGATTTGGGGGCGCAACTGCCTCCTGCTGAATATCACAGAATGGCGCATTTTCGGACTTGCGCAGGCACAACCCTATTGCGCATGGCTCAACTCTTTTGAATATCTCGACCAGTGTGTCAAAACACATCACCATACCTGTGGAAGGCTCTGCAGCCTTGTCAGATGCTCATTGCAAAAAGTGGACTCATCATGCAGGAGAACCTTCACATTTAATGGGATCAGTCTGAGAATGATGTACGCCTCTTTATTTCAAGGGCTTTTTGCTCGTGAGTGAGTGTCCTAGTAGTCATGCCAAAGGACTCTCTCGGGGTGAATTTTCTGCAGCTTATTTCAGTGGCTTCCTCCTTGTTGAGAGATAGAGCTGTGGATAGCTTCCATATGTCAGCCTGAACAGCCTGTTACATAGTGACGCCTATATGTGAGGCATGAACGCCACTGGGCTGCAGATTAGGCAACTAAGCTGAAACTGTGCAATATGCCTTTTTTGGGAGATTTGTTTTCAGCCCTGAACTGGATAGAATCCTGAAGGATATCCATGATAAAAAGGGGCAGTGGCTGGGATCTTGGCAACAATGAAAGTCAAATCCAGCTTCCAGAGGGCATGGAGAGAATGCAGACATTTCCTTTTAAAACACAAAATGAATGTCAGAATTTATCAAGATTATTAAACGCATACCTGTTTTTATATTTTTTTGCAAGACACTTGAACAGCATAGTGTCAGTGGTTTAGTAGCTGCACGCCCTTCTCTAAGGCCAGAAGGTCATAGGTTCTAGCCCCACATCAGAATGCAAAACCAATACTGCAGTGCAGAAACCCCACACACAATTTTTCTTGCATCTCATGATATTGGCAAAGAATTTTCTTGCATGAAGCAAGGAATTTTTCTTGTATGAATTTTTCATGCAAGGAAAATGTCACAGTCCTTACATATTCCTTGCATATAATTCTTACATAAAAACTTGCATGTAGCTTGCATAGAAACATAGAAACATAGAAACATAGATTTTGACAGCAGATAAGGACTGCTTGGCCCACCCAGTCTGCCCATTTCCGTACCTAATGGATAAGCTGCAGATCCTAGTTAACCAGCAGCCTACTTCTTCCTACCCCCACCCCCTAGAATTGCCTTATGACTGTCCCATGCATGCTTGAATTCCACCACTGTTTTTGACTCCACAACCTCCTCTGGAAGGCCATTCCATGCATCCACAACCCTATCTGTGAAAAATACTTCCTTAAATTACCTCTGAGCCACCCCTTCTATCTTCAAATTGTGCCCCTTGTTCTTGCACACCTCTTTTTGAAAGATGCTACCTCTTGGACTTTGTTGATCCCCTTGAGGTAATGGAGTTTCTATCATGTCCCCCTCTCCCTCCTTTCCTCGAGGCTGTACATATTCAGCTCCTTAAGTCTCTCTTCTATATGTCTTCTGGTGCAGACCCCACCATTTTAGTTCCCTCCTCTGTACAGCCTCCAATTCTGTCTATGTCTTTATGGAGATTGGTCTCCAGAACTGCACGCAGTACTTCAGATGGGGTCTCACCAACTGTCTGTACAGAGGATAATAAACTTCCTGTTTTCTACTGGTGATGCCTCTCCCTATGCATCCCAGTATCCCCAGCCCTCCTTGCTGCCCTCTCACATTGCTTGCCCACCTTAGGTCATCTGATATGACTACCCCAGGTCCTTTCCATTTTTGTTGTTGTTAGTATCACACCCCCCATTGTGTACTCTTCCCCTGGGTTTTTGTTTCCCAGGTGCATTACTTTGCACTTCTTAGCATTGAATCTAAGCTGCCATACATTTGACCATTCCTCTAACCTTGCCAAGTCCCTTCTCATCCTTTCCACCCCACTTTGTGCATCAACTGTGTTGCAGATCTTTGTGTCATCTGCAAAGAGACATACTTTTCCTTCCAGTCCCTCTGCAATGTCACTTATAAAGACATTGAAGAGGACCGGTCCTAATACTGAACCCTGTGGCACCCCACTAGTAACCCCCCTTTCTTCAGAGTGGACTCCATTTACTATTACTCTCTGTGTCCTATTCTCCAGCCTATTCTTTACCCAGGCTGTCATCTTGGGACCCACTCCCGGGCTGGCTAACTTGTATATTAATCTGTTGTGTGGGACTATGTCAAATGCCTTGCTAAAGTTCAGGTAGGCCATGTCCACAGCCCCTCCTCGATCTACTACTTTGGTCACCCAGTCAAAGAAATCTATCAGATTTGTCTGGCATGACCTTCCTACTGTGAATCCATGCTGCCTTGGGTCCTGAGCCCCTCTGGCCTCTAGATACTCAACAATTCTTTCCTTCAGAAGTGATTCCATCATTTTCCCCTACCACTGAGGTTAAACTAACAGGTCTTTAGTTTTCTGCTTCTGACTTGCTCCCACTTTTGTGAAGGAGAATCACATCTGCCCTTCTCCCATCCTCGGGTACCACCCCATCCTCCCATGATTTGTTAAAGAGGGTAGTCAGTGGTGTCACTAGTTCTACCCTTAGTTCTTTTAGAATTCTGGGATGACTCCTATCAGGCCCCATTGCTTTGTCCACCTTCAGTTTTAAGAGTTCTTTCAGAACCCTTTCTTCTGTAAATGGGCTGGTATTAACTTCTGTATCCAGAGTGTTTCTACTGTTTGTTTTAGGTACCTCCCCACTTCCTTTGTAAATACTGAGCAAAATATTTGTTTAGTATCTCTGCCTTTCACAGTCACCTCTGCTCACCCTCCTTCTCTTTATTAAGCCTCACTAACCTCCCTTGGTCTTCCTTCGCTCCCTGATGTACCTATAAAAGGTTTTATCCCCTTCTTAACTGAGTTGGCTATCTTTCCTCAAGTTTGGGCCTTTGCTGTTCTGACTGCCTTCCAGCTTCTTTTGCTTTAACTGATACAGTTCTCTGTCCTGCTCCTTCTGTGATTCCTTGTACTTCCTGAATGCTTTTTTCTCTTGAACCTTCACTGCCACTTCCTTTGAGAACCATAGTGGTTTCTTACATTGTTTTGTTTTGTTTATTTGCTTCACACAAAGGCTTGTTACCTCTGTGATTGCAGTTTTATTTTACCCATTGTTCTTCCACCCTCCTTCCTGCCCATTTGCTAGTGCATTCCTTAGGCACTCACCCATTTTGGCAAAGTCAGCCCTCCTAGTCCATTTGTATGGCTTGACTCTATTGCTGTGTTTATCGTGAACCATACTGTTCGATGGTCGCTAGTTCCCAGATGGCTACCCACTTCTACATCTGTGATCCTCTCTTCATCTCCATTTGAGAGAACCAGGTCTAAGATTGCTCCTCTCGAGTGGGCTCCAATACTAGTTGTCTAAGGCCTGCCCCTGTAGGGCATCTAGAATAACCCACTCTTTGAAGTGCTGCTGCAACTGCACTCCAGTTAACATCTGGCATATTCAGATCACCCATCAGCAATATCTCCCTTTTTCTGCCCTTCTAAGTATTCTTTCTATCATTTCCTTGTCCATTTCCTCCCCTGAGAAGGGTCTTTATACAACACTTGCGGATTGTGGTGCCATTGCCTGTTTCAAATTTACCCACAGTGCTTCTTCTCCTCCCTGTTTACCCTTTTGTTCTGTTGCTTTGATTCCTTCCCTTATGTAAGAGCTACTCCTCCTCCTCTTTTACCCTCCCTGTCCCTCCTGTAGATAGTGTATTCTGGTATGTTTATGTCCCAGTCATGGTTTTGTGTACCATTTTTCTGTGACTGCCATGATATCCAGATGTTCCTCCTCCATCAAGGCCACTAATTCAGGAAGCTTGTTACTCAGACTACGGGCATTGGTACTCATTGCTCTCCATTTTTTGATGGCTTTACCTTCTTTTGCAGCATCCCCCACTGACCTGTCTACCTTGGTCTTTTCTCATTTAGTACCCTGTTTTGTAGGAGAGGCTGGGATTTTTCTGCTGCTTATCAGTGCCTCCCCTTGACTAGTTTAAAAGCTTGCCAATGAAGCATTTAAACCGATTGCTCAAAGACTTGTTCCTTCCTGGACAGATGTAGACCATCCTGCCAGTATAGGCTGGTGTTCCTCCAGGTGGAACCCCAGTCCCCAATGAAGCCAAACCCCTGTGCTCCACCATTTTTCAACCATTCATTAAACTGCATGGTGCAAAGTACCCTCGCCTCACTCATGCCATTGACAGGCAGCACCTCAGAGAAGGATATTGTGTGTGCTACTTGTCTTAGGCCCCTCCCCAATTCTACAAAGTCCTTCTTCACTGCTCTAATCTCATGATTAGCCAAGTCATTTGTCCCTAGGTGGACAATAACATCCAGCTCAGACTCCCATGCAGCTGTTCTCGTGATCTTGAGGATGTGCTTCCTGTCTCTGCCAGGCAGGTACCTTACTTCAGTTTTTCCTGCTCCCCCCAGTTCTATCCCCCTAATAATTGAGTCCCCCACCAGGAGCTGCTTCCATTCCTTGTGGTGTCCTCTGCCTCCTTCCTGTGGGCCTCCCTTGTGACAGTTGTCCTCAGCCTCCTTAGTCTCCTCTGCGGGTGCATCCATAGGGGAGCTTTGCTCCCCCAGAATGGTGTATGGATTGTCGTGTGGAACAACTGACTGGGTGTGCCTCTGTTCCACCATCCTCACCCTCTCTGAGCCCACTGTGGTCCAACTGCTGTGCTTTCTTCGCAACCTCTGAGGTAGTGGTGATGGCTCTGGTGCTCCCTGGATGGGGGAGGTTCCCTTCCTACCATCCAGTGTGGCCTGGGGGAAGGTCCCCTTACTACTGTCCAGCATATACCCTTGGTCAGGGTCCAATTCAGCATCCAAAACCAGAAATGATACAGCTGGCAACCTGGCCCCTGAGAGCAGGAGGCTCCTGAAATGTTTTTCTGAAAAGGCAGTAGATACCTTAGTGGCCTCCAAGAAAGTTTCCACTTCAGTGGCATATGATGGAGTATGGAATTTTTTGGGGGAATGGGCCAGAAAGCAGGGTATTAGACCCATAAAGGCTGCTGTCACACAGATATTGGACATTTTGGAAGTTGAGGTGGACCAAGGACTAGCATTAAGCCCCTTGCGAGACCAAGGGTCTTCCCTCAGAGCAGCACTGGGCCTAGTAGTTGGAATTTCTGTGAGGATCAACGCATACGTTATTTGTTTTCTAAGGGTGGTCAGTCGGGCCCACCCATCTTTTCCCACTATGGGACTTGAACTTGTTGTTGCACACTCTGTGTAAACCACCATTTCAACCTGTATAATTGGAGCCTCTTGATATGCTTTCTTATGACCAGGCCATGCCTGAAAATAGGCAGATGCTTGTCTAGTGCACCCTACCTGGGTAATAAAAACTAACTGACTTCTAACTAACTAACTAACTAATGAACGACAGAGGTTTGCTTCCTGACTGTGATTTGCTTAGCCAGGTGGATCACCAAACTCCAGACTCTTTCTCACAGGGAAATACTGCAATCAATAAGGGAGGATGAACACCACTTATATTCCAAAGCTGAATAATCTTTATTTTAACTCTACACAAACATCAAGCAATATTTCCTGCTCAGGCCACTTCCTCAGACCTGGTGTTTCATATCTGTCAAAAGATTTTGTACAAGATATAATCTATAGTCTTTTCATACTTTTGATTTGAAGTGCCACCACGGTACGCTCTATATCCCAAAACTGTGCTGAAGCACTTTCACCATTGTGTATAACCTCCACCGAAACATGTCATATCTTACTGAACTCATCCAGTACCCTATATACTGTACGTGAGTTTCAGATTCATTATCCTATGCAGTATAATCAACCAAATATATATTGTACTGATTTTAGCAAACAGTGAGTCATTCAACTGTCGCTCTTATGTACTAGTAACACTCATTACCCCCATGTTAATATACAGTATATGCACATTGAGACCATTTACTGGCACTCAGGGACTTAAACCATGTTATTATTTTAAATGCTTCATTATTCAGGTATGTATGATCAGAATCAGCAAAGTATTTGTGTCTTATGTCATACGTTCCAATGTGTTTCTTTATTTTCATTAATTTTACCTTAAACATTCAATTCAGAATTTCAGATTTTCTTTATTCCTGAATCCAGTGACTTCTGGAACTCTTTGTAAAATACTCAATACTTGTACCCCTATCCTTTCTACACATTTTTTTTCTTATTTTCTAAATGTGACTCACCTTAAAAGGTAATTGTCTTTGCCCCAACAGTGTGCTCCATCCCTCTATAACAGTTTCTTAGGGTCCTTTCCAACCTAACCAACATTCCAACCAGGGCTGGATTAACAAGTTGTGGTGGCCTGGGCAATTTTGAATTGTGGGGCCCCCCTGTGACTTAACCATGAAAGCCGGACGGTTTTTGATGCCTTACAATGCATTTGGAGGGTTTTCCAGCTACTCTGAATGCCATTCTTGGGGTGGAAATAGAAAGTTATTGTTTGAAGTTGGATGGCTGGATTACATTCACACTGAGAGTCAGCACTCAAATGCAATCATGTGTTACTGGCCCCTCCACACCAACATCTCACTGCCCAAATAGAAAGTAGCCCTGGACAGCCTGCCATTTAAATGTGTTGGCCATCCATAGATCAGTGGGCTGGGGTACCTGGTGTTGTGTTGGGCAACAGGTAGGTGGGTGCTGCTGTGAGGGACAAGGAAGGTAACCCAGATGCAATAAACCTGCTGCAGCTACTGTGAATGTTTGCTGGGGTGAGGGGTCACAGTACTGACCACAGTCAGCAAGAGACCTGAGTAACTGTGGCTGGGGCTGCCTTACAAAACTTCACTGACTGGTGGCATGATGACAAACAAAGCACTGGGAGAAGATTAAGAAGTGAGAGAAGCTGGCTGGAGCCTGGTGCAATGAAAAGCAGAATTTTTCTCCCACTTCCTATCTCCCTCTCTTACTATAGTATGATCCTCTTACAAGTCACATCATTTTATTTAAAACTTTTTTAAATAACAAACAACATTATTATTATTTTTTTTTACCTAAGATAAAGACAAAGTCAAGAAGATGAGAAGGCAAATAGGACAGAGATGCCTGGTGGTGATTTGGGTCCACTCAGCCTCTGGCTTCTCTGCTGACTACTCACTGGCAGCTCCTACTACTTGACAGTCTCCCTGACACACACAAGGCAGCAGCAGGTGCGTTCTGCACTGCCAGTCTGCCTTCGGTCTTAGCTGATAATTCAGCTGTTTTCCAGACCTAGAGACTCGATTACCAATTCGACAGCCAGGCCAGACTGTGGGCCTAGTGACAGGCCACAGATGCTGAGGCACAGAGTGTAGAGGGACGGTCTCTCTCTCTCTCTATCAACGATGATGACTGGATTCAGCAGCTCTCAGTTTGCTGGCCACTGATGCGTGGTGCCATTTTCTAGATCCAGGTAGGACTTACTTCATGTGAGCGAGATGTGATGGAACCACCATGCACAATGTGTGACGCATGGACTTGAGGGCTGGGTGGACAGAAAGGTTCTGGTCTGGGTGGGTTGGGATGCAAATCAATGGTGGACCATATTGGAACAATTTCATTGGCTAGCTAGCATGTTATGCTTCACCTGACCTGCAGAGAGAACGTCCATGAAGAAACAAAAACGCTGCAAACAGCAAGCTGTTTGGACAGTGGAGGTGGTGGGCCCAGCGGGGCAAAGAATTGGTCGATGATCGACCCCCCCCCCAAGGTTTAGTCACACACCCACACACACACACACACACAGCGGGAAAGTACAGGGGGGTCAGGGAAGAAGAAAAAAAAAGTAAAAAGAAAAAGAAATCAGTGGCTCCTCAAACTAGGGAGTCTGGACAATTGCCCCTTTTGCCCTATGGTTAATCCGGCCCTGTTTCCAACCAAATGTTGCCTCTTAGACATAAACAATATATGGAGTAAAGTAGTCTCTAATAAAATTCCAATCTTGTACAAAGTAATATTATCAAGATTCTGTTTTTCTGTTATGTGCATAATTCTTTACTCACTTAGTTTTGCAGGGGAACTCACGTCACCACCAGCCAACTTCCTCAGTGTACAGAAGCAGCTGAACAGACACGCATGCATGGTTTAAATATCGCATTGTGGAGGGTGAAATGATGTCACCAATGACATCTCTTACTGACTCTGCTTGTCAGTACTGCTACAGAGACCTGTAGAGATGCAGGTAGTTGTGTGGACACCATGGTGCAGGGGAAAGATGAAAAGTGAATCACCCCATACCCATAGTGTCCCACACATGCTGCAGTGGTTCACCCCCCTCCTGGGGTTGTTGCCCACAACTTCTAGCTTACATGTTCATTTTTTCTGCTTAACTTCACTAACAAATCAAAATGATACATTTCAGAGTGTAAGTGAACATTATTGCCCTATAGGCTACAAACAAATGGCAGGAAGTCACCCAGGGACTGCAAAGACATAACTCCAAAACCTGTTGATAGGTATTTTCACAATTCTTGAAGTATACCTTAGAATGTCAGTATATGTAGGCAATTCATAGTAAGGAACATATAATAATGAACCATGCAGAATGATGATGTATAATGACCATCTCACCAATATAATGTCCAGTCACATTCCCGATCATTTAACCCAATATCTCCATTCAAGCAGTCCAAGGTGTAGATCCAAAAGACTTCTTTTTTTAAGAGCAGGGTGTCTCAATGAGAGTTTTTTTGCTGGGGCTTTGACATGTTCTGAGAGAGGTCACCGAATGACTTACATTCTCAAAATGTCTTGCTATTACAGAATTTTTTTCTTTCCTTGTGATGTCAGTCTTGTGCTCTCCTATCTTGTCTTCAGTTTTTTCTTAGTTTTTACCACATATAGTTTGTTGCACTGAAGTAGAGAAATAACATGATCTGTAGTGCAGTTAATATGTTGTTTAATAGGGAACCTTATCTTTCAATGCATAAAGATAAAGGATACTGGGTTAATACCATGCATGTAAGACAGGGTGTGTCATTAATCGCGCTGTGTAGAGTGCAACCGAATTCACAGCAACAAGCGTATAGCAGCAGTAGGGAATTACTGCTACCCCTGTCACTGTTTAGGTGGAATGATCATGTTTCTGTGTGCTGGGTGCCTGGTTGAGCCACTCCGGTGGTGGAGTGGCTAAGGCACCAGCATACAACGGAATTGGGAGACCTGGGACCATGGTTTGGTTTCTCCCCAGGTCTGCCTGTGCTACTACTTTTGTAGTTGTTTTTTTTTATTGATTTATATTTAATTCATTTTGTAATAGAAATTGCAAAATACAAACTTCTCATGCATGGAACATTGAGCAGTTTACAAACCAGGTAGATAAAGCACCTATTGATACACAGGGTGGTAGTGTCCTGTGCTACTGCCACTATAGGAGAGACAACCACTATGTTATAATTAATTATTACTGTAAACCCATTACTGTGAAACTGTAGCCCAAGAGCTCATGTAAAACCTAAATAAAGATTACTTAAATGCGTCCTAAAGAGTCCAGTACCCTTACAAGCTGTAGATGCCATGAATAGTAAAATATGTGAGATAAATCTAAAATATTTATAACAGTCATATTTAGCAACATCCTGCTCCTTGGGTTCAAACAACATCAGAAAAGAGCAGGTACAATTACGCCTAACAATGCTCTAGTGGTTGCTACATTGAATAACTGATACTGTTGTTAAAGCTAGCACTACTAACATACAGGGTAACTCATAATCTAGCCACTCCAGCCATACAGCATGCTAAGACACAATAAGTCTATGTGGTAGCTTACAAAACATCTCCACATTAAAAGAAAAAGCTGCTACATTAGATCTATTCTGCTGGAGGCATCCTCAATTGATTAAAAGAAAGGTACTCACCACCATGCTGCAGTTTAAAGCATATCTAACATCAAACTTAGAAACACATTCAGTGGTGTCAGTGATAACAAAAGAAAGAATTAAGTAACTCAGTAGGAAAGACAGGGGAAAAGTCCCCAGTCATTGAAATTGAGCAAAGCTTCAAACCTGAAGTTGACAGTTCAACTCCTCAGGTTTCATTATCATCCTCTTCGGGAGAAGTTGTACGCGTAGCATTAATGGCGACTGCCAGCCTCCTGGCCCATTTCCCCACATCGGTCAGGTCAGGTAAAACATAGACCTTTCCATCATGGATTACCCTTAGCTTAGCAGGACACTGGATGTTGTGCAATACATTAAGTTTTTTAAGAGTACTGTGGACCCCCTTAAATTTCCTTCTTTGGAGCCTAGCAGTAAAGGAGATGTCAGGGGACATGTGGACAGTACTCCCCTCCACACTTAGGGGACCTAAATGTTTTGGTAAGCTCAGCAGGGTATCCCTAGTGTCCAGAGTGTCCAGCACCACCATCAGAACATGAGGAAACTCAGTTGGCTGCTTTCCTCTACATGGGATCTGGTATCCTTTTATTACCGGAAACTCCAACTCTGGTACTTGAGCTTGAAATTGTTCTTTAAACCAGTCTGTAATGAATAGCCTGGTATGGTCACGTTTGGATCCTTCCGGCAAGCCCAGTATCTGGACATTCTGGCTCCTGATTTGAGTTTCTAAGATTTCTGTGTGCTGCCTTTCTTTAGCATGCTGCACCATACTGCTTTTACACATTTCCAAGTGCTGTTTCAGATCTAGCTCTCCTTGTATTGAGTCCATGGCTTTTTCTACTGTGGTGATACGAGCTGTCAGAATGTCGAATTTGGCATTCATTGATGTGGAAGAGTTCTGAGGCTGCTGCATTTTTCCGTCGAGGGTTTGTATCCTCTCCTCGGTTCTGTCTCCTTCTGCTGTGCCACTATGAGTTGAATGAGTGTTTGGGCCTGCCATCGGACACTTTCCAGCTTCTTTTCAGGAATCTCCCAATGCTTGATTTTTCTGGGGTGTCCCATCTTTCTCCCCAAATCTTCCCACTTCAGACAAGACTGATTGTACCAAAAAGAACCACCAAGAAATACATTTAGTATAAAGTTTGAGAAGCGTAATCCAAGGAGCCAAGGTGACTTCTCAGCTCAGGCTCCATGGTGACCCCTCCCTCCTGTGGTTTATTTAAAAAAAAAAACACACACACAACAAAGTTCCCCCTCCCACGATTCCAACCATCCCCTAAGTCCCCCCCACCAAGTTTATTATATAAATTCCAGGCAATGTGGGGGCAAAGCCCCCCACATCGGGGGGTGCAACAAGGACTCCTATTGTTTATAATGGCTTGTGTGTTTGTGTCGTGTTGGTGTTTTACCCGACATTATTGCAGTGCACTACCTTTTGGTTCTGGCATTCATTGCTGCGCGGTTTTTGTTTTAGGCAACATGACACCATGCCAAGATAAAGTGGTTCCAAAGACAATGTCTTCTTTTGTTCCCAAGGTTTCCACAGTGTTTCATGTGAACCAGGAAGTGTCTTCCATCCTTCTGTCTGAAAACTGTGGATCTGAAGAAAAGGAATTTCTTTCTTAAGGACTGCTTACTCTCTGCACTGGTTTAAATCTTACAAATCTGAGGCCTCAATCAGTCAAGTCTGGATCCTACATATCTTCCCCACTCCCCTGTTGCACTTGGGGTTCTCCTAGTCCTGGGCCCCCTCCTAGTATCTGTCTTCATACACAATCTCCCTAGCTCCTTAACTTCCTGTATACCTCACATGTACTGTACACTGATGTTACTGCCATTTTCCCATCTGGATCATCACTCTCCTTAACTGAGCAGAACCTATAGCTAGACTTCCTCAATGTATAAAATTGGTTCCCCACCAATCAGCTAACTTTGAATAATAAGAAAACTGTGTCTATTCTATTAGTCTCCTGCCAGTGACTGAGATCTTCCAATACTGCTATGAAAATGTATTCCAAATCTGGTGACCCTATCAACACCATAACTTTCTATAAATACTGTGGCTTGCCCCTTGATCTACACCTTGATTACTCTTTTCACATAAACAACATTGTTAAGTGTTTTGCTAAACTTAGGGCTCTCCATAGGATAAATAAATTCCTCTCCTTCAGCACCAGAAAATATGTTGTCAGCTGAATGATCCTTACTCCTGCTAGGCAATGATGATGTGGTTTTCTCGGACACCTCCAATACTGTCATATCTGAACTCCATCTTTAGTGCCCTCTGAAGATTTGTATTGGTCTGCCCACTCTGAACCCATCATTGTACTATGTACAAAGAGCTTGTCTGGGCCCCTCCATCTGCAATGCACTTTCTTCAAAGTGCCCTGTAGGTGGGCAAATACTGGGTGGGTAAGTTAGCAGGCTACCTCTACACTATCTTCACCCTGCCTCCATCTTGCCTAGTCCTTATATTTGGAGGATAACGATAGACTCTAAATCCATCAGTGCAGGCTCAACGTGGGCCAAGCCTCAATTAGGTGCAGATTTGCAAATACGTATTATAGCCTCCCCCAGTTTCCACTCCAACAAAACCCTGATCAAGGAATACTTCAGATCCTCCCTCTCATGTCACAACTGTTCCAAAGTGGCCTCTAGTCTTAACCCTCTCTTAAATATGATTGGTGTCTGGGTCCATCTTCTGGCCCAACCCCTGTAAGGTGATCTGTACTATGCTGCCCTGGTATCTGACTTTATCTCTTCATTAGGCGCTCCAGTATTCTTTTAGTCTGTTTTTATTTTTGCACTACTGTATGTTGAGTTGCACCGTCTCTTCATGAGGACCCTGTAAACAGCCCCCTCTGCATTCATTATTGTATAAATTACTATTATCCATTGTTTATTTTGGCTTTGTAAATATTTTATATATATTATTGCATAACCTGTTCATTACTCTTATCCAATTTCTCTGATGCTCCCTGTCCCCCCCCCCTCAACTAGGTCATCACTGGGAACAAGCCCATTCAT
The DNA here is from genome assembly GCA_016271365.2 of Neoceratodus forsteri. Lineage (NCBI taxonomy): Eukaryota > Metazoa > Chordata > Ceratodontiformes > Ceratodontidae > Neoceratodus > Neoceratodus forsteri. The sequence goes on from CM057451.1 coordinate 103,776,004, forward strand.
ACTCTATCACTTTACCTGATAAAATATGTTCAAATTGATAAACATTCCTGAAACACTTCAGAAATGAAAGGAATAGTAAGAGAATGCAAGGGGGACCGAAACAAGAAATTTCTGCCGAAGAATATTACATTTCTTCAAGGCTTCATTTCAAATTACATCCACCATAAACCAAACGTGCCCAGGAAGACACCAGAGAACAACCAGTTGAGCCATAGTGTTTGTTTTTATAAGAATCAGCTGTGTGCTAGAAGATCAAAACCCATGTCAGGCAGAGAAGGATTAATCCACTTTCTACCTACCTAGAGTTTAATAAACAAGTTAATAAATAATAAAGTATGTGTAATCCCTCACCCCTGCCTTTTTGCCAAAACGACAGGTGGCATGCTGTTGAAGCTGACAGCAGTACCTAGTGGGGACTGGGTTCGGGGAGGATGAGGTTACTCGGCACAGGGGGCCTAGGTTTGGCTACTCTGGACAGGGTCACCCAAGTAAATCTGAACACAGGAAGCAATCATTGCAATGTCCAGAACCAGGAATGGGATTCTTCAGTGTGGCTTTTATTCACATCCAAGCTGAACAAACAAAGCATAGACGGACCCCCACAGGGCTACATTCCTGGTAATGCAGATTAAAGACAACAGAACACTTTATCACTATTTCCAGCCCTCAGGCTCGAAACCCACCAGGCACACTGCCTGGACTTGCACGCAGCTTTGGGTACACAGCCTGACTTGTACACTACTTGGGTTTTCCCCACTGGCCCAGCTCCCCCGCCAGCCACTTGATCCGCGGTCCATTTGAGGAATGAACCAATTATGCTGTTGTGGCTCCCCAAACCACACTAGAGTCTTCGACTCCTAGAGAGAAGTTTCCTTACAATCCCATGTCTGGGTACTTCCCTCATCACTGGTCAAGTGCCTGAGGCAAAGTAGAAATCCACAGAAGAAATCTGTAGAGGTGGACCTGGTCACTAAAGATGGGGGGCCACCCACCTCCAGCTCCCAAAGCCCATACACGGCCATTTCTATGGAAACTGAACAATTCCTTTACTGAAAACTTTCAAATGTAGATTCTAGGTAGACGTCTGTCACATCTCCTGTACATACCATTTGCATCCCAACAAGCTCTGGACTTGAACCTACTTTTACTTTGCTTAGCCCATTACTCTAGGCTTCCCAATATTTAGTAGTTCAATCCCCATATTGTCACACAAGTCCCAGGGTGAAAAACATAGGCCCTTTTAGCAAGAGCAGACACTCACCCTCACATTGCAGGTGCCCCACAGGCGACTCACAAATCTTCCTGTTCTCCCAAATAAACACTGGAACACATAGGCAGCTTTTCCTTCACAAGCAGTACTAGGGGGTTGTCCTAGGAATCTGCAGGGAACCCTTTCCTGCCCCCCCCGAAGGGAGGGGCACTGAGCCCCGAAAACAGCAGTCTCCACCACTTCAGTTATCTTTTGTATCTCTCTTTAAGGTGGAGACACACACCCTTCTACTTAAAAGTAGCCCTCTGTCAGGGCTGAGGCTCCTAGAGCCTTCACTGAGCTGCTTTACCAGCAAGCTCCCAACTTCACTCTCACTCACTGAAGACTGACTGAAGACTCTGACTTCAAAACTTCCCAACATTCTAACCAACTCCCTTGCTGCAGCTTTCAATGTGGCTCATGCAGCTGCGATAGTTCTATTGGTGATGTCATCCCTCAGTCTCAGCTGAGACTGAGAACAGAGTGAGACAGTGTGAAACCCATTTAACTGGAGTTTCACAAGCTGCCTTCCCTGCCTACCACTAGGTTTTACTGGGATTCTAGTAACCCCGGGTAACAAGGGGGTTACACTCGCCCTTGACCAGGAAAATGACTGTCCGCAGTCATTATTTACCCGGCCTTAGGCCATCCCACCCTATGTGCTACCTGCAGAGGGGGTGATCAGGCCCCCTCCTACCATGTGCAAGCACAGGCAGGCAACACTAAGGGCCTAGAGGCCTTTATCTGACATATCAGCCTCTACACTATCCACTTACTATGGACACCCAGTGGCTCTGGTAGAACTATCCAGAGCATAGCCCTGATAGACCAGCACTGTGGTCCCAGTGGCCATTCAGAACCACAGCCTGTCTATTCCCCCTAACCCTCTAGGGAAAACCTATCTGCTTTTAACCTAACACCCCCAAAAAAAAAACAACCAGGGGACCTCCCTGACTTTGGGCAACCTGCAACCACACACCATTAAAATACCACATTACTGCCTCCTTCTTACCCCCACGACCACACCTGTGGAAGTAAAGGGTTAATACAGTAACAACAACCATAACAACACCACAGTACTTTAAATTTCTATGCACTAAAGCACTGATGAGGAACTCTGATGAGCCCCTCCTCCTCTTCTTGTCTTCTCTTCTGTCTTCCCAGGAACACCTGTAAGAAAAAGAAAGACAACACACTCTCCTAATTTGCATACACAGTCTACCTAGACCCCTACCATCAAAACACTAAAGAATCCCAAAAAGATTTTTTTTTTTTAGAAAAAGGTAGAAAAACAGTATATACATTAGAAAACAACAACATTATTTACAATACACATTTGGGGGGATGGAGTGCCCTAAAAGTCCCAACTAGTGACCACAATGCCCGAAGGCTAGTCCAATAAAGAGTATCTCCTGGGCCGGAGCCCAGTGAAGCACAGTTCTAACAGGCCAAAGTCCTGAAGGGGAGAGTCTTTCAGGACAGTTCACACATTTTGAAGTCTGCTAGTGTAGGGTGTGTACTGCAGTGTCATAAAGATAGAAAAGTTCGGACTTACCAGCCACTTGTAGAATGGAAGTTTTGGGACCGACCTGCACCTCTGATGAAGACTCTCCCTGGCAGCATTTCTTCCAATACATCTGGGCGGACATCTTCCAGGAACCACAGGAGGGCACATCTGGGAACAGCTGGGCTGATGTCATCTCTGGAAATGGAACCTTAGAAAAGGAACAAAAAGAAAACAGCTGGTCCGACGTCATCTGATTACCAGGTGATGAACAGGATACAGCTGGGCTAGTGTCCTTTCTGGATCTGAAGTCATCTGGTGGGCCAGTCAATGGTTTCTGGAAAGGCCAGTACACTGTAGACTGATGAATGTGGGGCCCCTGAGTCCTGGATGTTCATATTGGTGGATCAATAAAGGCACTTCACAGACTGGTGTGGCAGTATTGACTACCACTGCTCGGCTCTCCATTTTGTAGGTACGGGCACATTTGCTGGGAGGTCCTTGCACTGAGGCCAATAGTACCGGGGGCCAGGAGCTTGAATTTTTACCCTGTCTGGGCGCACATAATTCACACAGTGGGAGATTTCACGTCCCTCTCCATCCTCTATTCTCACTCTGTCTATAAACAGTATCCTGCCTCTATTCCACTGGGTATACTTCTTGTGAAACAGTCTGTTTTTCACATGCTTGTTGGCCCCAGGATGCACACTTTTCATTGCTTCATCCCAGATCCAGGATTTCCTGCAGTTCTCAATCTCCTCCCAGACTTTCCGTGGAAAGGTAGGAAAGGTCATACCATAGATCTCATTTGCCTTTCTATGAACCAGTCTCTCCTGTTTACTTGCTTTGGTCAATCTGAGACCGCTGGCCTGGCTTGGGGGTGGCCAGTCCTGGTTCTGCCAGCTATACATCCTTAAAGAAATTAGAAACAGATCCCTGACTTCTTCCTCTTGTGAAGCCAGGGCAGCGGCAACACCACTCTCTTTCATGCATTCCTCCGAGGCAAGGTCTTGAGGCTGTGTACCCATTCCTTTTTCACAAGGCTACATAGGTTCCCCCTCATCTACCTCTTCACTGAGGATCTGAGCCCAGCAGTGAGCAGTCGTTTTCACTCCCAAGATTATCCACTCATCACTAGGTGCAGAGGTCGACACCTCCCACTCAAAGGCCTCCCACATCTCATCTTCGCCTAAGAGACTTGGGCTAGGCCCCCCCCCCCAGGGGTCTATTGATGTTTTAGCTGAACTTTCCTTCTGGGATTCAGCATCCAAAACTTCAACTTCTGGTTCTGTCTCTAACTCTGCACCCTCTAGCTTTGTGCCACACTCCCCCGAGAGGCCTTCCTCCACAGGCTCTGGCTGGTACTGTGTGCTGCCAACTGCAGATTCCTGAACCTTTGTCCATGTGGGAGCCAAATGAATTTGAGGCGCTTTATACAAGCCATATTTTTCTAGGCATCCAGCACAGTGAGGAATCATGAAGACGTCCCTTCCAGCTCTCAAGCGTATTTGACATACATGCACTGGAAAACCAGGACTCGCCACATGAGGAGGCAGTTGCCTCCATAGCACCACTTTTCAATGTCCTCAGTCTATTTACTGCTGCTGTTACTGCAACCCGGCATGATCCGGGTAAATAGCTGGTCCTGAGGCCATAACTGCAGAAAAACAAACAAAAGTTCACTGTAACTGAAAGTCCCACTTTATTGAACACACTCTTTAGTTGTAAAATGGCTCCTCTGCTGCTGTGTTTACTTTACTACCCCACACTGTAATGGCGGTTGCAGCACTCCTGTGCATCAACATTCAGAATCTGGGTCAAGCCACTGCGCACCCGATTTACACACACTACTGATAACTTTTGCTCAAACTGCACAACTTGCTCTGTTCTTGCTTTAAACACATTTACAGGATTTTCCACAGACTTTTTACATGCTGGTATCATTCATTTGATTCACAGTCCCTTAAAGCTTCAGGTTTTTAGCACAGGATTTCCTGTGTTTCTAGTGCTGCACTTTGCTACAACCCACAGTCTCTCTCTGCCTGCAAACTTTAAACTGAGGCTAAATTCATTACTATGCACACAGTCAATGGCTTAACAGACTTGCACTTGCTGGCAGGACTTGACACAGTCATTACTTGCAACGCGACTACACTGCTGCACACACATTTATATGGCATAGGGCAGAAAATCACTGTTTGAGCAGTTTTTTAGGTTGTTACTTACTGTTATCAGTAGCAGTTTGCTGCAATGGGGAAAAACTGCCTGCAGTCAGTTCTTGGAGGCCTCAGAACAGAAACGGTAGGGCAGTCTTACCAATTGTCTTTTCAACCACCACTCTTGCAATTTCAACCATCGATTAGTGGGTTGAGCCTGATTTTAAACTAGAAAGTCTATTTTTACAAAGTTTACAGCGATTTTAACACTCCACAATGCTCCTCCACTAGCCAGTACACGCACTACACTCACACTCCCTCTCAAATGCTGGGGCAGTCACTGTAGAGCTGGCTGAGGGGCAGGACTGATCTCAGCCTGACCAATCATACGACGCCATGCAAATGAGCCTCTTCTTCCTCGTGAGGGCTCCTCTCCTCACGGCGATCGTCGAGCAGGCAAATTTAAACTGCAGAATGCAACTTTTTTTTCTTTACCAACTGACTCCACGGCGGGAGCCCATTTCAGCCATTTACCATAGCCATTACACCTACAAGTCTCTCATTCTTTCAAAAAGCATTTCCAACGTCCAGGGCACAATTTTCCTGTTGCTACCCCAGTCTCCCACACTTTTCTTTACCACAGTTCATTGTAAAAGCATTTCAAATGTCCAGGGCATATTTTTCCTGTTGCTACCCCTAGTCTTCCACACTTTTCCTTACCACAGTTCTTTTTTAAAGCAGGCAAAAACGCTGTAAACTATTTGATGCAGGACAAGGGCACACTTTTTGGCTTTACTGCTCCTTGGTAAACAGTTGGCAATTTTAAACAGCAGCACAAGATTCACAGCACACATCAACACACTAGTTTCTTGCTTCAGCTTTTGGGCTACCCACTGCCAGATAGCCAAAACGCTAGCCCCCTTGCCTGAGCACCCTCCTCCCAGAACAAAATCCAAAGCGGTGCCTCCATTTTTGTAACCCCTCACCCCTGCCTTTTTGCCATAATGACAGGTGGTATGTTGTTGAAGCTGACAGCAGTACCTGGTGGGGACTGGGTTTGGGGAGGATGTGGTTACTCGGCACAGGGGGCCTAGGTTTGGCTAATCTGGACAGGGGCACCCAAGTAAATCCGAACACAGGAAGCAATAACTGTAATGTCCAGCACCAGGAATGGAATTCTTCAGTGTGGCTTTTATTCACATCCAAGCTGAACAAACAAAGCATAGATGGACCTCCATGGGGCTACATTCCTGGTCATGCAGGTTAGAGACAACAGAACACTTTATCACTATTTCCAGCCCTCAGGCTCTAAACCCACCAGGCACACAGCCTGGACTTGCACGCAGCTTTGGGTACACAGCCCGACTTGTACACTACTTGGGTTTTCCACACTGGCCCAGCTCCCCCGCTGGCCACTTGATCCACGGTCCATTTGAGGAATGAACCAATTATCCTGTTGTGGCTCCCCAAACCACACTAGAGTCTTCGACTCCTAGAGAGAAGTTTCCTTACAATCCCACGTCTGGGTACTTCTCTCATCACTGGTCAAGTGACTGAGGCAAAGTAGAAATCCACAGAAGAAATCTGTAGAGGTGGACCTGGTCACTAAAGATGGGGGCCACCCACCTCCAGCTCCCAAAGCCCATACCCGGCCATTTCTCTGGAAACTGAACAATTCCTTTACTGAAAACTTTCAAATGTAGATTCTGGGTAGACGTCTGTCGCATCTCCTCTACATACCATTTGCATCCCAACAAGCTCTGGACTTGAACCTACTTTTACTTTGCTTAGCCCATTACTCTAGGCTTCCCAATATTTAGTAGTTCAATCCCCATATTGTCACACAAGTCCCAGGGTGAAAAACATAGGCCCTTTTAGCAAGAGCAGACACTCACCCTCACATTGCAGGTGCCCCACAGGTGACTCACAAATCTTCTTGTTCTCCCAAATAAACACTGGAACACATAGGCAGCTTTTCCTTCACAAGCAGTACTTGGGGGTTGTCCCAGGAATCTGCAGGGAACCCTTTCCTGCCCCCCCAAAGGGAGGGGCACTGAGCCCCGAAAACAGCAGTCTCCACCACTTCAGTTATCTTTTGTATCTCTCTTTAAGGTGGAGACACACGCCCTTCTACTTAAAAGTAGCCCTCTGTCAGGGCTGAGGCTCCTAGAGCCTTCACTGAGCTGCTTTACCAGCAAGCTCCCAACTTCACTCTCACTCACTGAAGACTGACTGAAGACTCTGACTTCAAAACTTCCCAACGTTCTAACCAACTCCCTTGCTGCAGCTTTCAATGTGGCTCATGCAGCTGAGATAGTTCTATTGGTGATGTCATCCCTCAGTCTCAGCTGAGACTGAGAACAGAGTGAGACAGTGTGAAACCCATTTAACTGGAGTTTCACAAGCTGCCTTCCCTGCCTACCACTAGGTTTTACTGGGATTCTAGTAACCCCGGGTAACAAGGGGGTTACATATGCGAGGATAACAAGAGGTCTGCACTGAAAAGAAAAGAAAGGCTTTTTCATCAGTCCAGAAATAAATAAGATTGGAAAAGTCACTGTTGCATTATCTATGTTGAAAGGTAAGGTCAAGCTCTGAAGATCTTCATTAAAACATGCCTTTAAGAATTTCATCCCCTGACCATACAGCCTCACTGAAAGTCAAACTCAACATCCAATGTGGTGATTTGCATATGCAGCCCATGATGCTTTGCATTGTGTGGGCATGTGTGATTTTGTATTTTCTTGAAACTTGGCTTCCCAGCCAAATGTCCTTTGGGGTAACCCTTGCCTCAGTGTTTGCGCACAGAGGTTCTTTGTTTTTTAAATATTTTTTTATTTGAATGGGTTCACCACAACATATCCAAGACACACTGTCTTAGGGTAGCTGGTCCAGTTCACTGGGGTGTCAAACAGATGAGGCATACTGATGAGTCCTGGTAGGACGAAACATGTGTCTATGTCTTCTGTTAGCACCCTTTGCAAACTGTGTGAGAGGCCTTTTGCACCATGCAATTCTGTTTAAAGTTGGACCAGCATAACATTCTGTGGTGATTTGCATATGCAGCCCATGATGCTTTGCATTGTGTGGGCATGTGTGATTTTGTATTTTCTTGAAACTTGGCTTCCCAGCCAAATGCTCTTTGGGGTAACCCTTGCCTCAGTGTTTGCGCACAGAGGTTCTTTATCCAATGTTTGCTGTTTAATTGGATTTCAACTTGTGAAAATACATTTGATTGAATGCAATTGTTCCTGTGTATGCAAACATATACATAAAAATTTAGAAGTTCCTTTGTATGTGTAGCATGTCCTATAAGCTACAATGACACAGCATTAACAGAACATTAGGAAAATAATATTACAGGGCCCAATACATTTCATGAAAGGACTGTAAGTATTCAACTCTTGCCACCCTTGCCTTGCACACAATTAATGATTCAGGCAGAGATGTCAAAACTATTCCACAGTGTAATTATACTATAACTACAGTGCAGTTAAGCAACACTTAAAATGAAGTGTAACCGAAGAAGGCAATCAACACTCATAAATTAGCCAGACTCTTTGCTCTGTCCACATTAGGTTACTACTGTGCAGTACCTGTGACCAAGACTGTCCACAGCTACTTAAATGTGAGGAATCCCTGCAACACACTTGTACATAGATGGGTCATTGTATGTTCTTCATGACCAGAGGTTAGAGTAACTGTCTGTTCGTTTACCCCAAGGGGTGTAATGTTGCACAGGCTGCAGCCGAGGACCATGCTGCTCCTAGAGGTTGATTATGTGACTGATAATCTAACTACTGAGAGTGCCTTATTGTTTTTGTAAAAAAAAAAAAAAGATTTCAAAAGAAAAGTGTTAGAAGTGTACTTTTGAATGTTTTCCTCATTGAGAGAGAGAGAGAGAGATTTTTCATAAAATAGTTAATCCACCAACTTCAAATTCAGAAAGTATCATTCCAGGCAGCAGTTCTAAGAAATGGAATGCTGACAGGAAGATCTCATGCACCATGGTGAGCAGGCTGTACATGAAAGCGTACACAAGCAATAATACCCAACAGGATGGGCAGTATTGGGCAATGCAGGACCGCCCAGGGGCATAATGAGGCCCAACACTGCAGGTGAAGGGCCTTATAGCCCCTGGAAGTCTGGTACTGCCCATACTGCCCACCCTGGAGGGTATTAGTATGCTTAGTAAATGGCTATAAGTGAAATTTTTGGAAAAATATATAAAAAATAAAAAAAATGTATATAAAACAAATAAAAAAAAAATACTAAAATTAACTTCTCTGTTAAAGTAGTCCCTGTATTGACATCACCACTAGAGGGTACTGCTGTTTTTTGACAGTGGTTTTCTTCCTATGAGCATCTCCTGCCGATAATACTTGCCTGCTTGCTGTTTTACCTCCTCACCACAACCACCACCACAGTGCTGTACTGTTTAAGTGTTTATTCACTTTTTTGGGCGTTGAATTGGACCAGGGGAAAGTGCCGAGCTTCATGTCAAGGGAGGAACCTGTCGTTCCTTTTGAATCAGTTCAAATGTGGTATGCATCTCCAGCACCAGTTTCAGAGTGTGCAGTAACTTGACATGGACCGCTGTAGTCCACAATTCAGGAAAGTGTTGTTTTATTAACTAAATTGTTTGTGGTTTCTGCAGTTTTTGTTGGGGCTTCAGTTGTCTGCAGGGAAACAGCACAGAGGCACAGGGGACATAGCTCAAGGTACATTAGCCTACCGCAGCGAGGTACTGCTGCTTTTTTCTTGCCTTTTTTATTAAATTATTTGAAGCAGGATGGATTTATGGTATGAGGTTATGTTTTGAAAAGAATAGCAGTGGAGATGTGGGCAGGGTTTGCAAGCTGGCAGCGGGGCGGTAGCATATCTCCATTTTCATGCAGTTAACAGAGGAGAGTATGGGAGCTGAGTGATCGCAATCAAAACTGGTGCAAGTGATCAGTGTGGTGCAGTGTTAGGTATGCACCACGCTTGAATTTTGTTACAGAGAGTTTTTTTTTATTCTGTGACTGCCATTGTTGCGGGGGTGGGACTACTCACTCACTCACTAAGCAACATAAAAAAAGTGTGGGTGATACAAGATTCTGTGCCCAATGCTTCAATAATAAGGAAGTAAGGTGGGCTGAGGAGACATGAGTGGGTGAAGGGGTAGTTGGGGTGGGACATTTTAATTCCTGGTCGTCTATTGAAAGTTAATGTACCCCCTGGCAGGGGTACATCCAATCAGCGAACAGGAAATAAAAAGCCAATTTTCTAACAGAGAGTAATGTAAAGCTGTCAGAATGTTGACAGCCAATTAGAATGGAGCATTTCAGATACCCTTTTTTATGATATCATAAATTCAGTGTTGTGAGACTTTAAAGTGGGAGGCAGGCGGACTTGAGATTGGGGGAACTGGATGTGCACTGAGAGGAGCCTACACAATAATTTTCTGGCCTTGTATATGGTGTGAACTGTAAGTACTAAATTATATTATAAAATGGATAGAAAAAATGTTGAAAGCTGATTGGCAGAGAGACAGATTCACCCACGATGTTATCCCAACACAGTCTCACAGGTGAAACTAGTGCCCACAAAACATCCTACTTACAACCATATACACTTAAATGAATCCATTTTATAATTGTGGTAAAGCACTTCAGGCCATGTGTAGCTGGGTTACTGTCACTTCTCAAGTGGTTGCATGCACTCTGCCTGAAGCTTCATACCTCACATTGCACATGAGGTATAACGTTATCCCAGCACGACAGATGCCCTGGTGTGCTTAATTGTGTATGTTGTTTGTTCTAATAAAGACTATCAACCCAACATTTTATAACCTTAAGTTTCTTTTTACTAATGCTTAAAAGCTTTTAGTTGTAATATTTGTTTTCCATAATTCATCATCTTTTTGTGCATAAATTCAAACTTACTAGTGATACAGCATTAAAATCCATATAGCAATCCTTTAACGTTTCAAGACAATACTGTCCCTTCATCAGCATTTTATAGTGTTAAAAATATAAACAAACAAAAATATTCCGTTACTAGAATCAAATAATAAATTGAATTAATATTATTATGTATTGTTTTTTCCATATATAATATATTGGGTAGGTGGAACAACCTTTGTTTAGAACCATCTTTTTGTTTTACCTTTTTAGTGTCCTTCCTGTGGTGCATATCACTTTCCTGTGATTGGCAGCCTGAGAAAGATATCAAAGACAAGCACTTTTGACTCTGAATTTGAATGTTATTTTTAACTAAGTGAAATAAAACTTGACAAAGTTTTATTTATTTATTTATTTATTTAAACAGCAGTTTGGAAAACCTTTGAGCCATAGGCTCATTTACAAAGGTACCTTGTCACAGTAAGATAAACGTAAATACACAGTATCACAGTACAACACAGTATAACAGTAACTTAAGACATAGATACAAACAAGCTGGTACAGATAGGATTGATGCAAACAATACCAGAGTTATGTTGTCCTTAGCAGCTTAGTAGTAAGCTTTGTCATAAGTACTGAGTACGGCTTTGACTAGTGGCAATTACAGCTTCGGGTGTTAATAAGGTGGTTACGTAAGGAAGTTTTGAAGCACGATATAGTTGGAGCTTCAGAGATGGAGGGGCAATGTGTTGAACCAGGAGGGGGCCCTAAAGCTGAAGGCTCTTTCATTGCAGAGAGGTCCTAGCTCTAGGGATAACAAGAGGTTTTCCTAGAGGTCCGAGTATGAACTAGTGGGACAGAGCGGCGATGGTGGTGGTCAATCCTGGTGGGATAGCCCAAGGACGGTCTTTTTGTAAGGGTACAGGTCAGATATTTGAGGCTCTCATCAAGATCAAGTACCAGCGCTTTAGGCGCACAGTAGACAGGTGTGTGTTAGCCTAGGTGCCCCAGTAATTAACCTGCAGGCCTTATTCAGAGTAGTGCGAATTTTATGGAGTGTGGTCTGATCAGCAGCACCATACACCGGCAGTCCATAGTCCACTAGGGACAGGACAGAGGAGGTGACGGCGAGTCGAAGAGCCTCTGGGGGGAGGCAGTGTTTATACCAATGTAAGATGCCCAATCAGATATTAGTGGCAGTGGCTAGGGCAGCGATGTGTCCATGGAAGGAGAGGGAGGGGTCAAAATGGATCCCTAGGTATTTATAGGAGCAAACTTGATCGAGTGGGAAAGAGGACCCAGAGTGAATGAGGAGTTTGAAGTTGCAGGACTTGTTTTGAGGATGAGTGAAGAACATGGTTTTTGTTTTTTTAAGATTTATCACCAATCTATGTTCCTTGAACCAGCCCTCGGCTTCAGCGAAGGACTTCTGCAGTGAGTCCTGGAAGGCAATAGGGTTATGACTTGAGGCAAAGATGACTGCATCAACAGCGTACAATAGAATGTTCCCCCTAGCAAGAGCGTGGAAGGGTGTTAAGGTAAAGGGAGAATAGTAAGGGGCCCAGAATGGAGCCCTGGGGAACCCCAGAAAAGATGGGACAGATGTCTGAGTAGGTCCCATTAATTTTTACACGCTGTGAGCGGTCAGACAGATAACTGGTGCACCAGGAGATAGGCTGAGCAGCAAAACCAGAGAGACTAAGGGCATCAAGAAGGAGGGGGTGGGAGACAGTGTCGAAAGCTTTAGAGAGGTCAATGAAGACTGCACCAGCCAGAGAACCAGTGTCTAAGGAAGAGTGGAGAAAGTTGGAGAACTCTAGGAGGGCTGTGTTGGTACTGTGGCCCGCTCGGAAGCCATGCTGCTCAGGACATAGGACATTGTAGGTGGAGAGGTTGTCAGAGATTTGAGAGGCCACCACTTTTTCCAAGGCCTTGGAGAGAGGCGAGAGAATGGAGATTGGCCAATAGTTTCCAGCCACAGTCCTATCACCACCTTTAAAGATAGGGGTGACAGTGGCGATTTCCAGGCAGTTGGAACCTTCCCCAGGCAAAGAGAGTGGTTGATGAGGCACGTGATCGGGGTAAGGACTGTGTCTAAGACCAGCCGTAGGGATACACGGATTCAGGTGTCACTGCCTGTACTATTACTCTTGAGGGCAGTGATAAGGTGCGCCTAAGTTCTTGGGCAGAAACACGGCGGAGGAGAAAAATAAGGGCTAGAAAGATTTATGGCAGGTGCTGGGGAGGAAGGTCAAAAATTTGTAGGGAGGATAGGGCTAAGGTCAGTGAATGAGGTGTTGAGGTGGTTGGCTATGAGGGTTGGGTCTGAGGAGATCACACCATTAATGTTGATCTCGGTGGGTGGAGATGTGCACTCCATTTAACTGTTTAATGTTATCCCAGAAGGTTCTGGGTTTCCCCATGAGGCAGTGAGTGAGGACCGATAGTGCTCAGACTTGGCCTTTCTGATGGCCCAGTGCACTTGTTTCGGCGGCAGCATATAACTGCCTGTCACTGGGCCGCCAGTCTCAATGGCATGGTGCCATAGGTTGTCCCTATATTTGAGTTGGTGGATCAAAGCTGGGTTACCTAGGGGCATTCTGTCTTTTAGAACGCATGGGTCAACATTGGGGCAAAGATATCACAGGCATTATTAAAAGTTCGCAAAGAAGAAGAGCTGTGTCGATGTCAGGAGTTGCCTGTATAGGGAGACCAGTCAATTTGGGACAGAAGTTCCTTAAGTTTTATCAGTCCACCAGGTATTAGATGCCGTCGGCATGTGGACTGTGCTATGGGTTTGGTGACTGAGGATGACCACTGGAATAGAATGGGGGAGTGATCACTGAGAGAGTCTGGGAGGACTTGTACATTGGGGATCCGATTAGGGCAGTTGGTGAGTACCACATCAAGCAGGGTACTGGAGCCTCTCTTGGGGTTAGTCCTGGTAGGGTGGGTAACTAGTTGTGTTAGGTCTATTTCAGAAAAGGAGTCTCGGGTAGAGGAGGAGGAGGGGCTGAGCCAGTTGACATTTAAGTCACCCACCAGAATTTGATCAGCGGAAGGAGGTAGTGAGGAAAGGTATTCTGTAAGAGAGGCAATGGCCTGCGTTTTGTCCCTGGGGGGCACGTATGCAGTAGTCAGATAAAGGGGTCCCTTTAAAGGGTCAGGTATTAGTTTCAGCATAAGCACCTGGGCCCTGGAGTCAAGGATGGAAGCAGGCAGGGTTAGTACGGGGAGAGATTCCTTGACATAAATAGACGTAATTTAAAATTACCTATAAAAAATTATCTTTTTTTTCAACATCCTGCTGCTCTATTTAGGGATCTGTTCCCTTTCTAAAACAAAAGTCAAATGCAGGTATGTAACTCAGTTTGTATCTTTAAATATGCTATTTTAATACCGTCCAACACAAATCGTTATTTTATATGCTGTCCTCGTTTGAACACTCACCATAAGTAAGTGATTATTTTCCATTTTGCTGACTATGGTTGCCATATTAATGCCATGCTGTTTAGAAGGAATTAGATGTTAATCATGCTTTCAAAAGGCCACCACCATTGAGGAGGACACCAACTTTCTCATTGCTTCACCTTTCTCCTATGGTGTAGGAGGGGCCAGGCCACAAGTTATCATGCTCGTGGAAAGAGTGTGATTATGTCACAATGTGATGTGCTTAGTGGCCTGGTCACTAAGGAAACCATAGCCTCAAAAATGAAGCTGTGGTCCCCCTCCTGTGTTCATTTAACTTTATCCTAATTTATTTCTTTAAATGCTGCATTGATATTTTCTTATGGGGTGACAGGGTTTTATGGAAGCAGTTTAGAGCTGGATTTACTAGCAGGGACAGGAAAATACAATTCTATCTTTCATGTGGACATTTAAAAGGGCAGAATCACTAAGGTTATAAGTTAAATACTGATTCTGGACTACTGCAGGCTATTCATTCCTAAACAAGCATTTATCAATGCCAGAGTTTGTCGTTGCAATTGCTGTTGGTACACACTGATTGGCAGGACTACAGTTCCCAGCAGAAAGAACAAGTTATGCCACTAAGTTCAAATTCCCATTGAAATACAGTGAAGACCATAGCTGTTTACTCAATTCGTGATTTGGCTTTGAAGAGTGAAGGTGTGTCTGCGGTTCAGAGAAGATGAGGGCACTGGAGCCCCACCATGGGTTGAGGGGGGACGTTATGGTCAGAAATCCTAATGCCCCGGGCATTTGTTGGTATTTGCACTGCAAATTTTCAGCATGGCCTTTTGTGACCCTGACCTCATGAAAGCATTTGGGACCTCTGCTCATGAACAGTGGCACTGTGATTTTGTTAATCTGTCCCAAACGTTGATTTCTCACAGCAACCGCGCCATTCTGCACCAGATGTGTGAAAACACAGTTTGGGCAAGATGTGAAAAATTATAGCTGTACCATTCTTAGGAAGGTGTGAAGAGAGGCAGTGTAGAAAATCTGGAGTGAAAATATTAAAAATGCTTGAACGTACGAGCATACATGGAAACTGTACAACGCACACTTATAACAGTCATTTAGTGGAATTATTTTACCAGAATTTCAACATCGGTATTTTGTGACCTCTGCTCATAAACACTGTCACTATGATTTTCTTAATCTGTCCTGAATGTTGATTTTGCACAGCGACCGAGCTATTGTGCGCCAGATGTGTGAAAATACATTTTGGGCAGGATGTGAAAAATGGCAGCTATACAGTTCATAAGGAGGTGTGCAAAATTGACAATGTTGAAAATCTTGAGTGAAAATATCACAAATTCTTGAAGTTACGAGTGTGCATGGAAACTGCGTAATGCATGCTCGTATCATAGTCATTTTATGGACTTTTGTCACAAAATTTTCAACATAGGTATTTTGGGACCTACGCTCATGAACAATGTTACTGTGATTTTCTTAATCTGTCCCGAACACTGATTTCTACAGCGACTCGCTTATTCTGCGCCGGAAGTGCAGAAACACATTTCAACCAGGATGTGAAAAATGATAGCTGTACTGTTCATGAGGAGGTGCAAAAATGCCAATGTTGAAAATTTGGAGTGAAAATATTACAAATTTGTGACGTTACAAGGGTGCATGAATTCCGCAATGCACGCTCATAACACAGTCATTTTTTGAAATGTTTTCACCAAATTTGCAACATAGGCTTTTTGGGAGCCCACCTCATGAACTGTGACACTGTCATTTTGCTAATCAGTCCCAAAAGGTAATTCCATGCAGTGACCTCGAAATCACCTTTCAGGACTGAATAACCAGATGACAGTGACCGAATACATGAGGTGGTGTCCCAAGAACCCCATGTTGAAAATTTGGGGCCAAAATTCACACAAATGGCTGAGAAATGCACCAAAGTTGAATAAACCCCATTTTTATGCCATTATATGGCTTACTGGCATTTCTTTAGTTCGCGGTCGACTTTGAAGAGCATAGATGTGTGGGGATGTGGGTGCGCAGAGGGTGGGTGCGGTTTGGGTGAGGGGGGGTACATCAGACTGCGAGGGACCATTTTCTGGTTTACAGGTTAAAAATAAATAGATCCAGTGCAGGAAGGTTTTCTTTGTTAACAGGGACTTTGGCACACTGGGGTGGGCTCTCAGTGTGCCACCTGTTGGGAAGGGGGGCTGTAGCCGATGGGGATTGGGCATCCTGTCAGCACATACTGCATATTTGGGGGGGACAAGAGCCAAGGGGAATGGGCACCCTCCCTCAGCACACAATGAATGGGGGACTTTTATACTGATGGGGAGGCTCCCCATCGCAAATGAACTGGGAGGGTATACTGACGGGGACTGGGCACCCTGTCGGCTTTCATGGGGGACTGTAAGAGGTGGACAGCGCTAGCTACCGCTGTTTGTTTATTAAACTGGGAGGGGGCATGATGACAGCCTGGGCTCAGCACGTTCACACTGCAAGCTACAGCAGTGTGAACACACAACCAGGAATGCAACAATGCAAGAATGCAACATCGAAGGACTGAGTCACGCCAGTACTGGTGCTGCTCTGTCCTTTGAAAAGTTGTCCAACTCTGCCTGAACAGCTGAAAGGGAGTCACCAGCAGCCTGCTGACTGATTCACCTGCCACTGACCTGCCCCCTTAAAATGGAGCTCTCCATTCGGCACACCCCTCTTATAGCAATGAGTGCATCTGCACCTGGGCACCATGACAAACTCAAAAAGGATTGTGCCTCTAAGATGATTTTAAATCAATAATTTATAAATTACAAGGTAGTGATGGGGGGGGGAGCGGAAGAAAATGAAGCTGTAAAGGGGATGGGGGTTAGGGGTTGTTATGAAATTAAGAAGCAATTCAAGTATTTATAGGGAAAGAACAAAGTGGCTTACCTACATAAATGAATTTAAAAGGACTACTAGTTAATATATTATCCATCCACAATATATTTAAGTTTATCTGTATTTTTAATGAAAGGGTTCTTAAATGTGAATGCACAGACATAAATTAAAAATTGCTATATTTATTGGTTCTATATACTGAGTATTATTTTACAGTGGGACAAAAGGAAGAGGGAGTGTGAGCGGATGTGTGGATGGAGTGTGTGGATGGGAGGGTCAGGAAGGGGTTCCAAACTTAAACAGTTATACATATGTACAGCTTAAAAAAATCTAAAGAAAGATAGTGATTAACATTTAACCTGATAACAAACCATAACATATTCTGAATGAAATAAAACATTATCACAGAGTCCCATTGAATCCTTTGTTCAAATGATTCATGTATTCAACAGAAAGTAGTCCAAATTAGATTTTCATTGTTGAATGCTGATTGGCAGAGCAACAGTTTCACCCATGATGTTATCCTAACGCAATCTCACAGGTAAAACTAGTGCCCACATAGCATCCTCCTTACAACCATAAACACATAAATGGATCCATTTTATAACTGCGGTAAGGCACTTCGGGTCATGTGCGGCTGGGTTAATATCACTTCTCAGGTGATTGAACGCACTCTGCCTGATGCCTCATACTTCACATTGCACATGAGGTATAACATTATCCCAGCATAACAGATGCCCTAGTGTGCTTTATAGTGTAACCATTTTATAATAATTGTTGTTTTTTATTGAAAAACTGTATATTACTGCCTTAGGATAGTTGGTTTTCAGCAGCTGGGTCGACTACAGAAC
The DNA here is from genome assembly GCA_016271365.2 of Neoceratodus forsteri. Classification (NCBI taxonomy): domain Eukaryota; kingdom Metazoa; phylum Chordata; order Ceratodontiformes; family Ceratodontidae; genus Neoceratodus; species Neoceratodus forsteri. The sequence goes on from CM057451.1 coordinate 103,793,961, forward strand.
TAGGAGGTAAAGTGACTTGCCCATGGTCACAATGTAAGTATTTGGCTTTATAAAATGGGCTTCTGTATCATTCAGAATCCCAGCAACTTCACTGGTCTAAGCACATTATCTAACCATTCAGTAATCTCTGGTATATAAACAGTTCATAACTAATCTGTCCTAGTCTACCCAGCAACAGTCTAGCTATTTATTTATTTATGGGATTTTGGTAAACAGGTACACCCACTGAGACCAATGGTCCCTTTTTCAGGGGTGACCAGGGATTAGTTACAAGCAATGTTTTCAAACAAATATATAACACCAATAAACTGATAATAGTACAAATACAGTAGCATACAGACAGAATACAAGGACAGTGAAATTTAGTTACAAACAAATTGTACAGCATCTTATAAGAGACAATGGCTTAATAAGTACAACAGTAAATAAGAATACACTAAATGAAAATAAAACAGTTTCCCATTAAAATAAAAACTTTTCAACTTTTAAAATAGCCCTGTAACATGGCATAGCATTGCTTAAAATAAATGCACTATTGGAGTTCATTCAAAGGCACTCAGTGTTTGTTTCCAAACTTACACATTCTACCTAGCAACAACCTAACTAATGGAAAAGAAAACCTTTTTCTATTAAAAAAAAAGCTTTTTCCATGTTATAAGTGCAATACGCAACTCCAGGCAGGGGCTAAATTGGACAGGAGCCCACAGGAACTCAGTTCTACCACCGCATTAGAAATCGTAAGACTGCTCCACCACCATCTCTGTCATCTCTCTTTCTCCATTGGCTACTATAGGTGAGTTCCACCACTTAGAAATGACAGTTCCACCACCACAAAATATACAGGTGAGTTCCCCCCACCTAAACATTTCCAGTTTAACCACAGTGCCTGGGCTTCTTGTGAATTAATGCACTTCTGAAGTACATTGAAAGTCACTTGACTGTTGACCTCATACCTTCCAGTTCACCAGTGGCATGCATTAATTCTCCAGAAATGCACACTCTGCTGTGGGTAATTCCTTATTTAGTGACGTTATAAATTGGAGTCTCCTGTTCCCAAGCAGGTGATCTAACCATTCGACCACACTGCTTTCATTAAAATGCTCTGAGATGGTTATTCTTCAACTGAATCTCCCTCAACTGATCCCCTTTAGTGACGTCAGCCCCAGGGAGTGGGTCAAGGATGCTGCACAAGCATCTTTTGTTTATATTATGGACAGGGGGTCACAAGATCTTCACCTATAGGTTGACAGACTTTGAGACTTAAGTAAGTAATAATGTCGTAATAACACTTTTAGTACACAATGCAAGGAGCCTGGCACATTAGGTGGGGGGATGTTTTGAGGGCTTTCCCCTTTAAAGTAAGTGTACCACCTTGGCACATTTTTACAGTTATTCTTGAAATATAATGAGGATATTATAATTACATTAATATAACAGCAGACCAACCTACAAAGATCAAATAATAGTCCAGAGACCATTCTCTAGGGTTGTGGCTGCACAATGAAGTTGCAAAGGAGCTGCCCCTGCAAATAGAGGTCCTGAGATTTCTGCCTTCGAGGTCTATCTTATTCAAGAAATCTTTGTTCCCGAGAGGTATTCAGAAAGATTGTTTTTGAAGTCCTCACCCATATGGAAGTGGGTGCTGGTGTGACTGTTTCAATTAGCATTGTCTGCTGACATGTGTCAGGGTGAATCAGAAGTACTGTCATTCTATTGCTGAGTCTGCACTATGGACGAGATATTCAACAGCTTTGCTTTCTACCCATCTCTTGTTAGTTGTCTAGCTGGAAGTTACAGACAGCAGTGCACATTTGGAAACACAGGAGACATTCCATGTGTCCAGGCCAATATTCTCTGTGTGAAATGGACTCTAATGTAATTGTTCATAATTAGGTTGGGATTTTCTTTTTCATTTGTTTATTTATTTGTCATTTTGACTAGGAAAAAAAAAGGCCCACTTGGCTGTGACAGCTCATTTCCAGCAGGGAAAGGGGATAAAATGGACCTTATTTACTGACAGGGCATATCTTGGCCAGGATACTAGGGAATATCTCTTACTCCTTCAATAAGCACCATGGGATCTTTAACTTCTAACTGGACCTTTCACTATATAAAGATTTTGTTCTTCCACCTAATGATAAAATACAACCAGTTCAGTTTATTATAAATTGTGGAAGTCTAAAAACATAGACACAGACAAATTGTTAGCAGAAAAGGATTACTTGGCACACCCAGTCTACCTAGATTTTCCATGTCTGTTCTGTCTCGGCAGACCCTGCCTGTTCCCTGTTGACTCTCTCCCTTACCAGCCTATTTACTGATATTCCCTAATGCCTATCACATGCATGTTTAAAGCCCTCAACTGTTTTCACTCGCACCACCTCTGCTGGCAGACAGTTCCATGCATCCACCACTCCTTCAGTGAAGTAGTACTTCCTCACATCCTTCATAACCCTCTTTCACAGCTTCATTGCATGCCCTTTTATCCTGGTACACTTCCTCATTTGAAAAAGACTCCCCTCATGCACCCTGTTCACCTCTGTGAGGTACTTGTAGGTCTCTGCCATGTCCCCCCCTCTACCTCCTCTCTTCTAGGGTGCACATATTGAGATCCCCTGTCTCTCTTTGTAGGGCTTTTGATGTAAACTTTGCACCATTTTAGTTGCCCTCCTCTGGACTGCTTCCACCCTGTCTATGTCTGAGATGTGGCCTCCAGAATTGGACTCAGCACTCCATGTGTCTTGCCAGTGACTTATACAGTGGTAACACCACCTCCCTCCTCCTGCTGGTCATATCTGTCCCTATGCACCCCAGCATCTCACTGGCCCTGACCACTGCCTTGTCACGCTGCCCACCACTTTGAGGTAATTAGATATGATGACCCAAAGGTATCTTTTCTGCATAGTGACCATTAGTACCTCCCTCCATTTTATACTCAGCTCTTGTGTTTCCGTGCCTTATGACATTAAACCACAGCTGCCATGCCCTCAACTGGTCCTCAAATTTCTAAGGTCCCTACTCATTCTCTCCAGCCCCTCCTGAGTACCCACCCTATTACAGATTTTGGTGTCATCTGTAAAAAAGACATACCTTCCCTTCTAGTTAATTTGCAGTGTGATTTATGAAGATATTGAAGAGGACTGATCCCAGTACTGAACCATGAAGCACTCCGCTGGCCACTCTCTTCCATCATTAAAGTGAGTGCCATTTACCACCACCTTCTGTCACCTATCTATTAACCAGTTTTTTACCCAGTTTACTACTTTAGATCCCACTCCTAGATTTCCCTATTTCTTTACCAGTCTCTCATGTGGCAGTGTTGAAAGTCTTGCTGAAGTCAAAGTAGACCACGTCTATTGCCCTTCCTTGATCTATTTTCCTGGACACCCAGTTGAAGAAATCAGTGAGATTTGTCTGGCATGCCCCCCAAGTGAATCCATGCTGCCTGGTCTTGTAACCAACTGGATTCAAGATACTCCACTTGTCTTTCCTTTAGCAGGATTTCCATTAGTTTCCCCACCTCTGATGTGAGACTCACCAGCCTATAGCTGCTAGCTTCCTCCCTGCTACTGCTGTTATGGAGTGGGACTATATCTACTCTCCTCCTGTCCTCTGGAACCACTCCTGCTTCCAGTGAGTTGTGAATAAGGGCATCAGTGATACAGAAAGCACCTCCCTGAGTTCCCTAAACACCTCTGAGTGTGTCTGGTCCGGTCTCATGGCCTTGTCCACCCTCAGATTTGCAAGTCCCTTCAGGACTCTTTCCTCTGAAAATGGACTTGTGTCCACCCCTCACCCCCAAAGTATGCTTGCTGTTCCTGGATGATCCACCCCCCTCTTCCTCCTCTATGAAGACTGAGCAGAAGTATATGTTCAGGATGTCTGCTTTTCCTTCTCTTCTGCACAGTTCCCATCTGCCATCCTCCTTATCCTTACTGTCCCTCCCCTTGTCTTCCTCTTCTTGCTAAAGTACCTGAAAAGAGTTGTATCCCCTTTTGCTACCCCTTTGGTGATCATTTCCTCTGTTTGTGCCTTTGTTCCCCTCATGACATTACCTGCTTCCCTCTTTATGGGGTATACCTCTCTATCCTCATCCCTCTGTGCTTCTTTGTACCTCCTGAATGCTACCTTTTTTTCCTTCACCTTTGTGGCCACTTCCTTAGAGCACTGTAAAGGCCTTTTTTTTTCCTGCTGCTTTTTCTCTCTTCCTTCACACAGAGTTGGTTGCCTTCATTATGCCCTCCCATTCATTTTCTCCACTGTTCCGCTACCCCTCCCTGGCAATCCAGCCCTGCTAGGCTGCTCCTGATGCAGTCTCCCATTTTATTAAAATCTGCCCTCCTAATGTCCAGGACCCTTATCTTTGTGTAGTTTGCCTCTGCACCTGTCTTGATGCTGAACCATGATGTATGGTGATCACTGGACCCCAGAGGACAACCCACTGTAATATCTACAATGCTGTCTCTGTTAGTAAGCAGCAGGTCCAGTATTGCTTCATCCCTAGTAGGTTCACAGACTATCTGCTGAGAGATGCCCCCTGCAGAGAGGCAAGGACGGCACTGCTTCTAACAAAAGTTGCAGCTGAAAGGCTCCAATCCATATCTGGCAGACTGAAGTCCCCAGCTAGCAGCACCTTTCCCTGTTTTGCCAGTATGCTGATGGCTCCCTCTAGTGCTTTATCCAACTCTTCTCCTGGTGTTGGAGGTCTGTATATCATCCCTATATGAACAGTGGCTCCAGCTCCTTTCTCCAGGGTGACTCACAGCACCTCCTGCCCTTCCTTTACCTCTAGGTTCCCTTGCACATCCATAGCCCTGATGCCCTCTGTCACATACAGAACAACCCATCCTTCTCTCCCTATCTCCTCTGAGCTGAGAGTAGCCTGGTATGTTCATGTTCCAGTCATGAACTACAGTGTCAGTGGCTCAGTAGGTAGCACACTCGCCTCTGAGGCCAGGAGATCAGAGGGCTGTGGGTTCAGTCCCCACATCTGGCACTTGGGTTAGTATCCCAGTACTGACACTGTAGTGCAGCATGAGAGGGGTGCTGCACTTCTGAGGTGCCGTTTTTCAGATGAGACGTTAAACCGAGGTCCCATCTGCCTGGATTGGTGGTAGTTCAGGTGGATGTTAAAGATCCCATGGCAGTTATCAAAAAGTGTAGGGGAATTTCCTTGGTGTCCTGGCCAAATTTCCCTCATTCACTAAAAATACCACCAACAGCTTAATCTGGTTCAAGGTCAGTTGGCATTCATCTGTATCCCCCCCCGGGTCGTGCCTGAAAATAGGCAGGATTTGTCTAGTGCACTTACCCGGTCAACAAAAACTAAATAAAATAAAATAAATAAATAAATTTCAGTGCCCTCTGACTCATTTATGGTCACCAGGTCCAAGCCCACCTCCACCATTAAGACCTCCAGGTCTGGAATTTTATTTCCAAGACTCCTTGCATTGGCACATGTGGTTCTTCAAACCTTTCTTTCTTTCTTTCTTCCTGCCTGTAACCCCCTTTTCTCCCACTTTTCTGCTGGTGCTGCTCCCCATAACTCCCCCGATCCCCATCTTGTCTTGTTACTCTTTCTTTGTTGTCTCATCTACACCTCACTTTCTGCCTCCCTTGTTCTTAACCCTTTTGTCCTACACCTTTACTTCACCTCCTTCATCTTGCATGCCTGCCTCCCCTCTGGCCCTCCCTCCTTGTTGCTTCAACCTGTGGAGGGGGCAGTTTATGCCTCCCTTGGTAATACAGCCTCCCCTCTTGGCTGGTTTAAATGCTCATCCAAATAACATTTAAACCTGCTACTGAGGATTATGGTCCCCTTCCCAGAAGGATGAAGGCTGCCATTTCTATTGAGGTCCATATCCTTCCAGGTTGGCCCCCAGTCCCCAATGAAGCTGAAACCCTCCTCCTTGCATCATGTCTTCAACCAACTGTTGAAGTTCCTGGTGTGGACTGCTGTATCCTACCCTTGGCTATACACAGGTAGTGTCTAGCTGAACATTACCATGCATGCTACCTGCTTAAGTCCCCTCTCCAGTTCCCAAGTTGTAGTTTTAAATAGATATATAAACTAAGTGCAACAGGAAAAAAATCATCTTTGCATTTATTCTGTTATCTGTCAGAGAGATCATGGAAATAACTAAGGGAGGTAGCACCATATCACAATCTTCATGGCTGCTCAGAAAACTGAGCGGCGGCAAGTCAGTACCTTGAGTTGGCACATCTACAGGAAGAGCCTGCATTACATTTCATTCTCAAGCTGAGTGACTATCACAATTGGAGCTACATTACTGAAACTGGGGCCAACAAGTGACTGATGAGCCAGCACAACATCACTGTCTTTATGGCCAGTCAGAGTGGGAGGCAGTGGCAATTGAAGATTTGCAGTCAGTGTTTCTGCAGGAGGCAGCATGCTTGATTGGAGCTGATGAATTGCTCAGGAGTTATGTCAGCTGATATTGAGTTTGCTGTCATTCTGATATCAGGCAGCAATGGTCTGCATTCTTAAATATCAGCTGCGGGAAGTTGCAAGGATGATGGTTGGAAGATTGGTGCGGGCCAGGTGCTGGCACATGGGGAAAAGTGGGGGTGCTGAAGTTCGAAAGGACACAGGGTAAAAATAATAGTTTCCCAAAGCAAAGGGGCACTTTGAATGCTCATGAGCAAAGGTGGGGGTGCTGCAGCATCCCCTCGCACCTAGGTTCCGGCACCTACCTGTTGTGGCCAGTGAGTTTGCAGTATCACTAACCAGTATTTCACTTGGTAAATTGTCCAGTTCATCAACTAGTATACTGTGTAGAAGCTCTGCTATGCTGGGAAGGTACCACAGTTACTGATATAAGAAAAAATGGAGTCTTTGTGAACATTAGCATTCTGATGCATGATCTGCATGTACTGCATGTGATACATGGGATAAGGTCAGCTGGGAGTTGGGCTGTGTGTACAGGCATGGGGTCATAAATTTGCTGACAAAAATATCATTGTCAAAAAATGCTAACCAGAAATGGTGAAACCAAAGACAGTGCTCAGCAAAACAGCAAGTGCTACCTTCAGCTGATTTGGCACAGCACAGAACACACACACTGCCCCATATTAAAATAACTAACTCTGGGAAGATGAAACATGGGGATAGGGGAAAAACCTTGGGGGGGGGGATTCTTGAGGGGTAAGGGACACAAGACAAAAAAAAAATAGATTGGAGACAAAAAGTACAGGACAGGAAATCGAACTTCATGAAACTGATACTCCACTCCCCACCTGTGGCTCTAACCTCTGAGCCACAGCAGCTGCTCTGCAGCACAACCTGAGGCTTTCACCCCTTTCCCTAAAAGCAATATAGCTACAGGAATAGGGGTAATTTACCTTTGCTATATTCTCCCTGTAGCTATTTTGCTTTTAGCAGTTTTGACCATGCTGTTTTTCCCGCACCATTTTTCGTTCAACATTATAACTTGGTACCAAGTGAATATTGTCAGATTTACACACTCCTAAAGTCCCAGGCTAACCAATGAGGGACAAACATTTTTTCTACTCATTTTATATAATGTACTGTATACAACTACATGTTCATCCAAAAAACACCCCTCAAAATGCATTTGGATCCTCAGTGTCCTTTCCTTTTGCAACTCTAGGCAGCACCATTCTAAGGGCTACTACCCCTACCTGTATGGCAATACACAGGTTGAGGGGCCTGAGTTCTAAGATCAGGTGCCTCCACCCACAGGAATGGTATTGGGGTAGCTTGACTGCTCTGGTATAGCCCTCTGGGACACTATAACCACCCACCAACCCTTCTAGTGGCCTAAGTAATAACACAATGATGCAGTCACCTTCAGTAGATAACAGTAATAATGTGCTCACACCCATTTCACTTACCACCAGGACTGGCTCTGCAGAAATTGCCCTGGAGACCTCCTGGAAAAAAAGTTAGCAACACAGGAATACAACCTTACCACTGTAACCCAACTAATAATATGCACACCAGCCAGGTTAAACATGAAGAAAGACAATCAGATTTATTTAGGAGCAGTGAACAAGGGAGGGGCATGAATCTAGCTGAGTGATTAGCAGTCTGATTCAAATCAGGATTGACCAGCATGCACTTTAAGCCCCAATTAGACAGTTCAACAACCCTTACCCAGGATGTCATGCAGGCTAGCCTGAAGTGTTGCATGAGGTGGCCAGCGTTGCAGTTGTTGTTAGGGCCCTTAAAGAAAGAAAAACAGTTAAGCATGCACACAACCCAATAATTTGCAATCCAAGTTGGATGGCTCTGTCCGTTGCAAGAACCCAGTAAAAGAAACAATTAGATGGTACTACAATGATTTTTACTTTCGTTACAGGAAGCTACTCTGATCTGTACCCATGCTACCAGGACCTGGAGGCAGTGCAGGCGAGATGTAGACCTCGTGGTGGTGATCAAGGATGCTGGGGGAGGCAGGGCCAATATGACTCACCTCCAGGTGGTTGCTACCTGCTCCATGGTGTTGGGCAGGGGGATGAATAACCAGGCTGATCTTTTGCCAAGAAGGTCTCTGATGCACAAGTGGCAGCCTAGGCTGAGATGACAGGGCCCAGGCAGGATGAACAGTTCTGGAAAAGTTTTTGATATTCTGCTGGACAAGCCTCCAACTGACGTAACTGATTCTACCATGGGGAACCAAATCACGACCCATGAAACACAATCAGCACATTTATAGCACTGACTTCTTTAAACAACAGTTCAGATACCATCTGGTTGCAAACTGACAGCTTAACTGCACAAACCTTCCGATTCGAGAGTAGTGCTCTCATAAGCTGAGCTGATCACTTCTGGAGCAAGTCTTTGGTCCAAATCACAAGTTGCAATGACACTTCTTTTCTTCTGCCACAGTTCCAAGGCTAGAAATTGGATAGGTCTGACTTCTGCAATAGGCAGTTCGAACTACTGGAGAATGTGGCAGGAAGGCCAGCAAAACCTCTTCCCACAACTCCCCTACGCTCCTTCTGGGAGCAGTTGCTTGAAAGCTCGAGCTGTTCACTCTTCAACCTCCAACTCTAACTGATCCCTGCTTCAGGCAGTTCTAGGCATTTCCCTTGTAATCCAAAAGGTTCTGTTGGCTGAGGGAACTGTCTGTCACAGTAAGGGCTTCCCCTCCAGGTCCATTTAGGCGCCAACACTTAAAACTACAAAAACTACAGAATTCCTTCCCACAAGACCCTTAGGGACAGGATCCATTTTAAGTCCCCAGCAGTTCGATTGGTCCAAATACTGGAAGACCAGGACCTAACATGGTGGTTCCCATTCAAATGTTTGAGCTGCAATAAAAGCAGATTAGACAAACTTTCTTTATCTTTACTATAACAGCAAATAAGCAATAAACAATCGCAGTTCCTATTAGCGCTCCCTCTGCCAAATAGCTACTGCAGAATGACACAAAATAACATACAGTCTGGTCGATCACAAGCCTTAAATCACTCGGACCCAGCCCAGACTAATTTCTAAACACAGATTAGCTATGCTCTTAAAGAGACAGGCACGGAGGCTCTCTAGGGCCCTCTCACACAAATAGATAAACTACTTAAGACAGGACACCAACCTGAGAGGGGGCATTAAGGAGCCCAGAAAGACATTATAGTAAAACCCAATCTGTAGGGGGGTTACACTTTCATGAACTAGCAGCTACTAATGTAAAAAGTCCCATGAGGGAGGCTTTCCCAATGAAGTTCAGAATAAATATCAACTACAATAATAGGAGACTCCACTGGAGAAGATTCTAAACTAAGGCACTGGTAAAAAAAGTACATTACTGACTAGCTCTAATTGTTTTTATCTCTGCAACCAGCTTCTGCATTTTTTGCATTAAATAAAAGCTCAAGCAGCTGCCAAATTTCCTTCTTAGAGGGGATTTGTAAAGTTTAAACTACTGGGTAAGCATTAGCCAAAAATCAAAAGGGTCACTACTGGGTCCCTTGATTCTTTTGAGCTGCTGTTGATTTGAGGCGATACAGAAGATCTTGAAGTAGTGAAAAGATTGATTATATCTGTCATACTAAGCCAATACATCTTAATTCTGATGGCATCTGCTTTCTGTTGAGTAGATTTAGAACAAAAGGCTCTTGGCACAGTATGTGAGACTCTATGCTCATTTCTCCAGCAACAGATTTTTGCTTGTTAAAAAGGCAGCCACGCTGGCATTCCTTGTAGATCTGTGAACAGGAATCCAGAAACAGTTCTCTTAATGCATAAAAAAAATGAAAGTGTCAGCAGATAAAGGCTTATCAGCCCATCTAATCTGTCCAAGCATGTCTAGTTATGGGACTGTCACCTCTTTCAGTTCTCATTTCTTTGCCTCCCTCCCACAACTGCTCCCATGCACACTTTTGCTATGCAATACAGGGAGGTAATGCATAGCCTGCTCTACCCCAGCTAAATAAAATCTCAGCATTGTTGGATTAGAACTTCAGCTGGCTTGTTCACTGTGTGCCTTGCCAAGTAGCACCAGTAATAATAGTGTTTCACTTGTTGATAAAGACAGTAGGGCTGATAATCCTATTTTTTTCATTCTGAGGGAAATACTCTCTCTCCCCCCCCTCATTCTTTCCATAGCCACCCCCCACCACTGCTACCACTCATACCACACCTTGTCCACAGGAATGTAACTGAATGACTGAATTTTGAATTTGAATTGTATTTATATTTATCCAGGATATGGTCACTAGGCAAGTCTGTTCTCAGGACTGTCCTGCTTAGAAAAAACATTGCAGCTACATTATAATGTATACATTTGATATATAACAATATACAAAAGTTTAACATGAATAAATAATTCCAGATTAATGGCACTCACATTTAAAACTGCACCAGTCCATAACTGCATTCCTAAACCTACTGTAGGTGGGTAAATTTATTAATTGAAGAGGGACCAAGTTACAAAAGGAGGTAGCCAGTAAATTAAAAGTTAATTTTCCAAATCTTGTTTTTATTCTTGAGACTTTAAATCCTCTCCCCATTACATTCTTGAGATTGTGTTGGGTATTATTTATAACTAGTTTTTCATACAAGTATGGTAGTATGAAGCCTTTTAACATACCTTGTATAGAAAGCCATAAAGGAGTCTATCTCTCCTTTTACTTAAGGATATCCAGTTTAGTTCTAAAAAGTTGTACAATGAAGGGAGTTAATTAATGGTCCTGAAACCCCCTAATACAATCTGGCTAAGTTTTTGCAGATCATGTTTACTAGTCCATCTACAGTATATACAACACTGCCATAATCCATCATGGGTAGTACTGTAGCAGTAACAATTTTGGTTCTCATTTCCCTGGATAAGCTACCCTTCTATCTGCATAAGGCACCCAACTTTTGGGCAATCTCAGCATGTCTTATCAATGTGGAGTGTATAATTTTAACTCCTCATCAATCCATAATTGAAGATACATATATGGACTTTCTTGTTCCATTTTGCCACATTTTTTGAATAGATCTTGGTTCCATCAGGCCCTTCCTCACAACTTGCCTTCTTAGGTTTTAAGGCTATTACTTTATTTTATTTTATTTTATGTTAATAATAAGTTTATTTTGCACTAACCAATGTTCCAAAGTTTGCAAATCTGGTCAATTCTTGATTAGCCTGGTACAAGTTTGGGGCTGAACTCACTAAAACCATGTCATCAGCATACATTTTTACTATGGATGGTGTAATAGTGTTTGGGAGGCTGTAATGTCAAACATTATTGGTCCCAGGATGGAGCACTGGGGCACGCCTTGCTTTTCAAATAGTTGCTCCTGAACTGCAACTTGTTGTTCTGAAGCCTGGCTCACACCCTTGCCCAGAAATCATTAACAGAATGTTGAGGTCCACCATGTCAAACACTCTTATTAGATCCACTGATACCATCCCCAAATGGTCCTTATATTCCTGGGCATGGGAGATGGTATCTGTAATGTCCAACAAGGCTGTCTGTGTGGAATGTAGTGGCCTGAAGTCTGAGTGCTGTGGACAGAGTAGCGAGTGCTCTGTTAAAAACTCAGACAACTGTTTTTGAATTTCCTTCTTATTTTTGATAATGGAGAAGAAGAGCAGTTGGACAATAGTTATTGGTTAATGTTGAATCTCCCCCTTTGAAAATCAGGGTTATTTTAGCTTTCTTCCAAGCCCATGGATAGATTCCCCACATAGACTCATGTTGAAGATATTGGCCAAAGGCCAATTAACTCCTTGGAGCATAATGCTTTTTACATGGCTGGTTCCATGTTTTCTGTCACCTGTTTTCCCTTCAGCTGTGGTTTTGTCCATTCCACCCCCCAATAGACCTTAGATTCTGATTTTTTTTCCTTTTGAGACCCTGGTAACACTGCTTTGTATGTATCAGTGTGATTTTGGAGGTGAAGCTGAATGCACTTTGTTAATTAAATATGATGTGTGTTATCAATACAGTGTTACAATTAGAGATGCAGTGAAGTTTTAATCCCCTAGTGAAGTATGGGAGAAGTAGCCCACTCCACATTCGTGTTGGACTACACAAAGTCCCCACTAAAATTAGCTACTTTGCCTTTAATGACTTCACATTACTTTGCATTACAATTAGGCAAGGTAAAGTCACTAAGAAACAAACAGCCCACTGATCAGTGATCACATGGCTGACTGTCTCTGCAGGTCTGCAGGTCACATGAACCCCTCAATCTTTGAACCATAACGGTGGTTTGAAAATCCTCTGTGTGCTACAGCTCAGCCACATCTGCAGGGTACTAGCCCTGATTTTGAATTCGGTGCAAGTGAAAGGTGATCTCCATGTGGCCCACACTATCTCCTGCTGATCACGTCTCTAGCTGCTGTATTCCCTCCATCTCTCTAGTTGAATTTTTGTGCCATGGTTTAATAATCTGTTTGATCCTTACAGTCATTTAAGCACTGAATTGATTTTAGAAGTGAATTTGAGCCTTGACTATGTAAATCCTTTTCCTATTCTCTGCCCCTGCACATCTCTGTCTCTCCTCCCACCCCCTAACAGCCTGCCATGCTTCTGTCCCTCTTCTTTTGTCCTCTTTGTTCTGATGCTACAAGCCTTCCCCTTTCTGTCTTTAAAAAAGCCTTTTTCTACTTCTTTTTCAGGGATCCAGGTAGCCTTGATCAGGCCAGGAACCCCTCAATTTTCAAACCATAACAGTGGTTCGAAAATCCTCTGTCTGCTACAGCTCAGCCGAATCTGCAAGATACTAGCCCTGACTTTGAATTTGGTGCCAGTGAAAGCTTATCTCCAAGTGGCCCACACTATCTCCTCCTGATCACGTGTCTAGCTACTATGTTCCCTCTGTCACTCTACTTTTTTTTTTGTGTCAAGTTTCCCATTAGCAGATTATAAAGATCTGCCACTAGATGCACCTTAGTTTTTTTTTTTGCAGCATGACTGAAGTAAGAGGATCTTTCATTGTTAACTATACACCCCTCTTAATCACTTTTCACTACCCATATTCCTTTGGTGATATGGCACTTATTATTACTAATATATGTATGAATTTCTAGCCTGTTAGCGGGAAGCTTGAAATTGTACCATTTCACTGCCTGTATTGTTTAGACTTGCTAAAGATTCATAGGCTATAGTGTTTGCTAGAGTTTTAGAAAATATTTCTCAGTCCTAACTGCCTGCTGGCAGGTGCCGCTCAGCGCTTTTCCCTCTGCTCTAACCTGTGACTGCTTCTAAGCCTCTATCACTCACCCTGCCTGAACCTGTGCTCACTCTGACCCTTCTCAACTGATCAGGCCTCTGCCTCTCAGAAAGTGGTGCTGATTTACACCCTGCCCCTTTCACAACCCCTCCCTGCTCTCTCTAACTGACCTCACAGTCTCATTTGCCTAATCCCCCTATTGTCTTTCTGGTCCCAGTCCCTTGCTGGTTGGCTGCCACCACCAGCCCCCACCCAGCTGCTTGACTCCTACTACCTCTTATACTCTAGCCGTAATACTTGACCACTATCCAATATCCATTGATACACAGTAGATAGACTTATGCAAAACAAATATTAATGCCTATATCGCTGCGGGCCAGCCTGACTAAGATTCAATCCCATGAAGCTGGACATTACTCTCTCTATTAGATTTATCATGGGGGGGATTGTGGATTCTCTTTATACTCCTCCTTTATCCAGATACTTGCGGACAATGCCACCAATATCATCATGCCCTGATAGAAGACTGGAGGCTGTTGTTACACAATGATGATATTCCGTCTGATGCGGATCAACTTGCACACATTCATAACTTCCCACAGTATCAGAGGAGCCCTTGGCTAATTTTCTATGGTGAGACACATTCGGACTCTTTACGACCTGAAATACAGCCACCCTCCCCTGCCGTTGAATCTTCACTGCTACTCTTGGTCAGAGTCTTAGTCTCTGCTATCCTAGGAGGACAAAGCATCCCACCTAGACATGGTAGAACACCAACAGAGAGCCCAAGAAAGCAGGAAAAAGCAATAACCTACAAATTATCCCTTGCTGCAACCACAAAGCTTCTGCTCCTGCTATTTCTATGCTCTGGCAATATGGAACTTAATCCAGGCCCCACAGAAGCTGTTGCAGCGCCATCCGACTTTCCCAAACATAAAGGGTTAAGCTTCCTCCACATCAATGCATGCAGTCTACTTAAAAAGATCACTATGATCCAAGCTTGGGTAATCCACACCATACCAAATACCTTGGTGGTTTCTGAGACATGGCTTAGATCTTCTACAGCGACAGCGATGTCAATCTACTCAACTACCAAATATTCAGAGCTGATAGACAAACTTGGGGGGGGGTGTAGCTATTTATGTGAAGAACAGCCTAGCAGCGACTTGCCTTACATCAACATCTGTAGCACACAAGTTTGAATGCATATCCCTCAAAGTGGTAATCTCACATACCACATCATTACAGGTAATAGGCTGTTATAGACCACCTACTGCCAGCCTCAATTTGCTATCACACTTAGGAGATATAATTGAAAAGGGACCCCTAGAAACTGTTATCTTAGGAGACCTTAACCTAAATTGGCTATCCAAGGCTGCTACTCCACTCCTATCCTTCTGTGACGCCCATGGTTTAACACAGCTCATCAGAGAGCCGACCAGAATTAACAAAAAGACCCCAAGTAATAGTACACTCCTAGACATTATTCTGGTGAGCAAGCCCCATTTTTCTCCTATGCTGGCATCTTCTTCAATGACATCAGCGACCACTGCTTTATTACCTATATAAGGACAACCAACAAAACCATTTCCCCTTCTAAATTCTCAGCCAGAAGATCAAAATAGAACTTTGACTTACATGCATACTTAGAAGATATGAAGCACTTGACGCTCTGACAAGAATTCTACTTGGCAAAAACAGTAGATGCAGCCTACAATGTTCTTAAAGACATAATCATAGGAGCCTTAAACAAATTTGCACCCCTATCTAAAGTGCGAATAAGAAACAAATCCTGTCGCTGGTTCACTCCAGACCTGAAAATTGCACTCCTAGAGAGAGAGACAATCTATGGAAAAAGCGTGAAAAACAAAGTCTCAGTCAGATTGGGGCTAGTTCAGAAAGGCTAGGAATTTATGTACCAAAAAGATCAGAGAAGCAAAGGCAACTTACTATCGCACCGAGCTAGACTCTTCTTCCCATAACCCTGCCAAATTCTGGAATACTATCAAGGACATGTCTGGACACACACCTAGCAATTCACTCCCAGCTAAGATATTGTCCGGGACAACCATTATCAATGACAGACTGGAAATCCTAGAGTCTTTCAACAATCATTTCACAACTGCAGGATTGGCATTCGACAACTCGCCAGCAAATTTAATACGTTCCCAGTTAGGCATACAACTTTGTGAAACCCCAGTGACAGACTCCAGTTTCTCATTCCAACCAGCCACACTGAAACAAGTGGAAGACTTGCTGTGGCATCCAGACATCAAGAAAAGTGCAGGAGTGGTCTCCCTTGACATCTACTTCCTGAAGGTTGCCATTCGTGTATTAGCGGTACTGATAACACATCTGTTTAACCTTTCATTACTGCTAGGGAATATCCCAACAATCTGGAAAACTGCACAGGTCATTCCACTATTTAAATCAGGAGATCCTTGTGACCTCAACAATTACAGACCAATCTCTATCCTCCCTGTACTATCTAAACTGATGGAAAAGATTGTAAGTTCTCAACTGAAAGCCTACCTAGAATCAACTAATCTCCTAAACCCCGTGCAATCTGGTTTCAGGGCCAAACATAGCACCATTACGGCCCTAGCAAAAGTAACCAATGACTGGCAATCAGAATTGGATAAGAAAAATTGTACCTGTGCCGTATTCTTGGATCTAAGTAAGGCATTTGACACAGTTGACCACGACCTGCTCCTTACATCCCTGAAATCCATAAGTCTGGACACACTCTCCTTGCATTGGTTCAATAACTACCTTACTGGACAACTCCAGAAGGTTAAGGCTGAAGGCGATCTCTCCCCTCTTAAGCCATTGCAAAGAGGCGTACCACAGGGATCCATCCTCAGTCCTATTCTTTTCGCTATCTATATCGATAACATCGATATTAATATCGCCAAGGCCACTGTACACCTATTTGCCAATGATGTGGTGCTTTATGTCAGTAACCCTTCACCAGAGGCAGCTTACAAAGATCTACAAACTGACTTCAATCTACTCCAATGCCAACTTCTAAGCAAAAAACCTTTGCTCAATGCAAAAACAAAAGCAATGTTTTTCTCTCCTTACATGCATGCAGGACATCCAGCATCACGCACACTCCCACACATATCCACTATACTAGGTGACAATCTTGAATTTGTATCCAGAGTTAAGTACCTGGGAGTCTGGCTCAACAATAGGCTCTCCTTCATTGAACATATGGAAGAGGTATTAAAAAAACTCTGTCAGAGACTTGGCCTCTATTTTAGAATCAAACACCTCCTCACAAGCTATGCTAAGCTACCACTGGTACAGACCACCTTTCTTTCTATAATTGACTATGCTGACTTCTGATATAGTCACTGCCCTGCCTCCCACTTGGGTACACTGGATACACTCTATCACAGGGCACTGGGGTTTATCACAGGACTACCATATGACACCCATCATTGCTCTCTATATGCAGCAGTTGGATGGACGTCACTCCAATTCAGAAGGGACAGAAATGCAGCTTTATGGACATTCAGAGTCATATCCAAGCAATTACCACAATATATCTTGGACTGCCTCACACTAACCCCTATAAGCAAATATGCCCTGAGAAGCTACTCCTCCATCCTGCTTAAAGTGCCCAAAGTCAATACCCGTTTTGGAACCTTTGGCACCTACACCCCAAATAGAGTCCTTATTAAGCAAACTTGCACTGTCTTACTCCACCCCTGTCTATGTTGCAGGTTCCTACTGTACCCCTAGTACCCCCCTGCCCAGTGTCCTAGACCACCTGGCCACTTTAAAGTCTACTGCCACAGCTGGTGAGCTCCATATCCTTGATGATTTCAATTTCAACTGGCTAGCCAAAGACTGTACCAAACTATGCACCAAAATAACCACCCTAAACCTCTTCCAGTTAATCTCCCAACCAACCCAGCTAAACCCAAAAATGCCAAACCACTCCCTCTTGAACTGGGCCCTCACTTCCCACCCACACAGGATTATTAATGCTGGTCTCCTTCCTGACTCCCTAAGTGATATACATGGTCAGAAAAGTGCACAGATCCGCAAAACCTCCCTCTAGGATGATTCTCATGAGATCTTACAAATCTCTATTTCTACCTGCTCTCCTGAATGACCTGGCTCATATTGACTGGTCCTTTATACCAAAGGCACTCTCAATTGACTACGTGTACGAAACATCTAAGACCAGATTTCTTGCAGTATGGGATAATCATGCCCTGCTAAGAAGCACATGAGTAAGGGGCTCCCACCTTCCTTGGGTCTCCGCCAATCTCATTAGCAGCTGCCGTACCAGGAATCAGGCATGGAGTAAACATAAATTAACATGCTCCCAAGAATCCCTACAAAGATACTATACCCTCCATAATTCCTGCACCAAATTGATTTGTTGGGCCAAAAAGAACTACTTCACGTCAGCTCTGAACTCTAAGTGTAACCATCCCCCAATTTTTGGAAAACTCACAAATCCCTCCTCTCCCTTCCTATCCAACCACCAACCCTGACCCTATCCATCCTAGGCTCCACCGTCACTGACCCAGGTGAAGTAGCCTCTGCCTTCAATACCTTCTTCACTAGCTGTGCAGCGTCTCTCCTACCCAGTCGCCCGCCCACCCCATGCACACCAAGTACCCCACCGAAATCTCAGAACTCCACACACGCCACCAGTTTCTCTTTCCATCCAGTAACCCTGGCTGAAGTGCTACAAGCACTGAGCTCACTCAACCCCAACAAAGGCAAATGCCCCTCAGGCCTGGACGCCAAATTACTTCACTTATCTGCCCCCGCCATAGCCGCTCCATTAGCCTACTTTCTCAACCTCTCCTTCTCCATGGCCAAAATACCAGCCATATGGAAGCAGGTGACTGTTATCCCCCTTCCTAAGGGCGGCGTCCCCTCCATGCCCAGAAATTACTGCCCCATCTCCCTTCTCCCAATTCTGGCCAAAATTCAGGAACTCCTTGCACTTACCCAACTTTACCACTACCTAGACACATCCTTTTTCTTCGCCCCCTATCAGTCTGGTTTCTGCAAGTCTCACTCTACCATCACCTCCCTATTAAGAATCACCGATGACATCCTTTCAGGAATGGACAAAGGGCATATCACCTCGGCCATTTTCATAGACCTGGCCAAGGCCTTCGACACCATCTCCCACCCTAAGCTACTAGCCAAACTAAATGATGCTGGCCTCTCCAGCCATGCCACTAGATGGTTCCATGCCTACCTGGTAGGCCGACACCAATCGGTGAAAATTGGCCCTCACATATCTTCCCCCCTTCCAGTCACTATGGGGGTTCCCCAAGGCTCAGTCCTAGGCCCTCTGCTTTTTTCAATATTCCTAAATGACCTCCCGCAGGCCTGCACACTCTCATCTATCCAAATGTATGCGGATGACACCGTACTGTACGCCTCAGGCCCTTCCACTGGAGAAGTGTTCAATGTGCTTCAGCGGGACTCCAATGCCATACAGAAATTGTTCCAGTCCAACCAGCTATTCCTAAATATGAAAAAAAAGTCTTGCTTACTTTCAGATCACAACCACAGCTCTCCCGCCTAGTTTCACACCCCTCCTTCCTAACCTTAGATGGGGCCCCCCCTTGATTCCTGCACCTCATTCAGATACTTGGCAGTCTGGCTTGACCAATACCTGGATTTCTCCACCCATAACAATTCATTACACAAAAAGCTACACCCAAAACTTGGTGCTCTATATCACAACAACAAGGATTGCATGCCCAAGCAAGTCTGGAGGAAAATTGTTCATAAAAAGATTCTCCCACTACTTGACTACGGTGACATGGTATATGGCACCGCACCCTTATCTAACCTGGCCAGCCTGGACACACTTTATCACTCCTTCTGTCATTTCATCCTGGATTGCCCACCGTTGACCCACCACTGCGACCTGTACAGGGACCTTGCCCTGCCCTCACTCACAACTCGCAGACAGATCCACTGCTCCATGCCCAAACTATCGAATGACTTGCCTGCAGACATCAGACACTCCACGAACCCCAGACATCTCAACTCACTCCTCCATGCACACTTCACCGCCACTTGCACATGCTCTCGGAAACCAAATATACATGCCTGCATGCCCTCTGGTTCCTGCTACCCAATAGTTATGCCATAATCAGCTGCTACACTATAGGGTCCTAAAAGTTAATTGATGTCTGTTCTTTATGCTGAAGATAATGCACAACTATGTAAAAACCTAGCATCCTCAATGTCATTGTTCTTCAGCCCTCTGGTTGTATATTCTGTACACTTTTGTAAATCCTGTACTGCATGTAATAGTCATCCTATGTTCCCCTATACCCCAATCTCCCCCAGGTCGTGTCTGGAAACGAGTGGTTCTCTGCTCAGTACACCTGCCTGGTTAAACTCTTAAATAAATAAATAAAAGAACAGCCATTAGCTTCATGTTGCCCTCCCTATGGAACAAACTGCAGAAAGTCCCAAAACTGAGTATACCTATATCCATTACGTCCTTCAAAACCCTGTACTCAAAGCTTATTAAAGAGCAATGCAATTGCTTTCGACAGCACTAGGGTGACTTATGCCCCTCTATCCAATTGTATCCTAGTCCCTCCCACTAATTGTCCATATGCTCTGCAATCCTACCATACTCCATCCACGATAATACCTTTTTTGTCCACCCTTTCTGGCCTGTGGTTGTCCTTCCTTCCCCTATATCTCTTCACCCCATCACTATCTGTTCTCACTCTCCCCTTCCCTCCCTCCCTCCACACTGCCCACTTCCCTCCCCTCTCCCTTTGCTCCCCCAGCTGATGCCCACCACCCACCTCCTACCCAGATCTTACATTGACCGCTTCCCTTGCCATCTGACAAATCCCCCTACTTAATCATGTATGTTAGTTATTAACAACACTGCCTCTTTGCTGTATTGCATTATTCTGTTGATGACCTTAGACATATGTAAAGATGTAAATATGAATTAATAACATTATGTAAATATGAGAATATATGTTAATGTCTCATGACCTTTCATACATGCATGTGGGTACTTCGTATTGATTTGTATATACTTATCCTCCATGTACATTGTATCTTCTTCCATGTACTGCACTATGCCTATGTAATTTTGCCCTGACCTAACCAGGTCCATCTTGCAAATGAGCACTGCTCAATGATGTCCACCTGGATAAATAAAGATTTGATTGATTGATTACTATCCAGAATACTTTGCCCTGAACTAACCCATTCTGACTCCACAGCCATTGCAACTATGTCCCACTTGACACTTGGGACTGTAGGGGGCATCTTCCTACTCATCCTAATATCAGTCGAAGGCCCATCCGGCAGACTGCTCCCGCAATCCGCACAGCCCAACTTTGAGATGACAGTGCTAAATGTATATGGCACGATCATATCCTGTAATAAATGTGCCTTCACCATGCACAAGGATTATATACCATGGACCCAAGGACTTCAGCTGAAGGACCCCTTCCTGGTGGCCTTCTTCCCAGGTTTTGTGATGCACTTTAGCACCATGAAAGTGCCAGTATCCAGCAAGAGAAAAAGGGGTCAGAATAACGAGCTCTTATTAAACCATCTCACCCACCAGGTTCTTCTCCTTCTCCTGCTCTCAGAAAATGTGCACCCAAACTGAGGCCCACCACCACACTGTGTAAACCAGTCCCATAACACAGCAGAACTCACTCTTGCCTCCATAAATATCTTCAATTTACTCCCAAAGATGGACAGCTTGAAAGTACAGGTCACATAACCCAGACATACTCTCTATAGTAGAGTCTTGGCTCTCCCCCAAGGTACTGGACTCTGCTATCACACTGTCCGGATACACCCTGTTCAGGCAGGACCAACTCTCAAAAAGAGGTGGAGGCTGTGTCCTATACATTAGGGATCTCCTTCAAGGTTACATACTTCCCACACCCACCAGTGCTGACAACATCCAAGTTCTGACTGTAAAACTTCTGCAGGGACCCCATAACAGGACACTGATGGTTCTCTCTGTCTACATCCCACCAAAACTAACCACGGCTGGCACCAGTGACCTGATGGACCATGTGGGCACCCTGAGCCTAAACACAGAAATCGTGATGCTGGGAGATTTCAATATCAGCTGGCTCTCCTCCTCTGCTGCCTCAATCAAGGCCACCTTACCTGTGGTCCACTTCTATCAAATAGTTGAGACAGCAACCAGAGTTAATTAAAAAACTGGGACCAGCACCCTCCTGGACTGGGTTCTTACCAATCGACCTGCCCACATCACCAATACTGCTGTTCTCCCTGATACACTGAGTGACTACTCCCCTGTCACCTGTACTTGGTCCTACAACTACTGCAAACCACCTCCGAGAATGATTACACAAAGTGTTCTACTAAAAGATCACCTTGCTCTGCTAAAAGCGGAGCTTCAGGGCATTGACTGGACTGACATCAATGAGGCCAATGACGTAGACATGGCCCTTGACCACTTCATAAAGACATTCAACACCGTCTGTGACAAGCATGCCCCAGTAAAGACAAGGAAAATAAAAAAGCATTGAGGTCCCTGGATCACCGCAGACCTACTGGATCAGCTCAATGCCAGAGATCTCCTCTGGCAGCTCGCGAGAGTGCACGGTACTACCACTAACATCCAAAGGTACAAACAAGCCCAAAATAAGTTCACAAAAGCCATCTGATATACCAAAAGTGCATTCTACAAGGAAGCCTTCTCCAGCTCCTGGAACAACAGCAAGTCATTCTGGGATAATTTAAATTACATAAGCGACAAAGAACCCAAAAATGCCCCATCAATGCCCATGGTTGATGGTGCACTATCCTTAGACCAACAGCGAATTGCCAATGCACTTGATGCATTCACAGACCTCAGCAGTGTACTACCAGCAGACTACTTTAATCCCTTAATCCTGACTGACCCTAACACAGTCCAGCAACCACCTCCAACAGACCGGTCTTCTGTTTCAAGATAATCTCTGAATCTGAAGCAAGAAAGTGCCTTGTGAGAGCTCTGGAAAAATCAAGACAAAGTGGAGATACCCTGGATCTTAAGTTCATCAGCGTGGCACTTGAGGAAGTCCTCGGCCCTCTCTTTAAGATTATCAACCTCTCCCTCTGCCACTCCAAGTTCCCCCTGCGATGGAAATCGGCATCAGTAACCCCTGTGCACAAAGGAGGTGATTGGACTCTACACAACAGCTACAGATCTACCTCCATACTCCCCCCCTCCAAAGCTCTACAGTGGATTGTAGCAGATCAGCTTGTTGAGTATCTGAACCATTACCAACTCCTCTGTCCTGAGCAACATGGCTTTCGGCCAGGTCACAGTATCATCACAGCATTACTGGAATTCACAGGTCACATCCACCACTCCCTAGACCAAGGCCTTCTGGTAGGAGCAACATTTATTGACCTATCAAAAGCTTTTGATGTGGTGCACAGTGAGCCCCTTCTGAATCAGTTGTCTGCTATTGGGCTCTCTCCAGAATCTGTTTCACGGTTCAACAGCTACCTTCACAATCGATTGCAAAAAGTCAGGCTAGGAGATGCCACCTCTGTTAGCAGTCCTGTCTGCTCCAGGGTCCCACAGGGGTCAATTCTGGGGCCCCTACTATTTAGTCTTTTCCTAAACCAACTGCCGGCCTCCTGTCTGACCCAGATGCTCCTTTATGCAGACGATGCAGTTATCTTCACCAGAAACTCCCATCCAGAACAACTGACAACAGAACTCCAAAGGGGATTCTCATCCTCAGAGAAATGGTTTAAGGAGCATAGACTAATCATGAATTGTGAAAAAAACAATGGACAATGTTGTACTCCAGCACCCAGAGTACGTTCAAAGCATTACCCCTTGAGATCAGAAATGAAAGCGGTGACACCCTGGAGCAAGTCCAGTTTTTCAGATAGCTGGATATTACAATAGGCTCCACTCTGTCTTATGTCCAGCACATTGATAACACTGCAAAAGCTATAAATACAAGAATGGGTATTCTTTACTGCCACAAGCACTGCTTAACCTATTAGGCATTGAATCTGGCCATCAACAGCTCAATAGTCTCCCTTGTCAATTATGGACTGGCTATCTATGGATCGGCAACTGATACCACCTTACAATACATTTCCATCATGCTTAATAAGACGTATCACCTTCTAACTGGTGCTACAAGACTCACGCACACCTGTGACCTCTACTCACAGGCCGGTTGGCTCCAACTAAAGGAAGGAATAAGATACCAATCTTGCCTCCTTGCCAAGAAATGTTCTTTCAATCTACTACTGGCAGGGTCCAGAAACTCCTAACCATGCACTCAAGCTCCTGTTTCACTAAGAACTCCACCACCCAGATCTACAAAATTTCTAGACTCCGCCCTGTCTTGGCACAACGTGCATTCTGCTGCCGTGCTCCTCACTGGGCCAATGTCTTACCACCTGTCATTTCTGGTGCTGCAACTCTTGGTGTTTTCAAATACAAACTATGACAGCACCTTATCCCAATCAGCAGCTGTGGCTGCCTTCACTAACACTCCTTCTGTGCCTCAAGGGCACCCTAGCACTTTTATCTCATGTCTAACCTACTCGTCTGACGTGACCTATCCTTAGCACTTCAGGTCACCACCCTACCTCACAACCTTTGCTACCTCTACCCCACCCATTATCTATACTCCCCACACTCCCTACCCACCATCTAGCACCATTACCACTATCCTCCTACTATCATCTCCTCTCATGCAACCCAGTAGGGTGCCCTAACTTTGACTCAGACAAATTACTTGCTGCCTGTGATCCTAAATTTGGTGTGTTCACTATAGGAACTCTGTCTAAAAATGTACTACTGTATTACTGTATCTTACTGTTACCCTGTCTAAAACATGGACTACTCTTTTGATGTACCTTTGTCCTTGTAACTGATGTGGAACCCATAAATGAACAACAGCTCACGGGTGTAATCCAAGAACTCAATAAATAAACATGATTCAGGGACCCAGTTCAATAGGCACTGGCAGGAAGTCAGTGTTTTACTTTCACTTTCTCTAGTGAAAAGAGTTTGCAGTCCAGGTAGTTCTGCAGTGTGCAGTCTGACTGTGTTCTGGAGTGTTTTGGATCTCAAAAAAAAGCTATAGTTCTTTTTTTGTGTGTTAAATCTTTGTGTATTTAGTTGTTGAAGTCCTTCAGGAAAGTTTTATTTAATCAGAAAGGCTTTTTTTTTGTGTAGTTATTTTTAAGTACTGTACTTTATTTTACTAGTACTTGTACTAGTGTGTTTGTTTGTTTATTTATTTTCTTGATAGAGTGTGGACGTGGTAGCCAAGTGGCGTCCATCGTGGGCCACGAATGTGGGGCGGCCACCCAGTTAGATTAAATTGGCAGGCTTTGGGTACCCCACCTGCAGCCACAGTGAGCCCGGCAGCTGTGGTTGTCATCCAGGAGCAGCAGCAGGAGCAGGTGGAGCAGCGGCCACTGCAGGTTCAACAGGAGGAGCTGCAACAAGAGCAGCAGGAACCACAGCAGATTGTCGGTCCTCAATCACCAGCAGCACAGAAACAGCTGTGTCCTGGTGCCCCCCACAGCCTGTACCAGGCCTTGCCTACAGCTGTTCTGTGTGGGCCTTTTTTTCTTTCTTCCCTGGTGACTCCTGCATGGTGTGTTGCAATCTTTGTAATGTGGTGATCTGCCGGGGGCCCAAGGGCAGCCACCTGGGCACTGGTGGTCAGAGCACCCATCTAGCTGTTCACCACCATGCCCAGTGGGATGCAAAGCTGCAGGAGGTAGCAGCCCCTCTTGCAGCTGTGGTGGCACAACCAGCTTGTCTGTCTGCGTGTCACCGTAGTAGATGGGAAATGGTATCAGGTGAGGTGGTGGCAGGTCCCAGAGCTTCCCATGATGAGGAGAGGTCACATCAGCCGGCGACACTGGGGGACCTTGCTGAGCTGTTTGCCAAGCTACAGGGGCTAAAAACATTGGTGGAGGCAGCAATGCAGCGGCTGATATGTGTTGAGGGGCAGAATGATGAGATACTATGATTGCTGCATAGTGATGGTGGTGGGGATAGGCAGCAACAGCCCCCACAGACCCATTAAGAAAGTTATATTGATTTCCAAATTGAACCACCCCCCCAAAAAAAAGTCTCCCTCTTCTTCTTTTAATTTTTTTTCTTAATTAATATTTTTCTTTTTCTGTACCAAATTTATGTTCAGGTAATGTTTTGTTTGTGATTTTTCATTCTTGCTACTTAATTTACTTTATTTGAAATCGTTCTTTTTGTTACCTGAGTGATGGTTGGCAAAATGGTGGATGCCACGTGCTTTCATTCCAGGTAAAACTGTCATGCTGTCAAGCATGCTGCAATAAAAGTGTCTTAAAGATAGCTTTTTGGCAGCACACTTTCAGCTGCAATGAATGCATACAGCGTCTGCACAGTTGGCAACCACATGACTTATTACATAAAATAAAGATGGTGATGATAGATGAGACAAGAAGTTAAGAACAAAACAATCTGTATTGCAGAATTGTTTAATGGCATGGTGGGGGGGGCATTTGAGGGGAGGTGGGATGGTGAATCAGTTTTACCAGTATGAGGGACAAGAAAGATCAAGAAAACCAGTATTAACAACATCCCCCTATAAAAATAATCTCTGCTTTTCTTAAGCCATATTTTTTCCTTACTTATAACACTTATGTTCAGTTAATGTTTTCTTAGCTATGTTAATTTTGTTAATCCTGCATTTCTTCAGCCTTATACTGGTAAATCACATTCCTCCCCTTCCCCAATGCCCCTCACACCACTATGCTTTCAGCAATAGAAATTGTTTTGTTCTTAGTTTCATTTTATGTATTAAGTCATGTTGCCGCCCACTTTGCGGACACTGCATGCTTTCCTTTAATTAAATATTGTGTCTCCAAAACACCGTCTTCAAGACACTTTTATTGCAGCATGCATATTGGCACCAGAGTTTCACCTGTAATGAAAGCATGCAGCATCCGCTATTTGGCCGACCATCAGTCATGTAAGAAATAAAGTAAATTAAGTTATAACAACTACGGAAATACTTGTTAATTTTCTGAACATTTACTTAAAAGGAAACTAACATGCAG
The DNA here is from genome assembly GCA_016271365.2 of Neoceratodus forsteri. Lineage (NCBI taxonomy): Eukaryota > Metazoa > Chordata > Ceratodontiformes > Ceratodontidae > Neoceratodus > Neoceratodus forsteri. The sequence continues at coordinate 103,820,704 of CM057451.1, forward strand.
GACTACATTTATCAATATTGTTAGCAATGGAAATCTACTTTACACAAGCTATTGATCAAACCTGTAACACTTTTTGTGTTGGCATTATTGTTCTGTCATTTGTAGGAGTGTGATCTAGTGGCTAGAGCAGAAGTTTGAAGGCCATGGATGGGTTATAAATAATTCTGGCCCTTTTGTGTTATGGATTCAGTCAAAATAGCTTGGCCCAGATATTCAAAAGGGCTGCCATTAACAGGGTTGCGTGCACAACTCCAAAATGCGCCCATTCTGCGATATTCAGAAGGGGCCACAGCGCTACACCGAAAACATGCTGAGCAACAGCGTTAAAGGAAAATGAAGGCATGCGCAACCTAAGGGGGCGGGTCCATGCATAAAGTGCGAATGCGATAGCTCGAACACTCTGCGCACGCGCAAGAGTGCCCTGCCGGAAGTTGTGCAGTAGCAGAATTGGAGCCAAAATAAAAGGCTCAAGGAAGTGCGCAAGAACCCTAGCAGGCCGCAAACTGGGGAGAGAGAGAGAGAGAGAGAGAGACAGAAGCTGGAAGGGCAGACAGGGACAGTGGGTCCAGGAGGACAGAGAGGCCAGCGGGGGTGCCTGGTGCAGTGGAAGCAGCAGTGGGGGAGAGGGAGTAACACAGGAACAGCAGCTGGGGGGCAGAAGCCAGGAGATGGATGCAGTGCCAGCTTCCACATGAAAGCTGTAATGAGGGGGTGAGACACCATGCTGCAGGGGACGTGGTCGATGAGGGGCCCGTCGGCGGTATGCCCCCGACAGGTGGTATCGTGCCCATCTCAGCTTCGAGCTGTACACAGACGTCGAGATCGTGGCCCGGTACCGCCTGAACAGGGCAATACTGAGACGGCTTTGTGAGCTATGCAGTGATGTGATGCAGGCACCCTCACGACGGAGTCACGCTCTGTCTGTGGAGACCAAGGTGACAGCCTGCATGTGCCTGCTCGCCAAGGGCACCTTCCAGAGGCTGACAGGGGACACCACAGGCATTACACAGTCGGCCACGTCATGCATCCTCACCCAATTCCTCAGCGCACTGCTGCCTCATGCTGCGGAGTACATTCATTTCCCCAGCACCGCGGCAGAGCGTACAGCAAACATGCAGGAGTTCCACAGGGTAGCACGTATGCCTGGCGTGCTAGGGGCCATAGACTGCACCCATGTGGCCATTCACACGCCACCTGGCCCCGACGGCCAGGCATATCGGAACCGAAAGGGGATTTCCAGTGTCAACTGCCAGGTGGTGTGTGATGCCACTGGGTGCATTATCAATGTCTGTGCCACACACCCTGGTGGAGCACATGATGCCTTCATATGGCACCAGTCTGCACTGTGCCATCGATTCGAGAGTGGGGACATCCCACGGGTCATCTAGTGGGTGAGTACACATGTATGGAATGCAAACTCTGGGCAAGGGTGGAATGACACAGGTGCCATGGTAGTGGCACACAAGGATATGGGCAATATGGACCTGACATGACACTGCTCTCCACTATCTCCACACAGGTGACTGCGGATACCCACTCCGTCCCTGGCTGCTCACACCATACCAGCGCCCCATGACCCCAGCGCAGCTATGCTTCAGTGAGACACATGCCGCAACACGTAACATCATAGAGCGGGTGTTTGGGATGCTCAAGGCACGCTTCCGATGCCTAGACACCTCCGGCGGTGCCCTACAGTACAGCCCCCAAAAGGCCTGTGGGATATTCCTGGCCTGTTGCATCCTGCACAACATGGCCAAAGACCATGGGATAGCCGTACAGGTCAAAGAGGGGGACAGCGATGGGGACACCAGTGGCGCCGGTGATGTTGGTGATGAGCAGCCCCCCCTAGGACGGAGGGACCCCCGACTGACCCGGCAGGCCCAGCTGCACTGGGACACCATTGCAGAAGAGCACTACGCCCAACACAGGTAAGTCAAGGGGACATGTGCAGGCAACACTGTCCATGCAAAACCACAGGCACACAGGGAACACACCGCATGAAGGTCAGGGGAGTTGAAGGTTCCAGGCATACCAACACACCATCAGGGAGGGGTGAGCACTCATATGGACACACACACACACACCAGGCAGCGTACATGGGCAGAAGCACAGCACTGCAGAAGCGACATTGCCAACACACAGCACCACCGACCACCCCCACCACCTGTACTGGCCAAGTACGTGTGTCAGGACCTGGGCACCCTTGCACCTTGGTGTACAGTGCAATGCAGGCATCCTCATGCACATGCACCTGTGGACAGCAGTTGGGAGAGTATGCAGGTGGACCGTGTGTCAGCGTGGTGAGCAGAGCACCCAGCAGTGCACTGCCCACCATGACACACATTGCACACAGGGCAGCACCAGACAGGGCCCGCACTGGGAGACAGCTCAGTCATGTAGCACTGTCCCACAGCCACCCGGATGCGTGGGCGGCCCCCGCTGGGCCAGCAGCACTGGCAGGCTGAGCAGGGGCCACATGGGGTGGCGCTGTTGCACCACCAGGGGTCCCACTGCGTGAACGCGACCTTGCCCGCACAGGGGTCTGCATCATGCCGAACAAACGTGCACCAGGGGTGCTCGGGATGCCCACAGCAGAATGCGGCATCGACAGGCCTGGTGTCACACGATGCCAGGAATGGGGAGTGGAAAGCGCACTGTGTGGGGTGTGCAGTACAGGGGCACCTGACAGTGTGCCCAATGCATCAGCGACAGAGACCACTGCCTGGGTCAGCCTGTCAATGGCGGTGGTCACATCCGTCCGCATAAGGACCAGCTCGGCTCGGTCCCGAGCACACTCCCTGCTGTGCCACTCCACGGACACAGACAGTGCCTCCACGGACCTTGCAACCTGCCCCTGCAGCTGTACTGATTCCTGCAGCAGGCGGGTGTGCGCATCCAATGGGTACTGTGCCCCAATGGCATCGTGACCCCCAGGGTGTGGACGGTCCCGGTGCACAGCACCCCTTGAGGGTGGGCGCTGTTCGCCAGGACCAGGTATGGGCAGATCAAAGGGCGGTGGACATGTGCCACTGCTTGACACTGTACCCCCAGACCTGGTGTTGACTGCTGCTGCCGCCCCTCCAACTGCTGAGCCCCCAGGTCCACCTGTTCCACCTCCGTGCTGGCAACAGTGCCGGACACCTGCACAGCCACCAGTGCTGCCCCACCGGTGCTGACAGGCACAGCCTGGGACTGTGCCAGCATGCTGGTACACAGGTGTGAACCAGGAAGGCCCAGGAGCACGTGCTGGCCTGCCATGTGTCCGTCATGGGACACACACCTATCACTGCCCATTGCAGGCTTGCTATCATGAATGGTGCAGGTAGCGTGCCACTGCCATAGGCACAGCATGCTGGCATACCTGCATGCCGGACTGCTGAGACATTGGCTGTGCACCCCTCGGCACCCGCATTACTGACACCAGAGTTGTTGGCCCAGCGTGCATGCTGCTGCTTGTGGTTGCTGGGGAGGAGGTGGATGGTCCCTCCTCCACGTCCAGCAGATCTGCATCACCGCTGGACCCACCACCACCACCGCCTCCTGAAGACGAACAGGATCTGTAACAGAAAGAGAGTACATGTGAGTGCATGTGAACAACAGCCCCCAACACCACCACCATGTCATACCGCGGCAGTGATGGGCTTCCACCTGTCTGGAATCCTCTGCCTGATATGCGCCCGCAATGGCACTTTCGGCTGCATGGCTGCCACCAGTGTCTCTCCTGTTGGGTCAGCTGCAACACCACTGGAGTGGCCCCACCAGTGCCAGCACATGCCGCCCTGAAGGCTGCCACCTTCTCCTTCAGCCTCCTGCGGTCAGTCCCCATCTTCTTCTTGCATTCCTGCACGGAGCGCTGGTGGCTTCCATGCAGGTTGATGGCCCGAGCTACCCCCTCCCATGCAGCTGCACGTTCCTGAGGGGTGCCCCTCCGTCCACTCAATAGTGGCTCATCCTCCAGGTAGGCCTGGAAGAGGGCCTCCGTCTCTGCCGCTGTGAAGTTCAGCCTCCTCCTACGCCCGACGTCCTCACCCTCAGCTTGGCTCTGGTCAGTCATGGTGATCTGTATGGGTGGAAGTGGACACCTGTCACTGTGCAGTCGACAGCATTTCCCCATGAGCATAGGTGCCGGCCCGGGGCGGAAGCCCCCCACGTTTCTTCTCTGTATGGCAGATACTGATAGAAAGGGTGCCCTTTGTCCCTTTCTAAGTGCCCTTTTCATTCTCAGCCCCCTCAGCCTTTATCATCCTCCGGCACCCTTGCCCATGAGCATTTTCCTGAGCATCACACAGCATGTAACTCACCTCTCACCTGCAGTAACCGAATCTGGCCGCGACAACCCACTGTCGCGTTTTATAGCGCCAACACATGCAAATGAGGAGGGCGCAACTTTAATGACATGCTAATCGCGCCACTGCGCCTTTGAATGGCTGGATCGAATGATTTGCAGGCGTCGGGTTGAATATCGCGGATTTGGCGCTTGCTAATAGTGAAGGGCCGGCCGAGCTAATGGCGAGATTGCTGCTGCATGCTACATCAGATTGGCGATGCCCAGACAGCTTACGCATGCATCTATCATGCTGCAGACCTGCTGAGCGCGATAGGCAATTCAGGCCATGGCCACCATTGTGCCAGTGGTGCTACAGCACTGGGCACTATATGGCGCTGTGGCACTACTGCGCAATGCTCCACTGTGGCACTGGTACGCAGCTTGGCAGTCCCGCAGGATGCCTATATGTCCGATGGCACTGTGCGTAGCGTTGCGTCATTGCCGTGACCTTGTGTATGCCCTTTGCCCCCTGGCACGGTTCGCATGCCATGTGTACGTCCCTATTGCTCTGTCTGGTGACAGCGCTATGTGAAGTGATGGCGCTGTTCGAACAGCGCGATTGGAGCCTGTGGTGGTCTATTGCGCAACATCTCCACGTGGGGTTACAGTGCAGTGGAGCGCCATATTGCCTGCGGTAAACTGGCTGAGATGGCTAGGAGGAGGGCAGTGAGTTGGAGCCCACTGGAGGTGGCCAACCTGGTGGCCCTGGTGGAGCCCCACTGTGAGGCACTCTATGGTGAGGCCCCCCTCACCATGCCTAGGACCCATGTGTGGCAGCAAGTGGCCACTGACCTGGTGGAGGTCACTGGACGGGGCGGTCTGCTTGAGCAGTGCGGCACGGTACACTGACTTCCCGCCGGAGAAGGAGCCGGACATGTTGGCCAGACTGCGGGACCATGCCAGGCGGGCGTAGTCCTAGGCCAGGTGAGTGTACCATCTATGCACCTATATTCTCTGTAGGGGTGTGTGTGCTTGGGTGGCTGTGCATAGGTGCCGGCTCGGACACGGTTGGCTGTGTCAGTGTGTGCAGCTGTGCGATGGATGGTTATGGCTGTGTGGGCAGGCACTCTCACTGGGGCAGGGGGCACTCTGCTTTTGAGTCACACTGATGTTTGTCTCAACATATGTCTCCCACAGGCTGGGATGTGAGGATGCAGGGCGGGATGAGGAGGGCCATGCCAGGGACCCGTGCCAGCAGTTGTTCCCACCCCAACAGCAGCAGCAGTGGCAGCAACAGCGGCAGACAGAGCTGCTTGAGCAGTGTGAGTATCATGACTTCATGGATGCTATTGCATGCTGGGGAGACCAGTAGCCCTGCACAATACAACCATGCAGGAAAGGGGAGGTCATGATTCCACTATACAAGACACTAGTGAGGCCCCACCTGGAGTACAGTGTACATTTCTGGAGACAATACCTACATAAGGACATAGAGTGGGCAGAGAAGGTTCAGAGGAGGGCAACAAAGATGGTGCATGGCTTGCATCACGGGTCCTATGACGACAGGTTACAGGAACTAAACATGTACTCGCTGGAGGGGAGGGTGGAGAGAGGGGATATGATGGAGATATACAGGTATCTTACAGGGGGGATCAGGGTGCGGGCCACACTTTTTGAAGTGAAACGATGTTCCAGGACTAGAGGGCATGGGATGACGATGGAGGGAGGACGATTCAGAGGACACATGGAGAAGGACTGTCTTCACAGAGCGGGTGGTGGACAGGTGGAACCCCTGCCAGAAGAAGTGGTGGGGGCTGACACAATCACAGGATTTCAGACTGCAGGGGACAGATGTGAAGGAGATCTGGAGATCAGGGGTAAGGGGCAACAGACCTCCAGGGAAACAAAGTGAACTGACAAGCTCATATGGACAGACTGGGTTTGCCATAGGCCCTTATTTGACGACACTGTCTATGTATCTATGTATGTAGGCACGACACAGGTGACATGCATCACTGTGCAGTATCTCAGCACGTCTGTGTATGCGTCACTGGTGGTCCAGGCATGCACTGGGCACATAGCTGTGTAACTGGCATCGCACCACATTGCCACGTCACTTGCCAGCCTTGTTTGTACTGTGATGGCCGTGGGCAGTGTGTGTGGGCAGTGGTGCGCATAGCTGGTGCCGCCTGTTTGTGATGGCCATGTGCATGTTCACTGTGGGTGGGTGTACGCCATCACAGGTGTGGGACATTGGGCTATATGGCTTGCAGGTTGGGTGGTGTTCAGGGTTATGGTCAGTCACAGCCATTGACTGTGTTCCCTTTTCCTAGGCCTCATTGTGCTCCGCAGAATGGAGCAGTCACTGCATCGGTTGACCGTGTCCCAGGAGAACCAGAACATCCTCCAGGACATACAGCGCCATGGGCTAAGGAGGAGGCACAGCCAAGAAAGACAGCACCAGGCAGCAGAGGACCAGTCTGCTAGGCCTTAGGCCAGATCCCCTTTCTCTCTCCACCCATCCCTCTCACTCTGCCTTCCCTCTCCCAGTTGTTCATCCCTACCCCTTGCCCACCCCTACCTTGTACCCCTACCCCCCTCTTGTAAATAGTTGTTTGATGTTGATTTTAGAATTTACACATTTTTATAATACACATTTATATTTTGTTATGAATACTGTGTTGGTCTCTGATTTTCAGCTGGCTATGGTTGCTCAGTTGCAGTGGTGTGCATGCCATCTGGGGTGGTGTGGTCCTGGGTATATGTGTGTGTGTGTGTGTGTATGTGTGTGTGTGTGTGTGTGCATGGGAAGGTATCACCAGCATGGCATTGACTTTCTGTTGGTCTTGTTGCCTGCTGCCACCCACTGCTGGGTGCACAGGGTGAGTCTAGCTTGTATGCTTCTCTGCAGCACGGGGTTGGCGTGTGCCAGGGGATGCATGGTGTTTCCTGCAGTGCCAGTCACTGCACATGGCGGTGTCTTGGGGTCACGGTGCAGGGTGTGCTGTGCGTACGGGGGGCTGATGTGCACTGTGGTTGTCAACCCCCTGTGTGTGGCACTCTCCGCCTGCCAGTGGTTGTGCTGGGGTGTCATGGCTCTGCTATGCTTTGTTGGCTTGTCCCCATGGGCACGTGGATCATCCGTCCCACCCCCAGTGATGCTGTTCTTGGGGTGTGCAGGTGTGGTGTGGGTTCTGCAGTGTGTTCCTGTGCCCATGTGTGGCATGGCTGGTGGTGGGCCCCAGCCTGCCTCCCTGGATGTGCAGTTCCATTGCTCTGGGAGGGGCTGTGCTTGCGCTATGGCAGCTCTGGAATGCTCAGCTGAGCTTCCCTGGTTGCTCCATAGCGCAACATTTTGGCTCAGCTTCTCCTTCCTGGTTGCGCGATGGTGCAGTATGTGCGATATTCAGAAGTTGGTTGCTTGCGCAATTTGCTCTGCTCCATGTTTGAATATCGCACCTGTTGCGCATTTGCGCAACTGGTTTGTGCTTGCTCCTGCTGTTGCACTAGTTTTGAGCGCAGTTTGAATATCTGGGCCCTTATGTAAAGCAGCTTTCCATTGGTAACAACAAGACTGATAGATGTAGTCCTACATGTTACTTTCCCTTTAAAGTACAATTATCACAAACAATACCATTACCACACCTACCATGCCCCCGGCAAATGTACTATCTTTTGTCCCGCTGTTTTAATATCATGAAAAGCCCAGATTAAAAATGAAATGCCAGAAATGCATTGCACAGTGTTGTGTCCCCAAAGAAAAAAATGCTTTCTTTAAATCAAATACTTTTGCCACACACACTTGAGAAGGTGGCGCAAAGCACATATGAAGTTTGCCAGAGAACTGAAAGTTGGACCTTCTACCACATGCCACCACCGTCACCACCAGCAATACTTTGTCTGAAATGTGAAGTTGTGTCCCCAGACAGAAATAGCTTATAATAATAATAACCTTTATTTATTCTACACCTTTCAATTATCAAGGCGCATTACAACATGTAAACAACCAGTAAGAGCAAATACACAATAGGACCGAAAGATAACGATATCAATCACAGTAAGCTTTGCTCCACAAATATGTCTTCAGTGCCTGTGTAAACCCCCCACAGTCACGCACTCCTGAAGCCGGCAGGGTAGAGAATTCCAAAGGGCCTTGGCCACATACATGAATGCACGGGCCCCTGATGATTTCAAAGCTACCCTTGGAATCTCTAGTAACCCCTCATCGGCCGAGTAAAGCAGTCAGTCTGGGCAGTAAGGGGACAGAAGCTCTTTCAAGTAGTCAAGGTCAAGTCCATGTAGAGCTTTATAAGTCAGTAATCCAACTTTGAAGGTGATCCGCCACTGAACTGGCAGCCAGTGCAGTTCACGTTTTCTCCAGGTCATGCAACTATGGAACACCTCGCTTCACTCACAGTCTCAACCAGGTCCAAACAGGATATGGAGGCAATATCCCAAAGAGCAGTCTCGACAGAGAAACCAGCTCCAACAGGTCACCAGAAAGTCCACTCACAAACTCCGTTGGCCTAAAGGTTACCGTAGCACCAAAGGACACCATGGCAATACACCCAGAGCCACCATCAGAAGAAAGCAGCATGGACAGATAAAATTACCGTCAGTCTTGCAGTGGGTGATCTAAAATCCAGCAATCCTCATACAGTCACAACTTTCATTTAGGAGTCGCTAGTAGTTGTCCTAATAATGTATTTAATGAAAGGCATAAATGAAGGCCCAGTTTAACAAACTGACACAAAAATAAAATAAATAAAACCAAAGTCAAATACTTTTGCCGCACACAACTGAGAAGGTGATGCAAAGCACGTGTGAAGCTTGCCAGAGAACTTAAACATATTTATCAGCCTAAGCATTTTTGGGCCTGCCACCCCAATGCTTGCTAAGTGACATCATTGCCTAAATTGTGACACTACCTGCTGCTGCTGCTGTTTTCCTGCTGATACAATTGAATGAAAAGTCCAGATGAAGATTAAAATGCCAGAAATGTGTTTCTTTGTCCCAAGTAAGAACACTGCCTGAGCTGACGCCTGCTGCATCACCAATACATGCTGCCCTTTGTGTGTGCCTTGTCTTCATACCACAATGGTAAGGTATTGTGGTGCCACTATAATTTTTTTTTCCAGAGACACAGCCATTTAATTTCTATTTATATGATCTTGTTCTGTGTTGTAAGCAGTCCATCGTATTGCTCCTTTCCAGAGTATCTTCACACTTTACTGTGATGGACATGATGATCAAATCACATGAACAGCGAGCAACACATATGTTATGACTAGAGCCTGACAAGTAATGTGGTATTGTCAAATTCAAATGTTCTTTTTTTTTGTGGGGGGGGGGCTGTGGTACACTGAAAGACAATCATTTATGATTACTTTTTTTTCAGGTCGTTGTAGGCACAGCGTCAGTGGTCCACCACAACAAGTTTCAGATGTTTGCTGTGAGTTCGGCTGCACGGAAGCATTCAATCCATGAAAGGTAAGTATTTTTTGGGGGTGGGATATTATTTAAAAAAAAGTAAAAAAATGGTTCATTAATGTTTTTGTCATCTTTACAGGCTTTCAGTGTATCATCAGAACTGAAAAAAACAAGCATTTGTCAATGCCGAATGTTGTCTTGTTGCCATTGGCAGTGCAGGAGTTAGAGAGATGCAGCATAGGAGTGGCAGTCAGGTATTGAACTGATGCCAACCCACCCCCACCCTGCAGAGAGTGAGAGGTATTAGGGTGTCCCTGTGGGTGTTTGTTAGTGCAGTGCAGGAAAACATGCTGGGCAGGATGTGGAAAATGACAGCTGCACAGTTCATAAGGAGGTGTAATTAAATGCCAGTGCTGAAAATGTGGCATACAAATATACGGAATTTGCGGAGTTGCAAGGTTGCGTGGGAAATATGCAAGGCACGCTTGCAGCACTGCCAGTTTGTGGGCGTTAGGCGCCAAATTTTCAACATAAGCAGTTTAGCACCTCTTCTCATGTACAGTGTCACTGTCATTTCCTGAAAGTGTCCCAAGAAGTGATTTCGCACAGCGACCACGCTATTCTGCACCGGAAGTGCGGGAACACATTTTGGGCAGGATATGTGAAGTGACAGCTGTACTGTTCATCAAGAGGTGTGTAAAAATGGCAATGGTGAAAATCCAGAAATGAAAATATCACAAATGCACGACGGTACAAGCATGCGTGCAATCTGCCAACTCACGCTCGTAACACAGTCATTTAATGGAGTATCAGCTCCAAATTTTCAACATAGGCATTCTAGGAGCTCTGCTCATAAACTGTGTCACTGTCATTTTCATAATCTGGCCCAAACACTGATTTCCCACAGCGACTGCGCAATTGTGCGCTGGAAGTGCAGAAACACATTTCGGGCAGGATGTGGAAAATGACAGCTGTACTGTTCACAAGGAGGTGCACAAAAATGCCAATGCTGAAAATACAGCATTAAAATATTGAATGCGCGAAGTTATGAGCCTGCGTAGCAACTGCGCAATGCATGCTCATAAAACAGGCATTTGTTGGATTTTTTCCACCAAATTTGGAACATAGGCTTTTTGTGAGGCCACCTCATGAACACTGGCACTGTCATTTCGTTAATGGGTCCCGAAAGGTGATTTCACGCAGTGACTGCAAAATCACCTTCCGAGGCCGATTAACGCCATGACAATGACAGAATTCATGAGGAGGGGCCCCAAAAACCCCATGTTGAAAATTTGGTGCCAAAATTCCAAGAAATGCCTGTGATATGCAGCAAAGTTGAAAAAACCCTATTCATTGCATTATACAGCTTACCGTCATTTCCTCAGCTCGCGGTCGGCTTTGAAGAGTGCAGACGTGTTCCCGGTCCACTGAAGATCATCGCGCCGGAGTCCGGAGGTAAGTATGAGGTGAGGGGGGTGAAGGGAGGCAGGGTGCGCAGTGGGTGGGTGCGGGTGGAGGGAGGGGGGATCTAGACTATGAGGGATGGTTTTAGTTTTCTAGGTGAAAAAAAAAAGAAAACCGTCGCGGGACAGTTTTCCCATTGCAGGGCATTTGTCATGCTGGGGTGGGCTCCCAGCATGCCACCTAAGTGGGTTTGTGGTGGGGGTGTCAGTAGCCGGCCGGGATTGAGCAACCTCGTCAGCACACAACACGGTAATGCTGCGGGGGATTGGGCACCCTGCCGTCAAACAAGAGGAGGCAGTGCAAGCTGTGGGATTGGGCACCCCCCTCGGAAGTCAACAGTTGGGGGGGTGATGCCGACTGGGAGTGGACTCCCCCATCGGCGTGCAAAGAAAGCAGGGGGGCGTGAGCCGAGGGGGATTGGGCACCCCCCTTGGCATTCACATTTGCGGGGAGGATGCTGATGGGGAGTGGGCTCCCCCGTCAGCACACAAACATGAAGGGGGGGGTGCCGACAGGGGGATTGGGCACCCCCAATGTCGACAAAGGTGAGGTGGCCGCCCGCTCACTGACCATGGCCATAATGGCGGAGAGCACGTCAAGCAAAGGACTGCTGTGTATGACGATTGCAGCAGACCTTTGCTTTGATGTGCTCACCCCATTATGTATGCATGGTGTGGTGGTGGTATGCAAGCTGATTGGGGAATGAGGGACGCACCTACTGATGCGTGCCCTGCATTCGCCCAACAGCAGCCGCGCCCCCAAGACCCGCACTGTTGCACGATGTTGCTTGTGCATGCACGCAAGCCAACATAAAAATGAACTGCTATGATTCGTGAAGAACGTTATTTGTCTTTTGACAAGTGACTGGTGTGACATAACTAATGAATTGTAGGCAAATACCTAAGGTTGTACTTCCCTGACCTGTACCACCCCAAAACCCCTGACTTGAAAATGCATATCAGTGAGTACAATGATCAAGCTGAGATACTATCTACAGGATTAAATAGGGCCAGCTTTTTGTGAGCACAAAGATTCAAGTGGAGCATCCTACAGAATGTGAACCCAAACAGAAGCATTGGAGTACACCAAGGATCTTGAGTGACATGATATAACTGGGTGTCCCGCAGTCATTTTCCTGATGCGTGATGAAACAGAAGACTTTAAAAAAAAACAGGGTTACATACAACTTACACCCCAAAAACGTAAAGTTGTGTAATTTGTGAATTGTGAGCGTGAAGATGAAGAATGTGATTTGTATCGTGAGTGACTCATGATGATCGCCCTGACTAAAAAACACACATTAATGAGTACAATGTTCACGCTGAGATATGCACCACACCAGCACTCTGAAGGGAAACCAAACAAACCACTGTGACTTACAAATGGAGACTGGGCCCTAAAGAGATGCAGACACACAGACAGCTGGAGATTGCTCTTAAGAGATGTGGTCGCACAGGCACAGCACCACTTTAACCAGTGGTCAAAATCAGAAATCCAAAACTGGAACAATAATACCTTTGGGGGGGGGGGCAGCTGCAGTAACAGTCCACTGACTGAGATAGAATGAAGCAGTAAAAAGTACCGCAGATGGGTAAGAGATTCAAATCGGAATCCTGTGATTATGACGTGGCACAATGAAATGTGTGTGACTTGATGGCACGCACACACATGCGTACACTACAGATAATATGCAGAAAATTTCTGTTGGCACCCTTTGCAAACTGTGTGAGAGTCCTTTCGGCACCATACATTTCTGCTTAAAGTTGTACCAGCATAACATTCTGTGGTGATTTGCATATACAGCCCATGATGCTTTGCATCATGGGGGCATGTGTGATTTTGTATTTCTTTGAAAATTTTGAAGTCCAGTGCTGTAGAACTAAATCTTTTAAAACAACTGAAAAAATGCACAGCACCACAGCAAACACCAAAAAATTATCAAAACTTACTAAAAGTATTACTATGTGTACATATTGTAAAACACAAAAACAAGGCACTGCATCAGCATGTGGTCTAAAAGCAAAGCAAAATGGTTTGTGTGTACATGAACACACAAATACTAACACACTAGCTACCCAAAAACAATTAGAAAGACTGCCTTTCTCACTGAGTCACTGTGAATCACCCTTCATCACTCCCCTCCCCCGAAGCACACTTTGACAGTTTGTCAGTACACAGGCTGAATCTTACAAATTAACATTCAAAATGCACACAAAACCAAGAAACACTCAATTATATAAGCACAGAAGGGTTTCCTACAATCGATGTACTAAATTTTGACCTAGAAAATTGGCTCAAAAATGCTTTTTTAAAAGGTTTTTCAATGGTTTGATTCTCAGAGCTCTGAGATCAAACTGTCTCCAGTTTTCCACTACACACACTACACAGAACTGAGGCTGTGCAAGATAATCTAGAGCCCATGTGACCTGCCATCCCCCATGATTCAATGCAAACGTCACCTTGAAGTCCAAAAATAAGGCAAAGTCAACGCAAAGTCAATTGAAACCAATGGCACTTCGCGTTATTCATTATGGTGAATTACTTTGCTTTGTATTGCGGAGTACTTCACGTAATTATCTATATACGCGAAGTACTTCCACTGCACAAAGTGCATGGACTTCTCCCACTAGTTACAATCCCTGTATAATATGGTAACTAGTAACTGAGATCAGAAGCGATTCATATCACATGACAAATTATTACAGTCAATAATACTGCTACAGTACACTTTCACATCTGCAAATGAGGTCATAATATAGGGAATCAGAGTTAGAAAGGATCACATTAAATGCTGATATAAACTCTAAGAATCAGCAGTTCAACTGTAGAGTCTTGGAGCCATTATAAATTAATTTATTAGGAAGGCTTTAAAATAGCACCATACCAATATACAAAACTGGAAGTTGTAACAGTTGCAGTTGCCAGGATATTGAAACAGCGTATCAGTGCACAGCTAAACTAGTAATAATATGTATGCAAATTTATAAAACAGTTTTCAAATTCCTAGCAATCTGACTGGCTGAGAGCATCATGTAAGCATATGCTTATCTCAGCATATACAGACACCTGTAATGCCATAATAGTTAACTATTATTTCATTAAAATTAGCTTTTTTATGTGTACACTTGTTTTATAGGAAGACTAATGCACTTCATGGTGTCCTGTTATTTTAGATAAAACCAACATAAGAACATAGAATTTGATGGTAGATAATGGCCACTTGGCCCACCCAGTCTGCCTATTTGTCCCTTTCTTTAATGTCACCGCAGACCCTACTTCATCTCTAGGTCCGTCCTCTCCCCACTACATTACCAACTAAGATTCTCTTGTGCCTATTCCATGCATGCTTGAAACCCACCACTGTTTTTGTCCCCACCTCTTTTGAAGGAAGATTGTTCCAGGCATCCACCACTCTTTCAGTGAAGAAGTACTTCCTTACATCTGTCTAAAATTTCCCCATTCCAGCTTCATTGCATGTCCCCTTGTTCTCTGCCATCTTTTCCTCTGTAAACTACCCCCTCCTGTACCTTGTTCAACCAAGTGAAATGTGTATAGGTCTCTTTTATGTCCCCCCTTCCCTTATCTCTTCCAGGGTGTACATACTGAGGTCCATCAGTCTCTCCTCACTGGGCTTTTGACACAGTCCCTGCACTATTTTAGTTGCCCTTGTCTGGACAGATGTCCTTCCTGAGATGTGTTCTCCAGAACTGGACACAGTGCTCCAGGTTGGATCTTACCAAGAAGCTATACAGTGGCAATGCTACTTCCCTTCTTCTGCCAGCAATACACCTCTGTATGTACCCCCAGCATCCTACTGGTCCTAGCTACTGCCTTGTTGCACTGTCTCATCACCTTGAGGTAATCAGAAATGATTACTCCCAAAGTCCCTTTCCTGTTTGGTGGCCGTCAATACCTCTTTTCCCATTGTGTACTCTGCCTCTGGGTTTCCATGCCATAGGTGAATTATTTTGTACTTTTTCACACTGAAACATGGAGGCCAGGCCCTTGACCACTCCTTGAGTTTTGTCAGGTCTCTACACATTCTTTCCACTCCTTCTGGAAGTGTCCATCGGTTTGGTGTGATCTTCAAAGAGGCATACCTTTGCTTCCAGCTCATTTGTAATGTCACTTATAGACTTTAAAGAGGACTGATCACAGTACTGAGCCCTTAGATACCCCAGTCATCACCTTCCCTTCCTCTGAATGAACTCTGTTTACTACTACCCTCTGTTGCCTATCCATTAACCAAATTCCTACCCAGTTTACTACCTTAGGACCCACCCCAAAGCTTCCCAGTTTACTTATGAGTCTCCTGTGTGTTACAGTGTTGAAGGCTTTACTAAAGTCTAAGTAGGCCATGTCCACCACCCTGATCTATTTCCCTGGTCAGCTAGTCAAAGAAGTCTATCAGATTCATTAGACGTGACCCCCCCCCCCATGAAGCCATGTTGGATTCAAGATACTCCATAGTCTTTCCTTTAGCAGTGACTCCATCAACCTCCACACCATACTGACTTCAGACTGTCTGGCCTATAGTGCCTATAGTTGCCAGCCTCCTCCTTGTGCTACCATTTTTATGAAACAGGACTACATCTGTATTCCTCCAGTCCTCCAGAATCACTCCTGTTTCCAGTGAGTTGTTCAATAGGGCTGCCAGAGGTGCAGTCAGGACCTCCTTGAGCTCTAACTCCTTTGGGTATACCTCAGCTGGACCCATAACTTTGTCTACTGTCAGATTTGTGAGGCCTTTCAGGACACTCTCCTCTGTAAATGGACTTGTGTCAACTCCCCTCCCCCCAGAACTCCTGTTATTTTTATATGGTTCATCCTCTTCCCTTTCCTCTGTGAAGTCTGAACAAATGTATCAGTTCAGGACATCTACTTTTTCGTAATGTTTTGCACAGTCCCCCAACCCCACCCATCTTAACTTCACAGTCTATCTCCTAGTTTTCCTCTTTTTATGTTTGCCCTTGCCCTTGTGCAAAGCAAACATATTGGTATGATAGTGGATTTTGGAAGATGTGTCACTTTTGGTCCAATGTAGGGCAGTCTGCAAAGGGCTCAACAGTGTCAGACTAATCATCAGACAGGCTGATCATGACACTGTTCTGGTCTTGCTGGGTAGAAACTTCATGTAGGTCAAAGAAAAGAGCCACTCGAATAAAAGGACGGCTCTTTCCTTTGATCTGCATAATGCTGCCCAGGAAGCAGAACTGATCGGCGTCATAAATCAGTCTGTTGTGGTCCTTCCTCCAACATGAAAACAATCCTTTCTAACACCAGGGAACAAATCCCTGGTGCCATCTAGTACCAATAGAATCCAAGAAAGTAGTCCATGGGAAATGGTAAAACTTCCCAGAAGATTACTTCTCCAAGGTGCAGCAAGTGTTTAAACTGAAAAAGTAGTACTGGTCGCAGTTCACTTTTACGAAAAGTTACAGCTCCCACATTTCTTGATTTTTTAAATATTTTATTCACTCTGATGTTTCACTCATTATTACTGAACTTTTTTCAAAGGATTTTTGTTTCTGTAAATTAATTGTATAAAAAAAAGATATAATATTTTCATACAATCATTGATATTTGACAATACAGTAATTTTCACTAAGTGTATTTCACCAGTTTTGTATTATCAAAATAATATTGCTTATTATTCATTGCTTTTGTATTCCAACAGCACTCAATTCAGTTCTTCACTTCAAAAACATTAGTTAATTTTAACCTTCATTGTCAGTACTGTTAAATTAATTAAACGCATTTCTCATACCTATTGTTTAATATATTACCATCATTTTTTTTACCATGTCCCTATATATATTTACATTCTGCACAAAAAAGCCTGAAACCCCGTTACTGAGAAGGTGCATACCTGTGCAGCTTTATGCTGGTTGGTAAGTGTTTAAATTTTTCTATCCGTTGTGTGTTATTTTGTTAAAAAAGAAGAACTAATATTAAATCAACTATTTTATTAGTCAATGACTTTTTTATCTGCTATCCCACATATTTTTAGCCTTTATGAAAGATACTTTGTTTGTTCAGGTAATACTTCTCCCATCTATAGCTTTTTAGTGCTGATAAACAATGGTGTGTTCCTCCACCAATACTGGTATGTCTACTCTCCACCTTCCCTCTCTTCTTGAGCAAATTTTTCCTAATCACAGGATCACGAGACTCCCTGTGATTTCACACTGAAATTTCACATGAGTTCAGTTGCTGAGCAACTGACAACAGCATATCTGACATCGATGCTGCTGTATTTGGGTAAGCAGGTTCATAACAGCATGTTTAAATTTGGTGGTGATTTTTACATCTCCTTGCATTTTATATTACATTCCTTTAATATAGCATCAAACATATAAGCATACATGTGATAGCTCCTGCTTTTGCCAGAAGACTCCTGTTTTTTTGATTGAACCACAGCCCTCCCTCCTGGGAAACAAAATATCCTGCTTAAGTAAAGTTCTGTCAAAAATATCTATTCATGTTTTTTTTGGGGGTGGGGGCAGATAAAGATACATAAAAAGTACATTAATGATGAACAATGTATCTGATAACTTTGTATAACTACTTTTTAGTGCTTATTCTTGACAAAATAAAATATATTACATGTTTTTAAATGCTTTTTTCCTTGTTTTTGATGCCATTTAATGACAAACTCATGACATTATGAAATCTTCCAACTAGCAGGCCAATCTCCCTACTAATTTGACCCAAATCTCCCTCTTAAGCATGTTGGAAATATCACAGATATGCATAAGGGTACTTAAAGGGATATCAACTACTCTCACCCTTAAGGCTGTATATGTATGTATGTGGGTGTGTATGTGGAAACACAGGTGGGAGCCATGGGACAAATCTCAACAGTATCAATTATTTACGACTTTTATACAGTATATTAGTTGAAAGAAGTTGGCATTATTTCTGCAATTTACATTCTGTTGAATGAATCTCTTCAACCCTCCCTTTTACATGCGATACAACCACATTGGTGTTACACATTTTAACCTATAAAATGTTCTTATACCAAACCATTCATTATTATGAATTAATCCTTTTAATACATTTTCATATCATTTTAGTGTACTATTGATTGTTATATAGTACACCAATAATTTACAGATACCCTTTTTTATTTCATATTGCTATCTACTCCATACATTAATGTTGAGTATATACATGTATTGAACTCACTAGAAAAATGCCAGCTTTTACACAGAATTAAAATGTACATGATGTAGTAATCCAGTGCTTTTCTTTTCAAAAAAGCTATATGTACTATTTAGTTGGCCTACCATTATACACTTTAAACTCATAGACCTTTACCAGCATGCCTGTCAATTTGTATCTGTATTCATACCAATGCTTCTATCTAATACTTTCATATTAAATACCCATTTCATTTCTGCTTTATGCAATATCTTTTGATTGTCACCTCCCTTTCTGGTGGATAGACAGCCTCAAGACTCCAGAATCTTAAAGAGGCTCCTATATGTCCTGCCTGTCTGAAATGTGTTGCTGCTGGAGAAGATTCATCCTGTCTACAAATGTCCCCTTCATGTTCTTGGATCCTAGTTTTTAATGCAAGTATAGTCTGTCCAAAGTATAACATATCACATGGACACTGCAGAATATATATTACCTCCTGGGTGTGCATTATATATGCTGTTTGATTTTAAACTTCTGACCACTATGTGGGTGTTCAAAAACACTTCTTACCCATGTGCCCACATACTGAGCACTGGCCACATACCATTTCTGGCTGCATTAGCCCTAGAAGTAACTGTCCATTCTTTGTATCAGGAGGTTTGAATTGAAAATATCTTACTAATTTGTCTTTCAAAGTTTGTACTCTGTTCATTGCAATGATGGGCCTCTGTGTAAATTATGTGCATGCCAGATTATCTAGATTGACTAAAAAACAGTGTTTATTGATAATGTTTTTAATTTGCTGAAATTTGTGATTAAATTTTGTAGCAAAAAATAGTCTTTCCTGGGGTTGGCCAGACTCTCTTTTGGTTAGCCGGTCAAATCTGTCTTTTTCTTGTATTTTAAGGTCTGCCTGTCTAATAGTGTTTCTGCCATAGCCTCTGTTTCGAAACCTATTCAACATCTCTTCCTTAACATTTATAAACTCTTCTTCTGTACTACAGTTTCACTTTATTCTTATTAACTGTGAATACAGGATGCTTTTTTTCAGCTTCAGCTCATGGTAACTACTTACATGTAAAAGGATATTCCTGTCTGTAGGTTTTCTAAATAACATTGTTTCTGGTCTCCCATTTAGTTTCATAATGAATCAATAAATTCAGGTCAGCTATACTTTCTTGACTGTGTTTCATCACAAATTTTAAGTTGGTATCTTCACTGTTCAAATACTGGAAAAACTGTTCTAGCTCATTTAATGTTCCTGTCCATATAAAAAAATATATCATCAATAAAGCAGAGCCATGACTTAATGTACTGGTGATATGGATTATTAGTTTGGTCGAGTACATATTGCATTTCAAAGAGGTACATAAAGGAGTTAGCACAGGCTGGAGCCATGGTACTACCCATGGCAGTCTCCCTTGTTTGAAGATAAAACTTTCCATCAAATTTGAAATATTTTTTAGTAAGCATCATTTCAGCTAGCTCCTGAGTACCACAGTCTTAGGCCTTGTCTGATTCCCTCTTTGATCAAACATCTTCCTCATGGACTCTACCCCTTGTATATAGGGTATAGACGTATACAAATCAGATATATCTACAGTCACCAAGTAACAATCTGATGGAAATCCTTGCTCTGAAATATTATTCAGTTTTTCAATCATGTCTGCAGAATCTCAGACATATGAGCTTATGCTTTCTATAAGAGGTTAAGAACATAAGAACATAAGAATGGTGTTGGCACATGGGGATCATTTGATCCATCTAGTCTGCCGAAGATGGCTACCCCATCCCCTTTAATTGTTCAAGCCAAGCTGTGCACACTGTCTGTCCCACACTAGTTTAAATTCTCTTACTGTCTTAGTTGCCACCACCTGTGCTGGCAGGCTGTTCCATGGGTCTATCACCCTCTCCATGAAGAAGTACTTTCTATAGTTGCTCTTGAACTTGCCTTCTACCAGATGCAAGTTGTGCCCCCATGTCCGACTTCCTTTGTTTACTTGGAAAAGATTCCCCATCTTGTTTATTCCCTTGACGTATTTGAATGTTTCTATCATGTCTTCTCTATTTCTTCTCTGATCTAGTGAGTACAATTTTAGTACCTTGAGCCTAGTTTCATATGTCTCATGTGCACCATGACCTTGCACCATTTTAGTAGCCCTTCTCTGCACTGTCCTTAATCTGTCTATGTCCTTTTTCACATGTGGCCTCCAGAACTGGACACAGTACTCCATGTGCGGCCTTACCAAGGATCTGTACAGTGGTATGATTACCGCTTGCTTTCTGCTTGTAATGCCTCTACCTATACATCTGGGCATGCCACTTGCTCGCTGCACAGCCTTTTTCACAATGTTTTGTGACTTTCAAGTCCTTGGTGATGAGTACACCCAGGTCAGGTTTATATGATAATAGCGAAAGCCTAAAGGCGATCGTCGTTATCATGAAGTCAGAGTGCCAAAAATTTATTTCGGCACTCTGACACCCTGGTGCACAGCAAAATGGCCCCAGGGACTTAATTTTTTAATGTTTTATGTGGAGGCTGCACCTCCCCCGCATTCCCCTACTTAAGGATTCTCAACTCCAGGGGGTTGCATGTTGGGGGGGGTGAAAACATAAAAAAAAAGGTTTTGGGCTGGGCACAACAAAAACACACCAGCACCCAGACCCAAACCCATTACCCTGCCAACCAACACCACCAACCCACCCACCATGCCATGGGGTTAGCTCGGCAACCCACTGCAGCAACACCACCCCTCACATTCCCTCCTGTCCCTCGCTGTGCATGCTCGCTCCCCTCCTCGTGCACATACGTATAGCGACATCCAGTCGCTTTATTCACTTACTCCCCCCATTAGGCACGCCCCTACCCTACGGTAGCCTGGAGACATGCGATGGGGATTGGGTCCCCATTATTGTGGGTGCCGTGCTACCCCCAGGTCCCTTTCCACCTTTGTCACTTCCTATTGGTGCTCATCCAGACTGTACTTTACCCCTGGGTTTCGCTTTCCCTGGTGCATGACCTTACATTTCTTGGATTTAAATTTTAACTGCCAGTGTTTTGACCATTCCTCTAGTTTCCCGAGGTCAGCTACCATGCTTGTGGCCCCCTCCTGTGTAGCTACCCAGTTGCAGAGCTTTGTATCATCTGTAAACAGGCACACCTTCCCCTTCAATTCTTCTGTGATGTCACTGATGAAGATGTTAAAGAGGATTGGACCCATCACCGACCCCTGTGGCACGCCACTGGTCACTTCCCCCTCTTATGACAAAGCCCCATTGACCAAGACTGTCTGCTTCCTATTCTGTAGCCAATTTCTAACCCAGTTTACTATCTTATCCCTAACCCTACATGTTCTAGTTTGTTTCCCAGTCTCCTGTGGGGGATGGTGTCAAATGCTTTGCTGAAGTCTAGGTACACTATGTCCACCTCACCGCCCTGTTCTATTGTTTTGGTAACCCAGTCAAAAACATTAATCAAGTTTGTTTGACATGATCGACCTGCTGTGAAGCCATGTTGCTTGGGGTCTAGTTTTCCATTTTCCCTCAGGTATTTTACTATTCTCTCTTTTAGTAGTGCCTCCATAATTCTTCCCACTATAGAGGTTAGGTTGACTGGGCGATAGTGTCTGGTATCTTCTCTGCTTCCTCCCTTGTGCAAGGGCACTACTGTTGCTGTTCTCCAGTCCTAAGGTACTGTGCCATTCTCCAGTGATTTAGTGAATCGTTCTGCTAGTGGGGCTGCAATTTTTCCCCGTAGCTCCTTCAACACCCTTGGGTGAATACCGTCTGGTCCCATTGCCTTATCAACCCTAAGTTTGTTTAGTTCTTCTAGGACCCTTTCCATTGTGAAGGGGCTAGTGTTGGCCTCCTTGTTATTGTGTTCAGTCTGCTTTAGTAGAGGTTCTTTATCACTGTCTTCTATTGTAAATATGGAGCAGAAAAATTTGTTCAACACCTCTGCTTTGAGTTTGTCTTCTTCTAACATCTGGCCATCATGTGCTGCTTATCTGACTATTCCTCCCTTACCATTTCTCTTTTCCTTCATGTACCTATAGAAGGTTTTATCTCCCTTCTTGACTCCCTGTGCTATCCTTTCCTCTGTTTGTGGTTTGGCCCTTTGAATGGCTCTTCCTGCCTCCTTGAGTTTGTTCCTGTAATAGTCCATGTCAGCATCCTTCTGTGACTTTTTGTATTGCTTAAAGGCTCTCTTCTTTTCCCTTATTTTAGCTGCTATGTCCCTGGTGAACCAGAGAGGGTTCTTCCTTCTTTTTGATTTACTGATACAATGTGCACATTGTTCAGTAACTGTGGTTATGGCCTCCTTAAAATGTTGCCAGTCTTCTTCCACATTCCCCAAGTTACCCTTGGATAGCATTGATTTGATTCTTGATTTCATCTCTGGAAAGTTTGCTTTATGGAAATCAAGGTTCTTGATGTTTGTGTGACATATTCTCTCTGCTTTGTTGATTGTTAACCAAATCTACCTGTGGTCACTGGTCTCCAGGCTGATGCCCACCTGTGATTTTTGAAACCCTTTCAAATGTACGGTTGTAAATGCAGACTCATGAATTGTGAAATAGGTTTGAAAAGGGAGCCATTTGCAGACACTATGGGTTGGCCTGGAGGGTTATACAGGTATGTGTTCTTATGAAGTTTTAGTATCACATAAAAAGTTGGAATTCTAGGATGTTTGTTTATCAGAAGGTCTGCTTCCCACTGGTATAACCATCCCATACTTGTAAATTCCTCCACTGTGTATTACATGTCTTCTGAAACTAAGATGTGGGATCTGATATGAGTAGTTTATAATTACTGTATTTTCATTTCCCAACAAGTCTAGGCACATTTGTTTAGAATGATTCCTATCCATTGTTACTAGCCCTCACCCTTTATCTGCCTGTTTAATAATATATGTTGATCCAATGCTAAGTTCTCAGCTATCTCTCATTGTTCTCGATTTAAATTAGAGTACTCAGGTTTCGGTACTGCCCTGTTGTTTAAAAAGGTCCTCTATTTCTCTTTCAATAGTGGTACAATAGGCTTCTATGCCATTGCTTCTGCCTGTTGGGGGATTATCGTCTTTCACTTTAAGTGCATGTCTGAACTTTTCTTGGTAATCCATGTTTCTATCTGCATGTCCAAACATGTTCCTGAGTCTTAATGTTCTAAAAAACTTCTGAAGATCTGCCTCTAACTCACAATGGCTTGCGGGTTGAGTGGATGAAAAACATAGGCCTAAACTTAAAACTTGTGATTCCTTCTCTGATAAATATTTTGTGACTTAAATTAAAAATGGGAATTACCTCTGCATTTGATATGTTCTCCCCCTCCCTCCTTGTGGTCTGTTTATTTTTCCACCTTGTGTGCCTGCTCTGCCCCCTCTCCCCATGTAGCTGCTCCTCCTGTCTCTCCCCCAGGACCTCCTACCCATTCTTGTAAAGGGTACCTTGTCTGTTGTTCTGCCTGGGCTGATGTCCCTGGTTGTTATGAATCTTCCCTCTGTTCTAAAGTAGGTTCTTCTGAGGTATCTTCTGCCTGGAGATTCCTAGTATAGCTATTATCACTATCTGTGCTTGTTTCTGAATAGTATCCCTTATTGGGGCCTGTCCTTTCAATCCTTAATTTCAATTCTTCTTCTACTAATTGGATCTCCTTAACTAGTTTCTCCCTCTCTTTAATCACCGCTTCAGTTTGAGCATACATGAAGTCACATGATGCTCTATTTCTAAACCCATCCCATTTATGCAGTCCTTCTGACACCAGAGTACCCAATCCCTGGTGTCATCTGGTACTCCCCCACCCACCCACCCATTTTGACTATGTGACACCGGAAGCCCACCACTGGTGCCACAAAATATAACAGTAACATGGGGATGCTCAATCCCCAATGTCAGTACCCGAAATAAAGAAAACTGTCTCTCAACCCCTCCCATGCCTTCCTTCTTAATTATCTGACACCAGTATGACCAATTCCCAGTGCTGGCTACTACCCTCACCCCACCTGTTTACACTGTGTGACACCAAGAAGCCAGACCCCTGCTGCTGCCAAACATAAGAAAATCATCTATCACTCCCTCCCAACCCTTCCTTGTTAATTTTCTGACACTGGGGTGCTCAGTCCCCACTGCCAGATACTACCACCCCACCTCATCCATTTTTCACTGTGTGACACAAGGGAGCCCACTCAGCACCCACACCCCACCCCTATCCCTTATTTACCTACTAGGGCTGCAATGCCGTAATCTCTCAGGACTGGACATATATCTTCACTCTTCAATGCCAGACTGGAAACTGAGGAAATCAGGCATGCAGATCAATATATTTAAATGGGTTTTGAACCTGTCCTCATAACTTGGTCATTTTTTAATATTTAATCTCCAAATTTTCAATATGGTCTGTTTTGGGACCTCACCTCATGAGTAATAGCAGTAAAATTATACTACTCTGTCCCAAAAGATAATTTTGCTGTCACTGCCCAAAATCACCTTTCATGCAAGATTTGTTCATCAGGTGGGGTCACAAGAAGGCTATGTTGAAAGTTTGGGGGAAAATATTAAAAAGTAACAAAGTTTTGAACATACATTGAAATGTATTTATTTATTTAGTTATTTAAAAAGTTTCACCAGGAAAAGCATACTGAGCAGTGGTTGCTCATTTTCAGATGTGTCCTGGGAGAGAGGAGGCATGGGATAAATAATGCAAAGGAATACATTGTTACAGGTCAGAAACTGAACAAAATGAATTTAGGTAAAGGGTAGATAATACAGGATTTGAACTTCTACCAATCATGTCTAATAAGATTTCAAGCAGACGATTGTACAAGGTTAAGTGCTCAAATAAGTACATTGGGGTAGCCAACAGGGATAGGCAGCAGTACAGATATTGATGATTGACAGCAGTGCACTGAAGACCTGGCATAGCACTCATTACACCGGACAAAGAAGCAGGAAACAAACCCTGGTACCTAAGAGAGAGAGAGAGAGAGAGATCCAAACCAAAATTTACTCAAGAAGGTGGCACAGTGGGCTAGGTGCCTGCCCTCAAGAGAGGGGAAAGAGAGAGATTGGTAGAGGAGACAGTGGTGAGTGTGAGGAGGGCAGTTGAGAGCAACGTGACAGAAAGAGTGGAACACAGTGTCCAGCCTGGCAAGGGAAGTCCTGGGGTGGCACTGTAGACTACATTGCAGCAGTCAAAAACTGGAGGACCATTTTCTGATCAATGTCACAACAGTCTAGCAGTGGGATACATCCATGCCTCCTATATAAAGCATCTAGTTTGAGATGCAGTTGTTTGTGGATAGCATCAATGTGACCAGCGAAGACAAAATGTGAGTCCAGCCAGATCCCGAGATACTTAAAGGAGGCGGTAACTTCGAGCTTAATCCTACCCAGGGAATGGAAGGAGAGAATGGAGGAGGGGAGCAGAGATAGTTGCTGCCTTGTGCCAAAGGTCATGGAGCTGTCTTCTTGGTGTTCAGTCAAGAAATTGTACAACACACACTTGTAGCTTTGGTAATTTTCAATATTGTGGCCCCAAATTTTCAACATAGCTGTTTCTTTTCATACCACCTCATGAATGTGACAGCTGTCATTTTTCAAATCCTGGCCAAAATGTGCTTTCACACTTATGGTGCAATATCACCTTTCAGGCAGGATTTGAAAATTTTGTCCACCCTTGTTCATGAGGTGGGATCAAAAGAAGGCTGTTTTGAAAACTTGTGGTAAAAATATTATGAAACAACAAAGTTATGTAAAGTATGTACATTGACATTTTTCAGCACACACTCATAACTTTGGTAGTTTTCAATAGTGTGACCTCAAATTTTCAACATAGCCATTTTTTTCTCACCACTTCCTGAATGTGACAGCTGTCATTTTTCAAATCCTGGCCAAAATGCATTTTCACACTTGTGAAGCTGAATCACCTTTTAGGCAAGATTTGAAAATGTTTTCAACCTTGTTCAAGAGGTGGGGTCATAAGAAGGCCATTTTGTACATTTGAGGTAAAAATATATATAAAAAAAAAACAAAGTTATGAGTGTATGTTGACATTTTTCAACACACACTCATAACTTTGGTAATTTTCAATATTTTGACCCAGATTTTCAACATAGACATTTTTTCACACCACCTCATGAATGTGACAGCTGTTATTTTTCAAATCCTGTCCAAAATGTGTTTTCACACCTGTGGTGTGATATGATGTTTCAGCCACTGTTTTATGAATGGCACCAATCATGTTCAGGAGTGGTCATAAAAAAGATTATGTTGAAAATTTGGGGTTAAAATGTGAAACAAAATACTAAGTTATAAAGAAACACTGAGTTGTTTCCAGCATTTTCTTATTACTTTATTTTTGCAGATTTTGGCACCTAATGTTCAACAAATCCCTTGTGTTACCCCACCTTGTGAACATAAAGGGTCATTTTTCAAATCCTTTTGAAACTTGTTTTCACAGTCCTACTGCAAAATCACCTTTTGGCTGGGATTTAAAAATATTCTACCTGTCTTGCTCATAACATTAGATCACAAAAAAAAATATGTTGGAAATTTGGGATCAAAATGTGGGAGCCCACTGAAAATTAAATATTGCATCCTAGCAGGCATAGCCTAGGTAAATACAATAAAAAAATCTGTAAAAGCAGGACATTATTGAAAATGAGATATTGCATCTCTTCTTGTCTATCCTGGGTAAATATATAATAAAAATGTGTACAAGCAAGACCCTGGTACAACAGCAATACAGTCGGAAACATTTGGCATTGACAAATGCTTGTTTTTCATTCATGTACCTTAAAAATGATATTCTCCCCTTTAGTTACCCCTCGGGCTATTCCTTCCTGAGTTTGTGCCTTTGCACTCCTCACCGCTTTCCCTGCTTTTTACCCTTTTATCCACTTCCAGCAGTTTCTATGTCTGTGTGCACATCTATGAGCAGCACACATTTTGTTACAATAAATGGCATTTCAGAGGTGTATCACTGCTGAGCCCACTGCAGCTCAAGTTGCATTGGGCTTGGCAGTGACAGACCAATGACCAGGCACTCTGGTCATGACACCAATCATTGTTTGCTGGGCAGAAACTTTGCATAGCTAAAAAGAGTCAGCTGCTCCTATCAGGCAGTGGCTGGTTTGTTTCACCTACACAACACTGCCCAGCAATCGTGCCTGGTGTGTGTGTGTGTGTGTGTGCACGGTTCTCTCTCTCTCTCTCTCTCTCTCTCTCCCACCATGATCCATTATGTGGACTGATGCCATCAAACCACATGTCACTACTATCACCTTTGTCTGTTCATCCTGCAATTCCCAGTTTCTTCCAATGTCCAGCCCCCTAGATTTCTTCATTTGTCTTCAAGTCCATCAACAGGGATTCAGTTAACTCCATTTTGGGAGTATTTGAGTTCCACAAATCTGGCAAAAACTTCCAAAATAAAGGGGGGAGGAAATCATTGACTTCCAAAAGTAAAACAAAACATTAGATGACTTCCAAAATTACAGGTACAGTATGAAAGTCAAGAAATTATGGATTTCATCTGAGTTTTTCTTCAATCTCTGTGTCCACTTTTCTCTCTCCAGCAGCTACAGCTCAGCTTTCTTATAAGTCCTTCAAACTCCCATTCTTAACAAGCATCCTGTCCTTGTATGTTCCAGGCAGGTGCAAGACAGGAACACAGTGTGCCTGAGCTGAGGTGCCTTTTCCACAGCTCTTCTGAAAAAGGCTTAAAAATGTGCACTCAGGTAACCTCTCGAGTTTCCAGTAGCTTTTTGCAATCATCTCAAACCACCATTACATAAATTTCAAAAATTAACACAATATATTTTCTAAACAAAGGGATCCCAATATCAGCTACATTTCCACATAATGATTTGCATATATTTTTATATCAGCAGATATGCAAGGGAGAAAAAGACAGACAGCAAGGGGAGACAGTGAGATGCAAAGAATTGCAAGACTGTCAGGGTGATCAAATCCTAGGCCTCACAGGAAAATGTGGTTGCATAACCGGACAGACAAGAGACAGGAAAGGAATGAACAGAACAGATCCCTGCATTTAAACACTTTCTCTATAACAACTGTGACAGGCTCCTATTCTACCCTGTCATACCCCCGGTACCCCCCATCCATCCCTCCCCTTTCCACTGTGTGACACTGGGGAGCCCACCCACGGTGCTAACAAATATGACACTGACTCTGGGGTGCCCAATCCTTAATCCTGGTACCTAAAATAAAGAAAACCACCTCTCACAGTCTTTTTAAATCCAAGTAAAAAAGAAAATGGTCCACTGATGTCTGTTTCCACCATCGTTACCCTCCCCCCTCCTGACCCTCCTACTCAGCACCCACCACTCCACACCCCTGATACCCCTTACTTACCTACCAGAGGTACAATGTTGTAATCCTTTCTGGACCAGAGACATGTCTTGACTCTTTATTGCCTGACTGGGAACTGAGGAACTCAAGTATACGATCAATGTATTTCAATGCCTTTTGAACTTGTACTCATAACTTGATTATTTTTTAATATTTCACTCACATTTTGAACATGGCATTTTTTTGACCCCACATCATAAACAAATAGGTGAAAATCTTCAGCTCTGGGCCTAAAAGTAATTTCATAGTCACTCCTCATTGCTGCACAATGGAGCAGAAATGCCCATATGTCTCAGCGCAACCAGACACCCTAGGTTCGATAGGTGTGTGAAATAAAACAAATGTGCTGTGTGAAATGCTGCTACTTTGCATGGCTCTTTGCAGAGTGCTTTGTGTAGCAATGTGGACACTTCACCAGGTGAAAATTATGTAAACTGGTGGTTCACCCATGAAGTGCCACTTTGTATAGCACTTTGCCTGGCTGCCAACTCTGTGTATCTATGTGTGCTGGCAAAGTAAAACTTCACAACGCTCCTAACCCTGGCAAGTGTTACTGCTTGCATATAGATATACAGAGGACCATTCAGACTGGAGTATTGTATATAAAATGCACAAACTGGAAGAGACTAGTATGCAATAACAAACTGAGTGATCAGTGAAATAGAACTCTGTATTTTTATCAGACAGTAAACTATGCTGCTATCAATTTGATTTTTCTACATTTTATATTTTTTACCTGCAACAACCCAAAAAGTCATTTTGGGAATTAGACACTCACAAGCCAAAAAATGGCTAAACACGTAAGCTCCTGCCCCCCCCCCGGAAAAAATGACTACACAAATCTTTGCAAATCTAAATATCAAAAAAATACAGTTGAAAGAAAAAAGGCAATCACCAGTTTAAGGAACCTGAACCCCCTCCAAAACTTAAAAACATAGAGGATAATTTATGGGCTACTATACACAACAAGCCTGTGTAGGCATTGAGAGATTGCCATGACAACCCACCGAACCTCAAGAGTGAAGCTAGAGAGGTTTAATCTGTTGCCATGGCAACCTTGAGATAGCTACTCAGGCTTGTCGTGATTGTATAGAACATCAGACTACTGCTATTAGTGTAGCACAAAGCTACTGTACAAATATAACGCAATTAATACTCTACAGTAGCTGAGCTATGCAAATTTTGTCACATGCTTCCTGTTGATTTCAGTTTTGTGTTGATTTCAGTTCTGTCAGTTTGAGTTTGGGGGCTCTGCCCCCATACCCTCTTTTATTTTTAACATGGGGGTGTGGGAGCGAAGCCCCCAACTCAAATAAAACCAATTAAAAAAACTAAGTCTATGCTGCTTTCATTGCATGCTTCCTGTTGATTTTGGTTTTGTCAGTTTGAGTTGGGGGGCTCTGCCCCCAACATGCCCCCTGTTTTTTTAACATGGGTGGTATGGGGGTGAAGCACTCAAACTCAAATAAACTAATAAAAATATTACATGCCGACGTGGTGATAAGTGGACCAACATAACATAGGGCATTGTAAGTGGGCAAACAGTGTAACTTGGTCCGATGTTCTACATAGTAGTATACAGCCAGTGTTCAAGCATACTAGCCTTGTTTTGGTAAAGTTCTTCAAAACATTGGCCAAAAAATACTTTATGGTAACATATAATTGTCAGAGGGCTTAGTTACCTTTGTCTCCTCCTGCTGTCCCTCCACCCCCACCCAGCACCTCTCTCAACCCACCCTCCCTCCCTTACCCACCCCACCTGCCTTCCTCCTCTCACCTTCTTACCCTCCCTCCCTCCCTTGCTTACCCTTTCCTTTCACACTTTTCAGTTCCCTGTTATCTCTGCCTCCTCCCTCCCTCCCTCCCTCCCACCTGCCCTCCCGTCCCCATCAAATTCCCTTCCCTTTCCTGCTGTCCATTGCCCTCCCTTCCCTCTCTCCCCTCCTGCTCTGACCCCCGATCCTTATCCCTTCAAAGGCTGTCTTTGTGTTGCACTCCCACCTTTCCTTTCATACACTCAGGCACTTCCTCATCTTACCCGTTCTTTACACTCTCCTTCCCCTCAGTATCAGCCACTCCTCCAACCATTTTCCTGTACGTTACATAAACGGGTTCCAGAAGCCACCCCTCTGACTGTTGCCCTTGTCACTATGCTTGCACTGTACTTACCCTCATCACTTTGTATTTCATCAGTTCAAGTACCAAGTACTTTATTACTGTACTGTATGATTATGAAATTACTTTCCTGTTTTACTGTGCATTGTACTTTATTTTATTTTTATTGCTGCTATGCATTACCTCTAATGTTTTGGAATTACCACTATATGTACCCCCACCTTCCCTTACTGTCCATATGCATATGTCCCCGTTTAATAGAACCAGGACCTCCTTGTGAATGAGCCTGCACAGTGGAGTTTTTTCCTGCAATAAACTTGAACTTGAACTACACAATCACTGTAGTACATACATTGTCTTTTATGGTGTATGGGCTACCACACAACAAACTTGAGTCTAAATAAGTTGAAAACGTTAGATTTTATTTGTGAACACATTGTTAAACATGGAACTAATAACACAACATTTCACTCTCACAGCAGCTAACTCTCGCCACTGCAAAAAGTATATTTCACGACACTGATAATGGGAAAGATTAAGAGACATCCTACATTAAAGGAGGTTTCACTTAAGGTTCCTTCATGTCCATTTAGTCATTTGTTAAAAGTGAAAACAAAGGTTCTTTTACAACAGTTCCTGTAGTCCTTCCCATGGTCGTGTCACTGTAAAAACGCCAGCCAGATGACTATCACTGCGTTGCAAGTCACTGGATTATGTGCTGTGAGGGAGAAAAAACAGAAGTACGGACCTTATGTGAAATGCACTAGCATTGAGTGAGCTGCCAAACTGTCACTTTCACTCACAATGCTAGTGGCTGCAGCTGTGACTCTAGCAGGGTTTGTGCGCAGATGCATTCAATATTGTGGTGAAATAGCTATGTATCTAGTGCAGCACAACAGCAAAATGATGTAGCTACTGCAGCACAACAGCATTATTCTAGGGATGGATTTCTACCTAGAACAATGTTCCACCATGCTCTGTAATGAAAATAGCTAACTCAACAGAGCAAAGCACCCTGTCAGTGGTGATCCTACATAAAATAGAAAAATGCAATGCAAAATGCGCAACAAATTAAAACACTGAAAACCTTTCAAAATTCAATTCCACAAGATACATACACAGACCAATGAATACAGATATCTCCAAAGAGTCTATGTGTAGTGCCCTGAAATGTAGTAAACAGCATGAAATGGGATACTCTTATCAGCCACAAGCCTATCTCATCTGAACTGAGCAACAAAGGAAACAACACACTAATTATAATACTACTTGCCACACTCTTAACAAAGCTACAGCACTGGACCAATTTTAAAGGCAGTGGTACTGGAACTGTCTTTTAAAACACTCTGATTTATTTTATATTTAAAAAACTAGTGATAAGTGGTATAGGAAAATCCTCCTGCTAATTGAAACTCTTGCTGTAGCTCAGCCAGGCAGTCTGCATGCCGCAAAGCATCTTATAGGCTTTACCCAGGTTCCTGGTCCATCTCCTCCCACCTACGTGGGGCACAGCCTACAGCTGGACCACTAAACCTACTGCTGGAAACAGGGCACAAGGGGAGAGGCCTCTAGCCCCTGCCTTTCATGGCATCTCTGCCAGAGCCAGCTCTGATGCCTGATACTGTATGTTGGCACCATGCCTCAGACAAACAGGCTCATGAGAGGCCCAGGCAGATCCTGGGACCACACCCAGCTCCCTTCTGATTAAATGGATGATCACCATGACGTGCTGGGGTGCTTGGTACCTGACCATCTACTCTGATTATAATTCTGCACTTTCTGTATTAATTCTACCTCAGTGTGCCACCTTCTTTTTGCTCAGAGGTTACAGCTGTGGGGAAGTGGGTAGATGCTCCAGTCAGATTTGGAAGGCTGATGTGGGTACACGGGTACTGGAAGAATAATTTTTTAAAAAGTTCCCATATGCCATACTCCACCCCCCCACCCATTTGAGCCCTGTTTGTACCCTAGTTTGCTAATGTAAGTCACTGGATGGTAGAGACAGCAGCTATCCATTAAAGGAGAATGGTGATGAACCTGTAAGTTATTTTCCCAACAGGAGCTGGTTTTTAAGTGCTGGTTAAAATTCTGTTATTGTTCCTTCTCTACAGACCTACAGTATTAGTAACCTCAGTGAGTGTCTCTGCTTTGCAGTCTGGTGGTAAGTACCATTTTAGAACCGCATGATGCAGTGTATGTCCCTCTCATCTAGAGAGTTCTATAGTAGAGCATGGATGCATTGTTCAAGTACAAACAATAGAAGACCTGAACAGGGACATAAACTACATCATACAACTCTAAACTGGTTCTTACCAGCAGCATGTACTGTAAATCAGAAACACCCACTAGGATAACAGAAAACACTGGACAGGTAGAGTATACTGGGAAAAATGACTGATAGATTTACTTCAGTTCTCCTTTGAAGTGGCTTAGCATGCTTCTTTTTTGTGTTTTTGGATATTTTACATAGCTCCCTTCCTGTGTCAGCAGGCTGGGGGTCAACCTTAACCTTTTCTTGCACTAGCCAGCAAGGCAAGTTGATTCAAAATTGCACTAGCCCGCAGATGGTTGCACTAGCCCTTAATTATAATGGTAAAGTTTGAAACATAAACATAGAATTTGTCGGCAGATAAGGACCGCTTGGCCCACCCAGTCTGCCCATTTCCCTACCTGATGGATAAGCTGCAGGTCCTAGTTAACCAGCAGCCTACTTCTTCCTACCCCCACCCCAAGAATTGCCTTATGACTGTCCCATGCATGCTTGAATTCCACCACTGTTTTTGACTCCCAACCTCCTCTGGAAGGCCGTTCCATACATCCACCCTCTCTGTGAAAAATACTTCCTTAAATTACCTCTGACGCCCCTTCTATCTTCAAATTGTGCCCCTTGTTCTTGCACACCTCTTTTTGAAAGATGCTCCCTCTTGGACTTTGTTGATTTCCTTGAGGTACTTGAAAGTTTCTATCATGTCTCCCCTCTCCCTCCTTTCCTCGAGGCTACATATTAAGCTCCTTAAGTCTTTATTCATATGTCTTCCAGTGCAGACCCTGCACCATTTTAGTTGCCCTCCTCTGGACAGCTTCCATCCTGTCTATGTCTTTGCGGAGATTGGGTCTCCAGAACTGCATGCAGTACTCCAGATGGGGTCTCACTAGCTGTCTGTACAGAGGGATAATAACTTCCTGTTTTCTACTGGTGATGCCTCTTCCTATGCATCCCAGTATCCCCAACCCTCCTTGCTGCCCTCTCACATTGCTTGCTCACCTTTAGGTCATCTGATATGACTACCCTAGGTCCCTTCCATTTTGTTGTTGTTAGTAGCTCACCCCCATTGTGTACTCTTCCCTGGGTTTTGTTTCCCAGGTGCATTACCTTGCACTTCTTAGCATTGAATCTAAGCTGCCATACATTTGACCATTCCTCTAACCTTGCCAAGTCCCTTCTCATCCTTTCCACTCCACCTTGTGCATCAACTCTGTTGCAGATCTTTGTGTCATCTGCAAAGAGACATACTTTCCTTCCAGTCCCTCTGCAATGTCACTTATAAAGACATTGAAGAGGACCGGTCCTAATACTGAACCCTCACGGTACCCCATACTAACCCCCTTTTTCAGAGTGGATTCCATTTACTATTACTCTCTGTGACCTATTCTCCAGCCAATTCTTTACCCAGGCTGTCATCTTGGGACCCACTCCCAGGCTGGCTAACTTGTATATTAATCTTTGTGTGGGACTGTGTCAAATGCCTTGCTAAAGTCTAGGTAGGCCATGTCCACAGCCCCTCCCTGATCAACTACTTTGGTCACCCAGTCAAAGAAATCTATCAGATTTGTCTGGCATGACCTTCCGCTGTGAATCCATGCTGCCTCGGGTCCTGTGCCCCTGGCCTCTAGATACTCAACAATTCTTTCCTTCAGAAGTGATTCCATCATTTTCCCTACCACTGAGGTTAAACTAACAGGTCTGTAGTTTCCTGCTTCTGCCTTGCTACCACTTTTGTGAAGGAGAATCACATTTGCCCTCCTCCAGTCCTCGGGTACCACCCCATCCTCCCATGATTTGTTAAAGAGGGTAGTCAGTGGTGTCACTAGTTCTACCCTTAGTTCTTTTAGAATTCTGGGATGAATCCCATCAGGCCCATTGCTTTGTCCACCTTCAGTTTTAAGAGTTCTTTCAGAACCCTTTCTTCTGTAAATGGGCTGGTATCAACTTCTGTATCCAGAGTGTTTCTACTGTTTGTTTTAGGTACCTCCCCCTCTTCCTTTGTAAATACTGAGCAAAATATTTGTTTAGTATCTCTGCCTTTTCATAGTCACCTCTGCCCACCCTCCCTCCCTTTATTAAGCCTCACTATCCCTCCCTTGGTCTTCCTTCGGCTCCCTGATGTACCTATAAAGGTTTTATCCCCTTCTTAACTGAGTTGGCTATCTTTTCCTCGGTTTGGGCCTTTGCTGTTCTGACTGCCTTCCCAGCTTCCTTTTGCTTTAACTGATACAGTTCTCTGTCCTGTTCCTTCTGTGATTCCTTGTACTTCCTGAATGCTTTCTTTTTCTCTTGAACCTTCACTGCCACTTCCTTTGAGAACCATAGTGGTTTCTTACCTTGTTTCGTTTTGTTTATGTGCTTTACACAAAGGCTTGTTACCTCCGTGATGGCAGTTTTTATTATTCCCCATTGTTCTTCCACCCCTCCTTCCTGCCCATTTGCTAGTGCATTCCTTAGGCACTCACCCATTTTGACAAAGATCACTTATACAGGAAACAATGCAAGCAAAGCCAAGAAATACTCTGATTATTGCACATTTATCCTGCTCTCACATTGTTTCCAGCTCCCCAGCAGGAAAAAAAAGACTACAATGCCATCCATCACAGACAGTGAGCCCCCCTCCCTACTGTTTTGTACCATGGCCTCCTCTCTTCCCCTTTCTGCCCCCACACTCACACCCCCCCAAACAGAGAGAGGATATCACAACAGCAAATGTTCAATCAAGTAGTCCTAGCTCTCATTCAATAGCTGGCATCATCATGCACCTCACCACCCTGTCACCACCACCCATAGGGCACTGAACAGAGTCAGGCAGAGAAAGACACTCGTGGTCCCCACCCTATAGTCAACTGGAGAGCTGTACTTTTGAAAGTTTTTGTACAGTCTCAAGTGAGCCAGGAGCACAACTAAGATTTCTTTGGGGTGGGGGCTAGACAAACCTAAGGGGTTTGGAAAATAGAAAACTATGAAATTTTTATTTGTAAAAGGATTGATTTTAATATGCTCTGCCCCAACAATAACAGATTTTTCTTTAACATTGTCCTTTCATCAGCCCAGGGGAAACAGTACACAGGCATAACACTTTACTATTTCTATTTCTGTATAGGATGATCTATGCACCCCAGGAATGCATATTTCAAGGTTTCAAATTATGTATTTTATCAAGATTTATTTTTGTACCATACATGATCCAAAGCTTTGTTTTTAGGCTGAAAGGACATGCTGAGTGGGATAAGGGTAGAACCGTATGGATGGTGATGGCTGGCATGGTCCATTTAGAAGAGCTGAGAACCCCCTACACTTGCCAATAATGGCAGCTATGGATCTATGGATGGTCACTTCAGAGTATGGTCTGCAGTGGTGTCCAGGGAAAGAACAGAGTTAAGAGATTTGGGAGAGGGAAGTTATGGTGAGGCTGGGATAAAACCCACCGCCTGCAGGGCCGATCCTGTATACCTCTTTGCATTTTGTCACTGAAATGTTGGCTACAAACACTCAAAATGTAGAGAAATGAGGCCACTGGTCTTAATAATATCAGACAAATTGTTAGACATAGACACATTCAGAAAACTGGAACCTAGTGACTTAACAGCACTCTACCCTTGATCACACCCTGAACACTAGCTGAAAGTCTTAACAGTGGAGTGATAATGACTCACATTGAGTCTTTTGTGGGATTCCTCTCTTGAACTGCCAGATAATTGCAGCTCTTAATGAACTGTTAATCACACCTGGCCATCTGGAACATTGAGAGAGATAAGCATGAGGACTAGAGAATGCTAAAGTATAGACTTTTTTAACTTCATTAACAGCCATGAAAATCTGCACTAGTCAAGACGGGCAAGTAGAGAGTTAGCTGCACTAGCCCTGGTCAATTTGCACTAGTGTTATGGCTAGTAAAACAATATTAAGTTTGACCCCTGCAGCAGGCCCCTACCTCTCTTCTGCTGGTTAGCTGCAAATGCCTGGGCTCAGATGCAAACTCAGGTCACTAGCATGGTAAATGGCTTCTTAACTGCTTCACTGCCAAGTTGGCTCTTTAGATGTATTTAAATAAACACATCCTTCATTTAATGGCAGGTTTTAAAGCATTTTTCCGATACCCAACAATATGAGGTACACATATGGGCCAGTCTGATGGATGAATAATGGGCTCTTCTCTCACCATGGAAGAAGTGTAGGATCCCAGTCAGTGCTTGCAGGAGGCTTACTGCAGTCTCTTAGGATGCATGATGCATCTTGGGAGAGTCGGCAGTATAGGTTGAACCATGTCAAAAGACTCTTCATGTAGATCTGCAGTGCATGCTGAGATGCTAGTGCATGTATGCTTATCCCACCTACTGGCAGCTGTCCCCTGAACTTCTGAGTCAGGACCTCTTAATGCCTTCTATTGAGGTTGTCCCAAACAGGAGTGCCTGTTGGGAGGAGGTCAGACACAGGATGGCGATGTGATGTAGGAAGGTGGTAGGAGCCACTTGTGGGGATGGGAGAGGAAGAGGTAATGAGAAGATGAAGAAGAGATGGGTGCTCAGAGGTTACAGCTGTGGGGAAGTGGGTAGATGCTCCAGTCAGATTTGAAAGGCTGATGTGGGTACACGGGTGCTGGAAGAATAATTTTTTAAAAAGTTCCCATATGCCATACTCCCCCCCCCCCACACCCATTTGAGCCCTGTTTGTACCCTAGTTTGCTAATGTAAGTCACTGGATGGTACAGACAGCAGCTATCCATTAAAGGAGAATGGTGATGAACCTGTAAGTTATTTTTCCAAGAGGAGCTGGTTTTTAAGTGCTGGTTAAAATTCTGTTATTGTTCCTTCTCTACAGACCTACAGTATTAGTAACCTCAGTGAGTGTCTCTGCTTTGCAATCTGGTGGTAAGTACCATTTTAGAACTGCATGATGCAGTGTATGTCCCTCTCATCTAGAGAGTTCTATAGTAGAGCATGGATGCATTGTTCAAGTACAAACAATCGAAGACCTGAACAGGGACATAAACTACATCATACAACAACTCTAAACTGGTTCTTACCAGCAGCACGTACTATAAATCAGAAAGACCCACTAGGATAACAGAAAACACTGGACAGCTAGAGTATACTGGGAAAAATGACTGATAGATTTACTTCAGTTCTCCTTTGAAGTGGCTTAGCATGCTTCTTTTTTGTGTTGGCGATGTGATGCAGGTAGATGGTAAGAACCACTTGTGGGGATGGGGGAGGAAGAGGTAATGAGAAGATGAAGAAGAGATGGGATGGTTAGGGAGAAAACTAGATAAAAGGAGACCCTCCCTCAAAAAAGATACTGAATGA
Organism: Neoceratodus forsteri; assembly: GCA_016271365.2. Classification (NCBI taxonomy): domain Eukaryota; kingdom Metazoa; phylum Chordata; order Ceratodontiformes; family Ceratodontidae; genus Neoceratodus; species Neoceratodus forsteri. The sequence goes on from CM057451.1 coordinate 103,859,071, forward strand.
CAATCTAAAGACCTGATGCTATCTGAATTCATTTGTTGCAATAAAATATTATATGACTGTATTTGTCTTACAAGGGTGGTCAAGGAACACACATCTTTCAACATTAAGAATTCAGTAGAGGTGTATTGCTGCCCCTATGGGAGAGACAAACCTGAAATCCTCATATTGTAGATGTCTATGTGTACACATGCAGGCGTGCGTACACATGTGTGGGTCTCTATCTGTGTACATGTTTGTATGCATGTCTGTGTCTGTGAGTGGTGGGCTTGAATTACATTAAGGTCATTATTTTAATAATTGTTGACCTGCAGCTCTGGAGATGAAGCAGTTGAATTAGTAAATTAAATGTATTTTTTCTCTTGTTTAAATTTCTGCATATTGGAAAACTAATTCTGCATACACAGATAGAATGAGTCTCAGGAGAAAGCTTTATCTGCCACACTGTTGGTTCGTGGCTGGGGATAATTACTGTTTTTGTAAGTTCTAAGAGTTTTAAAAGACACACACATTCATTTTCTTCTTGGCTGAGCTAGCATGCCATGAAGTCTTGTTGCTGTCTTTGAAAAGCAAATTACCTAATTACTGTTTGGTTAGGTAAGGACATTTTTGAGTTTTAGACTAGTTAAATTTATTTTTGGTATTCCCAGAAAGAAGCCATTCAATGCTTAACAGAAAAGAAGGCATCTTCATAAAATAATATCAGTTTGGAAACCCCTTTGTGTGTTGCACTCCTCACCCCCTTCCTTCTTCTGATGTTAATCATAAAAAAGAGATGTTCTCATGTCAATGCATCTTTCCCAGTAAACTGTTTAAATGCATTTTTACTGTAACATTATAGCATAGTTGGGCTTTATCATGAGTTCTTATCAGAAAGACAAACTACGAAGTAGGTTCATTTAACCTGTGATACAGAGGGTAAAGGAGGCCAGAGAAATGGGAAGTGCATCCCTTAATTGGCCCATATCTATGCCTCCCTTCTTCTAAGGCTATGTGTGCCAAGAATAATAACCCTCCTGTACAAACCCGCAGTCATTTGAAAAGAAAAATAACTCTTGCTACCATGTATGCATTACAGTGGAACCCTTATGAGATCAGTATCAGTGGGACAGGAGACACATGCGATCATATCCAGAGCAGCTGCTGCATCACTGATGTGCAGAATCCTCTGCATGGTCCCAGTGTGATGTTATTGAGGATAATGCTTCATTCCCAGCATTTGTAAAATTAAATTGCGACTTTGCAGATGATACTAGAATGGGAGTAAATACAAGAGAGGGCACAGAGATCTCCAAAACACTTGGAAAATGGTATTTAAGGTGGCAGTCAGGGCAAGTAAAAAGGGGATGTATCTGGGGACTAAACATACAAGAATAAACTGCACACTATTATGTAGAACTCTATGACATAGTATGCAGGAGAGGCACATAGGAGTAGTCGTCAGTAATAAATAAAGGATACATGGGCCAAAATAAGGGGAGGTAATTTGGGAGTATGAAAGGGAGTTAATCTGTAGATCCAGTGACATAATTTTGCCACTATAGCTTAGGTTAACCCTTACTTGGACTACTGCCTCCAGTTCATATACAGTACCTCACCACAGAAAGGACATTGAGGAATTAGAAAATAGAACAAAAGGGAAATGCATAAAGAATGATAAGTCTTTTATGGCTGTTCACTTTTTCAGAAATGTATTTTTGATTGGTTTTCTTCAATTTTATATGTCAGTGCAGCACTGGTCTCAAACACATTCTAGGCTGTGATTGCTGTGAAACCATGCATTCTGATACCCCAAGAATGAAAGAGTGTGCAGCCTGTCACTCAGTTGATAAGGAAAACTTGTAAAGAAGTATAATTTAATGTATGTGCAATTCGGCTACAATACTATATTATATATCTATGTATATACTTAAGTAACAGATAATTCACTACTGGGCATATGGTCATTCTCTGATATATGCACACCTTGGTGTGCATTGTGAGGGGCCAACTGCATTTAAGCTATCAAGGCATGCATGTATCAGAGCATGACTGCATGCCCTGTAGTGGATTACTGGTGTTATAAAATGGACTGAATTGTTTTAGAGGGGAGTAAAAAATGGAGTGCAGGAGTACGGTTATTGTGGGATGTCACATGGTCATGTGATGGGTTTCGTGCAATGAAGAGACAGCATTTTTACTGATTTTTCATATATATATATATATATATATATATATATATATATATATATATATATATGTATAGATAGATAGACAGATAGATATACTGTATGTATTCTTTGCAAAACAAATCATTAATGCACCAGCTAGGGTAACAGCACCACAAAAGTAGGGAAATGTGGCATTAGGGTTTCCAACCCTGGCTGCCCACCCCACCCCACTCCCTAGCAGCAAAAGGATAAAACACTAGGGTTTTGGGTCTCCAGAGTCTTGGTTAATCAGTGGTGGGGTTTTTCTTGGGGTTGTCAACCCCAATGCCCACCCTGTTCCATGAGCAAATAACATCACACATGATCTCCTTTCTTCATGCAGAACCAGCAGGGCCCTGCATGAAGAAAGTTACAACAAACTGTGTTAGCAACATGTGATGAGACATACATCTGTACCTTTGTAGAGTATATCACTATGAGGCTCTGACTTGAAGCTGCACCTTGTGCTTCAGACTAAAGGTTATGGGCTGGGGGGGGAGCATTATGGTTGACAGCCACAAGGAAGACCCCCACCACTGATTTGCCAGGACTCCAGAGGCCCAAAACCCTAATTTTTTCCTTTTGCTGCTTGGGGGATGTGGGTGGGGAGTTTGGGTTGGGGACCTTAATGCCACATTTCCCTACTTTTGTGGCATTTTGTTACCCTAACTGGTGCATTAACAAAGGTTTTTTGCAAAGAATTTCCTTTCTTTTTGAGATAGTGGAATTGTATCCTCATTCACTGCCAAAGGAAGACTCTGTCTGCCTACAGAAGTGCAGCAATGGACATGAAGAATTCATGGGGTTGTCTGGTGGGCTGCAGAAGTACAGGACCCTATGGTTCCTACGCTTCTATGTGGCCATTGATATAGATGCATAGGGCAAAGAATGCATCTATCAACCAGGGCACAGGCCCCCTGCCACCCATGGGTGGAGAGGTGCAAGGCTGTATGTCAAGAGGATAACTGACTTCACTTTATGTTACCCGGACCTGTGTGAAAAACCCTGCACCTTTCATTCCCTGGCTGCGGGGGATTATATAACAACACCATCGCCCACCCTCACCCCATCTAGCTGGGGCACTGAGCACACTCCTGAACTCTAAGGATCACAGAGCATACCAGCTGGGATCATGACTGGCACTACATGCAAAGTTTGTTAACAATTATATATATATTCTTTTATTTTGACCCCAAATTTTCAAGATATTCATTTTATGATATGCCTTATCAACATGACATGTGCCATTTATAGTATAGTGGATGAAATGTCATTTTGCACCAGAAGTGCGAAAATACATCTCATCCAGGATTTAAAAAATGACACGTGTCATGTTTATGAGCTGGTGTGGAGAAATGGTTACATTGAAAGTCAAAATATTGAAAATTAGTGAATTATGAGTGAACACTGAAATACTGCAACATTCATTCATAACCTAGGCATTTTACTGTATTTGAACACCAAATATTCAGCATAGTCTTCTTATTACCCCACCTCATGAACCCGATAGGTACAAATGTTCAAATCCCCACTGAAATAACATTCCGCACCACCAAAATGTCATTCTGTGCAAAAGGCGCAGCTGTCATGTTTATGAGGTGGTGTGAAAAATATGGCTGTGTTGAAAATTAGGGGTCAAAATATTTAAAATTATCAAAGTTATGGGTGCCCTTTGAAAAATTTTAATGTACACACATAACTTTTTTACAAATTTTGACCCCAAATTTTCATCATAGCCTTTTCATGACACCATCTCATGAACTGGTTGGAGAAAATATTCAAATCCTGCCACAAAGGTGATTTCACTAAGCAACCTTGAAATCACCTTTTGGGCCTTATTTGCATAATTCCACCACCACTGGTCATAAGGTGGGGTCCCAAAAAAGGCCATGTTGAAAATGTGGGGTCAAAATATGGAAAAATGACAAAGATATGCATCACAGTTCAAAACCCCATCAAAATACATTGACGTACACTTACCTTAGTTTCTCATATTGCAGTTGGTGATTCCAGCAGCAAGACACGTCTTTGATCAGAGAGTGGAACTTCACCATGGAACATGTTCAGGTGAGTGAGGGTGTGTGAGGGCGTGGGGTGCTGGTTGCTGAGTGGGAAGTCAGGGTAGGGGGGTCAGATCACTGAGGGACCATTTTCTTTTTTTTGCTAGTAACAAAAAAAAAAGCAATGAGGGAAGGTTTTCTTTTTTTTCATGGATACTGAGATTCCCACACTGGGGACTGGGCACCCCCGTGTTGGGCGACTTTTTGGTGGAACTGGGAGTGGGCACCCCATTGCCATCACATATGTAGTGGGGGGGGACAATCTGGAGGGAAGATGGGGACATGAGAAGTGGTACCGTAGTGAAACATAGAAACATAGAACTTAGAAGTTAATGTCAGATAAGGGCCACAAGGCCCATCCAGTCTGCCCATTTTTTCTACCTTATGAATGTGCCATAGGCCTGTACTCTGCCAATGGCCTATCTATTCATACTCATCTGTATTGCACCCTTATGCCTATCCCATGCCTGTTTGAAGCCCTGCATTGTATTCATATCCACCACTTCCTGATGTAGGCCGTTCCATGCATCCACCACCCTTTCTGTGAAAAAGAACTTCCTCACATTACCGTTTAAACAGCCTCCCTTTAATTTCATGCTGTGTCCTCTTGTCCTGCTATTTTTCTTATATAGAAACATGTTAGACTCTTTCACCTTTTTTTAAAATTCAAAATTTTTATTGAAGTCATCAACACCATAACAACATACATACATAAAAGATTTTGTTCCTTCATAACAATTGACATACATTAGAGCCGGTAAACAGTTTTCTCCCCCCCCAAAAGAAAAAAAAAAAACCCACACACAACACAACCCCTTCCCCTACCTATCCCCCATAGTACTAAATATCTTCAAGGAAGATCTGCTCATCCACAATCGCTTCTGGCGTTACCTTACTAAATCCGACTGCACCTGAGGAAGGTATAATGTCTGAAGACGACTCCATACCTTTTCATATAATTGGAGCTGATTATCCCTTCCTGCACTCAATTTTTCCATATTTAAGTTAAATAACATCTCCTGCAGCCACTCCACATACGTGATTGAGGAGTCCGTCATCCAATGTCGTAAAACTACCTTTTTAAGCGAACCTGAGATCAGAGCCATATAGAATCTGCGCTCCTTAAACCTAATACCAGAATAATCCCTATCAAGCATACTTGGGGTAAAATACTGATCAATACCCAACAATGGATCTACTTTCTGTTTAATCTGTATCCATAACTGCTTTATCGGCGGGCACTCCCAAAAAATGTGATACAAATCTCCAACTGCCTGACGGCACCGGAAACAGTTTTGGTTAGGCCTATGACCTACTTTATGTAGTTTGGAAGGGGTCCAAAACAAGTTATTCAAAAAGTGAAACTGCATCACCCTCAGTCTATCCTGTTTAAGATACCTATACACATGTCTCCATACACCCTCCCAATCCCGTTCCTGCTCTCCCAAACAACTAGACCAATATCTAGGCTTATAATCAATATCCGCAAGAGCTTGATCGAGGAGTGCCTTGTATACTCTGGACACCGCATGTGGTTCCCACACAATTGGCTCCAATGACTCAAGCCATTTCCCATTTTTTACGCTCTACTCGAAGCTTAATCAACATCTGGGTTAATAAATGAGTGATTTGGTAAACTTTAAAGACTTGCTTGGACTCAATGTTATACTTTGCCAGGATCTCTTTTATAGGAAGTATACAGCCGTCCACCATTAAATCCTCAATTCGCAATCCCTCAAGTTGGGGAAGCCATCCACCCGATATCATTTTCCCCCCAATCTTCAAGTTGGGATTTTGGCAGATCGGCTGATACTTGTCCCTATCTGGAATATAACCTAACTTGGCACATATCTGTCTATGAATACGCACAAATGTTGCTATTGGGGTAGCAATCAACTTAGGGGGGTAATATCTTAGGAATGGAATAAAGCAATGCTTTCAGGTCTATCCCCACCTCCTTAATCACCTCTATTTCCAGTCTAACCCATGAGGGAACATAAGGCAAGGACTCCAACCTCCTGGTGGGTAGACTCTTTCACCTTGTTAATGCCCTTAAGGTGTTTGAATGTTTCGATCATATTACCTCTCTCCCTCCGTTGCTCTAGGGTATACATATTGAACTTTGTTAATCTGTCCTCATATGTTTTCTGATGCAGTCTCTGCACCATTTTGGTTGCCCTTCTCTGAACTGCCTCCATTTTGTTAATGTCCTTGTGCAGGTGCGGCCTCCAGTACTGCATGCGGTACTCCAGATGGGGCCTAACCAGTGTCTTGTAAAGAGGGATTATTACCTCCCTATTATGACTTGTGATACCCCTACTAATACACTCCAACATCTCTCTAGCCTTACCTGCTGCTTTAGTGGTCTGCTTGCATGATTTCAGGTCATCTGTGATGATGATGCCCAAGTCTTTTTCTTCCCTTGTGACTTCCAACATCTCCCCTCCCAACCTATAATTAGCTTCAGGGGTTCTCTTCCCTGTGTGCATGATCTTGCACTTCTTTGCATTAAACCCCAGTTGCCACTATTCTGACCAGTTTGCCAACTTTTTCAGATCTCTTCTCATTCTGCCAACCCCATCTGGATCATCTTCTGTGTTGCAAATCTTGGTGTCATCTGCAAACAGGCAAACCTTACCCTCCAGTCCATCTGCAATGTCACTAATGAAGATATTGAAGAGGACTAGCCCCATGACTGATCCCTGAATTGAAGAGGACTGGATCCAGGACTGATCCCTGTCTGCTTAAATAAAAAATATAAACAATAAGAACAGTGGGCGGGTGACCTGGAGTGGAGGGAGGGAGGGAGAGAAATAACTGGTACCAGGGGCTGGGCACTCCGCAGTCTGTTCATAGATAGATAGATAGATGGATAGATAGATAAATAGAGAGTGGCAGACAGAACAGGGGAATGGCAGCTCACAGCTTTCAGTGCAGCCTGTGGCATGAGTTCTAGCTGTGACTGCAGAAGTCAAGAAAGTCCATGTGTTCTCATACAGAGAACTTGAGTGATGGGCTCTTCTCGCTAAGCTGGGCACCATGAATTTTGGAGTGCACAAAAAGGTATTTCTCACCATTATATTAAAAAAAATCAGAATCTAGCTAATCAGGTGCTGCTTAGCTAGGGTTGGGTGTTTGTTTTTTCAAATTACACTATTTTATTTTCCATGGTTTTTATTTTGAGGGGAAAAAGACAAGGTGGCGGATCTCACAGCACAGAAAAATATTTTTGGTGCAGTGAGAAGCAAGTGATGTGAAACCAAAAACAGTCTTGCAACACAGAATTTTTGGTGTTGTAGTGTTATCCCCAAAACCCTATTGAGCATGCTCAGAACAGAAAACAAAAGAACACTTTAAATCTTTATAATTCTGGAACTGTTTAATATTTTTTCACCAAACCTTCCACAGGCACTTTCTTGGCATTGCATGCTTCTACCCTAAAAGTTTTGGGGAAAAATTGCCATTCCATGTAGATTGTATGTGGGAGTAAACCCAATCCCATGTTACATATAGGAAAAAAATTAGACATTTACAGGAAAATGACATATGCAGATCTCAGAAACTGCACAAGCTGTCACCACAAAACTATCCACAACATTAGACCTTGCCTCCTAGACTACACATGCAAAATTTCAACTCATTTCATTAAACATTGCCAAGGCTATTAATGTTCAAAGTTAGGGGTTTAGCACTGAATACCCTACTCAACCCCAACTATGGGGGTGCTACTGCACCCCTCTAATATATATTTACTTGAAGTCTGGCAGACACTGAGTTGGTGTGAGGAGCTCTGAATCCTGAAAATTTTGTGGCAATCGGTTCAGCGGGGGAAAAATTACAGAGGTTCAAAAAACTTTAAGCTGCCTAAAATTAAGACCTTTTTTTGCTTACAATAACTAAATAATTAGGTAGTTTTCAAACCTGAAACTCTCCCTAGAGATGGGGATGGTTCTAGGGGGTCAGAAGGAAGCTAATCTAGTGCCACTTTGCAAAAGCGGGGAAAGGGATGACCTGAGAAATTATGGACCAGTCAACCTGACCTTGATTACAGATAAGTTGCTAAAAATCATTATTATGGAGCAAACAGTGGGATTGTTGAGGACAAAGAGGTTGCAGAACTGGAGGCAGCATCAGTCTATAGTGGGTAGATTTTGCCAGACCTTCCTAATCAACCTTTTGGATTTGGTCACAGGGACAATGGATGAGGGCTACGCAGTGGATGTGTTGTACTTTGAAATTAGCAAGGCCTTTGATTCTGTACCCCACAGAAGGTTAATATAAATCTGGATGACCTGGGGGTAGGGGACAAGCTGACAAGTTGGATAGGGAACTGGGTGGTCAGGATGAAGAGAATGGTTGTCAATGTTTGCACTCAGAGGCCCAGAGAGTGACAAGTGGGATGCCTCAGGGATTGGGTCTGGGACCGGTGCTCTTCAATATCTTCTTTTGTGTTATAGGACAGGATTTCCAGAATAAATTGTGTCTCTTTGCAGATGACACTAGGGAAAGAGCAGACACTGAGGAGGGAGTAAGAGAAATGAAGAGAACTGGAAGAATTAGAACAATGTTGCAGAATATGTCAGCTAAAGTTTAATGCAAAAAAGGTGCAACGCGATGCATACTGGCAGGAAAAAAACATAACAGGCTGCTGGATGAGGGAGATTAAGGGTGGAGCAGACAACTGAGGAAAGGGACCTTGGGTATCATCAGTGACAGTCTCAAATATTCTACTTAGTGCTGCAAAGCATACAGGAAGGTTAACAGGATGATGCGATGTATAGGAAGGGGTCTTGATAGCAGGAGAAAGGAAGTGATACTGCCCCTTTCCAGATCTCTAGTGAGGCTGCTCCTGGATTACAGTGTATAGTTCTAGATCCACACCTCAAAAAGGGCAGGGACTGCATAGCGATCATACAGTGGGCAGCCATTAGGATGATCCATGTGCAGCAGGGGAAGTTGTATGAGGAAATGTTGGAAGATCTTAACATGTACATATTAATGGCCAGGAGGGAAAGAGAAGACATGATTGAGATATGCAAGGTCTTGTGAGGAATCAACAGCATGGACTGTAAAGACTTGTTCATGAGTAATAAAAACACAGTGACTAAAGGGCATGGATAAAACTAGTGGGGGAAAATCAGGAAGGATGTGAGGAAATTTTCACTAAACGTGTGGTGGACAGTGGAATAGGCTGTCTAAGGATATGACTGAAGCCAAGACAGTAACGTGCTTTAAACATAAGTGGGACAGATACAAGGGTTTAATGAGACCCACAGACAGAAGAAAGGAAGGGATACCTGGGGAGGAATGATCAGTCAGTAGGTCTGTAGGCTCTTTAAATCCTTCCTGATGCTAGGTCAAATATGGAGATAAGCACAGAAATGAGCAGACTGGAGGGATCACTGAGTCTTTTTCTGCCAACACATTCTGTTTCTAGGGAGCACATTACTTTGAAACATTATTATGTTTTTCTTTCCTCCCAGAACAGTTCTGATTTTGTGAGGAAATCTGAGTTTCTTTCGTTGTCTATTGATGGAGAAGCACTGTATTATGTCAGTTAGATGTGAACATAGCTAGCCCATATTTCTCAAGCAGAAGTTATCCAGGAATACCAATAAAATCTTTCGTGGAATATGTGAACTTCATTTTAAACTGTAACATCTTCAAGTCTGACAAAAAGTTATTTGCCCTAATTTGTAGAACATCGATGGGGACAAGTATGGCCTCATAGAAACATAGAAACATAGAATTTGATGGCAGATAAGGACCGCTTGGCCCACCCAGTCTGCCCATTTCCCTACCTGATGGATAAGCCGCAGATCCTAGTTAACCAGCAGCCTACTTCTTCCTACCCCCACCCCCTAGAATTGCCTTATGACTGTCCCATGCATGCTTGAATTCCACCACTGTTTTTGACTCCACAACCTCCTTTGGAAGGCCGTTCCATACATCCACAACCCTCTCTGTGAAAAAATACTTCCTTAAATTACCTCTGAGCTGCCCCCCTTCTATCTTCAAATTGTGCCCCCTTGTTCTTGCACACCTCTTTTTTTGAAAGATGCTACACTCTTGGACTTTGTTGATTCCCTTGAGGTACTTGAAAGTTTCTATCATGTCCCCCCTCTCCCTCCTTTCCTCGAGGCTATACATATTAAGCTCCAAGTCTCTCTCTCTCTTCATATGTCTTCCGTGCAGACCCTGCACCATTTTAGTTGCCCTCCTCTGGACAGCTTCCATCCTGTCTATGTCTTCGCTGAGATTGGGTCTCCAGAACTGCACGCAGTACTCCAGATGGGGTCTCACTAGCTGTCTGTACAGAGGGATAATAACTTCCTGTTTTCTACTGGTGATGCCTCTTCCTATGCATACCAGTATCCCTCCAGCCCTCCTTGCTGCCCTCTCACATTGCTTGCCCACCTTTAGGTCATCTGATATGACTATCCCCAGGTCCCTTTCCATTTTTGTTGTTGTTAGTATCTCACTCCCCATTGTGTACTCTTCCCCTGGGTTTTTGTTTCAAAACTCATTTGTTTCATCATATGCTAAGTTGTTCCTAGGGCTGTGGGAGAGGGAAACAGTCTACTTGGAGGAGTTTCAACACACAGATGACATCATCTCTACCTGGAGGAGTTTCCACATACAGATGACATCATTTTGTGGCTGTAGTTTATAGATGACGTCATCTCTGTGTAACCCCCCGTTACCCGGGGTTACTAGAATCCCAGTAAGACCTAGTGGTAGGCAGGGAAGGCAGCTTGTGAAACTCCAGTTAAATGGATTTCACACTGTCTCACCCTGTTCTCAGTTTCAGCTGAGACTGAAGGATGACATGACCATAGAACTCTTTCAGCTGCATGAGCCACACAGGAGTGCTGCAGTTGGAAGTTAGGATAGAATGTTGGGGATTTTGAACAGATTCTATGTGCAGTTTTGGTGAGAGACAGCAGCACAGCAGTCTGTGTGCAGGCTCTCAGAGCTTTAAGCTCTGTTTTAGAGCTACTGTTAAGAAAGTGTGTGTTTCCACCATAAGAGGGACACAGAAACTGATTGCTGAAGTGGTGGAGACTGCTGTCACTGGTCCAAGTGCCCCCTTCCTGGGAGGGAAGGTTTGCCTGTCTTCCAGGGGCAACCCTCCTGGTTCCGGCTAACAGAAGAAGCTGCCTATTTCAAGTTGTGCTGCGGCACCAGAAGCTCTGAGAGAGAAATTCCTGTGGAGGAATCGCCTGTTGGGCACCTGCAACCAAAGGGTGAGTTCGCTCTGACAGAGGGCCAGTGTTTTTCACCTGAACTGTTGGAATGTGGGGATTGGACTACTTAATCTGTAGGAGGTCTAGTGTAATAGACATTGCTGGTTAACTCAAGTAGGTTCAAGTCCAGCACCAAAGAGTGAAGTAAAGTGGGGACTGGACTGCTTAATCAGTGGGGGGCCTAGAGCAATGGGCAATGCCAATTAATAGTATGTTCAAGTCCAGCACAAAGGGAAAGCAAGACAAGTAGAGGAAATGTGACATACATTTAGCCTTAATCTACATTGCCAAGCTTTACAGTAGGAGGTGTTTATTGTCCAGAGAAATGGCCGGGTATGAATTGTGGAAGCGAGAGGTGGGAGACCCCCCATCAGTAGTAACCAAATTCACCTCTATGGATTTGCTGTGTGGCACCTTTACTTTCTCTCAGGTACTTGGCCAGTGCCTGAGAAAAGTACCCAGATGTGGGATTAAAAGGAAAATTCCCTGATAGAGCTGAGGTGCTCTTAGGTGGTTTAGGGAGCCACCAGCAAATGTTTCCATGACATATGGAAGGTGTCCAAATGGCCAGCAAGGGAGCCGAGGCAGGGAAAACCCAGATCAGTGTACAAGTTTGGGCAGTGTACCCAAAGCAGCGTGCAAGTCCAGACTTTGTGCCCAGTGGGTTCAGAGCCTGAGAGCTGAAGTGTTGAAGAAGTGTTCTTGATTCTTTTAATCTGCATTACCATGAATGTAGCCCCATGGGGGCCTAACTATGCTTTGTGTATTCTGTTTGGATGTGATTAAAAGCCACACTTTAGAATCCCATTTCTGGTATTGGACATTACAGTTATTGCTTCCTGTGTTTGGAGTTACTTGGGTGCCCCTGTGCAGAGTAGCTAAACCTAGCCTTTGTGCCGAGTGACCTATTCCTTCCTGAACCCAGTCCCCACCTGGTACTGCTGTCAGATTTAAACAGCATACCACCTGTCGTTTGCAAAATGATGGGGGTGGGAGTTACAAAATGGAGGCACCGCTTTGGATTTGAAATTTAGGGAGGAAAGGTGCTCGGGCAAAGGGCTAGCGTTTTAGTTATCTGGCAGTGGGTAGCCCAAAAAGCTGAAGCAAGGTTAACTAATGTGTCGCTGTCTGCTGTTGTCCATATGCTGCTGTTAAAATGCCAACTGTTTACCAAGGAGCAGTAAAGCCTGAGAGAGTATGCCTTTGTCCTGCATCAAAAATTTACAGCGTTTTGCCAATATTTAAAAAACTGTTGTGACAAAGAAAAGTGTGGAAGACTAGGGGTAGCAAAAGGAAAATTGTGCCCTGGACATTGTAAATGCTTTCTAATGAACTGAGAGACTTGCTGTGTTAATGGCCATGACAAATGGTTGAAATGGGCTCCCGCCGTGGGAGTCAGTTCGGAAAAAAAAAAAGAGGTTTTGCAGTTTAAATTTGCCTGCTTAATGATCGCCGTGAGGAGAAGAGCACTCCTGAGGGAAAGAGGCTCATTTGCATGGTGTTGTGTGATTGGTGAGACTGCAATCAGTCCCGCCCCCAAGCCAGCTCTACAGCGACTGCCCAGCATTCGAGAGGGATTGTGAGTGGAGTGCGTGTACTGGCTTACCGGAGGAGCGTCTCGGTGACTGAAAGCACTGTAAAAGCTTAAAAAACTGACTTTTCCTTCTAAATTTGGGCTCAACCCACATCTCGATCGACTGGATTGTGAGTGTAGTGTGCAGAGGGACGATTGGCAGGACTGCCATCCCGCTTTCTGCCCAGAGACCTCCAAGACTGGCTGCAGGCCATTTTCCATTGCAGCAAACAGCTACTGATAACAGTGAGTACCAACAGAAATAATTGCTCAAACCAGTGATTTTTGCCAAAAGCCAGTTGAATCTGTGTGCAGCAGTGTAGTCATTTTGCAAACAAAGACTGTGTTAAGTTTTTACCAGCAAAAGCAAGCTTGTTAAGCCATCGACTGTGAGCATAGTTATGGGTTCAGCGTCAGAGTAAAGTTTCAAAGCCATGAGAGAGACTATGAGTTGTATCAAGTTACGCAGCAAGAGTTAAAGGCAATCCTGTGCTTGAAATACTGAGGCTTTAAGGGACTGTGAGCTAGAGCAATGTTTTCAGCAAGTGAAAAGTCCGTGGCAAATCATATAAATGTGCTAGGAAAAAGAACAGTGCAAGTTTGTGCAGTTTGCGCAAAGTTATCAGTAGAGTGTGTAAATCGGATGCGCAGTGGCTTGACCCAATTTCAGAATGTTGATACACAGGAGTGCTGCCACTGCCATTACAGGGTGGGGTAGTAATGTAAACACAGCAGCAGAGGAGCCATTTTGAAAGAAAGAGAAAGTTTTCAGTGATATGGGACTTGAAATAACAGTGAGCGTTTGTTTGTTTTTCTCTGCAGTCATGGCCTCAGGACCAGCCCGCTACCCAGATCATGTCCGGGCTGTGGTAGCAGTAGAAGTAAACAAGTTAAGGGACATTGAGAGGTGTTACTATGGAGGACAACTGCCTCCTCATGTGACGATTCCTGGATACCCAGTGCAAGTGTGATTAATATGCTTAAATGCTGGAAGGGACATCTTCATGGTACCTCACTGTTCGGGGTGCTTAGAGAAATATGGCTTGTTTAAAGTGCCCAAGATTTGTTTGGCTCCCACATGGACAAAAGTTCAAGAATCTGCAGTTGGCAGCACACAGCACCAGGCGGAGCCTGTTGGAAAAGGTCCCTCAGGGGAGTGTGGCACAAACCTAGAGGGTGCAGATTTGCAGACAGAACAATGTGCTGATGTTTTGGATTCTGGATCTCAGAGAGACAATTCAGGCAGAGCATCAGTAGACCCTTGGGGGGCCTAGCCCAAGTCTCATAGGAGAAGACGAGATGAGGGAGACTTTGAATGGGAGGTATCGACCTCCGCACCCAGTGAAGAGTGGATAGTCTCAGGAGTGAGGATGACTGCTCACTCCTGGGCACAGATTCTCAGTGAGGAAGAAGAAGAGAGGGAGCCTATGTGGCCTTGTGAAAAAGGAACTGGTATACAGCCTCAAGCTGTTGCCTCAGAGGAATGCATGGAAGAGAGTGGTGATGCCACTACCCTGGCTGTGCAAGAAGAAGTCAGGGATCCATTTATTGTGTTGTTGAGAATGCGTAGCTGGCAGAACCAGGACTGGCCACCCCCAAGCCAGGCCAGAGGTCTCAAGTTGACCAAAGCTAGTAAAGAGGAGAGACTGGTTCATAGGAAGGTGAATTAAATCTATGGGATGTCCTTTCCTACCTTTCCTCTGAGAGTCTGGGAGGAGATTGAGAACAGCAGGACATCCTGGATTTGGGCCGAAGCAATGAAATGTTTGCATCTTGGTGCAAACAAGCATGTCAAGAACAGAATTTTTCATGAAAAATACAGCCAGTGGAAAAGAGACAGGACACTGGTCAAACAGTGGATGGAGAGGGACGTAAAACCTTTCACAGTGTGAATTATGTGTGCCCAGACAGGGTAATAATTCAAGTGCCTGACCTGTTGTGCTACTGGCCACAAAGCAAAGACCTCCCTGCAAATGTGCCCATGCCTACCAACTGGAAAGCAGAGCAGTGGTAGTCAGTGCTGCCACTCTAGCCATTGCAGTGTCTTTGTTGTTCCACCAGTATGGACGTCCAGGACTCAGGTGCCCCTCATTCATAAGTTCTACAGTGTACTGACTTTCCAGGATCCATCGACTGGCCCACCAGATGACTTCAGATCCAGAGACGACAGCAGCCCAGCTGTATCCTGATTCATCGCCTGGTAACCGGATGACATCAGACCAGCTGTTTTCCTTTTTGTTCCTGTTCCAAGGTTCCATCTCCAGAGATGACATCCACCCAGCAGTTTCCAGATGTGTCCTCCTGTCATTCCCAGAAGATGTCTGCCCAGCTGATTCAGAAGAATGCTACCAGGGAGAGTCTTCGGCTGAGGACCAGGTCAGTGTTTTGTTCGTTCTACAAGGGACTGGTAAGTCCAAACTTTTCTATTCTTAGGACATTGCAGTACACACCCTACACTAGCAAACTCCAGATGTGTGAACTGTCCTCAAAGACTCTCCCCTTTGGGACTTTGGCCTGCTAGAACTGTGCTTCACCGGGCTCCGGCCCAGGAGAGACTCTTTAATGGACTAGCCTTCGGGCACTGTGGTCACTAGATGGGACTTTTAGGGCACTCCATCCCCCAAATGTGTACTGTAAATAATGTCATTATTTTTCTACTGTTTTCTAATGTTTATACTGTTTTTCTACCTTTTCTAAAAAAAAAATATCTTTTTGGGATTCTCCAGTGTTTTGATGGTAGGGGTTTAGATAGACTGTGTATGCAGATTAGGCGTGTGTGTTGTCTTTCTTTTTCTTGCAGGTGGTCCTGAAGAAGATAGAAGAGAAGACAAGAAGAGGAGGAGGGACTCATCAGAGTTCCTCACTAGTGCTTTAGTGTGTAGTATTTAAAGTACTGTTGTGGTTGTTGTTACTGTGTGTAACCCTTCTACTTCCACAGGTATGGTTGTGGGGGAGTTAGGGAGGAATGTAATGGTATGGTATTAGCTCCTGGTGTGTGGTTGCATGGTGCCCAAGGTCGGGGAGGTCCCCTGTTTGTTTTGTTTTGGGATTTGAGTTAGAGGCAGACAGATTTTCCTAGAGGGCTGGGGGGATGGACGGGCTGTGGTCCTGAATGGCTGTAGGGACTGCAGTGCTGATCTATTAGGGCTATGCTCTGGACAGTTCTACTAGAGCTACTAGGTACCCATAGTTAGTGGGTAGAGTAGAGGCTGATATGACAGCCAAAGGCCTCTAGGCCCTTAGTGTTGCCTGCCTGTGCTAGCACATGGTAGGAGGGGGCCTGATCACCCCCCTCCACAGGTAGCACATAGGGTGAGATGGCCTAAGCCGGGTAAATAATGAATGCGGACAGTCATTTTCCTGGCCCAGGGTGAGTGTAACCCCCATTACCCGGGGTTACTAGAATCCCAGTAAGACCTAGTGGTAGGCAGGGAAGGCAGCTTGTGAAACTCCGGTTAAATGGATTTCACACTGTCTCACACTGTTTTCAGTCTCAGTCTCAGCTGAGACTGAGGGATGACATCACCATAGAACTCTCACAGCTGCATGAGCCACACTAGAGTGCTGCAGTTGGAAGTTAGGATAGAATGTTGGGGATTTTGAACAGAGTCTGTGTGCAGTCTTGGTGAGAGACAGCAGCACAGCAGTCTGTGTGCAGGCTGTCAGAGCTTTAAGCTGTTTTAGAGCTACTTTTAAGAAGGTGTGTGTTTCCACCATAAGAGGGGCACAGAAACCGATTGCTGAAGTGGTGGAGACCACTGTCACTGGTCCAAGTGCCCCCTTCCTTGGGGGGGGGAAGGTTTGCCTGTCTTCCAGGGGCAACCCTCCTGGTTCCAGCTAACGGAAGAAGCTGCCTATTTCAAGTTGTGCTGCAGCACCAGAAGCTCTGAGAGAGAAATTCCTGTGGAGGAATTGCCTGTGGGGCACCTGCAACCAAAGAATGCGTTCGCTCTGACAGAGGGCCAATGTTTTTCACCTGAACTGTTGGAATATGGGGATTGGACTATTACTATTAATCTGTAGGAGGTCTAGTGTAATAGACATTGCCGGTTAACTCAGGTAGGTTCAAGTCCAGCACCAAAGAGTGAAGTAAAGTGGGGACTGGACTGCTTAATCAGTGGGGGACCTAGAGCAATGGGCAATGCCAATTAAAAGTATGTTCAAGTCCAGCACAAAGGGAAAGCAAGACAAGTAGAGGAAATGTGACATACATTTAGCCTTAATCTACATTGCCAAGCTTTACAGTTGGAGGTGTTTATTGTCCAGAGAAATAGCCGGGTATGAATTGTGGAAGCGAGAGGTGGGAGACCCCCCCCCATCAGTAGTAACCAAATTCACCTCTATGGATTTGCTCTGTGGCACCTTTATTTTCTCTCAGGTACTTGGCCAGTGCCTGAGGAAAGTACCCAGATGTGGGATTAAAAGGAAAATTCCCTGATAGAGTTGAGGTGCTCTTAGGTTGTTTAGGGAGCCACCAGCAAATATTTCCATGACATATGGAAGGTGTCCAAATGGCCGGCAAGGGAGCCGAGCCAGGGAAAACTCAGATCAGTGTACAAGTTTGGGCTTTGTACCCAAAGTAGCATGCAAGTCCGGGCTGTGTGCTCGGTGGGTTCAGAGCCTGAGGGCTGAAGTGTGGAAGAAGTGTTCTTGATTCTTTTAATCTACATTACCAGGAATGTAGCCCCATGGGGGTCCATCTGTGCTTTGTTTATTCTGTTTGGATGTGAATAAAAGCCACACTTTAGAATCCCATTTCTGGTATTGGACATTACAGATATTGCTTCCTGTGTTTGGAGTTACTTGGGTGCCCCTGTGCAGAGTAGCCAAACCTAGCTTTTGTGCCGAGTAACCTATTCCTCCCCGAACCCAGTCCCTACCTGGTACTGCTGTCAGATTCAAACAGCATACTACCTGTCATTTGTAAAATGATGGGGGTGGGGTTACATGCGTATTGAGGGGGGCCAATAAAATGCTGAAGATTTTGTATGTTGGTCGAACCAGACTGATGTGAACCATAGACACAGATGGACATACATTCTATTAATTTTCTTGACATCACACTGATTAGCAAACCTGGTGGAAAACTACAAACTAAAAGTTTTAGGAAATCTACAGCCACCGGTGCACTACTCCACATAGAAAGTGCACACCCCAGAAAGTTAAAAAACTCCATACAGAATGGGCAATTCCTCCACATCAGAAAGAACTGTAGTTCAGATGTCAACTTTGAACAAGCTGGTGAATTAGAAATTCATTTTTGGGATAGAAGTTATAAACAGGGTGTCGGCAGAGGTTAGAAGATGGACATCAGCCCTGGATAAGAATGCTCTGATATCACCATCGGAAGAGCAAATAGTTACTTTCTCAACAAACTTTAATGCACTCTCTGTAAAAATCTGTGGCATTGTTTACAAGTATTGGCAAACACTGATATGTATAGCCTACAAGTTAGGGTAATGAGCTGTGAACAAGCTTGGTACAGCCAGCAGACCTGGGCATGATTCCCACCACCTCTATTGCATACTGTGTGACTTCGAGCAAGTCACTTAACTACCCCCAGTGCTTCTGTGTTGTCCCTGTAAACAGGTCTTGTGGCCCAGTGTGCCTTACCTGGTTACCAATGAATGAAAAAAAAAAACAACACATTGAAACCAGCAGGGTAGAAGCAAGGGATTTAAATAATTTTTGTGTATAGAAAACACAAAAAGTAATATCAAGACAAGTAATGTTCATATTGTATAAATGTTCTTTTCTGTGTATAGTTTGCGAAGTAATGTTATCTGCATGTGTTACATTATGGTAGAGGGAGCTGAACTGGTGTCTCTAGGAATGTATGTATAACAGGTGATGAATTGTTTTCTCAGACTCTCACTGTTTTATTTTTTATTTTACATGTCCTCATTTGAAAGTGCAAGATGGGTGATAATATTCCAGATCAATGAGTTTTTGTTGGGAGCAGCAGCTTTCATAATGGTAACCTATGTCACCAGAAGGGAAGCAGAGAATGGACCCATGATGCCTGTACATGAAGAAGTGGCAGTGAGTGTCAAACTATGGGTACCAATAGCTGATATTCATGCCAAATTAGTTGGGCTCAAAGGCAAAACTGTACATCCCCTGATCTAATTCCTGGTAATTTTTTATATATTTTAGCTGACAGCCTGTCTCAGCTTCTAAAATTATTGTATGAGCATTGCTTGAATAATAATTATGTTCCTGATTTATGGAAAATTGCTTATGTTATCCCCATTTACAAAAAAGGACCTAAAGCTCTCTGGGAAAATTATAGACCCATAAGCCTCACTTCAACACCGTGTAAAATCTTGGAAAGTTTAATTAAGGACCTAATTACCTCCAATTTAGTTGACGTTGATTCTGAACAACATGGCTTTACTAAGGGAAGAAGCTGTCTGACAAATCTGCTGTGCTTTTACGAAGATGTTAGCCATCATTTGGACAGCAGATTACCTTATAATGTTGTTTATATAGATTTTAGTAAGGCTTTTGATCTCCTCCCACATTGGGCATTATTGTTTAAAATATCTCAGTTTAATATCAATCCCCAATTAATTAATTGGATAGCAAACTAGTTAACCGAGGGATCTCAGCGAGTTCTTATTAATGGCCAGCTTTCTAGTGTAGGATTTTTCACCCGGTGTGTTCCTTAGGGTTTGGTTTTTGGTCCATGTCTGTTTCACTTATTCATTGCTGATATAACTATAAATTGTCACTCGAACACCATTAAATATGTTGACGATATTAAAATAGGGGGACCTTGTGCGAATCCTGATCAAATCAAATTAATATAGAGCGATTTAGGTAGAGTCTCCTTATGGATCTCTTCTTGGGGTATGAAATTAAATCATACTGAAATCGTACTGAGTGTAGGATTATGCATTGTGGAAGGAATAACCCTAATCATACTTACATTTTAGATAATAAAGTTCTGACTATTACTGATATAGAAAAGGATTTGGGGGTTCTTATATCCAATGATTTTGTTCCTACTCTTCAGATAAATGCAGTTATATATAAAGCAAATGGGGTTATTTGGGCAATAAAGTAAAATATTAGATCAAGGGACAAACAAGTACTTATACCACTTTATAGACCCTATGTTCGACCACACTTGGACTATTCATCGCAGTTTTGTTCCCCTTTTAAGAAGCAAGAAATAAGAAAAGTGGAAAGAGTTCAAAGGGGATACACTAAATTAATTAAAGGTTTGAAGGATGTAGCATATGAATCAAGATTGGTTTCCCTTAATTTAATGGATTTATCCATTAGACGATTGAGAGGGGATCTTCTCTTAATGTACAAGATTATAAAAGACCCACAGCTGCTCGTTAATCTTGGATTATCTTTTAAAGATGTTATTTGTAATGTTAGAGGTCATCCATTACAGTTGCAGGTGAAGTGATTTACGTATTATTAAACCTTGGAACGCACTTCCTATAGATGTTATTACCTGTAATAACAAAATAACATTTAAAAATCAGCTGGACAAATTGATCTTTTCAGACTTTCCATTCAATTATTATTAATATATAGGAGCACTTGATGGGCCTCACCACTCCCTAGCTCCTGTCTGCTCTTAGTATGAAACCTGCTGTGCACCAATACTTGTCAGGACCTGGAGAGCTAAATAGCTAAATAAGAACAATCACGTTGACTATTGCTGGCAATAAAGAAAACAACAACACACTCTTAAACATTGTCTAATGATGAAATAATTATGAATGAACTATATCAAAATGTGTCCAATGTATTGATAAACAGTATTCTGTTTTTAAACTGAGTTCTAACTTTTTGTAATGGATGTGAGTAACATTTAACTTATTTTATTACTCAGTTTTGGTGGCATTTTTTTTATCACTGTTTGTTCCTGATGATAATTAGCATAATTTATGCAGCATTGTTTAAAACATGTGATCCTGTGGGATATTTAAACAGTGCTGCTGCCAAAGAAAGCCATGCCCCTTTACAAATGTCTGTGTTTGGAGCAAAGCATCATGGTGTATAGGAGAAGGTGGTTTGGGGGTATGGCACCCTTTCGTTTTCTACTTTTTTTGCACATTCAAGCACTTTGCAAGCTTTGTAAATGAAATATTTTTCTGAGGACTGGTGACAGATGCAGAAATGTGCAAGACTGATGTGCTGCTAGTACATTAAGTAATATTATAATATGTAGAAAAATTCAGGTTATTTGACTGGATGAAAGTACCTGTGAGCCATGTAATTATTGTCCCATAATTGCATGCCAGAACTACTTACATCCATTCAAACCTCATAACACAAACATAAAAAAGTATCACTACATCCCACATTCTATCAGCAGCTGCCATTTCACCATGAGGCAGTAAAAGTGAAAGAAAATCTACACCTCATGGCATATGATCTTTTTGGCCTACCTGCAAGCCAAAAACATTTTCCAAGGTTTTTCACTTGAAAAGTGTCTAGAACATAACTGACAGGGATGAGGTCCAGATGAGATGCAAGCCAATCCTGAACTGCCTCCTGATGATTACTCAAGCTGCACTGATCTGGCAGAAAAATCAGTCAACATAAACCAACTTCAATGTGTTTCAAAATGATCCAGAAAGCACTGAAGAAATGATGCTTTACTTGGATGCTGAAGTGACTACATCGGCAGCACAGACAGAAGCTACCAACCCAGACCACATGAGCAGACACATTACCATGGAAAAAGAATACTAGATGAATTGACGTCTGAAAAAAATGACCCAATATCAAAAAACATCAGCTGGGCAGTACCTGTTTTCTGTCTGTCCCTTGCCTCACCCACCACTGTTTCCTCTACTTGGCCCTGCACTAGCTATCACCTGAATTGGGCACCTTTTCTCACTGAGCTGCTTCATAGATTCTATGACCAGAACTCTCTGCCCTTCAGCTATAGCATCCATGTTTAACCCAGTGCAACACTCCCGTCCTCTAATGTCCTCCCATCTGTCTTTGCTCGCAGTCCCACATTGCTCTACTAAAATGGGTGAACAAGCATTCACCCACTTTGCTCCCAAAACCTGGAATACTCTTCCCCACTGCCTGAAGAACAACTTGTCCCACTCCTCCTTTAAATCAGCACTACTCTCACACCTCCTAGCACTTGATACTTGTGTCTGTCCCCTTCCTGCCTCATCCAAGCTGACTTGATTTGAGTTTTGCCTTACACTTGTATGTCTTCCAGTTGTGCCTGACATTATAAAACATCCCTACGTGGATGGACCTGTTGTCATAAAATGCTATGTCTATCCCTATGAGAATATCTGTTGCAATTGTTCGAAATGCCTGTATGTCCTAGTGTATGTTTTCTATAACTGTATCTTGTACTCTCCCAGGTCGTGCTTGAAAATAGGCAGGTATATTGCTTAATGCACTTACCCAGTCACCAAAAGCTAATAAATAAACAAATAAATAACTAAATAAAAACCGGACTGTAGAAAATGTAAAGCAATTGACCTGAAAATGATCCCTGTGCAGAGCTTAATGAGCTGCTCTGTAAATTCCATGTGACTGTCAGAAACTCATGAGGAGAGACATATGAACTGAGCAATTACAGTTGCATGAGAGCAGCTGTAAACTGATATTTAAATACACCAAAATATTTGTATAATCTCATACACGGAGTTTAGTACAGCTAACAATGTCTTTGAGACCACTGTTAAAAGGTACAGAATAGAAAGCAGAGACAATAGCAAACACTAACCGAGGGTTTCCATAGACAAGCTAAACAAACTGAAAAACTCCAGTGCCTTTTCTCCTAACACTGCCCCAGGCCTTGTAAGGAGGTCTGGTTTGATCTTCAACTCCATCTAGCCTACTGCGGACAAGAGTACCAGAGAGGCTTAACAAGAAACACTTTTAAAGTAAAAACAGATGACACAGGGCTTTGCTACATTACTCTAGCCTTTAATGAGTGGAGTAAAAATCATAAGGACATCCATGAATCAAATAAAGAAAAGCTAACAGGATTTATTTCTGAACGTCCCAGCGATATTCCCTGTCCTGTAACAAGCTACGTTAAATACATGGCTAAAACATCATCCGAGGCCCAGAGCTTTTTCCTGTCTCCTAAACAAAGCAAATTAGAAGGCCAGGACATATGGTTCAGCCACAAACCTATGGGCAGAAATTACTTGTTTGCCTTGCTTTCCTGACTCTTTAAGGAAGCAAATCTAAGTCGCTGCTACACAAACCACTCAGTGTGCAGCACAGTGGTTCACTTACTGTTGGATGATGGTCTTGAAGCCTACCAGATCATGGTGGTAACTGGCCACAAAAGCAAAACCAGCCTGCAGAACTACTGGTCTACATCGATTGCAGACCACCATCGCTGGAGCAGCATTCTTGGTGGGAACATCAGAACAAGCTCACCATCACAGCCATCACACTGTCTCCTCTTGACTGCCAGTGGCATGACAATGCAGCTTCAGCCTGCTAAAAGAGCCAACCAGCAACAATGCATGTGTTCTGACACCGGAGCACAGAAATGTGATGACAAAATTATTCAAAATGAAAGCCCAAAAGAACCAGGATTTTCATAAAAAAAGCACTATCCCATGAAACTGTACAATAAGTGGCAATGTAGTGTTTAATATCAGTTAAGATACAGCCAAGATCAGTACTGGACTGATTAACTGATAAGCATCATATCTGGACTCTTGTTTTAAAACCTTGCACAGTTACTTTAAAATGTTAAATGATGAGAACTTGTTAAACGAGTTAAATACTGTACAGTTAAAATGAGCCTAAAAATGTATTAGTATTTTAGAGCTTTTAAAGCTGCTTCTCTTAGGGACTACTTTGTGTGTCAACCTGTTAAAACGATAAAAGCAGTTCAACCCTGCCAAACAGTGCCTGTCTCATTTCTATTTCTAGAATGTTTTTACACATTGTTATAAGTGCAATAAAGCAGTCTATGGTGTGTGAATATGAGCAATAATCACACACCTCTCCAGGGTGTTGTAAAGGCACTCAGCGGAAGCACCTCATGCTGAACAACATCCTTTTTAAAATGTCTTTTTAATTATTTATTTTGATGACTTGGTAAGTGCACTGGTGCCAATGTACCTTTTTCAGGGACAATTAGGGTACAGAAGAGTACATAACAAAACAGCAGAACAGGCACAAGTGCATAAGTATCATAATACAAAGTTAAGTGACGTGGTGCAAAAGCAAGGTATTGAGAATGCGTCAGCAATGTTTAGTAAGTCATGCAAAGCAGGTACAGACATTAGGCTCTTGGAGATGTATTTCCAGCTTTGCAATGAACATTTTAGGGAAAGGGGCAGCTCTGACAGCAAAAGGGATGGTGTTCCAGAACTACACTGCTCTGCATCTGAGAGTTCTGGCCCATGCCCATGTGCATGAATAGTACTTTAAATAGATTGTTTACAGAGCAGTGAGAGAAGGGGTTGTCCATGTATGCAAATAGCTTGGATAGGCATTGTGGAGCACTTCCATGTAGAATTTTGTGCATGAAATTTGCTATGGTTAACAGGGCTCTGGTTTAAGGTTGCAACCAATGAAGTCGTTCAAAGTTGGTGCAGTGATGGGACCGAGGGGCCTGAGAGGATGCAAATTTGGTAACCTTGTGGGTTAACACTCTTTTCTTTGCTTGGGTCTTGAGGGGAATGCATCCATAACAATGGATCCATACTCAGTCAGGGGGAGTATGCAGCTTTGGGCGACTCTGCCTTTAGTGTCTGGTACCAGGTACTTAGCAATACAAAAGAACTGACCCAGTTTTTGATGAACAGTTCCAACAGTATTGGCATATGAGCGGCAAATGTGAGGTGGGGATCGATGGTAACATCATGGTATTCGAATTCATTAACTAGTTCCAATTTCACTCCAGCCAAGGTTGAGATAGTGATGTGTTGGGAAAATCTGCTAATATTTGGGGACATGCGGAGTAACATGGCTTTTGTTTTAGGGATGTTTAGGATGAATTTCTCATTTGTGAAGGGAATTGAAGTTGTGCCCAAGGACTTCGCTTATAGTGATGGTGTCTTTCCCATGCACAAAGATAACTGTGTTGTTTGCATACAGAAGATTCTTGGCAGTATTACAGATCATGGGTGGGTCATTGATGAAAATGATAAATAGGAGAGGGCCTAAAATGGAACCCTGGGGGACCTCACAGGAGACAGTGTGTTCATCCTGGGCAAGACTTTACCAACTTTTACAAACTGTGACCTATCTTGCAGCTAGAGAACCATAGAGTAACTGTGCTGCTCAGTCCCAGCCCAGTCAGCTTCTGTAGAAGCAAATCATGGTATAACAAATTGGAAGCCATGGTCAAGTCCAGGAACATGGCACTAGTCAGCATGCAATTGTTCATATCATGGTGTACTGCGTCCATGAAGCTAACCAATGCTGGTCATGTGCCGTGACCCTTCCTGAAGCCGTGTTGCTCCTCACAGACTAGTCTGTGCTGGTCTAAGTAGGAAGTGAGCTGATTATGTATTATCCTCATCAAGAGGTATGTGATTATTGACTCATAATCACACAACCTAGACTGCATTATTGCTTGCACAACTAAAGCACTACACAAGCACTTGATTTGTCATTAACAAATGAACTTGGAAAAAACATACAGGTATATCAAAGCAACTTGGCTGTTATTTGTTTCGAAAGACTTTCAAGCCAGAATACATGTGATTTGATGCCTTCTCCAATTGCTCTCAGTTATTTTGTTTTTTCAGTATTCTGTTTTCATGGGGATTAGCCATCCCTGTGAGTAAGCACTGCCCTGCTTCCATGAGCATGGCCCAGAAGTGTTTTCTTAAGCAGTTTTTAAAGTAGGCATGCCTAATGTACCTAGTCACTTCAAATTTGCCTCTTTCTGCATTTTCTTGGATTGTATCCACTAAAGTGATTAAAGTGTTATTTTATTGTTGAATGGCTAAAGCTTGTAGTTTAAGGGGTGGTGCAACTGGCCATGCCCCTGTTAGGCCCATTTAAGGGCTGCTCTCCCCACTCCACACACGAGCATCTTTTACTTGTAGCTGGAGGCCCTGCCCTTCCTCTCTCTCCTCCCTCTTTCTTCTGTGCTTAGCCTTCACCAGTGTTTCCGCAGCCACCTCCGGACACCGGCTCACTCTCCTGCTGCTGTTCCTCCCTTGCCACTCATCCTGTGGCTCCCCCTTCCTGTGGCCACTGGCCTGTTTTCTCCCATTCCTTTGTTTGCCTCTCAGCTGCTACTGCAGTCATCCGTTTTGGCTGTCTCTGACCTGCGTGCTCCTTCCATCGTCCCCCCCCCCATCTTGTTCCCTCCTGCTTCCTTGCTCCACACCAGTTTTTTTTCTCTCTCTCTCTCTCTCCCTTTGGGGGGATGTGCTTTCTTGGCTCCTACCTAGCAATGTCAGTCAGCTCTGCCTTGTGGCTGGCAATGGGCAGGAAGTGGATGCACTCAGTGTGCCAAGCAGGTGCAGTGAAACACTGGGGAGGATGGTTTGTTGAAAGCTGGGTGGTGTGCCACACATCTGTCCCATGGTGCATTGGCCTCCTGTGCCTTTCCTCCCCTCAGCCTGTGCAATACTGCTCCTCATGGACAATGGAGATTTCTGCTGCTCTTCCATGTTCCTCTCCCTGCTTGCCACTGAGCTCCCTTCCTCAGCGGTCACTCTACCACATTATGCTTGACTGTCAGCCCTACTTCGGACACTGGTACTTCATCACTGTAATTGCTACTTCTGTTTACTTACCTGTTGGATTACATCCAGGCATTTTACCTCATGTTTCCATCCCCTGCTACATACAGCTGCTGGTACCTATTTAATTCATTCCTTTTTTGGCATTACTACGAGTATGTTATTCTACTGGTTTACTTAGCTATCTAGTGTCATGGTGCCTCTTGTGGTTTCTCAGTTTTGCCCATGGTGAGGGACTGTATTGTTGCAGTGGACATCATGGCTCCAGGCTTGGGAGCAGCTTTAAAATGTCTGATATGTTTAATCAGCCCCTGATTTACCCCCTCCTCCTGCTGCACCCAGCCTCCTACTGCTGCCCCGCATAGCCTTTATGGCATTACGCACCAGCAATTCCAGACAACTCTCTACCTAAGAGCAGCTGGCTTTACCCAGCACTGAGGGCAGCTGGCTCTGCTTAGCCTTCTACCATCACTTCACTGGTATCAATGCACCTGGTTTTCACCTACCCTTATTGTACTACCAGCCTTTACCATGCCCCAGCACAGTCTTCCCAGCCTTCCTGTCCCTTGCACTATCAGTAATACCCTCCCCTTCCATTGCTTGCATGGCAGCATATCATGTTTACTTGCTTTGAATCACATCTCCTACCATCCTGGCTTTGCTGCCTCCTCCTACCTACCTAGCTTCACAGCCTCCTCCTCTCCAGCTGTCAGCCCCAGGCTCTGCCTGGCCTTGCCTTTCTCTCCCTCATAACATACAGTTCAATTTACTCCTAATTTGGCTTCCTAATGGACTTGGTCGGCATACATTCCCGTGGTTGACAAATGCTATTTGCCTTAACTAGACCCACGAGACAGTTCACAGCACTCAGTCTGACCTATGCACAGGTCTCTCAATGCCTACTATCACCCTTCATGACCCATGTGTGGGTCCCATGCTGCATTATGACTAACTCATGCTAAATTACATCTACCTTCTCCACATTTCAGAGACATACTAACCATATCCATTACTTCCAGGACACAGGGCTAGCCCTGTGGCCAATGGTTTCTCTCTCTCTGCACCCCAAAGTCCACATCTTAAGCATGCAAAGCTTGGGGTGGGGTCCTTCTTACCTGTCCCATAGTTGGGAATGTCCTCGCTCCAGGTGGACCTTCAGTCATCAACCATATTGATGGTACCTCTTGATGTAGCATTTAACACTTCAGCGGCGAAGGTGTGGGGCTGTCACAGGAAGGGCCCCTTGAGCTGCCTGAGTGGGTTCGGAGGCACCCTTTAAAGCTATTCTCCCTACAGTTACCTCTGGTTCACCTAGTTTGTTCTTAGATCAGTAGGCCAGCTGAGCACCTTGGTGGCTTCTACTCTCCTCCTCCCACCTTGGAAGTTGGCACCAAGATGCCCTGGTGTTGCAGAGTTCACTTGCAACCCTATACGGCCTTCCCCTTAGAGGGATAGAGTGTGAGTGTTCCCCAAAATTGCAATTCCCCTGGATTGGTCAACTAAATTGCAGTAGCAGAGCCATCCCTAAACAAAACTGTCCCAAAGCCTGGAGGGAAGGCAACCTGAGCCTTAGATCCCCAGAGATTTCCTCCTCAAAAGGTTTTTTTTCTTCTCCTCCATGCCAATGGTCATAATACTGGATAGGCATAATTGTAGTCCCTAGGTCACTTAGTTAAGTTCTGCTGTTGGATGGAGTTGGGTGGCTGCCCCATAATTGTCCCTTTTCCCCCTTTGGAAGTTCTCTGTCCCCTTAGGAAGCCAGGCCTTCACACCTTACAGTTAGACCTCCGAGTGAGTCACTATTCACCTGTCAGTTCCTGCCTACTCTACTCAAACAATGCTACTAACTGAACCCATGTTACTAACCGACCTACATACAGGTCTTCAACTCTGATAAGTGTTCACCACCTTGTATGCTTTGCTTGACACTCTTTTTGGGCTTCTTCCTAAGGTACCTTTAGCCAAGGGAATCACTCCTGTGGCACCTCTAAGTGTGGAACCCTCCTCTAGGGTTCCTTGCCTTTGTACCCCTACAGGGTGGTATATCCCATGGATAAAGAGGCAAACAGCAAATGATTATCTGCATTACACAAGCATGAAACCAGTTGCACAGGCACATTGAATTGGAAGGCTATAGCCTGTAGTTCAAGGGGGCAGTGCAACTGGTCACACCCCGTTCAGCTCATTTAAGGGCCGCTTTTCCCACTCTACACACAAGTGTTTTTTCCTTGCCCCTCCATCCACCCCTCCTCCTCCTCCTCCAGTGGCATGCCTTTCTCTCCTGTGGGCTTCTTCCTACGGTACTTCTAGCCAAGGGAATCACTTCTGTGGCACATCTAGGGGTGGAATCCTCCTCTACGGTTCCTTGTCTTCATACCCCTACAGGGTGATATATCCCATGGATAGAGAGGTGAGCAGCCAAAAATTATCTATGTTACACAAGCACGAAACCAGCTGCACAAGCACATTGAAGTACAGTTTGTCCCCTCACCCTGTTTACAGTCTTGTGAGACAGGTCTCCTTTTTAACCCAGATTATTTATTTATTTATTTAGCTTTTGTTAACCAGGTAAGTACACTAGACAAGTAATTTGCCAATTTTCAGGAACGACCCAGGAGAGTACAACAGAATGAATACAGGATAGTACAGGATAATACAGAAGCAAAATGGCAGAATGTCAGCATAAAGAAGTAACATAAACAAAGGTGACACAATAGTAAGGCACGTAGTAACACCCAATTCCAACAGTGGTAAAGTACATAAAATCACCAGTTATTATGCTAATTAGACAATTATAACTCTGCCAAGTACCATAATAAGAGATTGAGTCATAGGGACAAGCAAAGTGTCACTGACAGGACTTTTATAAAGCACAAAGGTCGAGTTGGATGAGGACGTTGCACTAGGGGGGTTTGGGACAGTCACACGCAGAAGCCAACTTCAGGAACCCCCACAGGGATTTACGAAAACACTGATGGGAGGGGGCTGAGTGAAACTGCTCTGGAAAGGAGTTCCAGAGTCTAGGAGTGCTTGCAGCAAAGTCCCTGTCCCCCATGAGGGTTCGGGTAGGGGGAACTCTTAGCAACCCAGGGACCTGGGACCTGAGTGAGTAGGGGGAGTGGTCGGCAGGTGATAGAAGCTGAGCCAGCCCCGGTGGGGTGCAAATTCTAATCACTTTACTTGCAAGGTATCCCAATGCAAAGTCCAGGTAACTGGCTGGAGAGAGCCAGCTGAGATTTTCATAAAGCTTACAGTGGTGGGTGAGACCGGGGCAGCCAGAGCAAAACAGCAGATGTTGTTATACGTTGTATGCCACCGAATAAGATGAGATTTGGCGGTACGAGCAAATAGGTGCAGGCCATAACTAAGGGAGGGAAGTAGTACACCTCTTGCGAGAGTCAGACAAGCTGCAGGTGTGAGGTTGTATTTGGCCCTATAGGCCAGGCCCAGTTTGCAGTTCACTGCTCTGCAGACATTTAGTATATGACTCCCCATGTCGGGTTGGGGGTCAAGCGTTACCCCAAGGTAACTGACGGAGTTCACAGTTGGGAGAGAAGTTCCGTCCAGGCTTGTGATACCCAGTGGTGCTGGCAAGGCTTTGATTTTGGCTGCTGAACCAAATAGCATAGCCTGCATTTTTTTCAGGTTGAGAACCAGTTTGTGTTTGGTTACCCAGGCCAGGATATTGTTAAAGTCCTCAGATAGGTGCTGGTTGAGGGTCTCTATGTCCCGGGAGTAGGCCAAGATAACCAGGTCATCCGCATAAAGAGTGGCACTGCAGTTAGTTACTGCAGCTGGGAGATGGTTAACAAAGAAGGAGAAGAGGAGAGGTCCCAGGACCGATCCCTGGGGGACACCTGAGGTCACCGGTAAGGGATCAGAGAGGACTTTGTTGAATCTGGTCAGCTGCATTCTACCATGTAGATAGGCGATTAGCCAGTTCATAGCAGGAGGGGACAGGCCCAGGGACCGCATCTGAGTACAGAGTAATGCATGATCGACAAGGTCAAAGGCTTTGGACAGGTAGATAAATATTGCTCCAGAGAGTTTGCCCTGGTCCATGGCTCCTCTGATGCTGGAAGAGACAGAGACCAAGGCTGTGGTCGTGCTATGGCCCTTCCGAAATCCATGCTGGGCCGGGGACAGCAGCTAGTGGACCTGTATGTACTCGAAAGTTGCTCTACCACAACTTTTTCAAGGAGCTTGCTGAGGGAGGATAGAATGGTGATCGGTCGATAACTGTCTGGTACCTTGGGATTGCCCTGCTTCAGTACAGGGACAATCCTAGCCACCTTCCAGATGTCAGGAATGACCCCAGATGCAAGGGATAGGTTAAAAATGTGGGCAACTGGGGAGGTAATGTGGGGGGCGCCTAGCTTCAGAAGCTTGGGCTCAAGATTATCAGGTCCAGGGCTAGAGTGCTGGGAGAGGCCAGAGAGAAGGCTCAGCATATCATGGACAGAAACTGCCCTGAGTCAGAACGGTGGTCGGGGGGGGGAGCCTTCTGCCATGTAGGGGGCAGGGGACAAGTAGTACTCTCTTCAGACAAGAAGAGTGAGGAGAATGCCGATAGGTCTGTGAAGTGAGAATTGAGGGCATTGGCAATCATGTGGGGATTGTTACAGGAGACCCCTTCAATAACCATATCGGATACCCCTGCACTGGAGGGCCCACTAACAAGTGTTTTTATGTTTCTCCAAAACCGTCTTGGATCATTGGCTGAGCTGAGTAGGACAGACTTGCAGAAGTCACTTTTAGCAGCCTTAACAGCCTTTTTGCACTTATTTCTAAGATTTCTGTATTGTTGGAAAATTGTCTGATCAAAGGAGCTTTTAAAGTGGGCCCAACACTTGTCTCTGGCCGGTATGATGGCTAGGAGACTCCCATGCAACCATAGAGTGGCGGACCCCCTTACGCTCCGGGTGACCATTGGGGCATGCTTGTCTTGCAGGGCCCAGAAGGTAGTGAGAAAGTGGGTAGCAGCTGTTGAGAGATCAGATGCTCCCAGCACCCCATGCTGAGTGAATCATATGTCTTTTGCAGTTTTGGCACCAGCCCCGAGGAACTCAGTTTTCTGTATTCTATGTTCAGGAGACAGCTAATGTGCTGCATTTTACATGGACCCTCAAGATGTACATGCTTGATTGTTTTAAATGTGTATTTTATCTATTGTTGTACAGCACTTACATTGTGAATTGCATGTTATAAAATGAAAAAAAAAAGAGAAATAATAGTTATTTTATATACAGAATAATGCACGGGGTGGTGTGCATTATGAGAATGTAATACACATCCAAGGTGTGTGATGCTATATACACTCCGAGAGCAAAGCTTGTGGAGTTTATTCAAAGATCACACACCAAGGGTGTGTATTAATATCAAATAACTACATCACCACATGTTTTATTTTATATAATTTCTGGTCATCAATTTTTTCCCTCACTCCCACTAACAAAATCATTAGCATTATCATTACCATAAAATCATAAACAAATAAAAAGTTCTTAAAATCCAAACACCCTTACACATTCCCAAAATGCACAGTTTGACTTTTAATTTACTCAATTTGCCAAACTGTTAAAAAAAAACATAAAATGAAAATGAAAGCCATTATTAAGTGACAAGGAGAGTCTCTTTAAGCTGAATGGAAACCATAACATGAGGGGGCACAGTCTTAAGCTGGAGGGTGGGAGGTTTAGGAGGGAGGTCAGGAAGCACTTCTTCACAGAGAGGGTGGTGGACACTTGGAACGCTTTGCCAGAAGGGGTCATTTTGTTGAAGGCAGTGAGCAGCTTTAAAGAGAGGCTGGAATAAACATAGGGAGAAGGTAAGGATCATGGGTAGGGAGGATGGGAAGAGTGGGGAGGGAGGGCAGGGACATTAGTTCAAGCTGTGGACCCTGCAATATGAGCAGACTTGATAGACCAAATGGCCTTCTTCTGCTGGCTTCTTCATATGTTTGTATGTTCGTATGTACTCTGATTGGCTTCACAGTCTTCTCCCCTCTCAATCAGCACCTGAACATCCTCGGCATGCAGCATGCGCAGTACTTTCTCCACTTAACGATAGGCCACATTGGTTGGGCTGCCTTAGTTCCTATAAAATATCAGCATACAGTATACTGGAAGGATGACTGGCTATTGACCACAAACTATCCGATGCACATCAATAGAAGAGCCCCTTGACCATCGTTAACCTGAACACTACTGAGTCACAGAACTTACTGAACAGAGCTTGAGACAGCAGCTGCTGTTCAGTGAGTGAGCATGTGTTTGCTGTAATAACTGGATGGTTATTATCATAAATAATAACAGGCCATTGCCACAGAAAAAATTGTTGGTCAGTTACTGTCAACATGTGATACAGTACTTGGAGTAGTGATTTATGTTTTACTTCTATGAAGCAGAGCTGAAATCTAATCATTGAGCTGATGAGGTGTGTAGATGTTCAATTATCAAATCGTATTAAATGAGGAAGTTTCTCATCTAATATGTGTTGAATTACAGAGGAGAGGAAGTGGCTTTTATAATAGTCCCATTTTAAGAAATTATATTCATAACCCTACATGAGCCATGTTTAACTGTACCTGAATGAAAAACTGAGGTATAAAATCTATTTTCCATTGTTTTATGGACAGCACTCTGTTACAGTTGTCTTTATGGAACCAAAGATCTGGGGTCCAATGTTTAAAAATGGGCAAAGCAGAGCACAAAGTTTTGTGCTGCACCTTCCCATTACCCAGGATCCTGAAGATGCAGTTTCAGTTGGATAGTGCACCAGTGATATCCAACTGAATATAAGGGCATGTTGGCACAGCTCTAAGTCAAATAGCATGTCCCCAACATGGATCCCTGGAGTGAAGCGAATAGCGCCCACAGACCCAATTGCACTGGTAGCTCCTGGCATGATATTCAGAAGTCCCCATGCAAATGAGCCCATTAGGCATACAAGGTGCTAAGGGGTCATTTGCATGCCCATTATGGGCACACTTGCATGGGAAGCAGTGGCTGGTTTGTGCCCCTGACCAGTTCCACTCCATCCGAATTGCAGTCCCAAATTCTCAGGCATCTACAGGCCCCCCTCCATCCAATTGCTGACCTTGTTATCTAAAAAATATATCCCTGGTGTTTCATGGTTCCCCCTTCCTCTGATCACCATCCCATACTATATTAGGTGAAGACATGGTAGACCTTGGTCCTCCCCAGTTGCTGTCCTGTACTGTATTAAGTGAAGCTCAGGGTGGACCCCTCCCTCTGATCACCATCCCCATATCCATTCAAGGACTCCCTGGTATCTAGTGGCCCCCTGGTTTCTGATCCCTGGTCCCATAAAACCAGTGTAGTCCCCGGTGGCCAGTGTTGCCCCCTTGTCTCCACACCCTGGCTCCACAAAAAAACCTACAAACTGTGGTGGACAGTGGTCCCCCCCATCCATATGCCCAGCAACAGTGATAGTAACAATTGCCCGGTGCCTAGCAGTCACTCCAACTCTCCAATCACTGGCCCGCCTCTGGGGAATGTTGTACCTGGCATCCAGTGGGCCCCCCCACATACTCCGATTGTTAGCCCTGTAGGATAGCAATGAAGATAACTGCTGCTAATGTCTGAGGTGTACAAGAAATATGTAAAAAACAAAAAAAAGAACTAATATTCCCTGGCATCTAGTGGTTCCCTTCACCCACCAATCCCAGACCCCATAACAATGTCAGTGTTCCCTGGCATCCAGCGGCCCACCCCCCACAGCAAGAGCAACAACCACCCATCCAGCCAACCCCCCACCCTTACCTGAAGTCAGTGCTGTGGAAGCCCATACAGCAACTGGCACAGCCCTCCTCTCACTTCCTTAGTCAGCCATCATATGAACAATCAGGGAGTACATGTCCTATGTATTGTACAGGGTGTGTGTCCTCTGCACTGTACATGGGCTTCCACAACATTGACTTCGGGTAAGGGGGGTTGGCAGGGGGGTGTTCGGTGCTTGTAGTGTGGAGTGGTCACTGGATGCGCGGGAATGTTGACATTCTTATAGGGTCTAGGATTGGTGGGCAGAAGGAGCCACTAGATGCCAGAAAATATTAGTTGTTTTTTTGTTTTTCACTATTTCTTGTACACCTCAGACGTTAGCAGCAGTTATCTTCATTGCTATCCTACAGGGTTGGTGATTGGAATATGGGGGGACCACTAGACACAAGGTACAACATTCTACAGATACAGACTGGCGATTGGAGGGTGGGAAGGACCAGTAGGCAGTGTGACGCTCTGTCTCCTTGCTTATGATTACTGCATGATATCTGTAAAATAAATAACTGGTCTGTGTAAGAAATTGTCTCACACAAGTTAGCAGATTTGGCCTTTGACTTTTAGGAGGTCAGTAGCTGGAACTGCAGGATGTAATTAAACTGGCCAGGGGAACCAGTTAATTAAGACTTCCTTAGAGAAGGGCATTTTATTACCATTTTATGACCTGCCCAGGCTTTTGAAGTTGAAACCAATTGTGAGTTTATGACATTTCAGGAAGGAAGGTAATTGGGCTGGTTCATCTCAGTGTTAGCTCATAGCCAGAAGTGTGTGAGAAGTCGTAAAATCCCTCAGATCACACTAGCGCAGGAAATCAGCAAATGAATATGAGTGTGGGATTCTTAAGTTCAAAGAGAAATGTTTAATTAAAGGGATATCATATGTGGGAATTTTTTTTTTGCAGATGTTCACATTATTTAAAAATACTTCCTTGTAGATAATTTTTTAAGAATTAATCCTAAAAGGAGGAGCTAGCTGGCCCACCAAAAAGGGGTGGGGAAAGGTAGAGTTAAATGAAACATTGTATATGGGATTTTGTCATATCATCTTTGGGCTCTGAGACAGAAAAGCTCCAACCTAATCAGTACTTAAAAAGGTAATACTTAGATAGCAAAGATCTTAAGTATTGTGGTAGGAGTCTGTGTTCTGTAACTTGCCCATTTGCTTTTGTGACTGTGAGCTCATGCTATTTGTTCGGTAGTTTATTTTACTTATTTTATAATTTTTAGTAAACAACATTTTCTTTAAGATACTGCCTGTGTCTCCTCAGTCATTTTGCATGTCATTGCTGAACTGATTTTAAATCTGATAGCTGTAAGGGCTTGCTTGGTGTTTCTAAGCTGGGAAAAAGTAAGAATACCTGGGTCTCATATAGAGTTTTAAAATGGTTCATTTTGGAAGCCTGCCTTGGTGCCCCTAGCGAAAGATTGCACTGCAGTCCTGAAGAGGGTACATATCTCAGCCTGTACATTGGGTATGCTAATATAAGGTTCACAGTTTGAATCCCCCCAAAACTCGAGGCTAAAGGTGATTCGGATCCAAAGCAGACAGGAGGGTTACCCTGTCTGTTACCAGTTCACACTATTGCACTCTGAGGTTGGCACTGTGGAAGCAGACTGCCTGACCTGCGCAGTGCGTTTGTGACAGGCATCAGGCAATTGTTACTGTCACCGGTGCCAGGCACAGGGATTATAGTTTTTTTTGTGGAGCCAGGGTTCAGAGACTGGGGTGAGCACTGGCCACCAGGGACTATACTAGTTTTATGGGGCCTCAGATTGGGGAACAGGGGACAACTGGATGTCAGAGAATATGATGCTGAATATGGAGCTGGAAATTAGATACTGGTGGAAACCACTTGATGCCAGGGAGTCCTTGAATGGATATGGGAACAGTGATCAGAGAGCGCGGGGGACCATGACCACAGGGCTTCACTTAATACAGTACAGGATGATGATCAGAGGGAAGGGGGACCACGGACCACCAGGGCTTCACTTAATACAATGTCGGATGGCAATAATAGGGAGGAGGAACCACAGACCACTAGGGCTTCACTTAATATAGTATAGGATGGTGATCTGAGGGAGGGAGGGACCATAGATCACCATGGCTTACCATCATTATGTATGGGATGGTGGTCAGAGGACGGGGAACCCCGGACCACCAGGGATCGTGTTTAACCACTACATTATGGTGATTGGAGGATGGGGTGGGGGGGACCATGGACAACCAGGGAATATTTTATTCCGAATACAGGACAGCGATCAGCGGGTGGGGGGAACCATTAGTCAACAGGGATTTCTATTTTACTATTGGGGCTGGCAATCAGAGGATGGGGGATTCAGTAAGCACCAGAAAAGTCTTTTACGTACCTGGACCAGGATTCAAAGGGTAGGGGGTGCCACTGTTCACCAAGGATCAGGTGTGCTTCCCCACTGCCAATGTGTTTCTTGGCCGCAGTTGCTCCAGAGACTGCTAGAGTTGCCCAGAATAAGTCAGGCTTCTTGTCGGCAGTATTTGTGCTGTGCAAAGTGACTGCGCTATCCCCTTCTGTACAGCACAAATGCCCTGAATATTGGGTTGTGCAGGTATTCCTGTCCCCGGCCCTCTCTTTGCCCTCCCCCAATATACATTATTTTTTGAGTGTGCTAACCCTGTTAGTATGAGAAACTGCCCCTTTTGAAAATTGTGCTCTGGCACAAATCCCTGGCAAATTGGGTACGAACACTTTGCCCACTGGGCAAAGATTTGAATATCGGGCCCCTGAAGTTTTGTATGTCATGGTTTGTGCATAGAACTCTGAGAATGGCTTCAATAGGTCAAAAGCTCATACTCAGCATTCTGTACACAAACAGTGACATAGTAAAAGCTTCAAATTACTTGTTTCATGAAGAGAACTGTATAAAATGTTGTCCGAGAAAAGAAAACAATAAAAAACATCTGTGTTGATTGAAGTAAGTTACTGTAAGTATGAAACATTTGGGTATTAATTTCATTTCTGTAAGACATTGCTAACTATGAACATATGCGAATTGCCAGCAGAAAAAAGCCTTACGGTCTACCAAGTCTACTCAAATGCGCAGCTGGCAGCCCTTAACCCCCCTGCCCTGTTCCATCCCCTTTTGAAGCCGCCCTCTGTTCTACTGGATACTACCTCTGCCAGCAGCGCAATACACCTGGACACCACCCTCTCTGTAAAAAAGTGTCTTCGCATCTCCCTCCTCAGCTGACCCCCCTCCAATCTCATGCCATGGCCAGGGGTGTCGGTCCCCTCCCTAAGTTTGAAAAGCCCCTCCGTACAAGACTTGTTTATGCTGTTCATGAACTTGAAGATCTCAATCATATCGCCCCTCTCCCTCTTTTCCTCGAGCGAGTACATGTTCAATTCCCTCAGCCTGTCCTCATATGTTAAATCCTCCAGACCATTGATCATCTATGTCGCCCTGTGCTGCACCCCCTCCAGTAACTTAATGTCCCTTTTCAGGTATGGGAGCCAGTACTGCATGCAGTACTACAGGTGTGGACTAACCAGTGAGCTATACAATGGCAGAATCACCTCCTCCCTCCTTGAGGATAGCCCCTTAGCAATACAACCCAGCATCCTGTTGGCCTTTGCAGCCACCATTCTACATTGTGCAGAGTTATTCATTGCACCCGTAACTAGCACCCCCAGGTCCCTCTCCTCTTCAGTCTCCACTAGCTACACCCCCCCCAGTTGGTAGCTCCTCCTAGAGTTTTTAGCCCCAAAATGTAGCACTTTGCACTTTTTGGAACTGAACCCCAGCAGCCTGGTTTTCAACCAGTTCTCCAGCTTTGCCAGATCCTCTTGCAACTCTTGCAAACCCCCCAGGTCATCCACCACTGCTCCCATCTTGGTGTCATCAGCAAATAGACTGATTTTGCTCCTGATGCCCACTGAAATGTGCATAATGAATACCCCAAACAACACTGGTCCCAACACAACCCTGCGGAACGCCGCTCATCACTACCCTTGGGGATAATAGCTCCTCCTCCACCACTACCCTCTGCTGCATTCCCTGTAGCCAGTTCACTATCCAGCCCACCATCTTCCAACCCGCCCCTGCATCTTGTGGCTTCCCTCCCAGTCTCCAATGCAGTACCAAGTCAAATGCATTACTGAAGTCCAGGTGTAGGACATCCACTGCATGGCCCTTGTCCAGTTGCCTAGTTGCCCAGTCAAAGTACTCCACCAGGTTGGTCTGGCAGAATCTATCAGTGACAAAGCCATGCTGTCTACTGTCCTGCATCCTATTGGACTCCAGCCTCATCTTCAGGATTGTCTCCATCAGTTTACCTATGATGGATGTGAGACTCACTGGTCTATAATTCCCTTGTACATCCTTGGGGCCACTCTTATGGAGAGGTACCATGTGAGCCATCCTCTAATCCTGAGGAACACACCCTGAGTCCAGTGAAGCATTGAATAGGTCTGCCAATGGCCATGCTAGGACCTCTGCTAGCTCCTTCAGTGCCCTGGGATGAACACCATCTGGCCCTGGTGCCTTGTCCACCCTTAGTGCCCTCAAGCCCTCCAGTACTCTGTCTCTTACACAAGGTGTACGCAAGGTGGGGTGGAAAGGATGAAAAGGACTTGGCAAGGTTGGAGGAATGGTCAAATGTATGGCAGCTCAGATTCAATGTAAAGAAGTGCAAGGTAATGCACCTGGGAAACAAAAACCCAGAGGAAGAGTACACAATGGGAGGTGAGATATTAACAACAACAAAAATCGAAAGGGACCTGGGAGTAATTATATCAGATGACCTAAAGGTGGGCAAGCAATGTGAGAAGGCAGTAAGGAGGGCTGGGGGCATACTGGGATGCATAGGGAGAGGCATTACCAGTAGAAAACAAGAAGTTGTTATCCCTTTGTACAGACAGTTGGTGAGACCTCCTGCAGTTCTGGAGACCCCATCTCCGCAAAGACCTAGACAGAGTGGAGGCTGTTCAAAAGAGGGCAACCAAAATGGTGCAGGGTCTGCACAGAAGCCATATGAAGAGAGAGTACAGCAGCTTAATATGTACACCCTCAAGGAAAGGAGGGAGAGGGGGGACTTGATAGAAACTTTCAAGTACCTCAAGGGAATTAACAAAGTCCAAGAGGGTAGCATCTTTCAGAAAATTTGAAGATAGAGGGGGGACGGATCAGTTGTAATGTTAGAAAGTATTTTTTCACAGAGAGGGTTGTGGATGCATGGAACAGCCTTCCTGAGGAGGTTATGGAGTCAAGAAAAGTGGGAGAATTCAAAAATGCACGGGACAGACATAAAGCAATACTAGTGGGGGGGGTAGGAGGAAGTGAGCTGTTGGTTAACTAGAATCTGCAGCTTATCCATCAGGTAGGGAAATGGGCAGACTAGGTGGGCCAAGCGGTCCTTATCTGCTGTCAAATTCTATGTTTCTATGTTTCTTGTGATTTCCCCATCCATCACCACCTCTCCCCCCTTTCCTGCCCTCAAGCCTCCCCGGGGTATCTCCCCTTCCCTTCTCTTTAGTAAATACAGAGCAGAAGTAGTCGTTTAGTGCTTCTGTCTTTACACCCCCCTCGACCACCCAACCCCCTCTCTCTTAATCCTTACTATATTGTCCTTACAGCTCCTTTTTTACCTGATGTACCTGAAGAATTCCTTCTTCCCCTCGATGCCCTGCACCAGCCTGAGCTCCTTTGCCACCTTGGTTGCCCTTACTGCCTTCCTCACTTCCTTCAGGTACTCTTCCCTGTCCTCCCCCTCCCTGTTTTTCTGTACCTCCTAAAGGTGGCTCTTTTCTTCCTTACCTTTTGCATGACTATTTTGCTCACCCAGCTAAGTTTTCTTGTCCTGGCCTTCTTAGTTATGGGCCTTGCTGCAGGTCTTAGTTGCTTCCTCTACCGCCAGATTTATGATCTCCCACCTCTGGTTAGTGTCCATGTACTTCTCTGCTACTTCTCACATCCTCTCAAAGTCAGCCTTCCTGAAGTCCAACACCCTTGTGTCGGATACTACTCCTTCTGTTCCCAATTTCAGTGTAAACCATACTGAGTGGTGGTCGCTCCCTGCTTGAGGCTCTTCCACCCTCAGATCCCTCACAAATTCCCCATTTGCTAGTACTAGGTCAAGGGTGCTCCCTAACCTGGTTGGTTCACTGACCATCTGCATCAGGAAATTGTCCTGAAAGGCATCCTGGAATACCTGCTCCCTACTACTGTTTGTGGCTGGGGTACTCCAATCCACTCCTGGCAGGTTGAAGTCCCCCACGATCACCACACTCCCCTTTCTGCAGGTCCTTCCAATTTGATCTGCTAGTTCCCTGTATAATTCTTATGACTGGGAGGACTATCTGTACACCACTCCCAACCTGAGAGTCCTGTTCTTTGAGTCCTGGATTTGCATCCATAATGACTCCATTCTGCCCTCCCCCCTCCTCTCGTGCACACTTCAGTCCTTCCCTCACATACAGCGCCACCCCACCCTTCTCCTTTACTCTATCCCTGTGAAAAATCCTATACCCCAGTATCACCAGGTCCCAATCATCGTATTGGGTGGCCCATGTTTTGATAATGACCACCATGTCCACTTCCCCCTCTGCCATGAGGGACTGAAGCTCCATAGTTTTATTCCCCAGGCTTCTAGCATTCAAGGTGACCACCTTCCAACCCTTACCTTCTCCCCCTCCCCTCCCCTCCTTCCTTCCCACTCTATCCTCCTCCCTAGTACTCGTCCCTAATCCCTTGTCTCTCTTATGGGGGGTTAGCTTGCCTGCCTTCCCCTCCTGTGGCCTCCTTTTGTCTCCTGCCCACTTGCCACCCCTCGCTCTAGTTTAAATACCCTGTCTCTTCCAAGTAATCAATTATCCCTGTTTTCAACACTCTTTTACCTTCCTCGTTTAAGTGCAGTCTATCCTTTGAGTAAAGATTACTGTCTGCCCAAGTCCCCTCCCACCCCACCCCACCAAATCATATCTGTTGGCCTGACACAAAGTTCCTAGCCATTGATTAAATGTCTCTATTCTCTGTTTCCTATCCAAGCTCACTGTGGGAACAGGAAGTATCTCTGAGAAAGTTACTGATCTTCTTGCCCCCTCACATATTTTCCCCAATTCCTCAAACCTCCCCTGAACTTCATCCACCATCCTATCAGCCAGGTCATTTGTCCCCACATGCAGGATTAAATGAGGTTTCTCCCTACCCCTCCTAGCATACTTAAGAACAGCTTGCCCCACCCTTCCCACTGTCATTCCTGGCATGGCCTCTATCCAAATGCGACTATGCCTCTCCCCCTTGCTGCCTCACCAGACTCCATTTAGTATTGAGTCCCCCAGCACTAGGACTCCACCCCTGCTTCCCACCACTTGCTCACCTTTCTCCCTTCCCCATCTTACAGTCACATCCCCTTCCTCCAGCCATTAGTCCTCCCTTCCGCCTCTAGTACAATTCCCCCAACTGTACTCTCCCGTATCACTTTCATCCTGACTATCCACAGTTCCCCTTCCAAGCTCCTCCCCTTTCTCTTCTTCCTTTCCCACCAAAACTGTGAACTGCTTTACCGAGTACTCTTCTCCTAGGCCTACATCTTCTTCCCTTCTATTAGTCCCTCCCACCCTTCTGACCCCACGTCAGTCACACCTTCCCATTCTCCACCCAACCCATTTCTCTTCCCTTCTGCATTCTTCTGCCCTACAACCTTGGATCCCCCTACTTATCAACCCACGGCCTGGGTCTCTCTGACTCAGAGCCCCCTCCTCCAACCTTTTCACTCCCCTCCCCCCATCTGCTCAGGTTGCCCTCCCTCCTCCACTCCCCTCCGATTGCCTCGCATGGAACCATTACTCCAAGTGGCCCGTCTTGCCCACCCCAGTTCCTCCTGCAGACTAATGTTTTCGTTTTTAAGTTTCGCAATCTGATTGCACACTAAGCATCCCCCCATTTTCCACGCAATCTTAAGAAAGATTGGCACACCACAGTTGTTGCAACCCACCACCCTTCCTGTTTCTGTGTTTGCCCACCAGTGACCCCCTTCACACCCAATGAAGGAACCCTCTCCACCCAAGCCACCCCTCCCTCCTCCCCTACTCTTCCTAAACATGTCCCGTCCGGGGTCCAGTACCCTTCCCTCCTACACTAAAAAAGAGATGGTCAAAAAGCTCTCTTTAAACTCTTAACCCACCTATTGCCATCTCTAGCTGCGTAAACCTACAGAGCAGTCTCCATTTAACACTCCTATCTGTCCCTACCACAGTTATACATTACTCCTAACCCTCCGTATCCCAAAGAGGGTTGTTAGAGCCTACAGATCAGCCTACTTTTATAAGTCCTATTCCCCCTTCCACAAATAGAGTTAATTCAAACTACATTAAACCTAGCTAATTCTTACAAAGATTGCCCCAAATGGAGCACAGCCTACCCAAATTTCTCTACACAGCTATTAATAGCCTATGTAATACCTAAAAGACATTCACTTTATAACTAGCAGCAATGCTTTTACAAAGCAAAGACTCAGTACCTTATCTATGATGAATTCCACCCAGCTAATGGTGCAGCTCATCTCTGTTCCACTACTTGATTCTTCGACCTCTGCCCAATCTTCCTAGGCCAGACTCCCCCCCAATAGGACATGGTTCCAGAGACCTTTTAAAAGGAGGTGGTGTGGGGTGGGTGGAGGGAACAAAAACCCTGATTCAAACTTGGGGCTCAGCTCCTCAGGTCTGATTCCTATGGCCACTAACTAACCCCTAAATGTGCTACAGATGTGGCCCCACACGATCCTTATGGCTTCTGCCACTGACTACTCCCCCCGCGCTGAAGCAGCCCAAAATGAGAAGGAAAGAAACTGCAGCTGGGCTTCTTCCTTATATAGCCCAGCTGCCAAGAGTAGCCTCTGAGGTTTTGGGATGCCAATGAGATTTAAAGTTGTCGCTCCAGAAAGGGTACTCCCCTGATTGGCTCGAAAATCCCAATTCAAACTTGGCCCTCTGCTCCTTTGGCCCATGACAGACCTGACTCCTACTGCCAAAAAGTTCTGATTCAAACTTGGTGCTCAGCTCCTCGGGCCCGATTCCTATGGCCACTGACTAACCCCTTTTTGATGAGGGACCTGAAAATGCCATATGTTAACTGGAGCGCCTTTACTGCAGCCACATCCAAGAGCAGGGTCAATCTCGATGCCCTACAGGGGGCATGCTTCAGACAGCTAGTGTTGGAACCCACTCGGGAGGGAGCAATCTTAGACCTGGTACTCTCAAACGGGGATGGAGACAGGATCTAAGATTTAGAAGTAGGTAGCCATCTGAGGACAAGTGTCCACCAAACAGTGTGGTTCACAATAAACACAGCTGTCGAGTCAAGCCATACAAAAGCAAGGGTGTTGGACTTTAGGAGGTCTGACTTTGGCAAAATGGGAGAGTGCCTCAGAAAAGCACTAGCAAACAGGCAAGAAGGAGGGGTGGAAGAACAATGGGGAAAATCAAAACTGCCATCACAGAGGCAACAAGCCTTTGTGTAAAGCAAATCAACAAAACAAAACAAAGGAAAAAGCCACTATGGTTCTCAAAAGACGAGGCAGGGAGGGTTAAGGAGAAAAGGATAGCATTCAGAAAATATAAGGAAACACAGAAGGAGCATGACAGAGAACTGTATCAGTTAAAACAGAAGGAGGCAGGAAAGGCAGTCAGAATAGCAAAGGCCCAAACTGAGGAAAAGATAGCCAACTCTGTTAAGAAGAGAGATAACACCTTTTATAGGTACATTAGGGAGCAAAGAAAGACCAAAGAAGGGATACTGAGGCTTAATAAAGGGGAGGGAATGTGGGCAGAGAGTGACAGTGAAAAAGCTGGGATACTGAACGAATACTTCTGCTCAGTATTCACAAAAGAAGACAAGGGGGAGGTACCTAAACCAAACAATAGAAACACTCTGGATAGGGGGGTTGATACCAGTCCATTCAAAGAAGAAAGGGTTCTGAAAGAACTCTTAAAACTGAAGGTGGATAAAGCAATGGGGCCTGATGGGATTCACTGCAGAATTTTAAAAGAACTAAGGGGAGAACTAGTGACACCACTGACCACCCTCTTTAACAAATCATGGGAGGATGGGGTGGTACCTGAGGACTGGAGGAGGGCGGATGTGATTCCACTTCACAAAAGTGGGAGCAAGGCAGAGGCAGGAAACTACAGACCTATTAGTTTGAC
This sequence comes from Neoceratodus forsteri, assembly GCA_016271365.2. Taxonomy (NCBI): domain Eukaryota; kingdom Metazoa; phylum Chordata; order Ceratodontiformes; family Ceratodontidae; genus Neoceratodus; species Neoceratodus forsteri. Next base: position 103,903,789 of record CM057451.1, read on the forward strand.
CTCAGTGGTAGGGAAAATGATGGAATCACTTCTGAAGGAAAGAATTGTTGAGTACCTAGAGGCCAGCAGGGCATTGGACCCAAGGCAACATGGATTCACAGTGGGAAAGTTGTGTCAGACACATCTAATAGATTTCTTTGACTGGGTGACCAAAGTAGTAGACCAGGGAGGGGTTGTGGACATGGCCTACCTAGACTTTAGCAAGGCATTTGACACAGTCCCACACAAAAGATTAATAAACAAGTTAGCCAGCCTTGGTGTGGGTCCTAAGGTGGTAGCCTGGGTAACAAATTGGCTGGACAACAGGACGCAGAGGGTAATAGTAAATGGAGTCCACTATGAAGATAGGGGGGTTACTAGCAGGGTACCGCAGGGTTTAGTACTGGGACTGGTCCTCTTTAATGTCTTTATAAGTGACATTGCGGAGGTACTGGAAGGAAAAGTATATCTCTTTGCAGATGACACAAAGATCTGCAACAGTGTTTTTTTTTTTCATTAATAGTTTTTATTAGTTATTTCAGTTTACATACATGCATTCAACAAAAACAAAAGAATACATACAAGATTAGCAGAGAATGATCCTTGCAAATTATATCATCGCTTCTTAACACATAACCTATAAGCATAGAAAGTCCGATGAAGGATGCCTAGTACCAGCATAATATCCGAAGGGGACTGATAACTATATATGCATAGTAGCACGTTGAGTGGCTGTCTAAACTGAGCTTATGTCCGGGACCATCATATCTGGAATATAGGAGGAGAGAAGCCATAACAGTGACCACAGATTATCTTCATCCTATCCCTGTTCTAGGTTTTAAATATGCTAGAAAGAGGGCCCAACATGTAGTGTATTCTGCCAATGTATCGGCTGTAGTGTGAGACATGTGGTCAAGTGAAGCCAGGTGTGTGAGATCATGTTGAAGTTCTGGAATAGAGGGGATTTCAGTTGACCTCCACCGGCACAAGATAAGGTGCTTGGCTAAGATACCAAGCAGGGCTAGCCAGCAGAGTTAATGGGCCTTAAGATGGCTTCCATGTGGAGGTAGACCCAGGAACCATACCAGCGGATCCAGCTGAATTGCAAAATTTTGGGTTTGGGTAGCTAGCTGATAAACTGCTTGCCAAAAGGGGGCCAACAGTGGACATTGCCAAATAATATGATACAGGTCTCTGGTTTGGGCTTGGTACTGCCAGCAAAGATTATTGTCCAGAAGCTTAGCTTTATGCAGTACCTCTGGTGTCCTATACCAATGGTGCAACAATTTGTTCTGAATAATTCTGCTGCGTGCGTCTGGGTAACTTGAGTGCGCCAATTTCCAGCAAAAGCATTGAGTGTCTTCTAGCTTCAGCTTTAGTGCCCTCTCCCACTTCAGTTTAAATTCTCCTGATTGCAAGGGAATGGTCTCTCTTATAGTAGTGTAGACTTTACTGGCTTGGCCCTTAGGGAGCTTGGGCCAGGTGGATAGTTTCTGAGAGGTGGCCGAATTAGCTGGGCTTGATTTAAAGAATTCAGCCAAGGAGATGCCTAATTGCAGGTACCTCCAGAAGTCACTTTTGCCCAGGCCTGTCATCTTAGCAAGATCTTGATAAGATTGCAGTCCCAGCCTGGTCACATCCATGACATCGGCCAAGAATTTAATACCTGCGCGCTCCCAATGAGGCCAATTGATAGGCTTATGCTCTACCAATATATACTTATTGTTGAAAATAGGAGTGTAAAGATAAGGCATGGGATTGGCTTTAATCCTGGTATGTACTTTATTCGAAATCTGGATGGCTGGTGCTATAGTGGGATGGGTCCATAGAGATGTAGGTAGAGGGTTATATATGAGTAGAGGGAGGGTATTTACTCGTGCAATGGACTTTTCCATATAAAGCCATTGCTGGGATTCAGAAGAGAGGGCTACAAACCATCTTAGAGATTGTGCTATAGAGTATGCCCATGCGTATCCCTCAAACCACAGGAGACCCCATCCCCCACCCTCCAGTGGGAGCATAATTTGCCCCTGCTGTACCGAGGTTTTTTAGATTCCCAAAGGAAATTCCCTATGAGAGTGTCTATGGTGCAGAACCATTTTGCAGGGGGGGCCAAGGGAATGTGAGAGAGGGGATAGAGAAGTTTGGGAGCTGAGATCATTTTAAGAGCTGCAATTTTACCAGCTAAGTAAGGTGGAGCATTTTCCACCTGTCCAGTTCCGTTCTAAGATCAGTGATTAATGGATTCATATTGAGATCCCAAATTTTAGAGAGGTCGGAGGAGATATGGATACCAAGATAGACCAGGGAATTTGAGGTCCGCTTAAGCCCCAAAGGAGAGACATTATTCTGATTACATTGAGAGCTGAGAGGGAGCAGTTCTGTTTTGGATTTGTTCATCTTCAGACCGGACACTTTCGTGAAGTCAACTAAGAGGTGAAGGAGCGCAGGGAGGGCTACCTTAACATCTTCTACTGGGACTAATAGGTCGTCTGCGTACATAAGCGTGACATATGCCTGTTCCCCAATAGTGACCCTATGGATGTCTGGGTGTTGTCTAATAGAGGCCGCTAATGGCTCTACCACTAAAATAAATAGGAGAGGGGATAGGGAGCAGCCTTGACATGTGCCTCTACCAAGTTGAAAAGGGGAGGAGATCACTGCGTTGGTCCGAATTCTGGCCGTAGGTTGTTGATAGAGCGCCATCACCCACTTCCGAAAGAAGGCCCCAAAGCCAAAATAGTGCAGAACCTTCTCCAGGTAATCCCATTCCAGGGAGTCAAAAGCTTTTTCGAAGTCAACCGCAATTGCTGTGGCTGGGGTGAGGGAAGTCTTAGCCTGGTGAATAATTTTGACCAGTGACCTGTTGTGGTCCCGACTGAGGCACCCTGGCATGAAGCCTACCTGCAATGGGTGGATAAAAGAAGGAAGGAGTGGGCTTAGCCTAGTGGCTAGGATCTTGGCAAAGATTTTACTGTCCTTATCGATTAAGGATATTGGGCTATAGCCAGAGGGAAGAGTAGGATCTTTGCCTATTTTGGGGAACATGGTGATAACAGCTTCTCGAAATGTTGGGGGGAAGGTGCCCATACTCAAGGCCTCGTTATAGACCTGGGATAGGAGAGGGGTGAGCTGAGGAGCAAGGATCTGTCAGAGTTCGACCATTAAGCCATCCCTTCCAGGGTCTTACCAGAGTTTAGGGTCTTAATAGCCACCGTGACCTCAGCCGAGGTAGTAGGTAGATCAAGTTCTGCAGCCTGAGATGGTGGAAGGGTAGGGAGGTGGAGAGATGCCAGAAAGAGGTCCACTGTTTCAGCATTCTGGGTTCTGGTGGAAAAGTAAAGCTCAGAGTAAAACTGCTTCATAATGGCATTTATAAGCTGCGGGTTTGTGCATGTTAGGCCCATCTGGTCTCGCAGACCAGAGATACAGCATTCCACCTGCTGCTTACACAGTTGGTAGACCAGCAGTTTGCCAGTTTTCTCCCTGCCCTCCCAGTAGTGGTGTTGCAATTTCAATACTGCAATTTCAGCCTTGCGAGTTAGCAGGTCATTAATCTCCATACGAGTTTGGAGCGGTTCCTTATTTAGTGGAGAGTCTGGCTGCAAGTGGGTGGTCCGCTTGGCCTGGGTCTCCAGGGTCTTGAGCTTTGCTTCCAAGGAGACCAATAGGTGCTCCCGCTTTTTCCTGCACCTAGAAGCGAACCCCTTTATAGCCCATGTAGGGTGGCTTTAAAAGCCTCCCACGTGATACCTGGGCCTTGGGGAAGTGTCCTGAGGTGGTTTGTCTGCCAGAAAGGAGGTGGTTTCCGAGATTACCCACTGTACAAACTCAGGCTCCTTGAGGAGAAGGGGGTCAGGTTTCCAGGTGACTGATTTAGAAGATGGAGAGCCCCAAAGAATATGCAGGTGCACTGGAGCATGGTCCGATATCAGCTTGGGTAGGATCACAGAATCAACTGCCACCTGACAGACATCTGCGGATACCAGCCAGAAATCCAGCTGGCTATGTGATCCATGCATTGAGGAAGTAAAGGAGTAATCCTTCTCCCGTAGGTGAAAGGTCCTCTAAATGTCAGTTAGGCCAGCTTCTGCCATCAAGTGCTGCAGTGCCTGGCGGTCTTTGGGATGCTGCATGAGGGTAGGGACACTATGGTCCATCTGGGGCACCAAGACCAGATTAAAATCTCCACCCAGGATGGTGGGTGTGGGGTTAGGAGTAAGGGAGCTCAACCCCTGAGCCAATGCATGAAAGAAGGAGGGGTCATCCTCGTTTGGGATGTAGATACAGCCTAAGAGCAGGGTGCCATTCGGGGTTTTCATCAATACTAGTACCCATCTGCCATGGGAATCTGTCTGAACTTGCACGGAGGACCAGGTGAGTGACTTATGGAGGAGTATAGCAACCTCTCTCTTTTTTTTTTGAGGAGGATGAGGAGAAGACCTGCCCCACCCAGTCTCTAGCCAGCTTGATGTGGTCCTGTTTTGTAAGCTTAGTTTCTTACAGGAAGACCAGTGTGGCCCTCAACCTCTTCAGATGAGACAACACCTGTTTACGCTTTACTAGGGTGTTTAAGCCCTGTATGTTCCAGGTGTAAGTGTGGAGGTCACCCATGGCCCCAGAAGGAGTGAAGAGTGCAAAACAACATTATGGATCATTCAGGGGTAGAGGCTGAGGGACCAGTTGCCCATTCCCACAAGAAAATCCGGACGTCACCGACCACCCAGTGTAGACAAGCCATACCTCACTTGAAACATAAGCATAATTAGTAGGTACCCAGTCTTCACAATAAACATAATAACTATTTGGGCTAACAGCCCGAAACAACATCCAACTATGTACAAAAACTGTAAGGAACTTTGCCAACTTTGTAGTTGGAGGGGGGCGGGTTATGCCGCAGACTAGCTGCCAAGGCCATCCACCTCCCTCTCGTGGGGTGGGTACCAGAAGAGAGTGGGCAGGTCGCTGCCTATCACTCATTGGGGTATAGTCTGTACCACTCCTTCCCCCTGTGGGATACACGACCACAGGGAATAAATAAGGGAGCAGTTCCCATACCCACCTAGGCCGCAGTGAGGTGGAAAATTCAGGCACCATAATTAGTAGACTGAAGTTGCCAGTATCATTCTGAGAGGTGGAGGAGGGGAGAGATATACCCCCTGCTGTTAGCAGAGCTCTTATTATGACCCCTGATGCCGGAGCCTAGAAGCGAATATGGGGGGGAAGGGAGACTTGGGCAGCAGTCAAGTTCATGCCCGGTCCCCAATTCAAGCCTTAAAGGGGTGTTCAAAGGCTGAGTCCCAGGGGTCCATAGGTGCCTTGAGTCAGGGTAGGGGGATAGCGCTCATAAGAAGTATAGGCAAGAGCAAGGTTGGAGCGCTCGACCTCTCAAAAGACGGGTATGGGTGAGATCGGGCACATGCTGACAACTGTATAGTGGGACCAATAAAATTTGGTTACATCCCAGTTTTAAAAATCATGACACAAAGAGAAACAGAGACCCCCAGAAAAAAGGAAAAGAACCCCAAGGGGGTTCTCTTGTACATAGCACTGTACCAAAGGATATTATTAACATTAACAGTCTTTAGTCCCAGTGTGCGCATGGCCTACTATGATCAGTAGTTCTTGCAGCAGCATCACATGATTGAGAGAGCCAGCCCTTACCTCCCAGCTCAGAGCAATCGGGGAAGAGGTCCTGATGCTATAGAAGGGCCCACTCTCAGTCTGCATCCCGTCTAGGGGAAAACAGAACAAAGTGAGCCACTTACCTCAAGAGCTGTTCAGTGTGACGCTTCGGTGGTCAGAAGCAGGGGTGAGCGCCCCGATGCTTCTCGGTCTTGCACCAGCTGGCGGGATGGACTGAGGGGGCCAGAGCCAGATTCCCCGATGAGACGTGCTGAGTGTTTGCTGCTACAACCGCGGCCCAGGATTTTGATGCATCCGCGGGTATGGGGAGGGCTGAGTGGTCTTCCTCCTGTGGGGAATCTTCCGGCAGGGTCAGTAAAGGAGCAAATTTGTTTGGGGAGTGGTACTGTTGCAGGGTTTCTTCCTCCGGTGCAGGGGCGCATCACCCATCTGTCTGGTAATTGGATGCTGCCTCCTCTCGTGCCGCTGTGGCAAGTGGTGCGGTTTGCTCCAATGAGGAAGGGAAGCTTTAAACCTGTAAGCCTAGGACTTGGGAGAATGTGGTGGGGAGCTGGGTGACTCTTCCATATGGCTCTGGGTGTCAGAGGAGCCACGAGGAGGTTGAAAGAGCTCCGGGTTTTAAAAGTCTTTGGGGAACTCCTTCCGAAGGTAATCCAGGAGACTGTTGGGGGTGGAAAAGAGGAGAGGGGCCCCATTAATCACCACCCACATGGTTGCCAGGTATCGAAAAAAAAAATGATGTGATGGGCATGGAGGATTTTCCAGCAGACCATATACTGCTTGTGCCTTTTGTTTAGCTCCCTTGAGTAGTCCTGATATATTTGGATAGTACTGCCATTCCAGCTAACTGATCCTTTGTCCCTGGCTGCTGCTGCGACCATCTGTTTTTGTCTAAAATCCAGAAAACGGGTCAGAATTGGGCGCGGGTTCTCCCCTTGTTTAGGTGGCGGTGCTAGCGTGCAGTGGGCCTGCTCGATGTGCAGGACAGTTGCAGGTGGGAGGCCCAGAATCTGCGGCAATGTGTCCTGGAGAAAACAGATTGCATCTTGCTGCTCAGCCCCCTCAGGGAAGCTGAGAAACCGCAAATTATTGTGGCAGCTACGTTTTTCGAGGTCATCTACTTTGTCCTGGAGGAGGTGGATAAGGTGGGCCTGTTACCGAGTAGTAGCAGTAAGGTCTTGCAGGGCTGAGTCATGAGCCTTAAGATGCCTCTCAGTATGGAACAGCCATGTATCTATAGCCTGTAGTGTTTGAGTGTTATTGTTTAGAGCCAAAGTCATTTCAATCATCTGTGCCATCAGTTGATTAAACATTAGTTTCATTTTTGCAGGGTCGGTTGAGGTTGGAGAGGAAGATGCCATCCTGCAGGCCACAGGCCTAGGAGAGAGCTCCAAAAGTCCTATGCTGCCCAGAAAAGAAGAAAATGAGGACTTTGCGATGTAGCAGGTAAGTCCCTCTTCTGATTCTTGTGCCTTTAGCGAGTGATAATAGGTCTCCTAGTGCAGGATGTCGTGGGATATAAACCCACAGTTAGGGAGCTGAGAAATTATGCTGCCATCTTGGTTGAAGGCTAAGCCACGCCCCACATCTGCAACAGTGTTGATACACAAGGGGGAGTGGAAAGGATGAGAAGGGACTTGGCAAGGTTGGAGGAATGGTCAAATGTATGGCAGCTTAGATTCAATGCAAAGAAGTGCAAAGTAATGCACCTGGGAAACAAAAATCCAGGGGAAGAGTACACAATGGGAGGTGAAATACTAACATCAACAAAAATGGAAAGGAACCTGGGGGTAGTCATATCAGATGATCTAAAGGTGGGCAAACAATGTGAGAAGGCAGTAAGGAGAGCTGGGGGGATACTGGGATGCATAGGGAGAGGCATGACCAGTAGAAAACAGGAAGTTGTTATCCCTCTGTACAGACAGTTGGTGAGACCCCGTTTGGAGTACTGCATGCAGTTCTGGAGAACCCATCTCCACAAGGACATAGACAGGATGGAGGCTGTCCATAGAAGGGAAACTAAAATGCTGCAGGATCTGCACCAGAGGCCATACGAAGAAAGGCTAATGGAGCTTAATATGTATACCCTTGAGGAAAGGAGGGAGAGGGGGGACATGATAGAAACTTTCAAGTACCTCAAGGGAATCAACAAAGTCCAAGAGGGTAGCATATTTCAGAAAAGGAGATGTGCAAGAACAAGGGGGCACAATTTGAAGATAGAGGGGTGATGGCTCAGAGGTAATGTGAGGAAGTATTTTTTCACGGAGAGGGTTATGGATGCATGAAACGGCCTTCCTGAGGAGGTCGTGGAGTCAAGAACAGTGGGGGAATTCAAGAATGCATGGGACAGACATAAGGCAATTCTGGTGGGGAATAGGAAGAAGTAGACTGTTGGTTATTAACTAGGGTCTGCAGCTTATCCAATAGGTAGGGAAATGGGCAGACTAGGTGGGCCAAGCGGTCCTTATTCGTCAAACTTCTGTTTTTACGTAGCCTAAATGTGCCACCCCACACGATCCTTGCGGCTTCTGCCGCCGACTACCCACTGCTGCTGAAGCAGCCCAAACCGAGAAGGGTGCTGCCAATTGGCACAGATTTCCTGTCCCCTTCGAATTAGAAAATCCAGCTGTCCTTCATGCAAGCAGAGTTTTACATATCAAAGCCCTCCCATTACATTTTTGGAAAATGGCCAATTTGAGTTTTGTATTAATTCTTTTTGCATATCAAGCTGATTTCTATTTCTATTTTCTTTTGTTGTGTGCCCCTTTTGTGCTGGCATCCCAAGTGGACATGTTGGTTTGCTTGTGCAGCTTTGCAAATAGGTGCAGAACTAGAATTCTGGGCAGACTGGGTGAGCCAGACAGCCCTTTTCTACTGACTAATACTATGGCCCCCATATTCAAAAGGAATGATGCGTGCCAAAAAGTTGCTCCGTTGTAACCAAACAGTATATTCAAACAAGATGCAAGATCCCAATGGACTGTGCATCCTGTTTGAATATTGCAGCTTGGGTGGTGGTGCAATTGGGAGCCAGCCGACAATGTACCCGTCGCATCCTGTGGATGGGCTGAATACTGCCAATGGGGGATGTGCCGGCTCATCCCAGATATGCTGCGCCCCCAAACACGATATTCAGCTGGGAAATGCAAATGAGCCCATTAGGCATGCACAGAGCAAATGGGCCTCATGCATGCCCATTATGGGCTCAATTGCATGTCTGTGCATGGCAGGATACACTGGGACAGCCTGCCCTCCTCCCCAGCCCCATGGACTGCTACCCAGTAAATACCAAAACAACCACAGTTTCCAAAGTGTAGTGGACTCCCCACCCTGTCCCATTCACTGTGCACATTGAATAGAAAATATCCCTTTTCCATAGTGTAGTGGACCCCCCATCCTGTCCCCAATCTCCAAACACCAATCGGAAAAAAAAGCTGGCTGCCCCAGTTCAAACACCCCCTTTGAATAACAATTCCATGTCATATATTTTCCATAGTGTAGTGGCCCCCATCCCTGTAGGCAGGACTCCCTCATGCACCACTTGTGCCAGCGACTGGCACAGCCCTCCACACTCTGCAATGGACAGCTGCTAACTGAAGTGCACAGACTATACTGTACATAGTACGAACACATTGGTCAACCAATCAGCCCATCTATTCCGAATATCCCATTGTGTGGGATATTCATTGGCCAGCCACCCTCATCTTGGTCCGCATGCATTAACTTTGGGCTGTGGCCCATCTCGATTTGGGCAGCCCATCTTCCTCCTTTGAATATGGGAGTTTGGAGCAACTTTTGAGTTGGGCGTCTCATCTCAGTTTTCTTCAGAGATGCACCACCCATCTCTTTTGAAAATGTGGGCCTATGTTTCTATGTTTTTATAGGGGCTATCAAATACTAGCTATCTCACATTTTAAAAGGCTGTATCACACATGGTCTGATTTGGCTTTGAATGCAATACTGTTCCCTCTTTTATATGCTCTATTTTTTCCTGATACTCTGAGGGGCCTGGCTAGGCTCTCCTCCCACCTCGCTAATCCCCTACTACCAATCCTAGTAGCCTAGTGCTGAAGCCTCCTCTGAATGGTCAATTTTGCCTTTGTCCACCAGGTGGCACCATTTTTGACTGGTAGTCCAAATCCAGCACCTAGAAGGGGTGTGCTAGTAATACATACATACATACATACATAGAATTTTTGGCAGATAAGGACCTATACAGTATTTCCCAAATACCACAAATAGTAGGTTATTCGTTACTTGGGAAAAACAAACAAGCAAACAAATAATCTGTGCTATTGGGGGTTATTTGACATGTTGCTGTTTGGCAGGAGTTCAAGATCTCCTGAGACTTTCTGTCCGATCAGAGGCCACTTTGGAAGTTCACTAAAGGCAGCTCACATGACGCAGCACTTGCAAAAACTATAGGCAAGACAGACAGATGTCTGAGGTGCTGTGAATCTACTTCCACCCATTTGTTAAAAAACAGAAATCTTGACAGTTTATTCTCTTTCTAAATCTCATGCTGAGAAAGTTGATTTTTTTTTACACTTGCAGTGTGAAAATTAGGCTTCTTTCAGGAGAACTGCTAGAGTGAGAACAACGTGAGACTACATTAGGTCTGTTTGCTGAGAAAGATAGGCAGGGACCAGTGAGCAGACACACAGCCTGTGTGCGTATTAAAACCAAACCAGACTTAAAGCTGTTGTGCTTGAAAAGGCTTTTATAAGCAAATAAGTGTGATTTTGAAGTGTTATATTTAGTGAATAGAAATTTAAGTTTTTTTTTTGGTAACTTAATTAGGCTTGTCTGAAAGAAAAAATAAGGCATACTAAAGATTTAGATTAATAGTAGCCAAACTGAAGTGCAGTGAAGTGCACCACTGCGTTGAATAAATTCATTATTTTTGTTTGTGGAGGCCAGAGTCGGCTGACTCCCACCACCACTGCTTCTGGGTGCCTACCGTTTTGTCCAGTGCTTGTGTGAAGTAGTCTTTACTATGTTAGTGGCTTTGAGCCAAAGAAAAAAAGTTAAAATGAAATTGTTTTAGTCAGTGTTGACTATTAGCAAGGCCCCAGGAATTCTGTGGTTCTGCGGTTGCGGAATTTGCCGCAGAATTTGCATCATGCCGCAGAATATATATAGTGCTGCAGAATTCATTGTTTTTGGTGAATTTTCATATAAATATACTGTTTTTCCATAGTGTCAGGCTTTCTTTCCTACCTCGTTTATCCTGAAGCCCCTCCTCTATGCTCAGCATATGATGCCATCGATGACATGACATCATATTTAGCCAATGACAGGACTGCATTCTGCCAGAGAAATGAATAAATCATGCAGCAGAAATCAGAAAATGCTGCCGCAGAAGTCAAGGAGCCCTGCCGCAGAAATCAGAAAATTCTGCCGCAGAACACCAGGGGCCCTGACTATTAGTGAGTGCGACTTGTCAGTTCACTGACATTGCTGCAGTGAGTGACTATATGCCATAATTTAAATGCAATATGAGACATCTTTTTGTGAGGAACCTGGGCTCAGGTCCCTCCACTGCCACTTGTGCAACTGTGAGTGCACCACTGCATAGACTGTAGCTGTTAAATAGTAGGGTGGGGTGGGACTAGTCAGCTGACTCCCACCACTTCTAGGCAACTAGTAGCCATCTGGTTCTGTGGGTGTGCAGTGTGCACTCAAGAAAGACATTTTGTAAGTGTGTGCCTTTGTACCAAAGAGGAAATTTAAAAAATGCATCTTTTTTTCTTCCAGAAATGTATTTACTACTCAGGATTAAGTAGTGAGTGTGGTTAAGTGTGAGGAATACAACTATGGAACACAGAGGATGTACCATAAAATGTAAATGGTCTGGTAGCCCCAACAAAGCTGCAGTAGATGTAGAGCAGCAAGCAGCAGGTGAGGGTGAGCATACTGCAGAGTGATGCTCAGGGCGCATTCGCCGCACAAAAATTATATTTAACTCCTTCAAAGCCTACAAGTCCCAGGACCAGTGTGGCACTGACTTACACCAGGTAAAAAAGTACCATTCAAATTATTAGTAGTGCTGCTAGGAGGATATTGTCATTAACTGCCAGTTATACTACTGACGGGTCCTATGCACTACAGAGCAGGTTATACGCACCTGAGGTGCAAACCCCGCCGCATACCTACATGGCCCTGTACAGGTGCAGGATGCACAGTATGCACAACCATATGCACCCAAGGGGCACCTGTCCATGGCCATGCCCCCTCAATGTGCAGGGTCGTGTGGGCAGTCGAGGGTGGAGCCATGGACCCAGGTGGGCATCCAATTGGATGCCCATACCAGGTCCCTCAGTGGATCCCTTGCACCCATGTGGCAGGCACACAGTCCTGGAATATGCCGTGTAATGTGGCAGCATTATACCACCCACCGGGCACTCGCCCGAGCTGCTGCTCCAGCCCTCCCCTGCAGCCTGGTGAGCTGGGGAGGCATAGAGGTATGTAGCCTGGTACCATTGAGCCTGGCAGACAAGGAACACAGGGGTACGTACTGGATTATGTCTGGCCCTGGCTGGCATAGCCTGCACCCCCCTGAGCCTGGCACTACGCAGTTTAGTGAATGCCACATAGTGCAGGCACACACCCCTAACACGCCCTCAGCAAGGTTTTACCCAAGTGGCTTGGGAGGCGGGCGCGTAAGTGCCTTGTACATCCTTGGTGAATGCTGCCAGGGGTTTGTGGGACCCCTGCTGCATGGCATTCACACTTAAGGTTGCCTACATGTCTCAGATACACGGCATGTAGGCAACTTTTTTGGTAGTGAATAGGGCCCAATGTGAATGTGTCCTCGTCAACCCTTGCCACTACCAACAGTAGCACCATCACCTCAACCTTAATAACCACCACTGCTCTGATCCATCACCCATCCACTGTAACTACAAGCATCCCAATTCCTGCTACAACCGTGGCTCTGCCACCCACTCCTGCCACTGTGACTGAGACCACTCCTGCCATTCTGACCCAGACCACTCGAGCCACTGTGCCCAGACAAGATCCGGTGATAATCTTTGAATACCACATGTGTCCTACCAGCAAAGGTAAGAATTATTTGTAGCAACTTTTTTTGGGCTGCTGTAGGTGGGAAAAGCTAACACAAATTGTACTGAACAGCAAAGTAAGTATGCAAGGGGATATTTTTTTTACTGGGGGGAGTTGGGAGGGGGAGTGGAGCTACAGGTGGGAAAGGTTAACTTTAGCTGTAAAGCCGGCATGTCAGTCTCTTAAATACATTTGTTCTTCTGTCTCTTATTCTGGCAGGTACAGATCACATGGGTGGTGACAGATCCTGTTGCTGTGTAGTTCCAGCCCAAATCAGAACTGATGTGATACATAGCCCAACATCTTGGAGAAGGCAAACAGTAACACTGCCGAAACAGAACCAGATACAAACAACACACTGCAAGGGAACTGAGACAGATAATTCAAGAATCAGACAGAGAGAAAACTCAAGAATGAGAGCAACAGACATCAGGTGGTGGCAAATTGCAACCACCTGCCCTGCTGTGTCAGAAATGCAAAAAATGTAGAAATGTGGTAAATGGGAGAAGGCCTAAGTGGCCCGTCTGTCTGTCCAGCCATGGTCTGCTCTTTTTTATGTTGATTGCATGCATGCGCAAGAAAGATGTTATGTCAGCTTTCTCCACAAGCAGGTTGTGGAGGCGTGGCACTGTTGTGCCCAATGCTCTCACAGTCTGCAAAGGCTTGTCCCCCATCCCCCAATGCCATGGCACACTGCTGCTGACACTAGTTCAGCCAGCATGCACAACTTTCTAAAAAATCAGCCGCTGCAATCAGGGGCCGCCTCGTCATTGCAGCGTCAGCCATCCGCTGTAATGAGGGAGCAACCCGTCATTGCAGGGCGGGATGTGGGATGCCTGATATTGTTTGTGAACATATATTCACAAACAGTATCCACCCCCATGTTAATTTGCCGACGGGGAGCCCACTCCCTGTCGGCATACTGTCACCCCCGGTTTTATTGTCTGTCGATGGGGTGCCCAATCCCCTTCAGCAGAAAAGAATTCCCGCCCTGTTGTTTGCTGATGGGGTGCCCAATCCCGTTGGCTACAGCTGCCCCCCAAAAAACAAGACACCGGTGGCACGCTGGGAGTGCACCCCAGCGTGCCATATGCCCTTTTTCTGTTTGCCGACGGGGTGCCCAATCCCCATCAGCTACAGCTGCCCCCAAAGCCAGACTCCGTAGCATGCTGAGCCCACCCCAGCATGCCACATGCCCGTGAAGTTGAAAACGGTCCGCGACGCTTTCTTGTGGTTTTTACCTGAAAAAGGAAACGGTCCCTCGATTCTCCCTGCCCTCCCACAACTCGCACCCACCCACTGCGCACCCTGCCTCTCCACACCCCCCACTCACCCTATACTTACCTCCGGAGTCCAGCACGACGATCTTCTGTGGACCGGGAGCACGTCTGCACTCTTCAAAGCCGACCGCGAACTGAGGAAATGCTGGTAAGCTGTATAACGTAAAGGAATAGGGTTTTTTCAACTTTAGTGCATATCTCGGGCATTTTTGGGAATTTTTTCACCAAATTTTCAACATGGGGTTTTTGGGACCCCTCCTCATGAATTCTTGAACTGTCATGGCATTAATCTGCCCCGAAAGGTGGTTTCGCGGTCACTGCGCGGAATCACCCTATGGGGATGATTAGCAAAATGACAGTGCCAGTGTTCATGAGGTGGGCTCTCAAAAAGCCTATGTTGCAAATTTGGTGGGAAAAATCCAAAAAATGACTGTTTTACGAGCGTGCGTTACGCAGTTGCTACACACACTCGTAACTTCGCGAATTTGCAATATTTTCACACCAGATTTTCAACATTGGCATTTTGTCACACCTCCTTGTGAGCAGTATAGCTGTCATTGTTCACATCCTGGCTGAAATGTGTTTTCGCTCTTCTGGCGCTGAATAGCGCAGTTGCTGTGGGAAATCAGTGTTCCGGACAGATTAAGAAAATGACAGTGACACTGTTCATGAGTAGAGGTCCTAAAATGCCTATGTTGAAAATTTGGTAGTGATACTCCATAAAATGACTGTGTTACAAGTGTGCGCTGCGCAGTTGCCACGCATGCTCGTAACTTCGCGAATTTATATTTTCACTCCAGATTTTCAACATTGCCATTTTCCCAGACCTACTGATGAACAGTATAGCTGTCACTTTTCCCATTCTGGATGAAATGTGTTTTCACACTTCTGGCTTAGAATAGAGCGGTCGCTGTGGGAAATCACTGTTCGGGACAGATTAAGAAAATGACAATGATACTGTTCATGAGTAGAAGTCCTAAAATGCCTATGTTGAAAATTTGGTGATGATAACCCATCAATTGACTGTGTTACAAGTGTGCATTGCGCACTTTCCATGCACCCTTGTAACTTCGCAGATTTGTAATACTGTCACGCCACATTTTCAAAGGTGGCATTTTTTCCCAACTCCTTATGAACACTACAGCTGTCATTTTTCACATCCTGGCTAAAATATGTTTTTGCACTCCTGCCGGACAATAGCACGGTCACTCTGGGAAACCAGTGTTTGGGACACATTAAGATCGACCAAGTGAGAGGGAGGAGTGACCGAGCTCAACTGAGCTGTCGGGACTGCTGTGGATTTGTTTGTGGGCAGACAAAGGCCCCAACACAAGCGCCCAGTACAAAAGGGCAGCCTGCAGCACTGGGGCAAACAGAACGAGAGAGTGAGTGAAGGAGGGAGAGTGAGCGAACTCACCGAAGCACTGTCAGGACTGCTGCAGATTTCTTTGTGGCCAGAAAAAGGCGTCAATACAGGCAGGGGCCCAGTACAAAAGGCCAGCCTGCAGCGGTGGGAGAAACAGTACGAGCGAGTGAGACAAGGGGACTTACTGAGCTCAATGGAGCTCTATCAGGACTGCTGGGATTTCTTTGTGGGCAGAAAAAAGCACCAATGCAGGCAGGAGTCCCGTACAAAAGGGCAGCTTGCAGCGTCAGGACAGACATAATGAGCGATGACAGAGGGAGACTGAATGACCTCAACGGAGCTCTGTCAGGACAGCTGCAGATTTCTTTGTGGACAGACAAAGGTGCCAATGCAGCCAGAAGCCCCATACAAAAGCGCAGTCTGCGGCGCCAAGAGAAACAGAATGAGCGAGTGACAGAGTGGTAGTGAGCGAGCTCAACAGAGCTCTAGTGTGACTGCTGCAGATTTCTTAGTGGGCAAAAAATGCAGCAATGCAAGCAGGAGCCCAGTACAAAAGGCCAGCTTGCAGCGCCGGCAGAAACGGAATCACGAGAGTGACAGAGGGGTGGGCGAGCTCAGTGGAGCTGTCGGGACTCTTCAGATTTCTTTCTGGCCAGAAAAAGCCGCCAATGCAGGCAGGAGCCCAGTACAAAAGGGCAGCCTGCAGCGCCAGGAGACACAGAACGAGCGAGTGAGGGAGGGGGAGTCAATGAGCTCAACAGGGCTTTGTTGGGACTGCTGCAGATTTGTTTGTGGGCAGAAAAAGGCAGCAATGCATGCAGGAGCCCAGTACAAAAGGGCAGCCTGCAGTGGCAGGAAACCCAGAATGAGCGAGTGAGTGAGCTCAACAGAGCTGTATTGTAACTGCTGCAAATTTCTTTGTGGGCATAAGAAGGCAGCAATGCAGGCAGGAGCCCAGTAGAAAAGGGCAGCCTGCAGTGCCGGAACAGAATGAGCGAGTGAGAGAAGGGGAGTGAGCGACCTCAATGGAGCTCGTAACTCCGTGAATTTATAATATTTTCACTCCAGATTTCCAACATTGCCATTTTCCCAGACCTACTTATGAACAGTACAGCTGTCATTTTCCCCATCCTGGACAAAATGTGTTTTTGCACTTCCGGCACAGAATAGAGCAGTCGCTGTGGGAAATCACTGTTCAGGACAGATTAAGAAAATGACAATGATACTGTTCATGAGCAGAGGTCCTAAAATGCCTGTGTTGAAAATTTGGTGATGATAGCCCATCAATTGACTGTGTTACAAGTGTGCATTGCGCACTTTCCACGCCTGCTGTAACCCGCAGATTTGTAATATTGTCACACCACATTTTCAACAGTGCCATTTTTTCATACCTCCTTATAAGCAGTACAGCTGTCATTTTTCACATCCTGACCGAAATGTGTTTTCACAGGTCCAGCGCAGAATAACATGGTCACTGTGGAAAATTAGTGTTCGGGACAGATAAAAAAAATGACAGTAGCACTGTTCGTGAGCAGAGGTCCTAAAATCCTTATGTTGAAAATTTGGTGATGAAACTCCTTAACATGACTGTGTTACAAGCGTGCGTTAAACTGTTTCCACGCATCCTTGTAACTCCGCAAAGTTGTAATACTGTCACGCCACATTTTCAAAGGTGGCATTTTTTCATAACTTCTTATGAACACTACAGCTGTAATTTTTCACATCCTGGCTAAATATGTTTTTGCACTCCTGCCAGACAATAGCACAGTCACTATGGGAAATCAGTGTTTGGGACACATTAAGATCAACCGAGTGAGAAGGGAGAGTGACCAAGCTCAACTGAGCTCTGTCGGGACTGCTGTGGATTTGTTTGTGGGCAGACAAAGGCCCCAACACAAGAGCCCAGTACAAAAGGGCAGCCTGCAGCATTGGGAGAAACAGAACGAGAGAGCGAGTGAAGGAGAAGGAGTGAGCGAACTCACCGAAGCACTGTCAGGACTGCTGCGGATTTCTTTGTTTCCAGAAAAAGGCGTCAATACAGGCAGGGGCCCAGTACAAAAGGCTAGCCTGCAGCGGTGGGAGAAACAGTATGAGCGAGTGAGACAATGGGACTTACTGAGCTCAATGGAGCTCTATCAGGACTGCTGGGATTTCTTTGTGGGCATAAAAAGGCACCAATGCAGGCAGGAGCCCCGTACAAAAGAGCAGCTTGCAGCACCAGGACAAACAGAATGAGCGATGAGACAGGGAGACTGAGCAACCTCTATGGAGCTCTGTCGGAACAGCTGCAGATTTCTTTGTGGACAGACAAAGGTGCCAACGCAGCCAGGAGCCCCATACAAAAGTGCAGTCTGCAGTGCCAAGGGAAACAGAATGAGCGAGTGACAGAGCAGTAGTCAGCGAGCTCAACAGAGCTCTAGTGTGACTGCTGCAGATTTCTTTGTGGGCAGAAAATGTGTCAACGCAGGCAGGAGCCCAGAACAAAAGGCCAGCTTGCAGTGCCAGCAGAAACGGAATGCGAGAGTGACAGAGGGGGAGTGAGTGAGCTCAGTGGAGCTGTGTCAGGACTGCTTCAGATTTCTTTCTGGCCAGAAAAAGCCGCCAATGCAGGCAGGAGCCCAGTACAAAAGGGCAGCTTGCAGCGCCAGGACACACAGAATGAGCGAGTGGGGGGGGTCAGTGAGCTTAACGGGGCTTTGTTGGGACTGCTGCAGATTTGTTTGTGGGCAGAAAAAGGCAGCAGTGCATGCAAGGGCCCAGTACAAAACGGCAGCCTGCAGTGGCAGGAAACCCAGAATGAGCAAGTGAGTGAGCTCAACAGAGCTGTATTGTAACTCCTACAAATTTCTTTGTGGGCATAAGAAAGGCAGCAATGCAGGCAGGAGCCCAGTAGAAAAGGGCAGCCTGCAGCACTGGTAGAACAGAATGAATGAGTGAGAGAAGGGGAGTGAGCAACCTCAACGGAGCTTTGTCGGGACTGCTCCAGATTTCTTTGTGGGCAGGAAAAAGGTGCCAACAGAGGCAGGAGCCCAGTACAAAAGGGCAGCCTGCAGCGCCAGGAGAACCAGAATGAGTGAGTGAGACAGGGGGAGTGAGCACCCTCAAGGAGCTCTGTCGGGACAGCTGTGGATTTCTTTGTGGGTAGAAAAAGCCACCAACACAGGCAGGAGCCCAGTACAAAAGGGCAGCCTGCAGCGCCAGGAGAAACAGAATGAGTGAGTGAGAGAGGAGGGGGAATGAGCCACCTCAATGGTGCTCTGTTGGAGACAGCTGCTGATTTCTTCCTCAGCAGAACAAGGTGCCAATGCAGGCAGCAGCCCAGTACAAAAGAGCAGCCAGCAGCACTGGGACAAACAGACTGAGCCAGTGACAGAGGGCCACTGAGCGAGCTCAACAGACCAAAGCAATCAACATTCGGCATTGACAAATGCTTGTTAATATTACTCTTTTTGGCTAGGAAAACCACACACTGAGCTGAAGCTAGTTTCAGGTCTGTCCTGGGATCACAGGGTAGTTAAGTGATATGTTCTGCTCAGGGTCACACAGTATGTAAGTTATTACCATGCTATATCAACTTCTTCTACACCACTACGCCCCCGGCTGGCTGTAGCTGCTCAGCCTTGTATACTGCCCCATGGGGAGTAAAACAGGACTTTGGAGGAAAATTGGCCCCCCTCCTTACTAGGTTCTTGCACCACATAGTGGTCCTGAATAACTGTGGTGGATAACTTGTATGGTTGTGAGAAGGTCAATGATGGGGATGGGTGTTGCCGGCATCGCCCAGAAGAGAAAAAAGCTATAGAAAAACACCACTCCTTCCAGCTGCTGAAAGTATCACAAAAAGGTCTGACTAAAAGCAGCCTGTTGTATTTGTTTCTAAACTCTAGCTTGGCACTTGCCACTTGCCACTTAATAGGAAACTGCACACAAAAATTATGTTTTTTTTTAAGTGCACTTGTGACGGATTGCTTGCAAAAAAAAGTGCACAACAGAAAACTGGCAAAATCTGTTTTCTTTTTAAGTGTATCTGTGACTTAGACTCTGTCCATACTACACCAAACAATCCCTCTGTAACATTATAGAGGGTCCAGACTGTTACTGTAATGTTTGCGTTTACACTGGTAACGTTACAGAAGGTGTTTCCATAACCATTACAGAAACCTGTTGTAAGGTGGTTTCAACAACGATTTCTGTAACGGTTTCATTCCTGTAACGTTACCAGTGTGTTTCTAAATGCTCCACTGTGTAGCCTCCAGTCTCCTAATACCTGCATGCATTGTGGCACTGTTTTAATGCATGCTGGGAGGTTGGAGGCTACCAGGAAGTAAACAGAAGGCAGGGTCGAGCGCAAGTGTAAGCTGCAATACTGGGATGTCCATTAGAGAAGTGGCATCAAAACTACCTGCACAGCAGTGTCAGTAGTTTAACATACATTATTTGAGCTCTTGAGTGCATTGTGTAGCACTGCTGCAGTGGCCAAAAGACTTGTGGCACTGTTTAAAGTGGAGCAGTGGGGAACAGTGAAGGCAGTAGTACAGGGGCTGACTTCGGCCATACAGCAGCAGTACATGAACTTCTGTTTTGCCTTGGTGCCCTAATGCTGTTGGAAAAGATGTCGTGTTCTGCCACTCTATATGTGTACAATGACAGCCGTTTAGGATTGTGGGAGGGTGTCTCTCATCACAGCTGTCATCACCAAGTGCACCATGGGATGTTCTCTGCTATTATGGGGTTGAAACCACACACAATGTGGACAGGCTGTAACGTTTTCAAACCATTATCAAAACTGTTCACGCCGGCCCGGTGGCGCTGAGGGTTGAGGCGCTGGATGCCACACCTCACTCCACGCTGGCGACCCGGGTTCGGGAGCAGACTCGAGTCTCTGGTGGGTCAGCCGGAGGGAGCACGGCTTGAGCATCCCACGACAGCTCACCGTTTCCAGGAGGCCGGTGGAGGGTCGATGCCCATCGCTTCTGTGCCGACTCTGGGCGGAGGCTCGGGGGAATGCAAGCTCCCAATAGAAGGGAGATGGGCAGCCCAGGCACGCAGTAGACGTCAGCGTCTAGCGCCTTGAAGTCAGGGGCTAACACTGCGTGGGGGAGGAGAAAAGTGGAAAAACTCCTGTCAGCTCTGGGAGGATGGGCTTCCTGGGGCATGCCTCCTATTTACCACTGCTCAATGACTACCTCCAGACCCAACGAAAGATAGAATTACAGGGGTCCGCTCCACCTCATCCCCACTTGGGGGTAAGCCGAGGCTACATGGGGGACTGGGAGGTAAGTATCGGTGAGCAGGTGGTAGAAGGATGACCCCTTGGATGCCCTGAAGGGTCGGGCTGACAGGCAGTAGGAGGGGGAAAAGAACGATTTAAAAAAAAAAAACTGTTCACTGGCAGTGTGGCTACACTGTAATGTTTTGAAACTGTAACCGCCCTGCAAATGGGGGTTCCCAAAAGTCTTCCAGGAGCTTGCTTGAATGCTCCAAGTCTGGGCAGTGTTCAGCGTCTGAGCTGTTTAAATGTGGTTCCAAGTGAGTGCTATTTGAGCCTCTGCGTACTGTCTCTTTAAGAGCTGTCTGCTTGCAGACTTAATTAGTTTGTATGGGGGGGACTGTGTATTTAATGCTCGAATCCCGCCTGAGCTGCAGAGAAATTGCTCCGTTTCTGCAGTCACTAAGAGCGCAGAGGGAGCCTAAATGAAAGATGTAACTGTTTGCCTGAAACCAGTTAGAGTGTTAAGTAAAATGCAGTTTGTCTAACCTGCCTTTCTTGTAGCTGGGACTCTGTGTGTGTTACCCCTCCATTTTGGACCTAAACTGCTGTGCTGGACCAATTGGGTTAAGGGTTCCCCTAAAATGGAGCCTGTGGACAAATCAGAACTTGGACTCCTAATTCTGAGCCAGCCACAAGGGTATTGTATGGGCAGTGACTCTGGGAAATGTAGTTTTGACCTTGGCGCCTTTTTCTACCAACAGAGGGAGTCTTATTGTGAGTGACAGCTGAATCAGCCAACGGAATAGAGTGGAGCTAAAGGAAATGCCCTGCTCTGTGACTGGAAAGATCAGATCAGTTGTGGCAGTGAAGAGAGAAGGAGCTGTGTGCTTCTGTGGTGTATAGTTTCGCGCAGGAAGCGCGTGTGAGGCCTTGAGTTTCGGTCTACAGCCTTTGTGAGTGCCAGTTTGGACTGAATCCGAGTTGTGAGGAGAAAGAAGTACTAGAAGTGTAGAAACCAGACTTACCCTGTAGAAGACTGGAGAAATTGTTGAATCACGCTCGGTCTGTCAGGAACTGAAGCTGCTGTGTGTGCTCCTGGGTATTTTGCAGTAATTGCGATTGGGATCGAGAAGCAGCCTGCCTGGTATAGTACTTTCCTTTTACATATAAATGTGCGTAGTGCTTATGGGGAATCGCTATTTCAAATCCCCTGTATAGTGAATTGTGTGCTGAAGCTGGAAGTAAACCCCCAGCTTAATTCAGACTACATCCGTTTGCTATCAACTGCACTGGGGTCCAGTCACAAGGACCTTGTCCTCATGCCCTGCTCTTCTGGCAATCCAGAGGGACATTCTCCATCCAATCCTCAGCTTGGGTGTTGTGAGTACAAATCAGGGTATTCCCCTGCAGCTTGTTTTCAATCACAAGTGTGTCACCTAATTCTTGTTGTTTCACTGTTTCATGTACTGAGCCCTCTGGCTCCGGATTACAATTGGGTGTTGTGCATATATTTTCTTCTACAGGGCCCTATCCATCTGCACCTGCCGGACAATCCCGGGCAACGGACCTGGCTAGCCCCCTCCCCCCAATAACCTGGGTACCCAGGTGTGACTTTCAGACCCTGTATGTGCACAGTACTGTGATTTTAATATTTCCAAACCAAATTAACCTGATTGCCCCCTCCTTGTTACTGTCCCCTAAATAAATCAGATTTGTTGTTGTTATACTATATACTGTCTGTGGTGTTGGTACTTATGGAAACAGTATTGTGTTCTGCTGTGTATGTTGTTTAACCTTACTTTACAGGGGGTCCTCAGAGACATGCTGCAGAGTCAGTCTCGAGGGTAAGTGGTATCTTTATGACTGAACAGTGTGTATATGTGTGGTATTGGGGCTGTAACTCTGGTGTACTGTGTGAGCCACTAGAGGGAATAAAAGGGGGTCTTAGTGTCCCAGAGGGCTGTGACCAAGCAAGTCTAACCACTACAAACCCTGACCTCTGGGTGGAGGCACCCACCATAGGACCTAGGCCCCTCAACCCGTCCATAGTCAAACAGGCAGGGGTAGTAGCCCTTGGGATAGCGCCACCTAGGGGTTACATCTTGGAGGCACCACTGGGATTAGCGTCCTGTAGTGGCCACATTTACGAATTACTGTTAAAAATAAATGGATACCCCAACAGAAGTGGTTGTACACCAGTTGGTGAAGTGGTGTACTGGGCAGGAGATCGACCCCCAAAATGCTATACTTATCTTGGATATCCCACTGGGTACCAGTACGGACACTGTAGAGGGAGTACTTTCCAAGGTCGAATGTTTATGAGACCCTGTGGTGGTGGGACGACAGGCTGATCTGCTCGCTCAAACTTTCATGGCCCTAATAGAGTATAAGGACCCTGTAGACAGTTCTAAAGTGCCACAGACTATTACCCCAGGGGAAACCCTCACTGTCTGGAGAGTGATAACCAAAGACAGTAAGGACCCCAGGGAGAATGAGCCTCCGACACTATCTGAAACTTTTGAGGAGAAGTTTGCTAAGTTGTTGCTGGAGGAAGGGAAAACTGTGGAGGATTTAAAGAAACTATTATTGCCACCTGAGAACGTTCCTCCCCCAACACCCTCTCCCCCTCCAGCACCCGTTATTACCCCTCCTGCTGTGCCAGTGCTAGTCCCTATGTCTGTACCTGCCAATAGTCATGACTCTTACCTCAGGTTGAAAATTTTCTCCGGCACCCTCCCCACCCCACAAGGGGAGGATGACTGGGAGACCTGGATAGACTATGTTGCCCCTCAAGTGCTAGAATGGCAATGCTCGGAAGCAGAAAAAGTGAAAGAGGGTAAGTGAGAGCCTCTGAGGTCCTGCCCTGGCTACCATCCATGTCAAATGGGCCAGTAACCCTGAAGCAACTGCACAGGACTATCTTGAGGCCTTGGAGAATGTGTATGGGAGCCCAGATTCCGATGAGGACCTGTGGTGGACAGTAAGAAATGCACAACAGTACCAAGGGGAGTTGTTGTCTGTGTATGTATCTCGGCTGGAAAAACTGTTGCAAGAATGCCTCAGAAAGGGTAGCTTGTCAGCGATTGAATTGGACCGAACCAGGCTGGACAGGATCCTTAAGTCTGCCCCCTTCTCAGAACTGCTGTTGCTTCAGTTATGCCCGGCCAATCAACTGGAATCCCCACCCTCCTATGATGAGCTAATGAGAGAAATTCGAGGAGTTGAGAAAAGGCGACCCCGGGAGGGACTTGCACCAATAGCTGCTGCTACGACCCGAGTGACTGAGGGTGACCCGTCAAGTGAAGTTCAGGGGCAGAGGTTGGCAGTTAATGAGTGCTCTGAGAAGGAAAAGGGTGTGCCACCATGGGGTGAACTGCTGAGGGAGATTAGGAAAGTAACCGAAGTCTCATCATGAAGGCCACTCCTACCAGTACGGGCACTGACACTTTCCCGACTGCTTCTGCTATGGGGGTGGGGGTGCCTACACAGGCACCTCATGTAGACAACAGTTTGAAACTTGGTGCCTTGACTATGGAAGTGAGGGAACTGAAGAGATGTCTCCAAATGTCCAACCCACCACCGGCTGAGGTGGCACCAAGGTTTTCTATTGATAGTACCAATGCCGCAGCCCCCAATGTGATGCCTCAGTCACCCCAAACTTCAGCAGACATATTTTGCCATAATTGTGGGAAGGATGGGCACATGAAGAGGGAATGCTGGTCTCGAAAAAACTTAGAGAGAGTGGTGAGCTGGCTACAAGGAGAGATTTGGAGCACAAAACAGTGGTTAAGAGGTGCACGAAATGACCGCAGTGAAGGTCCCAAAAATGCTAACTCATGTCCTTATGTGGCTAGATCATCTACCCAGGCCCTTGCTACCTCCTCTCCAGACTGATCCAGAATAGTGGGCCCTTCAATGGAAGCTACAGTAAAAGTGAATGGTGTGCCCACCAGAGCTGTGTTGGACAGTGGCTCCCAAGTGACAATTATCTTCCAGGATTGGTATCAGAAGCATTTCTCAGACGTACCCCTACAACCATTGGAAGGACTGCATGTATGGGGGTTAAGTGAGAAGGCCTACCCCTACACTGGGTATATCCGAGTTTGGCTATCTTTCCCTACCTCCGTAGCAGGAGTAGCAGAGTAAGTAGAGACCCTGGCCTTAGTGTGTCCCCCTACTGGACTGTATGATGGGATTCCTCTACTAATTGGGACGAATGCGCATATGTTTGGATGGTTGGCGCAGTTGTGTTATGAGAAACAAGGGTCAAGGACTGGTAGAGATTTGAGAATCCAGGACTTGATCAAGAAGGCCTATGAGACGCAGAGAGATGCTGAAAAAATGGACCCAGAGGAACCGGTTGGAATTGTCTGGAAGAAGGATCCTGAGTCTCTGATTCTGGCGCCAAATGCCCAGTGTACCTTACAGGGGAAAGTCCGTATCAGAAAGAATGTGAAGAATAAAATCCTCGTGCTAGATGCACCAGGCAATGGGAAATTGCCGGAAGGACTGCTGGTCAAGTCAAGTATTTTGCCTGCCAGAGCCCATGCTTATGCCAGAAGGGTAATGGTTCAAGGTCATAATGTGTCTGATAGAGAGATTCAAGTAAATAGAGGTTGCACCCTGGCTAATGTATATTATGCAGATACTGCAGTGCTACCCAGTAACAAGTGTTTGGGGGAGAATGACAGGGTGATGCCCGATTTGTTTGATTTTGGAGACTCCCCGTTGCCAGCTGAATGGAAGATGAGAATCAGTAGAAAGCTTGCCCAGAGAGACCAGGTGTTTTCTTTAAAGGAATGGGACGTAGGATGTATGCAAGGAGCTGAACACCACATCCAGCTGCATGATGAAAGGCCATTTCATGAGAGGTCTCAACGCCTGGTCCCTGCTGACATAGACGATGTGAGATGGTATCTGCAAGAGATGCTAGCTGCTGGTGTAATACAAGAATCCAGAAGCCCCTTTGCTTCCCCCATCATGGTAGTGAGAAAAAAGAATGGGACAGTAAGGATGTGCGTGGATTATCGCACTTTAAACTGGCGGATTATCCCTGATCTGTATACAATGCCCTGCATTCAGGATGCTTTGGACTGCCTGAACAGTAGCAAGTGGTTCTCTGTGCTGGATCTTCGAAGTGGGTACTACCAGATCCCAATGGCCCCAGAAGACTGTGAGAAGACAGCCTTTATCTGTCCGCTTGGCTTCTATGAATTCATGAGGATGCCCCAAGGGATTTCAGGCACCCCAGCCACTTTTTGATGATTG
Organism: Neoceratodus forsteri; assembly: GCA_016271365.2. Lineage (NCBI taxonomy): Eukaryota > Metazoa > Chordata > Ceratodontiformes > Ceratodontidae > Neoceratodus > Neoceratodus forsteri. The sequence continues at coordinate 103,929,605 of CM057451.1, forward strand.
ATGGAGCATGCAGTGGGGGACATGAACTTATTAGAGTGCCTGGTATACCTAGGTGATGTTATTGTGTTTGGCAGCTCACTGGAGGAACATGAGAGCAGATTATTCAAGGTGTTGGACCGACTGGAAGACTTTGGCCTTGAACTATCCATCGATAAATGTCAGTTCTTCCAAACCTCTGTAAAGTATGTGGGACACATAGTATCCACCGAGGGAACAGAGACTGACCCAAGTAAAGTTGAGGCCTTGACCACCTGGCCACAGCCCCACAATCTAAAAGAACTGCAAAGATTCCTGGGATTCTGTGGCTACTATCGCCGTTTCATCAAGGACTATTCAAGAGTGATCCGTCCTTTACTTAATCTTACTCGAGGTGACCCTCCTACCCACAAAAAATACAAGAGGTCGGTTTCTTCTGAGCCTGAGAGAGTGTATTTCCATCCCAGTGAAGTATTTGGAGCCAGATGGACACCTGAGTGTGAAGCTGCTTTTCATGAGATTATATATCAGCTTACCCACACTCCTGTCCTTGCCTATGCAGATCCAGTAAAGCCCTATGTCTTGCACACTGATGCTAGCCTGCAAGGCTTGGGGGCTGTATTGTACCAAGAGCACAAGAATGGCCTGAGACCAGTGGCCTTTGCCAGTAGAAGCCTGACCCCATCCGAAAAGAACTGTCCTGTACATAAGTTAGAGTTCCTAGCTTTGAAGTGGGCTATTGTTGACCAATTCCACGAGTACTTGTATGGGGCTAAGATGCTAGTAAAAACTGATAATAATCCTTTGACCTATGTGCAGACTTCAGCTAAGTTGGATGCCACTGGCCATAGGTGGCTTTCTGCATTATCTATATACGACTATGCTGTTGAATACAGAGCAGGCCTGAACCACATAGATGCTGATGCTCTCTCCCAGAGGCCTGTTCCCCGGAATGACTGGGTCACACTGTCAGAACCTGATATTCAAGCACTCTGCCAGAAGTTTGACAGGGAGGAACTAATGTCCACGGACGCAGTGGACTGTATGGTGGATTGTTTGGGACCCTCTGAGAATTGCATACCTGCTGCTTAGTGCCACTTTTCTGCAAAAGACATTGGTGCACTGCCTCATCTGGACAATGACAGTATTCAGCGGGCTCAATCCCGAGATCCCATGATCAAATCAGCTTTAGAAGCCCTCTATGCAGGGAAAGATGTGTCTAAATTACGCTCCACTGATTTGAGAACTGCATTGTTATACAAGGAAGGTCCTAAGTCGAAACTGATCAATAGACTGTTATACAGAGAAACAGTAGACAGAGGGGAACAAATAGACAAACAACAACTAGTGCTGCCCACTGCCTTTCAAGACTCAGTACTGAGGTCCTTACACAACCACATGGGGCACCTTGGTATAGACAGAACACTTGACTTGGTGAGATCCAGATTCTATTGGCCTTAGATGGGGTCTGATGTTGAGCAACACATTCAAACTTGTAGTCACTGCTTACAGAGGAAAGCTTTGCCCCAGAGGGCTGCCCCCCTTGTTAACATCACCACCAGTGCACCCATGGAGCTGGTCTGTATTGATTTTCTGAGTTTGGAGTCAGATCAAAGAAATATTAGTAATGTGCTGGTGGTCACTGACCATTTTACGAGATATGCCCAAGCTTTCCCCACCAAGGACCAGAAGGCATCCACTGTGGCAAAAGTGCTTGTAGAAAACTTTTTGTTCACTATGGGGCTCACAAAAGAATCCATTCTGATCAAGGGAGAGACTTTGAGAGTCGTCTGATCAAAGAGATACTTTCTCTGTGGGAGTGGAAAGTCCAGAACCACCCTTACCATCCCCAGGGGGACCCACAGCCTGAATGTTTCAACCGCACTTTGCTAGATATGCTAGGCACCCTCCACCCAAAGGACAAGCCTAGATAGAGCCAACAAATTAGCACCCTGGTACATGCCTACAACTGCACCAAAAGTGATACCACTGGGTTCTCCCCCTACCGCCTGATGTTTGGGAGAGAAGCTCGACTGCCGGTAGATGTGTGTTTTGGAGTCTCTCCTGATGGGGTTCAAGCTAACAACTATTTACAGTATGTGCAAAAGTTAAAGGCCCAGCTAAATCATGCGTACCAACTGGCTCAAACCATGGCTGCCAAAAGAAATCTGGCCAACAAAGAAAGGTATGATAAAAAGGTAAAAGCACAGGAACTCCAGGAGGGAGATCGGGTATTGCTAAGAAATCTGGGACTACATGGCAAACATAAGATTGCTGACAGATTGTACCATCTCCCTCACATTGTAGTGGGCAAACTAGATGATCTGCCTGTATACAAAGTAAGGCCTGAGAATAATTCAAAAGATGCTAAAACAATGTATAGAAATCATTTACTGCCCATTGGACAAATCTTGATTGAGTCTGAGCCCCCAGAAAATGCCCCTCTGGACCAGTGACTAGAGCTGCTGCTAAGAAAAAATCAAGAAAGTCTGCACCTACAGAGGCTGAGTTAAAGTGTTTCCCTCCACAAGTCCCAGTTGAATATGACTGTCAGTCCATGTCAGAGGAAAGTGAGTGTGGCTTTGAATACTACCCTTCTTACGAACTGAGTCAATTGTTTCGGGGCAATCCCCTAGTCAATCCTGGAGATGAAGCTGGGCCTTATGGACTGTCTAAGCCCCCAGCTTTGTCCCTGGAGCCAATGCTCCCAGAAAGTGAAGTGTAAAGCATCAAGTCAGATGATATGGAATCATTGTGTATGGTTGAACTGTTTGAGCTTTCAGAGGAGGAAAATGATGGACTGGTGATATACCAGGACAAGAAGAGTATTTTGAGTGCCCTGATGGTCCGCTGCCAGTGTCTGAAAGCTCTCCATGTGAGCCAAGTGTTGTGGACTCAGAGATTGTAACTCCTGGAGCTGAAAGTGCCCCAAGTTCTAGCCTCTCTACCCCAATGGAGACTCCCCTGACAAGTGAGGACAATGCTGAAAATGAGTCTCAGAGTGCAAAGACTGTAACGGTTCCCCCTAGAAAGACCGGTCAAGCTGTAAAGCCTGTGGTGCACCTCAGTTATGATTCCCTTAGGAGGCCTGTGGACTTGCCTTTCAATGTTGTCCATAAAGGAGTGTATGTGTCCCCAAGCTCATTGCCCAAACTGAACATCAGTGCTAACTCCAAGTTAATTGTGTTGCCCTCTAGGTATGGTGCCCCTGCCCTATCCAGCCCCAAGGTAGCTGATAATGAAGTCCCCCCCTCTCTTCAGGTTTCATGTACAGGAGGTAATAACCTGAGTTATGGTACAATGTGTGTATAATACTGTGTACAAAGTGATGTACTGAAAAGTTTCAAAAATGTGTTTCTGGTAAGGTGATATGTTGACTGATGATTACATGTATAAGCCTAATGTGATACTGATGTAAATGTATATGGCTGTATTGAAACTTATGGAGGTACTTACTTGATGCAGACGCCAAGTTTTCCAGGTCAGGAAGGGTGTAACCCTCCTGCAAATGGGGGTTCCCAAAAGTCTTCCAGGAGCTTGCCTGAATGCTCCAATTCTGGGTGGTGTTCGGCGTCTAAGCTGTTTAAATGTGGTTCCAAGTGAGTGCTATTTGAGCCTCCGCGTACTGTCTCTTTAAGAGCTGTCTGCTTGCAGACTTAATTAGTTTGTATGGGGGGACTGTGTATTTAATGCTCGAATCCTGCCCGAGCTGTGGAGAAATCATTTCGTTTTTGCAGTCGCTAAGAGTGCAGAGGGAGCCTAAATGAAAGATGTAACTGTTTGCCTGAAACCAGTTAGAGTGTTAAGTAAAATGCAGTTTGTCTAACCTGCCTTTCTTGCAGCTGGGACTCTGTGTGTGTTACCCCTCCATTTTGGACCTAAACTGCTGTGCTGGGCCAATTGGGTTAAGGGTTCCCTAAAATGGAGCCTGTGGATGAATCAGAACTTGGACTCTTAATTTTGAGCCAGCCACAAGGGGATTGTATGGGCGGTGACTCTGGGAAATGTAGTTTTGACCTTGGCACCTTTTTCTACCAACAGAGGGAGTCTTATTGTGAGTGACAGCTGAATCAGCCAACAGAATAGTGTGGAGCTAAAGGAAATGCCCTGCTCTGTGACTGGAAAGATCAGATCAGTTGTGGCAGTGAAGAGAGAAGGAGCTGTGTGCTTCTGCGGTGTATAGTTTCACGCAGGAAGCGCGTGTGAGGCCCTGAGTTTTGGTCTGCAGCCTTTGTGAGTGCCAGTTTGGACTGAGTCCGAGTTGTGAGGAGAAAGAAGCACTAGAAGTGTGGAAACCAGGCTCACCCTGTAGAAGACTGAAGAAATTGCTGAATCGCACTCAGTCTGTCAGGAACTGAAGCTGCTGTGTGTGCTCCCGGGTATTTTGCAGTAATTGCGATCGAGATTGAAGAGCAGCCTGCCTGGTATAGCACTTTCCTTTTACATATAAATGTGCATAGTGCTTGTGGGGAATCGCTGTTTCAAATCCTCTGTATAGTGAATTGTGTGCTGAAGCTGGAAGTAAACCCCCAGCTTAATTCGGACTACATCCGTTTGCTATCAACTGCAGTGGGGTCCAGTCACAAGGACCTTGTCCTCATGCCCTGCTCTTCTGGCAATCCAGAGGAACATTCTCCATCTGATCCTCAGCTCGGGTGTTGTGAGTACAAATAAGGGTATTCCCCTGCAGCTTGTTTTCAATCACAAGTGTGTCACCTAATTCTTGTTGTTTCACTGTTTCATGTACTGAGCCCTCTGGCTCTGGATTACAATTGGGTATTGTGCATATATTTTCTTCTACAGGGCCCTATCCATCTGTACCTGCCAGCCAACCCCAGGCAACGGACCTGGCTAGCCCGCCCCCGTAACCTGGGTACCCAGAGTGTGACTTTTTAGACCCTGTATGTGTGCACAGTACTATGATTTGAATATTTCCAAACCAAATTAACTCCCTCCTTGTTACTGTCCCCTAAATAAATCAGATTTGTTGTTGTTATACTATATACTGTCTGTGGTGTTGGTACTTATGGAAACAGTATTGTGTTTGCTGTGTATGTTGTTCAACCTTACTTTACAGGGGGTCCTCAGAGACGTGCTGCAGAATCAGTCTCGAGGGTAAGTGGTATCTATATGAGTGAACAGTGTGTATACGTGGGGTATTGGGGCTGTAACTCTGGTGTACTGTGTGAGCCACTAGATGGAATAAAAGGGGGTCTCAGTGTCCCAGAGGGCTGTGACCAAGCTAGTCTAACCACTATAAACCCTGACCTCTGGGTGGAAGCACCCACCATAGGACCTAGGCCTCTCAACCTGTCCGTAGTCAAACAGGCAGGGGCAGTTGCCCTTGGGATAGCGCCACCTAGGGGTTACAAAACCATTACAGATTTTTCGAGTGTAGTGTGGACATGGCCTAATTGCTTGCAGATCAGAAACAGGTCTAGTAGTAGTACTAGTTGTTTTGTTTTTTTTCAGTTTTGGGGGAAAAAATACTCCTAGCAATTCTCCTGAGAAACACTTAAAATTATCACACAAAAGTGTGAAAACAATTACCCTCTGTAGCTTGGGATTTAGAAAAGGAACAAAATCTGTCAAGAGTTCTGCTGTTTGGTTAATACTGTGTTAACAGGTGGATGGAAGTAGACTGCTCTTTCACAGCAGCTCAGATATCTGTTTCTCTTGCCTGCAGCTTCTGTGAGTTCTAGGTCACATGGGCTGCCTTCAGTAAGCTTCCAAAGTGGCTTCTCACTGGACAGGAAGTCTCAGGAGATCTTGAAGTCTCACACACTGTTCCAGCAGCTAAATAACAAATAACAAAGCACAAATAATGAATAATTGGGCCACTGAATACAAATACTCACTTGAATATTCAAAATAAGATATTCTCACACACCTAGCACCTGGCTGTTTTGTTTTAAGCTCAGTGTAGTACCAAACATACCACAGAGTAGGTATCCTCACTTTGAATCCTCAAACATAAAATCATCTGTTCCAGCAGCTTTCCTATTACAGCACATTATTGCAGTATAATTACCAGTGAGCCCAATTATTGACCAGACCAACACTACTAATAGCTGGGACGTTATTTCAGCGTTTAGTGACTGCCAGTCAGTAAAACAAATGAAAGCTGGAAGTAACATTAAACACCTGAACTGATGCAGTGAATCAAGAGGTAGCATGTATACAATGTTACCTTTTGACTGCCAGTAAGAAGTATTAAGAAAGTAGTAAATAACTGGATTTCTTAAAAGATTTGCATAAAAAAATTGCTCCTGAAGCAGCCGCAGCCCTTCACAGATAATCGCAGCAATTTGCAGTCATAGTTCCGTGTTGAAACATGGACCCTCCCCACAAAAACAGCAAGTTTAATAAAATGCACTCAGACGAAGTAGACTGTGAAAAACTACTTTCTACTATTTCCTCAAAAAAAGACAATTTAAAATGGAGACCGCACTGTCTTTGCGTAAGCTGGGCAAAAGCGAAAGTAAATCACATCTCACCATGATAAGTCTCCTGACTCCACTTTCATGTGTAGTAACTTACTTAAGTGCATAAATAACTTTTTTAATGCTAACCCCTTGTAAAAATGAAGCAGTAATACATAATTCAAAAGTAAGCAGGCGGCAAGCAGACATACTGAGTAAAAGCAGTTAGCTCTACTCTAACTGCTCTCGGATCCGTTTTAAAATGTCTAATTTATTTTCATGAATAAAATATGCTTGCAAACATCTTTATTTTTGGGGCAACAGGTCCAGGTCATATGTGATTTTCAGATTTTAACTAACAGCTGTGTGCACAATCTCTTTTACATTCTTAACAAAGGCATACTTCTCCACATGCATTTTAGCATCTGCCCTACCACACGCCACCATCTTCTCTTAATGATGACTTTTGTTTACCAGTTTTACACCAGTAATTATATAAAATAAATTATGCGGTGTTATGTTATTCATTTTTTTATGCACCTGGTGTGTAATACCATCACAAAACACTCATGCTTTGCACTTGTGGTTCATGTGGTTATTATACACCTGAGGTGTGTAAATAAAGCTCATAATGTACAACACCCCATGGCCGGTCTGGTGGTGCAGAGGGATGAGGGGCTTAGTTCCTAACCTCTCCCTTGCTGGTAGTTTGAGTTTGGGAACGACTTTGGACTACAGGAGATCAGCCTGGGGGAGAAGGATCAAGCGTCTCAGTGGAAACTCTCTGGGGAGGGAGGACAGCTAGCTCTGCTACTTTACTGCCATCTAGGTGACCACAGATGGCAGTGCAGCTAGCGGCTAGTGGGAGGGGGAACATCAACAGGTGCTGCACACCACATAATTGCATGGGGATATGCTTGGCACGACCTTGATGCCACCATCCCAGGGGAATCAGGGAGGACAATAGAAAACTTCCCTGTATGGCAGGATGATACCACCCAATCCTCAAGTCCCACACCTAGCTACTGAGGTAGATCCCTCCCACAACTGCATCCATTCATAGTGGAAGGTATGGGGGGCCTCCGCTGCCCCATCAGAGGGAGCATGCCCTGGGGGCACATGGGGAGGGACCCCCAAAAGTCCTGAGAGACACCAGGCTGATGGGGCTGGGACTGGGTCAGGCAGATGGGGGTTGCTGGGGAACATAGGAGAATAAAAAAAGTACAACACCCCATGCATTATTCTATATGTAGATTATATATTTTTACTTTCAAAACATATCTTTAGCCACCATTTTGCTTAATGCCTTCTTAGATTGTCTCTTGATCAGTTAAGCTATGCAATCTTTTTTGCCAGGACTGTTTCGTGCTTTTGAAAATATAGCAACTGACATGTGTAAAAGAAGCAACACAACCTTACAACATCATAGTGATATTGTTTTAATTTTTGTACATAAATTTCAATACTTTGAAAAGGTGCCATATTGACAGCAATGAAGACGGATTCTCCACATGACTAGAACAGCACAGGCATACACAGCACAAATGTCCCCAGTTTGCCCTGCCACTGTGTTATATTTGATTTATATTTCTGAATTTTTTTTTTATAAAGCAGTAAGATTCTAAAAGGACAGGTTTGGGGATTTGATGTGCAGTTTATATCAAAGAGACATTTTGACTGAGGAAAGACATTTAGAGGTCAGTGTTAATCAATAAAGTGACTGACTGGCTAATATATTAAAAATGACTTCATACTAGCTCAGCTGTAATGAGCAGTTTAGTAATCTGACTTTGTTACGGTTGAATGCTGTGGTACATAAAATTACAGATATATGCTTAGAAAGCAGGAGAGACATTGTTACCATCAGACGCTGACAGAGAGGGTTAAACCTTGAAAGTACTGGTCCTGTCTTAGGCTTAAACTACCATAGTGCATAAAATGAACAGTGTATGTAAGCAATCAGACAGGGCAGGGCAGGGTGATGAATGTGCTGCCACAGCCACATGCCTGGGGGTGTAGTGAGGCATGAGGCTGCAGGAGGAGTATCATCGACCACTGGAAGTGCAGTTCTGTTTGCACAGCTAACACCATGGAGTGTCTTATTGCATTATTAAAATTGGTTTTGTTGAAAGTAAAAAACAATGCAACTGTTTAAAAACATGAAGAAAAAGTTGCAATATTAATGTACAGTATGCAGTGAAAAATAGCTCCTACACAGTCAGGCTGCCACGCTAACCATCTAAATTATTCCTGTATTGATCTTCTGCCTGTTTGTAACTATTTGCTGATTGTCTGTACAGTGGATGGACATTTATTGTGTTGTTAATTCTGTACCAAATGTATGTACCTTTGTCTTGGGTCTTGACCCCCAGGTCACATCTGGAATCGAGCAACTCTGCTCAGTATGCCTTCCTGGTTAAACTCATAAATAAATAAATAAATAAATAAATAAAATAGGGTGCTGGCATGCTATTAAAAAAACACTGTCTGCCAGACCAGTGGCGTGGAGGGCTAAGATGGTGAGTACCTTGCCTCCTGTCACGCTAGCGACACGTGTTCAGGAATGAGCATGAGTTGCCAGGGGTGGGCCATGGGAAGGGAGGGCTACAAGAAGATCAAGTAGCTAATGAGTTGCCAGGGTAGGCTATGGGAAGGGAGGGCTACAAGACGATCAAGTGGCTAATGAGTTGCCAGGGGTGGGTCATGGGAAGGGAGGGCTACAAGAAGATTAAGTGGCTAATGAGTTGCCAGGGATGGGCCGTGGGAAGGGAGGGCTACAAGAAGATCAAGTGGCTACCTGGCAGCTCTCCTGTCCGGGATCAGGGTGGTCATCCATCTTAGCTACCACCAGGTGGAGGTGTGGTGGTAGCCCATGGGAGCTCCAGGAGGCAGTCAAAAGTCAGGAATGGGGGAAGGAGCCCCGGTCCCGGGATACATGTGCAGTTTCATCTGTATGCACTGCCCAAGAATGCTGCAGCTAAGGGAAGGGATGTGCAGAAAACAGGATGAAAAAGGAAGGCAAGGCAGGGATACATGGCACCCGTGTGCCTCCATCCACCTCATCATGGGGGAACCCTGTTGATGAACACTGGATTAAGGCATTGGAGGGAGGATTGCACACTCCCTCTTGATCCCATCATGGGGGGAAATCCATGGGGATACTAGCCAATGGAGATGATGGACAGTTGGGGACGATGAACCTAGGACAGGTGGGAGCCAAGACCTGTCGTGGCTGTTGGAGTGTAAACAGATACAGCAAAAAAAAATAATTTGTGTCTGTGTTGGAACTTTTCTGTTCCCTCCTTCCCCCTCTGAGTACATAGACACCATCTATCAAATTTCTCAGTGTAAGGAAAGTCCAAAGTGCAAGGAAATAATTTATGTTTTCCTATATTTATGTAAAAAAGTGAGACTGCTGTGATTTATTTTCATTTACAACTGTGCCTGTTGCCCTCTCTGACTACAACTCCCATAGGTATAGTGCTTGTGTGCTAGTAGCTTTAAGTGTTAGCGGCAGCACCTTGGTGCCTCTGGCATTTGTAGTCAGAAGAGGGAGTCGGCAGTGTTATAAATGAAAGTATATATATTGGAGATCTTACAACTTTAAATAAATATAAGGGAAAAACATTAACTTGAATTGTATATAATAAGGTATTGCCGAGTTAAAGGGCAGGTGTATGCAGGCGGACAGAGTGGGATGGTGGAGGTAAAGAGTTTCAGTGACGGGGTGAAGCGTAGACAAGCCAGTGAGTAAACAGGAAGTCAGGCAGTTGAGCGGGAGTTGCTGAGCAACCTGGCGGATAGAAGCCACCATAAAACAAAAACTACAAAAGGTAAAAGGTGTAAAGGACTATAAAATAGCAGGACATGAAAAGTGGGGTTGAACAGCAGTGTGAACAGCTCAGCAGGCATGTCTCACATGATGTTTATTTTGGGATGTGTGGCCATGAGAGAAAAAATGGCTGCCAGTTGGAAATGTGAAAATTCTAAATGGCCCAAGGATTCATTTCAGTCAATTTATTGTGCTCTCCAAAGTTGCAGTCCTAGCCAATTAGGATGCAAGGATTTCCCAACTCATTGTGTAAAGTTTTTATATGCACCTTTTACTGTGCATGTATGGCTGTATGCAGGGACACACACACACATGCACACACACACACACACACACACACACACACCTCTCTCTCTTTCTCTCTCTCTCATACACTAGCCTTGTCCACTCTACCTACATAAACAACTATATTTGTAAGCAATAAGACCTGACAAGGTGTGGTGTGTTGGTGGATATTCCTATGCCCAGGGGTGAAGAGGCCCAATACCACATGTGGAGGGCCTTGCAGCCCCTGGAAGTGCAGGTATCCATCAATGCCACACACCCCAAAGAGTCATATTGCACTTAGAAAATGGGTTGGGCAAATAAAAAAAATCTCTAAAAGATAAAACAGACACAAACAATACAATAAAATATTGCTTAGAAAATATAAATAATCCCTCACAGATGGTTTCTACCTGTCAGTCATTTGTCTTTCTACCCATGTAGTAGAACATTTGTTTAATGTGGAGCATAACATATAGAATAATACATGGGGTGGTGTGTTTAACAAGATTGTACACCCCCCGAAGTGTTGGATGCTACATAAGCCCTGAGAGCAAAGCTTGAGGGGTTTATTTTAAGCATCCGACACAAGGGGGGGTGTAAAATCTCAAGTTAAACACCAACTATTTCATTTTATATAATTGCTGGGGAGCCTCTTCTTGCCACAGCAATTATATAAAATAAAGCAGCCACGGTCCCAGGGCTCAGTCCCTGAGAGGGAGGCAGTATAGCGCAGTGGCTTAAGGCTCTGAGCTGCAAATCTGGAAACATGGGTTTGAATCCCACAGCCTTCACTTGCATACTGTGTGACCCTAAGTAAGTCACTTAACTTCCCTGTGCTCCCAAGTCTCACCTGCAAATAACCTTTAAGCTTAGTGTGCCCACTCCTGGTTAAACAATTGAAAAAAAAATATCAGTCCAGTCAGAATGAAGCACTGTCTGCAGCCTGTGCCACCAAGTGGCTGCTGTAACTTTTTTTTTTTTATTTTAAGTTTTACCATCGAAAAACAAACTGAACTGTTGAGGGGCATTTTTTTTTAAGTGCTTGGACCTACCACAGAATCAAACGAGCAAGTCGAATGAGGCAACCAGCTTTCCTGCACTCCGCTATGTAGGGGGAGAGCAGTGGCAGGTGCATGCGTACAGCAAAGGTAACCCAGCTCGTGCTCGCTATTATTACCCATGGGTTATATCGATGAATTATAACTGCGTTTACCTATGGGAGAAAAGGCTCCCCAGTTATTATAATTCAATATTCTGCAACATCCTTTTAATAGAATGCTCACTCCCACAGAAGCATGGAATGTTAACATGGAATGCATTAATTTAAAATTCTGCAAAACTCCTCTGGCATTCACTTACACAGACATGCACAGGCCTCATACAGAGCAAGAAGTTCAGTTTTCTGTAGCGCAGGGTTAGCAGCAGAGATTGCTCTGTCAAACTGGTTAAGCTTTGAGGAGAATTATTCATGGTCATCAAAGAAGCACTGGAAACAGAAAATCTGAATAGTGCTTGATTTTTTAAAATTGGTTTATGTGTGTAAGAAACTTGTCATGAGTAGAAATAACATTCAACTATTTATGTACTTTTTTAATTTAAGGGAATTTTTATTTTTAGGGCCTAGTTGAAGGTTTTTATGTAAGAGCAAAAGTGGCCTTACCTCTCCCATGCTGGTAATCTGTGTTCAGGAACAAATTGATTGTGATGGGAATCAAGAATGAGGGATGTGGCTTATGAATTCTATCCAAAGCCCAGATCACCTGTTTTTGGAAGGGGAGGGCGGTGGTGGTATTGACATACAAACACACACCAATGGAATGGCAACAGCCAATCAGAATTCAGTATTTAACTTGCCCATTTTCCAAATAAAATAGAAGATAGAAACATGGAAGTTGACACCAGATAAGGACCACCTAGTCTGCCCATAAATGATGGTCCAAGTTGAGAAGACAGGACAATGCTGTAGCTGACATTGATCTTTTTTGTTAAGATGAAACTCTGGTGATTGCATCTTCATTTAGAATAATAGATGGGCAGCAGTGCATCATGAGTTTATTACACGCATCCAAGATGTGTGCTGCAGGATGAACCATGCAAGCAACACACACCCAGGGTGTGTAACAAAAGAAACCACAGCTGCTTCTTGAGTCTTTGGTGTGGTCTGGAAGTGAATCTGAATTCAAGCTATCTGGTACAGCAACACAGGTGGCATTACCTCCAGTGGTCTTGCATGTTCTAGGGACACTACGGAGGTTTCTAGAGAGATTAAAGTTGATACATTGGATTTGTCTGCGATGCCGGATTACTAAGACTGTCAGGGGTGGAACTGTGGATGCATTTGTATACAGGGGAAACCTGTCTGATTTCCCCTCTTTTGACAAGTGGGAGACTGTCTAGGCTATTGTACTGTGTATAGCATTGGCTCAACCTTTGCAATATATCTCTGACTATCTCTCTCCCCACTATCTAGCTGCATAAAAAGCTAAAATGTTATAGAGCAGTGAAGGGTTCAGAACTGATACTGTGACTCTTCCTTTTCACTGATGGGCAAGGATCACTAAAGCCATTTGGGTTCACAGGCTGTAATGAAGTGATCACTAGATGGAAGAATTAGGTGGGAATGAATGTAATGAGTGTAATGTGTTCGCTATGAGTAATAAGGAGGATAATAAGGAAAACTAAATATAAATATGTACAGGTTGCCTACACGTAAAACAACTGGAAAGGGAACATGCTGACTTAAAGCACAGACTAGAAGGATTACAGAAAATGAAGAACTGGAGGGCACCATGGACCAGACATGGGAGGGGCTGAAAGATGTTACAAACCAGGATACCCCCCAGTGTAGTATAAGCCACTATCAAGGGGGACTGGAAAAAGGAAAATACTGAGAAAATATAGATGAGGGAGAAGGGTGTCAGCTAGTGGATAGTGGGGATAAGAGAAGGGAAAATAACTCACCACCCACCTATTATCACCCAAAATAGATTCATCCATTATTCAATTGTCAAGAGACATCTCATGAAATATAGACATTAAACAAGGATGAGGATGATAAAGGGAGATCAGCCATCATTCCTGCATATTCAATATTAAGGTTCGGTGACAGTGTGATTTGAAAGGGCAATAAGGAAAATCATATGATATGTTGTCACATAGGAGCAAGGGTTTCAAGACATCTAAGAAAATATAAATCTTTCTCTAATGGGACTGAGTGCCAAGCCATTAGTTACTTTGTATCTATGAACTAATGATATAAGCAGGTGGTTGGACAATGACATCAAAGTTAATTTCCAGGAGCTAGGAAAGGATCTAAAAAGTAGAGACCATAGCATCTTCATTTTGGAAATACTGCCAGTACCTAAAGCAGGAGACGGGGGTGGGCCATTAAAATGATGACTGCATGGATTAGGACATGAGGTAAAAGAGAACATTTCACCATCCTAAGGAATTGGGATTATTTCCTTAGAAGAAATTATCATTATAGAGGTGATGAGCTGTGCTTGAACAGAAAGGGAGCAAAAATTCTGGGGGATAGAATTTGTGAAATGAATTGACCAAGCTTTGAAGTAATTAGGAAGGGGAAGAGGGAGGGTGGAATTTTAAATGTCACTTCATAAAGTGAAACTAGAATAAGGGATATCGCCAAGCAAAATAATACCTATCAAACAAACAGAAAGTGAAAGTAAAATACCAAAAATAAGAGGAGGGAGGCATTGAAATGCATTTTGATAAATGCAAGAAGCCTATTTAATATAATGAATTATTTAATGGCTTGAATAACCACAGAAAAGGATGATGACTTGGTTTTGCAACTCAGAAACCTGGTGGGTGGAGGGAGACAGTTGATCAAAAAATATCAAAGGCTACAACCTTTTTCTTAAGAATAGACTAGCAAAAAGGGAAGGCGGTGTTGCAATTTATGCTAGGGAAAATCCCATGGTAGCTGACATAAATTTATTGGAAGAAGCTGACTAGGATCTATACAGTAGATATTATGGTTACAGATAAGAAGGCACTGAAGTGAGGGTTTATACTGGGGAATTTGTTACAGACCACCAGATACTGATAACAACCAGGATGAACAAATCAGGAGGGTTCTTAAACATGATTGTGGGAAAGGGGTTGATGTATTGATAGGAGATTTTAATCTTGTCAGGATGAGGTACATGGATGAGGGTAAAGAAACAATGTCATCAGTAGATAAGGAACACCTACAGCTTTTCAGTGAATACAATGTGCACCAATATGTCAAACAGCCTGCAAAAGGAGAGACAATTCTAGATCTGGTCATAACATAACATGGAAACTGTTATATCATATCACAAATTCAGAGAAACCTTAGCAAATAATGACCATAGAATAATACATTTTGACAGTAACACAAATTATATTAAGGAAAAGGGGTTGCTAATTGACATAATTTTAAAAATGTGGACTTTGCTACAAGTTAGGAAGAAAATGCTTGGCTGGAATTGGAAAAATGAATTTTTAGGTGGAGCAGTCAGTCAAAAATGGGGTAAACCTAAAGAGCAAGT
Organism: Neoceratodus forsteri; assembly: GCA_016271365.2. Classification (NCBI taxonomy): domain Eukaryota; kingdom Metazoa; phylum Chordata; order Ceratodontiformes; family Ceratodontidae; genus Neoceratodus; species Neoceratodus forsteri. Next base: position 103,944,640 of record CM057451.1, read on the forward strand.
CTTTATTTCATTTTTAGGTTTTTGACAGTAAATAAAGAACCCTTGTTTAGTAACACGTCTCTGTTGCATTAGTTTACAATTTAAAAGCATCGTATTTATTTACCATCATCAAGATATCAGACTGCATTGAGCCATCCTAGTTACAGACACTTCATATCAAGAAAAAATCAGCTTCGGCTTTCTCCATGAGATAGAACAGATACCACGTCAGTATGGTTACCCATGTGTTGTTAGGGACATCCTTGTTAGTAGCTACAAAATTAATACATCCAGCAAATTTTTGGGGAGCATGAAAGCAATTTGCTTGATACACATTGTTTGTTTATTATATGAATATGTGTAACATTTATTTGATGCAATCGGATAACAATATCAAGTTTCTTTTTTTTTTTTAACATAAACTTCATTTAGCAGCTGGTCCTCACTGCTTTATACTGTTGGTAAATCCATATCTTGTCAACCTGTATGATGCCTATGAGTCACCTGACAATACTGTACATCCAATCTGTATTGCTAGAATACACATTTGATTCCGATTTGATTATGATTTATGTGTTCTGCAAACTGATGTAAGAAAACAGTTTTAAATAGAGGCTTATTCAAAATCAGTTTTTTGCAGATATGATCAGTCATGACAACAGTGGGAAACATTGTAATGCCATGCTCACTAAAGCTGCCATATCCCGTAGTTTTCAATGCTTGTAATCTTTTGGTCTGGCTAATTGCCAAAAAATATGACTGAAAGGATGCTTAATCATTAAATTATACATTGCATACTCGATCATTGATGCTGACAGCACTAATACCTGGCTTTTTTTTTTTTTTGCAGAGACTCCCAGTCACTGAACACAAGTAAAAAACTGCAGAATGACATTAAGTCCCCACTATCCAGTTTATCTTGGTTGCGTGTCCATTTGTTACAAAAGTACAATCATTCAGATCGGCAATTGTGATTTATTATGAATATATATTGTAAAACTGATGGCAATCTGATGTGTATTTCATTGTCAAGCAAACTGTAAAGCACATTTAGGTGACTACACAGAGACTCACATGCTTATGTATTTACAGCACTCATTCCAATGGTAACTGGAAGTTCAAAATGATTGGTACAACTATAGTTTCCTAACGGTTTCCATTTGATCCACTCCATACAATGCAGTTATGTTTAACACTGTTTTATTTTCAGTTGTTTGAAAATTGAGCTCTCTGATTATGACTCACAACATTGCATTACTGATACTTTGTGAAGACTTTCACTTCAGTGGCCATTCTGCTGTATCCCACCTCACCTCTGTCTACTAAAGTACAGGAGACGGTCAGTTCTTCATATTGTCAACGGTAAACATTCTTCAAATATTGTTGCCTGTAAAAAAAGCCAAAACAATGAGTAGAGAGATAAGTCTTTATTTATAATGACCTGTATGATGGTCTATGCTATTAGAATGCATGAAGATTTTACGGGTTCTTTTTCTTCCTTAAACTGATTTTCCAAGATTCCCCCCCCCCACTCCTACATGCTTGCAGATGATGACCCTGATAGCCATCCCAGCTGCTTGAAATAATTTTATTTGAAGTGCTTATCTTTGTGGAAGGGATCGTAGATTAGCCCAATGAGGTGGCCAGCTGATCCCTTCCACTTCCTGATAGCACTGACACACCCCTGTGCTCAGGCATGCAATTCATGTGACCAGGAAGAGTGTGGAGGTGCATGCCATTGAAATGAAGGGGGCTCCATTTCAGTACAATTTTTATACATATGAGTGGCCATTTAATGAAGGCCACTGCTCGACTAAATGGTGGGCTTCATTAATCTCCAACTGGCAATTCTTATGAAGAAAAATGAAATCGAAATCGAGCCCCATTCATTTCAATAGGACGCTTTCCCCATGCTCTCCCTGGTCAAATGTCATTATATGCCTGAGTGCAGGTGTGTGTCAGCGCTATCTGGAAGTGGATGGTATCAGCTGCCCACTTCGTAGGGCCAAACTATGATCCCTTCCAAAACAATAAGGACTTCAGATAAAATTATTAAAAGCAGCTGGGATGCAATTGCCAATATCAGCTGCCAGAATATGTGTGTGGTAGCTGATGTAAAGAAAGCTGGTAAATCACATTTCCTTACATGTTTCTTTTCTCAAATGTTTTAATTTTCTTTGCAGTTGTGCACTGTAAGACAGTACTGCTGTGCTGAACACTTGTGCAGTCACACACACTGCAGCTTCTAGTCTGAGCAGCACAGCAGTCTCCTACTCCCCTCCCCAACACACACACACAGTATCCTCTTGTTTGTGTGTTCATTTATTTATTTATTTATTTGTTTGTTTGTTGTCTCAGATAAACAACCTTTGAGCTTGGAGCTCTTTTAGAAAGGTTCCACATCAGCAAACAGATACAAATAAGAAAAAACAAGAACACAAAAGACAAAGTACTATATACAGAATAATTAAAAAATGGCTAACTATTAAATACAGAATAATGACAGTGCATATACAATAGGAAGTAGTGTACCAAAATAACATTGTCAAATTTTCATATAGAGAATTATATGGTATACAATGTTCTGAGCAAGCTTTATTGAGCATCTCAATTTCAGCAACTGAATAAAACTGTTCGGAACAAGAGCGAGTGTGAAACAACACCAAGCTGCAATGCAGAGTGAGTGTAGCAGTAAGTTGCACTCGCTCGAAGAGGATTTGATGCTTTGTTTGGCCTAGCCCTGCTGAGCTGGCCATGTGGTGTAATGGCTAGAGCCACTGCCTTCGAAGCTCGAGAAGGTGGGTTTGGGTCCCAGTGTGGAGGAAGATTTTTTTTTGTCCTTGGGTTTTCTATTATTTTTCTAAGTCTGTTCCCCCTGGAGTTTATAATCATTAAGTTGGGGTGTGTGGAGGGGGTGCAGCCCCCACATAAAAAGATTGTGTTCATGTCTGGTAGCGGGAGTTTTATGCGACCATCGCTCTTTGTTGCGATCGCTCTTATGTTGCTTGCTGTGGTCTGTTCGGGTGGTTTCTTAGTCATTGTTATTGGTTGTCGACTAAAAAAACTCACCCATATCATATAAAACCAATTATATTCCTAGTGCAAGGAAGTGAGAAGGGAGAGAAGCAGCCAAGAGTTAGCATTATCAAGAGGCACAGGGGAGGGGTTTGGTACAGCAAGGATGCTTAGTAGAGGTGGGGGGAGAGGAAGAGGAAATTGTAGGGGAGTAGAGGTAAGCGTGACAGTAGGGAAGTAACTATCAGGTGGGGGAGGGTGGTGGGAGGGGAGAAAGAGAGGTTAAAGATAGGGCAGGAAGGAATGGGGGGAACCCTAGTAGTGGACTTCGAAGGAGTGGAGAGTAAGGGGGGAGACTGGAGGTGGGTATGGGTGAAGGGGGTAGGGGGATCAGTCCGAGCAATCACATTTACCTAAGGTATTCAGATATTGCAAGAGTTCCTTATTGAATGTCCCAAGCTTTAGGATGTTGGTTATAGTAGAAGGGAGTTAATTGAGCCATTGTGGGGCCTTACTGGAGAAAGATCGCTGGGCAAGTCTTGTGTATCAAAAAGGAACATGTAAGGCATTTCTAGCCTTACCTCTGGTCTGATGGGTGTTAAGGGCAGGTTTGAGGAGCTTCTGCAAGACTAAGGAGGTTGAACTTAGAAGGGCTTTTTTCCCCAAGGAGGACCTGGTACTTTATCCTTCCTTGAAGGTTAAGCCACTTGGTCTGGGCATATACTGTAGGTCACAGGTGTGCATAAGTTTGCCTACACCTAGAACCAGCCTGTAGGCCTTGTTTAATGTTATTCTGACCATTTTCAATGCAGTTTCAGTAGCTGCACTGTACACAACCAGACCATAATAAAAAAAAAAAAAATTAGTGAACCAACAGATTAGGGACTGCCTAGACTCTTGTAATCTTTTTTATACCATTTCAGTCAGGGTTCAGATTGAACCATAGTATGGTCACTGCGCTTGCCAAAGTAACCAATGACTGGTTGAATGCCCTGGATAACAACCACTACATGTGTGCCCTGTTCTTGGATTTGAGCAAGGCATTTGACACGGTGAACCATGCCCTGCTTCTGGACATCCTCTGCAACACTGGACTGGGTAAAATGGCCTTAAAGTGGTTTACTTTCTACCTCACTGACCGGTCTCAGCAGGTCAAGGCTGAAGGAGACTTCTCCCCATTAAAAACCCTTCCAAGAGGTGTACCACAGGGCTCTCTCCTGGGCCCTCTTCTCTTCACAGTTTATATAAATAATATCCACTCTGGAATACAATCAGCCAATATTCACTTATTCGCCAATGACACAGTTCTATATATCTCCAGGTCTTCCTTTGAAAAAAACTGCCTTGACCTTCAACTCAAGTTCAACCACCTGCAGAAAAACCTGCAACTAAAGTTGCTTCTAAATGCTAAAAAACCAAGGCTATGCTTTTCTCTCCCTCTTGCAAGTCACCTTACACTACCTCCCTTGGCGTTGCACCTCAGATCACCACTATCCTTGGTGAACCCATATAATCTGTGGTCAGATATAAATATCTGGAAGTATGGATTGGCCACAAACTGTCTTTTTCAGATCATATTGAGGAACTCACTAAAAAATTCAAACAGAGACTGGGTAAATTTTTCTGTATAAAGCACTTACTAACAGTGGAAGCAAAAAACAGACTTGTCCAGTCAACCTTTCTCCCCTTACTGGACTACATAGATATTCTTTATGGACAAGGCCCCTCTGCCACCTTAAAAGCTTGACACCTTATATCACCAGGCCCTGAGATTTATTACAGGAGCACCCTATTCCACTCATCACTGCTCTCTATAAGCACTAGTTGGTTGGACTTCACTCAGCTACAGATGCCACAGAAATGCAGCCAGCTGGACCTTCTGAGCCATCACAAACAAACTACCCCAATATATCTCTGACTGCTTACCCATTTGTTCTCCTGGAAGCTATGCATTGAGAAGCCTTTCTTACATATCTCTAGTTATTCCTAAAATCAGAGCTCGCTTTGGTAAATCAGCCATAACCCATTCCCTCCCTTCCCTGTGGAACAAATTGCAGAAAACCCTAAACATTGCCATCCCACCAGAACTGTCCACCTTCAAAACCTTGTTCAGATGAGCCATTACTGAAACTTGTAACTGCATGTCTTAAGAACCTACTTTACTACATCTCAGTTCTTGTATCCATCCCCTCCCTTTTTTTACCCCTATTCCTTTTCCCCACCCTGTCTAAACTCTTATCTGCATGTATCATCATCCCTCAGTTTGAAAATGTCCATGTGTATTATATGATGACCCGATGCCTCCAATTGTCCTATCATCTACATATTTACATGACTATTGTATGTTTGCACCTTTCTATTATTGTATTATTTTATCCTTTGTTTTCACTGTATTAACATTGTACTGTGTCCAGGTCCATCTTGGAAATGAGTTCTTCTCAATGATGTTTCACCTGGTAAAATAAAGACTGACTGATTGCTTGATTGGTTGATTATCTATGATAGATAGTATTGAGTTGCTGATTAAAAGTCTCAAGGCTTCAGCCATCATGTAGTGTCGGTGCCTATAAAGCAAACTAAGTTGGCTATTGACTGTTTTTACTACATGATCAATGTGGGGAGGAGAGGGAGCTGTCAAGGATGATACCTAGATACTTGAAGGTGTCGACCTGGTCCAGAGGCTCATATTTACCATTTAGGATTGTCAGGTAACTGGACCTGTTCTTGTTATGTGGACTGGAGAATAACATTACTTTAGTTTTTTTATAGTTAAGCAATAATTTGTTCTGACTGAACCATTACTCAGTTTTAGTGAAGTTTTGTTGCAGATTTTGTGTGAGCAGATTTACATGGGGACTACAAGAGAATATGGCCACGTCGTCTGCACAGAGCAGAATTTTAACTGGGTAGACACCTGGAAGCGAGTTGTCAAATAAGCTAAATAAGAGTCCAAAGATGGATCTTTAGGGAATGCCTAGGGGCACTTTCTTGCTGTCAGAGAATATGTTATTTATTTTTACCTGTTGGTTTCCTTGGGTGAGGTAGTTCTTGAACCACCCAACAGTATCAGGTGACAGTCCAAGAGCATGTCATTTTTTGAGCAGAATGTGATGGTTTACAGTGTTGAACGCTTTTGTGAGGAAAATGTATATAGAGCCCACTAGCTGGCCAGTCTCTAACGCCTCATGGATGTAGTCAGTGTATTCTAGTAATGCAGTGGTGATGCTGTAGGCCTTACAAATCCCATGATACTCAGGTCTCTGGATGTTGTACTTATTTAAGTAGTCAACTAGTTGATCAGAAACAGTACATTCCTATGCCTTTGATGGAGGGGCAGGATGGATATTGGATATGGGCCATAATTAGAGTAGATCGCTCGGTCACCACTTTTATGTACTGGTGTGACCACAGCGGATTTCCACTTCTTGGCGAATTGTGCTTATCTCAGGGATATGTTATGGATTTTTGTGATTGGTAGGACAACTTCATCAAGTGAGAGGACAATCATTTTCAAGTCAAGGAAGTCACTTCTGTTTCGTGTTTTTCCCAGGATGCGTTTAACTTTAAGTTTAACTTAATTTTTTGGGCTGCCTTAAGTTAAAGCTCTACTTTTTCTTTTTGTGAAGAGTGTCTGTCTGGCATGTGGTGCCCTGCCCCATTCTCCCCCTCCACCCAGTATCTGTCACCAACCCCTCCTCAGTCTTTCGTTTAAATTTGTTTAATATGTCTGAGTCCTCTTTCTTTTGCTGGTGAACAACAAGCAAACTTAAAGTTCTCAACTTCAGTGGAAAAATGAAGTTCCCTTCCATCCCAGCTGCTCCTGCAGGCAAAGATGCTCCCTCCCCACTGCTGCCTGACAGGCAGTGGTACAGAGGTCTGAACTGCGCTTTGCACCAACTGCCCTCCACATCATTTGACCTCTTACATCATGCCTAAATCCTGGCACATGATAGGCAGGTATGCAAGCTGGGAGGCTGGGGGACCTGGAAATTTGGAAAATATGCACAGATCCAAGATCCAAGCTCAGCAGGCAAAGTTCAGCTCGGATCTTATGAAAACCAAGCCGCATGCATTTGGGGTGGCTCGGTTTCTGGGGAGAGGTTCTACACACCAGTAGATACAGTGGTAGTCATGCGCAAAAGTTGACTGTTTGTGTATGTTGTGTTTGTAGTGGTTTTATATTTGATAGCGCAATACATGTTATTCAATGGTTACGTGGTACACCGCAGTAACAGTAGTCAACGTTGCTCGACTACCAGTGTGTGTGTGTGTGTGTGTGTGTGTGTGTGTGTGTGTGTATGTATAAATATATATATGAATATACTGTATATATATATATATATATATATATATGTGTATTTATATATAATGCATTAGAGAAGTTTTTGCAATATATATATATATATATATATATATATATATTTTGTGAAAAACTTCTTTAATGCACTAGTTAGGGGTTCCAGCAACAAACGGTGAAATGTGGTGTTAGGATTTCCAACCCTAACTCCCCACCCCCACCCTGCAGGCAGGAACAGGTGTGGGGTGTGCCGTGGAGTTGTCATCCCTAACACTCATCCCATTCCATGTGTAAGTAAGTAAGCTGAGATGGGTACAGTATATGAGAATGGGGTGAGCATTAGGGTTCACAACCCCATGGCACACCCCTGCATGCAGGGTGGGGGTGGGAAGTTAAGGTTGGGGTGGTGGTGAGGGTGGGGTGTTAGGGTTGGAAACTCTAGCACCACATTTCCCTACTTTTGTCACTGGAACCCTAACTAATGCATTAACAAACTTTTTTGCAAAGAATGTCCTTACTTTTTGAGATATAGAGGGCCCTGCGCTCCTATCCATGCATAATTTTTGAGATATAGTAATTGTATTGTTATTTGTCAGTCCATATTGGTATCTATATTTGTGTGTGGGAGGGCAGGGCCCTCCAAGCTCTGTGCTAGCATCCATCCATAATTTTTGAGATATTGTAATTGTATCACTATTTCCCTGTGGAAGGGAGGGTCCCTCTGTGCCCTGTGCTCCCATCCATCTATAATTTTAAAGATTCTGTATCCATCTGCAATCCCATGGTGCACATCAGCAAAGAAACACCTCACATTGTGATCTTATCCTATGGGAACCGCAGTAAATTTGAAAGCTGCATAACTCCAACACCAAATAAATATGTTTTCGCCAAACCAGCAAAAGGCACATCTGTTGGGAAAGCCCTTTGTAACCTGAAAATTTCAGACAAAAATTGCAAGCCATGTCTTCACAACAGAGTGACAAAGAAATGACTGCGTACACTTCACATTACAATATTATCCTATGGGAAATGAAGGAAAATTTAACCCCACACAACTCAAGACCAAAATAATCTGCTTTCACCAAACCAGCAAAAGGCACATCTGTGGACCAAGGCCTTTGTTCCCTGAAAATTACAGACCAAAATTCCAAACTATTTCTTTACTGTGAAGAGACAAAAAAAACAGCTAAATAACCATTCTTCTTTCACAAATTGCAAAACAGGACCCTGTTTCGAGCTTTCTTATTTTGCACTTTGAGAAAAAGGAAAATCCTTTTTCCCAAATTGCAAAACAGGATCCTGTTTTGTGATTCAGATTTCAGCATGTTCAAAAAACACATTTCCGGGTGATTTATTTATTTTATTAGAATTTTGATGACCGGGTGGGTCCAACTGAGACAAACAAGTCCCTTTTTCAGGGGCGACCTGGGGAACAGGTACATTCCATACATACCAAGAGCATACAGCACAATACAGAGGTGGGAAATACAAAATAGAAAGTGCAAAACAGGTGTTACAGAACAGTTACGTGATGACAGCAGTGAAAAAAGAAAATAATAATTTGTACATTTCTGCACCAAATTTACATGATATGTATAAGGTACAAGTGCATAGTGGGTTAACAGCCACAGGAATTTATAGGTAATTCATAACATACATACTTGGTCCATAGGACTGAAGGTGGAGTCAGAGAGAAGAAGAAAGTAAGGAGAAACACGACGATAGTGAGGGGTTATGAGAGAGATCTGAGAGGGAAAGGAAGTGAGAGGATGGGGGAAATAGGTTGTCAGAAGAGATTTTAATTGCAGCTATCATTGCAGATAGGTGGCAAGAAGAAAAGCTCCTATATACTGTTGTTTGAATAGGGGGAGAGACTTACATGAGAGTAACTAGTGTGAGAGGTTGTTCCACTTTTGGGATGCCGAGAAGGAGAAGGATCTTCTACCTATGGCTAAGCGAGTTTTAGGTAAGCTTAAGATAGGGAGGTGAGAGGATTTAAGGATTTTAGGGGTGGGTTTCAGCGTGAGTAGATTTGATAGGCTGGTAAGGGAGGTGAATGAGTTTGAAGGTGGCACAGGCCACCGGGAAGTCTGGCTTGACCTCGAAAGACTGCCAACCCAGGGTGTTAAGCACATCACAGGGGTGGTCATGAGCTGGGGTCTTAGTAGCAAAATAAGCAATTCTGTGATAGGCCATTCTTAATCTGTCCAGAAGTGTTGACTTAGCTGAGTGAATTATTGAGCCCCATAAAAGAGGCCTGGGAGAAGGGTATCAGAGGCAATGGTCCTCCTTGTACAGTTGGAGAGGTAGGGAGCAGTGCGGTATAGGAGGCCAAGTTTTTGATTAGTAGCCTCAACTACATTAGTTACATGTGTATTGAAAGATAGGTGCTCATCCAGTGTCAATCCCAAGTATTTGAAAGAGACAACCCCTTCTAACAATATACTGGAGAAGGATTTGATTGCCAGAGGAGTCTGGGAGGTAGTATCAAAGGACGTGTGATGGAACAACATGGATTTAGTTTTTGGGTGTTCAGAACCAACAGGTTATCCTTAAACCAGTTTTCAAGAGTTTGGAAGTAATTTTCAAGGTCCGCGTTTATACAAGTGACATCTCTGGAGGATCTGTATAGTATGGCATCGTTGGCATAGAGCTGAACGGATGCCCCTCCACAATTCTGCAGCATATCATTGATGAAGACTGAGAATAAAAGTGGTCCAAGGATTGACCCCTGAGGGACCCCATCTGTGATAGAGGATAGGGATGACAATGCTGCTGACCATTTGACACACTGGGATCGATTTGATAAATAGCAGGAGACCCAGGGAAGGGAATTATCATTGAGGCCAATATGGTGGAGCTTAGAGATGAGAATGGGGTGGTTGACAAGGTCGTAAGCCTTCATGAGGTCCACGAAGACTGCCCCTGTGGCTTTACCATGGTCCATAGCCTGCAATATGTCAGTGGTGACCCTTAGGAGAACAGATTCCGTACCATGTAGTTTTCAAAAGCCATGTTGGTGAAGGTGAGGGCATTGGTCAGTTCAAGGTATGAGTACAATTGATTATATAGTATTCTTTCTTGAATTTTAGTGATTGGGCATGAAATGGATATGGGTCTATAGTTCTCAATGAGGTTAGTCAGACTGCTGTTGTGTACAGGGACAACAACTGCTGTTTTCCATTTGCTAGGGATGGAGTGAGTGAGGAAGGATCTATTGATTAGTAGGGCATTGGATAAGCTGGTGCAGGTGCTCCTATCTTGAGGAATTTGGGTGGCAGGGAGTTGAATCCAGGTGAACTGTCAGGGTTAAGACCATTTAAGAGTTCGAGTACTTCTTTTTGTGAGGTGATTTTTATATGGAAGTGTGGTTGGGTGACTTCCAGACGAGAGGCAAGCTGTTCTGGATGGACAGCAAGAAGACCAGTCTTGTATGCATCAAGATCTGTTAAGAAGTGGTTAATTCTAGTGACTATTTCCATCGGTGTTGGCAGAATAGAGCCTTTCGCAGTCATGTTTTGAGGAATAATCCTCTCTTTGCCCTTAAAGGGACACTGTCAACCTGATTTTCATCATATTATTTCTAGTTAAAAACCTACATTTTTTGATTGCCTACCTTCTCTGAAATTCATTGATGTTGCTGTTTCTTTTGTCTGTCTCCTTGTTTAGTAGAACTGAAATGCATGGTAATGTATATTTATAAACAATCTTGTTTTGTTTACAATCCTGGATCTGTTTTACTGCATACTTTCTGAGCATTAGAAACACCCCCAAACAGTGTAGTCACTCATGATGCAATAGTCTCCTAAACTCCCACTGAATCTTGAGTGGTTAGACTGTGTTGTGGGTGTTCCCAAGTCCAGGAAACACGCAGTGGGAGCTGATCAAGGAATGTAAACAAACCTGTTTTTGTGTGGTAACACCAGTATGTTGAGCAGCCTATTTTTCACTTTTTTAAGAAAGCAAGAATCAGAATCAAACTGCCAGCTACATCAGCAGTCTTTACAGAATGTTGACACTCATAAAATGTATTTTTTATGTTGCTTGCGCACGCATGCACAAGAAACATTTTGCGGCAGCTTGCTGCAGAAGTAGGTTGTGGAGGTGCAGCACTGTTATGGCCAGTGGACCCACTGCCTTTTGAGGCTTGGCCCACTTTTTCCAATCCAGTGGCATGCTGCTGCTGACACTAGTTCAGCCAGCATGCCACCACCTTGAAAGGGTTTCGCTGCAGCAATCAGGGACCGCCTCATCATTGCAGCATCAGCAATTCCACTGCAATGAGGGAGTGACCTGTCATTGCAGGGTGGTACCTTGCATGCCCCCAACCCAGTTTGCTGATGGAGAGCCCAGTCCCCATTGGCATAATGTCCCCACCCCCAAGTTTCTTTTGTATGCTGAGGGGGTGCCCAATCCCCCTTGGCATCATAGAAACATAGAAACATAGAAACATAGACTTTGACGGCAGATAAGGACCGCTAGGCCCATCTAGTCTGCCCATTTCCCTACCTACAGGATAGGCCACAGATCCTAGTTAACCAACAGCCTATTTCTTCCTACCCCCCACAAGAATTGCCTTATGTCTGTCCCATGCTTTCTTGAATTCTTCCACAGTTTTAGACCCCACAACCTCCTCAGGAAGGCTGTTCCATGCATCCACTACCCTCTCTGTGAAATAATACTTCCTCACATTGCCCTAGAACCACCCTTCTTCTACCTTTAAATTGTGTCCCTTGTTCTTGCAAGTCTCTTTTTCTGAAAGATGCTACCCTCTTGGACTTTGTTGATTCCACTGAGGTACTTAAAAGTTTCTATCATGTCCCCTCTCCCTTCTTTCCTCAAGGGTATACATATTAAGCTCCTTTAGTCTCTCCTCATACGGCTTCTCTTGCAGACCCTACACCATTTTAGTTGCCCTCCTCTGGACTGCCTCTATCCTGTCTATGTCCTTGCGGAGATGGGGTCTCCAGAACTGGACACAGTACTCCAGATGGGGTCTCACCAACTGTCTGTACAGAGGGATAACAACTTTCTGTTTTCTGCTGATGATGCCTCTCCCTATACATCCCAGTATATCCCCAGCCCTCCCTACTGCCTTCTCACATTGCTTGCTAACCTTAAGGTCATCTGATATGATTACCCCCAGGTCCCTTTCCTTTTTTGTTGTTGTTACTACCTCCCCACCCATTGTGTATTCTTCCCCTGGGTTCTTGTTTCCCAGGTGCATTTTTTTGCACTTCTTTGCATTGAATCCTAGCTGCCATACTTCTGTCCATTCCTCCAACCTTGCCAAGTCCCTTTTCATCCTTTCCACGCCTCCTTGTGTATCAACCCTGTTGCAGATCTTTGTGTCATCTGCAAAAAGGCATACTTTTCCTTGCAGTCCCTCTGCAATGTCACTGATGAAGCCATTAAAAAGGACTGGACCCAATACTGAACCCTGCGGTAGCCCACTAGTAAACCCCCTTTCTTCAGAGTGGACTTCATTTTCAATTACCTTCTATGTCCTGTTGTCCAGCCAATGTTTTACCCAGGCTACCACCCTGGGACCCACTTCCAGGCTGGTTAATTTGACTATTAGTCTTTTGTGTGGGACTGTGTCAAATGCCTTGCTAAAGTCTAGGTAGGCCATGTCCACAGCCCCTCCCTGGTCTACCACTTTGGTCACCCAGTCAAAGAAATCTATTAGATTTGTCTGACATGACCTTCCCGCTATGAACCCATGCTACCTTGGGTCCTGTGCTCCACTGGCCTCTAGGTACTCAACTGTTCTTTCCTTCAGACGTGACTCCATCACTTTCCCTACCACAGAGGTCAGACTGACAGGTCTGTAGTTTCCTGCCTCTGTTTTGGTCCCACTTTTGTGAAGGGGAATCACATCCGCCTTCCTCCAGTCCTCGGGTACCACCCCATCCTCCCATGATTTATTAAAAAGAGTAGCCAGTGGTTTCACTAGTTCCTCCCTTAATTCTTTTAGAATTCTGGGGTGAATTCCATCAGGACCCATTGCTTTGTCCACCTTCAGTTTTAGGAGTTCTTGCAGAACCCTTTCTTCTGTGAAAGGACTGGGATTGACCCCCCTATCAAGAGTGCGTCTGTTAATTGGATTAGGCACTTCCCCCTCCTCTTTTGTGAATACTGAGCAGAAATATTCGTTCAGTATTCCTGCTTTTTCACTGTCCCCCTCTGCCCACCCACCGTTCATTCTATTCAGCCTCACTATCCCTCCCTTTGTCTTTCTACGCTCGCTGATGTACCTATAAAAGGTTTTATCCCCCTTCTTAACTGAGTTGGCTATCTTTTCCTCAGTTTGGGCCTTTGCTATTCTGACTTCCCTCCCTGCTTCCTTCTGCCTTAACTGGTATAGCTCTCTGTCCTGCTCCTTCTGTGTTTCCTTATACTTCCGGAATGCTATCTTTTTCTTCCTGACTTTCACAGCCATCTCTTTTGAGAACCATAGTGGCTTTTTCTTTCGTTTGATTTGTTTATTTGCTTCACACAAAGGCTTGTTGCCTCTGTGATGGCAGTTTTGATAATTCCCATTGTTGCTCCACACCTCCTTCTAGCCTGTTTGCTGGTGCTTTTCTGAGGCACTCTCCCATCTTGCCAAAGTCAGCCCTCCTAAAGTCCAGTACCCCACTTTGTATGGCTTGACTCTGTAGCTGAGTTTAATATGAACCACACTGTTTGATGGTCACTTGTTCCCAGATGGCAACCCACTTCTAGATCTGAGATCCTCTCACTGCCCCGTTTGAGGTACAAGGTCTAAGATTGCTCCCTCACAGTGGGTTCCAAAACTAGCTGTCTAATGCCTGCCACCTGTAGGGCATCAAGAATGGCCCTGCTCTTGGATGTGGCTGCAGCAAATGTGCTCCAGTTAACATCTGGCATATTCAGGTCTCCCATCAACAGTATCTCCCTTTCTCTGCCATTCTAAGAATGCCTTCTATCATATCCTTGTCCATTTCTTTCCCTGACATGGGAGTCTGTACACAACCCTGTGCGGATTGTGGTGCCTTTCCAGTCTCCAAGGTGACCCACAGTGCCTCCTCTCCTCCCTGTTTACTCTTTTGTTCAGTTGCTTTTATCCCTTCCTTTACATAGAGAGCTACTCCTCCCCTCTTCCCCCCTGCCTGTCTCTCCTGTAGGTTATGTACCCTGGTATGTTAACATCCCAGTCATGGTTCTCTGTGTACCATATTTCTGTGACTGCTATGATATCCAGGCATCCCTGTTCCATTAAGGCCATCAGCTCAGGGAGCTTGTTGCCCAGACTACAGGCATTGGTACTCATTACCCTCCATTTCCTGATGGCCTTACTCTCTTTTGCCCCATCTCTGTCCTTCTTGCCTTTGTCACTTTCTCCATTTACCCCTGCCCTTCTCCCTATCGACACCTCTATGTTGGTGTTTGCTGCACTTACTACAGTGATTATTTGTGGGGGGCTAGGATTTTCCTGCTCCTTTCCAGTGCCTCCCCCCTTGGCTAGTTTAAAAGCTTGCCAATGAAGTATTTAAACTTATCACCTAGGATCCTGGTTCCCCTCCCGGACAGATGCAGACCATCATGCCAGTATAGGCTTGCATCACTCCAGGTGGACCCCCAGTCCCCAATGAAGCCAAATCCCTGAGCTCCACACCAGTTTTTCAACCACTGATTGAATCCCATGGTGCGGAACACCTAACCTCTCCTATGCCATAGATGGGTAGCACCTCCGAGGAAGGTTACCGTGCGTGCTACTTGACTAAGGCCCTCCCAATTCCACAAACTCTTCCTGCACTCTCTAATCCCTTCTTAGCCAGGTCATTTGTCCCTAGGTGGACAATGACATCCAGCTCCCTCCCGTGTGCAGATGCTCCAGAAATCCTGAGGATTCTCTCCCTGTCCCTCAAGCCATGGTGCCTGGCAGGCACCTTACCTCCCTCTCCCCTTCCTCCCCCAGTTCTACCTTCCTAACAATGGAGTCCCCCACCAGGAGTTGTTTCCTTCCCCTGCAGGGTCCCCTGCCACCCTCCTGTGGGTCTCCTTTGTGGAGGTTCCCAGCATCCTCCTTGGTCTCCACTGTGGGTGCCTCCATAGGGGAACCACACTGTGCCAGAATGGCATAGGAATTGTGGAGAGGTATAACTGGAGGGATGCACCTCTGTTCCACCACCCTCACCCTCCCTGAGCCCACTGTGGTCCAACCGCTCCTCTTTCTTGGCAACCTCTGAGGCAACGGCAGTGGCACTGGTGGTCCCTGGATGGAAGAGGAGGTCCCACAAATCCTGGCTAACTCAGCCTGGAGATGAGCAACCTCTCCCTCAGTCCAGAGAGGTGCCTGCAGATGGGACAACACCGCATCCTCCAGAACATCTCCCGGAAGACTGCTGCTCCACAGCCACTGCACTGCACCACTCCAATCATGTCTTATTTCTGGCCCTTAACTGTTTGCAATCCTTACTCTTTCCTCTGTTTTTTTTTCTCTCTCCTTACTTTCTGCCTGTGCCCTTTAAGCTCCTGATTGTCCGGTTCTGAGACAAGAATATCCTATATTTCTCAGTAGACCACTTACTTGCTTAGAGGCAGACCTCCAGCAGCTAGAGGGGCCGGAGAGCTACTCTTGCCCTTCTAGGATGGTGGGTCCTTGGTGGTTCTGTGATCACTCACTTCCTGCCCCTAAACAGGAAGTTCCTGTTGTCAGTCAAATCCTGTGCCTATAAACATAGAACTAGCTTTGGGTGGGGGTGGAGGGAGGGAGGGAAGGAGGGCAATATAGTCCCAGCAGAGAAGTTCAGTAACACTTCATCATGCGCCCCCCTGTCTTTCTTTGCCAATGGGGTGCCCAATCCCCATCAACTTCAGTCCCCCCTTCCCAGTTGAATTTGCTGACGGGGAGCACACTCCCATTATAGGCATACTGTATCCCCCCCAATGTAGTTTGTCAAGGGGTTGCCCAATCCCCCTCGGCTCTTTCCCCCATATGTGCTGACAGGTGCCCAATGCCCCATTGGCTACAGCCCCCAAACAAACCCACTCAGGTGGCATGCTGGGAGCCCACCCCAGCGTGCCAAATGTCCCTGTAAAAAGAAAAACCAACCTACATGTTTTTTTTTTAACCCTGTAAGCAAGAAAATGGTCCCTCGCTGAGTCCGGGTGGCTCCACCCCAGCCCCACTCCACCCCCTGTGCATCCTGCCTCCCCACACACCCCCACCCCATACTTACCTCCGAGCCCAGCGATGATCTTCAGTGGACCGGGAACATGTCTGCACTCTTCAAAGCTGACCGTGAACTGAAGAAATGCTGTTAAGCTGTATAATGGCATAAATAGGGTTTTTCAACTTTGGTGCATATCTCAGGCATTTTGGGGAATTTTGGCACCAAATTTTCAACATGGGGTTATTGGGACCCCTCCTCATGAATTCAGCCACTGTCATTGCGTTATTCAGTCCTGAAAGGTGATTTTACAGTCACTGCGCGGAATCACCTTTCAGGACTGATTAATGAAATGACAGTGCCAGTGTTCATGAGATGGGCTCTCACAAAGCCTATGTCGCAGATTTGGGGGAAAAAATCCAAAACATGCCTGTTTTACGACTGTGCATTGCGCAGTTGCTACGAATGCTCGCAACTTTGTGAATTTGCAATATTTTCACTCCAGATTTTCAACATTGGCATTTTTCCACACCTCCTTATGAACAGTACAGCTGTCATTTTTCACATCCTGGCCAAAAAGTGTTTTCGCACTTCCGGCGCAGAATAGCGCAGTCGCTGTGGGAAATCAGTGTTCGGGACACATTAAGAAAATCACAGTGACACTGTTCATGACCAGAGGCCTAAAATGACTATGTTGAACATTTTGTTATAAAGTCCATAAAATGACTGTGTTACGAGCGTGCATTGCGCAGTTTCCACGCACCCTTGTAACTTCACAAATTTGTAGTATTTTCACGCCAGATTTTCACCACTGCCATTTTTTCACACCTCCTTATGAACAGTGCAGCTGTAATTTTTCACATCCTGGCTGAAATGTGTTTTCGCACTTCCGGTGCAGAATAACGTGGTCACTTTTGAAAATCAGTGTTTGGACAGATTAAGACTGAGTGAATGAGAGAGGGGGAGTGAGCGAGCTCAACTGAGCTCTGTTGGGACTGCTGTGGATTTCTTTGTGGTCAGAAAAAGGCACCAATGCAGGCAGGAGCCCAGTACAAAAGGGCAGCCTGCAGCGCCAGGAGAAACAGAATGAGCGAGTGAGGGAGGGGGAGTGAGCAAGCTCAACAGAGCTCTATTAGGACTGCTGCGGATTTCTTTGTGGGCAGAAAAAGGTGTCAATGAAGGCAGAGGCCCAGTACAAAAGATGCAGCCTGCAGCATGGGGACAAACGGAATGAGCGAGTGAGAGAGGGTGAGTGATCGAGCTCAACGGAGCTCTGTCGGGACTGCTGCAGATTTCTTTGTGGGCAGAAAAAGGCACCAATGGAGGCAGGGCCCCAGTACAAAAGGGCAGCCTGAAGCGCCGGGAGAAACAAAATGAGTGAGTGAGAGAGGGGAAGTGAGTGACCTAAACAGAGCTCTGTCGGGACAGCTGTGAACTTCTTTGTGGGTAGCAAAAGGTGCCAATGCAGGCAGAAACCCAGTACAAAAGGGCAGCCTGTGGTGCCGGGAGAAACAGAATAAGCGAGTGAGAGAGGGGGAGTAAGCTAGCTCAATGGAGCTGTGTCGGGACTGCTGCAGATTTCTTTGCAGGCAGAAAAAGGTGCCAATGCAGGCAGGAGCCCAGTACAAAAGGGCAGCCTGCAGCTCCGGGACAAACAGAATGAGTGAGTGAGAGAGGGAAAGTGGGTAAGGGACGGGGGGGATGTACTCATCCTAGGGGATTCTATACTGAAAGGGGTGAGATGGGGCAGAAAGAGGGAAAGGCACAGCCAAATTTGGGTTGAAGCTGTCCCCAGGTTGACTGCAGGAGAGGCAGGGCAGGCACTGCTGAAGTGGGCAGCGAGGGGGAGGAAGAAACCTCATTTACTGTTGCGTGTGGGTACAAATGACTTGGCGGGGGACACTGTGGAAGTAGTGTGGGGGAGGTTCGAGTAGTTGGGCAGGCAGTGTGAGGGAGTGGGGAAGTCAGTGGCATTCTTGGAGGTACTGCCAGGACCGTGTGCAAGTATGGGGAGGAAGGGTAGGCTTGAGGAGTTCAACGAGTGGTTGAGGGATTGGTGCCACACCAAACATTATGGGTTAGTGACTAACTTGGGTAGGGTCTGGGGGGAATAGTGATTTGTACATGGGGGACAGGGTACATTGGAGCAGGAAGGTATTAAAGGCAGCATTACTGCTGGCCCACTGGTGCTGAGGGTTGAGGCGCTGGACCCCACACTTGCACCACACTGGTGACCTGGGTTCAGACTCGAGCCTGGGCCACCAGGGCTCAGCAACAGAGGGATAGGGTTGAGCATCTGGAGGACTGCTCTCCTATCCTGGGGCGGGATCCAGGGACCCACCGCTTGTAGCGCCCCTCGGTGATGACCGGGGTGCTACTACAGCAGTGTAGTAAAGGGGTGAGGTGGCGGAGATTGCCACACTGCCTAAGCGCCATTGCATTGCCTGCACTCTGCAATGAGGAGAAAAGTGGAAAATGGGCTACGGTCAGGCAGCATGAGCTTCCGACCCCCACTGCCCACCCCGGTGGGTCGAGCTGGGAAGTTTCTCACCACCCCGCCTTGGGGGGTAATCTGTGGAGGTGAGCAGGTCAGCCTGATGTCGGGGGCAGGGCTAGGCGGGTCGGTTGGGATGACCAAGCCGACCGTAGACAGGGGAGAAAATATGTACAAAAAAAAGGCAGTATTAGAGGGGTATATCTCTACTAAGGTGGATTTAAACTAGTGGGGGGTGGGAGTGGCCAAAAGACTGAGGTTGGTAGAAAGGTCCAGACAGGGGAGCCTAATGAGCTCACCGCCCTAGATATAGGTAAAGGCGGAGGTGTAGTAACCCTGGAAGGGGGTGGGCAGAGTGGTCTGAGTGTAATACAGAAGACACCACCACCCACTAAGAATAAGGAGAAAAGGTGCAAACTACTGGAAGGAGGGACACAGACCAAGAAGGAGAAGAGTGAGGAGAAGGAGGGTTATGGGTGGAAGGTGGTCTGACTAAATGGATAGAGAACTGGTTACAGGGGAGGGTGCAGAGGGTGGTGGTGGTGGGGTAGCCCTCGGCACCCAGAGAAGTGACAAGTGGGGTGCCGCAGGGCTCAGTGCTTGGCCCGGTGCTATTTCAGCTATTTATCTCTGATGTAACACACAGAGTGGGGAGCAGGGTCAGTCTGTTTGCACATTATACCAAATCAAAAGCAAATAGTTATAGTAGCAGAGCCCACCCCCACACACAAATATACACTACCCGAAAAGCTGCTTAAAAGCCTGCAATTCATTAAAATCAATTCCATTTTCTTACCTAGGTGGGGTTCAATGCCAACAAGTGTAAAATCATGTACCTAGGACATAGGAACCCTGATGCTGAGTATGGAATGGGGAGGTACTGATACTCACTAGACATAAAAGGATCCTTGAGGTTATTATATCAGAGGACCTCAAGATGGCAGTACAGTGTGACAAGGCTATGGGCAGGGCAGATTGGATTCTGGGGTGCATAAGGAGTGGCATCTCCAGTAGGAAGAGGAGGGATGTTGTGCTGCCATCGTATCACTCCCTAGTTTGCCCCCAGCTGGAGAACTGTGTCCAGTTTTAGAGTCCACACTTCAGAAAGGACATAAGGTGGAGGTTTTCCAAAGGAGGGCAACTAAAATGATTCAGAATTTTCACAGGAATCCCTACAAGGAAAGGCTGAAGAATCTCAAAAAGTATACTCTGGAAGAGAGGAGGGCGAGAGGTGACATGATCAAGACTTACAAAGTACCTCACAGGGGTAAAGAGGGTACAGTTAGGGAGTTTTCTTCAAATGAGGATGAGCACCCAAACAAGGACATACAATGAGGGTGGGGGCATTCAGGATAGATATGAAGAAATATTTTACTAAAAGGGTGCTAGATGCCTTGAACAGACTACCAGGAGAAGTGGTGGAAGCTAAAATGGTAGGGGGCATGAAGCATGCATGGGATAAACATAGGGGTATATTAGAAAAAGGGGAAGGAAGCAGTCAACAGAGATCAATAGGACTATGGAAGTGGAGTAGGTTCAACTTTATTGCAGGAAAAATCCATTAAGCAAGCTCATTCACAAGGAGATCCTGATGGACGCAGGCAGAATAAGACACGCAGTAACATATACAGGCAAGACTTACAAGTAGGTAGAGAACACTTGGGCAGACTGGATGGGCTGAGCTGTCCTTTTCTGCTGACAAATTCTATGTTTCTATGGCATCATGTGTTCATTCAGGTGCAATGTTTATTTAAAGTTGGGCCTACCATACATCCAGATGTTAGGTACAATACATTACTGAATGAGATTCAGCCCACTTACAGTACAATAAACAGAACCCCAGTGCTTTGAGAAGCCTTTACTCTTCATAAGGCTGCTTAAACAGCTGGGGTTCTATTTGCAGTGTCCACACCAGTATGCTGATCTTAAAAATCGATGCCGCATCTGAATGAGTATTTAATTCTTGCTCACTCCATTCCTTCCCCACTTTGAAAGCTGCTTGTTCTGAGTTAGTTTTGGGCTGGCAGTGCCTTGTCTGTGTTGGTAGATGACCAATAAGGGGCACTGAAAGACATCAGACTTCACGGACTGTGAAGGCAGCTGCTCACCCACCAGCTTGGCAAGAAGAAGGCTGCAGCTGTGGCCATTGATGACTGTTGGGGTGTGGGGATGGGGGGACCAAAGGGGACAGACATGAGATAAAATCAGAATAAAAATTGTAAGACCTTCACCAGCTTTCCAAAATGCTTACCAGTAAAAGAACACTCTATGAAGTTTTTCAAATGACAACACAATCTGGTGAGCCCTCTGTCTGCCATCTGACACCAGGCATCAACCAGCATAAAATTGCCTAAAGAAGGCAGTGTGGTCATGTGGTTACTGAAATACTGGAGATTACAGATATATAAGAACAAAAGAATATCACACAGATGCTGGCACTTGTCTATAGCAGCTGTCTCCTGCTTCTCAGTAATTATACTTATACCCTTGAGGTACTTTAATGTTTCTATCATATCCCCTCTTTCCTTCCTCTCTTCTAGTGAGTACATATTGAGATTCTTTAATTTCTCCTCATAAGTCTTGTGTTGCAAGCTCTGTACCATCTCATTCGCCCTTCTCTGGATCATCTCCAGCCTGTTAATATCCTTAAGAAGGTGCGACCTCCAGAACTGCACACAGTACTCCATGTGAAGCCTGACCATGGTTTTATATAATGGCATCACTACCTCCTCCTATGCTGGTGATACCCTGCCTATGCACCCCAGCATGTCACTCTTGCCCTCCCAGCTGCCTTACCACTTTGACATTTTCAAGTCATCTGAAATAAGAACCCCAGGTCCCTTCTCCTTCTTTGTGACTGTCAGCAACCCCCCATCCTGTAGCTTTTCCCAGGGTTTCTGTGTCCCAGGTGCATCATTTGCACCTTCTGTAATTAAACTCAGTTGCCAGTCCTCAGACCATTTTTCAAGCTTCCCCAGGTCCCTCCTCATTTTCTCCACCCCCTCTGGGGTATCCACTGTCTTACAGATCTTGGTGTCATCTGCAAACAGGCAGACCTTTCCCTTCAGCCCTTCTGCAATATCACTAATGAAGACATTGAACAGGACTGGCCCTAGGACCAATCCCTGCGGCACCCCACTGGTCACCCCTCTCCACAGACTGCACCCCATTTACCACCACTCTCTGCCTCCTGTCTGTTAGCCAGTTTGTAACCCAGTTTACCACCCTTTCCCCCCTGCCCAGCCTACTCAGCTAGTTTATCAGCCTCCTCTGTGGGACGGTGTCAAAGGCTTTGCTTACATCAAGGTAAGCGTTGTCCACTGCCCCACTCTGATTTACTTCCTTTGTCACCCAGTCAAAGAGATCAACCAGATTTGTCTGACATGACCTCCCCACTGTGAATCCATGTTGCCTACGGTCCTGGGCTCCGATAGCTTCTAGATACCCCACTATCCTTTCTTTAAGCAATGTCTCCATGATCTTCCCCACTACTGAGGTGAGGCTAACCAGCCTATAGTTCCCCGCCTCCTCCCTACTGCTGGATTTGTATAGACTATAGAGGGACCACATGTGCCCTCCTCCAATTCTCCGGTACCACCCGTGTGTTGAATGACTCAGTGAACATGGCTGCCAGAGGTACTGCTGTCTACCTTCACAGTTCATTTAATATCCTTGGGTATATGCCATCTGGTCCCATCGCTTTGTCCACCTTCAATTTAGTCACCTCCTGCAGGATTCTTCTGCCTGTCAATGGACTATTGTCCACCTCTTCATGCCTTTGCAACTGCTGTACTGCTGTGGCCATTGCCCCTCCCCCTCTTCTGTGAATACTGAACAGAAAGACACAGTGGATATCTTTGGGGGGGGCACATGACAGTTCTTAGGCATGGTACTTTCACTTCCAAATACCTAAACAGCACATATAAGCAAGCAACATTCAGCATTGGCAAATGCTTGTTAAACTAGGGATGCTTTGAGACCTAAGTAGGTTGACAGTGTCCCTTTAATGAGTGCGTTAACTTGCTTCCAGAAGCTTTTGGGGTTGGCAAGGTGCTTTTCCTGTAGGGATTGGAAATGTTCCCTTTTGGACTTGCTTATTTTTGCTTTGCAAGTGTTGCGTAGCTACATAGAAACATAGAAGGTGACGGCAGATAAGGACCGCAAGGCCCATCCAGTCTGCCCATTTCTTTTTCTACCTTATGAATGTGCCATTGGCCTTTGCTCTGTCAATGGCCTATCTATTCATACTCATCTGTATTGCTCCCTTATGCCTATTCCATGCCTGTTTGAAGCCCTGCACTGTATTCGTATCCACCACTTCCTGAGGTAGGCCATTCCATGCATCCATCACCCTTTCTGTGAAAAGGAACTTCATCACGTTACCCCTTAATCGGCCTCCCTCTAATCTCATGCTGTGCCCTCTTGTCCTGCAATTTTTCTTATATTGAAACATGTTAGACTCTTTCACCTTGTTAATGCCCTTAAGGTGTTTGAATGTTTCAATCATATCACCTCTCGCCCTCCTTTGCTCTAGGGTATACATATTGAGCTCAGTTAATCTGTCCTCATATGTTTTCTGATGCAGTCCCTGCACCATTTTGGTTGCCCTTCTCTGGACTGCCTCAATTTGGTTAATGTCCTTGTGAAGGTGTGGCCTCCAGTACTGCACACAGTACTACAGATGAGGGCCTAACCAGTGTCTTGTAAAGAGGGATTATTACCTCCCTCTTCCGACTTTGTGATACCTGTGACTAACACACCCCAACATCCCACTAGCCTTACCTACAGCTTTAGTGGTCTGCTTGGATGATTTCAGATCATCAGTGATGATGACACCCAAGTCTCTTTCTTCCCTTGTGACTGCCAGCAACTCCCCTCCCAGCCTATAGGTGGCTTCAGGGTTTCTCTTCCCTATGTGCATGTTCTTGCACTTCTTTGCATTAAACCCCAGTTGCCACTCTTCTGACCATTTTGCTAGTTTATCCAGATCTCTTCTCATTCCGCCTTCCCCATCTGGATCAGCTACTCTGTTGCAGATCTTGGTATCATCTGCAAACATACAAACCTTACCCTCCAGTCCATCTGCAATGTCACTGATGAAGATATTGAAGAGGACTGGCCCCAGGACTGATCCCTGAGGTACCCCACTTGTGACTTGCATCTCTTCTGACTGTATACTGTTTACCACCACTCTCTGTTTTCTGCCCGTCAACCAGTTTGCTACCCAGTTGACTAACGTCTGACCCACCCCGTGCATACCCAGCTTATTAATCAATCTTCTATGTGGAACAGTATCAAAAGCTTTGCTGAAGTTAAGGTAGGTGACATCAACTGCTCCCCCTTGGTCCACCACTCTGGTTACCCAGTCAAAGAAATCTATGAGATTAGTTTGACAGGACCTTCCTTTGTAAACCCATGTTGTCTTGGATCCTGTGCTCTTATGGATTCCAGGTGTTTCCACTATCCTTTCCTTAAGGAGTGTCTCCATAATCTTGCCCACTACTGAGGTGGACAGACTGGTCTGTAGTTCTCTGCCTCCTCTCTGCTACCACTCTTGTGGAGTGGGATCACATGAGCCCTTCTCCAGCCTTCTGGGACCTCACCTGTGCTCAGAGACTCACTAAACAGTTCTGATAATGGCTCTGCTAGTTCCACCCTTAGCTCCTTAAATACCCTGGGATGTATGCCATCAGGTCCCATTGCCTTGTCCACCCTGAGCTAATTGAGCTCTTATAGGACCCTTTCTTTTGTGAAGGGACTAGTCCACACCTCCCTCCCCCCTGTGTCCATGGTGCTGAGCTGTGGGCCCTGCCCTACCTTCTCTTCAATAAATACTGAGCAGAAGTATCTATTTAGGATAGATGCTTTTACGTGGTCCTCCTCCTCACACGGCCCCTTATCCCCTTTGATCTTAGCAATACCCCCTCTGGACTTTCTCCTTTCACTAATGTATGTATAAAAGTCTTGTCACACTTCTTTTTTACTGTTTGTGCTAGTGTTTCCTCAGTTTGGGCCTTTTACCACCTGCAACACTACCTTCCTGCTTCTCTTAGCAAGGAGGTTTGATATACCTCCTTTCTTCATCCTGCTGTATTCCCTTATATTTCCTGAAGGCCATTCTTTTGGCTATGATCTTTTCTGCTACTGTGTTTGAAAACCAAAGTGGTTTCCTTCTTCTTTTGCACTTCCTTTTCTCACTAACACAATGGGATGTTGCTTCAAGTATTGCATCTTTAATGCTTGCCCACTTTACCTGTACCCCCTCACCTGTATTTCTTTTTGCTAGGGCTAGCTTAACTCTGTTGGCCATCTTATCAAAGTTAGCTCCTCTGAAGTCCCATATTTTTGCCTTGGAATGGGATGATTTTGTTCTAGTGGCCAAATTGAACCATACCATGTGATTGTCACTGGCACCAAGGTGACCTTCTACCTGGAGATCTGTGATCCTTTCCCTGTTAGTCAGTACTAGATCTAGGATAGCCCTGTCTCTTATGGGTTGTTGTAGCAGTTGTCTGAGGCCCTCTCCCTGAAGGGAATCCACCATGTGTCTAGTTCTGGCAGATGTCCCTGCTGGTACTGACCAATCTGTATCTGGCATGTTGAAGTCTCCCATTATCAGAACCTCCCCTTTAGCTGTCATGTTTTGTATATCTTCTAACAGTAATGTGTCTATGTCATCCCCCTGGTCTGGAGGCCTGGACACAACCCCAGTTCATATGGCTGTCCCATTTCCTGTTTCCAGGGTGACCCACAGTTCTTCTGGCTCCTTATGTGTATGCTGAATTTCTGTGGCTTTGATATTTTCATTGACATAAAGGGCCGCTCCACCGCCCCCCTTTTGTCCCTCGGTCTCTTCTGAACAGTACATAGCCAGGTACTGAAGTCTCCCAAGTGTGGTTACTGGTAAACCATGTCTCACTAATGGCTACTATGTCCAGTTCAGCCTCTGTCATTATTGCCTGCACGTCTGGGATCTTGTTTCCCAGACTGTGAGCATTTGTGTACATGATTTTCCACTGGCCAGATTTCGGTCTGTTAGTTGTTGGGCGAAGTCCGGCATTTCCACTGTGCGTCGTATGGGGAGCAGGACGTTTTTCTTTACCTGGTGATGTAAATGAACTACAAACATGCTGAACTCATGGTTGACCACTAGCTGATGAGGAGGGGTGTTCTTCCCGTTTGACTTATGGGGTGCTGCACCCCCTCCCCATTTGCTAGTTTAAATATTCTGCAAAGACGTCAAACTTCTGCCCCAATGCACTGACTCCCTCCTTAGTCAGATGCAGTCCATCAAATTTAAAGAACTTTCGCTCCCAAAACTGATGCCAGTTCCCTACAAATTTGTGTCTTTTTTCCTGGCACCAGCCCTTGAGCCACATGTTTAGCTCCTCTATCTCCCCTTCTCTGACCTTCCGTCCATCTGTCCCCCTCTCCCAGACTGGCAGGATGTCAGAGAAGGAGATGCTGGACTAAATGGATGACAGTTTGTCACCTAGCCTGGTCAGGTGTTCCTTGGTCTCCACAACTGACTGGCTGGCGAGATCATTAGTCCCTATGTGTACCAGGACATCAATGTTTTCTCCTGCTTCCTGAACAATTTTAGCAATGCAGTCAGTGTCTCTCCACGCTGATGTACCTGGGAGACATCTGACCATTACCCGTGGCTGGAGATATGTATCAACTCCCCAAATCATGGAGTCTCCTATGATCAGAAATTTTCTGGATTTCTTTTTTGCTTTTTTTGTTTTGGCTCCTGTTTTAGGCGAGTTTTGTTGTGCTAGCTCCTGTGCTGCAGTGTCCTGCTCTGCAGTGTCCTCTGCCTCTTTGTTTGATTTCTGAGATAGAGGCAAATACCTGTTTGTAGTTTTTATATGGTTTGTGGAGGTGATATGTTGGAAAGCACCGAGTGATGGGGCACCTGATTTGCCCCTTCTGACCACCTGCCAACCTCCCGCACCAACTACCCTTTGCGGTCGAGGTGCTTCTGTTGGATGTTGGGGAAATGGCGGGCAGTTCTTATATTTCCTCTTGAATATGCAATTTGAGGTGCGTAATCTCTGCTCATGCTGCCTGGAGATGAGCCCTTAGATCTCCAATGGCCCAGCATGTAGGACAGTGTCCTAAATCCTGTAAAACTGCCCTTCTGAAAAGTGTTCCGCAGTAGCTGCAGTTAATGATATCCATTCCAGATAAGTTGCTGGGATTATAACCTGGTCAGAGTAATTAGAAGGAAGAAAATAAAAGCAAAAGTTTGATTTTGTGTTTTGTTTGTTTGTTTTTGTATAACTTGTTATAACAAGTTAAATTACTAGTGCCCTGTAAATGAGGTCACTGTGTGGATACCCCTCTGATCCACCCCTTCCTGCTTTGCTACAGGAAATGTCATGACTGTGCTACCCTATAAAAGGAGTGTAGTGTAGGGTGGTTGGGGATGGGGGTGGGTGGCTAGGCCCTTCCCCTGCCAAAAATGAAGAACCACATACAAAAGAAACGAGGAGGTAAGAGCAGAAACAATCAGCCAGCAACAAATGCAGTAGCCCTGAAAGCTTATCCTAATGACAGATAAAACTGTAAAACCTGTAAAGCACCACCTGTAATAATTTCACAGAAGATATTCCCTGTAAGAAACACTTTGCTACAGAGAAAAATAAAGCAGTAACAGAAGATATACCTTGCAAAAGACAATTTGAATCAGAAGATTACAGCAGTAATCTGTTAGCACACACCTGTAGGCACACCCTGTAATAATGCAGCAGAAGGTATACCCAGCAACAACAATTTGAATCAGAGAAAAATAAAGCAATAAAATGTTAGCAACAAACAGTAACAATCCCTGTGAATACAAAATAAAAATAACAACACACAGTAAATCTGCCTAGCCAAAAGAAGCCTTAATCCTTATCCTTGCTCTGGTAAGGTTCTTTGCTCTGTCCTTTCAAGCAACCTAGAAGAAAAGCTGGCGATAGATTAACCAATCAGACTGTAGTCCAGACCTTTTGTAGGCTTTCCAGAATTTGTCACAGGAGCACATGAGGTGCCTCAATTCCTGGGTGAGCTAAGGGGAATGGAGACCTTTGGATCTTCTGAGATTGTATGGGGCATATGAGTCTAGGATAGAGGTAAAGGTATTGATAAAATAGTTTAAGGCCTGATCTATGTCAGGGAGGGTGGATATGGGGGATCAGTCAGCTGAAGCAAGAGTTTGCTGGAAAACTTCTGCGATGAAGTTAGTTAAATCCCTGGATTTATGAGTTATGGGGGGAGGGGTTTGAGAAGAGTTGTTTTTCCAGACACAAAAAGTAGGGGAATGGTCACTTAGTACATCTAGGAGGATTCCAACTGCCTTAATAAAGGTTGGGTTATTAGTTAGAATCCAATCTAATAGGCTATGCCTACCTGGCTTCATGTTAAGTCTAGTGGGTTGGTCAGGTAGTTGCTCTAAATTTGCATCAAGTAGTGCAGCTTGGTACTGTGCTCTTTTAGGTCTGGCCCAGTCTAGGTTGAACTCTTCACATAGTATTATATCTTTATGGGACAGGTTATGTAGACTAGAGAAGAATTCTGTGTAGGTGGCGAATGCTAGATTAGTGGGTACTGTAGATATATCCAACCTATTGTTATGTGTTTAACATGGTCTAGGGAACTGTAATGAATAGGTGTTCTGCACCTGAGTTAATTTTTGGGTCTGTTATCTCACTGACTACCAACCCAGCCCTGGTATATATCATAACTCCTCCTCCCTTCCTATGTGACCAATCGTGTCAGTAAGAGGAGTAGTCAGGAAGAGCAATCTCATGAAACAGGATGGATGTTTTTAACCAGGACTCCATTATACAAAGGACATCAGGCTTGTAGTGCAGAGTCCAGAGTTCTAGTTCAGCCATTTTACCCCTAATGCTATGTATATTCATATGGGTTATTTTGAACCCTTTTGTGTTGGACCAGGTAGGACAAAAAGTTAGGGGGTTCGGCTTGGACCTTTTATTGTTTTTAATCTTTTGCCTACTGCTGGGTCCTGGGTTTAGTTCAATGTAGCCTGATAGTAATAGGAGGCATAATTCAGGAATGAGAAGAAGGTGGGTGGAGAAAAGATGTATGTATGCTCTTGCAGTGGTGCATAAGTAGGATTGTTTTATTACGTTGTGCTAGAGCCAATAGTCCAAGGTGGGGCAGGGACTCATTCGAGCATTGCTGCAGGTAGTTTGGGGGTAGAGGTAGCACGGAACCTATGACATGGGGTAAAGAATGTTCAGAGGCAGTGTCAGCCACATCTATCTGGAGATGGGCCAGGAGGGACCAACAGATGAGAAGTCATCTGGCGTGGTATAGAAGCAACATTGCTGGAGGGCAATAGTCACAAAGGGCAATAGGTGTGTAAGCTGCTGGCCAGGAGGTGTCAAAAACCTGTGAACAAACAGCAGAACAAGAGATAGCATCCTTGATATTTCTAGAATGACGCCTTAAGTACGTTAATCAAGTATATTGTATCCAGTTCAGACTATTGATAGGGCAAGACCAGCAAGAAGTAGTTGGGGGTAATCAAACTGAGATCTACTCAAATAGTTGTGCTTTAGAGTAAAATGAGTATAAACAGATTTTGGTAGGATTTCTAGGTAAGGAGGGGCAGGGCTATCCCTAGTCTTGGGTGTTGCTACTGTAGGAAGAGGCTTAGAGAGGGACCATAACAGCCACTTGAGGCTTTGAAGGGACATCTGGGAAGAGGATCTGTGTAATAGAGTGAGGAGGCGGGGTGGACAGGTGGGAGAAAATGCAACCCGAAGAGCCAGTGCAGGTGGGAGAAAATTCACCCTGAGGAGCCTGTGCTGAGAATTGCTACTTCCTGTAGGCTGACAAAAAGTGAATTAGAAGCTCAGAAAGCACCAACTCGAAAGCCAGATCTGTGCTTTAAATTGTGCTAGGAAAGCACAAATTATTGAATACAACTACAATTCTGGCACAAAGCTTCTAAAATGTGAAGAGTACTTAGTTTTAAATTTTAAAATTAATCAAAAATTAGCGGCACTATATCATTACATAGATTTATGAAAAAGTAGCCCCAGGCTCTGATAGAACGAGTCACGATTAGCAGAACACATGTGTTGGTTTCTTCCAAAAAGATCAAATGTTTCTGTTTTTTAAGTTTGTTTCTGTTGCTAAGAAATAACAAGATGGCGGCAGCATAAAAAAAGATTCCCCAATTGCAGCACAGGATTGCCATTTGTGACACAGAACCCTGGTTTGGGGCTTACATCTAACTTTTCCCATTGAAAATAATGGGACATTTTAAAATGTAATAACTTTTGAACAGTTTAAAAGTTTTTTCACCAAATGTTCAAAAGGCACATCTGTGACCCAAGGCCATTCTATCCTGAAGATTTTAAACCAAAATACCAAGCCGTTATTGTGCAGTGGTGTGACAAAAATGTTACCAAAAAAACGACAGTATTTTTCACATTCTTTGACACTCTGGGTGGGATATTCAGACTGCGCTCGGCTGTGGCACAAGCCTGGGCGCAGCACAACTGGGCTGGGACGGGCATGGACCAGGCAATATTCAACAGTGCTGCACCATAGCTCAGCACTATTGAATATGGCACTGAGGAGGCACGCACTACACCAGGCGCAAGTGGCAGAACAGGGAAGGGGGATGTGCCAGCGCAAGTGCAGTTGGGCTAGGCGCATCAACTGCGATATACAGCACTGGGTATGCAATGTGTTGATTATGTATGCAAGGTGCAAATGAGGCCATCTGCATGTCAATATGGCCCCATTTGCATGCGGTGCACCAATCCCCAGCAACTTGCACCTGGCGTCCTACCAGGCTGCAGCCATAGGGGACTGACACCCTGCAGTCCCTTGGCGGACCCCACACCCGTACACCTGATCATGGGCACATGTTAATATTATCCCTGGTGGTCCAGTGGACCGCTCTCTGTTGCCTGATCATGGGCATAAGTAAACAATTCCCCTGGTGGTCCAGTGGACTGCTCCCTATTGCCTGATTGCGGGCAGAAGCAAACCAATGCCCTGGTGGTCCAGTGGAATGTCTCCCATCACCCGGTCATGGGCATCTGCCTAAGCAACAGCCCTGGTGGTCTAGTGGAACCCCCCCATGTGTTCATTCACAAGTCGGGCCTGTGTAGTACAGTATGGGCTGCATGCCCATTGGTCCATACGGTGGACCAATAGGCATACAGACCGTACTGTACACTGTCAGTAGGTGGGTGGCTGGGAGGCATGCGGGTGGGGTGCTGCCACCCTCTGCTGGCTGGGGGGGTGCTGGGTGGTGGGGGACCTCAGTGGGTTGGTGGGGAAGGGGTCCACTGGTCCACCATGGTGTCAGTTGCACTTTCTGCCCACGATCGGGTGATGGGGGGTTCCACTGCACCACCAGGGCTGTTACTTAGGCATATACCCATGATCGGGCGATGGGGGATGTTCCACTGGACCACCAGGAATTTTACATACCTATGCCCACGTTCAGGTGCTGGGGGGTTTCCACTGGACCACCAGGGAGTTGGTGTATGTGTGCCCGTGATTGGGCGATAGGGAGCGGTCCACTGGACCACCAGGGTTATTATATACATTTGCCCATGATCAGGCAATAGGGCAGGGGGGCACACCGCTCCCTGGGCAGGGGGCATGGGGTCAGTGCCTCGGGAGGTCAGGTGGCCACCCACGGCAGGCAGCTGCTGTGTTGCGCCCTGCAATATGGTGGCCCACCTGTGGGTGTCCCCAACATGTTCCCTGTTTATGAATTCAATATACTTTATTCAAGTTTTATGAAAGGTGCAGAAATGGATTACAGAAAATCAGTCTGGGTTACAGAGACATAAACTATATACGAGTTATGAGACTGTACTTTAAACATTACATATGAAATTATAATCCAAATTAAAAGTAAAAAATTCCTATATAAAAAAATCTTAACTTATTCCCTCCCTGTTTGGTACCAAATGAATGAATCCGATGTCGTTGACCCATTAAATACTGAAAATAAGTATGTGACATGAGAACCTAGGCTTTCCATGTTATTAACAAAGCATCAAGAGCACCCCATTTATCCAGATAAGGCTGCAGCTTATTATTTATTTGTTTTATTTATTTGAACAAGTCGGATTTATAACCTTTGAGTCAGGGACTCATTTACAAAGGCACCTCGTCGCAGGGAGGGCAAGACAATAGAACATTGTGCAGATACAACATTGGACAACATTACAGGTGCAGACATTGAACACAGAATACACTTACATGTTGGTATAAAATACAGATTTACAATTAAAGAAGTACAATTTCTCTCCAATTGCAGTGGAATACATCCTTGTATAAACCTAAGGGGGTAGGTAAAAAGGGGTAGGGGGGAAGATGGATCAGCAGTCCAGGGGACCTTGTGGAGATTAGGGGGGCCATGCAGGGAAAGGTCCTGCAGTAGGACTGGGGGGGCAGTGTTAGTTGCACCTAAGCAGCGGACATTAAAGAGATGGTTCCGGAGAGCGGTTTTGAAGGGACCAAGTTTGCCCATGCAAACTTATGCATTATTATGCATCATGGCTATATATTTTTTCTAGCCGAAGAGCCAAGACCATTTCTTTATGCCATTCTAACACAGTAAGTAAGAAGTCATCCACCCAATGTCTCATTATTATGAGTTTAGCTACACTGGTTATTAAAGCCATATAGGCTTTTCTCTGGTTAATTAGTAAGTGGGAAAGCATTTGAGCAAACATATTTCTGGCAAAAATAATGGTTCTAGTCCTAGTAGAGGATCTAATGATTGTTTAATGGATTGCCAGAATACTTGGGCTTTTGGGCAGGTCTATATTATATGATATAGATCCCCATATGCACCGAGACATCGGTGACACTGTGGAGAGTTAAGTTTTCCAATTTTGTGGAGTTTTGTCAGAGTAAAGTATAGGTTATGTGTGATATTATATTGGACTAGGCGTAGTCAATCTTGTTTAACATATCTATGTAAACTAATCCACATTTGTTGCCAGAGTTCAGTTTCCTCTTTGAGGGAAAGTCTATGCACCCAATAATAACAGATAC
The DNA here is from genome assembly GCA_016271365.2 of Neoceratodus forsteri. Taxonomy (NCBI): domain Eukaryota; kingdom Metazoa; phylum Chordata; order Ceratodontiformes; family Ceratodontidae; genus Neoceratodus; species Neoceratodus forsteri. The sequence continues at coordinate 103,977,614 of CM057451.1, forward strand.
CTTTGGGTAACTGGGTATCTAAGGATTGTAATTCTTTATAAACTTTGGAGACCGAATGTGGTTGGTTGGCTATATGTAGGAGGAAGGATAATTCAACCCTGGGGGGGGCTAGGTAATGATATATTATTTAGAAAAGAGACCACTGTATGTCTTACCTGCCAGTATTTAAAAGAGTTTCCAGTGGCATGGTGAAAGTTTGATTGAAATTGGAGATAGGGGAGGATTTTGCCATTGGGATCAATATCTGCAAGCTGGAATCCTATCATTGGAGTCCAATATGCTGAGGAGATGGGCCTATTCTAGATTTGAAAATGGGGATTATTTAGTAGAGGCTGTTCCAAGGAAGTATGCCAATCTAGATTCAAGTGTCACTGCACTTGATGCAGTGCTCTTAGTGACCATCCTATTTGGGTTTTCCAGAGTTCTCGAGGGATATGTTTTGGAGAGGAGTAAATCAAGGCTGAGAGCATGCAGGAGTTGTTGAGGGCTATTGTCTTCTCAATGTCTAACCAAAGGGGGAATACGATCCTGTATGTCTCTCTCCCGGTGTATGGACCCAGTGTGATAATTCGCTGATGTGGCTTGCTCCATAATAGATAAAAAAGGATGGGAGGGAGAGGCCTCCTTGTGATTTTGGTGCAGTAAGCTTATGGTAAGCTCTTCTAACAGTTTTCCCTTTCCATATATATTGGTTGACGAGCTTTTGCAGGGAGAGGAACCATGATTTGGGGAAGAAAAAGCCCAACATACTCAAGGGGTAGAAAATTCGGGGTAACCATTCATTTTGACAGTGTTAATCCTTCCCCATAAAGAGACTGGCAGTGCACTCCACCTTTCCAGATCTGTCTTTATTATATTAAGTAAGTTGGTGAAGTTTTCTCTCACCATTGTGGGAATTTCTCTAGAAACTTTGATGCCCAGATAAGTCAGAGATTTTGGTTCCCAATGCAAACCATAATCTTGCATATCAGAAGGCATCAATTTACCATTCACTGGAAAAACACTAGTTTTGGAGAGATTAAGTTTATAGTAGGAGACTTTTGCAAAGGAGTTGATTTCCCTTAAGAGGACTGGTATGCCAGTCTCAGGATTTTCCAAGTGTAGTAATAAATTGTCAGCATAAACTGATAGGAGATTGTGTTATGTCCCCACAGTGATTCCATGGAGATTTGGAGATGTAATTAATCTCTGAATAAGGGGTTCTAAGTATAAATTAAAAAGGAGGGGAGAGAGGGGACAATCCTGTCTGGTGCATCTCTGTAGTGGGAATGAACTGGAAAGAATGCCATTGCACCAAACACGGGCTGTTGGGGATGTATAAAGTAATTTAATTCACTTAATAAATAAATGTGGTAAACCAAAACAGGATAGAACTGTAAAGAGGAAGTCCCAAGAAACACGATCGAAGGCTTTTTCTGCATCTAGTGCAAGAAGAGCCACTGGTGAATCTTAATTATTGGTTAAGGAGAGATGGTGGAGCAATCGTCTCATATGGTCACTAGAGGATCAACCTGACATGAAACCTAGTTGTTCTTTACTTATAAGTGTATTCATAAGAGGCCCTAAATGGTTATTAAGTATTTTGGCCAATATTTTAATATCCACATTGAGCAGTGATATAGGACGGTAATTTTCTGGATGATGGGGGTTTTGACCAGGTTTGGGAATAAGTGTAATGAGGGCTTCAGAATAGGAGTGGTCAGAGAACCCATTCTCAAACTATGAATTAAAGACGTTCACCAGGAGTGGGGAAAGTTCTGTGTTATATAATTTGTATAAATTAGTCGAGAGGTCATCTGGTCCAGTGGACTTGTCAGAAGAGAGTTGTTGGAGTGCTAGATTAACTTCCCTTTCCTTCTCACAGTTTCCTAGTAAGGAGGTTTCCTTTGAAGATAATTTAGGAAGAGTTAGGAGATCAAAATAATTCTTAATATCCTGTTCCGATGGGACTTCCTCTTCTGAGACGGTATATACATTTTGGAAATACTGTCTAAATCCCGAAGCAATTTCTCTTGGGTCTGTTGTTATGGGGCCATTTTTAGTTAGATATAGACCTGATATGGACCGTGCCATTTCTACCTGCTTTAGTCGAATGGCAAGAAGTTTACCAGCCCTTTCTCCAGTTTCCAAATATTTGAGCTTGGTTCTGTTTAGGGAAAGTTCTGCTTTTTGAGCCATCAAATCCGAAAATTGGGCATGCAAGTTATTTAATGTAATTCAATCCTTTTCCAATGAATGACAACTAATGTATTTTTCAAGTGACTTAAATGAGTGGAGTAGGTCAACAATTTGTGCTTTGAATTGTTTTGCTCTGTTGGATGCTAGGCGGATGCATTCGCCTCTTAAAGCACATTTCAGAGCAGACCAGACAATATTAATTCGAGAAACAGATCCCAAGTTAATCTCCAAAAAGGAGGAGATGAAATTTTTGAGATGGGTTTTAATGGAAGGGATTTGGAGTAATTGATTATTTAGGTGCCAAAGGGAGTCTCTCCTAATTCCTGGGCCTAGAATGTAAGTAAGAGAAACAGGGGAGTGATCCGAAATAGCATGAGGATGTATATTTACATCCAGTATGCCAGGTAAAATATGGGAGCTAACTAACAGGTAATCTATTCGTGAGCAGGTATGATGAAGGGAGGAAAAGAAGGTATACTGCTTTTCTGAAGGATTCAAGACTCTCCAAATATCTATTAGTCCCGCTCCAGATAGAAGATCTTTTAAAGCTCTTTGTGCTGGCAATAAGCCAGACCTTTTAGGGTCTGATCTATCCAATTGGAGTTGTGGGGTAATATTCCAGTCTCCACCCAGCAAAGCAGTGCCTGGTGAATTACTAATTATCAGGTCCAGCAAAGATGTAAAAAATTTGGGAGAGTCCACTTTAGGACCATATATGGAGTCTAGCAGGATCTGATGGGAGTATAGTGGCCCACGAATGAGCAGATAGAGTCCATTAGGCTCCCATATCTCTTGTTCTAATTTAAAGGGGACTTTTTTGGTAAATAGTATAGCTATTAGTATAGCTGCTCCCCGATTAGTAGACCCATCCGCCCCAAAAGCTTGTCCCACCCAACTTTTACACAGTAATAGAGTATTTTCCCTCTTGAGGTGTGTTTCCTGTAAACATGCAATACCGGTGTTTAAATGCAGTAGGTGTTTTAGGATGACTTGCCTTTTACATCTGTCTCTGGCTCCTTTAACATTCCAACTCACTATAGTACATAGACCACTCATTTGTTATTAATAAATCAGTAAAATGAATAATAGAAGGAGAAAAATGGATCTCAATATCTGGATATTTAAACACATGGAACCTATTTTAGTCCAGTAAGATAGTAACATAGTTTCCTTGTCCCCTCCAACCCTCCCCAAAACCCCTATCAAAGTAAGATTAATATCTACCCCCAGTTCTTTTAACTGCACTGACTGATTAATTTTGTCAAGCGATGTTGCAATGCAAACCCAAAGTATTCAGCATCCCCCCGCCCCATTCCCTCCCATTCCCCACTGTGTAACTAAAAGGTAATCCTTGCTACTGGATTCTAGTATGCCATCTAACTCATATTTAACTTTAAAGACAGGTTAGGTAAATTAACATTTGCATTTCTCTTGTATTTCTCTTGCACACTAGAGAACAAAAACCTTAGTAATAAGCTAATAGGGTAAGTTCACTGAGTTACAGGGATTTTCCTGTTTTCCTTTTTACCCCTTTTGAGCCTTGAGAAAGCAATTAACTTCAAAAATAAAAAGTAAGTAATAATAAAAGCAAATAACATCTGAACATAACAAGGCAAGGCACCGTGTCAGATCACAGGAGTTCAAGTCAAACGAGTCTTCTCTAATGACATTCAAAGTAAGTCATAGTTCCCAGGGTTCGAAATAAAAGAATAAAGGTGTTTTGAACACTTAGCTGAAGTAAACTCTGCTGTTACAAGGTGATGACACAGACCGGGTTGTCTTTGCTACAACGATCGGCTCAGTCTGTTCATTCGAATGAGTTTATAAACGAGTGGTATCACTGGGTGTTAAACTCTGATTTTTCTCGGCATTAGTATTTAGAACACTTAATATCATTCAGATGCTGTCTTGTAGACTCCCAGTTTCATTTTCATGTCTAATCCTCTCAAGTCAAAACACTGAGATCACCCAAACAAATCAGGAAATGCCTTCTTTAGTTTATGTTAAACTTGGTCTTGCGTGTCATAAGATTGTCATTGGTCTCTGATTTTAATTTGAAGAATTGCAGGGTATTTCACTTGAAATGGTTTCCCCGTGGCGATTAGCTTGGACACGAGTGGGTGTAATTCCTGCCGTTTGATGTGGACAGATTGTGATAGATCTTTTTTTTTCCATTTAAAGTTTATTAGCTTTATCACATACCAGACAGACAGTCAAGAACAGTTTCTTTATACCATGACAGAATACAGTGGACTAAGTCTGTCCCCTTCCTCCCAACCTTCCACTCCTATGTCCCCTCCCCCCGGAGTACAGCACAATTGTACTACATAATCAGTACGATTCCACAATTCCAACATTTCCATTTTGTCTATATGACAAATATACAGAGTTCTTACCAGTATTTTCTGTTAAATTGTGAACAGTGGGTGGGATATTCAAACTGCGCCATTCATAGGCGCAAGCCCTTGAGCTGTGCAAAATAGTTGCGCAGGGGTGTGTCCGGGGTGATATTCAAAGTTGCACTGTTGAGCAACTCGCTGAATATCACTCCCAACCACAACCACTGTGCATGGCGCAGTGGAACTGCGCCACCGCCAAGTTGACAAGTGGAGCAGTCAACTTGCGGTGGCGCCAAATTGCCATTGCGCCATCTGCGCAAAATCACGATATTCAAAAGGTGACATGCAAATGGGGCTATAATTCATGCAAGGCACAGGGGGCCATTTGCATGTGATTATGTCCCCATTTGCATGCCATTACATGTAGGTGCGCTGATCCCCGAGGACTTGCGTCCTGGCGCCTGCCAGGCAGCAGCGCCGGGGACAGACGCCCCTGCAGCCCGATCATGGGCATAGTGTACTCCCCCACCAGCCCGATCGCGGGCAGCAATGTGCTCCCGAATGTATCCCTGGTGGTCAGTGGACCGAAATGCCTGATCGTGGGCGGTATGTGTAATAAAACCCACCCCTCCGTACATATCCCTGGTGGTCCAATGGACCGAAATGCCCGATCGCGGCGGTATGTAATAAAACCCACCCCTCCATTACATATCCCTGGTGGTCAGTGGACGAAATGCCCAATGCAGGCGGTATGTGTAATAAAACCACCCCCTGAACATAGCCCTGGTGGCTACTGTCCCCCACCCCACCCACCCACGAGCCCCACCACCGCTCCCCGGCGGCGGTGGCGGCAGCATCCCACCGCCTGCCACCCGCCGCCCGTTGACTGACTGCCGGTAGGCTGCAGTGGGCGGCGGGCGGCAGGTGGGTGGATGCTGCCGCCTGCCGCCGCCGGGGAGCGTGGTGGGGCTTCGTGGTGGTGGGTGGGGGACAGTAGCCACCAGGTCTATGTTTGGGGGTGGGTTTTATTACACATACGCCCGCGATAGGGCATTGTGGTCCACTGGACCACCAGGGATATGTATGGGGAGCCACATTGCTGCCCGCGATCAGGCTGGTGGGGGGCACAGGGACTGGGTTAGGCCAGCCACAGGTGGCAGCTGCTGTGTTGCACCCTGCAATACAGCAGCTCACCTGTGGGTGGCCTCGACTTAAGCCTTGTTTTTTGGCTCAAAGTCCTGCAGGCGCAGGTTGGGGGTTGCGCCTGCACAACTCTGCACAGCCCGGCTGAATATCGGGCTGTGCAGTTTATGCATGGTTCCTCCCCTTCCAGTTGAGCATGCATGCATTTGCATTGCGCTGTTGCTCAGCCTGTTTTCAGTGGCGCAACTGCCTCCTGCTGAATATCGCAGAATGGCGCAATTTCCGACTTGCGCATGCGCAACCCAATTGTGAATGGCGCAACCCTTTTGAATATCCCACCCAGTGTGTAAAAGGGGTCCCATATCTCTTTAAACCTTCCTAATCTATTGGATAGGCTTGCAATGGCCTTTTCCGTTCTCAGACTCGCCAGTAGCTCTGTTAACCATTCTCCATACTTGATTTCCGATTGATCCTTCCAGTGCCTTAACACTACTTTCTTGAGGGTCATGGAAATCAAGGCCATATAGAATTTCCTATTCTGGAATCCGATGTCAGAAAAGTCCCCCAGAATACATATTTCTGGTTTAAAAAGGCCTGCAAGCCCCAGGATTGGATCGATTTTACTCTGAATGGCCGCCCATAGAGGGACTATTTTGGGATAAGACCAGAAAATGTGATACAGGGTGCCTTCGCTATTAGAACATCTCACACACATAGAGGAGGAACTCAAGCCAAATGGTGCTAATTTCTTGGGAGAATAATAAAGGTTATGCAAAATGTACATCTGCATCAGTCTTAATCTATCCTGTGTTATGAACCTATGACAGTTAGACCACAGTTCCTCCCAGTTAAGGCTACAGCCTGGGAAATGGGTGGACCAATAGTGGGTCAGTCCAAAACTTTCTGGGTACAACCAGTTATATACAGCTCCATAAATTTTGGACACTGCATTCTGAGATCCCACCAAACGTTTCCACTCTTCTATGAGGGAAGGATTACTATTTGATTCTAGTTTATGCCCAAGGGTTTTAATCAATAAATGTCTCAATTGGATAATTCTGAAAAACAATTTAGTTGGGACCTTGAACTTTTGCTTTATATCTTGGGCTGGAAGCCAGGTATTTCCCTCTCCCTTTAAAGTATACAGTGGGATACCTTTCAACTGGGGTAACCAGGTTGCTGGGATGCATTTGCCGTCAATCTTGAAATTGGGGTTATTGAACAGATGCAGACTCAAGTCCCCTGTATTGTTGTATTTGAGGGAACGGCAAAATTGAGTGTGAATCCTGATAGATAATGCTATGGGGGTATTCTTAAATGTATTAGGAAGAAGGCTCTCCTTGATATGTAGTAGTGATTCCGGATCTACACCGTTATTTCTGATCTTCACTAGCTCTATGATGAGCCATCTTGGGGTGTACTCAGTTGTTACTGGCTCTAACCATCTCAGGTATTTATTAATATGGCTTGCCCAGAAGTAAAGCCCTATATTAGGCAAGCATAGGCCACCCCTTCGCTTTGGAGCCCCCAATTTGTAAAACGCTATCCTAGGGGCTTTATTGGCCCAGATAAACTTTATAAAAAGACTATTGACCCTTTTGAACCATGATATTGGTAACCAGATGTTAAGCAAAGCCAGGGGGTAATACAGCCTTGGAAATACATTCATCTTTAACAGATTGATTCTCCCCCAAATGGAAATTGGTAGTGAGGCCCACCTCTTCAGGTCTTGGGTTATCACTTGACATAACGAGTCCAGATTTAGTTTGATGATATTACCCGATTGCCTTGTTAGTTTAATACCTAGATATCTCAGAGAGTCCTGCTTCCAGGCAACTCCAAGTTGTAGTATATCTGTTTTATTCAATTTGTGATTGAGAGGGAAGACAACTGTTTTACTGACATTTAATTTGTAATTTGACACTTTACTGAAAGACTTTATGATATTTAACATTGGGGGAAGAGAAGCGACTGAACTGGCCAAGTGAAGGAGCAGGTTGTCCGCATAGGCTGCTACCTTAACCTCACAAGGGTGTATCGTAACCCCTTGCACTTCTGGGCTGGCCTCCAGCTTAAGGATCAATGGCTCTAAGTAAATGTTAAACAATAAAGGGGACAAGGGGCACCCTTGTCTAGTACCAGAGCAAAGCGTAAACAGGTCCGAGATTACTCCGTTTCCTGCTATTCTTGCCCTGGGGGAGCTATAAAGGGATCCAATCCATGTCAGGAAGGTGTCAGGAAATTTAAATGCCTTTAAAGTACTAAATAGGTACTGCCAGTTAACCCTGTCAAATGCCTTCTCGGCGTCCAGGGAGACCAGAACGGCAGGGTAGGGAGCATCCCTGGTCGCCGAGAAGACATGAGACAGGGTACGAAGGTGATCCAACGAAGATCTACCCCTCATAAAACCCACTTGTTCTGAACCAATAATACTAGGGAGAATTACGCTGAGACGGCACGCTAATAATTTGGACAGAATTTTAACATCCTGATTTAGAAGGGAGATTGGTTGATAATTGGTAACCAACTCAGGCTCTTTTCCAGGCCTAGTAATAAGTACTACTAGCGCTTCAAATAGTGAGACGTCAACAGGGGCTCCTGACAGTATGTATTGGAACAAAGAGAGCATCATAGGGGTGATGGAGGTCCTAAATCTTTGATAAAAATAAGCAGAGAATCCATCAACTCCTGGAGATTTGTTTAAAGGCAGAATGCTTATGACTTTAGATATTTCCTGACATGTAATGGGTAATATTAGCTCCCTTTGTTGATCTTCAGTAAGGTTAGGCAGGTTGGCCTCTTGTAAATAATTATCTAGTTGGGGCTGGGTTGGAGGGTTTGCCATTGGGCCATAGAGTTCTTTGTAGTAGTTAAGAAATTCCGATATAATTTCTTCTGGGGAGGTTTTCACCAGCCCATCTGACCGGGATTGAATCAATGCTATGTGTCTCAAGGATTCATATTGTTTAATCCTTTGAGCTAATAGCCTTCTGGCCTTCTCACCTTGGTCGGTAAATGATGCCTGAGTTTTAATAATAGCATATTCTGCTTTTTCCCAGAGCAGCTCAAGATAGGCTGCCCTTAATTTAATGAGTTCTTGCACTATGGTTTCAGAAGTGCTTGGGGATAAATCTTTTTCAATTAAACTTATCTGGGATAATAGGAGGGACATTTGTCTTTCCCTTTCTTTCTTCCTGTTAGAGGCTAAACTTATAAACACTCCCCTTAGGTAGGGTTTAAAAGCACACCACTCTATATCCGGCCTCTGGGTGGTACCTTGATTGTGTGCTATCAATATGATCCTGAACCATACAGGCTAGCTTAGGGTCCTTTAATAATTGGTCGTTAAGTTTCCATCTACCTCCACCTCTACTTGGGGGTTCAATAGATAGGTGACAGCAGACAAGGGAATGATCCGACGGAGGGTCAGGTTGTATCAAGACATCTATAACTTGGGGTATATAGACTCAGGAAATAAGCACGTAATCTATTCTGGCTGATGTTTTGTGGACCGGGGAAGTAAAGGTATAATCCCTGTCAGTAGGGTGGAATACCCTCCAGCTGTCACAGAGTCCAAATTGATCCATAAAGTCTCTGAGGGAACGTTGGGCTGGGGATAATCCCTTCCTGGTGCGACCATTCTTATCCATTATTGGGTCATACACCATGTTAAGGTCGCCCCCCAATATCATCGGGATCGAAAGAAAAGGGAGTAGTGTTTTCATAATCTGCACAAAGAAATTAGGGGAGTCTTGGTTTGGCCGGTAAATGCTCCCTAAAAGTACTTCCTTCCCATTCAAGAGGCCTACCACAAACACGAATCTACCTTTCGGGTCCTTGACTATTTTTGACGGGGTTAAAGGGAGCTTCCTATGAACCAAAATCATTGTACCTCCTCTGGTCGTGGAGCTTTCGGCCGCAAAGACCTGGCCTACCTATTGCCTTCGCATTTTGGTGGCCTCAATAGCTAGTAAATGTGTCTCCTGTAGGAAAATTATCTCTGCCCTGATCAGGTTGAGGTGCTTCAGGATCAAATATTGCTTAACTTTGTGTCAAACTCCTTTTACATTCCATGACACTGCATTCACTATTTTAGCCATTAATCTTTTTCTGACTGGGGTGTATCTGTAGTGAAACCATATTGGTATTGTACCTGGAACTATATGTGTTTCGCTGTACTTCTCCTCCCTTTTCTGTCTCATCCCTTCTATCCCACTCGTTCCATAATTCCCTCTTACTTAACCCTCCTGGAGTGAAACCCCTTGCTAATAATAACTGTTTATTATTTATCCCCCCCCCACTCTGCTCTCGCCACTGACTGCAAAATCACTTCTTACTACTCTCCTGTCTATTCCTTCCCGCCGCTAGATGTCTATTTCTCTGGGAATCAATTTGATAGGTCCCTCTATAGATCGGGTAAATACTTCCTTAACTGTCTGATCGTTCTCTCTAAATCTGGAGTGAAATGGTATTTCTATAATGAAAATTGAACGAACGAAAAGCAAGTGCTTGTTTAAATCATGCGATAGTACCTTCCATCAAACCTCTATCAGTACGTCATTTTCCGTGCTTAGTCCAGGTCTGATTCGATTCCCCCCCAGAACAAGTAAAGTTGCACCCCACCATTCTGGTCAGACGACCCCCAACTGAACATAACAAGGTCCCCAAATATTTCCAACCATATCAGGGGAGTCTTTCACTTTCTGCTTTGCAGAATGTATCTACTCGTATAACCTAATCTAAGCTAATTCGTTATAGCTCACTTTGAATTACCGTCTTCATTACTGCTAAGCCAGAACAGTGAGATGGTTCACAATCTCCAGAATATAACACTGGCCCCAGCACTATTTGAATTGAGCAGCTCTACGGGTCTTATAATCGTAAGTGCAAAACAACTTTATGATTAACTTATATCTATATCTATGTACTAACACTGCCACCTGGATTAACAAACTTGTTAACTCTCCAAGCCCAATGGGGCTGCATAACTGAAATTATCCAAGTCTTAATCAAAGTAAATATTGCCAGTTTTTCATCCTGGAGTAGAGCCTCATTCCCTGGCATCAGGAGTATTTTACCGACTGCTTTATGCACCCGCTTCCTTCTAGATGCCTGGCAAAACAAACATCAGAGAACCCTCCCCCAATAACGGGATTCGGCCCCACAAGAGTCTATGCTGCAAGTTCTTAATTGTCACTCAGTTCTCTCCTGCTTGCAGTACTTTAAGATACAGAACTACTAGATCCCTTACTAGGATTTTAAAACCAGAACGAGTACTTTCCATCAGGTTATAAGCTGAACCACCCTGGCATAACTTTCACTGTTGATTGCACTAATGTAAGGAGATCACTTCTCGGTAATCCACCCACTCTCCTCAGCGATTTTTAAACAGTTCCGGTTTGGACTTTTGTAATTCAATTCTGGCTACTTCCACTTCTTCAAAGGTAGCCCATGATCCCTCTAGCAGTACCTGAAGTTTGGCCGGATACCCCATTCTGAACTTTATTCCGGCTGCAATTAGCTTCGATACTATGGGGTGGAATTGAGTGCGACGGAGCCGGACAGTGCAGGGAGATCCTACGTTATTCTCAGTTTTGCTCCTTTCCAACTAATTTCTTGCATTTCCTTAATTTTCCCTAGTAGGTATTGTCTTTCTTGGTAGTTCAAGAATCAACAGATAATCAGACGGGGGGAGGCCCCTGGTGGAGGCATTGGCCTTAGAACTCTGTAAGCTCGTTCAATCATATAGACTTTCCCAAAAGGCGATGGACCGGCAAGTTTTCCTACCAGCTTCTCCACAAAATTGACGGTGTTATTTCCTTCTTCTTTTTCTGGTATTCCCAGAATGACCATGTTATTTCTGTGGCTTCTACCCTCTAGGTCTTCTAATTTAGCTTCTAGCTTCTTAATTCTGTGCCGCATATCCGTTGCTTCCTCATTAGCGCGGTCTGTTTTTTTTTCCAGAGAGGTTTACGGGCGCTATTATCTGCAATTTTAGTGAATAGGTCATCCAGCGCCTGCTATATTTTTAATATCAGTTGCCAGAGATTTGACTCATCCCTGAACGGAGGAATTCGCGAGGAACCTCTAACGCCAGGGGAGCCCTTCTGGTCTTTGTCCCCATGGCGCTTTATATCAGCAAATTTTCCCCCATGACTTTGTTGGGCCTTAGGCCTCTTGCTTTGCTTCTCCTGTGAGACCGGCGGGGTATGTTTCGGAAGGGCTAAATGCATCTCTGCTTCCATTCCTGTAGATCGGATTCTTCTCTCAGTCTTAATCCGTGCCGTGGCTATCAGGTAAATCAATTTTAACTATTTTAACGTTCAGATTTGAGCTTTTAAAACATCAAGTGGCGGGAGCTATACTGGAGAGCTGCTACCCAGCATCTTGCGTCACGTGACCTCCTAGATTGTGATAGATCTTGCGTAATACAAATTTTTTTGCCTTCCCACTGTACCTCCTGAAGTGTTTTTATTTTGGCCAAAATATGCTGCTTATCCAAAAAGTTGAGCAGCTTGAAGATAAGAGGCCGAGGTGGGGAACCAGGTAGTGGCAGTGTACGAAGTGCCCGGTGAGCACTTTCAATCACATAGTTGGGCCCGTTCGGTGAGGGGCCTGCAACTTTCTCACAGAGTTTCTGTAGGAAAAGGATCGGGGAAATACCTTCTTCTAGCTCCGGGATTCCAATACCTAAAAGGTTGTTTCTTTGGCTTCTGCCCTCCAAGTCTTCTAGTTTTTCTTCTAGTTTTTTGACTCTCCTGGTAGCAATAGTATAATCGAGTGCCATTTTATCTTGTTTTTTTTCTACAGAGGACAATCGAGCTTCAGAGTCCCCAACCCTTACTGTGAGGGAGTCAGTTGTAGTTTTAATGTGGTGCAGTTCATCATTAATGTTGGAAATTGTATCCTGTATTGGCTGCATTATCTCTAAGAATCTTTCTTCTGTGAGCGGTTTAAGTCCAACTGTCGCCTTTGTTGATTGCTGCTTAGGCCACTTGGGAGCTTTGTGTTTCTCAGGAGATGGCGGTGGAGAATGCCGTGGCAGCGCCTTGTGCATTTAAGCTTCCATTTCTTACGAAGCTGCAGGCACCAGTAGTACCAGTCTTTGTATGCTTTTCCAGCAGTTGAGGTGGTAATTCTTCCTCCAATTAAGTGGTTTAGCAGCAGTTTTGTGAGGGAGTAGAATGGAGCGGTAGGAGCTTGCTGTCTACAGTTATGCTGCCATCATGTGACCATGTTCCCTGTTTATATAGGCACAACTTTGTGCCCCCCTGAGCAGCGCAAGGTGGAGTTGTGCCTGAATATGCGCCACACATCCCGGGCTGAATATTGGGATGCGCCGCATATGCATGGGCATGCCCCACGCACTTGCGCCGCATACATTACTGATGTGCCCGGCACATTGGAAGTTGCGCTGCCCGCGATGCCCTTTGAATATCACGCAAGCAACGGTGCGGCTGCGCTATGCGCAACCCTTTTGAATATCCCACCCTCTGTATCTCTGCACCCACATATCTGACCGGAACAAAACTTAACACATCAAGAGATATCTTGTCCATGGTGCTGCATGCAAAACTTTCATGCAATTCGGTTGAATGGTTGCAAAGTTATTAAAGTGCAAAATATTGAGTTTAACATAGAAGTGAAGGTTTAACTCTAGCTATAGGGGTACAGTCGTGCCCCTATAAGATAGATAGATACTGTAGATAGATAGATAGATAAAACCAAGCAGGATAGCATAAATGTAGGTCCACTTAGTATAAATTATTTACAATAACCAGGTAAAAAAAGATTTCATTATGCACTTAATGAGTAATTCACCTCAGTCTTCCGTGAAGCTGAAGAAATTGAAATAAGGGAGTCTGATTCACAAAATGACCAAGAAAGTTTAGAAGTAAAAGAAAAAGACACAGAAGGAGCACTAAGAGAATGATGTAAGGAATAAGGCATGACAGAGGGGGAATATGTTTTGTTAATGTACTGAGTTGTGCATTGGAGTCCCAAGCCTGAAGGGCGAGGGACTTCAACCAACAAGAGGTTCGTTGACATAGTATAATTCCTCTGATGGAATTTCCTTATTCCACTTATAAAATCTTAATTTTTTAGCAGTGTAGTAGTGTTGCAATTTCATGCTGTATCTTTAAATGGTTGCCTTTGGGGCATTAGCATAATTAAATATGTGGCAGGGCCTGGGTTGCAACTGGTAAGCTGCACTAGTTGGGTGCAGCTGAACTGCAAGGGAACAAGTTATTTTATTGCTTTAAATTGGTATTCCTGGGCCAGATATTCAAAGCATAGCACGGCTCGCAAACCAATAGCGTGGGAATAGTGTGGAGCTGCCATATTCAAAGGACCAGTTAGCGCGCTCTAACAGCATTAGCGCAGGGCAAACCACTAATGTATGCAAGGGGCAAAAGGAAGGGGGGGCCAAGGGAGATGCTCAAGGGGATATTCAAAGGCCCAGCGCCACGCTAGGATACATAGCGTGACACGTAGCATGGCGCTAGTTACCACCTATAAAAGGCTGGTCTTAACCCAGGGCAAAACACAGAGGAGGAGGGACCACCGCAGGAAGTGGGAATGTGTGCAGTGCCAGTAGCAGTGATGCTGCCATTGATGGCAGCTGTAGTGGAGGAGGAGGAGGAGGAGAGGGAGCAGGCATAACATGGGCCACAACGCAGGCCAAGGAGACAGTATGATGCAAACAGGTGGTACCGGCCCAGGGTCTCCTTCGAGACCCTGCCTGATGATCACATCATTAGCTGGTACAGGATGAAAAGGGGAATGTTGAGGCAGCTCTGTGAACTCCTGCATGAGCAGCTGCACTCAAACACCAGATGCAGCCATGCCATGACAGTGGAGGAGAAGGTGACAGCAGCGATGTGCTTCCTTGCCACAGGGACATTCCAACGACCAACGGGGGACACCATTGGGATAACGCAGTCTGCCACCTCATGCCTCCTGACCCAGTTCCTAGAGGCTTTCCTGCCACATGCTGGGGAGTTCATAGTATTCCTCAGCATGGCAGCAGAGCGCAGAGAAACAATGCAGCAGTTCCATCGAGTTGCGCACCTACCATCCGTACTGGGTGCCATTGACTGCACCCATGTCCCCATCTTTGCACCACCTGATGATGGCAGTGACGTGTATGTTAACAGGAGGGGGCACCACTCCATCAACTGCCAGATGGTGTGCGATGCACTGGGCGCATCAGCAATGTCTATGCATAGTACCCTGGCAGTGCCCATGACGCCTTCATCTGGCATCAGTCCCAGCTGTGCCAGGCTTTTGAGGAGGGCAGGATACCCAATGGGCAACTAGTCAGTGAGTAGTAGCACACAAGGCATAGACACAACAGCATGGTTGGGGGCAGGCATTGCAGGCCAGGGAAGGGGTGTGGGAGGGCTACACAGAGGTGCAGGACAGCATCTAACAGACTGCAGTATGGCACTAACAGGTATACATCTCTTGACATGGGACAGTGCCTATCCCCTGCAACCCTGGCTGCTGACACCAGTACTCTGACTGGCCACAGTGGCCGAGGTGATGTACAACGAGGCACATGCCAGCACAAGGAACATCATAGAGAGGGTGTTTGGCATACTGAAGATACGATTCAGATGCCTAGACACATCAGGCGGTGCCCTACAGTATACACCTCAGAAGGTATGCCATATCTTCCTAGCTTGTTGTATGCTGCACAACATGGCAATGAATCATGGGATACAGGCACCTGAACCTGAGAGACAGTCTGACAGTGAGCCAGAGCCAGCGGTCAGGGGGATAGTAGAGCAACTCGAGAGGAGGGACCCTCTCATGGCACGCAGGGCCATACAGCACAGGGACAACATCATCAGGACACTGCTACAGACAAGAGGGTAAGCACAGACTGCACAACAACTTGAAAGAGTACAATTAATAATCTATTTAATGTGCACAAAGAAACAGAACAGTGACACCAACAATCACACCAGTAAACCAACACAGTGGATCAGACAACATGTGTGCATGTGGTGTGAGATCAGGAGTGTGCAGGACACACATGTGGGGGACATACAGAAACGGTGTAGTGTCGGTGGGGAAGTGTGATGTGTGCTGTGAGGGTAAGGGGGTGCAACTGTGGCAGTGGAAGTGTGTGTGTGCATGTCTGCATGTGCGTGTGGGTGTGCCAATGTTGCAAAGGGGGGTGATGACTGCGTAGTGCCGCAGAGTGATTGTGGGCATCACCGACGCCTACCTTCACGCATGTGTTGTGCACCTGTACTGTGGGACATAGACCCTGGGTTGCTCTGGGCAGAGGACAACGCCGAAGAGAAAGGTGAGGCAGGCAGAGTTGGCCTCCTGTGCCTCCTGGGGATGGTGGAGCCCGACAGGGTGGGTGGACGGCCACGGCGGAGCTGGGTTTCAGATGGAGTGTGTGATGCAGTGGAGCTGGAACCACTGGCAGCCCTGCAGCCACAGTTTGCCAGCCTGTGTGCCCCTGTGCCATCTGCACCACGACCAAGCATCCCATGCTGGCGACCCCCATGCACACCATGCAAAACATTCCCTATGTCAACCACAGCAGCTGTCAGACCAGAAAAGCCACGGTCAATGGCACCCACAAGGTGGCCCAACCTGTCCTCCGCCCACTGTTCAGCATGGGCAAAGCCCACTGAGATGGCCTCTCTGATCTGTGCCAGCTCATGTCGCAGCTCCCTCCGTATGCCATGCAGGTCCATATGGGCCTCCTGCTGGGAGGTGACAGCAGCCTGCAGGAGTGGGCAGACACCATGGCCATCCTGCCCCTGGGGCACAGAACCCTCAGCTGCAGCTGGCAGAGGTGCCTGCAGCACAGGAGCAACTGGATGCTGTTGCACACCAGGCACGTCTTTCTGCTGGCGACTACTGGTGGTGGTCTGTGGCACGGTATGGACATGGACCCCAGTATGTGTTGGACACTGCACATCCTGTGGTTCTGCGATGTTCCCCACACTGCCCACCACCATGTGCCCAGGTACACCCACACTGGTGATGCTGAATACACCAGTGGTACCCATCCCACGGCCTGCAAGCAGCCCCACCCCTGCATCCCCTTGCGCAGGAACGGCCAGGTGTTGTGAAAACTCCAACACATCAGTGTCATCGCCACTGGTAAAGGTGACCAGTAGGACCTCCCCTACACCAACATCCTTCGTCTGTGCAGCATCCAGGTAGCCAGTGTATCCCAAGTCCCCTACTGAGGTGTGACCCCCCTCCCCAGGCAGTTGCAGCCCCTGTCTATGTGATTGCCACACATGCATAGTGTCTGTGCAGCCATGAGTTTCACAGAGCCCGGATGTTGATGGGCGTTCTCCATCATCCTCCTCCTCCACTACTTCTGGAACCTGGCCGTACATCCTTGGCACCTCCTGTTGTTCTGCAGGCCTGGCAGACACCGCTGTGGAGACAGTAGGGACAGGGTCAGTCATCCGTACATGGACACTGTGCCCAAACACCACCACCACTACCACCACTACACCATGCAGACCCCAGGACACGTTACCCCTTCACACAAGCCCGTGACCACATGCACCCACCCAACCCACAGTGACCATGGCCATGCCAGGCAGCTGTTCGGCAGCACACAGTGCACCCTGTGCAGGACACCAACAGCATGACCATGCACCCATGCCATCACAACATACAGGGTATACACATGCGAATACAGACATGTCCTTGGCAGTGCGGAGAGGCATCTCACATCCACCACCTGGCACACCTGCGACTGCCACCATCCTCAGAGTCGATGCCACCATGGCCATGTGTGGCTCCTCCACCCACTGCTGATGTTCAGGTGGTCCACCACCAGTCCTCATTCTGTCCCTCAGTCGCTGTGCCTCCTCCTCCTTAGCACATCGCAGAAGGTCGTTCCATCACTTGCGCACAGCCTCTGTTGTTCTGCCATGTACTCCCACAGCATTTACAGCCGCAGTCACCTCCTCCCAGGCTTGGCGCACCACTGCATCAGTGGCCCTGTGTGTGCGTAGCACCTGGTCCCTCTTCTTAACAGCATGTACGAGGGTATTCAACTCCTCTTGTGAGAACTTGTGGGCACGGATGTGCTCCTGATGTGCTGCCAAACCTATGGGATAGTCAAAAGGGGACATGTGTCATCCACCTTGTCAGTACTGCATTGCATTACACATAGACATCATGATGCCACCCCCTACAGTGCCACAGGCCACATGGACATATCAGATTGCTGCATGTACGCTGCACACGGCCACATAGTCACTGTCCGTCCTGTGTCTGGACAGTGAGCCCTGTACACACATGTGCACTGCTGTCGCCTGTGGCTGCCATGTGCTCCCATGACCAGGTCCACCCCTACGCTAACCACCTTGCACTGTACTGTGCAACTCTTGAGCACTACAGTGGTTGCATGGACAAGTGCACTAGCAATGTCAGGACACCATGCAAAGTCCACATGGTGCATGAGATGGCACAGCACCGGGACACCATGTACGTCCTGCAGGGGGGCCACAGCCTACCATGCCACACATCCAGGGAGTCATGTCAGTGAGCCACTGTCGTAAGACACACCACAGTAGTGCACTAGTGCCCCTGCCTGGTGGACACAGTGTGCAGGCAGTGCCACACGGAACAGTTCCCTGCAGGGGAACATGCACAGTGCACTGGATGGTAGGATTCCCAGGCAGCCGTCTAGGGCTGTGCACCATCACACAGCACAGTGCTTGCCTGTGGTCCAACATGTGTCTCAGCATTCACCAGAGGTTACATCTGTGTGCTTCAGTCCATGCTGACCCTTTTCTGAGATCATGCCATTCAAGAGTGTCCTACGGCAGTCATACATACCTGCCTCTCGCTGCTCAACCCCTGTTGCATCTCTCCACCAGTCTGTTGTTGACGCTCACTTTCTTTATTATGCTGCATTACCACAACACAACACTGGTGGTGCACTGCTTGCCCTTTTATAGCCCACCCAGGTAATCAAGCCTGTTAGTCATGCAAATGAGCACATAACGATATGCTAATCACACAGTTTGACCCATGCATACACAAGTACCCTCATTTGCATACACCTGTTGAATATGGCCCCGATTAGCACCGTGCTAGCTCAGCAGCGCTGTACAAAAGCCAGCGCAGGGCTATTGGAGGGGCAGCGCCACACTATCCAAATAGCGCAGCCATGCATGCTCATGAGGCCCCCCATGTCCGTGCTATCACCCTGTCATAGCATGATGTAGCACCTTGCTAGCCAGCATAGCGCGGTGCTATACGCATGCATGGTACACAACCTCAGGGTCATGGTGGGGGTCGCGCATGAGCAGTGTGGTTAATTCCGGGTAGTGCCACGCTACATCATGTGTTAGTGCGGTGCTACAGAGGTTGGTGAGGTGAAGTCCTGGGAGAGACAAGTTTTACCAGTGACAGGTTGAGGGGTGTACCAGCTTTCTATTGCCATGTCTGGACGGTCAAGACAGTGTGCAGTTGTGCACAGAGACAGGCACTGGGGCGAGGTAGAGACTGCTAACCTAGTGCAGCTTGTGATGAAATGACATAGGAGGCTGTTTGGGGAAGTGAAGGAGGGGGACCTCCCACGGATGCAAGTGTGGGACACGGTGGAGAGGAAACTCACTGCCCATGTTGGCATACCCCGCAACGCTGAAAAGTGCCGTCACAGGTACACAGACCTGAGATGCAGGCAGAGGCAGCAGCTTGAGCGCTACTAGCGCATGGTGCATGATGGCACTGTGCCTGTGCCAGGTGAGTGGTGTTGCATGTAGAGTGTACCAACATGTAAGGCTTTGTGTGTGTGGGTGTGGGTGTGGGTGTGCAGAGGGGGTGGAGGTGTGGGTTTTTTTTGGTGTGGATGTGTGGGTGTGCAGAGGGGCTGGTGGTGGGGGGGTTGTGGTTTGGGTGTGAGTGTGTGGGTGTGTGTGTGTGCACAGGTATGCGCAATGATGCATGGTGCTGTTGCACACTGTGTACAGGCGGAGTGGCACATGTATGCCACATAGGAGCATGGTACATGCTGTGACCATTGCTGTGGGAGGAGGGTTGGGTCATGCTGTTCTGCAAGTCCCGGGGCATCACCAGCCTGTGGATGGCACCACCGTGTTGCAGGAAACACGCTCGTGGTGGACTGTCGACGTACACTCATGGGTCTGCAGATGTTCACATGGGAGCTGCAACGGCCACTGTCGCAGTACTGTGGCGCCATTGATCACTGCTGTGTGTGCCTGATGATTGCGCCATGGCCACTGCCACCCTCTGTGTGTGTATCCTCCCTGTTCACTCCATGTGTGTGCATTATGGTTTGGATTGCATGTGCATCTTGCTGTACTTGATGTTGTGTATGCTGTGTCATGCTCTAACACCACTTTCCCATCTGTCCACTACAGAGCGGATCGAGCAGCCCATGGCCGCAAGAGGGAGTCAGCCCAGGCAACAGGAGCAGAGACGGGGCAGCCCGAGGGTGCCATCCCTTCCACAGTGGGTGCAGGAAAGCAGCCCTGAAAGCGGTGGCTTGTTGCTTGAGTACCTGTTTCATTGCTCTGTGATCTGTTCCCTTTCACTAGGCTGTGCGTCACATCTGGGTGTCCAGCCACTGACTTGTCTGGTGGCATTTATGCAACAGGCAGTTGGACAGTGTGGTATAGCAGTGTGCTGTGTGGTACATCTGTTTTTCACACCACAGCTGAGTGCTGTCAGTCTTGCCTGGGGGGGCTGTCAGCTTGCATTGCTGTGCAGGTGACTGATGGTGTTGGTTGCTCAGGTGGCGAGAGTTCCGTGGGGACAACATGCTGATGGCTGACCTTCCCACCTCTGTGGTCCATCCATACTACCACCCACAGGGCATCCACAATTGCACAGGTGGTGGTTCCTTGCTGTGCATGCGGGAAAACATGCACCATGCCTTGTGGCCTTACCTCTCCCCCTTCTGGCCACCAGCTGTAGAGCACTGTCTGTCACACTGTGCTACATCCTGGCACTGTGCCATATGCATTGTGGAGTCCTTTCATGTGTATCTCATGGCGAGGTTACTGTGTTGCAGTTAAGTTGCAGGGTAGTATTATCACTGTGCTATTACATTATGTTCATCGTTGCCTGCCAATGTTGACCATGGCTGTGGAAGTGGTAATCGCTGTGTGGGGGGGAGGGGGGTCCTGTTATGTGGGTTGGGGACACTGCCATGTACCATGTCTCAGTTGGGTGGTATGCTTTCCATGGTATTAACTGGTGGCATGTGAAGGCCCTTCACTGACAGCGACTGTGCCCTGGCTGACTGTTATCCCCTGGCCTGGGTCAGTCATTGGCAGGCCACTGTCATGGTTCATTGATGCTCCTGCATGCCTGTCATTGTTGTTTGTTCTGCGCTCTGCATTACTGTACATTTCCATGTGTGGGTGGGCAGCATGTCCCAACATGTGGATGCCCTTGTGCATGTCGTGGCATGTCCCTTGCACTCAACTCTCTGGGTTTCCAGCAGTGTGTCTGCCGTGTCTCGCGGTGTGCTGTATCGTGGTGGGTGGTGTCACATGTTCCCTGCTGCTGTCAGGATCACTGTCATCATCTGTGTTGGGTTTTGTGTTGGTGCCTGTGTTGCCTGTGCTGCTTTGTAGGACGCTTCCATGTTGTCCTACCACTGCAGAACTCAACGCCACCAGGGATAGCCCATTGGGACATGCTGTCCATCTCTGTATGGCAAAAGTTGGCTGCTGGTTGCCTCCTGTCTGGTGTACCGTCCTCATGGTCTCACCCTTCCTCTTGTAGGTACACTGCTGCAGGCGCGAGGCCCCAAGAATTGAGGGTATGGAGGACCTGCTGCACAGAATTGTGAGGCAGCAATGGACGTTGATTGAACAGCAGGCCATTATCATAACCGAGACCTGGAGGGTGGTAAATATCCTGACGCCGCTCCTCGACCCGTGGGCAACTAGTACTGCCCTGTTATTTTGACGTCTTCCCTCACCACACCCCCTCACTGGACTTATTTATCCCTTCCTTGCCTATTGTCTTCTGTCCCTGTGTGTGTCCTCCTCCGCTTTCCACCCTTGTCCTGTGTCTTCCTGTTCCTCCATCTGTTGTTGTCCTTATGTTTTCCTTGTGTGCCTTTTTATGCCGATGGTGCTTGACCTTTTTTTCATGTAGTGGGCATTTGGGTTGTGTGTTTGGGGGGGGGCCTTGGTGGGTATGTTCTGGTTCTGTTTCCGTGTTGTGGGGAGGGTTGTACAGTGGTGGGTTGGGCATTTTGTAATCTGGGGTTTGTTCATTGTTTTGTTCTGTATTTTATTCGCTGTTGTGTTTCCGTTTGCTTTACTCTTCATTATTGTTAATTACACTGGTTTACGACATTTTACTGTGTCCTGTGTCATTCTTGGGTGCTGGGGTTCAACATGTTTTGTACTGTTGCTGGTGTTCTCCACATGGGTCTGGGTTGTTGCTGAACATTCCAGTGCATGTGTGGCGTCCTCCTGGGTGTGCACTGTGGTGTGCTCCTGATACCTCATTCCAACATGTGTTCCCTTGCATGTGTCCCAGGGTCAGGCTGTCTCTGCACTGTGTTCCATTGTGTGTTTGCACTGCCTGCCTAGGCTATATTCAGTGCTGTCTTGTGTACTATATTCAGTGCTGTCTTATTCCTGGGCTGTTTTAGCTCTGCACTCCTGGCCCTGTTTGCCCGGCTTCCTTTGCTTGCTATATTCAGCTGGTTTTGCCGCGGGCTATTCGTTTTGAATATGGCTGGCATTTTGCTCCGGGCTAAGTTTGCACGCCGGGCAGTGCTAATTGCTCACAGGGGCTAACCTTGGAATATCTGGCCCACTGACTTTTAACTTCCTTTACTTCCCAAGGAATCAAAACCTGACTTGTTCTTCCTGTTCTTTCCATGTGATCTGAGTTAGACCTGGTTGCCCGGGCTATGGATTAGATGTCACGTGGCCTCATTCAGGTTCACTGCTAGGCAACTGAGACTCAGGCAGACCATTTGAGATGTCCTTTGTTTCTAGGTTAGTGGATATTTATTAGCCTTTAGAGCAAAGTTTGTAGAAGTTTTGCTGATGGGTTAGGGATGTACAGTATGTATGCATGTTTCTGTTGTATAGAATTATAGTTTTGAAATATAGTTTGTGTTTTTATTAGGTGTTTTTCATGTTTGAGAAGCACTGAGGCTTTTGGGGGTCTGGATTTGTGAGTGGGAAGTACTGTATGTTTCTTCAAAGTTGTTGGATGGATTTCTTTTACAGTTTATGAATTTTGAGCAATGTTGCTGGGATGGTGGGGAAAGGTAATTTTTTTTATATTTGCATAATTTCATTTTGATGTTGCTGTGTTGCTGGATTTGCATTGTGACCTTTATGACCCTGACTGATTGTGCTTTTGATTAATGCACCTCCAGCATATCTTCTGAGCAGGAGTATATGCAAGTGTAATGCAGTACCATGTGACAGGATCCTGACCAATGAATAGTCAGAATTGACCAGACACCATTTTATAAATGTTATTAAGGCACTGGGGCCTGATGGAGTTGCTCACAGAATTAGTTAAGTAGGCGATAACCCACAACAGGGCATGGGGTTATGGGAAATTAATGCACATCCCATGTGCATTGTGAGGCATGAGGCCACAGATGCCTGTTCCAGGCATTTACCACCCTTTCAGTGAAGAAATATTTACTCACATCTCTGTTGAACTTCCTCTAGCTTCACTGCATGCTGCCTGGGCCTGGTGCTCTTTCTCATTTGAAGTAGACACCCCTATACTGCACCCTGTTCACTCCTGTGAGGTACCTGTAGGTCTCGATCATGTCACCTCTCTCTCTCTCTCTCTCTTTCTCTCTTCCCAGGTGTACCTTTTGAGATCCCTTAGTCTCACCTCATAGGGCTTCTCATGCAACTTCTAAACCATTTTAGTTACCCTCCTCTGGAATGCCTCCACCATATCTATGTCCTTTATGAGGTGCAGTCTCTGATACTGGACACATTACTCCAGATGGAGTCTAATCAGCAATCAATACAGCGGCAACACCACCTCCCTCCTCTTGCAGGAGATACCCCTCCCTTTGCACCCCAGTATCTCACTAGCCCTACCCCTTGCTTTGTCACACTGGCTGCTACTTTGAGGTCCTCAGAAATGATAACCCCAAGGTCTTCTTCCTGTGTAATAACTATCCATACCTCCCCAGCATCCTATACTGTTTCTGGGTTCCTATGCCCTAGGTAAATGATTTTACACTTTTGGCATTGAATTGTAACTGCCATGCTTTTGACCAGTTATCAAGTTTCCCAGGATCCCTGCACATTCTCTCCAACCCCTCCTGAGTGTCCACCCTATTGAAGATTTTGGTATCATCTGCAAAAATGCTTCCATTCCCTTCCAGTTCTTCTGCAATGTCACCATGAAGACATTGAAGAAGACCAGTCCCAGTACTGAGCCCTGTGGCACCCTGCTGGTCACTCTCCCCGTCAACAGAGAGAGTGCTATTTACCACCACCCTCTGACTCCTATCTATTTACCAGTTCCTAACCCAATTCACCACATTGGAACTCACACCTAAGTCCTGTTTGATTTCTTTATCACCCTCCTGTGCAGCAGTGTCCAAGGCTTTGCTAAAATCCAGATAGGCCATTTCCACTGCCCTGCCCTGATCTATTTCCCTGGTCACCCAGTCAAAGAAATCTATTAAGTTTGGCATGACCTTCCACCATCATGCAGCTCATTGGAATCAAGATACTCAACCAATCTTTCTTTCAGTAGAGTTCCCATTAATTTCCCCACCTTTGAAGTAAGACTTGACCAGCCTATAGTTGCTAGACTTGAGTTGAGGAGCTTAAGAAGGGGAATGATATTGATATATCAGGCCCTTAATGGAAGTATGGCTATGATAAGTTGTTTGAATTTAAATGTGAATGAACTAGTACAAAATACAAGTAGCTACAGTATCAATTGCAATTGATGAGGGAAATAGTAAAGGTGAATATTAGACATAACTTCTTCACTCAGAAGGTTGTAATACTGTGCAACAGTCTGCTAAAGATTGTAGTTAATGGGGGTACTGTGGACACATTAAAAAAGAGGTTGAAGGTGGACTTATACCTGAAAGAAAAAGGAATACAGGGTTACAACCACTGGGCTCTATGCACTAAAGTGCATAAAGTACATGTCAAAGGCACATATCCCCCCCACATAGCTATGTGGCACTGGACAGGCAGAGAGTGCATGGTATTCATGACTGAAAGTATTCATAGGGCACTTGTCCAAGGTCCCACCCCCCAGCACACAGGTTCACAGGGGGAAGACTGGTGTGGAGTAGTGGACCCAGGCAGGTATCCAATTGGACACTCGACCTGGGTCCCAGAGTGGATCCCTTGTGCCACAGAAGCGGAGGAGTGTGGAAAGGCATGAGTCTGGTTTTATACAAAGTACAGGCACTCGACTGAATAGCTGCCCCATATCTCCCCATCTGCCCAGTGGGCTGGGACAGCAGTGTGGCAGGGGTAAGAGGCCTCCGGGTGTCTGTTGGGGGGGGCATGTATCACCTATGGCAGAGACCTCCCTGTCATATCTTGTGCCCCCCAATTTGCAACACTCCACAATTTTGTGCATGCCGTGTGGTGCAGGCATGCCCCTGACACTCCCCCTGGCCCACCCATGGAGTGTAGCAGTAGCTGTAGGGGCAGGGCACTGAGTCTCCATTTCGGCATGTGCAGGACTTCTACAATGCTGCAGTCAGGAAAAAAGGGCTGCATGTGGGGTCCTTCGCATACGGAGTTTGCAGATAAGCACATGATGCTGGGCTGACACCTGTGACTTTAGGACAGTGATGTCTGGGCTGTACTCCATCGTCTGCTAGCCTGCGAGTCTGTGTGATGCAGCCAGAGAGAGAGTGTGTGTGTGTGAGCAGCAGTTGGAAGCAGCTCCATGGGTCTCCATCACTCTGCAGTCTGCACAGCACATTCATGGATGTTTTGGCGTGATTTCAAGACAAAGAAAGACATATTTAAAGTTTTAAACCCTTATTCTACACTAGTACAGGATGTTTTGGAGGGGGCTGGGGACAAGGCAAGAAGAGCAGAAACATGGACAGGAGATCAAAGGGAGAAAGAAATGCAGCAGTGATGACTGTTGGGGGACTGAAAATGATCTCAGGGGAGGGGGGCTCTATAAGCCTGGCTCAGAGGTGGTGCTGGGGTCAGAACAGAAGAAGCAAGGTGGGGGAAGTCTGGCACTAGAAGGCAGCTGTCCCAGCCCATAATGAGCATTATTGCAATGTCCTGTGAAAGACTTTTATATAAAGGTTGGGGGCCGAGATACTCTGTGGTGAGTTTTTGGGGCTTTTTTTGAAGTTAAAATACACTTTTGTTATGTCTTTCCAACCCCTAACTCCTGGGAAAAAAAATTTCCGCTAAAGTCAGGGGTGTGGGAGACTCTGGCTTCCAGAGTCTCCCACATCCCTGACTCCAGGGGGGAGGAAAAATGATTTCATGTGTTGGATGCCCAAGTTATGGCCTTATCACTTTCAAAATGCTTCCTACAGGCCTGAGTATATTTACAGAGAGCAGCGGAAAAGCAGAACACAAATCGCTACTAGTTAAACAACATAAGGGGGAGTGTAGAATAGAGCAGTAGAAGTTGGGAAGAACAGGAAGGGAACTTTAAGTTTACTGTTGTGGTCGGATCAATCAGTGCAATGCTGCTTTTGCAGGATGAAGTCAGACTTGGGGACTCAAGTATCTCTTGAGATGTGCTGTTTCTAAGTCATGTGACTTAGTGGGTCACTTAACTGTTGGCACAGAAACAGTTACACAGCACACAGCACAGAGCTAGCAGCAGATCAGACCACATGTTAAAACTTCCAATCTCTTCTATCTCTTTGCGGCAGATTAAAACAAAACGCTGGATGGAGGCCATTACTAGTAGTGTACTGCAGTGCTTACAAAAAAAATAATATTGTTTTCTTTTTTGGGAAATGAACAACTGAAAAAAATGAATAAAGGCAGGAGGATATCTGGTGACACAGGCAGTCAGGCAGTGGCATAAGTGAGGTGGGGGTGGACTTCTCGATGCCACTGGCTAGTGTTTTGCCTAAGTAAAACATTTTTTTCTGTAAAGTGAAACAAAACCAAGGTGGGGTTTTGATTTGGGAAGGCACTGGTGGGACATGCAGCATAAATCAAGATGGAGTGGGGGACTGGCTGACAATGGAAAGGTCATTTCGCTGTTTCCTCTCCCAGAAATATTTTGGGTGACTGATGTTTGAGGGGACGGGGAGCATAGAAAAATCCATTAACTACTTATTTAAAAATATCTGTGACTTCTACGTCACATACTACTGGCCTTCATCCTGCTCTGTTCCCTTCAAGTGCACTGTACCCAGTGTATGACCATGGTATCTTGAAATAAACCCGGATATATTTTGGACAATGGGAGCAGAAAGGAGAGAAAAAAAAATCCCTTATTCATTTAAAAATATCTGTGACTCCTACGTGGTGTACTGACCATCTTAATGCTATATTCCCTTTGCACTGTACACAGTGTGTGACCATGTGCCACCCAACACTTTTTGGTGTGGTATCTTTAAATTAATCCTAGAAATATTTTGGGTGACAGGACTGCGGAGGGGAAAAAAAAAACTAACCTATTTAAAAATATCTGTGACTCAATTTCCTGACAAGTATTTTACTATTATCTTCACTAATGGCAACACAATTAAAACAAGCATTTGTCAATGCCGAATGTTGTCTTGCTGGCATTGGCATTGGTAGTACAGGAGTAAAAGAGATGCATAATAGGAATGGCAGTGAAGTATTGAACTGACGCCAACCCGACCTCCACCCTGCAGAGACTGACAGGTGTTGGGGTGTGCCTTTGGGTCACCAGCCATAATGCTCACACCATTTCATCTCACCCTACCCTGCAGACACTGATAAGTGTCGAGGTGTGCCTTGGGGTCTTCGGGCCTTACGCTCACCCCATTCCATAAGGAAATACACAGAGATGGGTGCAGTAGAGGAGAATGGGTGAACTTTGAGCCAAAGACTCCAAGGCACACCTCAATGCCTGTCACTGGCTGCAGGGTGAGGGTGGGGTGGAATAGTGTGAGCATTACAGCCACGATCCCAAGTCACACCCTGAGGCCTGTCAGTCTTCTACTGGAGTGAGGCGTATGGTTTGAAACCCTAACGCCCCAGGCATTTGTTAGTATTTTCACTCCAAATTTTCAACATGGGCTTTTTGTGACCCCAACTCATGAACAGTGGTACTATCAGTTCGTTAGCTGAAAGGTGATTTTGCACAGCGACTGCATCATTTGGCACCACAGGTGCAAAAACACATTTTGGGAAGGATGTGAAAACTGACAGCTGTACTGTTCATGAGGCGGTGTAAAAAATGAGGATATTGAAAATCTGGAGTGAAAATATAAAAAATTGGTGAAGTCACGAGCGTGCATAGAAATTGCACAACTTACGCCAGTAACACAATTATTCTGGGGATTTTTTTTTTAGCCACATTTTCAACATAGGAATTTTAGGACCTTCCCTCATGAACAGTGGCACTGTGATTTTGATAATCTGTCCCAAAAGTTGATTTCCCACAGTGACCACACCATTGTGCGTCACAGGTGCGAAAACATATTTTGGGCAGGATATGAAAAGTGACATTTGTACTGTTCATAAGGAGGTGTGAAAAAATGTCAATGTTGAAAATCTGGAGTGAAAATATTAAAAATTGTCAAAGTTACAAGCTTGCGTGTGAAACTGTAATGCACACTTATTAACATGATAATTTTTGGAATTTTTCCACTATATTTGCAACATGGCTTTTTAGATCCCCACCTCATGAACAGTGGCACTGTTGTTTCATTAATCAGTCATGAAAGGTAATTCCGCGTAGTGAACAGGAAATCACCATTCTGGACAGAGTAATGAGATGACAGTGCATGTGTTCATGAGGTGAGGTCCCAAGAACCCCATGTTGAAAATCTGGTACCAAAATTCCCAAAAATGGTTGAGATATCCACCTAAGTTGAATCCCCCATTGCCTGCCATTATAAAGCTTACCGTATTTTGATCAGTTCCCGGTCGGCTTTTGAAGAGTTCAGACGTGTTCCCGTTCCACAGAAGATCACAGTGCCGCCTCCAGAGGTAAGTATGGGGTGGGGTGCAGGGAGGTGGGTGCACAGGGGTGGGTGCGGGTTGGGGAGGGGCATGGCAGGACAACGAGGACCATTTTTTTTACAGGTCAAATAAAAAGAAACCAGACTTTGGGGATGTTTTTCTTTATTTACAGGTAAAAAAAATTATTTGGGGCACACTGGGGTGGGCTCCCAGTGTGCCAGGAGTTTGGAGGAGGGGACATGATGCCAACAGGGATTGGGCACTCCCTGTCGGCAAAGAAAGTGTGTGTGGAGGAGTAACAGAGCCTTGTCATCTGATGTTCCAATGAGGAAACTGCACCTCATTGGAGCGGCAGATTTCTTTCAAGGTTTTGGCTCTCTTTGAAGTTTTGCGTCATCGCTAGCATGCTCGCTAATTGGTGGCTGAGGGATGCACTCACTAAAGCGTTCCCTGCATTAGCCAACACTGACACACCTCTGAATGTGCTACTACTGCAAGATGTTGCTTGCGCACGCGCAAGACAACATAAAAATAGGGTTTGAGTTCTAAAATGTTCTAAAAAGAAATCAGAACCCTAGAACTTTTTCAAAAGTTCTAGACTAGAATCAGAATCCAGAACTTCAGTGGGTTTTGACAACCCTAGTTGCAAAGGTGTACTGCCCAACTATAACTACGAAAATCTGGTTAACGCCAGACCTCCTCTTGTTTTAGAAGTCAGAAAAAGGGTATAGTTGATACGTGGGCAACTCCAAGACCAGATAAAGTGTGAAATCAATTTCTGCCTGTGCTGCCAACTATCCTGTTGGATGGGTAATGGCAGATTTTGAAAGGAAAATAAAAAAACACAATGATGCAACCATTCAAATTGAAACTATACATCTGGAGATATCAAAGGGAATTGCTGACCAGTGTTGCCGATCCTGCACCAGTTGAGACATTAATCATATGATATACAGTATAATATTGACTGCTTGTTCAGATGGATAATGATTGCTCCTGCAGTGAAGCCATCATGTTGTGCAAGTATGTTAATGTGACTCAGCTGGCAGTATATCTGCCTCTCGGATAGAAGGTTGTAGGTTCTAGTACTACACTGGGATCGGACTTGAATCATAACCACTGGCACTCGAGTACAGTACTAAGTGGATGTTGTACTGTGTGATGTGCCACGTTTTAGATGAGACATTAAACTGAGGTCCTGTCTACTATTTCTGGTAGATGTCCAGGTAGATATTAAAGATCTCATGGTCCTACTCCAAAAGATAGGGAATATTTCTCTGGTCTTGGCCAAACTCCCCAACCCATTCACTAACAGATATCATGAACAGCTTAACTGGGTTCAATTTCAAGTGATTTGCATCTATATACCCTCCACCTAGCCCCCAGGATGAAGCTGAAAATAATCAGTATTGTTTAATCCTCCTTTCCCAGTCAACAACAGAAAATAAACAAACAAATAAATAAATAAATATAGGTGACAGGTCATTTGTTTATGGAGGGCTGACCCGAGTGCCTGACGGTGAGTACTGGATTTGGGTGGTGAGACCGAGGAAACACCCTGGGGCGATGTGGACACTGAAGAGGGGTTTTCTCTGTCTGGTGCCCATACCCAAGGGCTCCATTGAGAACAATGGGCAACTAGCTGATCCAGCAATCTCCCCTCATCCTTCTTGGGTTGTGTTATGCAATGCCAGGTCGGTGAGGAACAAGACCACCATAATGGTGGATTTGATTGCTTCAGTTGACCTGGCTTGCATCATGGAGACCTGGTTGGATGAAAATGCAGCTCCCATTTTGTAGGCTGCAGTGTTAGCTGGGTATCCCGTGATACACACCCCAAGACAGGATCACAGAGGTGGGGGGGGGGGTCTTTGTTATAAATCTAGCCTGGGCCTCACAGTGCTACCTGTAGGTCCTATAAGGCCATTTCAGTGTGTGGCTGCACGAGGGGGTCCTGGCGCGAGATACAGGGTCCTCCTGATCTATTGCCCCCCAGGTTCTGGGGGTGAATTTTTGAGGGAGATAGAGCAGCTCATCACCGACCTACTGCTGCAATCCCCCAGATGGTTAATTGTGGGGGACTTCAATGCTTGGGTCAATGATGGGCTCTCAACATTCGGATGTGATCTTCTTAAGGCTATGGGGGCTACAGACCTGACGCAAAATGTTATATCAGTGACCCACTTGCGTGGCCACACACTAGACTTTGACCTGGGAGTAGAGCCAGTTGTGTGATTGGATCATAGTATCATGAGGTTCAGACTAGTAACCCCCCCCCAGGAGTCCCTGCCTCTGTGGAGACGGTCTGGTACCGCCCATTACGGGGATTGTCCCCAGAGGGACTATCACCGATACTAGACCTGCCGGGGGTGAGGGCTGCTTGTGAGATGGGGTGGAGGAAGAAGTGATGGCATATAATAGTGCCGCCATTGAGGCCTTTGACTCTATCAAACCCATCCATGTCTGACCCTTATCTTCTCATCAAAGATTTCCTTGATTTGATGAGGAACTGTGAGAGTTGAAAATTAGGGGTTCGGAGGTTAGAGAGGCACTGGAGGGGTTCTTGCATGTTGGAGGACAAGTTGGCCCTGAAGTCCTATTACAAGAACTATCAGGAGGCAATCTCCCGTAAGAAGGCAGCTTTCCTATCAAGGGAGATTGCTTCACCAAGGAACAGACTGGCTCAGGTCTTCCGCATGGTTGATGGGCTTTTACATCAGGCCTGTCTCCATGTGGGAGGAGCTGGTTCTAATACAAGATGTGAAGAGTTCACTCTGTTCTTTGTTGACAAGGTGTCCTTCATCAGGTCAGAGGTCTCCTCTGGTGTCTCTCTTGGGGACTGCAGGGCTAGTTCTGTGATGTGCGAGAGCACTCCTCTTATCTAGGTGGAGTTTGACCCAGTTGGGGTGGATGAAGTGGTGGAGGTCGTCTTGAGGCTATGGTTGACACACTGTGATCTCAACCCGGGTTCAACCCGACTTTTGGTCGGATGTTTGGATCTGATAGGACCTGTGATTGCTGAGATCATCTGGAGTTCCTTGAGGAATGGGGTCTTCCCATCGGCTTTAAAAGAGGCCTTGGTTAGACCCCTGTTAAAGAAGCCCTCATTGGAACTGGATGGCCTCGGCAACTACAGACAAGTATCTAATCTCCCATTTTTAATGAAGGTTATAGAAAAGGTGGTGGCCATTCAGCTTGAGGGATGCCCTGCCTCCTCCTCCACATATGAGGTTTTTCAGTCTGGGTTTAGGGCCGGGCATAGCACGGAGACCGCCTTGGTGAAGATGCTGAATGACCTCCTGATTGTGAGAGACTGGAGAGAATGTACCATCTTGATCCTACTGGATCTCATGGTGGCATTTGATACAGTGGACCATGAGGTGCTGCTTGACCAGCTGCAGTTTTGGTGTGGCCTATCCAGCACAGTCATCCAATGGTTTATGTCCAAGGACACTGGTTTACCGCATATGTAGTGACGTGGACGAAAAAGCGGAAATCTAATTGGCTAGCAAAAAAGAGGTGCCAAAACAGAAACAGCGTTTGTTCTTGCTGTCTCCATGAGCACAGCACTATAAATTGCTGTGTAGCGAGTGTGCTTTCTTCTTTGCCTTTATTTCTGAAGATTGTTAGGTGGTCTATTGGTCCCAACTCCTGCTCTGTACCCGCTGCTGCTCGCAAGTAGGACCTGCTAAAATCAACCAGAAGTAAGTCTCCTACTCGTTTAAATAAAGGCCTGCTCTCTGTGCTTGTGTTATGTGTCCAGATTTAATGTTACTCTCCCGAGGCTGGTGTGGAGTCCAAGACCGAAACTGAGAGACTGAATATGATCAAAGTGTGTGTTTTCCTAGCTGTAATTCCTGTATTTGCTTGGAATCAAATGAGGGTGATCCAGCTAACTTAAACAAACTCTGATAGTCCACTGTGTTTGGGCATAATCAAAGTTTATTATAAACATACAAATGGACTACACGCGGAACGTCTACCTCCTGATATCTTAGGGGTGCACTTCCATGTAGTTTGTTTGTATGTTATAATAAACTTTAATTGTGTCTAAACACAGTGGACT
This sequence comes from Neoceratodus forsteri, assembly GCA_016271365.2. NCBI lineage: Eukaryota > Metazoa > Chordata > Ceratodontiformes > Ceratodontidae > Neoceratodus > Neoceratodus forsteri. The sequence goes on from CM057451.1 coordinate 104,010,442, forward strand.
TTAAGCGTTTAAGTTATCTCGGTCACCCTCCTTTGATACCATTGCTTGCTGTCTTTTTTTTTACCCTGGTTCCTAGTGGGTGTTCTCGAGCCACCGCCTCTCTGCAGCTGGATTTCCTTCTGCAATTAACGGAGCTGCTCAGCTGCCCAAATATGTCTATGCAATTTATTTTTTCATTCCAAATTTTGTGGTGGTGGTGTTTGTTGGGGGAGGAGTGACCCAAGCAAATGCCAGAACAAGAATGTGTTTGGTGTTGTGATGATTATTCCCAAAACTGGAGGGGTTATGAGGCTGTTTGGTTCTGCTCCAGTTGGGGGTTGTAGGTGGCGCTTGGTTCTGCTCCTGAGTTTTGTGGTATTGCCAGCTGAAAAGACCACTGGGGGCTGAGGTTGGAGCTGGAAATGGGTCCCTTAACCAAATGACCTGCCAGTAACTCAGTCCCTCTCCACTCCACCAACTCCTCTCTATGAAATTAACTTTTTTTGTGTGTGTGTGCCTCATTGGGAGGGGGGGGGGCTGAGTCTACTTGGGGTGTGAGGTATGTGAGCTGCCAGTAGCAGGTCCTCTCCATGAAATAAACTTTTCTGTGTTTGTGTGCCTCATTGTGGGGTAGAGGCAGGTTGTGCTGCTGGGGTGGGGATACTGGTGGTGGGGACACAGTCCATGGGGTGGGGGCACAGGCAGTGTTGTGGTGACACTGTTTGTGGTTGGGTGGGGACACTGGTTCTGGTGGTGTGGAGATGTGGATACAGGCAGTGGGAAGAGGATACTGGTTGTGGTGGTGGGATACTGACTGTGGGGTGGGGACAGTGGTCATAGTGGTTTGGGATGTGGATATTGGCCATGTTGGTGTGGGGACACTGGCTGTGGAGGTGCGGGGTGGAGGAATACTCGCTGTGTAATGTTGGCATGGGAATATTGGCTATGTTGGTGTGGGGACACTGGTCGTGGTGGTTTGATTATGTGTTGATACTGGCAGTGCTGGTGCAGGGACACTGGTTGTGGTGGTGCGGGGGGCACAGGCTGTGTAATGTTGGTGTTGGGTGGGAATACTGGCAGTGGGGGTGGAACACTGGCTGTGGTGTGGGGACACTGGTCATGGTGGTGCGGTGTGGGAATACTGGCAGTGTTGATGTGGCAACACTGGTTGTGGTGGGGTAGTGTTACTGGTAGTTGGATGGGGAAACTGGTCATGATGGGGTGGGGAAACTGCAGTGGTGTGGGGACATTGGTCATAGTGATGCAGGGTGTAGATACTGGCCGTGTTGGTGTGGGGACACTGGCCGTGGTGGTGCAAGGGTGGGCACTGGCCATGGTGCAGGGTGGGGATACTGGCAGTGGGTTGGGGACACTGGTTGGGGTGGGGATGGGAATACTGGCAATGGGGTATGGAGGGCATACTGGCAGTGAGGTGGGGAAATGCCATGGTGGTGCATGGAGGGGATACTGGCCGTGTAATGTTGGTGCGGGTTGGGATACTGGCAGTGAAGTGGGGACACTGGTTGGAGTGGGGATACTGGCAGTGGAGTGGGGACACTGGCAGTGGGCTGGTGACACTGGCCGTGGTGGTGTGGTGACACTGGTCATGGTGGTGTGGGGTGGGGATGCTGGCAGTGTTAGTGTGGCAACACTGGTTGGGGTGGTGTGGGGATACTGAAAGTGGGGTGGGGACACAGGTCATGGTGGTACAGCGTGTAGTTACTGGCCGTGTTGATGTGGGGACACTGGCCATGGTGTTGCAAGGGTGGGTACTGGCCATGTAATGGTGGTGCAGGGTAGGGATACTGGCAGTGGGTTGGGGATACTGGTTGGGGTGGGGTGGGGATACTGGCAGTGGGGCAGGGACATTGTGGTGTGGGGACACAGGTCGTGGTGGTGCAAGGGTGTATACTGGCCATGTAATGTTGGTGTAGGATGAAGATACTGGCAGTGGGTTGGGGATGCTGGATGGGGCAGAGCGGGGATACTGGCCATGTAATGTTGGTGCGGGCTGGGATACTGACAGTGGGGTGGGGACACTGGTTGGGGTGGGGATACTTGCAATGGGGTGGTGACACTGGCCGTGGTGGTGTGGGGACACTGGCCATGGTGGTGCAAGAGTGGGTACTGGACATGTAATGTTGGTGGTGCAGGGTGGGGATGGGGTTACTGGCAGTGGATTGGGGATACTGGTTGGGGTGGGGATAATTTTTTTTTTAGTCTTTGGTAACCAGGTAAGGCCCACTAGGCACAAGTGCTTGTTTTCACGGATGACCTAGGAGCACTGGGGAGGTTAAGTGACTTGCTCAGAGTCACACATAATGTAAGTGGAGGTTGTGAGAATCAAACCCAGGTCTGCTGGATGTACCAAGCTCATTCATGGCTTGTTACTCTAACCTCTAGGCTATACTGCCAGCCCCAGATACTGGCAGTGGGATGAGGAAATGCCATGGTGGTGTGTGGTGGGGATACTGGTAGTGGGGTGGGGACACTGATTATGGTGGGGTGGGGATACTGGCAGTGGGGCGGGGACATTGTGGGGTAGGGACGAAAGTCGTGGTGGTTCAGGGCGGGGATACTGGCAGTGCTAGTGCGGGGACACTAGTTGTGGTGGTGCGGGGTGCATACCTCTCAACCTCTTAGTGTTAAAAATCATAGCACTGGCCTTCAAAAATCATAGCAAAGAAGCCAGAATGTCTAGCACTTCCTTATTTTAAAGGGAAACGTCCACCTCATATCAGACCCCACCTCCGTGTGAAACAGGGCCCGATTAGCAATTTAATAAATAAAAGTGTTTTTTTAACTTACTGTGGCAGATTTAATTTAAAATTCTATCTGGTTGATCCTGTGCCCTCCCTGCAGACATTTTGCAAGTAAGAGCCCTCCCAGGCGTTCCCACAACCACCCGTGGCTGTTCCTAATATGACGCATTGTGTGGGGAGCAGCCGGGGCTTGACCACTGGCTTATTGTATGGCTCTCTTTTTGAATAGCTCTGGTTTGGAGCCTGGGTGACCGAACGGTGGCCGAGACCAGGTACCGACTGGCAGGGTGCCTTTTAAACCGTATCTGGTCCCGGTATAGCATGGGAACACCCAGGCTCCAAACCAGAGCTATTCAAAAATAGAGCCATACAATAAGCCAATGGATGAGCCCCGGCTGCTCCCCCATGATGTGTGACATTGGGGACAGCCACGGTAGTTGTGCGTACTGGAGGGTACTTATCAGCAAAATGTCATGGAGAGGGCGAGGATCAACCAGATAGAATTTTAATTAAATCTGCACAGTAAGCTAAAAAAACTCTTTTATTTATTACATTGCTAATCGGGCCCTGCTTCACATGGAGGTGGGGCCTGATACAAGGTGGATGTTTCCCTTTAAACAGAAATACATCTACAAATAGTGGGCCCTACCTTGGTGTTAACTAAGGAATGTTTCTATCAACTTAGTTCAACGATTTAATAGTTTGTGTGTCCAGAAATATTATTAAGAAATTCAGTAAACCTATGCAGAACAAGGATAAATTTAAGTGTGAAAATCAGAGCGCTGTGCAAAATTCATAGCAGTTGAGAGGTTTGGTGGGAGGGGGGGTTCTGGCCATGTAATGTTGGTGTGGGGTGGGAATACTGGTCGACCCTGGTGGTGTGGGGACACTGGTTGTGTCAGAGTGGGGTGGGGATACTGAATGTGCTGGTGTGGAGATACTGGTTGTGGTGGGGTGGAGATACTGCAGTGGGATTGGGTTCTGTGTCCATTTGGGATGCATCTACTAGAACAATATTTAAAGGGAACATGAACTGTTCAGAATCTGTCATTGTGGGGAGAGGGGCTGTACTTCTCAGTGGGGTTGTGGAGAATGGCCGTTCAGGTCTGTCTGGGTAGGGATAGTGGCCCTGTTGGTCCGTCATGGGTTGAGTGGGCGTGCAGGTCTGTGGGAGTGAGGAGAGTGGGAGTGCTGGTCTGGGGTGGGGGGAGTGGCCATGCTGAATTGCCCTGCCAGCTTTGTGCTGCTAACCTGCTCTACTGGCTTCCTTGTACTGCTAACCTGCTCTTTCTGCTTCCTTGTACTGCACATGACCAGCCTTGCCATTTACTGCCACAGGACTACTACTTTTCTATGTGCCTGGTAAGTTTTTTTTTTTTTTTGGAAAGCCATGCTGCTTTTATTTGAATGGGAAAGCAAGTAAGGCAAGTTGGAGGGCGGAGGGGTGTGTGTGCATGAACTGTCTGCTTAATGTAAACAAACAAATGAATAATGTTTTTGAAATATGACACACATGCTGAAAGAAATGGTTCTTGCCTCTGGTCATGGCGGAGGGAGGGGCGGGCTGGCAGAGTACCACAGAACTATTTTTTCCAACATGTATGCCATTCCCCCAGGTCCATGCCATGCTCCTGTGATTGGTCGTTGCTGGTCGGCAGAGGGACAGGCTTGTCCGACTGGTACACATGCTTGAAAAAATGGTTCTGGCCTCTGGTGATGGAGGAGGGGGGTAGAGGGGCAGAGTGGCACAGAATCATTTTCTCCAACATGCATGCCAGTCTGCTGGGTCTGTGCCATGCTCCTGTGGTTGGTCATTGATGGTTGGTGGAGGGACGGGCTTGGCAGACTGATACATGTGCTGGAAAAAATGGTTCTGGCCTCTGATGAGGGAGTAGGGAGGGACGGACAGGCAGAGTGGCAGAGAACCATTTTTTCCAATATGTATGCCAGTCCCCCAGGTCCGTGCCATGCTACAGTGGTTGGTCATTGCTGGCCTTCTAAAATTGGGCCCTCTGTGTCAAACTTGGGGACTGTTGGGAGGTATGCAATCCTACAGTAGAAAATATTTACAAAAATGTTAATGTGCATGTACTGTGTGGTTCAGCAAGATGTTCTGTGTGAACTGTCCTCATTTAGCATCCAGGTCTGTGACCCAGCTGGTCCCCCCAGAGGCTGGAGGAAGGTCTGTTGTTTGGTCTTGAGGTGATTTGCTATGGTGGTGTGTGTGTGTGTGCGCGCGCGCGTGTGTGTGTGTGGAGGAGAATAAAGACACACACTCGGACAAAAAAACGTTATTGAACCACATCACACTGAAGCAACCTTGTTTCATCTGTGCCCTTCAAAACTGTCAGATGAGACACTTTTGAAGTAGATGGTGGGGGGAGCATTAGCAGCAACCTGGGCTACCACAACCAGGCCATTCATCCACTTTCACAGGTGATGCTAATAAAAAACAACAACCAAGTACTTACCTTTGAGGGTAGGTCCTGCATGGCTCTATGTGGGTATCTGCAGGTGTCTTTCCCACATACTTCCTGTAGTGTCTGTTGTACAGGCGTGGTGGGACGACCTTGGTGCCAGGGCGGTCAGTGTTTGCTTTGATGGGGTTGGGAAACTGCAGAGAGATGACTAGTTCTTAAAGGAGAACTACAGGCAAAGGTGAAGCCCAGACCGTTGAAACGATCGGGGCTTCACATCTCTGGTCCTCCCTGCATGCACCATATTAAATAATCTTTGTACCTGATCACTCAAACTGGTAAATTCTATGTTGTGCCATGCATTTTAATGTTTGCGCTCATGAACACCTCACGCTCTCGCTTATGTACTGATGATGCTACCTTGCCCCTTGCTTAATAGTGCCCTTATGTATGGAGATTTTACCAAATTTATATCTCCAATGCCCAGTGCTATTGTTACATAATTTGTTATCCCTTGGGTATGTCTAGGGCTTCATTGTCCTGCCTACTGAGAAAGGGACAATGCAGCGTCATCAGCGAGCAATGTTATGAGCTAGAGCGCGTCATGTTCAATAGCGCCCCAATTAAAATGCTGGGCGTACCAGAGGGTGACCATTTGTAGTAGTGATCAGGCAGACAAATTAATTTATTTATGTTGACTGCAGGAGAGATAGGAGAGATGAAGCCCTGATCCGTACAGTGGTTGTGGCATCTATACAGTAGTCGTGGTGTCACCTCTTCTGGTCTAACTCCTTTCATGAGTTTGGGCTCCGACATGAAAATGAAGAGACTCCATTTTCATGAAGACCAAGTCAGAAAGTGCTCAGTTTACTGTGGGTGCAATTCCTGATTGGTTTGTTCTTTCTTCTTTGGGCAAGATTGTGTATTTCTTCATTAGCACCCTCATTAATCACTTCTGGGTTTTTTTAATGGGATGCACTTTGTTTACAAATAAACCAGTTCAGGCAGCTAAATGTTAGGGACTGAACTGATGGAGTCCACCTTGGCGTCTGGTGGTTCGGCTTAATTCACGTCTACGCTCTGACAGACAAGCTTTGGTTTGTGGCATTAGGTGAGTACCGTCGTGATGTCAGGGTGGCCATCACACCTGAGGGGTGGAGGCATCAGTGCTGCATTAGTTTCTGTCACACCTGAGGGGTGGGGGCATCAGTGCTGCACTGGTTGCCATCACACCTGAGGGGTGGGGGTATGCCATCACACCTGAGGGGTGGGGACATGCTGTCACACCTGAGGGGTTGGGACCACAGTGCTGCTCCTGCCACCAGCACACCGGAGGGATGGGGGGGCCACAGTGCTGCTCCTGCCACCAGGACACCAGAGGGATGGGGCCTGCAGTACTGCTGCTACCACCAGCACACCAGAAGAATGGGGGCTGCAGTACTGCTGCTACTGACAGCACACCAGAGGGATGGGGGCTGCAATACTGCTGCCAGAACACTGGAGGGATAGGGGCCACAGTGCTGCTCCTGCTGCCAGCACACCAGAGGGATGGGGCTGCAGTGCTGCTGCTGCTGCCACCACACTGGAGGGATGGGGATGCAGGGCTGCTGCCAACCACCGGAGGGATGGGGGCCACAGTGCTGCTGTCATCACACCAGAGGAATGGGGGCTGCAGTGCTGCTGCTGCTGCCAGCACACTGGAGGGATGGGGGCTGCAGTCTGCTGCCAGCACACCAGAGGGATGGGGCCACAGTGCTGCTGCCAGCACACCGGAGGGATTGGGGTCTATAGTGGTGCTGCTGCTGCCAGCACACTGGAGGGCTTGGAGTCCATAGTGGTGCTATCAACATACCTGAGGGATAGGGGCTGTAGTGCTTCTGCTGCCTTTACATCTTGTAGCTATTACAGTAATTTAATAGCTACCAATATGGATATACAACAGTAGAGGTCGAAATGTGAAAATGCACGCTAACACACACAAAGAAAGGTTAAATACAGGTCACAAAGCAAACACCAGTAAAAACAGATTTTGGCCTGGTAGACACCAGTGACAATACCAGTTTTGTCAATCTGCAAAATGAAATTTGCCTTTTCTCAATCACGGTAAGCCAGTGCCCCTGTCTTATGTCATACTTGACAGGCAGGGTGCAGAGGGTGGTGACGGAACTTGCCTCATCTAACCTAAAGCCCCTGACCTGTGGAAAAGATTAAGACTTCTTTTGACTAGGCAGATTCACTGTGTGTTATTATTTTCTTTTGTACTCACAGGGGTTGTTACTGTTTGTTGCTAACATTTTAGTGCTTTATTTTTCTCTGATTCAAATTGTTGCTACAGGGTATACTTTCTGCTGCACTATTGCAGGGTGTGCCTACAGGTTTGTGCTTACAGATTACTGCTGTTATCTTCTCTGATTCAAATTGTTTTTTGCAAGGTATATTTTCTGTTACTACTTTATTTTTCTCTGTAGCAAAGTTTTTTTTTTATAGGGTATATCTTCTGTGAAATTATTACAGGTGGTGCTTTACAGGTTTTACAGTTGTATCTATCATTAGGCTAAGCTTTCAGGGCTTACTACTTTTGTTGTTGGTTGATTGTTTCTGCTCTTACTTCCTTGTTTCTTTCATCTGTGGTTCTTTCTTGGCAGGGGAAGGGCCCAGCCACCTAACCCCATCCCCAACCACCCCACGCTACACTCCTTTTATAGGGTAGCACAGTCATGACATTTTCTGCAGCAAAGCAGGAAGGGGAGGATCAGAGGGGTATCCACACAGTGACCTCATTTACAGGGGCACAAGTAAATTAACTTGTTTAGCAAATTATGCAAAAACAAACAAACAAAACACAAAATCAAACTTTTGCTTTCATTTTCCTCCTTCTAATTACTCTGACCAGGTTATAAACCCGGCAACTCATTTGGAATGGATATTATTAACTGCAGGTGCTGGGGGACACTTTTCAAAAGGGCGGTTATACAGGATTTAGGACACTGTCCTACATACTGGACCATTGGAGAGCTAAGGGCTCAACTCCAGACAGCATGGGCAGAGATTGCGCACCTCAATTCACATATTCAGGAGGAAATATATTATAAGAACTGCCCTCCATTTTCTCAACATCCAACAGAAGCAACTCGACTGCAGAGGGTAGTTGGTCCGGAAGGTTGGCAGGTTGTTAGAAGGGGCAAATTGGGTGCCCCATCACTCAGTGCTCTCCAACGTATCACCTCCACAAACTATATAAAAGCTACAAACAGGTATCTGCTTCTATCTCTGAAATCAAACAAAGGAGCAGAGGACACTGCAGAGCTGGACACTGCAGCACAGGAGCTAGCACAACAAAACTCACCCAAAACAAAGACCAAAATAAAAAAAGCAAAAAGGAAGTCCAAAACATTTCTGATCATAGGAGACTCCATGATTCAGGGAGTTGATACCTACCTCCAGCCAGGGGTAATGGTCAGATGTCTCCCAGGTACATCAGCATGGAGAGACACTGACCACATTGCTAAAATCATGCAGGAAGCAGGAGAAAAGGCTGGGTGACAAACTGTCATCCATTTGATATGGCATATCCTTCTCTGAGATCCTGCCAGTCTGGGGGGGGGTGGATAGACAGAAGGTCAGAGAAGGGGATATAGGGGTGCCAAACATGTGGCTCAAGGGCTGGTGCCAGGAAAAATGGCACAAATTTGTAGGTAACTGGCAACAGTTTTGGGAGCGAAAGTTCTTTAAATTCGATGGTCTGCATCTGACTAAGAAGGGAGTCAGTGCATTGGGGCAGAAGTTTAATGTCTTTGCAGAATATTTAAACTAGCAAATGGGGAGAGGGGTGTAGAATCTGATATGTTGAATGGGAAGAACACCCCTTCCCATCAGCTAGTGATCAAACAGAAGTTCAGCATGTTTGTAGTTCATTTGCATCACCAGGTAAGGAAAAAGGTCCGGCTTCCCATACAATGCACAGGGGAAACGCCAGACCTTTTCCGACAACTAACACACTGAAATGTGGCCAATGGAAAATCATGTACACAAATGTTCGCAGTCTGGGAAACAAAATCCCAGACTTGCAGGCAACAATGTCAGAGGCTAAACTGGACATAGTAGCCAATAGCAAGACATGGTTCACCAGTAACCACACTTGGGAGACTTCAGTACCTGACTATGTACTGTTCAGAAGAGACTGAGGTGGAAAAAAGGGGAGTGGAGTGGCCCTTTATGTCAATGAAAATATCAAAGCTACAGAAATTCAGAATACACATAAGGAGTCAGAAGAACTGTGGGTCACCTTGGAAACAGAAAATGGAACAGACACATGAACTGGGGTTGTCTACAGGCCTCCAGACCAGGCAGAGGACATAGACACATTACTGTCGGACTATATACAAAACATGACAGCTAAAGGGGAGGTTCTGATAATGGGAGATTTCAACATGCCAGATACAGATTAATCAATACCAGCAGGAACATCTGCCAGAACTAGACATATAGTGGATTCCCTGCAGAGGGAGGGCCTCAAACAACTGGTAGAATAACCCACAAGGGACAGGGCTATCCTAGATCTGTTACTGACTAACAGGGAAAGGATCACATATCTCCAGTTAGAAGGTCACCTGGGGGCCAATGACCATCATATGGTATGGTTCAATTTGGCCACTAGAACTAAATCATCCCATTCCAAGGCAAAAATATGGGACTTCAGAGGAGCTGACTTTGATAAAATGGCCAACAGAGTTAAGCTAGCCCTGGCAAGAAGAAATACAGGTTAGAGGGTACAGGCAAATTGTGCAAGCATTAAGGATGCAATACTTAAAGCAATCTCCCACTGTGTTAGAGAGAAAAGCAAGAGCAAAAGAAGAAGGAAACCACTTTGGTTCTCAAAAACAGTAGCAGAAAAGGTCAGAGCCAAAATGCTGGCCTTCAGGAAAAAAGGGAGCGCAGTGGGACAAAGACAGGGAGGTATACCAAATTTCCCTAAAGGAAGCAGAGAAGGCAGTAAGGCAGGCAAAGACCCAAACAGAGGAAACACTAGCACGAACAGTAAAAGAAGGGGATAAGACTTTCTATAGATACATTAGTGAAAGGAGAAAGTCCAGAGGGGGGGTATTGCTAAGATCAAAGGGGATATGGGGGAGTGTGTGGAGGAGGACCAAGGAAAAGCATCTATCCTAAATAGATACTTCTGCTCAGTATTTACTGAGAAGAAGGTAGGGCGGGGCCCACAGCTCAGCACCATGGACATGGGGGGGAGGGAGGTGTGCACAAGTCCCTTCACAGAAGAAAGGGTCCTACAAGAGCTCGCTAAGCTCAGGGTGGGCAAGGCAATGGGACCTGATGGCATACATCCTGGGGTACTAAAAAAGCTAAGGGTAGAACTAGAAGAGCCATTATCAGAACTGTTTAGTGAGTCTCTGAGCACAGGACAGGTCCCAGAAGACTGGAGAAGGGCTTATGTGATCCCGCTCCACAAGACTAGTAGCAGGGAGGAGGCAGGGAACTACAGACTGGTCAGTCTTACCTCAGTACTGGGCAAGATTATGGAGGCACTCCTTAAGGAAAGAATAGTGCAACACCTGGAATCCATAGGAGCACAGGATCCAAGACAGCATGGGTTTACAAGAGGAAGGCCCTGTCAAACTATTCTCATAGATTTCTTTGTCTGGGTAACCAGAGTGGTGGACCAAGGGGGAGCAGTTGATGTCACCTACCTTGACTTCAGCAAAGTTTTTGATATTGTTCCACATAGAAGATTGATTAATAAGCTGGGTAGGCTCGAGGTGGGTCAGACATTGGTCAACTGGGTGGCAAACTGGTTGGCGGGCAGAAAACAGAGAGTGGTGGTAAATGGTATACAGTCAGAAGAGATGCAAGTCACAAGTGGGGTACCTCAGGGATCAGTCCTGGGGCCAGTCTCTTCAATATCTTCATCAGTGACATTGCAGATGGACTGGAGGGTAAGGTTTGTCTGTTTGCAGATGACACCAAGATCTGCAACAGAGTAGATGATCCAGATGGGGTGGGCAGAATGAGAAGAGATCTGGATAAACTGGCAAAATGGTTGGAAGAGTGGCAAATGGGGTTTAACGCAAAGAAGTGCAAGATCATGCACATAGGGAAGAGAAACCCTGAAGCCACTTATATGTTGGAAGGGGGGAGTTGCTGGCAACCACAAGGGAAGAAAGAGGCTCGGGCATCATCATCACAGATGACCTGAAATCCAAGCAGACCACTAAAGCAGTAGGTAAGGTTAGAGGGATGTTGGGGTGTATTAATAGGGGTATCGCAAGTCATAAGAGGGAGGTAATAATCGCTGTTTACAAGACTCTGGTTAGGCCCCATCTGGGAGTATTGTGTGCAGTACTGGAGGCCGCACCTGCACAAGGACATTAACAAAATGGAGGCAGTCCAGAGAAGGGCAACCAAAATGGTGCAGGGACTGCATCAGAAAACAGATGAGAACAGATTAATGGAGCTCAATATGTATACCCTAGAGCAAAGAAGGGAGAGAAGTGATATGATTGAAACATTCAAACATCTTAAGGGCATTAACAAGGTGAAAGAGTCTAACATGTTTCAATATAAGAAAAATAGCAGGACAAGAGGACACAGCATGAGATTAGAGGGAGGCTGATTAAGGGGGAATATGAAGAAGTTCTTTTTCACAGAAAGGGTGGTGGATGGATGGAATGGCCTACCTCAGGAAGTGGTGGATATGAATACACTGCAGGGCTTCAGACAGGCATGGGATAGGCATAAGGGAGCAATAAAGATGAATATGAGTAGGTAGGCCATTGACAGAGTACAGGCCTATGGCACATTCATAAGGTAGAAAAAATGGGCAGACTGGATGGGACTTGTGGTCCTTATCTGCCATCAACGTCTATGAGTTCCGCAAGGGTTAGTCTTGTCACCCTTGTTGTACACTGTATGCCTGCTGCCATTGGGGGACATCATCAGGCAGTATAGGCTGAGTTTTCATTGCTATGCTGATGACACCCAGCTATACCTGTCCTGGGCACCAGGTAGCTGGATTGCAGATTCTATGCTTAACAACTGCCTGGCTGAAATCCAGGCTTGGATGTCTCATAACTGGTTAAAGCTTAACCCAGACAAGACTGAGGTGCTGGTGGTGGATCCAGGTCGTGGTGGTGGGGGATGGGACATGGTGGGATCCCCCTGTTTTGTTCTAGGGGGGGTACCTCTCACCCCATCCAAGCAGGTCAAGGATCTGGGTATAATCCTCGATAACAGCCTAACATTTAATGCTCAGGTGTCGGTTGTCATTAAGAGTGGATTTAATCATCTGAGGAATATTGCCTGGATCCAGCTCCTTCTACCACCTGAGGACCTGACCTCACTGGTACATGCTTTTGTCATGTCTAAACTGGACTACTGCAATGCCCTCTACCTGGGGCTTTCTGGAGGTGGTGCACCCCTTTTCATTGACACCCCGATGGTGAAACAGGAAAAAAGACCATTACGGCAACATTCGTGATAATGGTTCTTTTTCCATGTTTCACTTCCCCCAGTGTTCTTCCCCCTTCCCGGACCAACTCCGACCTGGAGTTGGAATCCTAAATTCCAGGGGGGGGTGCGGGTGGCACAGCCCCTGCATGGGGGTGTGCGAGGGCACAGCCTCTACAGAAAACACCCTTAAACAGGTATCACAATACCTGCGTCAGTATTGTGTCGTCGCTGTGGGGGAGGTCGGCATTGTCACTGTCGACCAAACTTGGTGCTTCCTTCTGGAGGTAACCTCTGACAAATGCAGAGAGTGCAGAATGTGGCGGCTCGACTATTCTCGGGCATATGAAAGCTTAATCCTATTACGCCTGTCCTCCGTAAACTGCACTGGTTGCCAGTCAGATGGAGGATTATCTTCAAGGTCAGTTTACTGAGCTATAAGGCCCTACATGGTTGGGGACCAGTCTACCTGCAAAATCTCCTCATGCCCTACCACCCGTCCAGGGATCTTCATTCTGCCGAGGGTTGCCTCCTCAGTGTTTCTAGGGTAAGGTTGTGGAATTCTGGTGATCGAGTCTTTTCAGTGGCCACACCCACCGTTTGGAACTCTGTTCCTCAACAACGTCGGGAGGCACCCTCTGCAGAATCCTTTAAAAAGTGATTAAAAGCCTTCTTGTTTCACCAGGCATTCAGTGGTTTTTAATTACTATATTATATGATAATTGGTTTTCTTTGTATTTTGTTGCTTATCCTGTATTGGATTCGTGTATTGTTAACTTGCTATTGTGTTTTTAAATTGTATTGTAAAGCGCTCCAAATCTCTGGAGAGGGGCACTATACAATTAAAATGATCTATCTATCTATCTATCTATCTATCTATCTATCTATCTATCTATCTATCTATCTATCATCTATCTGTCTATCTATCTATCTATCTATCTATCTATCTATCTGTCTATCTATCATCTGTCCATCTGTCTGTCTATCTATCTATCTATCTATCTATCTATCTATCTATCTATCTATCCATCTATCTGTCTATCTATCATCTGTCTATCTATCTGTCTATCATCTGTCTATCTGTCTATCTATCTATCTGTCTATCTATCTATCTATCTATCTATCCATCTGTCTATCTATTATCTGTCTATCTGTCTATCTATCAATCTATTTATCTGTCTATCTATCTATCGACCTTCAGCAGTGCTTCTCTGGTGGAGTGGTTATGTCTGAACCAGGTCAATGCACTCAAGAGTACCCTGCTGTCGAGAAGGCGAGACATCGGTTGATTCTTAACGAGTTTTTCCTGGAGCTTGTTGAATATTGATAAGACAGAGCTAGGTCATTAGTTATTTGGGTCATAGGGTAACCCTGCTTTGAGGAAGGGTGTAATGATGCTCACCTTGCACATGAATCAAATCTGTCCAATTTGGGGGGTGAAGTTGATAAGTGCACTAACAGGCACTGCTACATAGTCTGCTTTGGCCTTTATAACCTTGGCTCCCTGCCAGCAGAGCCGGCACTTCTAGAGGTATTTTACTGAGAACCTTCAGTAATTTCAGCACTTTATCCCAGCAGATATCCTTGAAATGGAATGACTGTCGATAGTAATCATCATACTGGGCTGTTGAATCTTCAAAGCTCATCTTGGTGTGCTCAGATGAGAGTGTGATGGTACAGTTGGTCAAATTTGAAACTTGTAAAGTGGATTTTTTATAGTGTCTGTGATTTTGTGATTAATGTGACAAATGTGTTTTCATAAAGAAAGTGAAATAGGATCAGAGAGTGATCTAATCTCATGACAGAGTCGATATACTTTAGGTTTTTGCATTGCCTGCCTAGATGTAGCTTAATGTACACAATCTCATCTTGATCCTCCCCTCAGTTGTGCAGTCCACTGTTGCACCACACAGATTATTTGTGTGAACCAAATTCCTCTTCCAAGGGACATCAGCAGCTGTGACTACCAGCAATCCGGTAAGGAACCCTTTTACTTATAAACTGTCAAATCCAGCACCAGTGAAACAAGACTGGAAAGCAGAGAGAGGGGTTGAATTCCTGTAGTACAGACTGTATGCCATGGGTACCAAAAGAAGGGACATTATGTAAGAAACTGTCCTAATATAAAGAAAGAGATAGCTCACGTAGCCTTAGCAAACTGGGGTCACTTTGTGGCTACTGTGCAGATTGGATCACAGCAGATGATGGGACTGATTGATTCAGGGAGCCGCCAGACACTTGTGCAAGCAGATCTGGTAACTGAGAATAATAAAGGGCAGGATACAGCAGTGATCTGCATGCACAGTGATACACATTGCTACTCTACAGCCACCATATAAATGACTGTTCAAGAAAAGAAACATCAGGTAGAAGTGAGGTTGGTACCTCTCCTACCTGTGCCAGTTGTTATCGGACATGATCACCCGGACTTTGCTTCATTTATACATTGTCATGCTGCCCAGGACTCTGCTGTAGTTGCTGTAACCACCAGAGCTTAAGTGAAGAAGGGACATCTACCATCCGTGTTCCCATTTTATGATGATGTTTTTGAGGATCCTGGCAAGGACTGTAAAACTAAGGCGGAGAAGAGGAAGCTAAAAAAAGGACTGGATTGATACTCATGTTGGTGTACTGCCAGACTTGGGACATACTTTTAAATGTGATTTGCAGTATGAGTAAAAAGCAGACCCTTCACTTAACCTTTTTTTCCACAGGTGGAGAAGGGAGTGGAAAAAGGTGCCCCTCAGTTTATTGTAAAACAGGGACTGCTGTATAGAGATTACACTAACCCCAGAACTGGAGAGGTAGTAGGCCAAGTAATTGTTCCAGAAAAAGTCCGCTCCTAAATCATGTATCTGGCGCATGACATCCCTTTAGCAAGCCATGCAAGCAGAGATAGCACCCTGAATAGGATATTGCCCAGGTTTTATTGGCCCTCTATCCATGAGAACATAGCTGAGTATTGCAAAGCATGTGCTGAGTGTCAGAAGGTAGCTCAGGCAGGAAAAAGGGATGGAGCACCACTACAACCCATCTCCATTGTGACTAACTCCTTTCACAGGATAGCCATGGATATAGTGGGCCCCTTGGAAAATGCTGCAAGGGTAACAGATTTGTACAGGTCATATGTGATTATACTACCCACTACCCAGAAGCTATCCCCATGAGAACTGTCATTGCCCCAAAGGACAGCAGGGGAGTTAGAAAAGGTATTTAGCCACATGAGAAACCCCCAGGAAATACTTACTGATCAGGGGAGTAATTTTAACACACACCTGCTAAAAGAATTGTACCATCTGCTGAGCGTGGTAGCAGTGCATACTTGTCCATACCACCCACAGACAGATGGCCTCATAGAGAGGTTTAATCAAACATTAAAAAGAATGTTGAGGAAGTACAGTATGTAACAGAGGAATGTAAAGATTGAGATAGGTACCTACCCTATTTACTTTTTGCTTACAGAGAAATCTCTCAAGCATCCTCTGGTTTCTCTGCTTTTTCATTATTGTATGGGAGAAACCCAAGGGAGCCACTGGATGTGGTTAAAGAACACTGGGAAGAAGGGAAGGAGTTGAGACATCTTAATGTCGTAGAGTACATGACTCAGTTACGCAAACACCTGGCGAGGTATATCAACTTGGCACACCAGAGCTTAGAACAAAAGCAAGACCTGCAGAAAGAAAGAAAGAAAGATATTAACAGAGTTTGAAGACCAAAACATTTCACTCAGGGGACAAAGTGTTGTTACTTCTTCCCTCCACAGAGAACAAACTATTCATGAAATGGAAGGGCCCCTTCACCATTTTGAGGCAAACAGGAGCAGTGAACTATGAGCTTAGCATGCCTAGAAAGAGACTCACCCAGAAAATTTACCAGGTGAACCTCCTTAGGAAATGGCATGAGAAGTCTAACCCCTCCCTTTATATCCATCCTGAAGTTAGGGAGTCAGAGCTGGAGGTTGCCTATAAAAGGCTAAAGCAGTCAGGACAGTTGGGGAAGATTCAGATAAACCCTGAACTGGAGCATCAGCAACAAAATGATGTACTTAGGGTATTGCAAGAATTTTAGCCAATATTCACAAAATTGTGATTATATCCCAAAGGAGGGCCAAAGGAATTGTGCACACCATAACTGCCACGCAAGACAAGCCTATACACCAAAAGCCCTACAGACTGCCCATGAAGGTGAGGGATGAGGTGATTCAGGAAGTAAAAAAATGGAGCATTTAGACATAATTGTGCCCTCAAAGAGTGCATGGACTTCACCCATGGTCATAATGGGCAAGAAAGAGGGTGGGATACATCTATGCCTAGATTTTAGAAAGCTTAACAACGTGTCACTATTCGATGCCTACCCAATGCCCCAAACAGATGACATCACCGACAGGCTGGGCAATACACAGTATATCTCCACCCTTGACCTTACTAAGGGATATTGGCAAATCCCCTTGTCAGCTGATTCACAAGATAAAATCTCATTTTGCACCCCAATTGGTTTATATTAGTTTGTCACAATACCATTCAGACTACATGGGGCCCCAGCCACTTTTCAGCATTTTATGGACCACATACTAAGACCACACACTGAGTACTGTGTGGCTTATTTGGACGATGTGGTTATATTCAGCCCTGACTGGGATGCCCATGTTAGACACTTGTCCCAAATACTGCAAGCAATAAAGGAGTCAGGAGTGACCATTAACCCTACTAAGTGTGCCCTAGCAAAGACTGAGACAAGGTACCTGGGTTCATTTCAGACATCGGACAAGCAAAGCCTGAGGTAGAGAAAATTGCAGCAGTAGCAAACAGCCCAATACCTACCACAAAAAAGCATGTGAGATCTTTCCTAGGCTTGGCAGATTATTACCAGAGATTGATTCCTAATTTATCAGCCATTGCCAGTCCTTTGACTGATCTCACTAAAAAGAGGTGCCCGAATAAGATTCAGTGGACCCTTATTTGTGATGAGGCATTTAGGAATATCAAGGCCATTCTGTGTACAGCTCCTGTATTGAAAAGCCCTGACTTCAATCAAGTGTTTGAGGTTCAAGTCAATGCATCAGAGAATGGCAGTGGGGCAGTCTTATCTCAGAAAATAGATGGGGAAGAACATCTGATCATGTATATCAGCAGGAAGCTACATGAGAGGGAGAGAAGAAATGCTGCTATAGAGAAAGAATACTTAGCTCTGAAGTGAGCTATTGAGTCTCTGAAATATTACTTGTGGGGGGGGATGAATTTAAGGTTGCAACTGATCATAACCCCCTCTGCTGGTTGCATCAGATGAGAGAAAAAATCCCTGTATAATGCGATGGTACTTAGCTCTTCAGCCCTATCGATTTACTGTGTCCCACAGGGCAGGGACAAAACTTGTAAATGCTGATTTCATGTCTAGATATGGTGCAGGAATTGATGTCAATGGAATATGATGGACTTTCCCTAAAAGGAGATGGGAAGGTACCATTTGTCTGTGTTGAGAAATGTGTTAACACTTCAGGGTAAAGCAGGGTGATATCCACTGTGTTTATGATGGAATGTTTTTCATTAATAGGGACCCTGAGACAGAGTTTCTGAAGATGGAAGGTGGAAGCTTCATCCCTTCTTGGACAGGAAGGTGATAAGCAGTCTGAGATAACTGCTTCCCTCTTAAGGTGGGGGATATGTGACAGAGAGATCCTGCCACTTTTGAGGATTGACCTTTTCTTAAATCTGTTATGACAGTTCTTCTATTTCTTAGCCTAATCTATCCTTTACAATTTCTAGTCCATAAGGCTGGCCACTTATGGGCACCCCTTCCTTATCTTGACCATGCTATAGTGTCCTCTTTAATTTTCCTTTTCCTTCTCAGGTCCTTGTACAGGGAGGTTATTGTGGTGACCTCCAAGCTTATGTAAAACAATAGGCTGTGTTTATCATTGTTGGATTTAGTATATAATAGCACTATGTCATAAAATACCTTGCTGTATATACCTTATGCTTATGAAACCTGTAAATGTTGAAAATACCATGGCACTAGGTGTTTTTGATAAAGGTAAAAAGTACTGGGTAACTGTATTACAGAAATGAAGTTGATTGTGTTGTTAAGTGCATGTAGATTGGTACCATGCATTCCTGCTGTAAACTGAGCCAATCTGAAATTTCATGGTGATGTGCATATATTCCATGATGCTTTGCATTATGGAAGTATGTGTGATGTTGTGTTTCTTTGAAACTTGTCTTATTGTCAATGCCCTTTGGGGTAACCCTTGTTTCAGTGCTTCTGCACTGAGGTTCTTTATCTGTAGCTTGTTTTTTTTTCTTTTTTAGCCCCCATGACCCAAGCAAACAAGGCAACAATAGAGATGAAGAGTTTTCTCTGAAAAGTTTAGATCAGTAGATCAGTGAGTCAGTAGGTACTGACAAGTGCAGAGGAAGGACATAGATTATATGTTGCAACA
This sequence comes from Neoceratodus forsteri, assembly GCA_016271365.2. Taxonomy (NCBI): domain Eukaryota; kingdom Metazoa; phylum Chordata; order Ceratodontiformes; family Ceratodontidae; genus Neoceratodus; species Neoceratodus forsteri. The sequence goes on from CM057451.1 coordinate 104,029,497, forward strand.
AACTGATGTATTGAAGAAGGAATATGTAATTTCTGAAGACTATCTGCTGTATTTTAAATAAACATCACACAGAGATTGTGTGTTGAAACTAAAGTTTGGCATCTGGTCTGTCTGTTATCCAACACCCCTCCACATATATCAGTTAATTTAGCTGCAGCCATCTCTTAGTTTATCAAAAATCTTCTCCCCTAAAGTTGTGTTCTAGTCTTATTTTTGGTGCAGTAGTTTCCTGTTACCTCAAATTCAGTCTTGTGATGGATATTGTTGTTGCCTGCTTCTTCAGCTTTTACTGATGTGACCATGAAATCCCCACTATTTTAACAGCAGAAGAAAAACCACACCCTCTCTTGTCCCATGGCTGACATCATGCTGATGAAGGAATCAGTTCTTAATGACTTGGGAGAAATCAATCCTCACTTTCCTTTGGCCATGTTTCTATATCCCAGTTAATGTCTGATAGGTTGAAATTCCCCATGATAACCACAGGCCCCATAGTGGTCACCCTTATAATTTAGTTTGACAGTTCTCAGTCATGCTCTGCTGTACTACCTAGGCAGCCTGTAAAATACTCTCAAAATTGTATTTTGCATCCTGGGGATCTTGATTCCAGTCACAGACTTTCTTTGGGCATCTAGCCATCCTCACTCATTCTTTAATTGTTGCTTGAATTCCTTTCATGACCCATAGAGCCATCCCTTCACCCTTCTGACAATCACTGTCCCTCCTGAATTGACAGTACCCCTCCAGTCTTGGATCTCAGCTTATTCCCTTATTCTTCCAGGTCTCTATAAGTCCTACTGCATCATATCTTGCCTTATGAAGTTCTCCCTCCAACTAATCCATTTTGTTAATCGCGCTCCTCTCATTTACCATTGCACAATGAGGGATTATGTCTCTTTATACAGGGAATGAGGGTAGTGTATTTCCAATCCCATCATCGCCACTGGCTGATTGTGTGTCTCCTAGCTTCTCTGTATTGTTCTTTAGGCCACCCAGTTATAAAACTATGGCTGCAGTGCACTAGCACCCAACTGTAAACAATATATTACATTTCAGTTGTGCTAGCCATAGTAAATACAGTAGTAGCCAGTGGCAGGATGCAGACTATCCAACTATATCACAATGTATCACAGGAAACCCCCTTTCATTTCAATTGGATTGCTGTGATATTTCCTAATATCGTAAATCCAGATTAGTGATGTCGCAGTATAACATTTTGACTATATTATGACTGTCAGTGTGAAATACTGCAATTATCATAGTAACATGATATTACAGAAGTAGTCATTTTAGTATAAAAAGAAGCCTCCTTTAACACTTCTGTCCATGTGAGTTATCATGGGATTGGTCAGTTATCTCTAAAAACACAAAACATTCTTGATAGGCTTGAAACTGTGATATACTGTGAACCACAGTTATTGCAGTATCAGAATTGCTCACTGTATCAATATTGTGATTTCTGACACTGTGGTATACTGGTAAACCATCATACTGTAGCATCTCTAATCCAGTTATATAGTGTATCTTGTCAATGACTACAACTGTAAATTTTTTTATAAACAAATTTTATCTCTTATTGCCAGGCTCTCAAATCAATTGACTTGTTTTTGTTTTACGTTTCTGATTGTATATCAGTATTTTCTGTCTAGAACCTGGGCTCCTCCTTTGGTGGTCTGCCACACCTGATGCCCACAAAGGCAACTTCTATCCAGGTGCCTTCTGGTCCCACACCCAGATTGTGTCTGGACTGTACTCTTTCCCCTAACATTTCTCCAGTGGCCGCCATCTTACTCATACCCTCAATCCCTCTTCATAGGACCAAGCAGTCTGTAAAGTGGGCACGCCGCTCACTTTCAGTCTATAGTGGGTTGGGTGAACTCCTTCTCTAGTGATTGCTGAATCAGTCAGATGAGCTGCCTCCTTATCTAGGTAACAATCCCATAGTTTATGTCATGGCCTTTATATCATATGAAAGCAGACAATCTTGTCCTGAACATGACTCTACCAAATACTTTATCTTTTTCCACCACACCTCTTCAAGCTCTCTGAAGGTATATCGCAGTATGCTTTGGTGCCATTTGCAACCTTAACATGCATAACATGCAAGTTCTGCTCTTCTTGTATGATATCCCTGGGGCACTGGGGTGAGCAGAGAGAAGTGCAGGTTTTCCTCCCAAGCCCGGAAGTGAAGTTTCCTCTGGGATCACCTTCTCTGCTGGCCTGCAGCAACATCCTGGGGTCAAGGTTTAAAAACTCTGGCCGGCCTGGTGATGCAGAGGGTTGAGGTGCTGGACACCGCACCTCATGCCACACCAGTGACCTGGGTTCTGGAATGAGCCTGGGTCATTGGAAATTGGCGGGGAGGGGAGGGAGAGGATGTGAATAGCTGCAGGCTGGTGGCCCTCTGCCTCGGGAAGGAACAACAGGTGTTCTCGGAGCTTGGCCACCCCCTGGTGGAGGCTGGAGTGGCTCTGTCACTCTGAGAACTGCCGACATTAGGCCAAGGGAGGGTTGAAGAGACTGGAACTGGAGCTGTGGTGCACATGTGCACTCTACATTCATGTGCTACCACTTCTGGGGTCTCGGGAGTAGGACCACGGGGTTGAAAATGGAGGAAACATCAGGGAACAGTGAGGATGAAGCCTCTGGACTGGTTCTTGGGATTTTTCAGGGCACGCATGGTGCTATAAGACCCAGAAAGTCCTTGAGACCAGTAGGGCTGGTGCATGAGGAGGAGGAGGAGGAGGAGGATAAATAAAGTCATTAAAAAAAGGTTTAAAAACTCAGGTCACCTGCATGACAAGCAGTTGTAAAGAACTGTGCTGTCAGACTTGCCATGTAACTTGTTGAAAACATCAGGCCATGACTACCATTTGTGCCACATGAGCAAAGACTACCATTTGTGCCAAACAGTTATCCACACCCTGTTAATAAATGTTGCCCTTACATCATGGGTTGGCACTTGGAAGTTGGATGTAGTTGCCACACAACTCTTCCCTTTAAAACCTCAGCTAGGATTCGATACTAAGTTTTTGGTGATGAAACATTATCCTCATCTGTGCACACAACCTTCTGTTTTATGTACCATATCTTCACAGAGATTATATTTCTTAATGTGATTTGTTCTTAATTACTGCTGAAAAACCACTTTCACTGCTGAAAAAGCAGAGCCCATAATTTGTGCCAGAGCTCCTTCCCTCGTGATAACTTTCCTGCTGTTTGAACAGGAAAAGGAGCTTCTTAGTTTAACAGTCTTAAGAAAAAAATGCTAATTAAGTCCCATGATCTTCAATCAGTATCATATGTTCCAGAAAGTGTGCCCTTAATTATTACTGAACCAGTGTATTTATTTCTGGCATGCAACTCCAAGATGAACTGCATTTTAAGGAAATCAGCCTGAATGAGCAATGAAACAGATGCATAACCATAGCAAGCAGCCTCAGAAGACCCAGAAGAAAATGTTGTGCTTTAAGATCTTTAGTCCAAATTTTTTTTATGTTTCCTTTATCGTGGTGCTAATGTCTGCTGCCTATATTCTAGCCACTAAGTCACCCATGACCATTTAAAACAGTAGCATGTCCCCTACCCCCCTTTTACAGTCTATATCAGTCTAGATACTTCTGTATACCATTTCTGAAGTATGATTAAATATCTCATGATAAACTTCAAATAATCGCAGATACTAGTAGTGTCACTCGTACTGTTTATCTGTTTAACCAGTGCTTAAAATAGTTACACTAGAATGGACTTCTGAGTTTCTAGGAATGTATAAAATGACCGGGAAAACATGCCCTCTCATGTCCCTCTGTGTAAGATGCTTATTAAATAGAACTTTTGTTACTGTGCAAAGTAGCAGTTTGTTAAAGGCACCATCTAGGTGTGAGACACTGCAGTCAGAAGGTCTCTAATGCTGAGAGGCTGGAATGCTGGGAAGGGTAAATTCTCAGCTGTAACTAGTTAGCTAGAACAAAGTTCTCCTTATATGGAAACAATATTATATTTTCTATTTATGGCCAAAAATGCATTTTAAATATACAAAAACTGATTCCTTTTTGTTATGTTTTAAATACATGAAATAGCAGGAAAATATAAGCTGTATATATGATACATGAATGGGCAACATATGGAAAATGCATTCTTAATGTAAAACTTAGTTGCATGTACTGTTTTATATATATGGTCCATATATTGTCCATGCGTGTCTCATATATACACCATATATTTTCCCACTATTTCATATTTTTAAAACATACCAAAAGGGGCCAATTTTTGTGTATTTAAAATGCATTTTTGGTCATATATGGAGAATATATATTTTTTCCATATAGGCTATTCAAAAAAAAAAACCTTTTCTTGAAAGACAAGTGTTTCAAAATATTTTCATTTTAGAAAAACTTAATTAAATATGTGCTGTGCAATTGCTGATTGACAAGCCCCATTTAAAAAAAATGCAAATTAAGACTTTGTGCTAAGAAAACATGTTTGCTGACACGTGTCTGTTTGACATGCCAATAAACATTACTTTCTTTTAAATGCATGTTTCAGTTTTCATTGGATATGGCTGTAGGAAACTAAACATTAATGACATCTTCACCTTCCCTCTGTCAGAAGGCTGTCTCATATTGGAGAAAAGTGCAATAGTGTTAATGCTGCAGAATCAGGTTATGAGAAAAACAAGGTCATTCTTCTACCTACCTTTCTTTGTGTGTTTGTGTGGGGGGGGGGGTTAGATCACAAGAATAAAAGTTAGACAATTTCTGCTGATTTCAGCTCTTCGCAGTAGTGAAGATAACAAAGTTATTTTCATTGTTGTTGCAATGACCTATTTGAATTTAATTCATCGAGAAGCTTTCAAATTTGTTACTAGGTAATTTTACCATATGTTGCAAAAGTTGTGCAGTTTGTAAACCCCTTTTCCCATGTGTCTACAGAACATTCTCCCCATGGGCTTATGAAATACAACACAAACAGCCCGGCAAATCATAAATTGATTGAGGAATGTGATTTCTCTACTCTCACTTTAATACTTTCCATCCTTTCCCAGCCCTGAATGGTGTGCATGCTGTAACCTCTGCCCTGGGATCCAGACCATGAGGTCAGTCGGAGCTATCAGGCTGAATGAAGTCTCATTATCCTCTCAAATGATCGCTATGCACTGACTGGACAGGGGTGTGCTAGCCCTCAGTGACTAAAGCCAGCTCTGCCCCCCCCCCCGAAAAGATCCACAATCAAACTCACAGAAGAGATTCTCCCAAATCTCTTGACATGAATGAGATCTGGAAACTTGCTCCATCTGAATATCTCACTGTGCCCTCCTAGGTGTCAGCATTTCATCTCAGAGGTAAAAAGTGCAGTTAAAATGCAGGAAAACAACATTTTCGGGGAGGGGGGGGGGAGTTGGATATTTTAAGCCAGTATGTGTTGTTTACTAGTGAGCCCGTAGGCAAGGGCAGGACAAGAATTTAAAGAAAAAGACTTGTCTCAGATGCAACACTGTCATCTCCAGTTAGGCTCCAGACTAAATTTAAATTGCCTTTAAAAGAGCTATTTAAACTAACGCAAATAAGATCTTCATTAGCAAGACACCTTGGCCCCGCCCCATGGTCCTCACAGGCAGGGACGTGGTTTCAGGATTTAACTAAACTAGCCCAATGACCCAAATCCCTTTCAGGAATACATAAGAAAATGAGCTCCCAGATTCAGAAGACTGTCTCTCCGATAGCCTTTTACTGGAAGTCAGAATTAAGTATAGGAAAATCCCCATCCTTTTGGCAACATATTTGGGTTAATGCTAGTCATTATGTTAAACAGGACAGATTACATCTTCTTCAGTTCAACACTTTACATTACTTATATTGTACCCCAACTAAATTATTTTGAATGGGTAAAACATTGTCACCGATGTGTGATATATGTGGAAATGAAATTGGATTTATTTCACAAGTTTGTGGTCCTGTCCCAGATCTAAAGACCTATGGCAAATTGTACAAACCAAATTACAAGATATTCTCCCTTTTACTACGTATTTCACACCTGAAATATGCCTGCTAGGGGACTATTCAAAAATCCCTATAACTCAGCATAAATATATTATGGCTCTAGCATCGGTTACCAAATTACTGATCTTGCGCCGCTAGAAAGATACTTGGTGCCCCTCCTTTTCTGAATGGTATCAGGAAATATTAACAGCTTTAGCAGCAGAAAGAGCTGTAGCACAGGCAACAGCTGCTTCAGCCAAATTTCAAAAACATTGGTCCTTATTCTATTCCCAACTACAAAAAATGGTAAATTCTTTGATGCCTCCCTTGGACTCAGATGTATTAACTAGGTGGCTCTCTTTAAGAGAAAAAGTTAGTGCCTGTTTTACTGTTCCTTACTTTTGCCTTTGACCCTCAGTTTGACCAACTCTTTGATGTTTTACTTTAAGATAATGCTCTGGACTGGGGGGATAGGGAGGGTGGAGTTAGGGAGAGAGGAAGCGGGGGATGAGTTATTAAATTGATTAATTTCTTTTGTATTTTCTGTAGCATTATTTCTGTTCAAGTACCAATCAGTCAACCTTATAATGGAACAGTGTATTTACACTTGGTTGTTTTTGATTGTTTTTGCATGTATTTGTAAAATTCAATAAAGTTTACTAAACTGCAAAAAAAAAAAGAAAGAACAATTTTTTTTTTATAGATAACAGTTTTTTTTTTCCTCTGTCTGGCTATCCTAAATACAGCTTTGTTCTGGACTACCTCCCAACCCTGATGATCCATTACCCATCCCGAGTAGTTATAATGACTTCCCCTGTGGTGGAGCCAGTGGGGAAGCTGTCCTCCCCATCAGGGGAGGATATGGCATGCAAGATGGGCAGGGCTATGGTGTCCAGGAGTGCTGGTGCTCTCATCCTGAAGGCTGTTGTTTTCAACTGTTCTACCTTTGACATTACTCATTCCTGCCAACCCTGGCACACCTGCAGAATCCCACTATGGGTTCATGTGCAAGGGAGAAAGTTCTCTGAATCACTGCAACCCCCTCCTTCATGAGCTGGGACATACTGCCTTGGACAAAGCTTACACAACTTGAGATGCAACAAGGCAAGTGACCAGAGACCAATCTTGAACCTGCGTCATCTGCATAATAATGCAGTGGGCAACCACTGGGCCACTGCGCATTCTCCCAAATACTGTATATATTTTTTATTAGGGAAAGCATGTGAATCTGTGCCACACTGGCATTACAACCTTGGTGAGTGTCACCACTATTAATTCATAGAATGCAGAACAGATGCTGTAGAGCCATTTAGTGTATTCTTTTGAAGCTAGTGGGTCATGTTCTAGTTTTTGACAACACAATACAGTGCAGATATTTTCCTTATGTCGTATTACTGTAGCTAAGCTACTTGTTCAGAAATCAGAACCGTTTTGTTATCTCAGGCTAATAGGGGGGTGGGAGGGGGAGCGATTGCCTTTAAAACTGCTTTTTCCATTCATGTTTTGGGATGTGTTGCCTGCTCATTGCTTTTTCATTGTTTGGTGGCTGCTGACTTCCAGGATCACCTGTCTCTATTTTGCCTCTCTAGCCTGGTTTGCACTAAGAATATACAGTGTATCATAGGGGAGGATGGATCTCGAGGCAGGGACTGAGGATATACAGTGTATCATGGGTGAGGATGGATCTCAAGGCAGGGACTGAGGATATACAGTGTATCATGGGTGAGGATGGATGTCAAGGCAGGGACTGAGGATATACAGTGTATCATGGGGGAGGATGGATCTCAAGGCAGGGACTGAGGATATACAGTGTATCATGGGGAGGATGGATGTCAAGGCAGGGACTGAGGATATACAGTGTATCATGGGGAGGATGGATCTCGAGGCAGGGACTGAGGATATACAGTGTATCATGGGTGAGGATGGATATCAAGGCAGGGACTGAGGATATACAGTGTATCATGGGGGAGGATGGATCTCGAGGCAGGGACTGAGGATATACAGTGTATCATGGGTGAGGATGGATGTCAAGGCAGGGACTGAGGATATACAGAGTATCATGGGTGAGGCTGGATCTCGAGGCAGGGACTGAGGATATACAGTGTATCATGGGGGAGGATGGATGTCGAGGCAGGGACTGAGGATATACTGTGTATCATGGGTGAGGCTGGATGTCGAGGCAGGGACTGAGGATATATAGTGTATCATGGGTGAGGATGGATGTTGAGGCAGGGACTGAGGATATACAGTGTATCATGGGTGAGGATGGATGTCGAGGCAGGGACTGAGGATATACAGTGTATCATGGATGAGGATGGATGTCGAGGCAGGGACTGAGGATATACAGTGTATCATGGGTGAGGATGGATCTCAAGGCAGGGACTGAGGATATACAGTGTATCATGGGTGAGGATGGATGTCGAGGCAGGGACTGAGGATATACAGTGTATCATGGGTGAGTATGGATCTCAAGGCAGGGACTGAGCATCGGAAGATCACCGTCTGCAGGAGTCACCTGACCCTTTATTCTGCTCATTGGTTAACCCCACTATTTAGTGCCCTGCCACCTCTGTGAGCTTTTGTGCTGCAATCCGACACAGTCCATGAGAGTTAAGTGCACCTTCATGTTCTTACGTCAATGCCACTCTGGGTCAGCCACTTGAAGGGGATCTCTATTGCCTTTCCCTGAAGCTAAGTGTGGAGCCTTTGCAACTGCAGCATTTTGCTAGTTCCACTAGCTCAAACAACTCCTGGAACTCCCATATGGTAACGGAAAGCAGTGCTGCCATGACATCAAGCTGCCTTGCCAACTACAACGGATGTCTGACTTTATTTCTACCAGTCAATAGCCTTGGTATGGGATGTAGCCTGTGATGAAAGAGGATGCTGTTTTAAGCAGTAAGACATGATGGGGAGGATTACCATGTTGTGGTCCCACCTCTTGTGCACCAAACGGTTCACTGTGGGCTTGGGATTACCAGCTGGTAACCCACTGCATGGAATCACCTTATCGCTATTATAATATGTGGTAGAGTAACTCATCAAGATGTTTTTAATGTTTGAAATAAAAAAAATGTTTTTGTCTAATGTGCATGCCCCTGCTTTTAGGAACTGCAGGGTGTGTGGGGTCCATATGAATACTGTGAGGCATTTACTTGGGTCCTGGCCAATCACAAGGCTGGATTCATGAATTCTATGTCTATTAAGCATTATATTACATCATGTGAACCCTCACCTCCAATCAGAAACCAGGATTAAACACACTTTATTCCTTTGCAAACTCCCAACAGTTGTTTTATTCTCAATAAAATAACTTCTTCTTAATGCTCAGAACAGTTATTTTATTGTCAATAAAATTACAGTAGCGATCGCATCCTCTTTCTTGTGTTCTGATTGAGCTATACTCACAGAAGCAAACACATAAGGCATAATAGTTGTAATGTGCTAATTGGGTCAGTATATGAGGCAATAATGTGATTGCCTTCAGCCTCGTACTTTTACTCATGCGACTATCATCTTATTGCCAATATTTTATTTGAATAAGTATCTGCTGGGAGAATTTGTGACTAAAGCATAACCAAGGGCATTATAATTTACCCAGTCCTTGTTCTGCCATGATATTACATAAGGACCTCTCCTCCAATCACAAGCCACAGTTTCAAACAGTTTATTCCACAGTATACTCACAACAATCATTTAATTCTCTATAAAATTACTGACTGCTGAGAGCTCAGAACAGTCATTTTATTGTCTATAAAATGATAACTGTAACATCGTCCTAACTTACATTCTGATTGGTGTGAATGCTGCAGTCACAGCAGCAACCGTAAAGAAGTGCCGTGCAGAGAAGGGGACAAGTGGAGTTACTACAAACTTCATTGGAAAAAAAATATTACCACTAGCTTTTTTCAAACGCATGCAATATAATTAAATGACAATGTTCTAGTTGCCTCACTGTCCTCAGCAATAATATGATTGTCTCATGAGGGTAAAGTACTCAGTTTTTGGCATTGTACTTTATTCTCTCAAGAGTCACAAATTTGCTGAGGATATTGAGTTAACTGGAACATTATCACCTAATTAAATGACCAATAAGGAGGACCTTATTGCTGTTTTAAACCTCCTCTAATATTCTTAAAAAGCTTTATTTTAATTGAAAAACGTTTGGAGCAGCTGACCTCTCAGAATGGGTCTTAGCATTCTACTTATACTTATGGTCCATTACCAGTGGTATATAGACTACCAGTGAATTGATCTAAATGTGGGATTCAACTTATGTTCCTTAAAGAGTCTGTAATTATGCCATCTTTCTTTGCTACAAAATGCAGTTGAATGCCGAAAAAGAATCTTTGTCCTGTTTTTATTTATCTTTGTTGATTTTTCGGTCAAACAAGACAATGGCATTACACATCTTGAAAGATACAGGGATTAAACTGAAATCCCAGGCATTTTACAAACAGGACCACATACAGTACAATAAGATCACTGTCTTATTAGATGAGAAGTGGGGGTGGTCCAAGCCGCATGAAGGATCAGCCACCATACAGTTGTTTCAAACCAGGCACGGTGATGAAAAGTCCAAGAAGTACAAGTAAACAACATTACATGCCCTGCAACATTAAGTTGCTAAGTTCCATATTGGTTATATGTTAGGATAAAAACTGCAGGTACACCTTATCCTCCACTCTGAGACTACCATTAATGTAGGAATGTAAAATATAAAACTGATTAGTTAAACCATTTTATTCAATTTATATAGAATAAACCAAGAACAATGAAAAGTAAAATTCAACGTAACGCATGTCCTCTGCTTGTGACAAGATCACAGTCCAATCCTTTTCCAACGCAGCAGTTTATGGTGTCAGGTTAATAACTGTAACAAAGAACTACACAAACGTGCTGCGATTGGCTAGCAGAATATTGCAAGGTGCTGTATTTAGGGTTGCTAACCCACAAACGCAGAAAGTCCAAAGGAAAACAGCATTCAAGCCTGATGAAAAGTCAAAAATGCAGGTCAAAACAAAAGTAAATGGCTTTAAAATACCGTTTTAATGCAGGGGCCCTTATGAAGACTCTGGTGTGAGTCGAAGCGCTGGGTCTTGTGAACTGAGTGTTTGATTGCCTGCTGATCACTACGTATTTTGCGCTGCAATAAAATGGTATTTTAAAGCCATTTACTTTCGTTTTGACTTGCATTTTTGACTTTTCATCAGGCTTGAGTGCTGTTTTTCTTTGGACTTTCTGATAACTGTGACACCAGATAAGCCACAGAAAAAGCTAAAAAAGGGGCAAGGGTCTTTATTCATGCAGATGCTTTAATATTTAAATGATGGATGTAGTAGCATTTCAGCCAATAAGAACTGCTCATTAGTTTGTGCAAGAGACACTCTTACGTTCTGATGGGTGTCTCTTGTTCTAACATATGGTGGTCATAGCAATCAAAGTGCTGGAGCAGATGTCATTGCTAATTTTAAAAGGTAACATTGTGATTTAAAATAAATAACGCCATGCTTTACGGCTCTGTAATGTGGTAATACTGTACATGCCATGGATGGAGTTGTCTCCCTTGTGTCCTTTGTGTGTGAGAGCAGCTTAGCTTCATGTCCCTGTTGTTCACAAGAAACCCACATGTGTAAGATACTGTAACTCTAATACTGGTAAGGGGCCTCCATGGTATGTATCAACACACTAGAGGGAGAAGAGAACTTGCAAGTAAACTGAACCGTGCCACTATATTAGTCACTGTGCTGCCTGTTGCATGAGGAGTGCTTTAAGAGGCTTCATTAAGCTGTACATGTCACTCATTCACTAGGCTGCACACTTGCTACAAGTGCTAGAAGATCAGAAGATCATGGTTTCTAACTGTTCCTGTCCCACACCAAGAACTTGGGCTAATAGCCAATACTGACACTATAGTGCAGCACTGGCGAGGGGGTTGCCACATTGTTGCGGTGCTGTCATCATGTGGCACTTGTCATAAAAGATTAAGATTTTTCTGGGTGACCTGGTCAACATTGCCACTGTCATTTAAAACAGGTCCATGTCACCCACCCCTGACAACACACCTGGAAATGAGCTGCCACATCTCAGCGTGACTTTCCTGGTCAAAAATTAGCAATAAATAAATAAAAACTATACTTTTATTTTTACGGATTACAGATTATTTACCCAGGCTAACCTAGCAGCATGCAGCCTCTCATTTTTGGAGGAGTCCTGATTTTACACTGTGTCTACAGCTGGGTGGTCTGAAGCACTGAGAAGGTATGTGACTTGCATATGTTTACACAGGGAGAAAGTGCCTCAAGAGAAATTTAAACCTGGGTCTCCAGGCGCTGAAGCCTGTGCTCTAGCCAACAGATTATGTTGCCTCCTTAAATGCCTAGTACATTGCAAATGAACTGAGGCTGTGAAATGATGTTGCTTGTATGTATAAAGCCTTTCATGCTCATGCATCATGATGTCAAATGGGTTGGTAACCACCCCCAAAAAAAGACGCAGACCTGGTACCACACTGCTGATAGATGATCAGTTTGGTGAAAGATGTTTGCCAATCAGTGGATTATGACGACCCTCATCACATGATGTGTTGATGTGCCTGTGAAAGTCCCCACCAGGAAAAAATGCATACTACAGTACATATAGTAAGTGATAGATTCACTTGTATTCTTCTGGTATTTTGTTAATATAAAAAGAGTATACAGTCTTGTCTTGTAGTTACACAATGGCTTGCATTCTTAGGTGTGAAGCTCAAGTGTAGGTTCCTAAAACAGGATCACACTAGTGTTGTGAACCACTTATTTAATGTTGTCAGAATATTCATAAAGTGATTTTCAAGCTATCTGAGTGAGCAAGTGATGTGTTTGTTTAGCTCTGAGAGTGGGGAAGGAATTGTTGCTATCACTGCTGCATTCATGTAGTCTCTCAGAGTAGTGTGTCTGTCATTTGAAGATGTTTGTGTCTCCCTCAGTCAAGTATACTGAATCAGCCTCTGAAGTAAACAGCATGAAATTATCAAGGTGCTTTTTGAATAATAGCAACCCAAAGCAATCTTTCAGTAGGAACATAGCATGGGAAAAATAGAAAATGACTTGATCATGAAATTGTAGTGTTCTGTGGTCATTCTTTGCCATGTAGAAAACTGAAAGTTTGTGTCAAATTAGCACATAAGATGTAAATGGTCAGTATTAATTACAATTTTTTGCACTTTTCATTGATTTGAAAAAAACATGGTTTTGTGTACAAAACATAAGACCTTTAAGAGCCATCAGTAGTACATATCATAATAGCAAACACAAATATAACTCTCTAGAATATCCCAATCCTGCTCTGATTTTTACCTGATTTCTACTTGAGACAGTTGCAGCTATTACTAAACCCCTATCCATTATCTTTAATAAATCTCTACTTGAAGGGGTTATCCCTCATGATTGGGCAATAGCCACAGTTATTCCAGTTTTCAAGAAAGGTAACCATTCTAAGCTGGAAAACTACCGTCCGATAAGTTTAACTTCGGTTATAAGCAAACTCATGGAGAAAATCATTAAAAAAATGTTGGAAAATGAATCCATATCAAGCAGTATAATAGACAGTACCCAGCATGGATTCTTGCAAGGGTATTCTTGCACCACTAATTTAGTAGCCTTTTATAATTATATAAGTATAGGATTGGACAATGGTATCCCCATGGATGTAATCTTTTTCGACTATAGCCGAGCATTCGACAAAGTCCCTCATGACATCTTGCTTGACAAAATGGTAAAACTGGGATTTTCACAGTATATAATCAATTGGGTATCAGGATGGTTAAATAACAGACAACAGCAAGTCAGAATAAATGGCTTGCTTTCTCAGGTTCAGAGTGTGACCAGTGGGGTTCCGCAGGGTTCTGTGTTGGGACCAACCCTGTTTAATATTTTTATTAGTGATTTGCAGGTTAGCCAGGACAATTTTCTTTTGAAATTCGCTGATGACACCAAGCTTGGAGGGTCTGTTCATACATCACTAAACAGAGAATCTATGAGTAATAATTTAAAAATTATTGAAGTATGGGCAGACTCAAACAAGATGACACTTAATCCAGATAATGTCATGTTTTACACTTCGGAAAGAATAACCCTAAACAAACTTATTTTTTAAATAATATTCCCCTACATGTGTCACTAGTACAGCATGATCTTGGAATTATCATTAATAACAAACTGTCTTCAACCAATCACTGTACCATGATAGCCAGAAAATCAAATGCAATGCTTATTCGGATCCAATGTTCCTTTGTATCAAGGACTCAGGAATGTATTATTCCTCTGTTTAGAACATATGTAAGGCCCCATTTAGACTATGGGTCTCCTTTTTGGAGTCCATACTTGAAACAAGATATGGATAGAACAGAAAAAATCCAGAGGAGAGCTACAAAAATGGTTCCATATCTATCCAAACTGGATTACAGGGATAGACTACAGGAAACTGGGTTACATTCACTTCACACAAGATGTACTAGAGGAGATCTACTCCTATTATATAAAATTCAGAATTCCCAGGATCTCATGCACCACTGCGGTCTAATTTTTTCCAATAGAAGGACTACCCCTCGGTCCCATAACAAACAAATCAATATTTCAAAATCTAAAACAAATAAAAGATTAAATTATTTTACAGTGATAACACCTAGAATCTGGAAGTTTCTTCCTCAAAAATTAGTGGACAGTAGTTCTATTTCAGCCTTTAAAAAAGGGTTGGATTGCTGGATGGAGTTCAATAATTGCAGGGTATAGCTTGTTCCACCATGGTGGTGGGGGACATTCACAATGGGCAGTAGCCTCCTTTTGTCCTTTGAAACCAAATAAACCAAGTAAAGACATAGACAGGGTACAGGCCGTCCAGAAGAGGGCCACCAAAATGGTGCAGGGTCTGCACCAGAAGACATATGAAGAAAGATTAAAGGAGCTTAAGATGTATAGCCTCGGGGAAAGGAGGGAGAGGGGAGACATGACAGAAACTTTCAAATACCTCAAGGGAATCAACAAAGTCCAAGAGGGTAGCATCTTTCAGAAAAAGAGATGTGCAAGAACAAGGGGGCACAATTTGAAGATAGAGGGGGAAGGCTCACAGGTAATGTGAGGAAGTATTTCTTCATAGACAGGGTTGTAGATTCATGGAACGGCCTTCCTGAGGCAGTCATAGAGTCAAAAACAGTGGGGGAATTCAAGAATGCATGGGACAGACATAAGGCAATTCTAGTGGGGGGTTGGAGGAAGTAGGCTGTTGGTTAACTAGGATCTGCAGCTTATCCATTAAGTAGGGAAATGGGCAGACTAGGTGGGCCAAGCGGTCCTTATCTGCCATCAAATTCTATGTTTCTATGTTACTCTGCTGGTTCTTAAAGGAGTAGTCCATCCAGAATTTGCAAAAACATGTGCAGAGTGTTTTGATTTGTGTATAAAGTCCTAGTGTGCTCGTCCCTCTGTCTGCTATTAGGAGCTTTTCCTAAATTAGCCTGCTAGCTTCATGGTAGTTTTACAACCCCTGGGGTCGCCACCTGAGATAACTTTATTGTATTCCTTTTTCATACAATTCATCCGGTCTCATGTGACAGTGATGTAGCCGAGACCATAGATTCATCAGAAAGCACTACTTTACAATCAGTTCACAACAGTAGAAATGGCTATATTTTAAAAACTATACAGAGTTCAGTTTAGTGACTATCCTCATTGTTAAGATCCTTTTGTCCTGAACAACTTTGCTGCTGGTCATTTTTGTGTAGCGTGTAAATTTTCCAAGATATTTAGGCTTGTTTGGCATGTGTATCCTAAATCTATGGTCTCGGCTACATCACTGTCACATGAGACAGGATGCATTGTTGGAACATAGAATGCAATAAAGTTAGCTCAGCTGGAGGTCACCAGAGGTCGTAAAACTACCATAAACCTAGCAGGCTAATTTAGGAAAAACTCCTAATAGCAGACAGAGGCAAGGACACACTAGGACTTCACACACAAATCAAAACACTCTGCACAACATATGTTTTTGCAAATTCTGGGTGGACTACTCCTTTAAGACAGCACTTAGAAAAGGGGCTCTGCACTGTTTTTGGTGCTGTTCTTTGAACAAGATGATAAACTTCAGTCCCCTTCTGCCAATCTCTGGTGGCTGGCCATGTGACAATTCTAAAGAGTTTTGTGGTGTCTGCAGTGTCTTGGCCATTTCCTATTTCAGGAACACAGCAAGTTCTAATGCAGTCTTACTGTGTGTCAGTGGCACTGTCAGGCTAGATAGCTGCTATCTTGGACTGGTTCTCAAACAACCTCCTCATCTTAAATATGAAGAAAACCAAATCCATGCATTTTTACATCAGATGTAGTACCCCTACCCCCTGTCCTAGTCATTACCTCTGCCTCAGGTGCCCCAATTTAATAAGCTGCCACTTGCAAGTACCTGGGGACAATACTTGACTTGGGCTTAACATACTCGGCTTATGTGGATGCTCTAACTAAAGCAGCCAGCTCCAGGCTTGGCGTGCTCCATAGGCACAGAAATGCCTTCCTCCCTGAAATTACGCAATAACTTGTCAGATGCTACATCCTTAGTCTTATTGACTATGGCCTTGTTATGTATGGTGATGCGTGTAATAGAGTGCTCAACAGGATCAGAGGATTGGGGTCCCATATTCAGAGCCAGTCAGATGCATGCACAAAAATATGCATCACTCAAATATTGTGTGCTGTCTAGCTCTGTGGCAATATTCAAGCAGAATGTGTGCTCAGAACAGATCTCACATTCTGTCTGAATATCAGACTCTGGATGTGCCGTGCATAGCAGGCGGCCACCATGTATGGCGAAGTACATTTAGGGTGCAGGGACTGAACACCACCCATAGGGGAATGCGTGGTACATACCTGGATGTGCAGCAGCCCCCATGGGTGATATTCAGCCCAAGCATGCATATGAGCTCATTCGGCATGCATGGTGCAAAGAGGCCTCATGCATGCCCATTAGGGTCCCATTAGCATGGCTGCACCTGCAGGATTGTGCCAGTGCAGCCCCCACCCCCCCAAGCCCTGATTGCTCACTGTTGACCGAAACGTATACTTCCTGGTGGTCCAGTAGTCCATGTCTGTCCCACACACAGTGGTATAGAACTGACAGGCCCTGCCACAGCTCCAATTGCCTTGAAAGACACAAACTGCACAGTCCCCCTTTTGTTGTGTAATATGTCCACCCTCCCCATCCCTGAACACCATTCTGTAAAGTATCACACAAAATCTCTGTTTTCCATAGTGCAGTGTGCCCACCTTCCCCCATCCCCGAGCACCGTTCCATAAAGTATCACACAAACCCCAGTTTACTATATTGTAGAGTGCCCCCCCAGCCCCGATCACTGGTCTGTGCTGAGTGTCACTGAACCCCATTTTCCATAGTGTAGCAGCCTCCCCTTCCCAGCTCCAACAAAGTAACATAATAGTCCCCCTCCCCAACTCCAGCAAGGTGACATAACTGTCCCCTCTCCCCAGCCCTGATAAAGTGACAGAGCTGTCCCCCTCTCCAGCCCCAACAAAATGACATAACTGTTTCCCTCTGAGCCCCAAACTACAAACATAGAAACATAGAATCTGATGGCAGATAAGGACAGCTTTGCCCAGCCAGTCTGCCCATTTCCCTACCTAATGGATAAGTATCTGATGCTAGTTAACCAACAGCCTACTTTCTCCTTCCCCCCACTAGAATTGTTTTATGTCTGTGTCATGCATTCTTGAATTCCCCCATGGTTTTTGACTCCACGACCTCTTCAGGAAGGCTGTTCTATGCATCCACAACCCTCTCTGTGAAAATAATACTTCTTCACATTACCTCTGAGATTCCCCCTTCTCAGAGGTAATGTGCCACGGCCAGCCACTGACTGATCAGTAATGGTGCATGGACATTGAATAGTATGCACTCATTGGTCATGTGATGACCAATGAGCTCATACTATTTAATGTCCGCCCTCCATTACTCATCAGTCGGCAGCTGGCTGTGGGAGGAGGAGGAGAGAAGTGCCAGTTGCTGACTCTGGTGTGTTTGGGGGGGTGGAAACATGCCTCATGGGGTTGGGGGTCAGTGGTCAGTTGACCACCACAAGTGGGGCATATTACCATTGTTTTGCAGTTTGAGGCTGGGGAAGACAGTTATGTCACTTTGTCAGGGCTGGGGAGGGGGGACAGTTCTGTCACTTTGTCAGGGCCTGTGAGGGGAATAGTTATGTCACCTTCTTGGGGTTGTGGAGGGGGACTGTTATATCACTTTGTTGGGTCTGGGGAGGTGGGCTTTTACACTATGGAGAATGGGGTTCGGTGACAGTCAGTACAAACTGGTGATCGGGGCTGGGGGGCAAACTACTCTATGGAAAACAAGGGTTTTGTGTGTCAGGAGGTCTAATCCTCGCTCTCAGGTTCTTGGCAATATTGGGAATGCAAGGAATCACAGACACATTGCATAAGAGTAATAAACTTATTTATTACTACCAGAAAGGATAAATCACAGTTGCCCTAAGCAGTTCTTACCAGTACGAACCAGGAGCCAATGCTAAGCGTTCCCTATACCTCGAGGTTTCTTCGTGTCTCTTGGGGTCTCTGAGGTATAAGACTCAGTGTCTCACATTATTTACCTATGATAATTACTATGGTTGCTATAAGACAGAAACATTTCTAGTTACAGAGATGAGCCCTATTGGCTAAATTAGAGGTGGCTCCATGGTCCAAGATAACTTTATACAATTTTGTAGTAGTCATCACTTTGTGAAACAAGAGAGTACAGTTCTTACACAAATCAGTGTAGTAGTACAAATCACCAAAAGGTGGCAATGCCGACTTATATATCATAATCATTACAAGGACACAGATGTCCTAACATCTTGTAAGTATGAAATACATAGAAAATACATAGAGAGTATGTATGTATAAGAAAGCAAAGTGTATAACAATAATATGCATACATATTCTGAAGTCTACTCATACAGTAGATGTCCTTAGCCCTATAGCATAATAACCAAGAAAAATATCAAAAATGATTGTATAATAACAAAACCTTTAAAAGTAATCTCTAACCAAGTGTTAGTTAATGCATCATTCATGTCACCATCATTAATTAATGAAAGTATAGCTTCATTAGCCTTAGTGATATTATTGCTGATGTGGGTGAGATGGGTGTCTTTTCTTTCTAAAAGTGATTTTAATGTAAGTGACAGTGTATCTATGTGTACATTAAAATATGGTAAATATTTAGAAAGGGTGAACAGATAATCGGGGTTACCATCAATGATGTCAGTATCCATAAGGGGGACGGGGGTAATAACAGTATGTCCAATAACAGCCTTCTGGTGGGGAACAAAACAAAAGTTGGGTTATCAATAGCACATGTCTCAGTTCCGTAAGTATAGGACCTATAATTTGTCACCACACAGTACTCCCCATCAGAACTGTACTGCATTTTAACAGTGGGGAGTCTCCATTTTTGTAACTGTAATGGGCTGGTGTAAGTCATTTTGGAAATCCGTGTTGACAGGCGATGAACCTCATCTCGATAAGATTGAAAAAGTTTATCTGGAGCCAATTTTGAGTCCGAAAAGGCAGTGTCATTCATGCTGATGTTATCGTTTATGGAAAAGGACCAATCAATACTGTCGGGAGAATAACCACATACAGGTTTAATAACATCAAATACATCACATCGACACAAGTAGATATACTGTTTCTTCACACAGCGGTCTGTGTGCTGAGTGACCAGCGGTCCAGGAAAGGATGGAAGACCAGTAGAGGATGCAAGTTGAGGCATTCTATGTAGATGTCATCATCAAGGTGACCAATAGACTGTACAGAAGCCAGCTTGTCAAACAAAGCTGTAGTGGGATCAAAGCGTGGTAAAGAGACAGTAAAAGAAACAAACATCGTGTCTTTGATAGGACATTTCTTAGAAGTAAAACAGGGACCGGTATTAGGGTGTCTGGTCACAAAACCCAAGTTCCTAGCTGTAGAAAGAGGAATTGTTAGAGATTGTTGCATTCACATAGCAATACAGTCAGGGGTTTTACATCATGGACAATACCATTTGGAAATACGTCTGTCATGTATGATATCAGGGATTCTTCCAGATTCTAGATCACAGAAGAGATTATTGATGGTAGTGATAATGTACAAGCCATAGGATGAGCATAAAATTTCACGGGCAATGTATTACTTACCTGCTTCTTTGTTGTTTTGTGCAATGAGTGCGTTAATTTTATCTTTAGAATCTGTAAATGTCTTAGCAATATCGTGCATATTATAAACAGTGTATCTTTCTTCCTAAGGCCATCCACACCATGCAGTAATGGGGGTAGTATATTATTTACTAAACTAGTTTGAAATTTGGCAGAATGAGATTTGATAGCAGCAATGTCTGCTTTATTCCAGATAAACATAGCTGTACCAAAGAGACCTGTGACAGTGCCTGTTGCACCAGTGACATCAGAACTGTCAACTTCACGTGTATTACATTTATGACTTTGATCATCAGGATTGGGTTTTCTCCTGAAGTTGCCTCTATGCTCAGTGGTATGTACCCCGGCAATAGGGTCTTGAGTACAAATCTGAAATGCCGCTAAACTATCAAGCAATAAACTACTATAAAATGCTGAAGTGTTAGTATTGTGACACATACCAAATTCTTTCATATTGCAGTAAGTTAAATTAAACAACACAGGTATATGCATAAATTGTAAATTGTTGATATATGTACCAGGTAGAGCAGTGGCTGTTAGACCACTACGAGGACCAGGGGTGTGCTTTGGACACTCCAAAAGCTGTTTGTCAGTCGGTGGTAACACAGAAAGGAACATAGCAGCAGAGGCCATGATGTGTACAGCACAAAATTTTCGAGCAGAGTCCTTAGACAAAGAATTATAATATGAGGGATCAATTAAAGCAATAATATTGTATACACCAGAATGTCTAAGAGCAGTTTGTAGCAAGGACAGAGAACCATTTGGGGATAATTTAAAATTAGGCCAACCCTGGAAAGTTCCCTTGGAGAGTTTGGTCACAGGGAGAATTTGTCCTTGTGATGTGGTTTGCTACTCAATTTGAAGGGTAGATTTATCAGGAGAAATAACCGAGGCAGTGAGGTAGGCATCAGAACCTTCCTGGAGAGTAATCAAACTATCGGGTATTTTGATGGATACTCCCTCTGGGGCAGATGCTGGAGGATCAAGGTGAGGTAGGAGGTTCGATACCGTGCCTTGGATGCATGGGATAATTCCTGAGATGAGGAGAAAATGGAACAAGATAGCCATCTTGTCAATGTATCTAAAAAGGAAAATCAAATATTAGTAGATTAGTACTATTCCACCCAATGGGGTGAGGAAAAGTAATTATACTCCTTTATACAGTCTCTGTTGGTTTGCATGTAACCACTTGTCAGTCAGTTTATTGTTGTGCAGGAGTCTAACTTGATAGGCTTCTGGACTGAGCTTGTTGACAATAGAGTAAGGGCCCTCCTACTTATTGGAGAAGGAGTGTATGGGATGTGCAAATCGGAAGACCATTACCTGATCTCCAACCTGCCAATCCACTTCTTGTGCATGCTTGTCAAACTGTATTTTGAACTGTTGCTGGGCCTTGCCCATGCAATTGGCAGCATGCAAGTGTATGTGTATGAGGTCTTTTCTGAGTTTATCCACATATTGGTCTACAGACACACGGTCTGCAGTGGGGGTGTACAGGTCAAACAACAGGTGTTCAGGTAATCTCATCTGTCTACCAGTCATCACCTCAAAGGGTGTCAACTGGGTGGTGGCTGAGGGTGTGCCCCTAATTGCCATAAGAAGTAATGGCAACCGGGAATCCCAGGTTTTGGGATTGTCCTCAATGAATCTGGAAAGCATTTGCTTAAGCCATCTGTTGGCTCTCTCTACTTGATCTGAAGATTGGGGGTGGTAAGGTGTATGGAACTTTTGTTGAACTCCAAGGAGCTCAAGGGATTCTTTCATCAACTCACCTGTAAAGCTGGTTCCTTTGTCAGAGTCTATCTTAAGAGGTAGGCCCCACCTGGAGAAAATTTGTTCCACCAGGATTTTGGCAGTGGTTTTAGCAGTGTATGTTTTAGTGGGGAAAGCTTCAACCCATTTAGAGAAGAGATCAGTTACCACAAGAGCATACTTGTTGTTTCTGCTGGTATTGGTCAAGGGACCAATAAAATCGATCTGTATGGCGTGCCAAGGGCCAGAATGTCTTTGTGGTAGGAGTTTGGCATTTCGCTTGGTGGGAAAGGGATTGTTTTGTGCACAAACAAGGCAGTCGTTTATGTACTGTTTAACATCGTTGGTGACACCAGGCCACCAGGTGGTGGTCTTAAGCCTCTGAAGGGTGTTTTCCACTCCCTGGTGTCAACCAGTGGGCGTAACATGCACTTGGTGCAAGAATTCAGACCTAAGGTGTCTGGGGACCACCCACAACTTGGTGGTGGAATCATCTGGCTGGTACCAGATGATCTTGTCATCCAGGGACAAGTGTAACTTACTTTTATGCCTCCGGTAGGGATTGTGTGTGGGAAGTTTTTCTTCAGTACCTTTGTCAAGGAATCTGAACACTTCTTTGAGTTCAGTATCAACATATTGGGCTGCTAAAAGGTCCAAGAGGGAAAAAGGTTCAGGTTTCTTCCTGATTGTTGCAATATGTATGGCTGCATTGGTCTCTGGATGATCCATCATCCAGGTGTCCTCCCCTCGGGCCCCTTCCTTGGCAAGGGTGTCTGCTGTGTCATTGAAGGCATGGTAGGGGTCATGTAGGGAATGAACTTTAACTTTGTGTACATAGAGTTTGTGTGCAAACCTCTGTGGCAGTGAATGCATGTATATTACCAGTTCTTTGTACTTCACTGGACTACCATCAGAAGAGAGTAAGGAGTTCTTCTGCCAGAAAGGAAGAAATTCTGTAAGAGAACAACAAACCCAGTTAGAGTCTGTAAAAATGATAGTATCCTCAGTTCCATGCTGGATGAACTTGAGGGCACAGGCCACCGCTGCCATCTCGGCATACTGTGAAGATGCCACACTGCAACGCTTAGAGATTTTAACAGCCTTACTATAGGTGTAAATCACTAAGATACCCATCCCTGCAATCTGTTCTCCCCGATAGTAGGAAGATGAACCATCTGTAAAGATACGAAACAAAGAGGTAATCTCAAGTATTTGTGTCATGGCAGGGAGGAAGGGACCTGGATCTGGCAGATCAGGTGGTTGCAGTGTACAGTCATGGGGTTCTCCTTGGAAAAGGAGTCCATGTGCCAGCATGGATGGAATTTTGGTTGGGTGTACCTGTACATGTCTATCCTGGAGATGAAGTGACCAATGTGTCAGTCTGGTATTAGAAACTGACCCATCCTTCACTCTGTTTGATAGCAGAAATGTAGTTGGGGTGTGGTTGGTGTTAATAATCAGTGGAGAGTACCCAATGATATACAGAAAGTGCTTGACAGCCCAGTAGGTAGCCAGAAGGTTCCTTTCACAAAGGCTGTACTTCTGTTCCACTGGGGTCATGAGCTGTGATGCATATGCAATGGTTCTCAGAGTACTATGAACTTTCTTAGCCAGCACTGCTGACATAGCAATGTCAGAGGTGGCACACTCAAGAGGGAATAGTAGTGCTGGATTGGGGTTGACCAGAGCTGGACCCGAGGCCAAGGCCTGTTTCAGTGATGTCACAGCCTGGGTGTGTATGGGACCCCAAGTCCAGGGAATGTCCTTTTTCAGTAACGCATGCAGGGGAGCAGCCTTGTGAGCAAAATCACAAATAAAATCTCTGGAATAGTTCACCATACCCAGAAACCTTCTAAGAGTTGCCACACTGGTGGGTAATGGCAAGTCTTGCAGTCCTTGTATCTTTTTCCAGGTAGGGCTTTGGCCTTGGTCAGTTATTCTCAGGCTCAGAAAGAGTACTGCTTTCTGACATAGCTGTGCTTTTGCTGGGTTACATTTGAGGCCTGATCTATGGATGAGAGTCAAGAGTTCATCCAAGAGATCCAAGTGTTGTTCCTGTGTGACAGTTGTCAACAGCAGGTCATCCACATACTGCAAGAGACACTGAGGTGTAGAGAAACCCTCAAGGGCCTCCATCATGTGCAGAAGGAACAGGGATGGGGTGTTATGGAATCCCTGTGGTGAGCATGTCCACGTGTACTGTCTAACTTCAAAGGTGAAGGCAAACTTCTATTGATTTTTAAGGGCCAATGGCAGTGACCAGAAACCATTGGAAACATCCAGGGCACTGAACCACTTTAGGTCAGGGGTCAAGAGTCACAGCACATCAGGTGCGGAGGCCACAGTTGGAGCACAACTGGGGGTGACCTGGTTCAGTTTCCTGTAGTAAATAGTAAGTCTCCAGACACCTGCAGGTTTTTTCACAGGCCATACTAGGGAATTGGCAGTAGAAATGCATGTTCTGATTACCCCTTGGTTGAGGAGTGATTTTGTTGTTTCCCTAAGAGAAGGCAAAGCCTCAGATGGGAAAGGATATTGCCTTTGCCTCTCGTGTGCTGGGTCTGGCACTTTGATAGTGGTGTGCATTGTGCCATGTCATGTTTGTTGATAGCAAATGCCTCCAAATGTCTTTGCAAAATGGGAAGGAGCTTTGGAAAAAGCTCATGGTTCTTGAATAAATTTATGACATCGTACTCCTTGTTGTTGGCAGATATCGTTGCCACAACATGTGAATCAGGGATCAAGATGGTATGGTATTGGCCCCGAATCTGTATCAATAGCATGTTAACTAGGTCCACCACATAGCCGTGTGGTGCAAGGAAGTCAATTCCAATGATACTAGGATGATCATGCAATACTATCAGTTGGAAGGTGTGTGAGGCCTTCAGGTGGCCCAACTCTACAGGTAGAGGTAGAGAGTGGTACACAGGCAACCTAGTACCATCTACTCCTGACATGTTGGTCTTCCATCCAGTGGACCAAGGAGATGTGTCCGGGTGGTCATCATGTAATACAGACACAGCCGCACCTGTATCTAGTAACACTATAAGTAGGTGGCCCCCGACCTTGGCCTCAGTGCAGGGCCATCTATTTGTATCCAAGACCAGCTTGTTTACAATCTGGACTGGGGCCTGTAATTGTCAATCTGTGCTGGAGGAAGCATGGAGAGGTTGAGCCTGGCTCCTTTGAACCTTTTCACCATGCAGCACTGATGCTGCATAGGGAGGTGCTTCTGAGATCAGGCCTGGTATGGTCCTGAAGGCCTGTACTTCCGGTATCACCATGGCCCATTGGGGCCTGGGTTCCCAGTTGTACGGCTGCAAGGGACTGAGCCAGAACAGCATCCGCTACAGAACGCACTTGCCCCAGGAGCTCACTAAACTTTCGATTCTCTTAGGCTATCTCACCATACAAAGGGCCTGGTCTTTGTTGTTGTTTGCCCTTGTTTTTGTGATGTTTTTTATTCTTGTGATAGTTCCAGTTCCCACCCCATTGTTGTTGCTGCTGTTGTGGTTGTTGGGCTGGCTGGGAGTGTTGATTGTCTATGGGGAGGGGCTGTTTGTGTTGGGCCTGCCCTTCCACCGTGTAGTGCATCACAGTCTCTTGAGTAGGCTCCACGGTGGCTACTTTCTTGGAACCGGAGCCCAGATCATGGATATAGAGTTGGTAAACTCTCTCACTTTTCCAAAGGATGTTAGCAAACCTTTCCGTGGTGGGATAGGTGGTTGGCTCTACCTTTTCTCTTACTGCAGGGATCATGTTCCTAAGGAACAAGGTCTTATATTCAATAAGATCTACATCCACAGCTTCTTGTGCCAGTTGTTGTCCTGCTCAGTAGGCCATCTAGAGTCTCTGGTGGTAAGTCACTGGACTTTCCTTTGCATTCTGTTTTACTGGGTATGCAAGCATCACTACTACTACACCTGGGCTGTGTGCAGAAATGAGTTCGGCTGTGACCTCATCAAAGGTGGCGTTGCCAGCCTGGCAGATGGCATCGGGGAGTTTGGCCCACAATCCAGGCTTAATGTTCTGGTGTAGTATCTGGACCTGATAGTCTGCAGTGAAGCTAAGCATCTCACATTTGGAACTCACCTTTTCCAAGTGGCAGCTGAGGTTGTCGGATGGACTCATCCAACCAATACTGTCAGCTATTTGCTGAACAGAGAAGGCCATTTGTAGGGGATTATTGGGCCTATCAGGCTGGGGTAGGTTACTTCGGGCACCATCCAGGGCTGACTGGGCTGTGGCCTCAGCCATGGTATGAACCATGCCTTCCTGAGTACCAGCCTTTTGCAGAAGCTGTCTAATATGGGCTTAAGGACCCGCTTATTTCTCTCAGAGATAGGCACATTACCTACTGCATTCTCAATCATTGTTTCTATCTCCTGCCTGTCATCCATATTAATAACGGCTACCGGTGGTGCCATCGGGACCAGGCTTGGGCCTGCTCCCCCCCATCATGGGGGCCACCATGTTGGCATCACCCATGATGTGCATCATGACGTTGACGATGTATGACAAGATGTGGGTGGAGTGGGGACCCGCCATGTTGTGGATGGTTGGGTGGGGTTTCTGGGCCATAGTAGGGGTTTGACTGGGCATTGTATTGGGAGATGTCATCATCTGAGACCTCCCCTTCAGATGAGGTAGTTAAGGCAGGGGCTACGCCTCCCATTGCCTTAACATGTCTGGCCAGAACCTCCCGCTGATGGCGCAGTTTTGCCATCTTGGATTCATACTCTGCATGACTCACATTTGCAACATTCACATCAACTTCATCTTGCATTTGTTTCTGCAACACTCTATATGTGGTGCTCAATTCGTGATTATCCCTAGTAGCCACTTCTAAGTCATTACATACCTGGTTTATCTCGTCCTGTAGCTCTCCCATATCCTCACTCAACTGTTCATTCACTCTGCTTAATAAGTCATTCATATTCAAAGCTTGCCACTTATCCTGTCTCAAACGTTCACATTCCTGCTTCAACATAAAAATTTCTTGCTCTCCAGCCTGTGCAGAATGATGCAAAAGTGAATCATTTTCATTGCACAGAGTTTGAAGTTCAGACTCCAAATTCTGCTGCCGTCTAACACATTCTGTTTCCTGTAAACCCATCTCTTGCTTAAGAGACAAAATCTGCAGGTTAAGGGTTCAAAACCTCACTTTAGAGGCTTCCAAAGCAGCATAGAGAGCCATGACCAACAGCCTTTTTGCATGACACTTACTGGCTGTTTGCCTCATCTCACAGCACTGGGTTGAGATCCTCAGTATAGGGTTTTTGGATTGACTTGCATCCCGTGCAAAGTCAGCCCAGCCTCCATGGGAGGCAAGGAAGTTAGAGACATCGAGTCTCTGTTCTACGCAGATATTTGATACAGTGGCCATTGTGTGGGAGGGAATGAAAAATCAAACTGTGAAAAAGGTGCCGTGCTGTGTATTGATCCACAGCAGGAACACTTTGCACACAATCGGGCTACTGTATACTCTGTAGGCTTGCATTTCAAAGCTGCTGTGGAGTGGGTCGAGCCGGCATCGACCACACCAAAGAAAAGCAGCCAGACTTTGCAAGTGACTACAAAGTGGTCTGAAAATGGGAGAGGTGATGCGGAAAAGCACACCTACTCTCCACGTTGGGAAGGGAAAAGTTTTAAGCAACAAGTGAAAGCTTATAAACACCGAACATTGCCTGCACACGGTTGCCAAATGTCAGGAGGTCTAAGCCTCACTCTCAGGTTCTTGGCAATAGTGAGAATGCAAGGAATCACAGACACGTTGCATAAAAGTAATAAACTTGTTTATTACTACCAAAAAGGATAAATCACAGTTGCCCTAAGCAGTTCTTCCTACTACGAACCGGGAGCCAATGCTAAGCGTTCCCAATACCTCAAGGTTTCTTCATGTCTCTTGAGGCCTCTGAGGTATAAGACTCAGTGTCTCCATTATATACCTATGATAATTACTATGGTTACTGTAAGACAGAAATATTTCTAGTTACAGAGATGAGCCCTATTGGCTAAATTAGAGTTGTCTCTACAGTCCAAGATAACATTATACAATTTTGTAGTAGTCATCACTTTGTGAAACAAGAATACAGTTCTTACTGTTCTTACACAAATCAGTGTAGTAGTACAAATCACCAAAAGGTGGCAATGCTGACTTTTATATCATGATCATTACAAGGACACAGATGTCCTAACATCTTGTATGTAAGAAATGCATAGAGAGTACTGCTCAAACTGAATGAAACATTTTATGTACTTGTATGTTATTTGATGTAACACTGCCTATTGTGAACATCTTTGCGTTCTAACTTTGGAGCCCTAGCCAACTCTGGTTAGGAGGAGGAGGAGCTGTAGTCTTACCAGGTTACTTCCTGGACTACACCGCAGAGATTTATTTTAGTTTAATTTTAAAGTTGGGGACTGCTGACCTGTTTAAATATCTTTTAGGGCACAGCAGTGGGATATTTTAATTACTTACAAAAGTTTTGCTATCTAAAATATCGGAGGTGTAGCGTGACCCATGATTACACTTCCGGGTCTCTTGGGGCTATTTTAAGCTGCCCTGCAGCGAAAGCTTTCTCCCTGCTCAAACTGAATGAAACATTTTATGTACTTGTATGTTATTTGATGTAACTGCCTATTGTGAATGTCTTTGCTTTCTAACTTTGGAGCCCTAGCCGACTCTGGTTAGCAGGAGGAGCTGTAGTTTTACCAGGTTACTTCCTGGACTACACCTCAGAGATTTATTTTAGTTTAATTTTAAAGTTGGGGACTGCTGACCTGTTTAAATATCTTTTAGGGCACAGTAATGGGATATTTTAATTACTTACAAAAGTTTTGCTACCTAAAATATCGGAAGTGTAGCGCGACCCATGATTACACTTCTGGGTCTCTTGGGGCTATTTTAAGCTGCCCTGCAGTGAGTGGGGCTGAGCGCACAGCGTCGCTGGCTCGAGCGGCATAAGACATGCTGCGTCATGCGGTGTTATGCGTACAGCGCTTGGAGTTAAATATTATAAAGATATATTTTTAAAGATCAAGATTACATCTATTAAGTTAGGTAAGCAACAAGTTTATAAAGTTGTATTACTTAGAAATAGAAATGGCCAATTTTATTTTAACCACTGACGGGAGAGTAGGTACTAGGTGTTTATTATGCAATATGTTTGATTTTGAATTAGAGAAAGAAAACATCGAATCCTTTATCTGTAATAAATGTATAAAGATTCAAGAACTGGAGGTAGAAATTGAACTGTTTGATGACAGATTAAGAATACTTGAATGTAGTCAAATGGAAACAGCTAAAAGGCTACAATTAACGGAAAATCAAAACACAATGGAAACAACCAGTGAGTGCCCCAATCACACAATTATCCAATCTGATATGGCGACTAGAAAGAGACCAAGACAAGAGGAAAATGGATCTGATTCAGAAGATGATTGGTTCATTGTTCAATATAAAAAAACTTCTAAAAGAGGAAGAAAAGCTGACAATTTTCATATACCACTGCAGAATAAATTTGATCCATTATTTAATACGGATATAGAAGGGGATGGGGATGTTGAAACTGTAGTATCATTGTCAATAAATGATTTGGAAAACTCTGCAGTACCTGAAAATAGTGACGATAATCATTTACAAGTTAATCTTATTAATTTTACAGAGAATAACTCTAGTAATGTGGAAAATACAGATATAGGGCCTCTGAGTCCCGATAGCACTGTAGAGCCTCAAATTTTTGTGTTAGGGGATTCCTTGTTATCTAATTTAGACAGAATAATATGTAACCCCAATAAAGCCACTCACACATTATCATGTTTTCGAAGAGCCCAGATTAATGATATAGGTAGAATGAGTAGACAGATTCTGTGAGGTTGTAGCAAAAAGATCTTGTAATAATACATGTTGGGGTGAATAATATATGGCATCAGAGCATCCAAAATATTAAGGAAGCCTATGTTGGAGTGGCAAATATTCTGGCTGATATTGGAATCCATACAGTGTTCTCTGAGATTCTTCCAGTACCTAGGGCTGACCATATTCTAACTAAAAAAATCAAGCATATAAATTGTTGGCTCAGGGCGTGGTGTCTCAAACAAAATATTAAGTGTCTAACCCATTGGGAACAGTTCCAGTTTAATAATACTTACTATGCTAAGGATGGGTTACATTTAAGTAGAATGGGCAAGGAAGTTTTGGGTCATGTGATTAATTCAGCAATTGAGGTTTTTTTATGTAATGCTCCCGGGTGGGAATAGATATGGTTACAATTACAAACGAACACAATTTGATTTGAAATTTTGTTAAATCTACATCTAGCACTTGTGAAAATGATCAAACAGCCAAAATAAATCTACTTCTTCTAAATGCTAGGAGTCTGTGTAATAAAATTAATGAACTCCAGGTTATTTTACTTAATGAGAATATTTATTTATTTATTAGAACATCAGTTTAACAACCTTTAAGCCAGAGGCTCATTTACAAAGATACCTCATCACAGAGAGGACAAAACAGTGCAAGCAACAAACATCAGGGCAGACAAAAAATCAGAGTACATTTAGGAATCAGGCAAAAATACAGGCATATGTCAAACACAGTATACAACAGGCTTACATGTGAGCTTTACAGAGTAGACAATATACAGTAGTTACATGGAGATTGATTCAGTGGGCAGATAAAGTGTAAGGCTGGGTGGAAGACATCAGAAGAGGAGTGTGGAGAAGATAGTAGCAAGTAAGGGTAGAGCTGGACAGAAGGTCAGAGAGCGGCTCAGCGAGCTTTGTCTGGAAGGATAGGAGGAGGCTTAGAGGCAGGTACAGCTGCGTGTTGAGAGCAGGTGATTTCTAAGGCTAGTTTTAAAATAAGATAACGAGGCTGCATCAGTGATTCCAGTGGGGAGGGCGTTATACCAACAGGGGGCTCTGTAGGGGTAAGCCTTTTGACCTTGCGAGGTTCTTGCTCTCTGTATAATCAGTGCAGTTTTGTGGGATATACGGGTATGCACTGTAGGGTTTGCTTGGTGGATAGTGGTTGACAGACCCGGTTGGGATAGCCCAAGGAGTGATATTTTTGTTAGGAGGCAGGTTTGGTATTTGAGGCGCTCATCTAGGTTGAGTAGATTAGCCATGGTGTAAAGAAGGCAAGTGTGGGTTAGACTAGGAGCCCCAGTTATGAGCCTGCAGGCCTTGTTTAAAGTGAGGTGGATCTTGTGCAGGGCAGTCTGGTCTGCTGCACCATACACAGGTAAGCCATAGTCTACCAGAGATAGAACAGAGGATGTGACTGCAAGTCGGAGGGCATCCGTGGGGAGGCAGTTTTTATGACGATAGAGGATACCCAGCCGAGTGTTAGAGGCTGAGGCAAGGGCAGAGATGTGGGCATGAAAAGAGAGGGCACGGTCAAAGGTTATACCTAGGTATTTATAAGAGTGAACTAGCTCAATAGGGAGTTTAGAGGTGGAGTGGACTGTGAGAGGATAGTTACTGGATTTATTTTGGGGGTGGGCAAAGAGCATGGTTTTGGTTTTCTTTAGATTAATAAATATTGACATTTGTGGTGTCACCGAAACCTGGTTTAATGATGACCAATGGGGACATAATATTTATGGTTATACTCTTTTTAAGAAAAATCATGCCTACTCTAAGGGAGGTGGTGTTGCCTTTTATGTTAAAGAAGATATCAAATGTACAGAAGTCATTATGAATAATGATTCTACTTTAGGTTTTGAAATGTTATGGATTAAAATTCATAATAAACAATGTCCAGTTATATTAGGGATATGTTATAGGCCACCATCTATGGACCCTGTAAATAATGAAAACTTGTGTAATTATTTGGAGAATCTTAATATAAATGCTGATATTATTCTGATGGGTGATTTCAACTATCCTGGAATAAATTAGTCAAATGGTTTGGGTTCAAATAAACAGGAAAATAGATTTATTGGTGCAATTTCCCATTTGGGATTAGACCAATTTGTTAACATTCCAACTAGAAATAATATTCTGGACCTAATATTTACTAATGTTAAAGCAGGTATTGATTCCCTTGATACTATGGCTCAATTAGGTAATAGTGACCATTTAATAATTAAATGGTCAATTAATTTTTATATTAATAAGTCTAACGGTAAAACCAAATTTAGGAATTTCAATAAGGCAAATTATACAGCTATTAAAGAATATCTTTTGAGGTGGAACTGGAAAAATGAATTAAATGGATTACCAGTGGAAAAAATATGGCAAAGAATTAAAGAGGAACTTGAGTATTGTATTTCAGAATGGGTACCAATTAGAGTTAAATATATTGGAAATAAAAGATCCCCACCCTGGTTTACTAATAAAATAAAAAGGTTAGTGTTAGCAAAGAAAAAGGCTTTAAATAAATATAAGAAAAATAAATCGGAATCTAATTGGTCTAAATTTGTTTCTAAAGCCAAAAAATCAAAACATGCAATTAAAAAATCTAAACAAGAATTGGAACTAAATTTAGTTAGTATGCAAGGTGATAATAAGAAAAAGTTTTTCAGTTATATTGGTTCCTTAAAATCTTCTCCTAATTTAGTCGGACCCATAAAAATTAATGATGCAATTATTAATAATGAACAAATTATGGCAAATAAATGTAATCATTATTTTGCTAGTATATTAAAAAAAGGACATTTTAATGGATGTGAATCCTTCTGATTTGGATCCTATAATAGAATTTACTGTAGCAGAAACTTATAACATTATAGATTCATTAAAATCTTCTACATCGGTAGGACCTGATAATATTCCCTTTATATTCTTAAAAAATGTTTCTTATGAGTTGGCAGGGGTACTGAACATTTCTATTTAATGAATCATTGGAAAAAGGTATTGTAGTTAAAGACTGGAGAGATGCTTTAGTCATCCCTATACATAAGAACGGCTCAAGGCAGGATTTGAAAAATTATAGACCTGTAAGTTTAATGTCCTCCATATGCAAAATTATGGAAAAACTTATATTAAGTAAAATTAGTAAACATATAATAGATAAAGGTCAAACTGATATTTTCCAACATGGCTTTCAACCTGGTGGATCATGTCAGACTAATTTAATTAATTTTTTTGAGCCAGTGAGTGATGCATTTGACCTCGGTCTTCCAGTGGATGTTATTTACTTGGATTTTGAAAAGGCCTTTGATTCCGTTTCATATAGTATATTATATGAATATTTATTAGAATTAGACCTTAATAAATTTTTAACTAATTGGATTATGCAATGGTTAAATAATAGAAGACAACGGGTATCATTAAGGGGTTATTCTTCTATGTGGACTGAGGTTAGTAGTGGAGTGCCTCAGGGCTCTGTTTTGGGCCCTATATTATTTAACATTCTTATAGCTAGTATGAATGCTAATAACGGTATTTGGTTGACAAAATATGCTGATGATGCTAAGTTAGGTGGGATTGTTAACAATTTAAAATCCATATCTAATTTATAGGATAACTTGAATTTAATCTCAGATTGGGTTACCAATCATAAATTAAACTTCAATATAAATAAATGTAAAGTTATGCATTTTGGCTTGAATAACATTTGTGCTAATTATTATATTGACAACCATGTGCTAAGTGTTATTACTTCTGAAAAGGATTTGGGTGTTATTATTACTAATAACTTAAAATTCACAGAACATTTAAATTCTACAGTTAAAAAATGTACTAGATTAACCAATTGCTTACTTAGGAATATAAAAAGTAGAGAACCATCTATATTAATCCCATTGTATACCAGTATTATAAGATCTAATTTTGATTATTGTTCATCATTCAGTGCTCCAACTCAGATGGGAGATAGATTATCCAGAGAGAAAGTCCAAAGAAGATTTGTAAAAAATATTACTGGCATGGGTCTTTTGACATATGAGGAAAGATTAAAAAAATTAAATCTGTATAGTATGGAATATAGATCCATGCGAGGGGACCTTTGTTTGCTCTATAAGGCAACTAAGGGATGAATATTTATTTAATACATTATATTTGACTTGGAATTCAACTTCTGTGCATACTCGATCACATAATTTGAAATTAATTGCATCTACTAATAAAACTACAAAGAGAAATAATTTTTACACTCAGAGAATAGTTCCATTATGGAACTCACTTCCACATAAGGTAGTACACTGTGATAATTTTGCTCAATTTAAATTAAAACTTGATTCATATATGAATGGTCTAAAATATGTAACCCACCTAGCTTAGGTGGCATGATCTTAATGGGCTTGTCCTTTGATCGTGTAATTCACCTATGAACCTATAAGAGTATATATGTATTGGAAAGCAAAGTGCATAACAATAATATGTGTACATATCCTGATGTCTACTCTTATACAGTAGATGTCCTTAGCCCTATTTGTTAGTATAACATATGCCTAAGCACTAGTTGTCTATGGTGTACCTCTGAGGGTACCAATAAGGGTGCAGGGACCTAATGTAACATGTGTGATGCTTTACGGAACAGTGCTTGGGGATGTGGAGGGTGGGCACATTACACTATAGAATCCAGGGGTTCTAGATGATTCTTTATGAGACCATGATCAGGACTGGGGAGGGTTGGCACACTATACTATGGATAGGGGACTATGCAGTTTGTGTCTTTCACAGTGATTGGGGCTGCAGCGGGGGGGCTGTCAGTCCTATAACAGTGTGTGAGGCTGCAGTGGGGGGCAACAATTGGGTTTACCTGTGTTCGGGAATGCCATGGTCCACTGGACCACCAAGGTTGTGTCAGCTCTACACTATGCATGGGGCACCCACCTTGCCCCATGTATAGTTAACATAAGGTCTGAAAAGCATAACTATGCACCGGCACAGCTGGCCATAGTTACACTGGGGGAGGGTTGAATATTGCAATGAGGGGAGTATGCATGAGGTAAAAGAAAGAGGTTTGGTTCAGGACATGTCTTATATTCTTAGCAATGTTTTTTAATCAGATTTATGTCATCCTATGTGATGTCTTCAAACCATGCAATTTATATAAAAAGGACAAACTCCACTGAATCCACAATTCTTTCTTTCAAAGGTTAGTTTATTTTTCTCATGCAATACATTGGGCAACAGTTTTATGGCATCGCCACTTCATCAGGCCCACTGTGTTGAGTATCTACAAAAAGTTCAAACAATGTCTTTTTAGTATTCTATAATTCAAATTTTCTTAACCAGTATACTCAATTTCTCCGTACAACTCTCACAAACTTACAGTTACAGTACAAGTGAGAGATATTTGTTTTATTCTCCTTTTATAATTAGCCACTCATGTGTTTAATTCTCTTTTTTATATAGCACAAACACACTCTGTAGTACCCAAACCAGCATTAAAACTATCCATTTCATTTTACCCGCTCAAGTAGTAACGATTCAAAACTGGTGTCTGAATGGAAAAGAAAAAAATAAATGTTAAGATGTATAAGTTATGTCCAGAAAACTGTTCTTAAAGTTTAGTTTAATACATCTAAACATTTATTTTTTCCTTTGCATTCATCAGATAAAAAGCATACAAAATGATGAATTGCATATCATGAAGTGAATTAGAGAAAGTAAAGAACTTATGCTTTTGGAAAGTGATTTTAAGTTTATCGTTTGTACTTTACAAATATGACATAATAACCAAATATCTAAAGATTACTAATTCAGGCATCCCATTTTTGTGTAGCATGCCTCTTGATTAGATTCTGAAGTGAGACTAACACTGAAAATAAAGAGTTGGTATATGTTCAAAGGTATAAAAAATCTTTTTGAAAGACTGCACTATAAAAATTCACTGTGGGTAACCACTGTAGAAAAAGCTTAGTAAATACATACAGAAGCACAGAGTTCGAAAAGGGACAGACACAGATTTTGAGTGAATACTACTTGAGTGAGTAGAATGAAATGGATAGTTTTAATGCTGGTTCAGGTATTACAGAGAGTGTTTGTGCTATATAAAAAAAGAGAATTAAACACATGGGTGGCTAATTATAAAAGGAAAATAAATAAATATCTGTCACTTGTACGTAACTGAACTTGTGAGAGTGGTACAGAGAAACTGAGTATACTGGTTAAGAAAATTTGAATTATAGAATATTAAAAAGACATTGTTTACACTTTTTGTAGATACTTAACACAGTGGGCCTGATGAAGTGGCAATGTCACCAAACTGTTGCTCGGATGTATTGTGAGAGAAAAATAAACTAACCTTCGGAAGTAAGAATTGTGGTTTCAGTACAGTTTGTCCTTTTTATATACTGTACATTGCAAGATATGCATAAGGTACCTCTCATTTGTATTCTCACATCTCAATATTACACACGGCAGCACAGTTGGGTTTGAGGGTGCATCAGAGGCCTTTGAATATTGCCATGCCCCTGATGGCCCTCACAAGTCCGGAGATGCGCGGATGCACCTAGGGATGCACCATGCATCTCTTCTGAACATTTGGGCCTTGATGAATAGAGCCCGCCACTATACACTCAACCTAAAACCAGACTCCCATAAGTGCATCCTGTAAAATAACCTCAGTTGGCTTAACCTTGATTCCCGACTGCATTATATTACCCTTGTAACTGGTGAAAAAGCCTTGCTTGGATTACTGTCCCCAGGGATCCTGTCCCTACTTAGTCTAGTGGCCTCTAGGTACCCAACTACAGGTGTAATAAATAACTTCATGGTGCTCCCACATAGGAAAACCTCACTGGCTCAGGCCTGCTTCTCTTTCTGTTTCCCAAAACTGTAGAACTCCCTTGCCCCATCACTCAAAGTCACTGGCTCACTAACAAGCTTCAAGTCTCAGCTTCTAGCCTCTCTCGAGCCTCCAAATGAATGTGGCTGCTATCGCTGACCAGTTTACTACATCCCTGAACCTCTTCTGACTCCAATGCTTTCTTCTTCATCTTCTTGTGCTCCATTGTTACCCACTTGTATCATGTTCTCCTGTTTTAATCACAATTCATTATAGTTTGACTCAATATATACATAATTTTCCTATTGCATTAAGTACTTTGCACCTCTGTCCACCTCAACTGTAAATATATAAATATGTAATATAGTTTAGTGATACTAAGCTGTTGAATATGATTCCAGACCCTTTATAAATAGGCCCTGCCTAAAGGCTCTTGTGTGTAATAAATAAATTAATAAAAATAGCTGCTGCTTGTGTATAGTACATGCCACATACTGTCCCTCAACTACCTTTTAACTCACTGCTTCATACAACACTTCAAGTATACAATGTTGAAAAAAGAGCTGTAGAAAACCAAGTTTGATTACATTTTCGTCATCCTGAGATGCTCCCCCCCAAACAGTAGACCATCATTATTTTTAGTTTGGTAAATAATACACTTAACCAAAATAAATAAATAAACTTAATAGAGGAAATGCAAAAGGGTGATCATAAGTACAACTTGAGATTCAATAAAAACAGAACATATGAAGAATCCATACCAAAAAACAGATATGGGAATATGCCACTTACACAGACAGTGGCAAAGTTTTGGAGTGATATTGATGCAGACATTAAAGTATGAGCCCCAAAACCAAAGGCCTTTAATACTGCCATGAAATTGGAACTAAAGAGACACTGCACTTGCATGAAATGAGCCTCTCGTTCTTTTACCACATGTATTCAAAGTTGATATTGTTCAAACGTGTTCTGTATGTAACTTTGTGTCCACTTGTCAATATTATCTGTGAATATTGAAGCCTGCACTGTTTATATATGCTCTGTCAGTAACTCTGTGTTCGTTTGTCAATATTTTGTGAACCTTTAGACTGTAACCTGAAACAGGACCAGCTTGTAAATAGGGCTTTGTCGCCCTAATGGTGTAATCGTATGCCTGTATATAAATACAATTTTATACTACTACTACATTATTTTACCCCTTCCTCTGTTGTACTTTCTTCATCCTGAACTCCCCCTACCCCGCAGTGCTGTAGTGGACCTTCATTATTTCAGCCCTCCACCAGGTACTGGTGTTCCAATGGTAATTATTTGCTATCATTCATGGTGAAGGATATGCTTTATGCACACACCCTTGGTTAGCTGCGCTTGTTACACCAAACCAAAGGTTGTTGGCCTCCATTTACCCAGGTCCTGTGCGAATGGTTGTGCTTAGGTAAACTCTGCTCCACATCCCTTATACCTCATTCTAGCACTATTTCCTCATGGATATCCTGCCTGTCCCCTCCAACCCCATTGAAGATTTTGCCCCCACCACGTGAGTTTCACTATGGCACCATATAATCTTTAGTCCCTGCTGGCAAACAACATTTCATGAGAGCATCAGAGAGGAGGTAGTAGTACAAATAAACGTGTCCCCCAAAGATTCATGCCTCATTTTATGTAATAAAATAAGGTCATTGCATGCCGTAGCCCTACCACCATGCAGTCATGCAATAGGAAGACAGAGTGGATGGTGAGGATTTCACAGACACACACACACACACACACACACACACACACACACACACACACACGTGTTAGTAGGAGTGAGTCCAAAGACATCATGTAAAGAAGGTGAGAGTATTGTGGGGCTTTTGAAAAAGGGAGCTATTGAGAATAATGGGGGTTGGGTATTAGGCCCTCACATGGGAACCCTCAATCTAAACACAAATCCGGGTATTTCCAAATATGGAACTCTCCAAATCCGAATATTGGGACCCATGCAAACCACTACTACTGTAGAAACAAAACACTACCCTGCTGTTTCTTGTTGTACTATTTCTAGCCTGCTGTACCACAGGACCCCCATGAAAATGAGATACTGGTACTGCATGGACCATCCCACCCCCTGATGCAAATTTCAAATAAATAATACTCATTTAAAGCCATGGACAGTTTCAGCTAATGTTACCATACTTAGGAGGCTGTTCCACCAATCTACTACTTTTTCTATGAAAAATATTTCCACTTTGTTTTCTAAATCTTCCTCCCTTAACTGCCCACTTACAGTATTTTCTTTTGTTCTTCCACATTTTTATATATTTTGATTTATCTGATCAGATGGAGCTACTCATTATACCAATCTGACATCTGCCGTCATCAAGCTATCAGGGATGCAGTGAAAAAGTAAGAAAAACACAAACAAGGAAACAAACACATGAAAAATAATTGGCAGATTCATCACCTTCTCTTACCATGCATAGTAGTGTCCACTGTTACAGCACTCTTAAACAAATAAAGTAAAAAAGTTCAGTCTGTTTTTGCTCCAGTCACTTGCCTGCTACTTCAGGAGCCTGCAGTCTAAAATCCTTGGGAAAACTTTACAAAATAAAATATTTAAACAGAATTTGACTTATAATTTAGTAAAGAGAAATTTTAGGCATATTGGTCCTTGGAAAATAAGAGTTGCTGGATAGTTGAATATCTTTTATTGGACCAACATATGTCTTGTACAAAACTGGTACAGTACACAGGAGTTTCGGGGCCTAACTAAGCAAAAGAAGCAAGTTATATGCACTGTGATGTATTGTTTCAAAGTAATTTATCATAGAATCATAAAATACTGTCGGCAGAAAAAGACACCAGTGGCCCATCGAGTCTCCCCCCCCCCCCATTTACATTCCCATGACATGATTACTGATTCTTTTTTCTTTTTTCCATTTCAGTCTTCTGTGTCACATACTCCCTTCCTCCCTCTCCCTTATCTGTCTCACTTCCTTCTAGGTTCCCATTACTCTTATCCCCTAGTTATCCTAAATCTCTTCTGTTTTCCCTAGTATTTTAGCTAGCCCACTCCTGTCTTTCTTTACCCAGCCCCTAAAGGTGGTTCACTAAATCAAAGCACTTATCGATTTTGCTTGGCAGAAGACACCAGGAGAAAGGACTGCTATGTGATTGGACTCTTCTACTGCGACTAAAGAAATAGAACTCTTGTACTTGGGCCTGTAATTTAGGGTAAAAAAAAACTAACAAACAAAACCAAAAAAAGTGTGTGTTTGTCTGAGTTAACTGAACTGAATGGCTATCTGAACAGTTATCTAGGTGTAAATCTCATGTGATTGAAAGAACTTGATAGCTGTGAGGTTTAAATTACTTGTAGAAATATCTAGTAAGTAGGGGGAGTGGCTTAGCTAGAATGAAGCTAGATTTAAAGACTGCCTTAGAAAGATTCTGTTATTGCTTGGCAGAAGACACCAGGAGAAAGGACTGCTGTGTGACTGGACTCTTCTACTGGGACTATATTGCCCTCTTTCCCACCCAAAGCTAGTTCTACTTTTATAGCCACAGGATTTGACTGACAACAGGAACTTCCTGTTTGGAAGCAGGAAGTGAGTGATCACAGAGCCACCAAAGAACCACCATCCTAGATGGGCAAGAGTAGCTCTCCGGCCCCCTCTAGCTGCTGGAGGTCTGCCTCTGAACAAGTAAGGGTTCTGCTGAGAAATATAGGATATTCTTGTCTCAGAACAGGACAATCAGGAGCTTAAAGGGGACACAGGCAGAAAGTAAGGAGACAGAGAAAAAAAGAAAAAAAAACAGAGGCAAGAGTAAGGATTGCAAACAGTTAAGGGGCCAGAAATAAGACATGATGGGAGAGGTGCAGTGCAGTGGCTGTGGAGCAGCAGTCTTCCGGGAGACATTCTGGAGGATGCGGTGTTGTCCTACCTGCAGGCATCTCTCTGGGCTGATGGAGGAGGTTGCTCATCTCCAGGCTGAGCTGGCCAGGATTTGTGGGACCTCCTCTTCCATCCAGGGATCAACTGTGCCACTGCCGTTGCCTCAGAGGTTGCCAAGAAAGAGGAGCGTTTGGACCACAGTGGGCTCAGGGAGGGTGAGGGTGGTGGAACAGAGGTGCATCTCTCCAGCTGTACCTCTCCACAATTCCTATGCCATTCTGGCAAAGTGTGGTTCCTCTATGGAGCCACCCGCAGTGGAGACCAAGGAGGATGCTGGGAACCTCCACAAAGGAGACCCACAGAAGAGTGGCAGGGGAACCCGCAGGGGAAGGAAACAACTCCTGGTGGGGGACTCCATTGTTAGGAAGGTAGAACTGGGGGAGGAAGGGGTGAGGGAGGTAAGGTGCCTGCCTGGCACTATGGTTTGGAGGGACAGGGAGTGAATCCTCAGGATTGCCGGAGCAGCTGCACGGGGGAGGGAGCTGGATGTCACTGTACACCTAGGGACAAATGACCTGGCTAAGAAAGGGCTTAGAGAAGTTTGTGGAATTGGGGAAGGGCCTTAGACAAGTAGCATGCATGGTAACCTTCTCACAGGTGCTGCCCATCTATGGCGTAGGAGAGGCTAGGATGTTCTGCACCATGGGATTCAATCAGTGCTTGAAAAACTTGTGTGGAGCTCAGGGATTTGGCTTCATTGGGGACTGGGGGTCCACCTGGAATGATGCAAGCCTATACTGGCATGATGGGCTGCATCTGTCCAGGAGGGGAACCAGGATCCTAGGTGATAGGTTTAAAAGTTTCATTGGCAAGCTTTTAAGCCAGCCAAGGGGGAAGGCACTGGAAAGGAGCAGGGAAATCCTAGCCCCCCCCCAAAAAATCATGGTAGTAAGTGCAGTAAACACCAACATAGAGGTGTTGATAGGGAGAAGGGCAAGGGTAAATAGAGAAAGTGACAAAGGCAAGAAGGATAGGGATGGGGCAAAAGGGTGTAAGGCCATCAGGCAATGGAGGGTAATCAGTACCAATGCCCATAGTCTGGGCAACAAGCTCCCTGAGCTGGTGGCCATGATGGAAGAGGGATGCCTGGATATCGTAGCAGTCACAGAAACATGGTACACAGAGAACCATGACGTGGATGTTAACATACCAGGGTACATAACCTACAGGAGAGACAGGCAGGAGGGAAGAGGGGGAGGAGTAGCTCTCTATGTAAAGGAAGGAATAAAAGCAACTGAACAAAAGAGTAAACAGGGAGGAGAGGAGGCACTGTGGGTCACCTTGGAGACTGGAAAGGGCACCACAATCTGCACAGGGATTGTGTACAGACCCCCAAGTCAGGGGGAGGGAATGGACAAGGATATGATAGAAGGCATTCTTAGAATGGCAGAGAAAGAGGAGATACTGTTGATGGGAGACCTGAATATGCCAGATGTTAACTGGGGCACATTTGCT
Organism: Neoceratodus forsteri; assembly: GCA_016271365.2. NCBI lineage: Eukaryota > Metazoa > Chordata > Ceratodontiformes > Ceratodontidae > Neoceratodus > Neoceratodus forsteri. The sequence continues at coordinate 104,071,536 of CM057451.1, forward strand.
GCAGCCAGATCCAAGAGTAGGGCCATTCTTGATGTCCTACAGGTGGCAGGCCTCAGACAGCTAGTTTTGGAACCCACTTGTGAGGGAGCAATCTTAGACCTCGTACTCTCAAATGGGAGCAGTGAGAGGATCTCAGATCTAGAAGTGGGTTGCCATCTGGGGAACAAGTGACCATCAAACAGTGTGGTTCATGTTAAACTCAGCTACAGAGTCAAGCCATACAAAAGTGAGGGTACTGGACTTCAGGAGGGCTGACTTTGGCAAGATGGGAAAGTGCCTTAGAAAAGCACTAGCAAACAGGCTAGAAGGAAGTGTGGAGCAACAATGGGGAAACATCAAAACTGCCATCACAGAGGCAACAAGCCCTTGTGTGAAGTAAAAAAAGAAATCAAAACAAAATAAAAAGCCACTATGGTTCTCAAAAGAGGTGGCTGTGAAAGTCAGGAAGAAAAATATAGCATTCCGGAAGTATAAGGAAACACAGAAGGAGCAGGACACAGAGCTGTACCAGTTAAGGCAGAAGGAAGCAGGGAAGGAAGTCAGAATAGTAAAGGCCCAAACTGAGGAAAAGATAGCCAACTCGGTTAAGAAGGGGGATAAAACCTTTTACAGGTACATCAGCGTGTGTAGAAAGACAAAGGGAGGGATAGTGAGGCTGAATAGAAAGAACGGTGGGTGGGCAGAGGGGGACAGTGAAAAAGCAGGGATACTGAACGAATATATCTGCTCAGTATTCACGAAAGAGGAGGGGGATGTGCCTAATCCAATTAACAGAAGCATTCTTGATAGGGGGGTTGAACCCAGCCCTTTCACTGAAGACAGGGTTCTGCAAGAACTCCTAAAACTGAAGGTGGACAAAACAATGGGGCCTGATGGAATTCACCCCAGAATTCTAAAAGAATTAAGGGGGGAACTAGTGAAACCACTGGCTACTCTTTTTAATAAATCATGGGAGGATGGTGTGGTACCCGAGGACTGGAGGATGGCAGATGTGATTCCCCTTCACAAAAGTGGGACCAAGACAGAGGCAGAAAACTACAGACCTGTCAGTTTGACCTCTGTGGTAGGGAAAGTGATGGAGTCACTTCTGAAGGAAAGAATAGTTGAGTACCTAGAGACCAGTGGGGCACAGGACCCAAGGCAGCATGGGTTCACAGCGGGAAGGTCATGTCAGATGAATCTAATAGATTTCTTTGACTGGGTGACCAAGGTAGTAGACCAGGGAGGGGCTGTGGACATGGTCTACCTAGACTTTAGCAAGGCATTTGACACAGTCCCACACAAAAGATTAATAGTCAAATTAACCAGCCTGGGAGTAGGTCCAATGGTGGTAGCCTGGGTAAAACATTGGCTGCACAACAGGACACAGAAGGTAATTTTAAATGGAGTCCACTCTGAAGAAAGAGGGGTTACTAGTGGGGTACCGCAGGGTTCAATATTGGGTCCAGTCCTTTTTATTGTCTTCATAAGTGACAGTGCAGAGGAACTGGAAGGATAAGTATGCCTCTTTGCAGATGACACAAAGATCTGCAACAGGGTTGATACACAAGGAGGCATGGAAAGGATGAGAAGGGACTTGGCAAGGTTGGAGGAATAGTCAGAAGTATGGCAGCTAGGATTCAATGCAAAGAAGTGCAAAATAATGCACCTGGGAAACAAGAACCCAGGGGAAGAATACACAATGGGGGAGGTAGTAACAACAACAAAAAAGGAAAGGGACCTGGTGGTGATCATATCAGAAGACCTTAAGGTTAGCAAGCAATGTGAGAAGGCAGTAGGGAGGGCTGGGGGTATACTGGGATGCATAGGGAGAGGCATCAGCAGCAGAAAACAGGAAGTTGTTATCCCCCTGTACAGACAGTTGGTGAGACCCCATCTGGAGTACTGTGTCCAGTTCTGAAGACCCCATCTCCGCAAGGACATAGACAGGATAGAGGCAGTCCAGAGGAGGGCAACTAAAATGATGCAGGGTCTGCAAGAGAAGCAGTATGAGGAGAGACTAAATGAGCTTAATATGTATACCCTTGAGGAAAGAAGGGAGAGGGGGGACATGATAGAAACTTTTAAGTACTTTAGTGGAATCAACAAAGTCCAAGAGGGTAGCATCTTTCAGAAAAAGAGATGTGCAAGAACAAGGGGACACAATTTAAAGATCGAGGGGGGCGGTTCAGGTGCAATGTGAGGAAGTATTATTTCACAGAGAGGGTAGTGGATGCATGGAACTGCCTTCCTGAGGAGGTTGTGGGGTCTAAAACTGTGGGAGAATTCAAGAATGCATGGGACAGACATAAGGCAATTCTTGTGGGGGGGTAGGAAGAAATAGGCTGTTGGTTAACTAGGATCTGCGGCCTATCCTGTAGGTAGGGAAATGGGTAGACTGGATGGGCCAAGCGGTTCTCATCTGCCATCAAAGTCTATGTTTCTGCGTTTCTATACACTTCTCCCCTTTTCTTATCTTAACTTCTCTTCTCTGAAAATGCCCTGGACTATCTATATAGTACCAAAGTCTTAATTTTGCCATCCTAGATTAAACTGCTGAATTGTATTTTACTACAAGGCCCAGATATTCAGAAATGCACCAAAGGCTGGCGCAAGTCCAACGCAGCGAAAATACGATGCTCCGTGGTGCAACAGGAGCCATATTCAGAGGTTGCGCCTGCCTCACTTCCAGCGTAACTCGGCTGAATATGGCACAGTTGCACCATGGCGCAACCAGGCTTGCGCTATGGCACAACCAGAGTTGCGCCATGGTGCAAGCACAGTTGTGCCATGGCGCAGAAAGAGAAGCTCCAGCAACTGTGGGAGCAGAGCAGCAGAGCAATGGAGGGGGGCACAGAACAGAGAAGAGACCAAGGAACAGAGCCAGGGAAGCACAGTGATAGGCCACAGGAGGCCGCCACCAGCAGGGCACAGCAGGGTACACTTAGGCACCCAGACCCCCACCAGAACACAACAGTGGCACAGATAGTAGACAACAGGAGGTGACAATGGCCAATGGAGGGCCATAAAGGGACACCCCCATGGCAGGCAGCAGGCCGTGCCCCCCCACACACCTAGACCAGAGCAGGCCACACCCAGCAGCACACAGCCACGTACACACACACATGCCCCACAGGCACATAGTGTGGCATACCACATGGGATAGGCCACACAACGCCAAGCAGGAGCCCCAACACAGCGTGCGGCCGATACCCAATCAAAGACCATGGTGATGTGCCATCACCATGCACACACCCGTCATACACCTCTGACAGCTGCCCCATAGGCACCCCAAGACACAGCCACTGACCCAGGGGAGAAACACCCCTATAGTGGAACACACCACAGTACACAGCAGTGAACCACAAAAGCACAACACATGCCTCAACACATGCACACCATGTGGACAGGCACTGGGCCACTGCAGCATGGCTCCTCATGCCACCTGCAAAGCAGACACTGACACAGGCAGGTAAGTCAAAATAGATATATTTCGAAGAAACTATATACAGCAACAAGGGGGTGGGAAAGGATAGGAAAGTGAGGGAAGGGAATAGGGAACAGGGACTGTACAGTGGGATGGGGGACTGTAAGGGGAGGTACAGCAGGGGAAACAGGGGAATTCTGGGGCCTATTCACCGGCGGTCATGGCCTGCCACCCCTTGGCGCCCTCACCGTCTCCTATCCTCCAGCAGCATGCAGCTTATTTGTAGCACAGCCTCCATAGTTGTGGATGTAATCAATATCAGCTGCCAGAGCAGCCTGCAGTACACATAAAAACATAGAAACATAGACTTTGAAGGCAGATAAGGACCACTTGGCCCTCCCAGTCTGTCCATTTCCCTACATATTGGATAAGCTGCAGATTCTAGTTAACAGCCTACTTCCTGCAACTCCCCCCCCACTATAATTGCCTTATGTCTGTCCCATGCATGTTTGAATTCCCCCACTGTTTTAGACCCCACAACCTCTCCAGGAAGGCGGTTCCATGCATCCACCACTCTCTTTGTGAAAAAGAATTTCCTCACATTACCCCTGTGCCGTCCCTCCTCTAACTTTAAATTGTACCCCTTGTTCTTACACATCTCTTTTTCTGAAAGATGCTACCCTCCTGGATTTTGTTGATTCCCTTGAGGTACTTAAAAGTTTCTATCATGTCCCCCTGTCCCTCCTTTCATCAAGGGTATACATATTAAGCTCTCTCAGTCTCTCTTCATATGGTTTCTGATGTAGACCCTGCACCATTTTAGTTGCCCTCCTCTGGACTGCTTCCATCCTGTCTATGTTCTTGTGTAGATGAGGTGTCCAAAACTGCACACAGTACTCCAGATGGGGTCTCACCAACTGTCTGTACAAAGGGATAATCACTTCCCTTTTTCTACTTGTGAAGCCCCTCCCTATGCATCCCAGTATCCCCCTGGCTCTCCTTACTGACTTCTCACATTGCTTACCCACCTTTAGGTCATCTGATATGACTACACCCAGATCCCTTTCCATTATTGTAATTGTTAGTACCTCCCCTGCTATTGTGTACTCTTCTCCTGGATTTTTATTTCTCAGGTGCATTACTTTGCACTTCTTTGCATTGAATCTAAGTTGCCATATTCTGACCATTCCTCCAACCTTGCCAAGTCCCTTCTCATCCTTTATACCCCCTTTGTGTATCAATTTGTTACAGATCTTTGTGTCATCTGCAAAGAGGCATACCTTTCCTTCCAGACCCTCTGCAATGTCACCTATAAAAATGTTAAAGAGGACTGGACCCAGTACTGAGTCCTGAGGTACTCCACTAGTAACCCCCCTTTCTTCAGAATGTGTTCCATTCACTATTACCTTCTGTGTCCTGTTGTGCAGCCAGTTTTCTACCCAGACTACCACCCTGGGACCCACTCCCAGGCTGGCTAACTTGATTATTAATCTTTTGTGTGGGACTGTGTCAAATGCCTTGCTAAAGTCTAGGTAGGCCATATCTACAGTCCCTCCCTGGTCTATTACTTTGGTCACCCAGTCAAAGAAATCGATTAGATTTGTCTGACATGACCTTCCTGCTGTGAATCCATGCTGCTTTGGGGCCTCTGTCCCGCTGTCCTCTAGGTACCCAACAATTCTTTCTTTCAGAAGTGATTCCATCATTTTCCCCACCACTGAAGTCAAACTAACAGGTCTGTAGTTTCCTCCTTCTGCCTTGCTCCCACTTTTGTGAAGGAGAATCACATCTGCCCTCCTCCAGTCCTCAGGTACCACCCCATCTTCCCATGATTTGTTAAAAAGTGTGGTTAGTGGTGTCACTAGATCCTTTCTTCACTCTTTTAGGATTCTAGGGTGAATCCCATCAGGCCCCATGGCTTTGTCCACCTTGAGTTTTAGGAGTTCTTTCAGGACTCTTTCTTCTGTAAATGGACTGGCGTCAACCTCACTACCCAGAGTGCTTCTATTGTTTGTTTTAGGTAACTCCTCCTCCTCTTCTTCTTTTGTGAATACTGAGCAAAAGTATTCATTCAGTATCTCTGCCTTTTCACTGTCTCCCCTCTACCCACCTCCCCTCTCCTTTATTAATCTTCACTATCCCTCCCTTAACCTTTCTATGCTCCCTAATGTACCTATAAAAGGTTTTATCCCCCTTCTTAACTGACCTGGCTATCTTTTCCTCGGTTTGGGCCTTTGCTTTTCTGACTGCCTTCCCCACTTCTTTCTGCTTTAATTGATACAGTTCCCTGTCGTGCTCCTTCTGTGATTCCTTATACTTTTTGAATGCAGCCTTTTTCTCCTTAACCTTCCCTGACACCTCTTTTGAGAACCATAGTGTTTTTTTATTCTGCTTTGTTTTCTTTATTTGTTTCACACAAAGGCTTGTTGCCTCCATGATGGCAGTTTTGAATTTTCTCCATTGTTCTTCCACCCCTCCTTTCTGGCCATTTGCTAATACATTCCTCAGGTATTCACCCATTATGCCAAAGTCAGCCCTTCTAAAGTCCAGTATCCTTGTCTTTGTATGGCTTGTCTCCATGGTTGTGTTTATTGTGAAGCACACTGTGCAGTGATCGCTTGTTCCCAGATGTCAACTGACTTCTAAATTTGTGATCCTCTCTCCATTTGAGAGTACCAGCTCTAATATTGCTCCCTCCCAAGTGGATTCCACCACTAGCTGTCTAAGGCATGCCCCCTGTAGGGCATCGAGAATGACCCTGCTCTTGGATGTGGCTGCAGTCCATGTCATCCAGTTAACATCTGGCATATTCAGGTCCCCCATCAACAGTATCTCCCCTTTTTCAGCCATTTTGAGAATGTCCTCTATCATTTTCTTGTCCATTTCCTCCCCTTGAGATGGGGGTTTGTATACAACCCCTGTGCAGATTGTGATGCCATTCCCTGTCTCCAAGGAGACCGAGAATGCCTCTTGTCCTCCCCTTTACTTTTTAGTTCTGTAGCTTTGATCCCTTCCCTTATGTAGCGAGCTACTCCACCTCCTCTTTTACCCTTCCTGTCCCTTCTGTAGATTGTGTGCCCTGGTATATTGACATCCCAGTCATGGTTCTCTGTGTACCATGTTTCTGTGACTGCCACAATATCCAAGTGTTCCTCTTCCATCAGGGCTACTAGCTCTGGAAGCTTGTTTCCAAGACTACAGGCATTGGTACTCATTGCCCTCTATTTAATGTTGGCTTTATCCTTTTTTACCCCATCCCTGCTCTTATTGCCCTTGTCTATTTTTACATTTACCCCTGTCCTGCCCTCTGTCAAGCTCTGTACCTCAGTGTTTACCCTACTACCTGCCATGTTTTGTGGGGGGAGGCTTGAACTTTCCTGTTTCCTATCAGCACCTCCCCCCTTGGCTAGTTTAAAAGCTTGCCAAGGAAACCTTTAAACCTATCACCTATGAGCTTGTTTCCCTTCCTGGACAGATGCAGACCTTTATGCCAATATAGACCTTCATCTCTCCAGGTGAACCCCCAGTTCCCAATGAAGCCAAAGCCCTGAGTTTTGCAACCATTCATTAAACTGCATGGTGTGCAGTACCCCAGCCTCACCCCTGCCATAGACTGGCAGCACCTCTGAGAAGGTTACCGTGCTTGCTGCCTGTCTGAGGCCCCTCCCCAACTCCACAAATTCATCCTGCACTGCACTGATCTCATGCCTAGCTAGGTCATTTGTCCTGAGGTGGACAATGATATCTAGGTGCCTCTCCTGTGATGCTGCTTCTGCAATCCTAAGGATTTGCTTCCTGTCCCTTCAAACCATGGTACCAGGCAGGCACCTTACTTCCCTCTCCTCTCCCTTCCCCAGGTCTACCCCCCTAACAATTGAGTCCTCTATCAGAAGCTGTTTCTTTCCCCTGTGGTGTCCCTTGCCACTCTTTCATGGGTCTCCCTTGTGGATGTCCCCAACATTCTTCTTGGTCTCCACTGAGGGTGTCATCATAGAGGAACCTTGATTTGCCAGACTGACATATGATTTCTGTAGAGGTACAACTCGGGGACTACACCTCTGTTCCACCACCCTCACCCTCCCATAACCTACTGTGGTCCATCTGCTCTTCACATATGGCAACCTCTGAGGCAGTGGTTGTGGAACTGGTGCTCTTTGGATGGGGGAGGCCTCCTTAGTCCTTGCCAGTTCAGCCTGGAGGTGGGCAACCTCCTCCCTCAGAGCTGACAGTTGCCTGAAAATAGGGCAGCAATGCAGGTTCCAGAATGTCTCCCAGAAAACTGCTGCCCCACAGCCAGTGCATTGCACCACTCCCCACATGTCTCCCTTCCTTATAATATACAATGAGTAATATATAAAATATATATATTTTTTTGTGTGAGCTTACCCTTTATGTACTGTGCTGTGTTATTTAGAATATGAGAGTTCTTCCCCAAGATCTGTTGTGGAAGTGATGTCAGAACCTTGGCTATAAATGAAATGCCATGCCTGGGGTGGGTGGGTAGGCCACAATCACTGGTGACTGTTAGAAACAATCAAATACAACACTGCTCCACCACCCTGGTGAGTACTGCCCTTTATAGTAAGTCAACTAACTCCACAATTTACTAGACCACTGCTCCTACACAAACCACTCTACTGAGTCCTGGGATAAAAATGAACTCACTACTAAGCCATCAGGACACTTCTAAAATGTTGCACAAATATCCTTCCAAATCTGCGATGCTGGACACCTATGTCAAGAGACAGGACAGGTGATCAGTGCAAGGTCCCAAGGAACCATGCCCACCCACAGCGCACAATAGACAGTGGGAACACCCCCCTGGAGGGCCCATACTGGCCACCTGCGGGGGGCAATGCCTGCCAGCAGCATGGCACACCATAACAGTGCACAGAGGTGATCCCTGCTGCACAATGGTCACCCAACTGTGCAATGACAGTCACATGGCACAGTGCACTGGCAGCACCACAGCAATGTCAGTGGCAGCCGGGCGCACTCCCACCCCAACAACAGCTAGCAAATGTGTCCAATGGATGCACCACAGTGGCGAGCACCACACACAGTGTGACACACACAGCTGCTATGGCACATGGCACAGGCGGTCATTCCCACACCCACGCCCCTGCTACCCCCATGTAATGTGCAAAGGACCATGACAGTGCCTACCTGCCCTCCGTGGCCCAGCTGGTGCTGGAGCAGCTCCTGCACCACCTCCATGTCCAGCTGTGGCCTGCTGACCTGCCGCTGCTGCTGACGCCCTCCAGTGATTCTCAGGCCCTGGGAATGGAACATAGACAGGTACACATCAGTAAACATCTACAGCAGCTGCCCACCACCCCCACCCCTGTGCACAGGGTGAGCCCCTGCCCAACATGTCCCACACAGCTGCATCACAATGCAAGTGGAAGCTGGCAATGCCACCCCATGATGCGCACAATGGCAGTGCACCACTCTGTAAGGCATGCCAGGCAGCCTAGGAAACACCACAATACAGCACCAGGGCACACATGCAATATGGGCCTACTCACCTGGCTGTGGCACATTCCCATGCCTGACATGCACCTCCAAGCTCCTCAGGTGCTCTGGGTCCCACCTCACAAGGTTGCCATATCTGTGGCGGCACTGCTCCTCCATCCTGGCCACCCTGGTCCACTGCTGCAGTGTGGCAGCAATCCCCTGCCACACCATGACCCTGGGCTGCTGCAGGGGCACCTGGTCAAACAGTTGGGGGGAGTGGGGCTGGATATAGGTGACCAGGTTGGCAAGCTCAACCTGTGTCCAGTTTTGTGCTCTCAGTGCCCTTTGCTGCACCATGCTGCAAGATGAAGTTGGTGCGCAAAATGGTGGCACTAAGTGCATATGGCCATGACATGCGCCAGATGCACCATGCAAGGGAACATGCGTTGTGTCTTCCCATCGCACAGTCATGGAGATGTGCAGCATGGGCATGGCTAGGCAGAGTCACCAGGTGAGGGGGTGACCCAGGGGTGAGGGGTCACAGCAGGAGTCAAGGGTCACCCTCCTCTGTGCAGTGCACATGTGCATGATAGGAGGCCTGACACAGCATGCGCCATGCCCCCCATCATGCAGTTGGTGCATCGTGCGTGACTGATACCATGACGCTGTCTGGCGCATGTGCATTGCGGGCCTGCACACCGTAACTTGCTCTGGATCAATCTCATTGTGCATGGAGCAAAAGCACGATATTCAGATGCCACATGCAGATGAGCTCATCAGCCAATGCGTGGTGCACTGGGGGCATTAGCACTTCATTACCCTTGCACTAAATCTCATTTGCATGTGTTGCACTATATCAGTGGCATGGAACAGCATAGGCCATGGACTGGTATTGTATCCTTTTGGGGTAAGTCGCGCATGCCGCTGCAGCTCACTGGGAGCAGCCAGCACAGCAGTGTGGGATGGAACAGGGTGATGCTGCCACTGACACACTGTACTGTTTCTGTCCACAGGAAGTGGCATGTTGGAACTCGAGGAGGGTGAGGAGTGTGGGCCTGCTCGAAAGCGCAGGCCAAATTTCACAAAGGTGGAGACAGAGGACCTGTACGATGCCTACCTTGACAGGGAGCCCCTGTTGGGTGGTTCCACAGGCACACCACAGACCAGGGCTGGGACCTGGGAGGAGGTGGTGGCATGCATCAACCAGCAGGGCAGCCACCAGCAGTCAGTGCAGGAGTGCAGGAAGAAGGTGGGTACGGACAAGAAGTGCAACAAGGAGAAGGTGGCGGCCATCCATGCAGCCCAGAATGCCACTGGAGGGTGGCCTGCAGATGCGCCACTGCTCACAGCACAGGAGGAGTTGGTAGCAGCTACCATGCACTGCAGCACGATGGAGGGTGTGCCTGGCGGTGGATTTCAGACAGGTGGCAGCCCATCACTGCATGGTAAGTATGTCAGCCACACACAGCTGGTGGTATGGAGGGTGTGTATGCAGCCAGCATGCCTGTCATGTGCATGTATGTGCACCCACATGCATGCCATGCTTCAGGACACATGCAGTGGTAGTGTGGGGGGGCACATGTAGGCAGTGCATCACTAACAGGCCTCTTTTTCTCTTGCAGCATCAGCATGCCTCCGTGCAGATGATAGGACACCAGCGACAGCAGCAGCCATGGCCACTTGACCGGCCCCGGAGGACCAGTCTTTCACCTCCATGGGCATCCGGGGGCCCGGCAGGCTGCAGCTCACCATCACTGTGCAGGTGGATGTCCTGGACCTGGGGTCAGACGAGGCCCTGGATGTGTTCCTGCAGGATGCCAGGCATGGTGTTCTGTGGAAAGAGACATAAACCAGGGCGAGGTCTGACACTAATGATGATGTAATGCTCATCCTGAACAGCATGGCCACCATTATGGAGTAGATGCCCCTGCTGGCCACTGACACAGGCAGCACACCCAGTGCTCTGCCAGTGGTGGAACAGTCACCCACCACTACTGCGGGCACAGCAGTGTGCGCTGCCCTGGCTGTGCCCTGCAGTGGAAGTGGTGCGGCTGCGCAGGTGTTGGGTGGTGTGCAATGGCCAGATAGGCAACAGCAGCAGTCTGTGGGTGCCACCAGGCAGCCAGACACAGGGTCTGCCATGAGTGCAGCTGCTGTACCCAATCCCCCTGCAGACCCCACTGTGCAGCGTCCACCAGAGAGGGGGGCTGTGCAGCATGGCTGGTCACCACATGGAGATTGGTGTACAGCCTGAGAGTCCCAGGATGCCGACCCGCTGGCTGAGCACATCCATTTGCTGCGGGCATCCATTCTCCACTTGCTCACCACTAGGGTGAGTGCACTGCATGCAGAGGTGCACCAGTTAGCCAATCAGCAGAAGAGGGGCACTGAGCAGATCCTGGTGGGGATGCAGCGCATGCAGGAGGCCACGACTACATCCCTGGATAGCATTGCCACTGCAATCTTGGATGGCTTTGCACTGCTGGCTGCCACGGGGCATGGCTGGGCACAGATGACCCCCACAGTATGTTTTCCACCTCACCTACCTGGCATCTGGTGACCCCAGCACAGTCGATGCCAGGCTCTGATGTCGTCATCCCAGGCACGACCGGAGCAGTGCTGTTTGGGCTCCTTGATACACCCGCACGGTCGCTGTCCCACGGTTCCACCCCTTGGGGGCTGTTGCACACACACCCCAATGGCTGATGTGCAGCCAGTGGCTGCCAAATGGCCCAGGCATGGCCGCCCCCATGGCCATGGTGGCCATGGTTCCATGCAGCAGACCTGATGCATGGGCCTCCCTGCCTGCGGTCTGCAGCTGCTGCCCAGTGCGCACATGGGTGGTGTATGTGCCTACCACTGGTGTGGCACCTGTGTGTTACACCACACACTGCCTGTGTGCGTGCTTGCCTGGCCACTGGGCCATGTGGTGTGGGCATGATGACAGCAGTCAGTCTTGCACCAGTTGCACCTTTGCACCGGTATGATGCAACTGATCCATGCCACATACCGATACCTGTGTGTGTGAGTATGTGTGTGTATGCTGTGTGTCCGGGGGGGCTGTGAGTGGTGCTGTGTGTGGTTGTGTGTGGGTGTGTGCTCCTATCTCCCCTACCCCTGTCTCATGCCTCTGTGTGTGCATGCCCAATGCCATGCACGCTCCTGCATGTGTGCTGTACCTGCTTGTGCAGCCCATACATGTGTATTGCACCACCTATCTGTGTGCACCATAGTGCTCCTGTGCAATGGTGTCCCAGTGTTGTCTCACCTGCTGTTGCAGCGGGGGATCCCTCCACCTGGGGGTGGCTATCCACCTCCCTCTGGCCCATTGTCCCTGTCGTCCCCACTACTGTCACCCTCATAATCCTCTACAGCTATCCCATGGTCAATGGCCATGTTGTGCAGTATACAGCAGGCCAGGAACAGGCTTTTGAGGGGCTGTACTGTAGGGCACCACCTGACCTGTCTAGGCAACAGAACCATGCTTTCAGCATGCCAAAGACCCACTCAATTATGTTGCACATGCTGGCATGTGCCTTATTGTAGTGTTCCTCTGCTGGGGATGACAGGCACCAGCAGGGGGTGAGCATCCAGGGCCGCAGTGGATAGGCACTGTCCCCTGTGTGGAAAATGACATGGTTAGCCCTCTGCTATTCTATGCTGCACCCCTTGCCTGTCCATGGCACCCACGCCAACATGCACACCCTGCCCTCCGCATCCCAAGGTATGCTCTGCCCTTCACCCCTTGCCCATGCCATACTCACCTATGAGGTGGCCTGTGAGGATGTCCTCATGTTTAAACCTGTGGTACAGCGAAGAGCTATGCCAGATGAATGTATCATGTGCACTCCCAGGGTGTGTGGTGCAGACATTGGTTTTGCGCCCCATGGCATCACACACCACCTGGCAGTTGACACTTGGGCACCCCTTCCTGTTGATGTACACCACACCCTCAGGGCCAGGTGGCATGCGGATGCCCACATGGGTGCAGTCAATGGCCCCAATCATGCCAGGCATACATGCTACCCTGTGGAAGTCCTGCATGGTTGCTGTATTCTCTGCCTGTGTGCTGGGGAAACAGATGCATTCTGACGCACGTGGCAGCAGAGCATTGAGGAACTGTGTGAGGAGGCCGGATGTGTCCAACTGGGTTATGCCTGTGATGTCCCCTGTTGGTCTCTGGAAGGTGCCGTGGTGAGCAGGCACATGACGGCTGCCATCTTTGTCTCCACGGACATGGTGTGGCTATGTCTGGTGGGTGCCTACATCTCCTCACTGCACAGCTCACAGACCTGCCTCAGAATGGTCCTGTTCAGGTAGTACTGGCCCACAATCTCTGTTGCACTGTACTGCGCTTTTCCTCCTGCCCCCTCACACCCCTCATTATGGCCTTCATCATGAAGGGTGCACTATCCATGGCCCTTGCTGTCCAAGATCCCCCTGGGCTGTTGGCTGCTGCTGGCTGCGTGTCACCCTGGTGCATTGCCTGGCAGTGTGTCAGTTTGTCTCTCTCTCTCTGCCCCATCTCCCTCTTCAATGCCACTGCTGTCCCTCTCCCTCTGTGTCTGCCTTGGTCTGTCTGTCTCTCCCTCTCTCTCTCTCTCTCTCTGTCTTTCCTTCCTTCTTTCTTTCTCTCTCTCACTCTCTTTCTTTCTCACACTTTCTCTCTCACTCCTTCTCACCTGGCGCAAGTGCTGTCTGTGTGCTTCTGCCCTATATTTATAGGAACAAGTCTGCTCGGTGCATCTTTGATTTGCTCTGCACTTGAGCCATGGTTTCACAGTTGAATATCCCACAGCGCTGGATATTCATGAGAACGCCCCCTACACTTTCACCTGCATGCATTATAGTTGCGCACTGTTGCAATGAGATTTGTGCTGTGCACTGGCTCCCACTGAATATGGCTCCTTGGAGCAAGTCCGCACTTGTGCTGGCATAACTCAGTTGTGCCATGTACAACTGCTTTGTATATCCAGGCCCCTGTCTAAATTTCAGCTTTTGCTGATCGTATTCTGATCCTATTTTTACTGAAAATATATTTGTACCAAATCTTTGTATCCACTGCACTTAAATCCATTACCTCTATACCCCCATGTACTTTCTAAACAATCCAGTTTATTGTGAATGTTTTGCTTCTGTTTACTGAAAAGGTATTTTTTTTCTCTGTATCTACAAATGTTTTTGCTCTTTGTAACTGTATTCTCCCAAGTCGTGTCTGAAAATAGGCAATTCTTTTGTCTAGTGTGCTTACCTGGTTAACAAAAACAAATAAATAAATAAATAATCATGCTATTGCAAAGGCAGAGCCACAACCAGGTTCTGGGTGCTCAAGGATATAAATTATAGTACTTAAAAACAGCAGCCATGGTACATCTCACACACAATAAGAGTCATCAGCACAAAATATTCAGTTTAGAAAATTTATTCTCACCACATAAAGTGTATGCTTATTAAAGCTTGGACACAAAACATGCAGGCCTGGATATTCAGAAATGCACCAAAGGCCAGCGCAAGTCTAGCACAGTACAATTCTGATGCACCATGGTGCAACTGGAGCCATATAAAGAGGTTGCGCAGGCCGAACTGTGCCAGTGCAACCTGGCTGAATATGGCAGAGTTGTGCCATGGTGCAAACAGAGATGCCCCAGTGCACCCTGGAGTAGAGTAGTACATCAATAGAGGGGGGCAGGGCACAGAGAACAGACCCAGGGATAGAGCCATGGAACCACAGTGACAGGCCACAGGAGGCTGCCACCAGCAGGGCACAGCAGGGCACACACAGTCACCCAGACACGTGACCCCAGAACACAACAGTGGCACAGATAGCAGGCAACAGGAGGTGCCAATGGAGGGCCACCAAGGGAGCCCCCCCGGCAGGCCACTGGCCATGTCCCCCACCCAGACCATAGCAGGCCACACCCGGGACCAAGCAGCCAAGTACACACATGCCACACAGGAAGCCCACACAGTAGGCACTGAACATGATGGGTTGCAGGCAGCATGGCAGACCACATGGGACAGGCCGCACAATGCCAAGCAGAGGATTCCAACACAATGTGCGGACAGTACCCGACCAATGACCAAGGCTGTGTGCCACCACCACCACCACACACACCTGCCATACACCCCTAATAGCTGCCCCAATGGGCACCCCAAGGCACAGCCACCAACCCAAGGGATGGACACCACCATGGTGGGACACACCACAGCACACAGCAGCGAACCACTGAAGCACAACATGTGCCCCTTCCCATGCACACCACACGGACAGCTACTCAGCCACTGCAGCATGACTCCTCATGCCACCTACAAAGCAGACACAGACACCGGCAGGTATGTCAGTAAAAATATATATTTCAGAAAACTATACAGAAAAACAGGGGCTGGGAAAGGGTAGGTACAGCGAGGGAAGGGGACAGGGAACAGGGACTGTACAGTGGGAGGGAGGACTGTAGGAGAAGGTTAAACAGGGAAGACATGAGAACACTGGGGAAGCCTCAGCACCGGCCCCATCAAGCCGTCCTGGCAGTATGCATCTCCCGCATCTCCACCGCCATCATCCACCTCAGTGCGACCACCACCTTTAGTATAGATGACACTGCTAGTAGGGTCTCCCGCATGAGTCAGCTCAACATCTTCCTCAGAGGTCTGCACACTGGCCGCTGGACACCTATAGCAAGGGACAGGACAGGTGATCAGTGCAATGGCCCAAGGAACCATGCTCACCCACAATGCGCAATGGGCAGCGGGAACACACACTCCTGGGGGGCCCGTAACAGCCACCCACAGGAGGGTGGGCCAATGCCAGCCAGCAACTCAGCACACCATGACATTTCCCAGAGGTGGTCCCCGCTGCACAATGGCTACATGACTGCACAATGACAATCACATGGCACAGTGCATTGGCAGCACCACAGCAACAACAGTGGCAGCTGGGCACACACCCACCCCACCAACAGCTGACACACATGTGCAATGGATGCGCCACAGTAGCATGCACCATGCACAGTGCAATGCACACAGCTGTCATGGCACAGGCTGCCATGCCCACACCCACGCCCCCTGCCATCTCCCATGTACAGTGCAAAGGACCATAACAGTGCTTACCTACCCCCTACAGCCCTGCTGGTGCTTGTCCTCTACCATCATGGTGCACCACTCCAATCTGCACTGCCGCATCCCTTGCCCACCTGCAGTCCTCTAGTCCTGGGAATGGAAAGCAGACAGGTGCACATCGGTAACCAACCACAGCAGCTGCCCCCCCCGGATCCCTGTGCACAGCGTGTGCCCCTGCCTGACACATCCCGCATGCCTGCATGGCTGCAGTGCAGTACAAGTGGAAGCTGGCAATGCCACTCTGTGATACACACGATGACAATGTACCCCTCTGCAGGGCATGCCAGACAGCCAAGCCAAGACCACAGTACAGCACCAGGGCAGACATGCAACATGGGATGACTTACCTGGCTGTGGCACAGCCCCATGCCTGGCGCATGGCTAAAGCCTCCTCAGACTTTCAGGGTCCTGCCTGTGAGGTCACCATACTGGTGCCTGCATTGTTCCCCTGTTCTGGGCACCCCAGTCCTGCACTCCAGGCTGGCAGCAATCCCCTGCCACAGAGTGCCCCTGGCCTGCTGCAAGAGCACCTGCCCAAACAGCTGGGGGGGCATGGGGCTCCACGCAGGCCACAAGGTTGGCCAGTTCCACCTGGGACTAATTGGGGGAACGTCTACCTCTTCCCTGTGCCATTTTACTGTTTTAGGTTCAGTGGCCAAAATGGCAGGAGGAAGAACACATGTCGCTCAATGTGCTGGATGCATGATGCACGAGAGACTGCGCAGTGCCCACCCATCGTGCAGTGCTGGACATGTGCAGTGGGTGTGGCTGGTGGGGTCACGGGATCCAGGAGAGGACATAGGGGTCAGAGATCAGCAGGTAGTGCAGAGTGCATGTGAGCATGATAGAGAACATACCATCATGCGCAAAATGCATGTTGTCAGCCATGCACAGCTTGCGCTGTGCCGGTACATTGTGCTGTTTTCACATGCTGCACGACTGACACCATGACATCACAGAGTGCATGCGCACTGCAGGCCCGAGCACTGCCCATGTGTGGGGCCATCTACTCCAGCAAAAAACCATTACGCACAGTGCAATATCTCGATATTCAGATGCTGCATGCAAATGAGCTCATCAGCCAGTGAGTGGTGCAGTGGGTGCATTAGCATGACATTACTGTTGCGCTCTACCTCATTTGCATACTTTGTGCCTCATAAGCACCACAGAACAGCAGAAGCCATGGACCAGTATTGCAACCTTGATAGGTAGGTAGTGGATGCCGCTGCAGCACACTGGGAGCAGACAGCACTGCAGGGTGGGATAGACCAGGGAGATGGAGATACTGACACACTGTGCTGTCCATGTCCACAGGAGGCAGCATGTCAGAAAATGAGGTGGGCGAGGAGTGGGGGCCTGCATGGAAGCACAGGCCCAACTTCACTAAAGCTGACACAGGTGCCCTGTTACAGGCCTACCTTGACAGGGAGGCTCTGTTAGATGGTGCCACAGGTACACCACAGGCCAGGGCTGCTGCATGGGTGGAGGTGGCGACCTATGTGAACCAGCACGGCATGCCACCAGCAGTTGGCGCAGGAGTGCTGCAAGAAGTTTGGGACTGACAGGCGGCAGATTAAAGAGAAGGAGGCTGCCATCAGGGCATCCCGTAATGCCACAGGGGAGGGCCAGCGGATGCACCCACACTGACTCCGACAGAGGAGTTTGTGACAGCCACCATGCACCACACCACAGTGGAGGGTGTGTCTGGAGGAGGCTTCCAGATGGGTGGAAGCCCATCACTGCATGGTATGTATATCAGACATGCACACCTGGTGGACCAGAGGGTGCATAAATGGCATGCTGGCATGCATGTGGGTATCATGCATGTCACGTGCATGTGTGCACACCCACGTGCATGCCATGCTGCAGGACACATGCAGTGGCAGTGTACGGGGGGCACAAGTGGGCATTGCATCATTGACACACCTTTCTTCTCTTGCAGCACCAGCATGCCTCTGTGCAGAGGATGGGGCACCAGAAGCAGTAGCAGTGTCACCCGTGGCCACCGGTACAGCCCTGGAGGATGCACCTTCCACATCCACTGGCTTCCAGGGGCTCGACAGGCTGCAGCTCAGCACCACAGTGCCAGTGGATGTCCTAGACCTAGGGTCAGATGAGGCCCTGGATGTGATCCTGCAGGATGCCAGCCTTGGTGTCCTGTGTGTAGAGATACAGATCTGTGTTGGGTTCAACACCAGTGGTGACTACTCACAGCTCCTGGACAGCATGGGTGACATTGTGGGCATGTCGCCCCTGCCGGCATCACAGGCAGGTCCCACACCCAGCGCTCTGCCAGCGGTGGAACAGCTGCCTGCCATCACTGTGGGTGCACCACTGTGCAGTGTCCTGCAGTGGTAGTGGTGGTGCAGCCATGCAGGTGCTGGACAGTTGACAGCTGCAGGTGCCACCGGGCAGCCAGCAACAGGGTCTGCCACCAGTGCACCTACTTTGCCCACACCCTCTGCAGACCCCACTATGCAGTGTCCACTGGGGGGGCTGTGCAGCATGGCTGGTCACCACAAAAGGAACAGTGTTCCACTCAGGAGCCTCAGGATTCCAACCATCTGGCTGAGCACACCCGGCTGCTGTGGGCATCCGTTCAGCAACAGGTGCTGCTTGCCACTGGGGTACGTGCACTGCATGCAGAGGTAAGCCAGTTAGTTGAGCAGCTGGAAAGGGGCACTGCGCGGATCCTGGTGGGGATGCAATGCATGCAGGAGGCCATGACATTATCCTTGGATCACATTGCCAGTGCGATCATGGATGGCTTTGCGATGCTGGTTGCCAAAGGGCATGGGCGTGTACAGGTGACTCCCGGCAGTGCGGTGTCCAACCCATGGACCCGGCATCATGCGACCCCAACACAGTCGACAACAGGTTCTGCTGTAGGCATCCCAGGCATTTCCGGGGCTGGCCTGTGTGGGTGCCTGCACACCCCCACGAGGACACGGTCATGGTCCCATGTTCCACCCCTGAGGGGCTGTTGCACACACCCCCAGATGATGTGTAGCCTTTGGCTGCCGATCGGCCCCAGTGCAGCTGCCCCCATGGCTGTGGTGGCTGAGGTACCGTGCTGCAGCTCTGATCTGTGAGCTGCCCTGACTGTGATTTGCAGCTGCTGCTCTGTGTGCACATGGGTGGTGTGTGTGTGCTTTACTACTGGTGTCACACCTGTGTGTCATGCTGCATGCTGCCTGTGTGTGTGTGCTTGCCCTGCCACTGGACTGTGTGGTGTGGGCGTGATGAGGGCAGTCTAGCAATGGTTGCGCCTGTGCACCGGTGCATTGTATCTGATCCACGCTACATCCCAACGCCTGGGTGTGTGTGTGTGTGTGTGTGTCTGTTGCTGTGTGTGGTTGAGTGCCACTGACTCCCCTACCCCTGCATCACGCCTCTGTGTGTGCATGCCCCTTGCCATGCATGTAACTGCATGTGTGCTGTACATGTCTGTGTGGCCCATGCATCTGTATCGCAACACCTACCTGCGTTCACTGTAGTGTTCCTGTGCAACAGTGTCACGGTGGTGTCAAGCCTGCTGCAGCAGATGGGGTCCCTCTGACCCACTGTCCCCATCATCCCCACTACTATCACGCTCATCAGCTTTGACAGTTATCCCACGGTCAATGGCCATGTTGTGCAGTATGCAGCAGGCCAGGAATAGGCCAAAGGGTTTCGAGGGACTGTACTGTAGGGCACTGCCTGACCTATTGAGGCAACAGAACCATGCCTTCAGCATGCCAAATATGCACTCGATGTTGTTGCATGTGCTGGCGTGTGCCTCACTGTAACGTTCCTCTGCTGGGGATGACGGGTGCCCACGGGGGGGTGAGCAGCCAGGGCCTCAGTAGGTATGCACTGTCACCTGTGTAGAGAATGACATGGCTAGCCCTCTGCTATGCTGTGTGGTGCCCCTTACCTGTCCCTAGCACCCCTACCACCATGCACACCCTGCCCACCCCACATCCCCAGGTCTGCTCTGCCCATCGCACTTTTCCCATGCCATACTCACCCACTCGGTGACCTGTGGGGATGTCCCCACATTCTAATCTGTGGCACAGCACAGAGCTGTGCCAGATGAATGCATCATGTGCACTCCCAGGATGTGTGGTGCAGACACTGGTGATGTGCCCCATGGCATCTTACACCACATGGCAGTTGACAGTCAAGCTCCCCTTCCTGTTTATGTACACCACATCCTCAGGCCCAGGTGGCATGTGGATGCATGTGTAGGTGCAGTTAATGGCCCCAATCATGCCCAGCATGCGTGCCACCCTGTGGAGGTCCTGCATTGTTGCTGTATGCTCCACCTGTGTTCTGGGGAAATGGATGAATTGCAAAACACGTGGCAGCAGAGCATTGAGGAACTGCATGAGGAAGTGAGACATGGTTGACTGGGTGATGCCTGTGGTGTCCCCTGTTGGTCTTTGGAAGGTGTCCGTGGTGAGCAGACACTTGACAGTGGTCTCCTTCATCTCCATGGACATGGCGTGGCTCTGTCTGATGGGTGCCTGCATCTCCTCACTGCACAGCTCACAGAGCTGCCTCAGGATGGCCCTGTTCAGGTGGTACCAGCCCACAGTCTCAGTGTCACTATAGTTCTCAAAGGTGATGCAGGCACAGTACCACCTGTGTCAGGCATACCACCATCAGGCCCTTCCTCGGCCACATCACTGTTCCTCCTGCCACCTCACACCCCTCATTACTGCCTCCATCAGGAAGGGTGCACTATCCATGGCCCTTGCTGTCCACTGTCCCCCTGGGTGGTTGGCTGCTGGCTGTGTGCCACCCTGGTGCACAGGCTGTGTATGTGTGTGTGTCTCTCTCTCTCTCTTTCTTTCTCTCTGCCCCTCTCTTCCTTTCCAAGGCCACTTCTCTGTCCCTGTCCCTCTATGTGTTGTCTTTTGTCTGTCTGTCTCTCTCTCTCTCTCTCTCTCTCTCTCTCTAGTGCTCCCTCACTCTCACCCCTGGCGCAACTGCTGTCTGTGTGTTTGCGCCCTGTATTTATAGGAACAAGTCTGGTCAGAGCAACTTCAATTTGCTCCATACTTGTGCCATGGGTTCACGGTTGAATATGCCACTGTGCTGGATATTCATGGGAATTCCCCCTGCACTTGCGCCAGCATACATTATCATTGCACATTAGCACAATGAATTTTGCACTGTGCAATGGCTCCCACTGAATATGACTCCTTGGCACAATTCTGTACTTGCGCTGGGGCAACTCAGTTGCGCCATGCTCAACTGCTCTGAATATCCAGGCCGCAGTATACTTCTAATGTTTCACCATATCAGTAGCTTTCATGAAGTGAAAACCATTGATATGGTGAAACATTAGATGTACACTTTGCATGTTTTCTGCATCCAAGCCTGAATAGGCATACGCTCTATGCAGTGAGAATAAATTTTGTAAAATGAATATTTTGTGCTGAGAACTCTTATTGTGTGTGAGGTGAGCCATGACTGCCATTTTTAGGTAAACTAAATAAATAAATGATAATGAGAAGCCTTAAAAGAAAGCTTGATAAGGACTTAAAAAGAGGGTGGATGGGCAATGAATAGGAACAGGTATATAGCCATGAGAGAATGTTTAGCAGGAAGTGCCAAGATATTCATAACAGAGCCTGAATGGATGCCTTGAAGTGTTAATTTGAAAGGTATCCTGACAGAAATATGTGATGGTAATGGCCTGAGATATACAAAGTGCAGGGGTCACAGAAAGAAAAAAAACACATATATGTATTAAGTAACACACATTATTATAGTTTTCCATAGTGTGTCATAAATCCCATGTCCTGATTGAGCCCATTACAGTTCAGTGTAATTGACTTGATATATTTTAATTTCCATGTCCTCTTTGGTTTGTTTTTGAGGTAGTCTCTTAGTATTAGGATATACAGGTCTGAGAAGGAATGGTGTAGTTGGGGAAATTGCTGTCCTACTGGTGTGCTGATCATCTGGTTTACTATTGTGTGTTGGTGGTAGTTTATTCTGGTTTCAGTGGTTACCTTGTTCCCCTGTATACAGTAACATCCATTTCTGTACTTTTTGCACTGAATTAGGTAAACCCCATTGCTTGAGTGACATGTATAGGATCTGTTTAGTTTTTATTGTGCTGGTCTGTCCTGTCTAGTTGGTGGTCAGTGTCCATATATGGGTGCAGGTCTTACATCTTGTATTGTTGCATGGTGTTGTTCCTCACATTTCATGGTTATTTTGATGTGCAGGGAGTTTGCTGCAAATTATTATGTTAGAAAGGTTAGGGGGCTGCTTGTAGGCAATGACAGGTGGTTCAGGGAAACTGTCTCTAAGTGTTTCATATTCACTTAGCATGGGTTGTAGTTCTTTAATCTATTTGATGAGGAGTGTTAATATGGGGCTGTATGTAACAACTAAGGTGTGTGATTAGTTTGATTTTTTTTGCATTCCAGTACATTCTCTTGTGGTGTTTTTACAGCACATTCCATTTCACTGCCAACTTGTCTTGGGGAATGGCCCTGCTGGATGAAGGAATTATGAAACGGGGAGAGCTGTCTTTCCTTCTTTTCTAAAACTGCAGATAGGTTGAGAGCAAGCTGGCTTTTGCTCAGTCTACAGAAAATTGTGGTACTGATGGTAAGCCAGAAGAAGCAGCTTGAAAGTTTGAATGGGGTCCTGCTCATCCCTTCAACAAATGAGGAGTCATGTTTGGTTATGGTTGTACTCGTCCTATCCATCATCTTGAACTGGTCACTGACTTTCAAGGGGCAGATACTGGCGATGGTACAAAGTGTTTTTTTCCAACTCAGAAGCATCAGGCGAGTGTGTGGTCAGTTACAAGCTGCTGACATGGCAATATTAGTGCGTGCCTTTGTCACCTCAAGGCTGGACTATGGAAATTCTCTTTATACAGGGCTGTCCTTGACATTTATGAATAGTCTATGGTTAGTGCAGTATGCCGCTGCAAGGTTAATAATTACGATGGGCTCTCATGAGCATATCTTGCCTGTACTGATCACACAGCACTAACTGTCTATTACATGGTAAACTTGCTTTAAGGTTTCGCTACTAGCATTTAGAGCCCTGCATGGAATTAATTCTTCCTGTGTTGCTAAGGTCCTAGCATGATATGCACCTGACGGTCAGCTAAGAGCTTCCATAGAAAATATAATGGTGCCCTGGTGATGCTTGTTTATAGGCTGAAGTCTGTAGATGTTAGGGCCAGTTACGTTATGTTATAGTGCCTGGACTCTGGAATTCCTTACCTCAGAGGGTAAGGGCTGCTGTGACAGGAGAAGAATTTAAGAGGTTGCTGTAATCCCACCCCTTTTTGGAGGTTTTCTGGAATGTGGAAGTCTAATTGTTGATTTCATTATTCTGCATTTAATTCCCTCTGTTTTATGCTAAATAGAGTGCTGTTGTCTTTATGTCTGTAGTTTATGTGTGCAACTTATTTATATATCAGTAATGTTTATTGAGTGCAATCCCCTCTGACTGGATTCCAGACAGTGTAGAGAAAAAAAATATGATGATAGTGATGATTATGAGTTTTTTTGATCTGGCTCGTGTGTGGATATTTTCTTTATGTATAGAAAGGATTTTACTCAGTCTGGTTCTTGTTGCATGGAAGTGGCTTGGGTTCTCATGGGTTCTGAGTAGGGCTACATTCGAACTTGTGAGGGCACTGATTCTGACCTGCCTGCTGGTGCCCACCTGTAGTGCAGTCCCCATGGTGAGATGCATTATGACACACATGCTCCAAGGGTTAGATATTGAAGCAAACAGGCCATTGTTTGGGGTCATTTATAAATCATTGTACTGTTATTAAATTTCAGAATGACAGCAGAGGTGATTTTTTTTTATCTTTTTTTTTATCTTCAGTGAATCCTGGATTCTACCTTTCAAGTAGGTTAAAATATTTGGTTGTCCAATTAGAGT
Source organism: Neoceratodus forsteri (assembly GCA_016271365.2). Classification (NCBI taxonomy): domain Eukaryota; kingdom Metazoa; phylum Chordata; order Ceratodontiformes; family Ceratodontidae; genus Neoceratodus; species Neoceratodus forsteri. The sequence continues at coordinate 104,095,429 of CM057451.1, forward strand.
ACAATCCAGCCCCCCCTCCAAAAAAAATACCATAAAGAGACAAACCTGCTGCAATAATGTTTAAATATTTACATTTCCAAACCATTAGAGTTAGGTCAAACTGTTTAAGAGTCAAGTCTTCCAGCTGAATTCTGTTTATTTAACAGCAAGAGTTCCTGAAAGAATGCAAGAAAGCCATCCAGCTCGGTGGGGCAGTGCAAGTGCTTTGTGCTGCCACATGAGAGATCTGGATGCATGGACTCGAACATACTGACCTGGGAACTGCAAGCGACTCCGGTTCCAGGGAGAGGGGGATTGTGTGGGTCACCCATAATTTGTGCACACACTTCTGGACAACCATGGACCAGAAATAGCAAGGATTATGAAGGCAGCTTATTTCCTGCCATTCCAACCAGAGTAAAGGATAAAGTGACACCAATAACTGTGCCGAGGGACAAGGTAGAAATGGGGATTGACATTCAACCCAGAAAAAAAGGGCGTGGAGAACCACCATCTTTTACATTTTTGATGACATAAATCATTCTTTTTCAGCCTCAGGCTACTGGACATGTAGACCCCCTGTGCCTGCATGGGCTTTCAGTGCTGTAAGCACTGTCCGTGCAAGATGTTATACAGTACAGGTCCCAAAGCATAGCTTCTGAGATCAGACTTTATCAACCAGCTTTTCTGTAGCCCAGCTTGCCTTGGCTGTTGCCAAAATAAACAGACTATTAGTCAGGTGAATATCATAGAAACATAGAAATATAGACTTTGATGGCAGATAAGGACCGCTAGGCCCATCTAGTCTGCCCATTTCCCTACCTACAGGATAGGCTGCAGATCCTAGTTAACCAACAGCCTATTTCTTCCTACCCCCCACAAGAATTGCTTTATGTCTGTCCCATGAATTCTTGAATTCTCCCACAGTTTTAGACCCCACAACCTCCTCAGGAAGGCTGTTCCATGCATCCACTACCCTCTCTGTGAAATAATACTTCCTCACATTGCCCCTGAACCACCCTCCTTCTATCTTTAAATTGTGTCCCCTTGTTCTTGCAAGTCTCTTTTTCTGAAAGATGCTACCCTCTTGGACTTTGTTGATTCCACTGAGGTACTTAAAAGTTTCTATCATGTCCCCCTCTCCCTTCTTTCCTCAAGGGTATACATATTAAGCTCCTTTAGTCTCTCCTCATACGGTTTCTCTTGCAGACCCTGCACCATTTTAGTTGCCCTCCTCTGGACTGCCTCTATCCTGTCTATGTCCTTGCGGAGATGGGGTCTCCAGAACTGGACACAGTACTCCAGATGGGGTCTCACCAACTGTCTGTACAGAGGGATAACAACTTCCTGTTTTCTGCTGATGATGCCTCTCCCTGTACATCCCAGTATGCCTCCAGCCCTCCCTACTGCCTTCTCACATTGCTTGCTAACCTTAAGGTCATCTGATATGATTACCCCCAGGTCCCTTTCCTTTTTTGTTGTTGTTGCTACCTCCCCACCCATTGTGTATTCTTCCCCAGGGTTCTTGTTTCCCAGGTGCATTATTTTGCACTTCTTTGCATTGAATCCTAGCTGCCATACTTCTGACCATTCCTCCAACCTTGCCAAGTCCCTTTTCATCCTTTCCACACCTCCTTGTGTATCAACCCTGTTGCAGATCTTTGTGTCATCTGCAAAAAGGCATACTTTTCCTTCCAGTCCCTCTGCAATGTCACTGATGAAGACATTAAAAAGGACTGGACCCAATACTGAACCCTGCGGTGCCCCACTAGTAATCCCCTTTCTTCAGTGGACTCCATTTACAATTACCTTCTGTGTCCTGTTGTCCAGCCAATGTTTTACCCAGGCTACCACCTGGGTCCCTCCCAGGTTGGTTAATTTGACTATTAATCCTTTGTGTGGACAGTGTCAAATGCCTTGCTAAAGTCTAGGTAGGTCATGTCCACAGCCCCTCCCTGGTCTACTACGTTGGTCACCAGTCAAAGAAATCTATTAGATTAATCTGACATGACCTTCCGCTGTGAACCCATGCTGCCTTGGGTCCTGTGCTCCACTGGCCTCTAGGTACTCAACTATTCTTTCCTTCAGAAGTGACTCCATCCTTTCCCTACCACAGAGGTCAGACTGACAGGTCTGTAGTTTCCTGCCTCTGTCTTGGTCCCACTTTTGTGAAGGGAATCACATCCGCCTTCCTCCAGTCCTCGGGTACCACACCATCCTCCATGATTTATTAAAAGAGTAGCCAGTGGTTTCACTAGTTCCTCCCTTAATTCTTTTTAGAATTCTGGGGTGAATTCCATCAGGACCCATTGCTTTGTCCACCTTCAGTTTTAGGAGTTCTTGCAGAACCCTTTCTTCTGTGAAAGAACTGGGATCGACCCCCCTATCAAGAGTGCTTCTGTTAATTGGATTAGGCACTTCCCCCTCCTCTTTTGTGAATACTGAGCAGAAATATTCATTCAGTATTCCTGCTTTTTCACTGTCCCCCTCTGCCCACCCACCGTTCATTCTATTCAGCCTCACTATCCCTCCCTTTGTCTTTCTACGCTCTCTGATGTACCTATAAAAGGTTTTATCCCCCTTCTTAACTGAGTTGGCTATCTTTTCCTCAGTTTGGTCCTTTGCTATTCTGACTTCCCTCCCTGCTTCCTTCTGCCTTAACTGGTACAGCTCTCTGTCCTGCTCCATCTGTGTTTCCTTATACTTCCGGAATGCTATCTTTTTCTTCCTGACTTTCACAGCCACCTCTTTTGAGAACCATAGTGGCTTTTTCTTTCATTTTGATTTGTTTATTTGCTTCACACAAAGGCTTGTTGCCTCTGTGATGGCAGTTTTGATAATTCCCATTGTTGCTCCACACCTCCTTCTAGCCTGTTTGCTAGTGCTTTTCTGAGGCACTCTCCCATCTTGCCAAAGTCAGCCCTCCTAAAGTCCAGTACCCTCACTTTTGTATGGCTTGACTCTGTAGCTGAATTTAGCATGAACCACACTGTTTGGTGGTCACTTTTCCCCAGATGGCAACCCATTTCTAGATCTGAGATCCTCTCACTGCCCCCATTTGAGAGTACAAGGTCTAGGGATTGTGGAGAGGTACAACTGGAGGGATGCGCCTCTGTTCCACCACCCTCACCCTCCCTGAGCCCACTGTGGTCCAACCGCTCCTCTTTTTTGGCAACCTCTGAGGCAACGGCAGTGGCACTGGTGGTCCCTGGATGGAAAAGGAGGTCCCACAAAACCTGGCCAACTCAGCCTGGAGATAAGCAACCTCCTCCCTCAGCCCAGAAAGGTGCCTGCAGATGGGACAACACCGCATCCTCCAGAACATCTCCCGGAAGACTGCTGCTCCACTCCAATCATGTCTTATTTCTGGCCCCTTAACTGTTTGCAATCCTTACTCTTTCCTCTGTTTTTTTTCTCTCTCTCCTTACTTTCTGCCTGTGTTCCCATTAAGCTCCTGATTGTCCTGTTCTGAGATAAGAATATCCTATATTTCTCAGTAGACCACTTACTTGCTCAGAGGCAGACCTCCAGCAGCTAGAGGGGGCTGGAGAGCTACTCTTGCCCTTCTAGGATGGTGGGTCCTTGGTGGTTCTGTGATCACTCACTTCCTGCCCCTAAACAGGAAGTTCCTGTTGTCAGTCAAATCCTGTGCCTATAAAAATAGAACTAGCTTTGGGTGGAGGGCAGGGAAGGAGGGCAATATAGCCCCAGCAGAGAAGTTCAGTCACACAGCAGTCCATTCTCCTGGTGTCTTCTGCCAAGCTATTAGCAGAATCTTTCTAAGGCAGTCTTTAAATGTAGCTTCCTTCTAGCTAAGCCACTCCCCCTACTTACCAGGATCTTTCTACAAGTAATTTAAACCTCACAGCAGTTAAGTCATTTCAGTCACCTGAGATTTACACCTAGATTACTCTTCAGATATCCATTCAGTTCAGTTAACCCAAACACACTTTTTTTTTTGTATGTTAGTTTTTTTTACCCTAAATTAAAGGTCCAAGTACAAAAGTTCTTCTACTTTAGTCCCAGCAGAGAAGTTCAGTCACACAGCAGTCCTTTCTCCTGGTGTCTTCTGCCAAGCTATTATCGGACAGGATCAAAAGAAATGAAACTGTGCCATTTAAAAGCTAACATTGCCTAGTGTGTCACATATCAAAATGGAACATTAACAACTATTAATAGGATTATTAAGAACAAAAGATGATCAGAAGGAACATTTGAATGCATTAGTTTAAAATGCAGAATGTCTACTTGGGAGGTGGGTGGGGGATGGGAATTAAAACGTGTCTATTTGAACAAGCAGAAAAGCATTTGGAATGCAGGGTGCAAGAAGACAAAAATTCTGAGAAAAGTACTCATCCCTGTGAACTGGATTTAAATGGAGCTACTATGATGACCACACCGAAACAAACAACCCCTCCCCACCTCCCAAAAAAAAAAGACTTGGATTCATGAAATGCATCATTGCTTTCTGGACAAAATTATTTAGGATTATTTCAATAGTATTATGGGTTTTCCCTATGTTTTCCTGTACATTTTTGTTTACCAAGGCTAAGCAACAATCACTACAAACCTTGGGCTTTACATTTCAAATGAAACCAATAGGTAAATAACTACTGAATATTTTTAAAATCAAAACATATTTTTGCTAGTACTTAACCTTTGTGGGCCTTATTCAAAATGCTGATTCTGAAATGTGTGCTGTCTTGTGCAAGTCCAGTAAGGGTATTGAATGATTTTCCAAAAAAGCCACAGTAGTAAGCCCATTCTTTATTTTTGTCATTAAAGCTGGCCGGACATATTTCTGCATATGATGTCATCATCTTAATCATCAATATTTATAGATCTTACAGGAGCTGTAGCTGTTATGTTTCCAATCTCATTCTACATATACCATATGTGCTGGAATGCAGAAAAAAATCAAAACTATGTTCATGTGCCTCAATGTATAGGTCCCCAAGGAAATAGTAAAAAGGTAGGGGTTCCTGTTATTTCCTCTGCATCTGTGTCTTGACATTAGTCTCAGGTTATAACAGATGGTTTTGCAGAAGGTAGGGATCATAAATTAGTCTTCCACACTGAGGAAGTTTTCTTGTTAGCATTAAATCCCACCCCACCTCACTCCCCCACTACTGCATTTTTTTTGCATGTTATCTTTTCATTTCCCTTAGTCTCTGATTATAAAAAGAATTATGAAAAAATATGCTGCTAATTTCATACCGTTGTCCCAGATTACCATTGCAAGGCATGTCTGTCTGATGAACTAATGAAGGTCTTTAACACTAGGAGAACTACAATAATCTGTGGTATGGATAGCCTGCCAGGAAAGAACAGTGTTTAACTTTTTTATGAGGTACAAGGTTAGGAAGACAGATGAGATAAATTATAACAAATCTTATGTGGTAAATTAAATGATGATAAAAATAATCATTTCTCCTTAAGTGCTCTGTGTCACGAATATGGGTCATTTTAATATGACCCCCAGATTTTCTGTTAGGCTCTATCACTTGATCAACAATTTCCAGTTTCAGAATTGTCAGTGTCAGTGGCTCAGCAGGTAGCACACTTGCCTCTGAGGCCGGGAGATCAGAAGGCTCTGGGTTCCATCCCCACACCAGGGACTTGGGTTGAAATTCCAATACTGACACTGTAGTGCAGCATTAGGGGGTACTGCACTCCTGAGGTGCCGTCTTTTAGATGAGCCGTTAAACCGATGTCCCATCTGCCTGTTCTTGCGGTAGTTCAGGTGAATGTTAAAGATCCCATAGCACTTCCTGAAAAGAGTATGGGAATTTTTTATTCAATCTTCAAAAAAATCATAATACTGTACAGAAATAATGAAAAAACATCTTAAAGCAGAATAAGTATTAATTCATACATTCAGGTTTGTAACTTAATAAAACACATTCAAAATATAAAAAGAAAACCAAAACAAACCTGTACACCAAATACAATATTCGTATTAATCCATACTACCCCTACAAAACCCTTCTCCTGTCTCCCCCTACCCTTAAGAGAGTGGAATTTTTCCCTTTTTTCCCCGATAAACCAAATATGCCAACTAGTATTACTTCATACAAAATCTCAATGAAAGAAAACTGAAAACATAATTATTACATCATGCAATATTCCTCACGTAAGTAATTTGTACTATAACAAACCCCCCTTCCCTCCTACTAAAGAAGTAGGGGAAGCTTTGTCTCATAACTTCCGAAAATACTTACAATCCATATTAGTTCTCATTAAGTGCATACAGAAAGGAATAAATCAAAGGTATTGCAAATGTAGTATTCAAAATAATCCTCATTTCCCAAAAAAGTTTGGGAATACTAAACTTTCACCCAAAATTCACCCTTGTTGGTCCCCTTCCAAAATCCTCATCAGTACTTACCTATCCTCCTTCATATTGTAACTTAGAACTATTTACCTATTAAACTTCTATTCTTATCAGGTTACTTCCCAAATATGTATATGATATATGAAGTTAAAATTCCTTGTGTTAAGAGCTGTGACACCAAGAGATGTCTCAATCATACTGTTAAAGTGAAAAAGAATAAGTACCACAAAGGGAGAAACAAAACTTATTATTCCCCCTATGAGCCCCCTTCCTACCATCTATCCTGTGTCTAACCAGTTCATCTTTTTCCAATATGTAAGAAACACCTTATCTGGAACTAATACTTTTTCCTTATCTTTCATGTGTTGAATAGCCACTTGTATTTTCCAGAATAACTATTCAGGAGTGAGAAACTGTTGTTTTAAAGACCAGATACATCCTGACTGCCAAATATGATATTTTATACATACCAGTATTAGATGTACTGTACCCATATGGTACTGATTCCACATTTGTGATATAATACCTAAGAATAAGATATCATCTGTAAGCTGTATCAATGGTGTATTTTTACATTTAGAAAAAGTATAAGCCCAAAATTGGACAATATATGGGCATTTGAAGAATAAATGGTGCATAGTTTCTTCTTTTTCTGTGCATAAATTAAGCATAGGGCAACCTCTTTCATTCAAATCCTTGTGTTTGAGGTTGCTTTTTACATTAAGCTTTTTGTGCACACTGAGCCACATTGAATCCCAAATAAAAGCCGGGATTCTCTTAGATGTCAGTATATCTCCTATTTGTCTACACTGATGCTCTGGATAAAGTGTGTAGTCTGGGGGGACAAAAAAATATTTTGCCGTAATGGCACTGTATAATTCCTTCCTAGAAAAATGTTTCAATTTGTTGTCTCTGTATATCCCATGACTTTATTTTACTAAACCAGGATTTAAAATGACATGGTAACATAGCAATGGATTTTTTGGGGGGGACGGTGTCTGTGGGAAATCATGACTGAGCCAATGGAGAAATGGCATCCAGTACCCAGAGTCCATACAATGTTACTGTTTTTTAAAAATTGGTGTAATAATTTTTGTAGCAAAACAGACAAAAGAAAAAGACAATGGGGTTCACCGTACATATGCCTCCATACTTTAAATCTAGGTAAATAATTCTTCTTTTAACAGGGTTTAATCTGCTACCCCATATAGCTTGGAAAAATACACTATATAAAGTTGTGTCTAATGTGGGGGGGATAGATTGCTCCCAAGTGTAATAACATGCTCAGTAAGAAGGTTTTCACCATGTAGATCCTCTTTATTTTTAGACATTCTCCACCGATTCCATCGGTGAACCTTCTGCTGTGCCTCAGTCAATACCTGTTCCCAATTATAAATATCCACATTGTCTGTTCCAAAGTATACTCATAGTATCTTACATACCTCTTTGGTGATGGGAATCCCTAGAATATGCATCTCCTCTGTGGGCACCTCACCAATGAGAAGACATTTGCTTTTGTTGAAGTTAAATTCAGAGCCAGAACCCACCTTATATGCCACCATCAAGGCTTCAGTTTTATGGCACAATGGGAGATCTGTTAAAACAAGACATATGTTATCAACATATGTGACAGTTTTTATTTCTAAACATGTGCTATGCAGAGAAAGACCTCTTAATTCCTCTGTAGTATTTATTCTTACCAAAAGTGACTCTATTGATAAAGTGTTTAGGAAGAGGCTAAGAGAGCACCCTTGACGGACCCCTCTAGTAACCCTTACTTGATTCCCTATCTGGCAATTCACATAAGGCACTGCTACTGCTTTTTTATAGCATGTTCTGATCAAATTTATGAAGAGGGGTTGAAAGCCCATCCTGGTGAGACATGCCCACATGTAGCCATGTGCCACCCTGTCAAATGTTTTTTTTTTGGTCTAAACTAAAAAAAATCCCCATAAGTTCCCCTGAAGTTCCTCTGGAAAAAATTTCCATCAACAAAATCAAACCATATGTTATAGTTCTGCCAGGAACCGAACAGAATTGGGTAGGGTGTATGATACCAGCCAAACAGGCAGCTAGTCTGTTACTTAAAATTTTAGTAAGCAATTTGTAATCACAGTTTAAAAGAGTGATTGGTCGCCAATTTTGAAGAGATTCTTTATCCCCCTGTTTGTATAAAAGTATCACCAAACCCATATACATATTACCCGACAATTCCTTGTCATGTAGGCTTTCCATAAATAGACTAGCTATTTAATTTACTAGAAAGGGGGCCAGTCTTTTATATAACTCCCCAAGGAGTCCATCTCGGCCCAGAGCTTTCCTCTCTGGTAAGTGAGTAATAGCTTCTAAAACTTCTTTTGGTGAAATGGGTGCTATAGGAGATGGAAAAAAATATTCTGGGACCTTCACAAGATCACATGTTTCCAACCAGTTAGTGACATGTATTTCCTGTAACTGGGGGTTTGCAGTAAAAAGTTCTGATATATGATGTTCTGTTTCCTTTAATATGTCTTTTTTCTTGTATACTAGTTCTCCTGTTTCAGTCCTGAGTTTGAAAATATCTTTGTGTGTCCTAGATGCCCTACAATAATCAAATGGATTAGTGTGAGCCTATGACCCATGCATACCAAACCATTGTTCTTGCATAAGTGATGACATTCTGTCATACTGTAATTTAGTAAGAGCTATCTTTAAATCTTTAAATTCTCCCAAATCTACTTATAGACCCTGAAATCTACGGTCTTGAAAATTTAACAATTTGTTTCTGAGCTTCAAGTATGCCTGATTTTCGTGTTGTCCCAATAAACACCCTATTGTTTGAAAAATGACTGTAGTTCGAGTTTCGTGTCTTCCCACCAGTCCTGTTGTTTCTCATATATAAATCATATAGATTTTCTAATCTCAATGGTGTCCTGAAAACCTTTTTCTACTTTTGGGATCTCTAACAGGGATAAGTTCAACTTCCAGTATCCCAACCCTCTGGATGTGTTTCTCAGGTTTGATATATTGACACAGTAAAACATGGTCTGAAGTGGCCACCATCTGAACTGTAATGATGGGGATACAAACCAGTGATCTATTCTAGAGGATTTCTTTCCTAGATAAAAAAGTATGAGGTGCTGGAGAAGTGGATTTGGAGAAAATATTGCAAAGGCCTGATTGAGTTATCATAGAATTTAAAAACATGGTATCACAATATAGTTTAGTGGTTTGAAACTGTCTATCCTGAATAGAACAATTAATGTTAAAATAACCCCCAAACAATACATTTTTACTAGTAAATAAGTAAGGTTGAATCAGTTGCAGCAATGAAATCCTATCTGATATAATTTGCAGGGCATATATGTTAATGAATCTAAAATCCATATTCTGTATAGTAACATCTAAAAGGTATGCTCGGCCTGGAAAAATATTTACCTTGTGTGTTATCTTTATTTTGGGGTCAGTAAAACAAATTCCTAAACCACAAGACAAATCTTCCCCTCCTGACCAGAAACTAGGGCCCCATACCCAGGATTCACTAGCTTTCTGAAAATCATGCAATGAATAGTCTTATGTCCCAAAAAAAACAAAATATCAAAGTTATTTGATGTAAATAAATCAAACGTTGCCAGCATTTTGATCTCTGGTCATATACTGTTGGTATTTAAACTAGCTATTTTCAACTCATAGCTGGCAGGTTCACAGGGGGATTGCGGTTTAAGTAGCTGTAGTAGTTTTCTTGGTGCTTTTTCATCATCCCACCCTGGGGCCCATCCTACATTTTTTCTTTACTTTGCTTGTAGGAGTAGATGCTAAGTCATTTTCCATAGGGATATCCATTTGTGAAGAAGAAATGGAAGAAGCATCTGAATCCTGTTCCTTCATTTCTTTCTCGAATGTCAGTGCTGAATATCTATTCTCAGCCAAAAGGCACTCCTGATAAAATCTCAAATTCTGTTTGTGGAATGATTCCTGCCTGTGCTTCAGTTCTCCCTTGGGTATTTGTGGAAGTTGAGGTCATAGGGAGTAGGGGTGGTGGAGGTGGCTTAGAAGCAATATCTCCCTTATCCCCTTGACCCTGGTCGCTGTGCTCTATTCCCTGATCGGGGGGGTGTGGGGGGCATAGTGCTCTGCGAAGCTGGAGCCTCTGCATCTGCAGAGGAAGCGGGAGCTGATGTTGGTTCTCGAGTCCCATGAGGTGTGGACTGTGCCATCTGCCTCCTCTGAGGTTGTGGGTCAGAATGAAATCTGTTTCTGTACATCTCATTTGCCATACAGGCAGCTCTGTGTATGTAAAAATCCTGGATACCATAGTCCGCTTCTTCTGTATTGTGCGCAGCCCATGGACAATCCATGAAGTTATGTCCCCCTTTGTCACACAAATTGCATTTTGGTGTATTCTCACAAGTAAAGCTGGAATGACCAGAGTCGCCACACAATGTGCATTGTACCACAGTGCAGGCAGAGCTAAGATGCCTAACTGAACCACATTTGAAAAATGTTTTTGTTTGTTCTGGATGAAATATAAAACCTTTATCTCGACCAATGTAGAAGCAGTTGGGCAAATGTTCAAGTCCATCCTCATTCTGAAAAAGTTACATTTTTATTTTCCAGCCCCCATCCCAGAATCCCACAGTATCTAAAATGGGATCTGGAGTGCCCTGAAACTCGCAGCGTTTGTCTAACCAATATAGGATATCTGAGATGTTTACTCCTTCATTACAGAATAATATGGTTATAACTCTAAAAGATTGCTTTGTAAGGGGAGTGACTTGAAATGGAGTCCACAACGAGTTTGTCTTGACAGTCATGTGTTTCACCCAGAAACGCTCTAAACTTTCCGAGGTCCTGAAACTGATATCAAAGGTATGCTCCCCAGGGGCATGTATCAGGGCATACGCTTCAGAAAACTTAAAGCCCAAGGACTGTTTCAGTAACATACGACCTACAAAATACCTGTCTGGTATTTGTTCCATTCCCCCCAAATACCTTAAACGTATGGCATTCCTTCTTTTGGCTAGTTCCAAAGGTTTTCTAAATAAGTCTGCAGAGGAAGGTTGCTATGCTCCTTGTGGCTTATTTTGTTGTTTTTCCCCCTCGTGCCCACTAGGCCCCACGTTATTCTGCTGTGGAGGCTCAGTGTCCCCTTGGTCAGTATAAAAAAAATATCAGGCTGAGAATGCCAAGGTGAAAAAGAAATGCTACCTGCTGTCTCTTCCTGGGGCTCCCCAGTATTTGTCTGATCCTCCATTTCTGGTGGTATAGTGTTGGATTCTGAATTGGGTATTTCTGTTTTGACTGCATTCTCCATGGTGGTTGTACCTGAAATAGCTGCCGCAATAGGATCCACCTTTCACTGACCATCTGGCTGTTGCTTCCAGACTACTTCTTTTAGAGCTCACTCCATTGACCATCCTGGGCCTCCTGGAACCTGGATCACTGGCAACTGTGATCGGTCTGCTTCTGTTCCTGTCTTGGTGCTGGAACCAAAAATAAAGATTTTAGTATTGTGGTGGGACGTTTGCTCCAGACTGCACTTCTGTTTCCTTTCACCTCAAGCCATTGCTGTTCCAGTGAGTATTCTGCATCTAATTCCAATAATTAGGCTTGTAACTGTTGTTTTTTCTCCTACGTAAATGGATTTGTGTAGCTTCTAAAGAAAGACCCTGTTCCGATACAGTTTCCTCTACACCAGTTGCTCTTGTAACTATTGCTTTCACTCCAGTTTCCTCTAGAGTTTCTGTGTTTGGCATGGCATTCTGCTGGCCACCAGGTCGGTGCATTCCAGCCACCTCATTTGCCTGTTGAGGAGCCACAGAAACCATGCTCCCTTCTCCTTCCAGTGTTTGCATCAGACTGGGATCCTCCATCTCTGTGGACAGAAGGACAGTGCCCCCTGCTGACAGAGTAGGGGAATTTCCCAGGTGCCCTGGCCACATTTCCTCCCATTCACTAAAAATACCACCAACAGCTTAATCTGGTTCAAGGTCAGTTGGCATTCATCTGTATCCCCCTCCCCCGGGTCGTGCCTGAAAATAGGCAAGAATTTGTCTAGTGCACTTGCCCGGGCAACAAAAACTAAATAAATAAATAAGAATTTTGTTTAGCGCATCAAAATGCCAAGGGTTAACTTGTACAGGTCAAGAACACGGATAAAGCAGAGCTACACACAGGCTCCAAAATTCAAATATTTATTGAAGTTACTTCCAAACGACAAATGCCCCAATGTTTTGAGGGATCAGTCCCTCTTCATCGGGGGTCTTAACTTGTATAGGTCCCTGCTCATTTGGGATTTATCTTTACTATGTTGCACAGTTACATAGCAGTGGTGTTATGGTTCAGTTGCAGCCACTGATAAGTTGTAGTATATCCATCAGCTATGTTGCAATATATCACTATATACCACAGGAAATCCCATTCATTTTAATGAAATTTCCTGTGATATTTCACAGTATACCTGGATATATTGTAAATTGTCATTCAGAACACGTATTCAACTTGTATTCAAACACGTGTCTGTGTCTGCTGTTCTCAGCCTTTGCTGATTATATTGTGAGGCCTTCTGGTGCCATGCAATTCTGCTTAAAGTTGAGTCAGTCCAAATTAATTCATTGGCATTTGCATATGCTTCCCATGATGCTCTGCATTACTGGGGTATGTGTAATTTGTGTTTTCTTTAAAATTTGGCTGTATGGCTAATATTCTCCTGGATAACCCTTGCCCCAGTGCATTTGCTCTGGGGTTCTTTTGTTGTTATCTGCATACTTGTTGTTACTTGTGTTAAGGAGTACAGGAACGTAAGCATCTGTTAAAGAGGGTATTGTAAGAACTCCCTAACTAGGGTAAGGTAAACAGGTGAGGGACAAAATGGAACTTTATAAATCCTATCCATGGTAAAAGGGGGCAACACAGGGAAACATAAAAAAAACAAAACCTATCTAGGATCAGGTGATAAGAGGGAGACAAAAAAGGTAACTTTGTAACCCTAAGTAGGATAAGGATAAGAAGGTGGTGACAGAGGGAAAACATAAAAAAAAACAAAAAAACACTATCTAGGTTCGGGTAATAAGGGTTAGGCTAAACTGAAAGGGGGAGCTGGTAAGTCTTATTAAAACATAAGGGGAGAGTTAAGCAGAACCTTATCAAGGGTATAGCTGTGAGGTGTAAACCAGTTAAAAAAGGGAACTCTGTCTGGTGAAAGGATGCAAGTTCTTTTAAGGACATAAGACAAGTAGTACTGGGAATAATGGGAGTGGTGCAGTGCAGTGGCTGAGGAGGGCAGTCTTCGGGGAGACCTTCTGGAGACTGAGGTGCTGTCCCATCTAAGTGCACCTATCTGGGCTGAGGGAGGAAGTCACTAGACTCTGGGCTGATTTGGCTAGGATTTAGGGGACCTCCTCCCCCACCCAGGGACCACAAAGTCCACCATCATTGCCTCAAAGTGTACCAAGAATGAAGGCTGGTTAGACTGTGGAGGCTTCAGAAGGGTGGGGGTTGGGAGAAAGGAATACCTCTCTCTCAGCTGGTGCCACTACACAACTTTTTCACTTTCTCTGGTGGGACAGGACTGCCAAGAAGAGGCAACCGTTGTAGTGGCAAAGGAAGATTTGAGGGTCTTCCAGAAGGGAGGTCCCAAGGTGGGAGGCAGAAGATCCCAGTAGAAGAGGAAGCAACTTCCGGTGTGGGACTCAAATACATGAATAGTAGCACTCACACTTCTTGAAGAAATTAACAGAATCAACAGTAGTGCAAGTAAAATCTTTAATAGTGCATCTCGAGTCCACATCAAAAGGTCACCATGAAGCAGCTACATTCAACACTTCACCTTTACAGGCTTTGTCAGGAGTGAGTTCTACTGTTCATGTATTTGTGTTTAAATTGGGGTAGCCGGCCCCATAGCAGCACCCTTGACCATTCCCTGTGGCACAGCTGTCTTTCTTGGATTGGAACTGATGTGGAACTCAGTTGTTATGTGGGTGGTTTTGGGAACAGTGTGGGAGAGGGACTGGAGGTGACGTGCCCACCTGGCAGCTCAGCACTGATGGATGGGGAGCAGATCCTTAAGATCGCTAGGGTGGCAGGGCAGGAGGGGGAGTTGGATGTAATTGTCCATCTGAGGACAAATGACCTGGCTAGGGCTGTAGCAGGAGTATTGCAGGACAGGATTAGGGAACTGGGATGGGCCTGAAGTAGATTGCTCCCACAGTGGCCTTCACTAAGGTTCTACCTGTGCACAGCTGTGGGGAAGAGAGGGAACACCACACCTGTGTCTTCGATGAGTGGTTGAAGGCATGGTGCAGGGAGGAAGGATTTGGTTACATCAGGGACTGGTGTCCTGCCTAGGGGGATAGATGCCTGTACAAAGGAAATGGTCTCCATCCATCCAGGAGAGGAATGACAGTCCTGGGTGGAAGATTTAAATGCTACTTCAACAGGTATTTGAACTAGCCAAGGGGGAGGCAGAAATGATGAGGGAGCAGTGAATGCCCCCCCCCCAGAAAGTGGAGCATCAGAGGAGAAGCCCAGGGGAAACAACTACCCCTGGAGTAGAGAGGCACAGAGACAAGCGGAAGGAAGAGTCAGGAGGTGGGTCAAAGGCTGATACAGGAATTAGGGACAGTGGACAGAGGGTGGTTAAAAAAGGGGAGGTAAGTACCAGGGACATAAGAAGGATGAAGGCTATACTGGGAAGGGAGAGTGGAGTAGGGACAGAGAGGGATGAAGGGAATGGAAAGCCATTTGTGCCAACAAAAGGAGCCTAAGAAATAAAATTCCTGACCTTGAAGCAACCATTGTGGAGGTGGACTTGGATCTGATGGCCATAACAGAATCATGGTGTACCAACAACCACAGCTAGAATGTGACCATTCAGGAGCACACCATGTTTCAGAAGGATAGGACAGGGAGGAAATGGGGAGGGGTTGTTTTGTATGTTTGTGCGGTATAAAGGTCATAGAGATACAAGGGAGCTATGGGGATGAGAAAGGGCTGGAGGTTATTTGGGTTGGCTTGGAAACAGGATCTAGGACCTTTATCCATGTGGGGGTGGTGTACAGACCACCAACACAGGGGAAGGAGTTGGATAAGGCTTTGTTGGAAGCTATTGGCAGAATGGCAAGCAGGTAGAAGGTATTGATCATGGGTGACCTTAATCTGCTGACTGTAGACTGGGGCAGTATAGCCTCAGCTACAACTAGAAGCAGGGCCATCCAAGGCTCCTTGAAAGGGTAATTTCCTAGGCAGCTAGTTGCACTAGGGATGGGACAGTGCTGGATCTGGTATTTATGAACAGGGACAGCATTGCAGATGTCACAGTTGGTAGCTCCCTGCTGGGTACAAGCTATCATCATACAGTGTGGTTTGGTATACGGATCAAGCAGGAGAAAAAACACACTAAGACAAGGATCCTGAATTTCAGGACAGCAGATTTTAAAGAAATTGGAGACTACCTTAGTAAATACCATGAAGGGTGGGGATGACCAGGGGAGTGGAGGCACAATGGTAAAGGATGAGGGCTGGAATAACTAAGGCAACTACAAGCTGTTTCAAGGAAATAAGTAAGGGTAAGAGGAGAAGATGTCCACTCTGGTCTTCCAAGGAGGTGGCTAAAGGGGTAAGGGAGAAGGAAACAGCTTCCAAATACAAGCAGACAAATTGGGGGGGCAGGGTGGAATGTCTAGATAAACAAAGGGGGACAGGGAGGAGGGTGAGGCCAGCAAAGGCTCAAACAGAGGAGAGGATCAGCCAGGAGTTCAAAAGAAGAGGAAAAGATTTTCTTCAGGTATGTGAGCAAAAGAGGAAGCAAGGGGGGAATAGTGAGGATCGAGAGAGCGGGGGTGGGGGTGTGCAGAGGGAAATCAAGAAAATGCTGAAATTTTAAACAACTACTTCTGCTGAGTTTTCACAGTGGAGGGAGGAGGATATGGACTGACATGCATCAGCAGGCACTGGGGTAAGGGGAAGCAGACGAAAGTCCATTTTCAGAAGAGAGAGTCTGCTAGGATTGGAAGCCTTAAAGGTAAACAAGGCAATGGGGCCAGATGGGATCCTTCCAAGGGTACTATTGGAGACTGTTGTGGTTCCAGAGGACTGGAGGAGGGCTGACGTGGTCCTCTGCACAACAGCACAGCAGGGAGGAGGCTAGCAATTGCAGACCAGTCAATCTCATATCAGTGGTGTGGAAATTAATGGAAACCCTGCTGAAGAAGAGACTGATGGATTACCTGGAGGCAAAAGGGCTCCAGGACCACAGCAGCATGGCTTCCCAGCAGGGAGATCATGTCAAATAAATGTAATAGATTTCTTTAACTGTGTAACTAGGGATGTGGATCAGGAAAGGGCAGTACATGTGGCCTAACTGGACTTTTGTAAGGCCCCTGACACTGTACCACATAGGAGGCTGATTAAGAAACTTAGCGGCCTGCAGGTGTGGGAGAAAGTAGTAAATTGGGTATCTAACTGGTTGACGGATAGAAGGCAAAGGATGGTGGTAAATGGCAGTCACTCAGGGGATGGGAGAGTGATCAGTGGACTACCACAGGGTTTGGTACTTACTGAGAAGTGTCCTCGTCAATGTCTTCATAAGTGACATTGCTGAGGAACTGGAGATGAAGGTGTGTTTCTTTGTGGATGATACAAAAATCTGCAACAGGGTGGACACCCAGGAGGGGGTAGAGAGAATGCAAGGGAATCTGGGGAAACTAGAGTAGGGGTCTAGGGCATAGCAGCTGGGTTTCAATGCCAAAAAGTTCAAAGTCATGCAGCTGGGGCAGTAAAACAAGGGGTCGATTTATAAGATGTGGTGGGGGGGTACTTATAGTCACCAAGCAAGAGAGGGACTTTGGAGTAGTCATAATCTCAAGGTGGCATAACAGTGCAACAAGGCAGCAGACAAGGCTAGCCGGAAGCTGGGGTGCATGGGGAAGGGGATTTCTAGCAGGAGAAAGGAGGTGATGTTACCACTGTACTGCTCAATAGTGAGACCCCAACTGGAGTACCGTGTCCAGTTCTGGAGTCTGCACCTTTGTATGACAGGGTGGAAGTAGTGGTCCAGAGGACTGCCACCAAAATGGTGCAGGGGTTGAATGAGAAACCATAAGAGAAGAGGCTGCAGGAGTTCAGCATGTACACCCTGGAGGAGAGGAGAGCAAGAGGGAATATGACTGACACCTATAAGTACCTCATGGGCGTTAACAATGTACAGGAGGGGAGTCTCTTTCAGAGCAGGAGCACCAGAACATGAGGTCATGTTATGAAGCTGGATGGGGGGGGGGGGTTATTTATTGATTGCTTGCTTGATTGATTGGTTTATTTTTGATACCAGGTAAGATACCCTTGGCATACATACAGTTACTACAGCAAACCATGCAATTTCAATGAGAGTAAATCCCTTTTGTCATGCAGGAAACCTGTAACACTGTGCTTCATCCTGGCTGGCTTCACTGTATGACTATTTTCAGGCTCAGCCTGGGAGAATTACAGACTAAACAGCAGGATCAGTGATATACAGCAACAGTAACAAAAACTTAGAGCAACATCATCGAGAGGGATGTAAGGAAATACTTCTTCATGGAAAGGGTAGTGGACACCTGGAACAGCCTACCAGAGGAGGTGAGGGGGGGCCAAAACTGTGGGGAGCTTCAAGCATATGTGGGAATGGCATGTGGGCATAATAGGTAGAGAAAAGGGAGGAGGGAGGGAGGGTCGCCTGTAACTGAATAGGGTCTAGGGTGTAGTAATAGGTAAGGAAAATAGGGCAGAGTGGGTGGGTTTACCGGTCCTTTTCTAAAAACACATTCTATGGGTCTATGTTTCTACTTATGAAATGGGGGGGGGGGGACATATATGATGTCCTACTGTCTATTTCAATCTGAAATTATTCTGTTACTATGAATTCAAGTGTCCGGAAACAGGTTGTCTTGTACTTTCTCCTACCTGTCCTGGATTATGGTAATGTAGTTTACAACAATGCCTCTAGCTCTGTACTTCAGTCTCTTGATGTATTCTATGACTTTATAGAGGTCAGGACATAATCAACATAGTTGCATGTCAGTGAGGTGTCTAACAAGATCTCAAGGTATTTGAAGTGGTCTACTTACTTAGTTGTTATGTTGTTTACCATTATGATTTTTTAAAACATACTGTTTATTGCCCTAACAATACCAGTTGCCCCCACTCACCATCCTCTGCCAGGTTATAACCCCTTTTTGTATGCTTCCGACAAGCTCCAGGTCAGGTCATCTTCCATTGGGTAAAGCCCCCCACTCCCATCACAGGCCCTAAGCAAAACTTGTGCTCAGGCTTACACGCCACTTCGGGAACATGATAGGGAGAAGCCAGGGAATGGACATGCTGGGGCTAGGCTTGTCATGTAGTAGTAAGCAGAAATAAACATTTATTTTTAAACAGTAAATACACATTCTGGCCAAAGGTCTTTTTTCAGGTGTATCACAGTAACATTCAAACAATTTCAAATACATCATCATTCAACACACTGCTGGTACCAAGGCACACAGCAACATAAGCACAATCTGTTAAAACAATAACAAACAAAACTTAATTCACTTGTATCAGCCTTTTGGAACAGACTAAGGGCCAGATATTCAAAACTTTGCCCCGGGGCTAAATTAGCACTGCCTGGAGGGCAAACTTAGCCAAGAGCAAAAAGCAAGCTATGTTCAAAAGGAATAGCCCGGGGCAAACAGCTTTTGAATATAGCATGGGAATGAGGCCGGGCAAACTGGGCTGGGGGTGCAGGGCAAGCTTAGTCCTGGAATAAGATAGCTCTGAATATAGCAACCAGGAAGTGCAAACCACAATAGTAACACAGTGCACAATGACGTGAAAGTAGGTAGAGGTGAACAATGTGGCCAATGTGTGTGCCAGCAAATGTGTGGACCCAGTACAGCTGCAGGCAGCAGTGCATGTGAAAGTACAGTGTTCAAAACTGTATAATATTCCCCGAACTGTTTGCGCAGCACTAACATGTTTGCGCGGGTTTAGCATGGAGCTAAACCGTTTGCCCGGTGCTAAACTTTGCCATATTCAAAAGTGACATGCAAAAGAGCCTACTTAGGTAGTCTCTGGGCAAACATCCAGATTAGCATCTCAATATGCCCTGATTTGCATGCAGTTTGCCCAGTGTTACTGCAGGGTCCAACAGCTCCATCTGTTGATCAGTCTGGAAGTACAGGGCTGGCCAGGTCCAACCGCAGCTCCACCTGTAGGTCAGTCTGGCAGTGCATGATGATAGCTGTAGGCTACATGCAAACAGTACAGCACAGCATAGAATATTGTACCCCAGTGGACAGCACAGCACAGGCACAGATGGTGGTGGTGTTGCATGCAATTGTCACACCATAGGTCATGTTACAGTGCACAGCAGACACTACAGTAGCAAGGGGGCCAGTAGTGTGTGGACACAGCACTGCCTATGGTGTGTAGGGCAGTGATGATGACTGCACTATACACAGTGACAAGCCCAACATGCAGGCATTTACTGACAGTGGACATTGCTGTTACGCTGTTGCGTGACCCACAGATGCATGCACCTCTGGCATGGAATGCTCACAGTGACATATACAGGTCCGGCTTTGTGTGCTGTGGCAGTTGTCAGCTGTGCGGTATGTGGCCGGGGGGGCATATAGTACCAGAAAGGCACACTGGTGTTGGGGTATTCCCAATGCTGGCCCATGTGCACTGTGTGATGTGTCCCAGCCTTGTGGCCATACCTGGTCTGTGGCACAGCCTGGCCACCCGTACACTCTCCCTTCAACATCCTCCATGCCCACAGTGCTACATGTGTGTGCTGGCATCTGTTGGTGTCCACAGAACAGTGGTCCACAGGTGTGTGCTGTATGGCCACACTGCCATGCTGTCCACTGGTGGCAGGGTCACCACTTACTGCCTGGTCTGGCTGGGACTGGTGGCAGATGATGGCATCATTGTGATGCCATCAGTGAGCAGCATGTTTCCTCTATGTCAGGCTTTGTCTATGTGTCATATTTATTTGTTAGGGTCGTGCAAAGCCAAAATGTCATGCAAAACTGATTGCCCAGGGTTAAGACTACCTTTTTCTGGGCGTAATGTGCACTGCTTAAGTGTCAAGGCTAAGTCATGCAAACCACTGTGCGGGCGCCAGTCGCCATCAGCATTGTGCCTGTATTCATGTACACACACCCTCAGTTTGCCCCATGCATACATTATGATTTTGCCTAGTGCTAATGCAGTTTGTGCACGCTATTTGGCCTTTTGAATATAGTGAACCCACGCTAATCCCACGCTAAACCTGCACAAACGGTTTTTGCCCTGCGCAAAGTTTTGAATATCTGGCCCCAAGTGTCATGAGACACCACCAGTATAATTGACCATTCAGGGCTATTATATTCCTTTTTTGTCCCACCCTCCACTAAGAGCACTCTCCCCACTCAAAACTGCACCTGACTTAAGGAGTGCGAGCCAACATCGTGTGGTCACCCACAACATCCCTGACTGCCTCTAGCTTCCCAACCAGAGATGCCCATATAGCATGAAGAGTTTCAGCCTCAGTAGGCCCAGGGTGGAGGATCAAACTTGTGTCAGGAATCTGTGTCATACACACATTGGAGCACAACACAATCCATTGGCACCACTGGGCTGGGCTCATTGTGAGTCTTTTTTCTACAAAACTGTTTGTTTATTTTTATACTGAATAACCAGTGAGCAAAATATGCCCATTTTCACTGATGACCAGTTACAAAACATCTACAAAATACATAGTACAATACATACAAAATCACAAAAATTGTGCAGCACAATATACAGAATCAATTAAAACATTGACATTCAGCTTCCAGTAACATTAATTTTTGGAGTACACCTTTAAAAGATGAAATGTTAGCAAACATAATGATCATTTGAGGCAAATCATTATACAATTTCACAGCATGAAATTGCAGAGTTCTGTACCATTGTTGTTTGAAAAAATGGAATCTGAAATTTATAACCTACCTGAGACCTAGTTGGAATTATATTAATCAGTCTGGGAAAGAGCTCAGCAATTATAACAGGTAAATATTCCAAATGTAATTTATGAAGAAAAATTAAAGCAAGCAATCTAAATCTGTCAGAAAATGACAAACACCCAAAATAACTATATAAATGACAATGATGTGCCCTTTTGTTCTGCCTAGTGACAAAACATATAATATTATAAGTAGTTTTAAGCTTTACAAGCATTCTATCTGTAGAAAAATGATATATAATCAATCCATAATCAATTATTAAAAACAAAAAACTATGTGCAAGTATTGCCCTTGTTTCATAGGTTAAGTGTGTATTTAATCGATACAACATTCCCAGTCTTTGGTGTATTTTACTAATTAATTTTGCAATATGCAACTCAAATGATAAATACGAGTCTATAGTAAGTCCCAAATATTTTATATCGGTAACTTTCTCAATCATGTTACCATAATTATCACACAGTGGCAAGTCAAGTATAACATTGGTCCTAGGATTTTTAAAAACCATACATTTTGTTTTAGTTGAATTTAGAACTAATTTGTGCCTAATAAACCATTCATGCATTAAACTAAAATCCTTTTGTAAGTATTGTTCTACCTTTTGACAGGATTCTCCTTGACATACTAAAACCATGTCATCCGCATATAAAATAAGTTCAGAATTATTACAAGCATTATGCAGTAAATCTACAAAAAGGGAGAACAGCAGGGGCCCCAAAATGGAGCCCTGGGGAACCCCACAATCCAATTTACCCTCAACAGATAAAACATCTTTTATCAAAGTTTTCTGTACCCTCCCAACTAAATAATCCTTCATCCAAAAAATCATCTCATCAGAAAAATTAACTTTAAGTAAGCTTATCAGTAATTCTCTGTGGTCAACAAGATCGAATGCCTTGGTGAGGTCCACAAATATTGAGGCCACTATTTACCCTCATCAAGGGCTCTAAGGACCTGGCTTGGGAACCTCACCAAGGCAATCTCAGTATTGTGTCCTGACTGGAATCCATGTTGAGAAGAAGACCATAGCTTATGTTTATCTAAGTGTTCCGTGATCTGGTCCAAAACAATCCTTTCTAGTAGTTTGGATAGAGAAGCCAACAGTGTGATAGGTCTATAGTTATTAATATTCGACATACTACCAGTTTTAAATACTGGCCTTACTATACCACATTTCCATTTAGAGGGAAACACATTATTACAAAGGGAAAAATTAAAAAGTTTGGTCAACTGTGGAGCCAATACTATACCAGCTTTATTCAAAATCCTGAAGTCAATCCCATCAATACCAGTACTTGGTCTTTGATCCATCTTAGAAATATAAGACAATGTCTCATTAGAAGATAATAACCGAAAATAGAATTTTGGAATGCCTATACATTTTAATTTGGCTCTTTCCTTTATTTCCTTCAGCACTCCAAACAGCCCCCATCTTGACCTGTCACCCCATCCCCATCACCCTCTTTCTGAGGGACTTACCTTTTGTCGTGGTCCTGCCTTTGGACCTTGGATTGAAGCTGCCCAGTCATCAATGCAGGACCTGTGAGAGACCAGGCATCACTGTGTTATGTATGGTTGGAGGGTTTTTCCTCCCATTTTATCCCCTATTGGGTGCATGCATTTGCAATGATGCATGCACTTACTCCACCTCCGTGAAGATGTCCCTGGCATCTGAGCATAGGGTCCCTTCCAATGCTGCTTCATGATGCTACCACCTAGATTCCTCTAGGTGGCAGGCAAACCACAGGATGTGCAGTTCCCCTACCCAAGGGAGGGGATCTATCCTATGGACACTCAATCCTTCCTCCCTCATGAGTCCCCAAGTGACCCAGGACTGTTCCCCGAAACCTGGTCTCCAGCATGGTGGGAGCTAAGGTGCCCAGCACTTCAGCCCTCTGTGCCACTGAGCTGGCACTCATTGTGAGTTTTAGCAGATTTTCTTATCTTTTAGTAGGACTGGAAATGTTAAAATTATTTATTTGTTTTGGTGAAATTAAGAAGTAGACACTGTTGAGCAAAACATGACTCAAACTTAGCAAAATGTATATATATATATATATATATATATATATACATATACAATAGTATATATATATATATATATATATATATATACACACACAGTATATATACATATATAAATATATATATATATATATATATATATATATATATACACACACACACACTTCCCAACCAGAGATGTCCATGTAGCGTGAAGAGTCTCAGCCTCAGCTGGCCCAGGGTGGAGGATCAGACTTGTTCCATGAATCTGTGTCATACACACATTGGAGCACAACACAGTCCATTGGCACCACTGGGCTGGGTTCATTGAGAGTTTATTTTTCTACAAAACTGTTTTCTACAAAACTATTAATCTCCTTCAGCACCCCAAACAGCCCCCATCTGGACCTGTCACCCCATCACCCTCTTTCTTAGGGACTTACCTTCTGTGGTGGTCCTGCCTGTCAGCCTTGGATTGAAGCTGCCCAGTCATCAGTGCAGGACCTGTGAGAGACCAGGCATCACTGTGCTATTTATGGTTGGAGGGTTTTTCCTCCTATTTTATCCCCTATTGGGTACAGCACCTACTCCACCTCTACGAAGATGTCCCTGGCATCTGAGCATAGGGTCCCTTGCAATGCTGCCCCATGGTGCTGTCACCTAGATTCCATATATATATATATATATATATATATATATATATATATATATATATATATATATATATATATATATATATATATATATATATATATATATATATATATAGATAGATATACAGTATACAAGTTGAACCAGCATAACATTCTGTGGTGATTTGCATATGCAGCCCATGATGCTTTGTATTGTGTGGGCATTTGTGATTTTGTATTTTCTTGAAACTTGGCTTCCCAGCCAAATGTCCTTTGGGGTAACCCTTACATCAGTGTTTGCGCACAGAGGTTCTTTGTCTTTTAAATAGTTTTTTATTTTAATGGGTTCACCACAACGTAACCCAGACTGACCGTCTTAAGGTAGCTGGTTCATTGCACTGGGGTGTCAAATAGATGAGGTATACTGATGAGTCCTGGTAGGACGAAACACGTGTCTATGTCATCTGTTAGCACCCTTTGAAAACTGTGTGAGAGGCATTTCGGCACCATGCAATTCTGCTTAAAGTTGAACCAGCATAACATTCTGTGGTGATTTGCATATGCAGCCCATGATGCTTTGCATTGTGTGGGCATGTGTGATTTTGTATTTTCTTGAAACTTGGCTTCCCAGCCAAATGCCCTTTGGGGTAACCCTTGCCTCAGTGTTTGCGCACAGAGGTTCTTTGTCTTTCATATGTGTGTGTGTGTATATATATATATATATATATATATATATATATATATATATATATATACTTGACATGAGATGCATTCTAATAAATGGGCATTTATGAATTCTAGGTTCTGAGAAAAGTAGGGCTCAGGGATAGAACTCTGAAGTACAAAGACTGACCTCATGCAGATCTGAGCTGTGACCATTTATGGGAAGGCTATGCCTGAGGTTCAATGGGTGGAGCAACAATGTCACTTCCCCATCAGGCCTTAAAAGGCCACTCCTTCTGGACTGTTCCAGGATCCGTTTCTTCATTGCAGCCAGAGGCTCTGCTCCTCTTCACTTCCCTCCCTTCTCCTCCTTTGGGCTTTTGCTCGTGTTTCCTCGGTGCCTGCGGCTGCTGGCTCATTTTCCTCCCCCCTTCCCCATACCTCGCTCTGCATTTTTTCTCACTCCTGTCCTGCATTTCCCCCTAGCTCCAGGCTGCCCACTCCTCCTCCTCCTCCTTCTCTCTGGTACTGCAGGTCTGGCGTCACCTGTTTCCGCCTGGTGCCTAGCTCATCGCTTCTTCACTTTTCCTCCCTCTCACCCATGGTGCTCAATCCATGCTCTCATCCTTCGTCACATCATTCCCTTCGGCCATGTTCTGGCTCACTGTTTGCCACTTATATCATCTCGCCAGGGTGCACCTACCTTGACCTCTGCATCCTGCCCTCCCATCTCTCCTGACCTAACCTGGCTCTCATTCCTTGGTCCCATCACCCTGCTCCCACACCTCGCTCATTGGGGTCTACTGATCTGGGCTTTCTCCCTGACGCTGGCATGTCAGACTGGGGCAGTCAGTTGCATGCCTCTCTCCTGCGCTGTATTTTGCATCACGCTTTGCTTTCTGCACTTGATTTTACCTTGCTTCGCATAGGTTTCCTGATGTCCTCATGATGTTGTAGCTATTTCCGAACACCTTATCTCTTCAATCATTGACCCATGTTGCTGTTGCCATTTCTTATCTTTGTCTATGTGGGGCCCACTATCTGTAGCTATTGTCTTGCACCCACTGGGCAGTGCTACTTGTGCTGGTGGCTTCCTCTCCACCTGGCCCCAACCATGCTCATCATTTTGTTTTCCTCTCCTACGGTGCTTGCTCTCCTATGCATGTTCTGACTCGGGCACCTCATTTACCTCATGGTTCTTTCATCCGATGCCCTGTTTTCCCTCCTCCTCCCATGCCCTCCACCCTCCATTCCTCTCCTTCTCCAACCTCTGCTTTCTTTTGGGGGCTTCCCTTTCCTGCTGTTCTGCTATACCACCATACCCTACTCAGTCATATCACCTATTATTCCCTCCCACATATCACCCTGCCTGCTTGTCTCCTCTTCTGACCCTATTCCCCCATTCTAGTCAAACCTATTCAGATGTCCTCCTGGTACTGCCTACCTCAACATCAGCTACCAGCTTCTCTTGGTCACTCTTGCCCCTACCTTTATGCAATTCTATCCATTCCTAATTTGGCTCAATGGACCCAGCTGGCATGCACTCCCCTGGTTACCAATCACGGGTAGCTTCCTCATGACATGAATCTGGTTCTTCTTCACTCAGTCCAACCTCAGGGTCTACTCATTCACATCATTTAAATTGAACATACCTCTCATTGGGTCTATGCTACCTCATTGAATTTCTGCATTCCTATGGTTTTTATCACCATCAGTCTCCTCATGACCACATTTGGGTCTCCCTTGCTCATCCAACCTCTCTGTGGGTCCATTCCTTCACATCAACTACTTGAGCATAACCCTCTTGGGTCCATGCTTCCTCAACTTGACCTGCTGTCCAGTTGAAGACATGCCTTCCATGTCCATTGCCCCTTGGCTCGGAGCTGGCTGCATTGGCCTCTCATCAATGGGGCCCCTATAGCTGCTCGAGCAGATTTGGAGGCACCTTCTATGCCATTCTCTATCTGACCACCTCTGGTTCACCTGGTCCATTTAGTAGGTTCTCATAGGCCAGCTGAGTGCCTCAGCAGTCATCTCTCTCCTCTCTTGCTTTTGAGCATCTAGTTGCATTCCAGTTACATGGACAGAGTGAGAGTTTCATCTCAGTTGGAATCTTTTCCTCTTCCCCAGTATTGACTCTAGTTGCAGTAGCTGAGCTGTCACTAATCAAAATGTCCTTCAGCATGGAGGGAAAGTGACCTAGGTCTTGGATCCCCAGAGGTTTCCTTCTCCAAGGATTTGTTTCCTTGCCAATGGTCATAATGTTAGACAGGGTAGTGCTTTCATAGGTTCCGTAGTTAGGTTCTGCTGTTGGATAGAGTTGGATGGTGGCCCCAGCTGTTCCATCTCTCTTTAGGAAGTCCGCCCTTCTGCATCTTGTTAGCATTCATTTCATTTATTGTCCTCATCATATCTCATTCTTCTCCTGTCCTTCCCATCTACGTCTATGTCCTTACTTTCCAGTCTCAATGTATTCTGATTTCTCACCTCTTCAATGCTTGAGACCCTTTTGGGTATTCTTTTTGGGCTTCTTCCTAAGCTACCTTTAGCCATGGGAATTATTCCCTCTGCACCTATGGGGGCAACCCTCCTCTAGGGTTCCTTGTGTCATACCTCTACAGGTTGGTATATCTCATGGATAGAGAGGTTAACAGCCACAATGTACTGAAGTCACACAAGCATACATCTTATCCAGTTGCATAAGCACAATTAAATGGGAAGGCTATGCCTGAGGTTCAGTGGGAGCAACAACATCACTCCCCTATCAGGCCTTAAAAGGCCACTCCTCCTGCACTGTTCCAGGATTTGTTTCTTTGTTGCCCCACCATCCACCCCTCTTCCTCCAGTGATTCATCTCTCTTTCCCATGGGATTCTTCCTAAGCTACCTTTAGCCACAGGAATTATTCCCATGGCACCTATGGAGGGGACCCTCCTCTAGGGTTCCTTGCATTGTACCCCTGGAGGGTGGTATATCCCATGGATAGAGAGGCAAACAGCCACAGTGTATCAAAGTCACACAAGCATACATCTCATCCAGTTGTGTAAGCACAAGTGAACCATAACTTTTTTCATATTGGTTCTTAAGTAGCCTCTGAACCATTATACAAGATGGCTACATAGAACTACTGTGTGTCCTGTAGGTTTTGCAATAACAGATGGTGATTAAACAAGTCAAAGGCTTTTGACAGATTTATGAAAATTGCTCCTTTATATTGGATTGGGTCCATTGCAGAGAAAGCATCATCTGTGACTTTGAGTAGGGCTGTAGTTGTAGGGCGACCAGTTTAAACCCTGATGTTGTTAGGATCAGTAGTATCCTGGGACAAACCTTTCCAAGAGTGTTGGTAGTACAGAGAGAATGAATATGGACCTGTACTGGTTAAGACTGGTTTTGCAATCCCTCCCTTTTGTGGTTTCAGGACCATAGCACACTTCCATATACAGGAAATGGTAACTTACCAGTATGCAGAGATAGGTTACTTTCCTTGGCAGGCATTGCAGTGGCAGGAGCTGCCAATTTGAGTCATCTGGGTTTCAGATTGTTGGCACAAGCCCTTCTATGAAGATTGATATAAAACTTTACTTTGACGACCTTGTTCACTGTAATGGTCTAAAGTTGAAAGAGCAGGGATCTGTACCAAATGTGGGGGGATGGGGGAACTTCATCTCTGTAATGTAATCATCTGAGATCCCTTTATTCTGTATTATGTTTAAAACATAGAAACATAGACTTTGATGGCAGATAAGGACCACTTGGCCCACCCAGTCTGCCCATTTTCCTACCTACAGGATAAGCTGCAGATTCTAGTTAACCAACAGCCTACTTCCTGCAACCCCTCACTATAATTGCCTTGTGTCTGTCCCATGCATGTTTGAATTCCCCCACTGTTTTAGACCCAACGACCTCCTCAGGAAGACTGTTCCATGTATCCACCACTCTCTCCGTGAAAAAAATTTTCACATTAACCCTGAGCCATCCCCTCTATCTTTAAATTGTGCCCCTTGTTCTTATACATCTCTTTTTCTGAAAGATGCTACCCTCCTGGGCTTTGTTGATTCCCTTGAGGTACTTGAATGTTTTTATCATGTCCCCCCGTCCCTCCTTTCATCAAGAGTGTACATATTAAGCTCTCTCAGTCTCTCTTCATATGGTTTCTGCTGCAGACCCTGCACCATTTTAGTTGCCCTCCTCTGGACTGCTTCCATCCTGTCTATGTCCTTGTGTAGATGAGGTTTCCAAATCTGCACACAGTACTCCAGATGGGGTCTCACCAACTATCTGTACAGAGAGATAACCACTTCCCTTTTTCTACTTGTGATGCCCCTTCCTATGCATCCCAGTATCCCCCTTGCTCTCCTTACTGACTTTTCACATTGCTTACCCACCTTTAGGTCATCTGACATGACTACCCCAGGTCCTTTCCATTTTTGTTGTTAGTATCCTCCCTGCTATTATGTACTCTTCTCCTGGGTTTTGTTTCCCAGGTGCATTACTTGCACTTCTTTGCATTGAATCTAAGTTGCCATATGTCTGACCATTCCTCCAACCTTGCCAAGTCCCTTCTCATCTTTTCTACCTCCCCTTGTGTATCAACTCTGTTACAGATCTTTGTGTCATCTGCAAGGAGGCATACTTTTCCCTCCAGACCCTCTGCAATGTCACCTATAAAGATGTTAAAGAGGACTGGACCCAGTACTGAGCCCTGAGGTACTCCACTAGTAACCCCCCTTTCTTCAGAATGTGTTCAATTCACTATTACCTTCTGTGTCCTGTTGTGCAGCCAGTTTGCTACCCAGGCTACCACCCTGGGACCCACTCCCAGGCTGGCTAACTTGATTATTAATCTTTTGTGCAGGACTGTGTCAAATACCTTGCTAAAGTCTAGGTAGGCCATATCCACAGCCCCTCCCTGGTCTATTACTTTGGTCACCCAGTCAAAGAAATCTATTAGATTTGTCTGACATGGCCTTCCTGCTGTAAATCCATGCTGCTTTGGGTCCTGTGCCCCGCTGGCCTCTAGGTACTCAACAATTCTTTCTTTTAGAAGTGATGCCATCATTTTCCCCACCACTGAGGTCAAACTTACAGGTCTGTAGTTTCCTGCTTCTGCCTTGCTCCCACTTTTGTAAAGGGGAATCACTTCTGCCCTCCTCCAGTCCTCAGGTACCACCCCATCCTGCCATGATCTGTTAAAAAGCATGGTCAGTGGTGTCACTAGGTCCTCCTTTAGTTCTTTTAGGATTCTGGGATGAATCCATCAGGCCCCATTGCTTTGTCCACCTTGAGTTTTAGGAGTTCTTTCAGGACTCTTTCTTCTGTGAATGAACTGGTGTCAACCCCCTACCCAGAGTGCTTCTATTGTCTGGTTTAGGTAACTCCTCCTCATCTTCTTTTGTGACTACTGAGCAAAAGTATTCATTCAGTATCTCTGCCTTTTCACTGTCTCCCTCTACCCACCTCCCCTCTCCTTTATTAATCTTCACTATCCCTCCCTTAACCTTTCTATGCTCCCTAATGTACCTATAAAAGGTTTTATCCCCCTTCTTAACTGAGTTGGCTATTTCTTCCTCAGTTTGGGCCTTTGCTAGTCTGACTGCCTTCCCCACTTCTTTCTGCTTTAATTGATACAGTTCTCTGTCATGCTCCTTCTGTGATTCCTTATACTTTTGAATGCAGCCTTTTCTCCTTAACCTTCCTCCCCTCTTTTTGAGAACCATAGTGGTTTTTACTCCTTTGTTTTCTTTATTTGTTTCACACAAAGGCTTGTTGCCTTTATGATGGCAGTTTTGATTTTTCTCCATTGTTCTTCCACCCCTCCTTTTTGGTGATTTGCTAGTGCATTTTTCAGGTATTCATCCATTTTACCAAAGTCAGCCCTTCTAAAGTCCAGTATCCTTGTTTTTGTATGGCTTATCTCCATGGTTGTGCTCAATGTGAAGCACACTGTGCAGTGGTCACTTGTTCCCAGATGTCTACTGACTTCTAAATTTGTGATCCTCTCTCCATTTGAGAGTACCAGGCCTAGTATTGCTCCCTTCTGAGTGGGTTCCAACACTAGCTGCCTAAGGCCTGCCCCCTGCAGGGCATCGAGAATGACCCTGCTCTTGGATGTGGCTGCAGTACATGTTATCCAGTTAACATCTGGCATATTCAGGTCCCCCATCAACAGTATCTCCCCTTTTTCAGCCATTTTGAGAATGTCCTCTATCATTTTGTTGTCCATTTCCTCCCCTTGAGACGGGAGTCTGTATACAACCACTGTGCAGATTGTGATGCCATTCCCTGTCTCCAAGGTGACCCAGAGGGCCTCTTGTCCTCCCCCTTTACTTTTTAGTTCTGTAGCTTTGATCCCTTCCCTTATTTATAGAGCTACTCCACCTCCTCTTTTACCTTCCCTGTCCCTTCTGTAGATTGTGTACCCTGGTATGTTGCCCTCCATTTAATGTTGGCTTTATCCTTTTTTCCCCCATCCCTGCTCTTATTATCCTTGTCTATTTTTCCATTTACCCCTGTCCTGCCCTGTGTTGAGCTCTGTACCTCAGTGTTACCTTACTACCTGCTATGTTTTGTGGGGGGAGGCTTGAAATTTCCTGCCTTTTATCAGCGCCTCCCCCCTTGGCTAGTTTAAAAGCTTGCCAAGGAAGCATTTAAACCTATCACCTGGAGCTTGGTTCCTTCATGGACAGATGCAGACCATCATGCCAGTATAGACCTTTATCTCTCCAGGTGGCCCCCCAGTCCCCAGTGAAGCCAAAGCCCTGTGCTCTGCACCAGTTTTGCAACCATTCATTAAACTGCATGGTGTGCAGTACCCTAGCCTCACTCCTGCCATGGACTAGTAACAACTCTGAGAAGGTTACCATGCTTGCTACCCATCTGAGGCTCCTACCCAACTCCACAAATTCATTCTGCACTGCACTGATCCCATGCCTAGCTAGGTCATTTGTCCCAAGGTGGACTATGATATCTGGTTCCCTCTTCTGTGATGCTGCTTCTGCAATCCTGAGGATTCGCTTCCTGTCCCTCCAAGCCATGGCACCAGGCAGGCACCTTACTTTCTTCTCTTCTCCCTTTCCCAGTTTTACCCCCTAACAATAGAGTCCCCTATCAGAAGCTGTTTCCTTCCCCTGTGGCGTCCCTTGCCACCCTTTGTGGGTCTCCGTGTGGATGTGCTCAGCATTCTTCTGGGTCTCCACTGAGGTGCCATCATGAAGGACCTTGCTCTGCCAGAATGGCATATGATTTGTGTAGAGGTACAACTAGGGGGCTTCGCCTCTGGTCCACCACCCGCACCCTCCCAGAACCCACTGTGGTTCAACTGCTCTTCATACTTGGCAACCTCTGAGGCAGTGGTTGTGGCAGTGGTGCTTTTTGGAAGGGGGAGGCCTCCTTAGTCCTTGCTAGTTCAGCCTGGAGGTGGGCAACCTCCTCCCTCAGAGCTGACAGTTGCCTGCAAATAGGATAGCAATGCAGTTTCCAGAATGTCTCCAGGAAAACTGCTGCCCCACAGCCAGTGCATTGCACCACTCCCCACATGTCCCTCTCCCTTATAATATACAATATGTAATATTTTTTTTTATTATTATTTGTGGTGTGTACCTACCCTTTTTGCACTGTGCTGGGTTATTAAGGATATGACAGTTCTGCCCCAAGACCTGTTGAATAAGTAATGTCATAACTGTGGCTATAAACGAAATGCCACGCCTGTTAGTTAGAAAAATGAGAGTTAAATACATTAGCAATCTGGTCACATCTGTACAAGGTTATGAACCAGCTGGGTTCAAGATTAAACGTATGCATCTGTTTGCCTTTAAATCTGATGCTTTTCGCTTTCTACCAAAATCTGAAATTTGAACTTGGATCTGAATTTTTATATTGTAATTGTATCTTTTTATATGAGAATGTTTGTGTGTTTGTGATATGAAATTGTAACCTACTGACTGCTGTCATCCATAGACTCCCACATGATTTTTAATATTAGAGGGTATATGTGACAAGCTGCCCCTTTTGCCATATCAGCTTACAGGGCAGTTGTCTGAGTATACTACTTCACTGAGCTGATGCCACCTGATTATATCAGGAAAATACCCTGTTGCTCAGGCTCAGGAAGGTCAAACACAGTAATATTAGCTAGAGTGCACTTCGGACAGTGGGCTATAAACAGAGAATTTGTTGTGCCAGCAGAAATATTCAAATTCCCTTTTCAATGATGAGGCACAGACACTGATTCTGTAATGACAGAGTATTTACTAGCAATTACTGCAGGTATTAACAAATAAACAGGATATGTACAGTAAGACAAAATGTTTACATGTTTACTGGGAAAGGAAAAATAATATTAAGTATACAGAAAGATGATGGATAGAAGAATCTCAAAACCTCTGCTCTTCTAGCATCTATCCTACCTGCCACTAACCTGAAAGAACTTTCACTAAGTCTGTCCTTCCCTCACTCAGATAGGCCACCTCCAGCAAAGCTCCCACCTTCTTCCAGATGTAAAGAGTCAGAGAGAGAGAGAGAGAGAGAAAGAGAGAGAGATAGTCTAGTTCCCCAGTTTTATGTGCTGAAGGCTGTGGGGGACTGACCTCTCCCTTGAGTGACCTGTTCTGTGTGTGTGTGTGTGTGTGTGTGTGTGTGTGTGTGTGTGTGTGACATCATCCAGGCCAAATGCCATCCTTCACACCTATGACATCCTTCTTCCAGATTTTATGACCTTATTTTGCAGAATGTCTCAGGTGTAGGGAATAGCACCCTCACATCTGTCAGGTTCTGAAACTAAATGAGCTCATGGGAAACTTAATACTTAGCAGTTGGCCAGTATTTTTTCCTGAGAGCTGCCTGAACATGTGACCTGGAAGCCTATTTGGGAATCCATCCCAACTAGAACTTATAGCAGATGAATGTTTAAATTAATGGAAAAAAAGGAATAAATACTGTTAATCTGGACACATTTCCCATCACAGTATATCTTAGCGGAAAAAATTCAGTAAACCGGAAAAAAGTACGTTTATTCTGTTACAGAACAACCATAAGAATCTTTTGGCAATGATAAACAGGATTTAAGAAAAATTTAAAGCAGTTTACATTTTTATATACAGTGAAGTCTGCCAGGATGGTATCAATGTAAGGAAATTGTGCCAACATCTTATATTCATTTATTGAATTTTGGTAACCGAGTGGTTTATAGATATTTATAAAATGGGCTTAAAAAATCCAGATCTCTGATTAGCTACTACATCATCTGAGCCATGTCCTTATCAGATGATATAGTAGCCAACCAGGACTACTGCTCACCATGATGCCCCATGATAACAATAAATCAGTGAGCTCCATCATGCCTAAACACAAACTCTCACTAGCAGAGCTCACTGAAGCGGCATCAGTCCTCCACAACGGCACTCACACCAGCACAGTACCACAGTACCCATATCTCAATCAGACTACACAAAATCCACCTTCCAACACAAACTGTAAATGTGTAGTTTTCTTTTACTCGTGGAGGTTTTCTTCCTCGTATTTCCACTGCCAATCCTGTATCATCCTCTCTCGGATCTCCTTAGTTCGCACTCGACCCTCCCCAACTTTATTATTTCCTATAAATCACACCCTTCACAATGTAGAAAGAACATCAGGAGCAGATTACTTGTAGCTATAAATCCAAACTTTTAATTTTTCACACTGTCCATTACGCTTTAAAAAAAAGCAAGAAGCGGTATTCTACGGCACCCGATAACAGATACGCTTGCTCCCAGTGGCCAGCAAAGAACATGCTCACTCTTGACACTGCTGGCAATTCGGCGACTTCAGTACACATATATATATATATAAAACCCTGTGAAAACTAAAAAAAATGTATTTATTTCTGCCAATGTTTACCACCGCAGTTTCGAAGAAGCAGGAAGTGGTATTGTATGGCACCCGGTAATGGACACGCTCACTCCCAGGGCTAACTAAGAACACGCTCACTCCATTTGTTTCTGCCAATATTTATTTCTCACTGTGACTATGATGAGTGGATCACAGAGATGCAGCAACATAGACAGACACGGTGGAACCTGTCAGTGAAAACACATACTGGCTCTCAAGGTATAGTACTAAAAACAGTGAAACAACCTAAGAAAGCCACAGAAACCCAGTACTCCCAATGAAGCAGTTTTTTAAAGTGACTTCATAGGGGGACTATTTTTTTGTATTTGAAGTATTAAACCTTCTTTTTTTATATTATTTACTTTGTTATCTGTTTTTCTTTTTGCTTATTAAATAATCAATAGATGGACCCATTTTAGAAGTGCACACTCTGAGGTGTGGGTTATCACCTGATAAGAGCATGCCTAGGAGCATAAGACACTCTGCGCAAGCACCTCATGCCTTAGTACACCTCTAGGTGTGCTTTTATCAGGCAATAACCCACACCTTGTTGTGTGTTATTGCTTGCATAAACCAAGCTGATTCCAAGTTTAGTCCAAAGAGTCAGAAAATTAGCCCATTTTAAAGAAAGGTCTAACTTTTGAACCATTAGGGCTAAAAAAAATATTTTTTTAATTAAAAACCTGGGGTCTGATCAACATGAATAGATCACAGTGATACAGTTTTAATGCATCAGTACATGTTTACACATGTCAGTATATGATGTTGGTATAAAACCTGGAAGTGAGCAGTGCTATGGAAACACAAAAGTAAGGACAGTGACTTTAAATTATGAGTGCCCATACACTATAAAAGACATACACAACATGGATGTTTTTCACTCTCAAGGTTTATGTGGTAATGAGACCTCTTGAGCTGTGCTCTTGAGGTGTCCTGTTACCACAGAAAACACTCAAGTGAAAAATATCCTTGTTGTATATGAGCACTCATACACTATTCTCTGTATGTCTTAGCTGTCTCCAATGTTTCATCTAAGAAAACTAAGTCCCTAGCCCTCATGATGCCGAAGGTAGTCCATTTTAAAGGAATTATTTTCAAAGGTCTAACTTTTCAACCGTTAGGGCTACAAATTAAAACTTTTTAAATGAAAGCCTGGAGTAAGAGCAACAAGCATAAATCAGATCAATACCATTTTCATGTGTTGATGCATGTCTATTTCTCAATATAATGCTAGTAAAAACCATATAAGTACACTGATGCTATTTTTTATACTTTTCAGAAAAAGTGTCAGTATAATTTTTTTGTATCAATATTGCTGAAATAAGTCTATTTCCTGGTATCATTATATAAATTGTTATATCAATATACTGTGTTACAGCACTCTTATTGTATCAATACAACTATGTACTCACTATTAATTTTTCAGGTGACAGTATTGTGATCATTGTTTGTTACTGGGGCCCCGGTCTCCCAGTTGACTATTTGTACTTCTGATGAACTTAGAACTACATCTAATATGTTGTTAGAAATACAAAAAAAAAAAAAATACTAAAAAACTAACTAAAATAGTTTAAAATAAAATTGTAAAAACCAATATTTTCAAACTGTTTAGGAATTCTGGTTCAAATTCATTCAATTTAATATATAACAATGCTGGTTTTAACCTTCCAACCCCTCAATTAAAGCCTTAATTGCATGACAGATAGATAATGCACCCTCCCTTATAAAAGAAACATGTACAAATAGTCAGTTGTGAGACTGGGGCCCCAATAGCAAACAATGATCCAGAGTTTTAAATAATTGATTAGCAGTTTTTTTCTTGTGACTTTACTAACTGTACAGAAAGTATTTATATAGATTTTCTAGAAGTGCTGTGTTTGTTAAACACAGTGAGGCAAGAGCTATGCATTTTCACAAAGATTTGGCACTTTTATGAGCAAAACGCTAATCAATTTTTAGAGTTAAATAAATCCCTGATGATCACAATACTGTCAGCTGAAAAATTAATAGTGACCACACAGCCAAAATGGGTGCTGCTGAAATATTTTTATATAACTAAGCAAATATAGCAGCAATTCTTAATGATCTAAAAAAAAAATTCAGTTGGGAGTACACACCTAGAATATTTAAATATGAAAGATACCTGGAATCTTTTCAAAAACATCATCCTAGATATCAGTTATGAATGCATCCAGATAGTTAAGAAATATAATCATAAATGAGTAAAACCCAAATGGTTAAACAAGAAAATAAAATCACTAATAAACAAAAAATTTAAGGTGTGTAATAAACACCTTCTTCATAAAGCCAGTACATCATGAGACATATACAAGATTATCTCCATAAATGTACAAATGCAATTAGGGAGGCTAAAAGGGAAACTGAATGCAGACTAGCTTTTAATGCAAGAAAAGCAATAGCAAACAATTTGACAGTTACATTAACTCACTAAAACCAATAAACAACAAGGTAGGCCCTCTGATTATTTCAGACAAAACCATCATGGGTCAGTAAGACATGGCTAATGCCTGTACTGATTATTTCTGTTTCATATTTTCTCCAGAAGATCAGATTAATGCAATTATAACTCCAGCAAGCAAAAAAAAAAATATAATAATTAGCAAGGAAGTCACAAAACATAAGAGCAGAAAAACTCAATAATCCCAGCTCCCCAGGACCTGATGTAATTTCGGAAAACAATGCAAAAAAAAAAATAATAAATTGTGGGTGATCACATCCTAGAACCATTAAACATAATATCTGGAAAATCATCACAAGAGGAAAGGGTACCAAGAGACTAGAAAATTGCAAATAGGGTACCAATGTATAAAAAGGCAATCAGAGGTACAACATTACAGATCAATCAATTTAACATCAGTCCCGGGAAAATACTCAAAAAAGTAGTAAAGCATCAGCTAATCTTACATATTACTAATTTAAATTTGACTGATAAAGACCACTATGGATTTACAACAGCTAGATCATGCCTAATAAACTTGTTATGTGTCTACAAAAAAGCAAGGAATTGGATAGTAAATCCCCAGTCGATGGGATTTATCTTGATTTTTGTAAGGCCTTTAACCTTCTACCACACTGGACAATAATAGAAAAAAATAAGACTTTGGACATTTAATCCCATCCTAATCAATTTGGTTAATGAATTGTTGAAAGAACTCAATGTGTTATGCCGAATGGACATAGATCACTTCCAGACAAAGTCAGTACACACGAACTTCCAGTTAGAAGTGCTGATAGACATATCAGAGTCTCAACCAGAGGGCTGATTTTCTGATCTGTGCTTTATGTAACTCCCAGCTATCATGTGTCTATACTAAAGTCCTAGATGTTGGCACACAGAGCTTGTCTAAGCAGAACTAGTTCTAATTCTTCATAGCACAACACTGTTTTGGTTAGTTGATTGTTTTAGTCAATCAGATTGCTAGTTCTTGTCCAAACTGCAGAGTTGCCAAACAATAACTAACAACAATTAAAAATTGTGTCTGTTGCAATTAAAAACACTCTCATTGGATCCAATCAGGTAATGGGGCTGGCTGACACCAATGTTTTTTCATACCTGGGCATTAGGCTGAGATGAATACATTGATGTCAGCCTGCCTCAACCAATCAGGAGCCTGGATTTCTTTACCCATTTTATATATACACCTTAGTACAGTGGCCGTCCTTTGATGGAATAACCTGAAATTTGCCATATGTACTCTTGGTGCTAATATCTCTGGATCCTAAAAAACTTGGTAATGAATGGTTCAGCAGTTTAAAAGTTCTAGAAGGTTGAAAATGTGGAAAACTACCTTTTTGGAAAAATATCTTCTTAAGTCTTTTTTCCAACTAATAGCACAACAATTTATTTATTTATTTAGCTTTTGTTAACCAGGTAGGTACACTAGACAAGACAATTGCCTATTTTCAGGTACAACCCGGGAGAGTACAGGAATAACAGATTAAGATACATACAACGACATTGTACAAATTAGACATGTTACAGTTCATGTGAGGATACAGATTCAACACAGCATACGAAACATGGTAAGACATAGATTATCCAGTATTAACATAACAAAAATAAACACCTTGTGGGAGATAAGAGCAGTAATGTTACAGATTCAACACAGCATACGAGTGTGGTAAGGCATAGATTATACAGTATTAACATAACAACATAAATACCTTATGGAAGCGAAGAGCAGTTCTAGGGGCACAGTATCGAAATCCTTCAGATGTGATACTATATACAGCTTAGCAACCTCTTGGAGTCTGGTCTTTTG
This sequence comes from Neoceratodus forsteri, assembly GCA_016271365.2. NCBI lineage: Eukaryota > Metazoa > Chordata > Ceratodontiformes > Ceratodontidae > Neoceratodus > Neoceratodus forsteri. The sequence goes on from CM057451.1 coordinate 104,134,177, forward strand.
TCCAGGAGTAGCTCCAGAGCAGAGGAGTGCTGTGATGGATCAATTTTATTTTATTTTATTTATTTAAGAATCAGTTTACAACCTTTGAGCCAGAGGCTCGTTTTCAAAGGTACTTCGTCACATAAAGACATACATTGCGTTTCGGTTACATAGCAAAGATTTGCAAAAAATCAATAGGCATTCACCAGAGGTGCCACGTCACATTGTGGTCAGACAAATACAATTGGGTACAGGGTACATGTAATTGATAACAGGTATTACACAAGTCGGTATCAGGTGAGCATTCTGGTAGATAAACATTGAAAACAGCTGGCACTGGCCAGGTTAAACCTAGGCATGGTGTACAGGGAAGTGGTGGAGGGGATGGTTGGGTGGAGAGCTGCCCGGGGGGCATTGTCAAGGGGGTTTGGGGCAGCCACAGGCTGAGGCAAGTTTGAGATGGTTCCATAGGGAGGAACAGAGACACATCTGTGAGCGCACGGCAAGGACCTGGGCAGGGAAGGAGTTCCACAGTCTGGGATCGAATGCGTCAAAGTCCTGCCCACCCATTTGAGTCCATGTAGCTGGTGTCTTGAGGAGGGCCTGTCCCTGGGACCTGAGGGAGTAGGAGGAGGAGATGGACAGGACAAGAAATAACTAAGGTAAAACCTGACATTTTCAAGTAGTCAGAGTTTGGCTCATGGGTGATTATTTGATAGGTGTTTTTATTGAGAACTTTATAGTTTTTAAATTTTTAACAAAACAAAATCTAATTTTCATGCATGGCTAGTTAATTTGTTTACTCATTTTTCACAAGGTGTTTTTCGTCACAACAGTAGTTTACATTTTCATGAGACAAAATCTGTTTTTTTGACATAAGACATCCATGTTTGTGAGTCTTAGCAGTTATGAAAGTGGGCAAAAGAAGGGAAAACTGCAAATCAGAAACAAAACAAATGTCTGCAGCTGTAGTCTGAAACTTGTGTTGTTGGCAGACAATAGCTCGTACATTATTAATGAAATTCAGCCTTTATGAGTCATGAAAAACAAGGTTGCTTTCGTGACTGCCAAACTTATTTTCATGAGTGTTAGTAGTCACAAAAGTGAATAAAAAAATCGAGAAAACTTTACACATTAAAAAAATGGACTTGTAGTCTTAAACCTGTGTGGTTGATAGAGTGGTGTATAAGGTTGCTTCTTCAAGTGCTGCTTTGTTTGGAAAAGACAACAGATTTTAAGTATGGATGAAATGTTCAGTGTCATGAAAACAGGGCATGTAGTCATGACTCCAAAACCTGTTTCCATGACTCACAAACATGTTTTCGTGAGATACACATTCTGCTTTCATGATGCTTAGTCTTAAAATGGGAAACAAAATATGGATGGCTCTGCAGAACCATGTGCAAAGCATGCTTAAGGTCTGGGGCAATGCTTGTGATGATGCAGTTGCTTTGTGAGTGGCCTGCAGGCTCAGTCATTAAGTCCACTACAGGTCTGGTGCTGTGAATGTGGTGTTGCAGCTGTGGGCCACTCCCAATGACTGGCACTGTTCTGGCACTGTGCATGTGATGATGCAGCTGCATGCCACTCCCAATGACTGGCACTGTTCCTAGTATTGTGCATGTGATGATGCAGCTGCGTGCCACTCCCAATGACTGGCACTGTTCTGGCACTGTGCATGTGATAATGCAGCTGCGTGCCACTCCCAATGACTGGCACAGTTCTGGCATTGTGCATGTGATGATGCAGCTGTGTGCCACTCCCAATGACTGGCACTGTTCTGGCACTGTGCATGTGATGATGCAGCTGCATGCCACTCCCAATGACTGGCACTGTTCTGGTATTGTGCATGTGATGATGCAGCTGTGTGCCACTCCCAATGACTGGCACAGTTCTGACACTGTGTGTGATGATGCAGCTGTGTGCCACTCCCAATGACTGGCACTGTTCTGCCATTGTGCATGTGATGATGCAGCTGCATGCCACTCCCAATGACTGGCACTGTTCTGGTATTGTGCATGTGATGATGCAGCTGTGTGCCACTCCCAATGACTGGCACAGTTCTGACACTGTGTGTGATGATGCAGCTGTGTGCCACTCCCAATGACTGGCACTGTTCTGGCATTGTGCATGTGATGATGCAGCTGCATGCCACTCCCAATGACTGGCACAGTTCTGGCATTGTGCATGTGATGATGCAGCTGTGGGCTGCTCCCAATGACTGGCACAGTTCTGGCACTGTGCATGTGATGATGCAGCTGCAGGCCGTGCCCAATGACTGGCACAGTTCTGGCACTGTGCATGTGATGATGCAGCTGCGGGCCATGCCCAATGACTGGCACAGTTCTGGCACTGTGCATGTGATGATGCAGCTTCTTTGGGAGTAGCTCACAATGCTATTTAACATTTTGTTTCCCAGTTTTGAGGGACAGGATGCTTACAACCACTCACAATGACCAAGCAGTTTTGTCATTTTCATTTGGCTTCAAAATACTTTTTTGTGGACAAAAAAATACAGCCTCTTTTTCCTTTTTTTTTTTTTTGCTTTAGAAACGAAGTCCCTATGCATGCACAGTGAGAGGTTTTTGAAACTTGGTTGTTTGTTTCAGGTACTTTTTGTAGGTCACCAGTGCAGAGAAGCAGAAGATGGTGGCTGGCAGAGATGGAGTGAGGGCTGTGCTAGTCATCCCAGTGTGAAACAAAAAACAAATGTGCACTACAGGGTGTGCATGTGTGTGTGTGTGCGTGTGTGTGTGTGCATGTGTGTGTCACGGGTGACAGATGGTGGGGGGGGAATCATCCGCCAAACTATGCAGCACACCACAGTGTGGGGCAGTCCACATGTTCCTGATCAGCTGCAATTGTAATTTTTACCTTATTCAGTGTTCCTGTATGTTTCTTATTATCTAGTTGATCCCTCCTGCTAACATTTTGTATACAGCACCACTAGCAGTGTGTCCCAGAACATCCTGTGGGCTGATGTCAGAGCTGGGGATCACCTGCATTAGACAGTTTGTTCTATAATAATAGCCAGAGCTATTAATAGCTCCGGTTCACCCTTTCATGATCCCTGAGCCATACCAACACTAAGTATAGACTTGCAGTCTATACTTAGTGTTGGTATGGCACTGGGATTGGGAAAATGTAAACTGGAGCTGTTAATAGCTTCTGCTATTATTAGATTATATGCTGGCTCCCACAGTTGTTCCCTGGCTTTGTCATCAGTCATGGGAAGTTCTGAGATGCACTGGTAGTGGTGCTATATACAAAATGGGGGGGATGGCAGGATCAACCAGATGTTAAGAAACATAAAAGAACACCAAATATGGTAAAAATTACAATTGCAACTATAAAGCTTAATTGTGGATTGTCCCACACTATGTGGGGCACAGCTTGGTGGACATTTTCCTTTGAAGAAATGGTCTGGGTTGGAGAAAGAGTGTTGAGGAGTAATTGCCTAGTGGGTGGGGAAAATAATATGTTTAAATTCCAGCATTGGGTTAGGACCCTGTGGGGGCTGACAGTATCCATTGCTGGTGGTGGGTACTTTTACATTGGCTCACCAGCAGGAGGTGCTACTTCTATGGAATGCTTGTGCAATCCTCCTGAAGATCAAGGATGTCATTTCCATGACCCAGCTCAGCTTCCACCAGTCTGGGATTGGAGTTCTTAGACATTCCTGAATTGGAATAATAAGGTGTCACTAGGTCACTGAGCCAGTCTCATACTACATTATCATAATAAGATATGAACTTGTTAGAGACATGCTCTGTATTAACATGACAAACTTCATGGCAGATACACACCTGTAGATTGCTTTCCTAGAAACATGGAATGTAAAGACAGCAGAAAACTTTAAATCCATTGAGTCTGTCCTGAGGCACATACTTACCCTAATTCTCAGCACTACCATCATCTCCTCAAAAGGCATCCTTTCCTCCAGTCTTTTCCCACCACCTTGCTGATGATCCCCTTGTAGGTGTCCCCCCCCCATGCTGTAAGACCATTTATGGTCTCTGCATTAACCACATTCTTAGCCAGTTTCTCCTCATATGTCTTATCCTACTGGCCTTGGATCATCTTTGTCACCCTTTTCTGTACTGTCTCTAGTTTGTCCTGGCCTTTCTTCAAATGTGGGCTCCAGAACTGTACGCAGTAATAGTTTAAGCATGGTCTAATGGCAACTTGTACAGTGGCAGAATTACCTTCCTTGTATGATTCCTTAGGGTTGGCAGGCAGGGTAACATAATGGAGATGTATATTATGGTTCATTTTGCCATAACTTTATGTAATTAAAATGGAGTGGAGGTTTATTACCTTTTCTCAGTTTTGTTCATCTGTTGAGTTGCAGTGTAGCCCAAAGCATTTCAGGTTTCTTCCTCACTCTTCCCTCCTCAATATTAATGTATAACAGCTGCATTTCCCTTTGCTGCACTGACTACCTCAGTTTACAGTACTTTAAACATATACCAATGACTACAGATTTACCATAAATTAAGTGCGCATGTTTGTTTAGCTTTCCACTGCGACCATTGGTAATATAAATGTTACTGCTCTCTTTTGCAATGCAAATGTGGTGTCTTGTTGTACATCTTGTAGATCGTGTTCAGTGCAGTGAGGCACTACAGTAGTTGCTGCACTGAATGTATAATTTGTGACTGGCATTCTGCCATCAGCATTAAACCACATGTTCAGAGACCATTAAAAAAAATACAAGGCAGCCGACTGCATCTGTTGTTCTGCATGCCAGAGTTCCTCTTATTAACTGCTGCCCAGAATTATGCTTGCTTCAGCATCATGTGCCATGCTTAATTTCAGAACTGAAGACTAAGGATATTCCTCACATCCTCAGAGAATGGGAGCATAAGGCTGCAAAACTGGACACACACCGTGCTTTAGAGATACATTATTTAGAGTCCTCTGTGTGAAAAGTATTGACAAGGGAAGTATCACCATTCTCAAAAGCGATATCCATATATCAGCACTGGAGTGCTAAACAGTGCAGCATATTCCGGTGAGCCCTTTCATTAAACAGATATTCTAAAGGCTTCATTAAAACATTTAGCCCAAAGACAATAGATGAGATTCTTAGGTCCCTTTATGCACGTTTAAACATTTGTGTCAAAACATGCATCAATCCACTCTCTGGATACCATTAAGATTCATGCTTTATGGATTAAAAAATCTGTACGCTGAGAATAACCTGTCCCCTCACAGGTGATGATAAACTGCATATTTTGAGCCAGACCATTTCATACTTGATTTAAACAACATCCATTTGCAGTACTGCAGTAGTTATGACTTTTATATCTGTTGTTTGTTTCAATATTTAACTGTTTCTATTTGATTTCAGCTGCTGCTTCAGTGCTGCTGATCGCTACTGTGATTTCATCAGCATTGTGACAGCTACTCTCAGATTGGCTCATTATTCAAGATATCCATTATGACAACACTAAAACAAGATATCATGTTATCTTGAGGTTAGATACAAAGATATCCTTTAACTTATCATTGTCTGTAATTCACCACCACATTGTCACTGGAAAGTCTTAACATATGGGTAAAATGCACCCATGTGAGGGACACTGGCACAGCTCAAAGTCATGACATCAGCAAGGAATGCTGGTGGCATGAGAGTGCTGCAGCCTTTAACTAATCAGCCTTTTTGTGCTAGTGTTAGGATACCAGTACTTGTCAGGTAGCTCCCGAACTTGACTAAAATCTTGTTATTAATCTTTTATTCTCTACATTTGTAAATGGTATCCGTCTCCTTATAAGTACTGTATTATGAACCCAGAGCCTGTGGAGTATAGATGGTGGGTCCAAGTCTTCAAAATTCCACCCCTGCTGAAGACCATGAGGCTAAAGTACTGGGGTAGTTGGGCCAGGATACACAGGCTGCAGTCTATTTCCTGGAGACCTGTTACACTATGGTGATCATCTCATAGGCACTCTGTTATTTTTGGAAGCAGTATCACAGGACTTAGCCTTGCATTATGCATTGCAGCATAAGAATGTTTAAAGAAAGATTTGAAGGCAAATTTAACAGGGGCTGTATTTGTGGACCTGACCAAGGTGTTTGATCTTATTGATCACAAATTGCTTTTCAACAATTAGAAACTATGGGAACTTCAAATAATGTTGTTTCTTGGATCAAGGATTATCTTACTAACCATGCTTAGTCACTTGGGATTGGTCCTAAAATGTCATCTGAAAAATCAGTTATTTGGTGGGTTCCACCAGACTCCATTTTAGGACCCCTATTATTCTGTTTGTTCATAAATCTAGTTCTGGAGGTATGTTCAAATTGTTAAATGATTTTATACACAAATGATCTGATTATCTTTAAGAGCTCCAAGTGTTCTTTGGAGATTGCTAAATTTCTGAACCATGATTTTTGTGCAGTAAACAGTTGATTTAAAAGTAATAACCTGGTCTTAAATTCTTCAAAACTAAGGGTGTGCTATTTGGCTCAACAATATTGCTATAAAAGAGTTCCACTTTATTAATTTCTGATTTGAATGGTTCATCTGTTCAGCAGGTTGCTCTATTAAGAACTTGGGTGTCCTCTTGGACTTGAAAAGCAATTGATTTGGGTTCTCTTCTCCCCTTTTTCTGATTTCGTGTCTGTTTTGTTTCTTAATATTGGACAAGCAGAGCTTCAAAAATGTCATGTTGTTTACAACAATATATGTCACTTCGTTAAAGTTTTGCATTCAAATGATTTGTTAATGACTTACCTCAGGTGCCAGTCCATAATAGTGTCACTTTATATGCTGATGATCTGGTACTCCTAACCAGGTCCAAGGGCATTAGTGTGATTAACTCTCATTTAAAGACTGACTTTTGCAAATTATGGAGTCATTATGCATGGGGAGCCAAAACTGGGACATGGCCATACCAGGCTGTGCTCATGTCAGGAAACATAAGATGGCAATGAAAGGAGGAGGGTGGTGCTGTATATAAGGGAGGGTATCAAAGAAAGGGAGACACAGAGGATTCAGGGGGGAATGAAAGGATTGGAAGTACTGTAAGTCACACTGGAGATGGAAAACAGAACTGCTGTTTGCATGGGTGTGATCTATAGACTGCCAATACAGGTGGAGTAATTAGATAGGGTACTGGTGGAAGCCATTGGCTCAGTGGTAGAAAAAGGGAAGGTGCTGCTGTTGGGGAATTCAGTTTACCAGATGTAGAGTAGGGGCCTCCCAGGTGCAACTTCAGACAGAAGCAGGGACATCCTGGAATCCCTGCAGGGGGTATTTTTCTGGCAACTAGTCAAGGATATCACTCATGATGGGGCAATACTAGACCTGGTGCTCTCTAACAGGGACATTGTTGTGGACGTCAAAGTGGGAACCACCTCGGGAACAGTGATCCTCATATGGTGTGGTTCAACATAAGCATGGCAGTGGAAGCAAACCACACAAGGACAAGGGTCCTGGTCTTCTGGAAGGCAGATTTTTAAAAAAATGAGTGAATGCCTCAGTGACGACCAAGTTGGGGGGGGGGAGAGTGGGGTGGTGAACAGTAGGCTAAGCTAAGGAAAAGGACCTCTGCACAAAGGAAGTGAGCAAAAGCAAGATGGAAAAAGAGACTGCTATTTTTCTCAAAGGAAGTGGCTGAAAAGGTAAAGCCTAAAAGGGTAGCATTTAAGAGGTATAAAGATATACAGGGAGAAGAGGACAGGGAGGTGTATCAGGAGAAGCAGAGGGAAGCAGGAAAAGTGGTGAGGAGTACAAAAGCACAGAGTGAGAAAAGAATTGCCCAGGGGTAAAAAGGACAAAACATGTTTTAGGTACTGTGTTGACCAGACAATGTTTTCTGGTAGTCTGAAATATTTTGTCAAATTAATACCTTTTGTGGCGGGGGACAGGAGGCATTGATCAAGGTGGAAAACTGACCTTTCTGATTTTCAGCAACCCAGCAGGGTTTCTTAAAGGTGAGATAGGAAACAGTTTTTGTACCTCTAGATGCCCTCCAGATGATCTTTTATTGGCTACCCAGTATTCTGATATGTTTTTGTCCTTTTTTGTTAAATTAAATAATAAATTTTGCTGCCTTTGTAACTGCCCTGAATCTCTCTCTCTCTCTCCTCAGCAGTTGCTGCTCTCTGTTTTCATGCTGCCTGAACATTCGATGACATCAGAAACACCCATTCCAGGCCATTCAGATGAATAGCATGGAATGGGAGTTTGTGATGTCATGGAATGTCTGGTGTAACCCCCCTACAAATGGGGGTTGCTAAAAGCCTTCCCAGAGCTTGCTTAAATGCTCCATGCCTGGCTGGTGTTCGGCGTAAGGCCGCTAAATGTGGGGGATGTGAGTGCTTTTAAAACCTCCACGTACTGTCTCTTTAAGAGCCGTCTGCTTGCAGGCAAAATCATTGTTTATGAGGGGGACTGTGTGTTTCCCTGTTTGTGTCCCGCTTGAGCTGTACTGTACTTGCCCCTCTTTGTGGTCGCTGAAAGCGCCAGGGGAGCCCCCTCGACAGGTGTAACTATTTGCCTGAAATCATTTAGAGTGATAGTAAAAATGCAGTTTGTTTAACTTGCTTTTGTTGCAGATGGGACTCTGTGTGCTGTTCCCCTCCATATTGGACCCAGGCTGTGTGGAAGGGGGTCCAATAGCAGCCAAGGGGCACTGGAAATGGTGTGGAGGTGACCAACCAGGAATCAGGACTCTCGATGGAGCCAGATGACCAATGGAGACACTGTTTGTAGTTTTGGAAGTGGCATTATGGGCCATGGCGCTTTTTTGCACCACTGAGGGACAGATTAAGTGACTGGCATGTGTAACCAGCCAATGGAATCAGGTAGCACCCGAGCTGTAAGGATGGCCCCATGCTGTTAGGGGCAGATGCGCTGTGACTGTGGAATGGAATGGAGCTCTGAGCTTCTGCACTGTTGAGTGTTCACGCGGGAAGGGCGTGAAAGGTCTGAGGTGGCCATTTTTTATTTCCAGCCTGCCCCGAATAAAACCCGCAGGCTTGCGGTCAGAGGAGGCTGTGTACAAGCACTGCTACCTACCAGGCTTCACCTGAGGAGGACTGGAGAATCTGCTAAATCGCGCTCAGTCTGTCAGGACGTTTGGAAGCTCCAATGAAACGCCCGTATTTGCTGTGAGTTCGGTTGGGTCTGGGAGGCAGCTGTCTGGTATGATACCCCTCTGCTATTTTCCATATAAATGTGTGAGGAGGCCATTGAAGTTCAGGCTCAGCCCTGGGAGTGATGAAAGAGTGGTTCTTTGCTGGAGTTGTGAGTACTGGATCAGGGTAGCTCCCTATTAAAGCTTATAAACAAAGGCAAGAATTGTTTGTTGTATTGCGGACTGCACTAATTGAGCTTTCTGGCTCCATCTGATCTTCTCAGGAATTGAATGCTCGCTTGTGTCAGGGCCCCAACCAGCTGCATCGAGGAACTAGCCATTAGGGCTTAGGTACCCATAGACAGTAATTAATAGGTTAGGCCTGTGCACAAAGCCATAGGTAGATTTTCATATACTGCAGTGGTAAGCTAATCAACCTGATTTCCCCTGGACCCTGTTATCTCCCCTCAAATAAATCAGATTTGTTTGTTTTGCAAAAGTGCACTGGCTGGTCTGGTATTAATGGTGAAGTACTGCCTAGTGAATGGGTGTAACTGTACCTTACTTTCCAGGGGGTCCCGGAGTGAGCTGACTGGTTCAAGCCGGGGGGTAAGTGTGTATGGTAAGGACCACTGAAATTGAACTGTGTGGGCCACTAGTGGGAATAAAGGGGGGTTGCAGCAACCCAGAGGGCTGTGACCGAGTCACCTTCTACTATTCTAACCTCGACCTCTGGGTGGAGGCACCCGTCAACGGATCTGGGCCCCTCACCCTGCTACAGTTAGGGCAGGCAGGGGTAGTAGCCCTTAGGATAGCACCCCCTAGGAGTTACAACGTGGAGGCACCGCTGGGATTAGCGTCCCTTAGTGGCCAAGTGGGTAAAGCGCATAAAAATGGAAAAGCTGACGGGGAAACTGGAAGGGGATATTATGGCAAAACTTAAGTTGGATCCTATTAAGACAATGGTACACAAATTGATGGGGTGGGGCGCAGCTGAAGAGCTGGACTAGCAGAGAATTGTGTTACTATTGGACGTGCTTCTGGGAACACCGACAGCTGACATTATTTCTGCTGCAGAGCGTGTTAAATGTTTGGGCAAGGTGGAGGTGAAGGGGCGTATGGCTGACCTGCTTGATCAGACCCTGCAGGTGCTACTTTTGTGTAGTGTGGCCATTGACCCCGAGAGGGTACCTCCAGTGATTTACCCAGAGGGTGCCCCACAGGAGTGGAGGCTTGTTCACATTCAGAGTGGGTCAGTCACTCCTGGGGGGTCCCCACCAGGCTAATAGTTTCAAAGATAAACTGCTTAAATTGCTGGCTGTGGAAGGGAGGACTACCCAGGAGTTGCTGCAAGCATTGGACCTCTCTAGTGACACCACCCCCCAGGTTTCCCCAGGTTCCTCTCCCTGTCCCCCCAAGAGTTCTATTTTAGCTCCACTGCCCCTAGTGATTCCCCCTATATAGCTCAATTCTTACCGAAGGCTGAAACTTTTTTTTGGCACAATGCCGGTGCCTTCAGGGGAGGATGACTTGGAGGTGTGGATGGATTATGCCACCCCCTTAGTTCAGGAGTGGCAATGCTCTGAGGGGGAGAAAAGAAAGTGATTGATGGAGAGTCTGTGGGGCCCTGCTTTAGAAGCCATTAGGTTCTTGCGGGCCACTAACCCGGAAGCCACCGCAGCAGAGTATCTTTCTGCTTTGGAGGGAGTGTTTGGGAGTACAGAGACTGGAGAAGACTTATTATGGAAATTCAAGTCTGTCAAGCAATGGAGAAATGAGAAACTGTCCACCTTTGTTACTAGGGTGGAATGGGCCTTGCAAAAGGCCTATCGAAAAAGGGGGATCACAGCCACGGCCTTGAACCAGGTCAGGTTGGAACATGTTTTGAAGTCTGCTAGATTTTCTAGTGTGATATTGTTAAAACTTAAGTTACATGATAGACGGGCTGCCCCGCCTGAATACTGTCAATTGATGAGGGAGATTAGAGAAGTGGAGACTGATGAGGAGTGTTGGGAACCCTATATGGGAGCTGTGAACCCAAGTCGAACCCCTGAGTCTAGTGCACCTGAGGAGACCCACCTTTCAGGGAGGCCTGATGCATCCCCAGAATTTCAAGGTGATGTGGGGTGCATGCCATTTCCTCTGACCCCCAAGTAGAAAGCGAGTTGAGGGCCGAGGTTAGAAACTTATGAGAATTGGTGAGGGATTTGAGGCAGTCCGCTACCCACCCTGTTAGGTCTGGGGAACCTGAGTCATTCAGAAACCCATGTTCTAGCCCTGGGGAACCCCCTCACCCCCCGGAGGGCCCCCAGCAGACAAAGTACTCCCCTCCCAATAGAGACCCCCAGGACCCCAAGTTCTGTTACCATTGTGGGGAGGATGGACACTTTCAGCCTGAGTACCAGCTGCAGGAGAATTTAAGGAAGGTCAACAGCAAACTGATCACTTGGCATCACAGGGCCCACGTTCAACCCCCCAGGAAGGGTTTTGTGACCCGGGCCCATGCCCAAGCAACTGTCAAGACTGTGCCTTCTAAATGGTCTGATGTGGTCGGCCCCTCGATGGAGGCTCCAGTGCGAGTAAATGGGATTCCCACCTGAGCTGTATTAGATAGTGGCTCTCAGGTAACCATAATGTTTCAGGACTGGTATCAGACACACCTACCTGAGGTGCCACTGCAACCCTTGGATGGCCTACATGTATGGGGGCTAAGTGACAAGGCTTACCCGTATTTGGGGTATATCTGGATCTGGTTGTCATTTCCTACTTCTGTGGCTGGAGTGGACGAAAAGGTGGAAACTCTGGCTTTAGTCTGCCCCCCCACTGGACTGTATGATGGGGTACCCCTGTTGATTGGGACAAATGCTCATATGTTTGGACGATTAGCCCAATTGTGTTCAGAAAAGCAAGGATTTAGAACCAGGTGAGCCCTAAGAATACCTGCTGTGATCCAACAGGTCTCTGAAGCCCAGAAGAAGGGTAGCCAGGAGGAAACTGAATGCCCGGTGGGCGCAGTATGGAAGAAGGATCCGACACCGGTGATACTTGCCCCGAATGCCCAGTATGTTTTGCAAGGGGAAGTCCGACTGAGAACAGATGTTAAGAATAAGTTGTTGATGTTGGATGCACCCGGGGAGGGAAGATTGCCTGAGGGACTGCTGGTCAAACCCAGTATCTGGCCGGCTAGGGCCCATGCTTATGTCAAGAGGGTGATGGTTCAAGTCCATAATGTGTCCAACAAGGAGATTCAAATAAAAAGAGGGTGCACCCTGGCAAGTGTACATTGTGCAGATACTGCAGTGCTGTCCAATAGCAAGGGTTCAAGAAAAGATGACAGAGTAACTCCCGACTTGTTTGAGTTCGGTGACTCCCCGTTGCCTGCTGAATGGAAAGTGAGGATCAGTGAGAAGCTAGCCACCAGAGACCAGGTATTTTCCCTAAAAGAATGGGATGTGGGATGTGTGCAAGGGGCTGAGCACCACATCCGGCTGCATGATGACAGGCCTTTTAGAGAGAGACCTCGGCATCTGGCCCCGGCTGACATAGACGATGTGAGGCGGCACTTGCAAGAGATGCTTGCTGCTGGTGTGATACAAGAGTCCAGGAGCCCCTATGCTTCTCCCATTGTAGTAGTGAGGAAAAAGAATGGGGCGGTTCAGATGTGTGTAGATTACCGTACTTTGAATCGGCGGACCATTCCCGACCAGTATACCATGCCACGCATACAGGACAAATTGGATTGTTTAAATAGCAGTAAGTGGTTCTCTGTGTTAGACCTCTGCAGTGGGTACTATCAGATCCCAATGGCCCCAGAGGACTGAGAGAAGACTGCATTCATTTGCCCTCTAGGTTTCTATTAGTTCATCCGGATGCCTCAAGGGATTTCAGGGACCCCAGCTACTTTTCAGCGCCTGATGGAACGTGCTGTGGGGGGCATGAATTTGCTCGAGTGTTTGGTCTACTTAGATGATGTCATAGTGTTTGGTCGCTCGTTGGAAGAGCATGAATGCCGATTGTTCAAGGTCCTGGATTGGCTGGAGGATTTTGGTCTCAAGCTATCTATAAACAAGTGCCAATTCTTCCAAACTTCAGTAAAGTATGTGGGCCACATAGTATCCACTGAAGGCATAGAGACTGACCCCAGCAAAGTGGAGGCTTTGACTACTTGGCCTCAGCCAAAGAATTTGAAAGAGTTGCAACAGTTCCTGGGGTTTTGTGGATATTACAGGTGGTTTGTCAAAGATTATTCTCGAGTGATCTGCCCCCTCCTCAACCTTACTCAGGGGTACCCTCCCATGCACAAAAAGTATAAGAAAGTTGTGCACTCTGAGACAGAGAAGAAGTATTTTCATCCGAATTATGTGTTTGGAAACTGCTGGACTACTGAGTGTGGGGAAGCTGTTTATGACATCATATATCAACTTACCCATGCCCCAGTGCTGGCCTATGCTGACACGGCCAAGCCGTACGTTCTCCATACTGACGCCAGTCTACAAGGATTGGGGGCTGTGTTATATCAGGAGCACTCGAACGGGCTGAGACCTGTAGCTTTTGCCAGCAGAAGTCTGACTCCTTCAGAAAAAAATTATCCAGTGCACAAACTAGAGTTCCTGGCTCTGAAGTGGGCCATTGTTGATCAATTTCATGACTGTTTGTATGGTGCCAAAATACTGGTAAAGACTGATAAACCTCTGACTTATGTGCAGACCTCCGCCAAGTTGGATGCCACTGGCCATACGTGGCTCTCTGCATTGGCCACCTACGACTATGCTGTTGAGTACAGAGCAGGCCTAAACCATATAGATGCGGATGATCTCTCTCTCAGAGGCCTACACCACAAACTGACTGGGTCAGGTTGTCAGGACCTGACATAAGAGCCCTTTGCCAAAAGTTTGACAAGAAGGAACAGGTGTCTCCTGATGCTGTAGACTGCATGGTGGATTGCTTGGGGCCATCTGAGAACTGCATACCTGCTGCTTACTGTCACTTTTCTGCATTAGACACTAGTTCATTGCCCCAATTCAACAATGATAGTCTCCAACGGGCTCAATCCTGAGACTCCATGATAAAAACGGCTGTGGTGGCTCTACAGGCTGGGAGGGACATGTCCAAATTGCATGCCACTGACCTGAGAACTGCCTTGTTATAGAAAGAAGGGCCAAAGTTAAAGCTGATTAACCAACTACTATACAGAGAGACTGTGGATAAGGAGGGCCAGGTAGACAAACAACAACTGGTGCTGCCCTCAGCTTTTAGAGAACTGGTCCTGAGGTCCTTGCATAATCACATGGGGCATCTTGACATAGACCGAACTCTTGACCTGGTACGGATCCGATTCTACTGGCCAAAAATGAGTACAGATGTAGAGCAGTATGTCAAGACCTGTGGCTGCTGTTTGAAAAGAAAAGCCCTACCTCAGAGAGCTGCCCCCATGGTCAATATCATCACTAGTGCCCCTATGGAACTGGTCTGCATTGATTTCCTGAGTTTTGAACCAGATCTGAAAAATATCAGTAACACATTGGTAGTCACTGATCATTTTACCCGGTATGCACAGGCCTTTCCTACTAAGGATCAGAAAGCAACCACGGTGGCTAAAGTGCTCATGGAGAACTTCTTTGTCCACTATGGGGCCCCCCAGAGGATCCACTCTGACCAGGGGAGGGACTTTGAGAGCCACCTGATTAAAGAAATGTTATCTTTGTGGGGAGTACGAAAATCAAGAACCACCCCATACCATCCCCAGGGAGATCCCCAACCTGAAAGATTTAACCGCACATTGCTTGATATGTTGGGCACACTGCAACCCAAAGACAAGCCTAGATGGAGCCAGCAGATTAGCACCCTGGTTCATGCTTATAACTGCACCAAAAGTGATGCCACTGGATTTTCCCCATACAGGATGATGTTTGGGAGAGAGGCTAGACTGCCAGTGGATGTGTGTTTCGGGGTTTCCCCCAATGGGGTGCAAGCAGAAAATCATCTACAGTATGTACAGAAGTTGAAGGCCCAATTGAACCATGCCTACCAACTGGCCCAGACTATGGCTGGTAAACGAAACCTGGCCAACAAGGAGAGGTATGATAGGAAAGTGAAAACAATGGAACTGAGAGAAGGGGATAGAGTGCTACTGAGAAATCTGAGACTGCATGGCAAACATAAGATTGCTGACAGATGGCATCACCTCCCTCATATTGTTGTGGGGAAGCTGGCAGATTTACCTGTATATAAAGTGCGGCCTGGAAACAATACAAAAGAAGTGAAAACCATACACAGAAATCATCTGCTACCAATCAGGCAAATCTTGATTGAAGATGAACCTCCCAATGCCCCCCCCCAGGCCTATGACTAGATCTCCTGCCAAGAAGAAACCCAGACCACTTGATTCTTCTGCAAGCCAAATCAGAGGGCCTTGTCCAAACCTCTCTGATGAAGATGATCGCCAATCTGTGTTTGAAGACAATGAAAATAATACTGAATACTATCCCTCTTATGAACTTAGCCAACTGTTCGGGGCAACCCCTTCATTAATTCTGGAGATGAGGTTGGGCTTTCTGGACTGTCTGAGCCCCCAGCTTTGTCTCCAGATCCCATGCTTTCAGAGGATGAATTGGGTAGCAGCAAAGCCCAAGAGGTGGGGTCCTTGAGCATGGCTGAACTGTCTGGCCTGGCTGAACTATCTGACTTTTCAGAAGGAGACAGTGATGTGGGGGAACAAGCCAGTGATATGCCGGAACCTGAAGAATATTTTGAATGCCCTGATGGTTCCTTACTAGTGCCTGAACAGTCCTCAGCTGAGCCAAGCAGTGTGGGTCCTGATATAGAGGGTCATGCCCCTGAAAGTACTATGAGCACTGGGTCTCCTTCCCCTGTGGAGGTTCCCTCTACTAATCTCAATAAGGCTGAAACAGAATCAGGGCCCGTGGCGGGGTTTTCTGAGACCCCTAGACGCTCCAGCCGAGAAGTACGGCCTGTGATAAAGTTGAGTTATGAGTCTCTGGGTCAGCCTGTGGACTTGCCCTTAAATGTGGTCCATAAAGGGGTGTATGTGTCCCCGAGCACCTTGCCTAAGTTAGCCTTGGGGGATAACTCCAGCATGTTAGTATTGCCCTTTGAGTGTGGTGCCCCTACCCCAGTTAGTCCACCAGTAGCTGATAGGGAAGGGACCCCTCTTTTCAGGTGTCATGGGCAGAGAGTAATGACCTGATTCAAAAAAGAAAAGGTTATGTGTGTGTGTAATGTTGCATGAACCATAGTAAACTGTGAATACAGTATCCATGCATGTAGTCTAAAGTGTGACATAATGTTAATTAAACTGTTTTCCTTAAAGTGATTTGAGGGTAACTACTTGATGCGGACACCAAGTTCTTTCCAGGCCAGGAAGGGTGTAACCCCCCCTACAAATGGGGGTTCCTAAAAGCCTTCCCGGAGCTTGCTTAAATGCTCCATGCCTGGCTGGTGTTCGGTGTAAGGCCGCTAAATGTGGGGGTTGTGAGTGCTTTTAAAGCCTCCACATACTGTCTCTTTAACAGCCATCTGCTTGCAGACAAAATCATTGTTTATGAGGGGGACTGTGCATTTCCCTGTTCGTGTCCCACTCGAGCTGTACTGTACTTGCCTCTCTTTGTGGTCACTGAAAGCGCCAGGGGAGCCCCCTTGACAGGTGTAACTATTTGCCTGAAATCATTTAGAATGATAGTAAAAATGCAGTTTGTTTAACCTGCTTTTGTTGCAGATGGGACTCTGCATGCTGTTCTCCTCCATATTGGATCTTGGCTGTGTGGAAGGGGGTCCAATAGCAGCCAAGGGGTGCTGGAAATGGCATGGAGGTGACCAACCCGGAATCAGGACTCTCGATGGAGCCAGATGACCAATGAAGACACTGCTTGTAGTTTTGGAAATGGCATTATGGGCCATGGCACTTTTTCGCGCCACTGAGGGACAGATTAAGTGACTGGCATGTGAAACCAGCCAATGGAATCGGGTAGCACCCAAGCTGTAAGGATGGCCCCATGCTGTTAGGAGCAGATGCGCTGTGACTGTGGAAGAGAGTGGAGCTCTGAGCTTCTGCGCCGTTGAGTGTTCGCGCGGGAAGCAGGTGAAAGGCCTGAGGCAGCCGTTTTTCATTTCCAGCATGCCCCGAATAAAACCCGCAGGCTTTGGGTCAGATGAGGCTGTGCATAAGCACAGCTACCTACCAGGCGTCACCTGAGGAGGACTGGAGAATCTGCTGAATCGCGCTTGGTCTGTCAGGACATTTGGAAGCTGCAGTGAAACGCCCGTATTTGCTGTGAGTTTGGTCGGGTCTGGGAGGCAGCTGCCTGGTATGGTACCCCTCTGCTATTTTCCATATAAATGTGTGAGGAGGCCATTGAAGTTTAGGCTCAGTCCTGGGAGTGGTGAAAGAGTGGTTCTTTGCTGGAGTTGTGAGTACTGGATCAGAGTAGCTCCCTATTAGAGCTTATAAACAAAGGCAAGAATTGTTTGTTGTATTGCTGACTGCACTAATTGAGCTTTCTGGCTCCATCTAATCTTCTCAGGAATTGAATGCTCGCTTGTGTCAGGGTCCCAACCAGCTGCATCGAGAAACTAGCCATTACGGCTTAGGTACCCATAGACAGTAATTAATAGGTTAGGACTGTGCACAGAGCCATAGGTAGATTTTCATATACTGCAGTGGTAAGCTAATCAACCTGATTTCCCCCGGACCCTGTTATCCCCCCTCAAATAAATCAGATTTGTTTGTTTTGCAAAAGTGCACTGGCTGGTCTGGTATTAATGGTGAAGTACTGCCTAGTGAATGGGTGTAACTGTACCTTACTTTCCAGGGGGTCCCGGAGTGAGCTGACTGGTTTGAGCCGGGAGGGTAAGTATGTATGGTAAGGACCACTGAAATTGAACTGCCTGGGCCACTAGTGGGAATAAAGGGGGGTTGCAGTAACCCAGAGGGCTGTGACCAAGTCACCTTCAACTATTCTAACCCTGACATCTGAGTGGAGGCACCCGCCAACGGATATGGGCCCCTCACCCTGCTACAGTTAGGGCAGGCAGGGGTAGTAGCCCTTAGGATAGCACCCCCTTGGGGTTACACTTAGAGATATGAAAATCAAGAGCAGTAGCTGGTGAGGAGAGTGGAACTCAATGTAGATCTGAGGGCACCACACAACTAAATTATTTATTTATCAAAAAATCATCAAAGCATGTCAGCGTACATAACTGGCATGGAAAGGAAGATGGAAGGGCAGTTAACTATGTAAAAATAATTTCCTATATTCTTTAAGTGGTGTGGACTTTCTTTGCACTGGCTTCCTGAAAGGTGGATGGATTCACTAGTAAACAAAGGGCTCAGAGATAGGCAATCTCAATGGCATCTGAATATATAAATTCAGATGCTAAATAACACATGAGAGGAAGTTTGGTCCCTGAGACACAGAGGACAGATAATATTGCAAGTTAGGCATCACCCAAAATTCCAGGCCTGAAATGGTTTCAGCCAATCAGATGAACCTGGGTACAGGAAAGTGACATCACAGCTTCACTCGATCAAGGCACCAGAGAAAGACAGAGGGAGAGGGTATAAAGGCAGAGAGTATAAATGCTTAAACCCAGTCATTTTCTCACTCTTTTCACTGGGGTTCCTGAGTGTTCAAGGATGGAACTAGACTGTGTGTGTGTGTGTGTGTGTGTGTGTGTGTGTGTGTGTGTGCACACAGAGAGGTTTAGGTAATGATGCTAGTGGATAGTGAGGTAAGAATCAAATCAGATCAAATCTTTATTTAAATAGCACCTTGCCCAAACCAAGGCACTGCACAATTGAAATACAATATACAACATAAAATGTACACTAAAACAATATATCAATAAATTAAAATTTGTCTGGGAAGGCTAGATTAAACAAATATGTTTTCAACTCAATTTTGAATCTATCGATGGTCAGGCATTCTCTTAACCGACACGGTAGAGAATTCCACAGGGTAGGTGCGGCAAAAGAGAAAGCATGAGCACCAGATGTTTTTAAATGAACCTTGGAAAACTCTAGCAATCTCTCACTGGCAGATCAGAGAGGACGGAGGGGGTAGTAGGGAGTCAAGAGATCTTGCAGGTAGCCAGATCCCTGACTCTGTAAGTTGTAGAAAAGATAGAAGCATTTACCTGCACAAGTGTGCAAGCTTTCTTTTATAATCCTGTATGTGTATAGGTGTTTTACTATGTGTAAATATCATTATATTTGATTATTACTGTTGTATTTGCACTAGGGGTGGGTGGACTGTTGTGCTGCAAATCAGACCCCGCCTCCCCACAGATCTACAGTTCAGTCACGGATTCAAATAAATATGGACATACACGGTCGTGTCCGGTTCCAAGACCATGACTGAGTAACTTACTTTCTGTTTCCACTGGGAAGAGAGAGAGAGAGAGAGAGTGTGTTGTCTACACTGGTTGGTTACTATGGTGAGTTTGACTTCCTGGTTCTTTCCTGTGCTTGCTGTGTAATTGGGGGAGAGAGCGCATGTGTGTGATAGTTCAGTGACTGAGCACATGTGCTGTTGTTGGCGCCAGTGGTGAGGATTGTGAGGTTTGCAAGTTTCATCAGCCAGTCCTCACCACTAGAAAGAAAGAAGTCACACGACTTTATGGATGGAGGCATATATCTGCAATGCCCAAGGTTACAGCAGTAGAGAAACACATCAGATCGGGAGAGTCACAAGGAGAGGGAGAGAGAGTGAAACAGGAGGGACTGAATGAAAAGTGGGGAGGATGCCCTGATGCTAAATGTACAAAAAGACAGAGAAATGCAGCAGACTGAGTGACACACAAGGAGAGGGAGAGAGCAAGACAGGAATGAATGAAGCATGGGGCCTGCCTTGAGGCTTTGCCATTTACCACTTTCTGTTTTGATTACCTTCTAGTGTCTTGTACTGAATTGTATTGCATTGAACTATCAGTACAACACTGTGTGTACTTGAATTGGACTGTATGCATTTGATTAGTTAGTGTTTGTATTACCTTGTTTTATAACAACACTGTATGTATTGATTTGGACTGGACTGTATGCATTTGATTAGTTAGTATTTGTATTGCATTGTTTTAGAACAACACTGTATGTATTGAATTGCACTGTATGTATTTGATTAGTTAGTGTTTGTATTGCATTGTTTTAGAACAACACTGTATGTATTGAATTGGACTGTATGTATTTGATTAGTTAGTATTTGTATTGCATTGTTTTAGAACAACACTATGTATTGATTTGGACTGTATGTATTTGATTAGTTAGTATTTGTATTACATTGTTTTAGAACAACACTATGTGTATTGAATTGCACTGTATCTATGTGATTAGTTAGTATTTGTATTGCATTGTTTTAGAACAACACTGTGGCCCAGATATACAAAAGAGTTGAAACCATCGCATATCTGGTTAGATCTGCATAGAAGTCTGAAATTACGCCATTCTGCGATATTCAGCAGGAGGCAGTTGCGCCCCAGAAAACATGCTGAGCAACAGTGCAATGATAATGAAGGCATGCGCAACTGAAGGGGGAGGAACCATGCATAATTGGCGCAGTGTGATATTCAAAGACTTGCACCATGCACAATAGTGGAGTAAGCGGAAGTTGCGCCATAGCGGAAATGAGCCAAAATAAAAAGGAGCAAGGAAGAGGTGCAAGAACGCTACAGGGAAGCCACACATGTGTCAGAGGCAGACAGACAGGGCAGGAGGCACAAACTTGGCAGGCCAGGGAAAGGTCACACTGAACAGCCAGGCACAGGGAAGGTGTGGGGAGCCACACAGCACAGAGGCCAGCACAGGCAGGTGTACCCGGTGCAGGGGAGGTAGCAGCCAGGACAGCGGAATACAGTAACAGCTGCCTGGGGGGTGAGCACAAGCCAGGGACATGGCCAGTGCCACCTTCCACATGGAGGCCGTAATGAGGGGGGTGAGAAGGCGGGCGGCAGGGGGGCATTGCCGTGGAAGGGCCCGTCGGCGGTATGCCCCCAACAGGCAGTACCGAGTCCGCACCAGCTTTGAGCTGTACACTGATACTGAGATTGTGGACCGGTACCACTTGAACAGGGCAATTCTGAGGTGGCTCTGTGAGCTGTGCAGTGATGTGATGCAGGCACGCACACAACGGAGCCATGCCCTGTCAGTGGAGACAAGGTAACAGCCTGCATGTGCTTGCTCGTCACGGAGTACATCCATTTCCCCAGCACAGCGGGTGCACAGCAAACATACAGGAGTTCCACAGGGTAGCATGTATGCCTGGCATGGGGCAATAGACTGCACCCATGTGGCCATACTGCACCACCTGGCCCCTGAGGGCTGCATACATAATCGCAAGGGCTATGCCAGCATCAACTGCCAGGTGGTGTGCGATGCGGGGCATCATCAATGTCTGTGCCCGCACCCTGGGGAGCACTGATTCTTTCATCTGGCACCAGTTGGCACTGTGCCACAGATTCAAGAATGGGGACATCCCCACTGGCCACCTAGTGGGCGAGTATGCAAACCACATGGACAATCATAGGGCCT
The DNA here is from genome assembly GCA_016271365.2 of Neoceratodus forsteri. NCBI lineage: Eukaryota > Metazoa > Chordata > Ceratodontiformes > Ceratodontidae > Neoceratodus > Neoceratodus forsteri. The sequence goes on from CM057451.1 coordinate 104,155,781, forward strand.
GGGGGGCATGGCCAGAGGTGGCATGGGTAGTGGCCTACATGGCCTGGGGCAGGGTGATGCTGATCACCAAACTAACCTCCACCCTCTACACACAGCTGACAGAGGATACCCACTCCATCCCTGGCTGCTCACACCCTACCGGCGGCCCAAGACCCCATCGCAGCAACGCTACAATGAGGCACACGCCACCACACGTAATGTCATCGAGTGGGTGTTCGGGATGCTGAAGGCATGTTTCCATTGCCTGGACACTTCCAGCAGTGCCCTACAGTACAGCACCTCAAAGGTCTGCAGGATATTCCTGGCCTGTTGCATCCTGCACAACATGGCCAATGAATGTGGGATAGCCATACAGGTTGAAGAGGGGGACAGCGATAGGGATGATAGGGACGTTGGTGACGATGGTGAAGGGCAGCCCCCCCTTGGCCGACAGGACTCTTGACTGCTCCAGCTGGCACAGCTGCACCGGGACACCATCACGGAGGAGCACTTCAGCCAACCCAGGTAAGTCATGGGGCCATGCACAACCACCAGTGGCCAAGGCACAACCCACAAACACACAGGGACACACACCGGGGGTGCATGCCATCAAGAGAAGTGGCAGGGGCACAGAGGCACACACACAGCCAGGGATGGGTGAGGATTAACATGCCACACTGAAGGACACACACACATGCACACACACACACACAACGTAACAAACGTGCACAGAGGGCAGAAGGCACACCGACCCAGAACGCACACCCTAGCAACACACATGTCCACAGTCCACCATGCCCACTGCCTGTCCATGTGTGTGTGTCAGATGCTGAGCACCATTGCACATTGGTGTACAGCACAATGCAGGCATCATCATGCACACACAACTGTGGACAGCAGCCGGGAGGGTGTGCAGCTGGACTGTGTGTCCATGTGCAGGGCCGGGTACCCACCCGTGCACTGCCCACTGACACACACAATGCACACAGGGCAGCACCAGACAGTAGCCGTGCTGGGAGAAGGTCAGTCCCGTGACACAGTGCCACGGACACGTGGGCGGCCCCGCTGAGACCTGCCAGCACTGGCAGGCTGACCACTGGCCTCATGGGGTGGCACCGATGGTCCCCCAGGGGTTTCACTGCGTGAACGTGACCGTGCCCGCGCAGGGGTCTGCAGCACACCGAACATGCCTGCATCAGGAGTGCTCGGGATGCCCACAGCTGAACCCGGCTCCGACAGGGTGGGAGTCACACGACGCCGGGAATGGGGGGGTAGATAGTGCACTGCGTGGTGTCTGCAATGCATGGGCACCTGACTGTGTGCCCATTGTAGCCATGATAGCAATGAACGCCTGTGCATGCCTGTCAATGGCAGCGGTCACATCCTCCCGCAAACAGTCCATCCATGCCAGGATCTGTTCGGTGTCCCTGCTGTGATGCTCCTCTGCCCGCTCCAGAGCCACACGCAGTGCATCCACGGACGTCGCAAGCCGCATCTGCTGCTGGACCGATGCTCGCAGTAGGCGGGTGTGCTCATCCAAGAGGTCATCAGCCTCCTCGGCATCCTGTCCCTCAGGGTGTGCAAGGCCCTGATGTTCAGCACCCCTTGAGGGTGGGTGCTGTGCACCAGGACCAGGTCTGGGCATGTCCACAGGTGGTGCACAGGCGCCACCTCTGAACCCTGTACCCCCAAGCCCAGTGGTGACTGCTGATGCTGCCCCTCCAGCTGCTACACCCCAGGGCTCAGTGGTGCTGCCACAGTGGCCGTAACAGTCCCACTGTCCTGAACAGACACCAGTGCTGCCCCACTGGTGCTGACAGACACAGCCTGGGACTGTGCTGACACGCAGGCCTCCATGGCGGCACCACCCACAGCAATGGGCACGGATTGCTCTGCTGTGTGTCCATGCTGTGGCACAAAGGTGTCACTACCCATGACAGTCGTGTCATCATCACTGGTGCCGGACTCTGCCCCGGCCACAGCCACAGCATGCTGGCATCCGTGGATGCCAGCACACTGGGACACAGGCAGGGCTTCCTCCACACCTGTCACAATGACATCAGTGTGGACAGCCAGGCGGCCCCACTGTCGCAATGATCCACATATACCTGTGGAGGCGGATGGTCCCACCTCCGACTCCATCCGACTGTCCGCAGTGGACAGGCCCACCACCGCTGACCCACACAGATGCTCAGGATCTGTAAGGGAAAGCAAAGTCGCATTACTGCATGTGACCTACCCTGCCCCCCCATAGACAGACCATGACTTACCATGCAGTGATGGGCCACCACCCGTCTGGAAGCCACCACCTGGAACACCCTCAATGGCACTTCACTGCATGCTTCCAGCAAGCCTGTCCTCTGCTGGGGTGAACTGTACCACCTCCGGCTGTCCCCCACCTGTTGCAGCACGTGCTGCCCTGATGGCAGCCACCTTCTCCTTTACCCTCCTCCTGTCCGTGCCCATCTTCTTCTTACACTTCTACACGGAGCGCTGGTGGCTGCCATGCAGGTTCACGGCACGTGCCACCTCCTGCCATGCAGCAGCACAGGCCTGAGGGGTGCTCCGCCATCTACTGAGCAGTGGATCCTGATCCAGGTAGGCCTCAAGCAGGGCTTCAGTTTCGGCCTTTGTAAAATTCGGCCTCCTCCTCCTCCCACCATTGTGTTTCTCCTCTCCAACAATGTGCTCGGTCATTATGTAGCCTGTAAGAATGGCAGTTGTTACCTGTGACTGTGCAGTCCCATGCATGTCCCTGAATCCACAGTCCACACTCCCAAACAGCAGGCAGCTCACCAATAAACTGCAGTAACCGACTATGGCCCCTGCAGCACATTGTCGCACCTTTATAGCGCAATCCATGCAAATGAGGTGAGGAGCAACTTTAAGTAGATGCAAATTGCAGTGCTGTGCCATTGAATGGCTGATTAGATGATTTGCATATGACAGCTGAATATTGCGCTGTTGCGCTTTGTGCAGTTTTGTTAAACGTGCTGAGCCAATGGCGCAGTTCTGTGGCATGCGTAGTACACCTCACTGCGCATGCCCGGGTTGCTGACACAGGCATCTGCCACGCTGATGACGTGCTGTGCGTGGTAGGCAATGCAAGGCATGGCCACCATTGTGCCAGTGGCGCTATAGCGATGGTCACTACATGGCGCTGTGGCACTGGGCCATCATAGGTGCAATGGCCCAACTGCCCGGTAGTCCGCTATGGCGCTGGCACACAGGCAGCCAATCGCACTACACGCATTGTCATCCGATGGCACTGTGCATGGCCTTGCGCCAGAGACCCTTGACTCTGTGCCCGACCTTTGCCCCCTTGGCGCCATGCGTCAGGCATAGGTGCTCCTCTATCGCGTTGTTCGGTAACAGTGCAATAGGGCATGGCAGCGCTGTACCATGCAGCATCTGCACGTGGGAAGCCGCACTGCAGAGTGCCATATTGCCTACTATAGTTGCTAGAATGGTGCGCAGACGGGCAGCACAATGGACGGCTATTGAGCTGGCCAATCTGGTGGCCATTGTTGAGCCACACCATGGGCCTCTCTTTGGGAAAGCCCCCCTGGAGAGGGCCAGGACCCAGGTGTGGCAGGCGGTGGCCACTGCCCTGGAAGAGGCCACAGGATGGGGGCGTACTGCTGAGCAGTGCAGGCACTGCTATGGTGACCTGTGCAGGAGAGTGCCAGAGCTACTGGCCCGACTGCGGGCACGTGCCAGGAGGGGCACGGTGCCATGTCCAGGTAGGGGTTCCATCAACACACTTTTATCATCCATATGAGTCACAGTGTTGTATGTGTCCAGCACATAGGGAGGGACCGTATGGGGTTGGCCGTGGCGGTGTTCACAGGGTGTGGGGTGGGTGGGTCTGGCTGGGTGGGAGGCACACACCTTGGGGCAGGGGACTTTGCTTGGGAATGTACTGATGTTCTTCTCTCCTTTTTTTCCCCACAAGCCTGGACGAAATCCGAAGAGTGCGGGCAGAGTGGCAGAGGGGAGAGGACAATGCAGACAGGCGGGCCGAGGGCCATCAACACCCACCTGACCGGCCCGATGAGGGTGAGTGCCATGCATCCATGATTAGTATTGCATGCTGTGTGACAGGGTGGGCAGCGGGGCATGGCCACCATTCACCGACATCACTGCCATGCACGCCACTTGTTACAGTCAACACTGTCCAGTGGCAATGCATGTCTGGGTGTGCGTCACTGGTGGTCCATGCTTGCACCAGGTGCATGGCTGTGCCACTGCCTTTGCACCACATAGCCATGTCACTAAATGGCCACGGTGGTGCTGTGTGTGACATGGCCAGTGGGTGTGTGCAGCGTTCTGCATGGCTGTATGCACCTGGGTGGGCAGGTCCTGTGGACGTGATCACTGCGGGTGGTCACACACCATCACAATGGTATGTCCCATGGCCATATGCCATGCACAGTGGGCGGGCTGTATGGGGTTGTGCATTCACACCTATTGACTGTGCTCCCTTGTCCTAGGTACGCACCATCTCCGGGAAATGCTGGGCACCTTAAGGGAGCTCCTTCATCTGGCCCACGAGTCCCTGGACATATTGAGGAGGCTCGACACAACGGGGGTGCTGCGGAGGCACAGAGGCAGGAGGTCCCGGAGCCAGGAACGGCAGTCAAGATGACAGTCCTTTGGTCTCTGACTTCTCCTACCCCCCTGGACCCACCCTCACACCCCTCCTATCCCATCCCATTTGTCCACCCCTTCCCCCTGCCCACCCCCATCTTGTTTGTGTCCCCCAACCCAAGCTTGTATATAGTTTTCATTGTTGTACATAGTTCACTTTTATATTTACATTACATTTGAATTTTATTTGAATACTGTGGTGGTCTCTGATTTGCAGCAGGCTATAGGTGCTCAGCTGCAATGGTGTGCATGGAATCAGGGGTGGTGCAGTCATGGGTATGTGTGTGTGTTCGTGTGGAGGTGACTAAGGTGTGGGGGTAGATATCAGTCAGTGTCTGTGTTGTGTGTGTTGTTCCCTGTGCACTGGATGACTGTGTGCAGTGGTCCATGGTGAGTGCTCTGTGTCCATGGCGCACCCATCAGCCCGTCCATGGCCTGTGAAGCCGACACACATGCCTGTCTGTGACCTGCATGGTCCACTGGCATGTCAGCGGTGGCATTCCCTGCAGGGTGGACACTGTACCCGTCACTTTGATGGGTTGCCCATGTCACTGGTGTGGTGCATACCTGGCTCAGGTGGCACTGTAGGCAACATGGTCATAGTCCCACCTCCATGCTGTGGCTTGTGTGTGTTGTAGGGGATGTGCCCCACTGTCTGTGGCTTGTGCTCTGGGTGACTACTGGTGGTGTACAGGTCCACAGTGCCTGTGCAGGGTGGCTGGCACTCCAGTGCCATGGTGGACTGCAGGTTGTCTGTACACGGCTTACATGGGCCCACAGTAGGGGCTTAGTTGCCCCACCACTGTGTCCCTGTGTTGTTGTGCCCTTGGGTATGGGTGGGTGTCTGTCCATACCCTGTGTGGCATCCGGTGTGGTGCATGCTTCCATGCACCACTGTGGGCGTCTGTGCTGGCTGTTGTGGCCAGTGGTGTGTTGGGGTGTGTCACTGGAATACTGTGCAGGGTGCTGTACCACTGGTGGTGGTGTCAAGGACACGCCCGTCCCATGTGGGGTACCTCTTGTGCCAACGCATGGTCGGTCTCTCAGCAGTACCTCAGGGGGACTGTGCGTGGTGGCACTGTGTCTGCCATTGTTGCATTGCTGTGTGCTGCAGCCCGCTGATGGGTGCTCATGGTGGGGCTGGCTTGCATGGTTTTGTGGTGCATAGGGTTGCATTGACACAGTGGGGGTGGTGGCATGCATGGGGTTTCCTGCAGTGATGGTCACTGATTATGGGGGGTGTCTGGGGGTCACGGTGCAGGGTGTGCTGTGCACTGGGGGGATGGTGTGGCACAGGGTGGTCTGCCTCCTTGTGTGCCAGTCACAGCTTGCCGGTAGTGTGATGGGGCACCATGGCCCAGCTGTGAGTTGGTTGCTTGTCTCCATGGGCCAGTGGTTATTCCAACCCTCCACCAGTTGTGCTGTGCTTGGGGTGTGGGGGGATGATGTCTGTTCTACTGTGTGTTCCTGTGCCCATCTGTGGCATGGGTGGTGGGCCCCTTCCTCCCTGATTGTGCAGTTACATTGCTCTGCAGCTGAGGGGGGCTCCCTGGTTGTGCTATGGCGCCTCTGTACTGCTCAGCTTCCCCTCCCTAGTTGCACTATGGTGCAGGTGGTGCGATATTCAGTCGTCGGCTGTAGGCGCAATTTGGCCTGCTCCGTTTTTGAATACCACATCTCTTGAGCATGGGCGCAATAGACTTGCGCTTGCTCCTGCTATTGCGCACTTTTTGGGCGCAGTTTGAATATCTGGGCCTGTATGTATTAAATTGCACTGTATGCATTTGATTGTTTTGCCTTTGCTTGATCCTCCCATTTATGTCCCCCTTCCCCCAGGATACTTCTGAAAACAAGCTATTTACAGCTCATGTTGTCTTTCCCGGTGAAACCTTTTAAAATAAAAAATAAATAAATAAATAACAGTACAAAAAGTGAGAGAGACAGAATCAGTCAGAACAGAGGGGAATGTGAGCTACTTTGCTGGGCCTGGATGTCTGTCCTCCCTATTATGCCTGCAAAAAACAACTGCAGCACAAAATAAGCACAGAAGTAGCTGAGAGATAGATTTTAAAAGAAAAAAACTAAGATGAAGATTTTAGAGAGAGATCCGACAGGGTATCTCATGAGAAGGGCGACCACTATTGAGCGCGTATAAAAAGGGAGACTCAACAGTGGCGCCTGTTCTCAGGGCTAGTGGACGGGGGGATGAATGTGGGTATAGTGACATCCTATCGCTATATGTATACACACACGCGGGGGGGAAGCGAGCATGCCGTGCGACAGGCAGAAGTGGAGGGAGGGTTTGTGAGGTGTAGCGCAATGGTGGGTTTCTGAGCTGGCCATGTGGCATGGTGGGTTCATGGCAGACTATGGATGTGAGGGTGCTGGGTTTGGTGCTGGGCGCGTTGGTATTTTTGCGCCGGTCTGAGAAATTAAATTTTTTATCTTTCCTCCCCCATGCACCCCCCTGGACTTGAGAATCTTTAGTAAGGGGGGGGCACTGGGGAGCTGGCCCCTTCATAAATAAAAAATTCAGTTCCCGGCACCCTTTTGCTGTGCGCCAGGAGTGTACTTCAACAAAATGGATTTTCACCGATGTACATTCGCCCTAACAGCGATCGCCTTTCCGTGATCACCATTATCACATGAACCCATCAGACAGTGAATGTGTGGTGCCTGCCAGACTGTGCCTACCTGCTTTTACACTCACAAAACCACATACAGTATGTACTGGCAGCAAAAGGGATTTAGAGAAAGAGAGAAATTAGATATTTGATGGTGTTGTTGCCTGCTGTCTATGCTTGCAACACTTCCAAAAAATACAGAAACACAACAACCAAAATAAAAATACTTGTAGCAAAAGGAATTAAATGTAAAATTAGAGAAGCAGATTATAGAAAGATTGTGTGAGAAAGGAAAAAAGAGAGATCAGTAGGTACTGTGCTGGCTGCCAGCATGCAAAAAAATACAACAGATTTGACATTGAGTGAGAGACAGAGAGATCCGATGGTGCTGTAATGACTGCCTTTACCTGTCTGCAGGCTGTAAAAGGATGACTTGAAACTACTCTAAATAGACAAAGTGAGCTATCTTTCTCTCTCCCAGCACTCACAAGTTTCCAAGAAAGCGTGTCTGAGAGAGGGCACTATGTGCTACTGACTCAGAGTGCTACATCATGTGTCTGTGTCATAGATACCCCCTCCCAATTCCCACTCTCCCTTCCACATTAGGGGCAGGATTCATAAAACTTTGCCCCACTGCAAACCCAGTTTTGCACATGCAAACTGGGTTTTGCGCAGAGTTAGTATTCACAAAAGCCCAGTTTGCGCGTTCAAAGCGGGTTTGCGCAGGGTCAAAGTGTGGAAGGGACCGCAATGCAAATGAGGGAGAGGGAACATGAATATCAGTGCTGTCCGATTCACAAAGTATTTGCTCTGCACAAGGGCCTCTTGCAGGGTTCCCTTGCACAGGGCAAATACCTCCAACCGAGACCATGCCTTATCGCTTGCAGCCCTAGTGGTTGGTGTAGGTACTGCAGTGCCTCCCACCCAGGGGTCGATCGTAATATTGTTTTAGTAGCCCAAACACTAGTGCAAATTGACCAGGGCTAGTGCAGCTAACTCTCTACTAGCCCGTCTTGACTAATGCAGATTTTCATGGCTGTTAGTGAAGTTAAAAATGTCTCTACTTTAGCATTCTCTAGTCTTCATGCTAATCTCTCCCAATGTTCCAGATGGCCAGGTGTGATTAACAGCTCATTAAGAGCTGCAATTATCTGGCAGTTCAAGAGAGGGATCCCACAAAAGACTCAATGTGAGTTATTATCACTCCATTGTTTAGACTTTCAGCTAGTGTTCAGGGTGTGATCAAGGATAGAGTGCTTTTAAGTCGCTAGGTTCCAGTTTTCTGAATGTGTCTATGTCTAACAATTTGTCCAATATTATTAAGACCAGTGCCCCTCATTTCACTAAATTTTAAGTGTTTGTATCCAACATTTCAGTGACAAAATGCAAAGACGTATACAGGATTGGCCCTGCAGGTGGTGGGTTTTATCCCAGTCTCACCATAACTTCCCTCTCCCCTTCAAATCTCTTAACTCTGTTCTTTCCCTTGAAACCACTGCAGACCAGACTCTGAAGTGACATAGAAACATAGAAGTTGACGGCAGATATGGACCGCAAGGCCCATCCAGTCTGCCCATTTCTTTTTCTACCTTATAAATGTGCCATCGGCCTTTGCTCTGTCAGTGGCCTATCTATTCATACTCATTTGTATTGCTCCCTTATGCCTATCCCATGCCTGTTTGAAGCCCTGCACTGTATTCATAGCCACCACTTCTTGAAGTAGGCCATTCCATGCATCCACCATCCTTTCTGTGAAAAAATTTCCTCACATTCCCCTATAATCTCATGCTGTGTCCTCTTGTCCTGCTATTTTTCTTATATTTAAACATGTTAGACTCTTTCACTTTGTTAATGCCCTTAAGGTGTTTGAATGCCTCGATCATATCACCTCTCTCCCTCCTTTGCTCAAGGGTATACATATTGAGCTCTGTTAATCTGTCCTCATATGTCTTCTGATGCGATCCCTGCACCATTTTGGTTGCCCTTCTCTGGACTGCCTCAATTTGGTTAATGTCCTTGTGAAGGTGTGGCCTCCAATACTGCACACAGTACTCCAGCTGGGGCCTAACCAGTGTCTTGTAAAGAGGGATTATTACCTCCCTCTTACGACTTGTGATACCCCTACTAATACACCCTAACACCCCCCTAGCCTTACCTACTGCTTTAGAGGTCTGCTTGGATGATTTTATTTCATCAGTGACGATGATGCCCAAGCCTCTTTCTTCCTTTGTGACTGCTAGCAACTCCCCTTCCAGCCTATAGGTGGCTTCAGGGTTTCTCTTCCCTATGTGCATGATCTTGCACTTCTTTGCATTAAATCCCAGTTGCCACTCTTCTGACCATTTTGCTAGTTTATCCAGATCTCTTCTCATTCTGCCCACTCCATCTGGATCATCTACTCTGTTGCAGATCTTGGTGTCATCTGCAAACAGACAAGCCTTACCCTCTAGTCCATCTGCAAGGTCATTAATGAAGATTTTGAAGAGGACTGGCCCCAGGACTGATCCCTGAAGTACCCCACTTGTGACTTGCATCTCTTCTGACTGTATACCATTTACCACCACTCTCTGTTTTCTGCCCGTCAACCAGTTTGCCACCTAGTTGACCAACTTCTGACCCACCCCAAGCCTACCCAGCTTATTTATCAATCTTCTATGTGGAACAGTGTCAAAAGTTTTGCTGAAGTCAAGGTAGGCAACATCAACTGCTCCCCCTTGGTCCACCACTCTGGTTACCCAGTCAAAGAAATCTATGAGATTAGTTTGACAGGACCTTCCTTTTGTAAACCCATGCTGTCTTGGATCCTGTGCCCCTATGGATTCCAGGTGTTGCACTATCCTTTCCTTAAGGAGTGCCTCCATAATCTTGCCCACTACTGAGGTAAGACTGACTGGTTTATAGTTCCCTGCCTCCTCCGCTACCACTCTTGTGGAACGGGATCACATGAGCCCTTCTCCAGTCTTCTGGGACCTCTCCTGTGCTCAGATACTCACTAAACAGTTCTGCTAATGGCTCTGCTAGTTCCACCTTTAGCTCCTTAAGTACCCTGGGATGTATGCCATCAGGTCCCATTGCCTTATCCACCCTGAGCTTAGTAAGCTCTTGTAGGACCCTTTCTTTTGTGAAGGGAGTAGTGCTCACCTCCCTCCCCCCTGTGTCCATGGTGCTGAGCTGTGGGCCCTGCCCTACCTTCTCTTCAGTAAATACTGAGCAAAAGTATCTATTTAGGATAGATGCTTTTACATGTCCTCCTCCTCACATGCTCCTTTTCTCCATTAAAGCTTAGCAATACTCCTCTGGACTTTCTCCTTTCACTAATGTATCTATAGAAAGTCTTGTCACCTTCTTTTACTGTTTGTGCTAGTGTTTCCTCAGTTTGGGACTTTGCCTGCCTTACTGCCTTCCCTGCTTCCCTTAGGGCAGTTTGGTATGCCTCCCTATCTTCATCCGCTGTGTTCCCTTATATTTTCTGAATGCCAGCCTTTTGGCTCTGACCTTTTCTGCTACTGTATTTGAGAACCAAAGTGGTTTCCTTCTTCTTTTGCTCTTCCTTTTCTGTCTAACACAATGGGATGTTGCTTCAAGTATTGCATCCTTAATGCTTGCCCACTTTGCCTGTACCCCTCACCTGTGTTTCTTTTGCCAGGGCTAGCTTAACTCTGTTGGCCATCTTATCAAAGTCAGCTCCTCTGAAGTCCCATATTTTTGCCTTGGAATGGGATGATTTAGTTCTAGTGGCCAAACTGAACCATACCATGTGATGGTCACTGGCCCCAGGTGACCTTCTACCTGGAGATCTGTGATCCCTTCCTGTTAGTCAGTACTAGATCTAGGATAGCCCTGTCTCTTATGGGTTGTTGTACCAGTTGTTTGAGGCCCTCCCTGCAGGGAATCCACTATGTGTCTAGTTCTGGCAGATGTTCCTGCTGGTATTGACCAATCTGTATCCGGCATGTTGAAGTCTCCCATTATCAGAACCTCCCTTTAGCTGTCATGTTTTGTATATCTTCTAACAGTAATGTGTCTATGTCCTCCCCTGGTCTGGGGCCTGTAGACAACCCCAGTTCTTATGGCTGTCCCATTTCCTGTTTCCAGGGTGACCCACAGTTCTTCTGGCTCCTTATGTGTATTCTGCATTTCTGTAGCTTTGATATTTTCATTGACATACAGGGCCACTCCTCTCCCCTTTGCACCTCAGTCTCTTCTGAACAATACATAGCCAGGTACTGAAGTCTCCCAAGTGTGGTTACTGGTAAACCATGTCTCATTAATTGCTACTATGTCCAGTTTAGCCTCTGACATTATTGCCTGCAGGTCTAGGATCTTATTTCCCAGGCTGTGAGCATTTGTGTACATGATTTTCCATTGGCCAGATTTCGGTGTGTTAGTTGTTAGGTGAGGTTTGGCATTACCCCTGTGCATCGTATAGGGAGACAAACCTTTTTTCTTACCTGGTGATGCAAATGAACTGCAAACATGCTGAATCCCTGTTTGACCACTAGCTGAGGGGGGAGGGGTGTTATTCCCATTTGACGTATGGGGTGCTGCACCCCTCTCCCCATTTGCTAGTTTAAATATTCTGCAAAGACATCAAACTTCTGCCCCAGTGCACTGACTCCCTCCTTAGTCAGATGCAGTCCATCAAATTTAAAGAACTTTCGCTCCCAGAACTGTTGCCAGTTCCTACAAATCTGTGTCCTTTTCCTGGCACCAGCCCTTGAGCCACATGTTTAGCTCCCTATCTCCCTTCTCTGACCTTCCGTCCATCCTCCTCTCCCAGACTGGCAGGATCTCAGAAGAGAGATGCCGGACGAAATGGATGATAGTTTGTCACCCAGCCTGGTCAGGAGTTCCTTGGTCTCCACAAGTGACCGGCTGGTTAGATCATTGGTCCCTATGTGTACTAGGACATCAATGTTTTCTCCTGCTTTGTGCACAATTTTAGCAATGCGGTCAGTGTCTCTCCATGCTGATGTACCTGGGAGACATCTGACCATTACCCCTGGCTGGAGATGGGTATCAACTCCCCGAATCATGGAGTCTCCTATGATCATTCATAGATCCATAGCTGCCATTACTGGCAAGTGTAGGGGGTCCACAGCTCTTCTAAATGGACCATGCCAGCCATCACCATCCATACAGTTCTACCCTTATCCCACTCAGCATGTCCTTTCAGTCTAAAAACAAAGCTTTGGATCACATATAGTACAAAATTAAACTTGATAAAATACATAATTTAAAACCTTGAAATAGGCATTCCTGGGGTGCATAGATCATCCTATACAGAAATAGAAATAGTATAGTGTTATGCCTGTGTACTGTTTCCCCTGAGCTGATGAAAGGACAATGTTAAAGAAAAATCTGTTATTGTTGGGGTAGAGCATATTAAAATCAATGTTTTTACAAATAAAAATGGCAGTTTTCTATTTTCCGAGCCCCTTAGGTTTGTCTAGCCCCCACTCCAAAGAAATCTTAGATGTGCTCCTGGCTCACTTGAGACTGTACAAAAACTTCCAGGAGTGCAGGTCTCTAGTTGACTATAGGGTGGGGGCTGAGAGTGTCTTTCTCTGCCTGACTCTGTTCATTACCCTGTGGGTGGTGGTGACACTGTGGTGAGGTGCATGATGATGTCAGCTACTGTGTGCGCAGAGCTAGGACTGCTTGATTGAACATTTGCTGTTGTGATATCCTCTCTCTGTTTTGTGTGGGGGCAGAAGGAGAGAGGAGGCTATGGTACAAAAACAACGGGGGGGGCTCACTGTAATGGCATTGCAGTTTTTTTTCTGCTGGGGAGCTGGAAGCAATGTGGGAGCAGGATAAATGTGCAATAATCAGAGTATTTCTTGGCTTTGCTTGCATTGTTTCCTGTATAAGTGATCAAAATTTAGCATTATAATTAAGGGCTAGTGCAACCATATGTGGGCTAGTGCAATTTGGAATCAACTTGCCCTGCTGGCTAGTGCAAAAAAAGGTTAAGGTTGACCCCTGCCCCTGCCCCATGCTGATCGCCTGCCCAATTACAAATAAAGTACTCCGGTGCTAGTTCCCCCCAGTGTCGATTACCAGACCAAGAAAAGACACATTTCCCTGGTGCTAGTGGTCTCCCCCCCAACCCCCGTGATCGCTGGCCCGAGTACAATACTGAAGTTACCCTGGTGCCAGTGCCCCCTTATCCACCCAGCCGATCGCCGATCACTGGCCCGACTGTCAAAATATGTTATCTGTGGTGGCCAGTGGGCCCTCCTCCCACACACAATGCCCTGCCTGATGCAGCAGATTCATTTCCCTAGTGGCTAGTGGTCCCTCCCCCCACCCTATCCTATGTATATGAAAATGACACCATTCCCTGGTGGTCTAGTGGACCCCTCTCCCTATTTCCAGTCCCTAGTAAAAGACTGAACATCCATTCTCTGGTGGTCTAGTTGACCCCCACCCCCCCACACTGGCAGGTAGTGCCCCACCACCCTGTATACAGTACATGCTCACTGACAGTTCAGTCAGTGGCCGGTCATGGTGGAGAGTGGAGGGCTGTGCCAGTCGCCTGCCTGGGGTGAGGGTGGCGGGTAATGGCATGGTGGGGCACTACCTGCTGGGAAGGGGGGTTCACTATACCACCAGGGAATGCATGTCCAGTCTTTTACTGGTGATTGGGGATAGGGAGGGGGTTCCATTAGACCACCAGGGAATTATGTAATTTTCATATAGAAGGGATCGGGTTGGGGAGGGACTGCTAGCCACCAAAGAATATGTTTATTGATATTGGGCATGGCATTGGGTGGGGAGGACTGCTAGCCAGCCATGGCATTGGGTGGGGGGAGGACTGCTAGCCACCTAGGAAATGGATCTCCTACACCAGGTAGGACATCGGGTTGGGGGGGGCACTGGACCCAGGAATAATGTAGATTTTGACAGTCAGGCAGGTAATCAGTGCAGGGGGGATCTGGCACCAGAGAAACTTGTTTTGTATGCTCGGACCGGCGATCACAGAGGGGGACCACTAGCACCAGGGAAATGTTGTTTATAGATCCGGCTTGGGTGCAGGTGGGGGGGACGGATCCCTGGACACCAGGGAAATTTGTTTGTTATACTCAAGCTAGTGATCAGCTATCAGGGGGGGCACTAGCAACAGGGAAAATTTGTCATTTAAGGCTGGTGATCGGCAGGGGGCAGTCACTAGGCACCAGGTGCACTTCTTCCTGTGTTATTGGGCCAGTGATCACGGGGGACCACAATATAACATGGACACAGGGCTGCCTCTGGGGCAGGGGCTGGGGGCATGCTAAACTCTGTCACAGCCCACTTAAACAGGCCCATAATGGGCATGTAAATGGCCACATACTGCCTTGCATGCCCAATGGGCTCATTTACATGGCTGCTTTTGTGAATTAGAAATAGTGCACCTGCACTATTCATTGCGAGGCTATATGCCTGGCTGCATGTTGGGGCAGCGCTAGTGGGGTCAGCACTGCAGAATTAGGGTTAGCCCTGTGTCAGCCTGGCCCTGTTCTCAGTCAAATATCGCAGTGCACTATCCAACTGCGAATAGCAACATTTAACGCCTGGGCAATTGAAAACAGCAACACAAACATTTGCACTGTGCCTTGCAATTTTTAGTGAATCTAGCCCTATAAGTTTTATTTTATTTTTCACACAAATAACATTTTAAAGTATTCCCTTTGCCCTTAAATGTTGAATATTACAGGAATTGTCCATGTTTATGCATTTTAAATAATTCTAAATAATCAGAACTAATCAAACCCCCTTCCCCCACCGTGTTCTGGCTTATATTTATTAAGGTTCAGAACTTCATCCAGTTCTGCCAGCCCTCATTTACACAACCTGTGCTTATTAGTAAATTAGTTATTTTTCTAAAGACTGGGGTAACTGGTTGTTTGTCACTGTATCTCTGAGGGAAGGGTACCTGGATAAAGGGGGTACATAGTAACAGTTCTCTGAGAGGGTAGAGTGTGTCCTACCCAGAGCAGAGACCCTCACTGCATGGAACCTAAAGTGCAGAAGGTGGTGGAAAAGGACAATCAGAGCAACGGGGTCTGAGCTCTTGCTAAAGAGGGGACCTTCACAGCAGTGACACTGGTCCAGATGATCAATCAATCAATCAATGTCTTTATTTATCCAGGTGGGCACCATTGAGCAAGCTCATTTACAAGGTGGACCTGCGGTCCTACAGTAATAATAATACAGAGAGACAAGTTACAATAGTACAAACAGTAAAAATAGCTGCTATTATAGTAAAAATGCACATTTACAGGTAATATACATTGAATATAGAACTACAAGGAGTCATGGACAATGAACTTGTGCTGGATCCAAGCCCAAAAACTGTGCATTTTGTAGTGGGAAATGTTAGGGAGAGGGTAGACATACCAGATAGAAGATATCAAGTGCATAATGTAGGGAGAGGTGGGGAATAGGGGCAAGTGAAGGACCCAATTGTTAGAGCAGAGTGGTACTGGGAGGGCTGAGGACCGTACAAAAGGCGACAAAGCAATTTTTGCCCCAAAAAGTGGCGACATATGGAAGAGAAAAGCTGCCATTGTACTAAGTGCAAGAGGAGGAATATAGTAGCAGGGGCATAACTGGGGGGGTCCTGGAGGTTGGGGCAGAGAGAGGTGTTGGATGGACGAGGGGCCGAATATTTTTTGGGGTGAAAGACGATAATTATCCCCAAGTGCGATAGCATGTGTTAGAATCAGGCTGCAGCTGTTCAGAGCATCAAAGAATAAGATATGGGAGTTCAGCGATAAATCCTGTGGATCTGTTGGTGGGCATGCTAGAGGAAGAGGCACACATTTCAGCTGGGGGGGCCACCATTTGCGGGCCGCCATTTGAGGGAGGGAGGTTAGTTAGTGTCTAGTAAAGCAGTTGCAAATTTCCATAATGCCATCACGGTAAAGCCTTTTGAACAAAAGGGTACTTACTGGGGCTTTCAGCTTAAGTATTTTGGGGGTTTTATTCCATATTGATGGGAGTGTGAATCCAAAGGCGGCTCTCCCGACTCATGTAAGTGCCCTGGGTATATTTATCAGGAGTTGTGAGCAGCTTCTAAAGGAATAATTCCTGGGCACAATCGGAGACAGACAGTCAACGATGTAGTGAGGGAGTTTGTCACTGAGGGCTGTAAGTGTCCAGAGTGCTGCATTAAAGTTGCTCCTATAGTGAAGTGAGGTCCAGCCCATGGTGGCATATAGTGAGCAATGATGGGTAGAGAAGGGGAGGTCAGTGATGAAGCGTATAGCTCTGTGGCAGGGCGTATCCAATTTTCCAAGATAGGAAGCCGCACAGCTAATGTATATGAAGTCTGCGTAGTCAATTAAGGACAGGAACGTGGCTTGGACTAGTCGTTTCTTTGCGTCTGCTGTAAGAAGTCTTCTTATCCTGTAAAAAAGGCCAAGTCTTTGCCTTAATTTTTTCAGCAAGTCTTCCAGGTGGTCAGTGAAGGAGAGTTTACAGTCAATCCAGACCCCAAGATATCTGAATTTCGTAACGTACTCTAAGCACTCTCCCAGCATCGTGGTTATTGGGGGGGAGGAGTCAGTAGCGCTTGCGTAGTTTGTGGGGAAAATAACATGACTTTAGTTTTCTTAGCATTTAATAGCAGTTTTTTATTGATTAGTTGGAGTTGCAGGAGGTTGAAATCTTTTTGTAGGTCAGTACAAGCTTCTTTTGGTGTGGGACAACTCGGGTACAGCACTGTGTCATCCGCGAATAAGTGAATACTTGCATCCTTGATTTCCTCATCAGTGTTGTTGATATACACTGCGAAGAGGAGAGGACCTAATATGGATCCCTGAGGGACACCTCTTTGTAAGAGTTTTAGGGCAGATAGTTCACCATCTGCTTTCACCTGCTGGTATCTGTCTGTCAGATATTCAGAGAACCAGTTTAGAAAAGTACCATCTAATTCTAGTGTTTTTAGCGAGTCGAGGAGCAGGTCGTGGTCGACTGTGTCGAATGCTTTGCTGAGGTCAAGAAACACAGCACATACTGACTTTTTATGCTCCATCTCCAGTTGCCAGTCATTGGTTACTTTAGCTAATGCCGAGACTGTACTGTAGTTGGCTCTGAATCCGGATTGAAGGGGGTTTAGTAATTTTTCTCTGTCGATGAAGGATCTAAGTTGGCCATTTACTATTTTTCCAGTAGCTTCAAGACTGTGGGTAGGAGAGAAATTGGCCTATAGTTATTAAGGTCACAAGGGTCTCCAGATTTAAATAGCAGGATAACGTGTGCGATCTTCCATATCTGAGGGAGGGTACCTTGTGTTAGGGACAGGTTGAATAAATGAGTAATAGGCACTGTGTCCATTGGCATGCTATCTTTAGGATGGTTCAAGTGCATCTGTGCGGCACTTTTCTTAGTATCCTGGTGGAGAATCAAGCCTTCCACTTCTTTGAGGAAACCGATGAGAATGAGAAATGTTGACTAGCAGACCAACATTTGGTGGGGTCCTGCCAAGTTGGGTCGCATAGGCTACATGCAGGCAAGTTGCTCGAAGGCTAAGCTTGCTGTGGTGAAGTGCGTGTTGAATGCCTTCAGTATCTTTTTTGTCATTGATTGCTGTATTGTCAGAGGTAATTTTTGTAGGCAGCATATTTTGTGATGTGGCTCCTGCCAGTTCTTTGATTGTGGCCCAGAATTTGGAGGGACAATTGACTTCAGTATCTAGTTCTGCTTGGTAATAGCAGGCTTTAGCTTCCCTAATCAGTTTGGTGCAGCAATTTCTGGCTGTTCTAAAGAGGCGCCAGTCTTCCTCTTTTTGGGATTTGAGGGCAGTTTTCCAGAGTTTATCCCTGGACAGTAGTGCAGTCTTGAGATCTTGAGTGAACCTATGGCATTTCCTAGCCTTTATGCATATTTTTGACAGAGGCACATGTAGATTCATGGCATAGGTAATGATTTCATGTAGTACAGAATATGCAGTTTCCACTGTTTTAGCAAGGTAAAAACTCTGCCACAAGGGGGAGTTTTTTAGGTCACGTAGGTATGCCTTTGGGTCAAATGACCTGGTTGACCTTTTGGTGGAGAATTTGGCCATAGTTGACACTTTGTTGGCTGCCCAAACTCCAGCTATTAGGCAATGGTCACTAATATCCACGTCAAAGGTTCCAACGTGGGAGAAGGAATGGGGTTTGTTCACAAGCAGGACATCCAGAAGGGTACTTTTGGCTGTATTCTTTTTGTTGATACGGGTGGGCTCTTCGTTTAGTAGGGTGAAACCAAGGGAGTCACAGAAAGATTTAAGCGGGTGACCGGCTTCCAACAGCCAATTGTAGTTTAGATCCCAGAGGATAATTGCTTCCAGGGGGCTAGTGTCCAAGATAGTTGTAAGATAGGACAAGAGCTGAGTACTGGCAGATGGTGGTCTTTAGCATCTTATGACTCGGAGTGCTAACGATGGGGATAGGTCAATTTTTATGTCCAGGCACTCAAATCCCGCTACCAGTCAGTTAGAATTAAGTGTTGATGCCACAAATCTATCTTTGATGTAGATGGCGACCCCACCTCCTCTGGATTGCCTATCGCATCTAAAGATCAGGTAGTTAGGTATATTAATCACGCTATTTGGCGTAGAGGGCTGAAGCCAGGATTCTGAGATAACAAGCACATCTGGCATTGTATGGGCGGTCCAAGCCTGGTTAAGGGTGAATTTTTTCAGCAGGCTGCACACATTAATGTACATAAAACTAATACCTTTAAGAGATAGTGATCTCAGTGGCAAAGGCCTGAGAGACAGAAAGAGGCTCACTGGGGACTGCAGGATGCTCTGACTGTCACAAGTGGTGGCATCAGTGAGGATGAGAAAGTCAGACTTGCTTGTACAAAGCACAGTTTGTCTATCCAGTACCTAAGAGGACAGTCACAGAAGTAGGCAGTATTAACAGGTATACAGTAGGCACTACAACTCCATCTTCTGTCATATCTAACTTTTTAAATTTATTTTCTATCCGGGTTTACAAAGCTTGGAGATAGCAATGCCAGGCAAGTATGATGCTGTGAGGCTGCCTGAGCTCGAGCAGCTGTGTGAGGACAGAAGCATACTGCATGAAGGCTTGAACAGGGCTAAGCTGATTCAGGCTCTGGAAGCAGCTGCCCAAGGAGCCATGGCTGATTCCTGTGATATACAGTAAGTAAGAAGTCTGAGGCAGCCCTGCAAGCTGAGTTGGAATTAGCTCACACTGCAGAAAGGTAGAAGACATGGAGATAGAACTTCCAGGTTAAAAACTGAAGCAGCTACGCTAGAAGCAGAAGATACAGAAAACCAGCACAAGGCACATGCAGAGGATAAGCAAAAGCAGAAAGAGGCAGAGGCAGCCTGAGTGGCAGAAAGGGAGAAAGAACACAGACATAACCTCAAGATGAGAGGCCATGGGTTCTGGATGGCAACACTTTAGCAGAGGCAGATGCTGGACCAGGTGAGTAATGGGATGGATGAGGGTAGCCAAGGCTCAAAAGCTGGGCCCAAATTGCTTCTAAAATAAACACAGGATATGGATAGTGATGGTATTCTTAATGCATTTGAAAAATTGTTCTTGTATTATGAACTGGCATACTAGCACTGGCCAGCTCATCTGACTCCCTTTTTCATTGGGAAGGCATGGCAGGTGTTTTTACACTTGGACCCTAATGACAGCAAGGACTATGAGCAAATCAAGCCTGCTATTTTAAAACAATATGAGTTAACCTCTGAGGATTACAGACTGAACTTTAGATGTGAAGAAAGCAGGCAGGTGCAGGTGGTCTGGTGGCAAAGAGGGCTGAGGCGCCATATGGGCTTTACCATTTCCCGTGCCAGTGACCTGACTTGGGGAATGGACGCAGGTTGTAACGGGTCAGCCAGGGTGGGAGAGGACTGAACTCCCAACAGACTGCTCTTTTCTCCCAGGGGAGGGTGGCTGCCAACTCTGCCGTGTGACTACCACCAGGTGGAGGACTGGTGATAGCACAGCCAAGAGTGACAAACAAGGTTGGGTGCTGCTGGCCTTCTGTGCAGTGTGCAGTGTGCATGCCTCCACCTGTGCACTTCAATGTGTGTGCCCCAGCTTCAAGGAGGAGATGAAAATGGAGAATGAGAGGACATGCTCAATGAAGCCCTGTGTATCTCCCAGTAGCCCACCCCACCAAGCCACAGACCAGAGAGCTCTGCAGGGGACAGTAGTTCACTGACATAGGAGTCAGTAGAGGGAAACCTCACTGATAAATAGCATTTGCAAGGGAGACAAAGTTTGGAGGGGTTTCGTGAGAGGAGCTGCACAACACTCATCTAGCATATCCATCTCTGCCTGTACTTATGCTGTTGGCAGCCAGCAGCAGCAGTGATTCTGCAAGGGAGGAGCAGCAGAAAATATTTTGTGAAGCGATATTTTATATAGAGATTGAGTTCCTAAGAACACACTTGAGGAATGGAATGTGTGCAAGTAGATTGTGGTTCCTCGGGAATACCGAGCAGCCTTTCCGGATTTAGCACACCAAATTCTTCTGTCCAGATGCCAAGAGGTTAAATGGGCAAACTGGCGTTTGTTCCAAAACTTTCACTGGTCGATGCTGTACAAAGATGTGGCTGAGTACTGTTGCTGATGCCCAAAGTGTCAGTGTGTGGGGAAGAAAGGGGACTGAGCAAAGGCTCTCCTGATTTCACTTCCTATTGTTGAGGAACCATTTTATCAGATCATAGTGGACATTGTAGACACACTGGCTATGCCTAACTTGAGGGAAAGAGGTACATTCTGGTCATAGTGTATTATGCCACTTGATATCCAGAAGTTGTAACTATGTCATCCATAAAGGAAGAGGAGGTAGCAGACCAGCTGCTAGGAATTTTCAGCAGGAGTTGGATTTCCCAGGGAGATTTTGTCAGATCAGGGGACAAGCTTTATGCCTGATTAGATGACTGAGTTGTGGAAGTGTAGTGCAGTACAGCCACTGTACAACCCCCTACCACCCACAAATAAATGGCTTAGTTGAGAGATTTAATGCAAGTTTAAAAAAACATGCCTTGAATGGGTTGGCAGTATAGCCTAGAGGTTAAAGGAACTAGGTGTGAACGAGCTTGGTACATCCAGCAGACCAGACCTAAGTATGATTCTCACAACCTCCACTTGCATACTGTGTGACTCTGAGCAAGTCACTTAACCACCCAGTGCTCCCAGGTCACCCCTGAAGACAGGCACTTGTGCCTAGTGGGCCTTACCCAGTTACCAAAGACTAAAATAAAATAAAATAAATGTTCATAGAACAGCACAAAAGGGACTGGAACACATTTCTACCCCACTTGTTCTCATACCAGGTAGTCCCACAGGAGTCATTGGGCTTTTCACTTTTTGAGTTCCTGTATGCTAGATGGTTCAGAACACCCCTAGATTTAGTTAGAGAGGAGTGGGAATGCTTTACTGCCACCCGGATGGAGTCTCTTGTGGACTATGTCCTGAATTTCTGGGACCAGCTTAAGGAGTTTATGGGTCTCGCTCAGGATCACTTAGCTGCAGTGCAACAGAAGCAAAGGACATGGTATGATAAAGGGGCCAGAGCACGATCATACGCCAGGCAAAAGGTAATGGTATTCACCCCAGTGAGGCATAACAAGCTGCAGGCAGCACGGGAGGGACCCTATGAGGTCGTGTGCCAGGTGAATAATGTGGAGTATGTCATAGATTTGCTCAACAGGAAGAACACTCAGCGGGTTTTCCATGTAAATATGATGAAACCCTAAAACCCTATCATGACCATGCCAACACTGCCCCTATGGTTTGAAGTGCAGCAGATGGAGATCAGGAGGCGCCAGCTCAAGACCTGCTACAGGTGAGTAAGAGAAAAGCCTCCTGGAGTGCTGTAATGATGTCTGAGGGGCTCACACCTAGACAAGCAGACTAGATGAGAGTGCTTAAAGACTTTGCTCCACGTTTTACTGCCACCCCAGTGTGCACTGATCTCACAGTGCATGAGGTGAAAACCACTTAAAAACAAATAAACTTGTACATACATTACCACATGTTGATGCTGACACTACAAATATGTTTGACCCTTTCTCAAGTTTGATCAGGAACACATCAGGCAAGCATTTTATTCTTTTGCTATGTAACTAGCTTATAATAACAAAACAAAATGGTTATATTAAATGCACGCTGAAAATAGAAAATAAAGTTAAAAATCTACGTTTCGACCTTAGGTCTTCTTCAGGAAGTATCTAAAAGAGAAAAAAAACAAGTTAGTGTTACATTTTTTTTTTCTCTTTTAGATACTTCCTGAAGAAGAGTCGAAACGTAGATTTTTAACTCTATTTTCTATTTTCAGCGTGCATTTAATATAACCATTTTGTTTTGCTTTTAGACCACATGCTGACGCAGCACCTTGTCTTTGTTTTTTTACAATTTGTAGCTTATAATAAAGCTTTTTAAAATGTATTTGTGGTGTCAGCATCAGTATGAGGTGGTGCGTGCACAAGTTTATTTATTTTTATGTGTTTTTCACTGTGTGCACCACAGCCTAGTGCAAACTCAGCAGGTTTTTATTGGTGAAAACCACTGTAGAGAAGACCATAAGGCAAAGACAATATCAGGTGCCAGAGGCAGTAAAAAGAACAATGAGGAAAGAGCTACAGGAAATGCAGGGCCTCGGAGTGATCTAGCTATCCAACAGCACCTGGGCAGTCTCGGTGGTTCTGATTCCACAGAAAGATGAAATTACCATGTTCTACTTCAATTACAGGTGGTTAAATGAGGTCACAGTACCTGATACATACCCCATGCCTGGGATGGATGAGTTACTGGACAGGTTAGAAGGGGCTAAGTACCTGACCACTAAAGATATATGAAAGGATACTGGCAAGTGTGGCTGTCTGTGAACGCTTATGAGAAGTCATCATTTGTCACCCCATTCGGCTTGTTTAAATTCACTGTTGAGCCTTTTGGCCTGAAGAATTCACCCACTACTTTCCTGAGGCTAGCTGCCAGGGTCTTAAATGGCATTGAGCACTTTGCTCTAGCCTACATGGATAATATAGGCATATTTAGCCAGACATGGGACAAACATCTCTCCCATGCGAGGGAAGTCCTGACCAGACTGCAGGATGTAAGGTTGACTATTAAGCCACAGAAGTGCCAAAACAGGGTAGCAGGGGTTCCATACTTTAAACATCATGTGGGGAGAGGCACATCAGACATGAGCCACCTTGTGTTGAGGCAAGTCAGGATTGGCCCACCCCCAAACTAAGATGCAGCTGAATGCATTTCTGGAAACAGTAAGGAGCTATCACAAATTTGTTAAACATTATAGTATCATTGTAGCCCCTTTAACAGGCAGCACCTCTAAGAACCTGTCAGAGAAGATTTAGTGGCTGGAGCACTGCAAAACAACCTTTCAGCAACTGAAACTGGTACTATGTCAAGTGCCACTGCTGGTGAGCCAGATTACAATTTGCAGTTTAGTGTTCAGACCGATGCAAGTGACAGGGGTCTGGGGGTAGTGCTCTCTCAAATATCCTGGGATGGAGTAGAAAGGCCAGTTGTTTTCCTCAGCCAGAAGCTGCTATCAAGGGAAATGGACTACTCTACTATTAAGAAGGTATGTTTAGTCATTGTCTGGGTAATCAAGAAATTGTGCCCCTATTTGTATGGAAGGTCATTCACAGTGGTCACAGACCACAATCCATTGCAGTGCTAGAAAAGAATGAGTCCGCAAAATGCCAAACTGTTGCCCTGGAGTATCAGCCTCCAGCACTACAACCTCACTACAGAGCATTGCGCTGGAGTGCAAAATGCTAATGAGATGGACTGTCTCGCCAGTATGAGTAAACATTTGTCCTGATAACCTACGGGAAGTAGCTATTCGTGGACCTCACAAATACACAATTTTATAAAAATAAAAGGGGGGATTTGTGATGACCAGGGTAATGTTTGCTGGTAGTCTGAAATATTTTGTTAAATGGCGTACCTTCTATAGCAGTGGGGAGGCAGGAGGCACTGAACAAAGTTGAGAAAACTGGCCTATTTGGGAGAGTCTCAGCAGCTCAGCAGGATTTCCTAAGTGATGTGGACTCTCATTGCACTGACTTCTGAAAGGGGGATAGGTTCATTAGTACACAAAGGACTCACAGATAGACTGTCTCAATGGCATCTGAACAAATATATTCAGATGCTTAATAATCTGCAAGAGGAAGCTGGGTACCAGAGACACACAGGACAGATAATATCACAAGGTAGGCATCACCCAAAATTCCAGGCCTGAAATGGTTTCAGCCAGTCAGATGATCCTGGGTTCAGAGAAGTGACATCACAGCCTCGCTGGACCAAGGCACCAGGGACAGAGAAAAAGAGAGAGAAGCTATAAGCACTTCAACCAAGTTATTTTCTCTCTCTCTTTTCACTGGGGTACTGTGTGTCGAAGGAGGAAGCCAGACAGTGTGTGTGTGCAGAGAGGTTGAAGTAACAAAACTAGTGGATAGTGAAGTAAAAAGACTAACTTTTAGGAAAGACAGAAGCATTTACCTGCACAAGTGTGCAAACTTTCTTTTATTGTCTTGTGTGTGCATAAATGTTTTAGTATGTGCAAATAGTGTTATACCTGGTTATTGCTGTTGTATTTACGCAACCTGTGTTTGTTAATAGGTATTTTCCTAAAGCCTGGAATAACTGGATGTTTGTGACCGCATCTCTGAAAGAAGGGTACCTGGATACAAGGTGTACATAGTAACAGGTCTCTGAGAGAGTAGAGTATGTCCTACCCAGAGCAGAAACACTTACTATGGGGAGTCTAAAGGGTAGGAGGTGATGGAAAAAGGCCATCAGTACACCGGAGTCTGAGCTCTTGCTAAAGAGGGGACCTTGTCAGAGGTGACACTGGTCCAGATGGTCTTGGGGGCAGAGGACAGAGGACAGAGAGAGAGAGAGAGAGAGAGAGAGAGAGAAGCTCACTGGGGACAGCGGGATGCTCTGACCATCACAGGTAGATAAGTGAAAAGAAGAAGACTAGGAGAATAATTGTGAGGTTAAAAAGGGCAGGTGGCAACTGTGCAGAGAAGGAATGGAAAAAAGCAGATATCCCGAACAAATACTTTTGATTAGTCTTCACAAAGGACAGGATTGGCCATATAAAAACAACAGGGGTACTGGAGGAAGGGATGTAGAAACAAGTCCTTTTACAAAGAGGCGAGTTCTAAAGGGAGTCACAAATCTGAAAGTGAACATGGCTATGGGGCCAGATGGGATACACCCAAGGGTGTTGAGGAAACTCAGGGAGGTACTGGCTGCACCACTGACAGTCCATTTTAACAACTCACTGAAGAATGGAGAGGTTCCAGAGGCCTGGCAGAGGGCAGATGTAATCACGCTTAATAAAAGAGGTAGCAGGGAGTAGGCTGACAACTACAGCCCAGAAAGCCTGACATCAGTGGTGGGTAAATTAATGGAGTCACTAATAAAGGAAAGGATTATGAGTATCCTGAATCCAGCAGGTTGTAAGACCCAAGGCAGCATGAATTCACTGGGGATGGGGGTGGGGGGTATGTCAGACAAATTTTTTTTCTTCTTTGACTGGGTGACCCCAGAAATAGATCAGGGAGGGGTGATGGACATGGCCTATTTACATTTCAGTAAGGTTTTCTACACTGTTTCACATAGGAGGCTCAAAAGGAAACTGGTCAGCTTAGGGGTACTGTAAGTCCTAAGGTGGTAAAGTGGGTAGGAAATTGGTTAAGGGATAGGTAACAGAGAATGGTGGCAAACAGGGTTCACTCTGTGGAAGGAAGGGTGATCAGCGGGGTGTCTCAGATCTCAGTACTGGAACCAGTCCTCTTTAATGTCTTTATAAGCGACTTTGCAGATGAGCTGGAAGGGAAGGTCTGCCTCTTTGGGGATGATACTAAAATCTATAATAGGATGGACACTCCAGAGGGTGTGGAAAGGATGTGCTGAGACCTGAGAAAACTTGAGGAGTGTCACGGGCATGGCAGCTGAGTTTCAATGAGAAAAGTGCAAAACTGCACTTACGGCACAGAAACCCAGAGGCAGAGTACAAAATGGGAAACTAGGTCTTGATGGTCACCAAACTTGAAAAGGGACCTGAGGGTAATCAATATCTGATGACCTCAAGGTGGCAAGGCAGTGTGACAAGGCACTTGATAGGACCAGTGCAATGCTGAGGTGCATAGGGAGGGGTATCACTAGCAGGAGGAGGGAGGTGGTGGTGAAACTTAGAAACATAGACTTTGACGGCAGCTAAGGACCACTTGGCCCACCCAGTCTGCTCATTTCCCTACCTACTGGATAAGCTGCAGATTCTAGTTAACCAACAGCCTACTTCCTGCAACCCCCCACTATAATTGCCTTGTGTCTGTCCCATGCATGTTTGAATTCCCCCACTGTTTTAGACCCAACGACCTCCTCAGGAAGGCTGTTCCCATGTATCCACCACTCTCTCCATGAAAAAAAATGTCCTCACATTACCCCTGAGCCGTCCCCCCTCTATCTTTAAATTGTGCCCCCTTGTTCTTACACATCTCTTTTTCTGAAAGATGCTACCCTCCTGGACTTTGTTGATTCCCTTGAGGTACTTGAACGTTTCTATCATGTCCCCCCGTCCCTCCTTTCATCAAGAGTATACATATTAAGCTCTCTCAGTCTCCCTTCATATGGTTTCTGCTGCAGACCCTGCACCGTTTTAGTTGCCCTCCTCTGGACTGCTTCCATCCTGTTTATGTCCTTGCATAGATGAGGTCTCCAAAACTGCACACAGTACTCCAGATGGGGTCTCACCAACTGTCTGTATAGAGGGATAACCACTTCCCTATTTCTTCTTGTGATGCTCCTTCTTATGCATCCCAGTATCCCCCCTGGCTCTTCTTACCGACTTTTCACATTGCTTACCCACCTTTAGGTCATCTGATATGACTACCCCCAGGTTCCTTTCCATTTTTGTTGTTGTTAGTACCTCCCCTGCTATTGTGTACTCTTCTTCTGGGTTTTTGTTTCCCAGGTGCATTACTTTGCACTTCTTTGCATTGAATCTAAGTTGCCATATGTCTGACCATTCCTCCAACCTTGCCAAGTCCCTTCTCATCTTTTCTACCCCCTCTTGTGTATCAACTCTGTTACAGATCTTTGTGTCATCTGCAAAGAGGCATCTGAAATGTCAGCTATAAAGATGTTAAAGAGGACTGGACCCAGTACTGAGCCCTGAGGTACTCCACTAGTAACCCCCCTTTCTTCGGAATGTGTTCCATTCACTATTACCTTCTGTGTCCTGTTGTGCAGTCAGTTTGCTACCCAGGCTACCACCCTGGGACCCACTCCCAGGCTGGCTAACTTGATTATTAATCTTTTGTGCGGGACTGTGTCAAATGCCTTTGCTAAAGTCTAGGTAGGCCATATCCACAGCCCCTCCCTGGTCTATTACTTTGGTCACCCAGTCAAAGAAATCAATTAGATTCGTCTGACATGACGTTCCTGCTGTAAATCCATGCTGCTTTGGGTGCTGTGCCCCGCTTGCCTCTAGGTACTCAACAATTCTTTCTTTCAGAAGTGATTCCATCATTTTCTCTACCACAGAGGTCAAACTTACAGGTCTGTAGTCTGTAGTGCCACTGTATAGATTGCTGGTGAGACCACACATGGAGTACTGTGTCCAGCTCTGGAGACCACATCTCAGGAAGGACATAGACGGGGTTTAGGCTGCCCAGAGGAAGGCAACTAAAATGATGCAGGGTCTGCATCAGAAGCCTTACAAGGAGAGACTAAAGGGCCTCAATATTTAGACCCTGGAAGAGAGGAGGGAGAAGGGGATATGACAGAGACCTTTAAATACCTTACAGTGGTAAATTGGGTACAGGACGGGGTATTAAAAGGGACATCTAATGAAGCTGGAAGGTGGTAAATTCAGGAGAGATGTGTGGAAGTACTTATTCACTGAGAGTGGTGGATGCCTGGGACAGTCTTCAGGTAAAGATAGTGGGGTTGAAAACAGTTCTATGTCAAAATGGCAAAATTTAAATTGCACGTACCAAAAACAGCCATTACAAAAAAAACAAAAAGCAAAAAAACTCAGCACCATGCCACGCTACAAATCAGTGCTTATATCTTTGCATTTACTGTGGGGGGGGTTCTACCCTGCACCCCCCACACCCCCAAACTTTTAAATAACTAACTTCACTGGGGAATGGGGAAAACTTGGGAGGGGGGGCTACTCCTAAGGGGTACTGAAATTCACAGGGACAGAACATTGGGGGGGCAGTCTATGAGTGGGAGCAACACAGTCAGGAGTAAGGGCAGAACAGGAGGCAAACAATAAAAAAAAAATTTAAAAAGTAGCACATTGTTTTAACAGTTTAAAATTTGAAACATAGTTTCCCTCAGCCAGTTCGGAACCTGGGTCCATCAACCACACAGGCAGTAATTCTAACCACTACACCAGACAGCTAGCTCAAAACTAGTACCACATACACCTCTACACATACTCTATAACATACTTACTACCTACCACACCGAAATCATTGAAAAAAGTGTTGACCTCACAATGTGCTATTAAAATCACATTGCCCATTCAACATTATTATTTTGATTTAGCTGTTTTTGAGTCATTCTAAACAGCTTGCTGTATTCACGGGATACCATTGAAAACAGTAGTGGAATTCAAGAATGAATGGAACAGGCATCAGGGTATCTTAGTGGAAAGTCGGGAGGGGGGAGTCAGAGATCAAGTAGGGTCTGCAGTGGCAGCATAGGCAGGGACCAAGCAATCCTTATCTGCCTTCAAATTCTATGCTTTTGTGTTTCATTCCCAACCAGCAACAAATCTATTGATGCCACTGGGTCTAAATCTGCAGTTTGGTTAATTCACATGCCCTTGAGGCAAAGACAACCTGGAAAAAAAAGTACTGAAAATAAATCAATCTATGGTACTTGGGAGCTCTGTAGTTCATGTCAGCAGGGGTCAGTTAACTATTGGTCAAAGTTCAGCATAAGCAGCTCAACGCACATCATCAATTTGTTTGGTGATAGGCTGTGAACTGGGGCACTTCAGAACACCTCTGCAAGTGTGAGAATTTGCTGCGGGCAACTTTATCTTTTGCAAGCTGTATAGTCTACTAGAGCGTTCAGAAATGCGCTGGCTTTCTAAAATACAGAATATTTTCTCTCTCTCTCTCTCTCTCTCTCTATATACCCTGCACAGAAAAAAAGATATCCAAAAGCCATTTCTTACGTAAACAGTTGATCCATTATTTAGTGCTCTACCATATGGACAGAGGGGCATTGGAACAAAATGTAAGGGGAGGGAAGCAATAAAAATGAATCCCATTCATCACCTGCGGCTAGGGCATACTGGACCTGGAGATTACTTCTGGGATAATTTCTGGCCCCTATGAATGTGTATGTTGAGGTTAATTGCATTGCCTGCTGTAAGAAACATGTTCTGAATGAGGGCATTTTATAACCTATAATTGGCAACATATGAGCATTTCCAGTTGCTCTGCATATAAAGACCTTACTGTACCAGTTTGCTTGATAAGTCCTAGTAAGCTAACATGTAATCCTTACAAGAAAGTCTATTGATTTCATTCAATATCACATGCATAACTCAGCAGTAAGGTACCCTGAAATGATGGGTTATGTACCCTTTTTCATGATCAAGTCACTCGCCCCAAGCTTACTGTGTTTCTTTCCTCTCATAAAATAAATAATGTTTTCAAGTTGTTTTCATTTCAGTAAGACAAGCCTGATGCCAGGGCACACCACAAAATATAAAATAAGCAGACATGGTCAGTACTTTCAAACCCTTTTGGTAGTTCTGGAAGAAGCTTGCACACCACAAATGTAACAGGTCTGTGTGTTTTACTGGGAGTTTTTCCTTTCTGTGATAGCAGCATTTTATTTAGGGGTGGGGGTGGGGGGGGTAGTGGCTGTGATAGTTACACATTATTTTAATTCCAGTGTGATATGAAGCAATTAGTACGTGTTTATTCGTACATAAATATGTGGTTTGATAGTTGCAATGAATGTGGCTCTTAATGTTTAACCACAAAGATCTGGCTCTAAGGTATAAATGAACCCAAAGAACAAGTGCTGACTATCACAAGTTTTGTGGAATTTGGCACTCCATTTCTCTACCAGAATGTTGCTAATATTGGGGTACTGGGATATTCATTCTTTGGAACCAGCATAAAAATTTGATTTAATCACTCTCCTGTGTACTCTGACTCCGAGCTGCCCCATGCATCTGAGGTGTATACAACAGAAATGTTTGGACTTCTCCCAGGGCAAGTAGCAATCCAATATTAACATGCCCTGAGAATTTCCTTCTTGTCCCTCTGAGGTAAACAAAATGATTCAAACAAACTTGTTTTTAATGGAAAAGTGAGACAGCGCATGTACAATGTGTTTGGAGAAAATGTTCCTTTTTTATGCTTGAAGATCATTGGGACTTACTGAAACTGATTTTTTGATTCCATGGGAATTTTGGACTACTTATTATAAATGGATTCCTTTCCTGCACTCTGTTAGTGGACTTGTCCACCTGTGCTGGGAGTTATTTATGAACCATGGTACCATTTGCACTTTAGACGAATTTTGGACAAGTACTGAATATGCGCAGGACATTTTAACATACTGTATGTCGTCCCTTTCTTTGCAGGATATGAACATACAGTACATATGAACATGTAAAGAAGCAAACAGAAGAAGGCCATTTGGTCCATCTAGTCTGCTTGTATTGCAGGGTCCACAGCTTGAGCTACTGTCACTGCCCTCCCTGCCCCTTTCATCCTCCCTATCCATGATCCTTACCTTCCCCCATGTCTATCCCAGCTTCTCTTGAAGCTGCTGTCTTCATGCATGATACGTGCAGTATTTATGTAATTCTTCTTATCACAGTGGACTTCACAGTGACACAAAGATTTATTAATTGTTTACTACAAATTTTGGATGTAGTCACATTTTATGTGTGTTGAACTTTGCTTCCACTCATGGGTTGAGGTAGAATTGACTGGCATTTGATCAGACCTATGTTAGTATCTTACAGTAATCGCCATGGAGGCAGACCCTAATTCATACAAATCAATATTTATGAGGTTGCTAGTTAAATAGCCAGTCTCTTAGTTGTAGTAGTAGTAGCAGTAGTATTAGTAGTAGTAGTAGTACTAGTTTTTATTTATGGCGTCCTTCCCCAGAGACCCAGGGTGCCATTACAAAGAAGTAATAACACAAACCATCCAATACATAGCACTTAGCAATAAAATCATAATATAAAATGTGACCTCTATGAAGCAAAAAAACAAAGCTAAATACTAACTAAAAAAACATAATTAAATACCAAACACCTGAGCAAACAATTACGTTTTAAATCCTTTTTTAAAGACTTCTCTTGATGGGGCCTCCCTCAGAGCCTTCATTAATGAATTCCACAGTAATGGACCTGCCACCTCGAAGACTCTATCCCCTGACATTTTAAGTCTGGCCTGTGGAGAACCAAGAGGCCCTCCTTAGAAGAGTGGAGGGGATGAATGGGAAGCACATAGCCTGGACCCAACCTGTGCAGGGCCTTATAAGTTAACAGAACAACCTTATAGGATCTACGCCACTTAATCAGCAACCAGTGCAGTTCCCGCAGCACTGGGCAGTCCTGTCAACAGCCTCACAGCCACATTAGGCACTAGCTGCAGGTGTTGCAGTATACCTCCACTGACTCCAAGGTAGAGGGCACTGCAGTAATTTAAGTGAGATGCCACAAAGGCATGTACCAGAGATGGCAAGTCCTCAGGGCAAACAAGGGAATGAATCCGGATGATATTTCTAAGATGGTAGAAGCTATTCCGAATGACTGCCAGCACCTGAGCCTTAAATGTGAGCCCTTCATCCAGAATGACACCCAGATTCTTCACCTTTTGGACAGTGTCACTGTCAAGCCTGGAGGTACCAAGGCAAAGGCCTGATACCCCCTTAGGCACTGTCAATCCCCCCCCCACTCCCACCTGGCTCAATCATCATTACTTCAGTTTTGTCTGGGTTGAGTCTCAACCAGCTCGAAGACATCCAGCCCTGGATCTCAGGCAAACACTTGTTCATCACATCCACTGCTCTCAGGTCCTGGGGTACAAAAGACAGATAGACCTGGGTGTCATCTACATAACAGTAAAATCCAACTCCATACTGCCTAATGATTCTGCCCAGGGGTACCATGTAAACCAAGAAAAACATGGTTGAAAAAAACAATCCTTGGGGTATCCCACAGTATAGCTCCTTTGAGAGCAATGAGAAATTGCCTATCACAACCCACTGAGACCTGCTCCTAAGGAAGGACTCAAACCAGCTGATGACTTTGCCAGTGGACTCAGTCCCACGTACTCCTTGAGATGGTCAAGTAATGGCCCATGGTCAGAGGTGTTGAATGCATAGGAGAGATCCAGGAGAACAAGAATTGACTGCTCTCCACTATTACTTGCCATGAGCAGATCATTGTGCATCCTGACCAGAGCAGTCTCAGTGCTGAACTTTGACTGAAACCCTGACTGGAGAGGTTCATATATGTTGAAGGTCACCAGGTGAGTCTCTAGCTGCAATGCAAAAACCTTCTCAATAACTTTGTCAAAAAAAGGTAGGTTAGAGGCAGGCCTGTAGTTTGCCAGTACATAGGGGTCCAAAGTTGTTTTTTCCAAGAGGGACTGATATGAGAAGCCATACACATACCCCTGACAAAGAGGCAGCATGCCCTGAAGCGCTGTGTTATGGGCTTTTCACACCAGGGCTGTCTGTGTGTGAGCTTTTCAATACATTTATCATTACTTTTTTGTAGCTTGAAGGTGCTGGCTCATTTTATTCCTTTCATAGCATGAAACTGCCTGACACAGAGACTCATGATTCTTTTAAACCCGGGAGAGGCAAGGTAGCAGGAGTGGCGCAGTGAGTCATGGGACTGCACCGGTGCAGGTTGAACAGTGTATCTACATGCTAGCATAAAGCAAGCACCAGTACATGAACCCTCCCAAATGCTGACTGCTGTGCACCACAATGGAGCGACTTACAATACTCCAGCAGCTGTTTATGCTACTGGATCTGGATCTGCACCTGCACAACTCATCAGCACCACTCGCAACAACAGTTTAGATAGGTAGTATATACCTTTAGACACTGACATGAAGAATACATTGTTGCGTCCCATCCACCACCTTCTTAGTCTCCCTGGTTCACATTGATACCCAGTCATCCTGCCCATTCAATATTCACTCTCCCAAGTCCTAGTTACTCACATTTTGTGTAATCAAACATCATTCACGAGGAGCAGAGTTTTTTTTCACTAATTAGGAATGTTTTGTAGTCTGTTTTGCCTGTACTCCTTGGTTGTATTGTTTCCATTTCTCCTAACAGACTGCTGCTTGCCATCTGTAAATGTTTGGCCAGGTCTCAGCTCATTTCTTATCACCTCTTTCTGTTTTTCCTACCTCCTCCTCCTATCATCTTCTGATTGAAGTCCTAGGTCTTGGCTTTTGTTTGTTTGTTTGTTTGTTTTATTTAAATTGGCAAGACCATGGGCCAAGGACCAATTTTCAAAGGCAACCAGTATACATACAGTAATACATACAATAGGTAACAAAAACATCAAATTACACGATACACACATCTTTCCACTAACATTCTAAAAAATATTATACATAACATTTACACTCACTCTTAGCAAATAAAAACACTCTCAGCTTCACTCGGAAAGTCTGAAGATAAACTTCTAAGAAATTAAAGATAGACTGCAGAGAACTGAAAAAGAATGGGAGGGAGTGGACAAAAGCTTTCTGGCCTGCAGAAGTTTTCATTCTAGGGATGGTGAAATAATGACAAGTTGACTGTTGAGTAGGAGCTGCAATTGTGTATTTTTTAAATATAGAACTAACAATAGTGGGTACCCGATTTATTGTCACCTTTTCTTGCCAGAAGTGCCAGTTGCAAGGCTATGCCTGTAGTTCATCTGGCGGAGCAACAAACCACTCCTAATCAAGCCTTTAAAGGCCACTTCTCCTGGCTAGTCCAGGATTCGTTTCTTTCGTTGTGGCTAGGGACACTGCTCTTCTTCATTCCCTGCTTCTCCCTGTGTTTCTACAGTTGTCTCCGGACACTGGCTAGCTTTGTCCCTCATTCCTTCTGCAGAGTGTTTCTGCCACTTGTCCCATGCATCTACCCTGCCATTTGCCCTCCCACTCCTCCATTTCCGTGGCTTGCTTTGTATTTCCCTACCTCTGTCCTGGCTCCCTCGTCCCGTTTCTGCCTTCTCAGCATGTTCCTTGCGGAGCTGTTGCTCCGATCCTGGCTGGCACTCTGGATGCACCGTCATTCCTCGGGTGCCCACCCCTCATTTCACTCCTTTCTGCTGGTGGCCTCTCTTGCCTGTCTGGGCAGCATTTCCATCACCGATACCCCAGTCCCCCCTTGTTTCCCTGTCTTGCCTCCTTCCGTTCCTCACCTCAGCTTGGCCCTCCTTCCATTATTTTCTCACTCCGCCTTTCCCTTGTCCCTCATTTGTGCCCCCTCTCTGCTTCACCTCATACTTTGCTCAGTGTCAGACCCTCTCACCTTGCAGGATGTTGAGACCGCACCTGCCCTGCGTCCATGCTCTTCTCTGTGGGTTGTTCCTGCTGCACTGTCATCATTCTCTGCACTGACCCCTCCTTGTCCCCTCCTGCTGCTCGCTCCTCCTTTAGTGGCAAGTTGGTTTCTGCTCTTTCACTGCAGCATTTGTCTTTCCCGATCCTACATCCCTACCTCGGATTCCTGTATTGGTCCTTCATGCCTATCTGCTGTCCTCCGGCCTGTCGATGCTTTCTTTTCTTTTCGTCTTCCTGTGAGCAGCTCCCATTGCAGCGCCATGCTGCTGCTGTCTCTCTGTACTGGCACCCGTCACCACTTTTGCTGCCTCTCTTTCTTTGACTCCGCCTAATTTCCTTTCCTCTGACCTGACTTGCTGCATGTTGGCCTTCTTCCTACTGTGCCCCATCTGTCTTCTGCCCATATTTGGCTCTGGTGTTTCCTTGGATGTCTACAGGGTGTTTTTGAGCTCTTTTCTCCTTGTCAGACCTCAACTATGCCTGCTTTTGGATCTCCATTTCTTTTGGGGTTCCTGCCCTATCAGCCGTTTCTCACTGTCCAGTCTTCATTCCATGCTGGGGCTCCTGGGCATCGGACATATTCTTACCTTTGGCATCTCCTTACCTTCTTATCACTGTGTTCCTACCTACTACTGTTTCGCCCAATGACATGTCAACCTAGGTCTGGCTGCTGGCATTCCATCGCTTGATTCTCTTACTGTTTTCAGTGACTGGTTCAGGCCGGCTGTACTCAATTTGCTTAACCTTCCCTAGCTCACTTCATCGTGTGCATTCCAGCCCTTGTGGTTACTGCACTCCCAGTTTCCATCGCTCCCTCGACCCTCGCCTCTTCTCCTTTCTCATCCTGTGCTTTCTTTCTGGAGTTCTTCTCTATCATGCCTTCACCATACCTATTCGTCTACTCCTCTTACCTTAGTCCTATGTTCTTGACCACTTGACTCGTCTATCCTCCACTCCATGTCTACATCCATCATTACTGAACCTCATCCTTCCTATACCCTACTTGCCATCTTATCTCACCTTAACCGTTATGGCCTTCAAGACTTTCAATCCACCATCATTTCTCATTCATTCATTCTCGATTATCCTCTCCTCCCCATCCCTATCGACTTCTCAACTCACCATAGGCTGTCGACTTTGCCCAGTCATCATTGTTTTTTCCCCTCGCCTCGTTCATTCCCATTCTATAGTCCATGCCAGCTTTCAAGGCTTCCCTCCATCAGTGTACCTTATATATTCATCTTGACCCTCCACTAGTCTATTCTGACTTCATTGCTTCTGCCTCACTATTCCTGGTACTTCGTACCTCCCCCATCGGCTGTCAGCTTCATCCTGCCATTCTCACGCCTACCTTCATGAAGTTCACTCCACTCCTGATTTGGCTTCTCAATGGACCCAGTTGGCATGCACTCCCGCGGTTGCTACTGTGACCTGCCCCCTTCAGACCGAAGTCAGGGTCTCCTTCACTCACTCAGACCTATTCATAGGTCTACTCGTTCACATCACCTAATCGAGCATACCCCTCATATGGGTCCCAAACTACCTCAACTCATCCTGCTCTCCACTCAGAGACATGCCTTTCATGTCCATTACTCCATGGCTCAGGGCTAGCCTGTAGCCGACAGTCTCGCTCTGCACCCACAAAGTCCATATCCAGAGCATGCAATGCTTGGAGTGGGGTCCTTCTCCCTGGCCCATAGTGAGAATGTCTTCGCTCCGGGTGGACCATCAGTTGTCCCTCATTTCAGTGACACCTCTGGATGAAGAATTTATGACTTCCAGTTGTTAGGGGTTGGGTTCTCATCATCAGGGCCCCTTTGGCTGCCCAAGTGGATTCAGAGGCAACCTCTATGCCATTCTCCATCTGACTGCCTCTGGTTCACTTGGTCTGTTTTGTAGGCTCATGTAGGCTGGCTGAGTGCCTCAGCAGTCATTTCTCTCCTCCTTTACTTTTGGGTGTCTAGTTGGAGAGACATTCCTGTTAGAAGGACAGAGTGAGAGCTTCCTCTAAACTGGAATGTTTTCCTCTTCCCTCGATCTCGACTCTAAATTGTAGTACCTGATCCGTCACTAACCAAAATGTCCTTCAGCCTGGAGGGAAGGTGACCTAGGCCTTGGATCCCCAGAGGTTTCCTCCTCAAAGGGAGTTTTTCCTCTCCTCTGTGCCAATGATCATAATATTTAGATAGGGTTAGTGCTGTCAGGTTCTGTAGGTAGATTCTGCTGTTGGATGGAGTTTGACAGTGGCCCTGGCTGTTCCATCTCTCCTTAGGAAGTTTCACCCTTCTGCCTTATGTCAGCTTCCATTCCACTCGATATTCCTCATCATTTTCCGTTCCTCTCCTGT
This sequence comes from Neoceratodus forsteri, assembly GCA_016271365.2. Classification (NCBI taxonomy): domain Eukaryota; kingdom Metazoa; phylum Chordata; order Ceratodontiformes; family Ceratodontidae; genus Neoceratodus; species Neoceratodus forsteri. The sequence goes on from CM057451.1 coordinate 104,192,973, forward strand.
CCTTCTACATCTATCGACCTCTATTCCTGCTCTCGATTTTTTCTGACTTCTCACCTCCTTCGATGCTTGACACCCATTCGGGTATTCTTTTTGGGCTTCTTCCTAACCTACCTTTAGCCATGGGAATCATTCCTACTGCACCTATAGGGGTGGAACTCTTCACTAGGGTTCCTTGCTGTTGTACCCCTACAGGGTTGTAGATCACACAGATAGAGAGGTGAACAGCCACAATGTATCAAAGTCACACAAGCATACATTATACAAGTTGCATAAGCACATTGAATTGCAAGGCTATGCCTGTAGTTCAATGGGCGGATCAACAAACCACTCCCCTATCAAGCCTTTACAGGCCTCTCCTCCTGGCTAGTCTAAGATTAATTTCTTTCATTGCCCCACCATCCTCCTCTCCTCCGCCAGCCGCACGTCTCTCTTTCCCGTAGGCTTTTTCCTAAGCTACCTTTAGCCATGGGAATCATTCACCATCATACCCCTACAGAGTGGAAGATCCCACGGATAGAGAGGCAAACAGCCACAATGTATCGAAGTCACACAAGCATACATCAAAATTGTGTAAGCAAGTTTTATTGAAGTTTATGGCGGTATTCAAGAGGAAGCCAACCTGCCTGCCAGAGCAGGACACAATGGTGTGTCCTTGTGGGCATCTGAGTAGTAAACTTGGCTATCTGTTTTAAAAACACTCTAACCTTGGATAATAGCCCCTCCCCAGTGGAAAACTAAAATAATAAACCATAGTCAATGGCAGGTAACAAAAAACGTTGTGACAGTAGCTTCCTGGTAGTTGGAATTAGTAATGAATTCAGTTTGTAAAGAGCTCCCAATCTTTGATGGATCACTTTGATCATGTTGGTTATGTGAGGCTCATAGGTCATGCCCTTGTCTATAGTAAGGCTTAGGTATTTAAATTGCCTGACCTGTTCTAAGGCCATGCCTGAGACAGTGCACAATGAAAGAACAAAATCTCTATCAGACCTTTTTCTAGGATTTGAAAAAGTTTATTGATTGAGAACCAGCTTTAGACCTTCAAAAAATCATAAGCTAAGTCACTTTGAACAGAATCAAGATCTGGTCTGCTCATGAGGATCACTGCATTATCTGCCTAGAGTATTATTTGTGATTTAGTGCAAACAGAAGGAACAGTGTTTAAGAAAATACAAAGAAAAAAAGAGGCCCCAGACTCAAACCCTGAGGGACACCCAGTGAAATAGAAGCAGGAAGGGAACAATGACCATTAACGTTAGTAATCTGTGTTCGATTATTTAAGTAGCTCTCATACCCGCCAACAATGTCTCTAGATATTCCAAGGTTTAGAAAAGTTAGCAACAGTAGGTTGTGACTCACCACATCAAAAGCCTTGGTGAGGTCCACAAACACAGCCCCACTTAAATGACCCTTATCAAGGGCCATCTGAACTGTGCTCGTGAATCCCACCAAAGCCGTCGAGGTGCTATGTCCTGGCCTAAATCCATGTTGGGTCGGTTGCCCCACCTGGCAAAAAACATACAATTGCAGGCAGGAAGATGACTGAATGGCTACTGATGCCTCCGAAAAGATTATTGTTACACACACTGACCCTCCTAGTGATCACGTGCACCACGCCTCAACTCATAAACCTTTTTTTATAAACATTTCTTACCTATCACTTATGTCTGCTGCTGAAAGGTTACAAGACTTCTTCCCAGTTTCAGTTCTTCACAGTGCAGTGACAGTTGTCAGGTGGTTATCAGTTTTGTTCCAGTCAGTCAGGGTGAAGTAGCAGTCTGGCTTTGGAGCTGGAAATGACCCACATTGCCCATCACGGGATGGGGGGATAACTTTGCACAAGGTCCACTAATGCGTATGGGACTGACTGACTGCCTTTAGACCAGAAGGCCATCTCAGGCTGACCAATCAGGTGCAGAAGTAACTGGAGGGGCCAGCACAGTCCACAACAGGAGGGAAGGGCCCATGCTCCTATAAAAAGCTGGTCAAGAGAGGGTTGTGCCCTCTTTGAACCAGCATTATGAAACTATATTCAGGTAGGCCTCCCTTGTGGGGTGCTTTCTTTCTCCATTATTGACTCTGTTCTCCTGTTTTTTTAACCTCCCATTTTTGTTTTCCCCTTATTTTCTTACCTTTTGCCGTCTGTCTGTCCATGTTTATTTGTGCCCACCAGGGGCTCTGCTGCTTCTGGGTGCCAGTCTCTCCCAATTTTGCTTCCCCTGGATTTTTCCATTCGCTTGTTGCCAAAGCTGTCCCCCCCCTTTGTCCACCTCTTCTCCATGGCTCCTTGCTGCACCATGTGTGTGGCCTCCTCCCCTCTGCTCCCTCTCCCTGCCACAAGCTGCACCAGCACCTTCCCTCCTTGTGCCATGGCCTCAGTTCCTTTTTCTTGCAGTGTAGGTCCCCCAATGTTCAAGAGCAGCTTTGTTTTCTTTCAGAGTACTGGTTCCCCTTTCCAGAACAGCCACGCTGTTCACCCAAGCTGGCAGTATAAGCTATTGTTACTTTTCTTGTTTGCTCATTTTTTGCATGTAGTCTTACCACCACCATCTGTCCCTGTGGCTCGTATCCTGCTCTGTTTTCCCCTTCGCTCCTGCTCCCCATGGCTCATTTGCTGCTTATCCATCTGGCAGCTCCTTGCCTTGTGGATGTGGCCCCATTCTTCCCTCCTCGTGGCTGTGGCTCCATTTCCTCAGAACCTCTTGCTATGCACCTGGTCCTTCCCTTCATTTCTCCCCACTCTTTCTTCTTAATTTCTGATTGCCCCCTTCTGCTACCTGCAGTTTCTTCCTTGCTTTTATACCCTCCACTACTCATCTGCTAGCCTGCATTTTTCTACTTGCCGTTCCTCATGGATTTTTCTCTGCTTTGCCACCTGGTTGCTTCCCACCCTCAGCTACAGTCTTATTGCCATGGTGCTGCCAGCATAGCAATGCTCATCTGTCCACCCCACCACACCTGCTTCAGCCCATGCTTTTTCCTACCCACTACTCCTTTTGGCTTTTACTCCATGCTGCCATCTGGCAGCTTTGTTCCCCACTTTCTCTGCCTGTGTTATCATGAGAAGCGTTTGCTCATCAGTTGCAGGTAGGAAAGTTCCCTGGCACTATGGAGTGAGAGAAAGAGTAGTCTAGCAGCCCAACAGGGGAGTTTTCTTACCTCTAGCCTGCATTTTATATAGCCACTCCCGTGGCTTTGGCTCTGTTCTGCCATCTAGTGGGCCCGCCTCATGACTCCAGCCCATTGCCAAAGAAATGCTCATCTTGCTGCCCCTGCATCTGCTCATCCTTCCCCCTGCCCTACCATTGCTCTTTATAGCAACGATCATCTTTCTGCTCCCCTACCACTGCTTCTGTTCATTTCATACCAGCTCTGTCAGTCATAACAACCTCATGTCTCTGGCTCATTGCCATGACACCATTGTCATAGCAACGTTCCCCTTGCTGACTCTGCATCTGCTCATCCTTTTCCGCTGCTCTGTCATTTGTTCTTCATAGCATGATCGCCTTTCTGCCCCCACTGTCTCTGGTCATTTTGCACCTGCACTTTCATTCATAGCAACAATCACCTTTCTGCCCCCATTACCTCTACATTTGCCCTTACATTTTACCTGCAGTACAGAAATACTTTTGAGCAATGCAATGTGTTGGTGCTTCTGGGAGGGGGCAGGATTTTGCTGCAGAGAATGGGGGTATTTTCTACATTTGCTGGTTGGCCTAATGGGAGGAGGGCGGGTTTTTTCTGCAGTAGGTGATGGTGTCCTCTGGAAGGCTAGGCAAACACAGGTGGTGGAGGATTGCAGCAGTTGGTGGGTCTAACTGGGGGTCACTGCCAGGGGGCTGCTTGGACCTCACGGGAGGTGGGCTAGCTCCAGCAGCAGGTGGATTGCACTGTTCAGTGGCATCACTCAGAAGATGGCCTGCAGTAGTGGGTGCGTTTAGGTTTTCCAGCATTTTAGGGGGAAGTTGTAGAATACAGTCTACAGATGTTGTCTGTGTAAAATTCAGTTGTTTTCTTCTTGCTGTTTGTACACTCATTCATTAGTTTATTTTAATTTAGAGCTCATTGTTGTCATACACCTATTTACCGGTTATTTTCTAGCTCCCTTTCAAGATTGTTTGCTTTTTCTTTGTTGGGTGGAGTCTGTTAGGTCACTGGTACTTGGCATAGTAGGACTTACAAGGACTTTCATGCAGTTTTTTTCTCACCTGCTTTAGACTGTTTGCCATGATGATAGGTACCTTGACAGGTAGTGCTCCACAATCACATATAAGGATGGTGTTTTTTTAGGTACAGCACTCTTTCGTATATAATATTGGTTTTACAAAAATTAATTGTAGTAGGACATTAATACTAAGCAATTTTTCTTTTTCTTCCCCCCCTTTTAATTTTCCTAGTAGGATGCTATTGTCTGGTTCTGTATTGCCATGTTAGAGTAATGCATTAATTGGTAAGCCATGTCTTCCAACTAGGTTTTTCATGTGCAGGGTGGCTGGGCTCCCTTTGCCTCTCTGGCAATGTGAACCAGAGGCCAGAAACAAGCTTTTCTGGATACCATGCAGCGTCTGAAAGAGCCTGGGGGTCCCAACTAGATGCCAGCTGTGTCTGACCTGGAGCCTGGATTACAAGTCACTGCCAGCAGTCGTGCAGGGTCCGTGGTGCAGGTCACCAATCCAGGTTCAGAGCAAGAAGGCTGCTCTTGCAGGCAGAGGCAACCATCCACACAGTTGCTTGAGTCAGTGGCTCAAGATAATAGAAACAGTAGTAAAGGGCAAAGCAGGCCAGCAAAGTGAAAAGCAGGAACACTGGTGGAGATAAGAGTGCGAGATGCAGAGGTTGGCCATAAAGAGGGCAGCAGTAGGGCAACAAACAGTGCCATAAGGTGGAATAAAGAAACCAGAGGAGGCATTCAAGATTATTGCTCTTTGCTGACCTGGAGCAGACCACAGCTGGTGAGTAGGAAGGTGAGAATGAGGTGGCAGTGATTCGATGTGAACATGATGTGGTGGCCTTTATGGCTGAAAATGAGCCCTTCCTGGAGTGAAACTGGACTGCTGTAGTCCAATGGACCACAGCCAGTGCAACAGCAGATGCAAGTTCACCTTCACATGGATCAATCCAAGTTTCCCCTTCACAGAGGACAATCCAAGCTGAGGGCCAGTGATTGTTTGAAGGGGCAACCTGGAGTGTTGCTATGACATGCAGCAACCCCAACAGGGTACAGTCAGATACCCATCCTTGCATTCCCCACTATTGAATCACCTTCCAAAGGGGTGCAACCACCCAGGGACAATGACAGGGGTTTACTTGAGCCCACCCATGCACTGAGGAATCCACAAATACCACAGTGGCTGGGCATTCTGTGGGGCCTGACGTGGAATCCATGGGCACAAATATGACCAGTCATTTTGGGTGGGATGAGTAGCCTACAGCATGGCCCAGGAAACAGTGGTAAGCTCTTGGAGCCCCAGGTGTATGCTTCCCACAGTGACACCAGTTCTATCAAATGCATCTGCCCTGCAAGGGCCCAGTACCTTGCAAATAGCCATAACAGGAGGGGCATCACAGCAGAAAACTCAGATTGTGCAAGGGGCTATGTATCAGGTATAGATGGCTGTGGCACATGCAGAAAACCCTCAGCATAGCACAGTGCATGGCACTGAAATGGAAGGCAATGGGACATCCGCAGGGAAGCCGTGGACTGTCACCTAACCAAAGCATGGTAAGGCCAACCACAACAGTGACCTACACAGCCCTAGCAGCAATGGCCTAGACAAACATATTAGTTGGTGGCTGCAACAGGGTGCAGATGGCAGCAGACAGAAATTGGGACAAAGGTACAGAAAAATGGGCAGACACAGGAGTTGAGGACCCTCTGGGGGATCACTTGTCATATGTCATGAGAGAAAAGATATGGAGAGGAGAATTTATAGACATGTTTTTCCTCTTACATTGTGAGCTGCCTGAGGAGGAGGAGGAGGAGGAGGATGGTATAGTGCCAAGTCTGTGCAGTTGAAAATGGCGCAGGTAAAAACTACACAGCATGGCCAACATAAAGTGGCTTGGTTCAAAACCATGCCAAATTATATAAACAAACTCTGAAACTGCTCATACTGTTATGCCGGCTCATTTTTTGACTGCACCGTTTTTCTGAAGCGATCTTGACTGGATACCGGAGGAGGAGGATTACAAAAAAGGGAAGAGGGACAGGCCACAGAGACCAAAAGTCCCATACACCTTTGAAAACTGAGCAGCAACTTTTGATATATGTGTTCATTTATGGTATGAAATACCTTGAAAAGTTGGTGTTTCTTCTAAAGTACAGGGGGCACCACTAAATTTGCCCACTTGTCCTTTGACGGCTATGCCAGGCTAAAATACAATGAACAATTTCAGCTAAAAATGGTGAGGCAGACTCACTTGAAATGGAAGAACATGCACAGTGATCTGTGGGCCCATTACATGAGTCAGGGCAAGCCCAACGTCGTGACATACTGTACACCAGTAGCGGGCATGCGATAGCTAGACAGGATACAGGGGTTGTTAGGAGGGAACAAAAAAGAGGCCATGGGGGAATGATATGATTTTAATAAGGGTCATGGTTTTCATGCCTTCTGTAAATTCAGTCATGCCTGCAAGATTTGAAGGGGAGACCACAAGATCACTGGCTGCAAGGGCTCCAGTCCAAAGCAGTAAGAAACAGACTCCAACAACATGATCAAAAATAAACATGGAGCTGGTAAGTCTGGCTAACACAACATTTCAGCTAGCTAATTTAACCGACTGGCTTTCTTGGTACCCAGATAGTTATGTAGCACGGTTTTTATTAGATGGTTTCAGTAATGGATTTGAAATTCGACACAGGGGCCCCAGAGTGGCTACTAGGGCTCAGAACCTTAAATCTGCCAAGGCTGTCCCGTAGATACTCACTGCAAAAATTCAAAATGAGGTAGAAGCAGACAGACTGGCTGGTCCATTCGAACATCCACCAATTGGGTGAAGTATGGAAGAGGACCAGAAGAACGCAGACATATTGAACAACTACTTTTGTTCAGTTTTCACAAAGAAAGGGTAGGAGATAGGCCAAAGATTGGGGAAAAAGGTATTAAGGGAAGGGAGGTGGATGCTAGCCCATTTACTGAGGCGAGAGTCGTCAGGGAACTAGCAAGACTAAAAGTAGACAAGGCAATGGGACCAGATGGGGTTCACCCCAGGGTACTGAAGAAACTAAAGGAAGAACTGGCTGGGCCTCTGACGGCCATGTTCAATCTATCACTGGAGAAGGGGGACATTCCGGAGGACTGGAGGAGGGCGGATGTGGTCCCACTACACTACTACCTTTATGAGAACATTATCAGCCTGCCCACTCTGTGGACTGTCAAAAAGAACCTAAAGAACCATTTAATACAGGAATCTCAATGTGTCTGCCATCACTACCACCTAGCAAAGACATCTCCAGCCATCTGCCCTTCTGCCAAACTGCTCTGTCTCTCTCTCTCTTCTCCCCCCCAACCCTCCACTCCATGTCTCCAGTACTTCTATGCGCTAACCCCCTCGTGTTGCTGACAACTAACAGGCTCCCTGTTGGGCACAGTTATTTTGTCTGTTCCTGTATATATCTGACCGTGTTTACCTATTCCAGTTTTAGTTTTCACTGTATTTTTTGCATTCCTTTGTTTGAAGACCAAATGTAGCTAAATGTTCTCATTCTAATTCTATTGCCTTGCTTGTCTTAGTCCTCTGTATAATCACCTACTTGTTCTAAATGTACTAACGTGGAACCTATGTAAAGAGCTCTGAGCTCAAATGGTTAATCCGAGATCAGAAATAAATAAATAAATAAATAAATAAATAAATGTGGGAATAGGGAGAAGGCAGGAAACTACAGAACGGTAAGCTTGACTTTGGTGGTTGGCAAGGTTATGGAAACACCACTTAAGGAAAGGATTGTGGAATACCTTAAACCAGTGGATTTATTTATTTATTTAAGAGATTTACCAGGAAGGCACACTGAGCGGAGTACCGCTCGATTCCAGATGCGCCCTGGGGGTAGGGGGTTACATGGGTGAGGTAAAATGACAAGAACAGTACAATACATATGCAACAACATTTTGACAGACAGTGGTACAGTAGTACATAGTATACAATATAATGAGACAGATTGTATATACAAAATGGCAGTTTTTAGGTTTAGTAATATGCAATTAATAGCACTATGTGCCCAGACTGGAGCATAAGTAGGCTGAAGGTAGGAGTTGCGAGGTACCTGAATAGGTTAACTAGGCATTTTCCAAGGAGATTCAGAGAAGGGAAAGCAAGAGCATATGGTGTGAAATGTGATTTGAGAAGGGCATTTCGCTAGAGTGCTGGTAGAATGTCTAATGTCTGCTGCCAGTGAATTCCATAACTTGGGCAGTCTGAAACTGAAAGCTCCCTGACCTGAACGGGTGAATCTATGTGGAACATGCAGGAGCCTGGAGTCGATGTTCCTGAGGTCGTATGTAGGTGGAGAGAAGGCGGATAGGGAAGCAGACAGGTAGGAAGGGAGCGTGTGCGACCAGAATTTGGCAGCGATTCTAGCCCCATGCAGCAATCGCCGGTTTTGGAGTGATGGGAGGCCGAGGGACTGGTATAATGCGCAGTGGTGGGTGTTGGGAGGACGGTCCAAGGCGAACCGCAGAAGGAGTTGTATAGGGGTCGAGGCCTGACTAAGGATGGTGGGGCGCACCAGACAGTACATCCGTAGTCAATAATTGGGAGGATCATTTTTGGACAATAGCTAGTCTGGTTGGTAACGGATGCAGTACTTGTTACGATAGAGAGCACCAAGCCTGGGATGCAGTTTTTTGTGCAGAGCATCTATGTGCACTGAAAAATCAAGGTGCTAATCTAGCCAGATGCCGAGATAGCGATAAGAGGTGTAGGTCGTAAGAGGTGTTCTGTCCAGGGTATAGAATGTAAGTGGTTCAGTAAGCCGGGTTAGTTTGGCCCAGGAGCCGAAGGTGAGGGAGACCGTTTTTTTTGAGTTTAAGAATAGTTGGTTCTCGAGGAACCAGTGTTGGATGGAGTCGAAATCCTTTTGTAGAATGGCTGTCACGGCGGTCGCAGTTGGGCCGGAGGCGAATAGTACCGTATCATCCGCATACATATGAATGGCAGTTTGTGTACAGACAGAGGGCAGATCATTGAGGAATATTGTGAATAGCAGCGGGCCGAGTACAGACCCTTGGGTACACCACTGATGACAGGGAGAGGGGAGGATTCCATCGCTCCAATGCGGACAGCTTGTGTCCTCCTGAAAGGTATGAGTGGAACCAGTTTTTGCTACATCAGACAGTCCGATTGGGCAAGTTTAGATAGCAAGAGAGGATGCGAGACCGTGTCAACGCTTTGCCAGATCTATAAAAATGGCTGCTGTTATTTCCCCTTTGTCCATGCCTGTAAGGATGGAGTTAGTGAGGCGAAGGAGGGAGGTGATGGTGGAGTGATTTTTTCTGAACCCAGCCTGGTAGGGGGTGAAAAAGGAGATGGAATCCAGATGGTGGTGTAGTTGGGATAGTACAAGGCGCTCTTGGATTTTGGCTAGGATGGGGAGCAGAGATATCGGATTGCAGGATCTGAGGCAGCATGGGTTCCCAGGGGGAAGATCCTGCCACACAAATCTGACAGAGTTCTTCGAACGGGTTACCAGGGAGGCAGATCAGGGAGGAGCAGTGGATGTGGCCTACCTAGATTTCAGTAAGGCCTTCAACACCATTCCACACGGAAGACTGGTAAGCAAGCTGGGCAGCCTGGGAGTGGGTCCAAAGATAGTAAAATGGGCACAAAACTGACTAATTAACAGAACTAAGAGAGTGGCAGTAAATGGAGTTCACTCAGAAGAAGGTAAGGTAACCAGCGGGTGCCTCAAGTGTCAGTACTGGGACTGGTCCTCTTCAATGTCTTTATTAGTGGCATCATAAAGGGGCTGGAAGGAAAGGTATGCCTGTTTGCGGATGACACAAACATCTTCAATAGATTAGATACACCAGAGGGGATGTAAACAAGCATTTGCCAATGCCGAATGTTGCTTGCTTCTATGTGCTGTTTAGGTATTTGGAAGTCATAGGAGTGCAAATATTGAAAATTTGAGAACTTACGAGCATGCGTAGGAACTGCGCAATGCACACTCGTAAAACAGTCATTCTTAGGAAATTTTTCACCAAATTTTCAACATAGCCATTTTAAGACCTCTGCTCATGAACAGTGTCACTGTGATTTTGTTAATGTGTCCCATACATTGAGTTTGCACACCGACTGCGCCATTGTGCGCTACATGGGCGGAAACATGTTTTGGGCAGGATGCAAAAAATGACAGCTGTACTGCTCATGAGGAGGTGTGGTAAAATGGCAATGTTGAAAATCTGGAGGAAAATATTGAAAATTTGTGAACTTAATGCAGCCCGCGTGAACTGCGAACGCAAGCTCGTGAAAACACATTTTAGAACAAGCCACCAAATTTTCAACATAGCCATTTAAGACCTCTGCTCATGAATGGTGTCACTGTGATTTTCTTAATTTGTCCCATACATTGATTTCGCACACCAACCGCGCCATTCTGCGCTTACATGGGTGGAAACACATTTTGGGTGAGATGTGAAAAATGACAGCTATACTACTCATAAGAAGGTGTGGTAAAATGGCAGTGTTGAAAATCTGGAGTGAAAATATTGAAATTTCGCGAACTTATGAGCCTGCGTAGGAACTGCGCAATGCACGCCTGTAAAACAGTCATTTTTTGGAATTTTTGGACCAAATTTTCAACATGGGGTTTTTGGATCCCTTTCTCATGAATGATTTCACTGTCATGGTAGTATTCAGGCCCAAAGGGTGATTTCACAGTCACTGCACAGTCACTGTGCGAAATCACCCTCGGCCCGAATAACGCCATGACAGTAACATCATTCACGAGAAGGGGTCCTAAAAACCCTATGTTGAAAATTTGGTACAAAAATTCCCAAAAATGCCTGAGATATGCAACAAAGTTGAAACCCCCCTATCTAGGCCATTTTCAGCTTACCGGCATTTCCTCAGTTCGCGGTCGGCTTTGAAGAGTGCAGACGTGTTCCCGGTCCACCGAAGATCGTCGCGCCGGAGTCCGGAGGTAAGTATGGGGTGAGGGGGGTGTGGGGAGGCTGAGTGCGCGGTGGGTGAGTGCAGGTTGTGGGAGGGTGGGGAGACTCGCTGCGGGACGGTTTTGTTTACAGGTTTAAAAAAAAAAGACGTCGTGGGACATTTACCACACTAGGGTGGGCTCCCTGCGTGGCACAAGGACAGGGGAGTGTTCAGCCGACGGGGGATTGGGCACCCCTGTCGGCCAAAGGACTGCTTGCCACGCTGGGGTGGGCTCCCAGCGTGGCACCAACTACTGGGGAGGGGGACGACACAGCTCAGCTGACGGGGATTGGGCACCCTGTTGGCTATACAGTGCATGCGGGGGCGAGCTACTCTTCTTATCGCTGCTCACTGAAGCTTAGCTCCCCCTTTCAACTGGGGAGTGTCACTGCATTTTGAAGCGTGTCACAGACAGCTCCAAAATGCATTGGCTTACAGGGGCCTCGCCTGCCAGCTCACTGACTGAATTGGAGGAGGAGGTGACACACCTCCGAAATCTCCGATGATGGCACTATGTTTCTTGCACATGCGTGCAAGCAACATAAAAATGAAGAAAGATCTGAAAAAGCTGGAAGACTGGTCAAGAGTTTGGCAACATAGAAACATAGAATGTGACGTCAGATAAGGACCGCTTGGCCCACCTAGTCTGCCCATTTTCCTACCTAACAGATAAGCTGCAGATCCTAATTAACCAACAGCTTACTTCCTCCTACCCCCTACTAGGACTGCCTTATGTCTGTCCCAAGCATTCTTGAATTCCCCCACTGTTCTTGACTCCACGACCTCCTCAGGGAGGCTGTTCCATGCATCCACAACCCTCTCTGTGAAAAAATACTTCCTCACATTACCTCTGAGCCGTCCCCCCTCTATCTTCAAATTGTGCCTTGCGACTGGGCCTTGATGCCAAAAAGTGCAAAATTATACACATAGGGCACAGAAACCCTAGGGCAACATATCATTTGGGAGGGGAGGAGTTAGTAACCACAAATCAAGAAAGGGATCTGGGGATCATCTTATCTGATGACTTGCAGGTAGCAAAACAGTGTGATAAAGCAGTGGGAAAGGCAGAAGAAAGCTGGGGTGCATAGGGAGGGGTATCACAAGCAGAAAGAGGGTAGTAATGACACCCCTGTATAGATCAATGGTGAGACCCCACCTGGAATACTGTGTCCAGTTCTGGAGGCCCCATCTCAGGAAAGACATAGATCGGATGTGGCAGTACAGAGAAGGGCAACCAAAATGGTGCATGTCCTACACCAGAAGTTCTATGAGGAAAAACTCAGGGAGTTAAATATGTACTCACTACAAAAAAGGAGGGAAAGGGGAGACATGACAGAAGCATTCAAATACCTCAAAGGTATCAATAAGGTACAGGAAGGTGGCATTTTGTACAGAAAGAGTTGCCCAAGGATAAGGGGGCATGACATGAAGCTGGAAGGGGGGAAACTTAAGAGGGGATGAGAGGAAATACTTCTTTACAGAAAGGGTGGTGGACAACTGGAACAGCCTACCAGCAGAGATAGTGGGTACCAAAACAGTAACCATTTCAAACATGCATGGGATAGACACAAGGGGACCTTGGTAACAGGACTGGCGGTAGTGGGGTTAAGGCCAGAAATCAATTAGGGTCTGTGGTAGCACAGAAAGTTGGGATCTTGGGGCAGAGTAAATGGACCATGAGGTCCTTTTTGCTGACAATTTCTATGTTACTGGGAATAGTCCCGAAGAAGATCCTGGGGGAGTATCATCTAATACATCACTTATCCTACCAAAAGGGTAGTTCAGTCAATGACTACATCATTCCAGAGTACCGTGCTGTGAGGTATGCATCCTTCGACACTGAGGTGGAGCTGGTCCACAGCTCAGGCTGAGGAACGCCAATGGCGAAGAGCAACATTCTGTCAGTATTTCATCTTCTCCCTCTTAGGCCAAATGATTTTGACCTCTTGGGCTTCATGGAGCAAGGAAAATGATACTTCCACAAGGCAACGCCAATGGGCTGCCTTATCAGCTGTGCTGCTTTTGAAACCTTCACATCTTTTCTGGAATGGTTCGCCAAGTTGTACATGGGGAATGTGCATTACCTGGATGATTTTTTGTTTGCAGATCCTAGTTAATCTGGTAGTGCTGTGCTACACTGGAGAGTTTTTGTCCTCTAATGAAGCATTTTGGCATACCCCTAACTCAAACGGTGTCCCACTTGCCAGCTGAAAAAGTTACAACCTTATAACAGTTATTGCGCAAAATAATCATGGAAAGGTAAGTTACACAAGATGCCTGGTCCTACCAGGCATAACTTAGCACCACAGCTGTGCTGGAAAAATGGCTACAAGCTGCTGTACATCATGGAGCTAGTCACAAACTGGCTCAACTTTTGAGAATACTGCAGCTGCGGGAAAAACTGTGGCTCTGCAAGTGGAGACCCAATTGTGCCATTTTTTTCCTGCAGCTGTGGGATTTTGGAGGGCTTTGAAAGTCTAACCCACAGTCTTTACTGGGCCACTTGAACTTTGTTTGCAGCACAGTCAACCCAGATAGACCATTCCTTTGGAGGTCAGCTGCAGCAACATCTGGCCCCACTTGACCCTACCATCACATCAGGGTGCCCCATAGAATGACAGCAGACTTAAAAGTATAGGAGATGTTTTTAAGGGACTTCAAGGGGGTGGCAATATGGCAGGATAAAAAAGGGGAACACAGGGAACTGGAACTAGTCACAGATGCTGCTGGGGCCTTTGGCTGTGGGGCCTTTTTTCAAGGGTCATTTTTCACAGGTCGATGGATTTCAGAATGGGTTGGGGAGGGCCTTACAAAAAATATTGCACTCTTGGAATTTATTCCCATCATGATGGCTGTGAGGGTAGGGGGACTGTAGTGATAGTATAATATGTTGATTATTGTCACTCCATTTTGTATGCTATTTCATGTAATGTATGTCATTTTATACTCCATTTTGTATTGTGTGACTCCATTTTACATGCTGCTTCATTTAATTGGTGTTTTGCTCTTTAGATAGCCTCATTATTATGTTTTGCTTCAGACAGTGTATTTTGCTGACTTGAAGGTCGCATATTATCAGGCAACCTGTTTTGTAGTTTGTTTAAACTTCTGCTTAGCTCATAGTGTTCTAGACACCCGGCCAGTGTTTGGAGCACAGTGACCTAGCAGGTGTGGGGAATTCTGAGCAGTCCTTATCGTGTGAATTTGCAACATCCTGGAAGCCCGGCCAGCTTCTAGAATGTGGAAAAACACTATAAAGGCTGCACGGTTATTTTTAGCATAGAATAAGATATAAATGTAGCTTTCTCAATGCCTGGTTGGAAGCCTCATCTGCAGGGTGGACGCATCGCTGTGGAACTTTCTCCCGGTTCAAAACTCCTGGCCAGGCTGTGAGATGATTTAGGGCTTCCCAGCTACTGGGAAAAGGCTTGGATGATGCTTTATTGAATCGGTGATGTATCATGTTTTGCTTAATTGAAGTATATATTAATGCTGATAGTAATATTGCTAATGAATGAATGCTAAAGTGTAATCATTAATGCTGATAGTGACATTGCTGTTACATGAAGTGTAATTATCTTTTGCTTGCAATAAATTGTGCTGATGTGTGAATGCCAAGTGTGATTATTCCTTTGTGACTCTTCGATTAGGCAAGACAATTTTGGCGTAGTCGGCAGGATTCATAAGGGAAAGTACACACTAAGGTGAAGTAAAAATGTTTAAAGGAAAGAGTCTAATGTTGCATGTGCACAAGTGGAAATTCCTGGTTGGGAAAACCAACCTTATGCTGATTTAGCCACTAGTGGTCATGTTGTGCAGGGTTGAGTGAACACTGGGAATCCTGTTTAAAAGATTCTGAGCCTGTAGATGTTGTTACATGTATGAAAAGAGTGCCTGTGCAAAGGGAAAGAATGTGCTGCCTTGGGCGCAGGGGTGGATTTTATTGTCTGCCTATAGGAAGATGCATGAAAAGGTAGTGGGACTTCTTAGTGAAAGGCAGAGTTGGAACGAAGGTTTGTGATTTGGAAAGTAAAGCTGTGATGTTACAATGTCAAAATCATTTGCTGAGTGATAAATTGATACCTATCGGACAGTTGCAGAAAATGCAGCTGTCCGAGGCACAGTACAAGTATAAAAGAGGAGGGCAGAGTTAGTAGGAAAAAGGTAAGCCTAGCAATAGCTAGGGCAGGAGCCCACTGGGATCCTGAAACATGGGATGGAGATATTTGGTTTTCTACAGATGAGGAAAGGTCAGCCTCAGATAAAGAAGAAAAGGCTGAGGGACATAAGGTTCCAATACTGCATGCACAGCCAGTGTCTAGAAGACGTACTGAAGTGTTGGATCAGGGAAATCCTAGGAATCGAGATGTAGTGGAGGATTTTTCTCAACAGGAGGTATCAGACCTCCTGGAACGGTACACCCAGAGGGGGAGAGTTTGTTGAGATGGCTGGTGAGGTTGTATGACACAGGGGCGGATGGAGTAAGCTTAGATGAAACTGATGCCCCTAGGTTTCTGTCACTAAGCTATGACCCTGTGGTGAAGGAGGCCTGACCCTCCAAATACAGGGCAGGGCTATGCCACGATGCTAGATGTGGTGGCTATGGCTTGCAACACAAGTATCCGACAGTGAGTGACTGGCGGAGGATAGTAAACCATGGTTTACCTTAAAGGACTGTATACAAAACATTAAAATGGAAATGATGAAAGTTGCGGTCTCCACAGAAGACCATGCTGATTTAATGAGTGTTGTGCCAGTGTCTGTATCGTAATAAGATTATCAAAACTGCACCACCTGCATATAAGGCAGTAATGATGACTTTGTTGATTAATCAGATGGGAAAACAGTAGGTGTAGTGCTAGAGCAATACGGCAAAGTTAAGGGAACTGGGAGATTGGGCCCCAAAGGGGTCTAGTTTATATGATTCTTCAGGACAGGATAAACAGCGGTCCAATCCTGAGGGTCGAGTTTCTAGGAGATATGTTCCTGGCTCTTTAAAGGATGGGGTGGCAAGGAAAACATTGATGGGATCAGTACCCCTGATATGTGGGAAATGTACAAAAAGAGGGGATTGAACACTAAGAAGCGAGTAAATAAGCAGACCAATTCAAAGTTAAAGACAGATGTACATGTCTCTTCAGGGGAGTCTGTAAGTCCAATTGCTCCCCCGGCAGAGTTTGATGATGAAAGTATATCCCGGGGTGGGGGGGCTCCCACTCAGGGATCCATTGAGTCACCCCGACCGGAGCAGGAATATGCAGATCTGTATCCTAGTGATTTGTACCCGGTTAGGGAGTTGCAGCAACTGAAAAACCTAAAATATGACTGAAATGAAGGCCAAGCCCCAGTAGAAGGGTGGGCTAGGAGGGATTTTAGACCTCATGTAGAATTGAATTACTGAAGAGTGGCTCACCCCAAAAGTACGAGCTTTAATTGACACTGGGCGGAGGCCTCATTAATTTATGGGAACCAGCAAAACACAAAGGTCAGTGAGTGGTAATTACAGGATTAGGAGGTAAACAAATTGAGGCAGTACAGACCATTTTGGAACTGAAAATAGGTCAGCTGCCCTGGAGAAAATATTGTGTAATGATTGTTCCGATTCCGGAATACATTATAGGAATAGACATACTAAAGGGGATGACGTTGCAATTGTCTGATGGACAATATCAATTTGGAGTAAAACCTTACATTTCAGCAAGACCAGTAGTAGTGGGGAAGGTGCAGATGCCTCCAGTAGCCATTCCACCTGCTACAAAAATTATCTGTATGAAACAGTATAGAATACCAGGAGGGCATGAGGAGATAACTGCCACTATTAAAGATCTATTAGAGGCAGGAGTGCTTAAACCCACAACAACAGCTTGGAACAATCCTGTGTGGCCGGTCAAGAAAAGTGACGGGTCATGGCGGATGACAGTAGATTATAGGGAATTGAACAAGTACACCCTTTTCATTTGACTGCCGTTCCAGACACCGTCACCCTGATAGAGCAAATACAAAGGCACAAAGGGGTATGGTATGCAGTTATTGATTTAGCTAATGCATTCTTTACTATTCGATTGAGGAAAAGTTTTGGGACCAGTTTGCCTTCACATGGCAGGGAGGCAATATGCTTCACTAGATTACCTCAGGGATATGTACATAGCCCCACCATCTGCCACCGGATGGTGGCAGAACACTTGGATGAGTTGAAGCTGCCAGCTGGCATGCAGATTTCTCATTACATTGATGATATCTTGATCCAGGGGGCTGATCAAGATAAAGTACAGCAGTTACTAGATGAGACCATTGATCATATGAGGAAGAAAGGATGGGAAATTAATCCAGACAAGGTACAGGGTCCTTCCCAAACAGTAAAATTTTGGGGAATTCAATGGAACAGGGGGCATAGAGAAATATTGCCCAAGGCACGACAGAAAATACTGGACTTTTCGACTGCACAAGATAAAACTGAAACACAAAGATTTGTGGGTTTGTTTGGATTTTGGCGGCAAATACTAGCTCCCCTTATTAAAGTGACCAGAAAAAAATACGAGTTTGAATGGGGGGATGAGCAACAAAAAGCATTTGATAAGGCTAAGGAAGCAGTGCAGCAAGCCTTAGACCTTTGGCCCCTGCAGGAGGGGAGGTAGAATTAAATGTGTCCGTAACTGGGCAGTATGCAAACTGGAGTTTGTGGCAGAAGCAAGGGAGACAGAAAGTGCCACTTGGTTTTGGAATAGGAAACTCCCAGAGGTAGGTAGAGATACTCACCTTTTGAGAGACAACTACTAGCATGCTACTGGGCTCTGATAGAGACAGAACAAATGACAGTGGGTCATGAGGTAGCATTGAGACCAGAGATACCCATTATGCAATGGGTAAAAGCTCTAGAACTCACAAAATAGGACATGCTCAGGAAGCTAGCATTATCAAATGGAAATGGTATATTCGGATCGAGCAAAGTAGGAATTGGGGAATAGCAGCCTCCATGAGAAGGTAGCTGAAATTCCTCTAGAGGGAGAACAGGTTGAGGAAAAATGCCTGAAATTCAAGAATCACCTGTGAAATGGGGCAAGCCTTTTGATGAGCTGCCGTTTCTGACCGACACATGTATGGTTTACAGGCGCTCAGCCAAATATGTGGAAATAGGAGATACTGGAAAGCAGTAGCTTATTGTCCACACACTGAAAAGTTTTGGTAACATCAGGAGAAGGGAAAAGCAGTCAATATGCTGAGTTGTATGCAGTATATCAGGCTTTGAGACAAGAAAACCCAGGTACATGTCATATTTATACTGATTCATGGTCTGTAGCCAATGGTTTAACAACCTGGCTGCCCACTTGGGCTAAGGATGAGTGGAAAATTTATTTGAAAGAAATATGGGGAAAAGAACTGTGGCAGGAAATATGGACTATGGTGCAAAATACTCAGACTACTGTATTTCATGTTGATGCTCATTGTGCTTCAGATACACTAGAACGATGGTATAATTCTATTGCAGATGAAAGAGCTAAGATTCTTCCAGTGGATATTGAAGAAACTCAAAGTCAGCAGTTATCAGGGCTGGCAAAATTGGCACATCAAAAATGTGGACATTTGGGAGAGAAAGCCACTTACAGGTGGGCATATAGTAGGGGTGTATCCCTAACATTGGATTTGGTTAAAACTGTTATTGCTCAGTGTCCTATATGCCAACATGGGCAACAAAGACCAATCCCTCATATTGTGAAAGGACAATTGGGAGGGAAAATTACAGGGACAAATTTGGCAGATTGATTACATTGGACCTCTACCCTTAGTGGAGGATGTCGATATGCTTGCACAGTTGTAGATACATATTCAGGGTATTTATTGGCATACCCTTGTAAACAAGCTACACAGAAAAACACCATTAAGGCAATTGACTTAATTATGTTGTACTATGGAATACCCTTGCAGATACAAAGTGATAATGGTTCCCATTTAGGGGAAAATGGTACAAGCTTATGCTCAAGCCCATAACATACAGTGGGTATTTCACATCCCTTATTACCCGCAGGCAGCAGGGTTAATTGAGAGAATGAATGGATTGCTGAAAGAACAGTTTAGGAAATTGGGAGAGCCTACGAAAATGGAAAGAGAATTTGCATGAAGCATTACAGATTTTAAATAATAGACCAATTGGAGAATCTGAGACCCCCTTAATGCGAATGATAACTCCTAATTTGCAAGTGCAGGCTTACTCAACTACAGAAACAGTGTTATATTGGGAAATTACACCAGGAGCTCTGTCTCCTTGCAGAGCAACCCCAGAAGCTGCTGGACTTGATTTACATGCCCTTCAAGAATACAGAATAAACAGCAGAAACATTCAAGTGATAGAAACTGGTATTGGAATACAAATTCCACCGAGACATTTTGGTTGGATAGCACCTAAATCAGAACTAGCCCTCAAGGGAATACAAATTTTGGGAGGGGTGATTGATTGTGATTACCAAGGAGAAGTGAAAGTAATTTTGTTGAATAGTGGAGAACAAAATCTGTTAATTCAACAGTATGACAGAGTGGCTCAATTGTTAATTATTCCAGTTAACAAAGTGACCCCTATAAGGGACAAGCCCCCACTCTTAACAGCAAGGGGGATAAAGGTTTTAGATCTACAGGAGGTTTTAACAATGGTGCCAAAATATGGTTACAAACCCAAATGGCCCTCCTGAACCAGCTGAGTGATAGCCACGGACGAGACAACACAGTGTTAATTATCAGGTCAGGGAAAGAGATGGGAATATGTACCAGCGAACACATGTTATCTTCGAGAATAATCAGTCTGTGTATTTTCTAGGTTCTTCAATGGATTCTAAAAGCAATAACACCTCTCTCACGGTCCATTCGTAAAGCCTATTACCCCTGGTGGAAGAATATTGAAGCTTGACGACCCACTTGTACAATGGGGTTGAAATCTTCCACCAGTTCTGATGCAAGACAACTTTACTTGCCCTGAAAACCAAGGGCGTCCTATAGTGAACATTACTTTTCACCAGATGTGAACATTTGGAAACCAGTTGAGACAATGGCAGGACGATTATATGTCCAACCTATGCAGGACACAAATTGGATTAAATTACAGAACCAGACTGCTATTAGATGCTGCAACTTCGAATAGTTGCATGGTGACTGTACAACATAGACTTGATTGCTGCATGAATCAAACAGACATTTTCAATGCAAGTATTACTTTGATTGACATAGACACGTTATTCTGCATGAATGCTACTGCAATAACTAATAGAACTACTTGGGCAGATCACATTACAGTGTTGAAAAATCATCCTGTAATTAGCAATGATAGTATAGTTAAGGTTCCATCCACATGTACATCAGTAGCGCAGTGGTATCAGAAAAATGTAATCCATTTTAACATAACATTTATGTTTAGTAGAAAATGCAAATATCAAAGAGCTTGGTATGATACACTATTAGGTGGAGCAGGGGGCAGACATGGGAATTTTAAATAGTGTTGATATAGAAACACTGACTAACAGGCTTCAGGCAGTAGGAATTGATGTATTTAGCTTAATTAACTTACAAGCTCAATGGATGCCAACTGTTTTTCTTATCCCAAAGAGTAACTTTGAATTATGATTTTGAGTTCTTGCAGTTATTTAATGCTTCACAGGTATGGGGAATGGGAGTAGCAGAAAATATTTCGTGATAATGCAAAGAAATAAGGCCCAGAGTGATTTAATGAGTAATAATGAATATGTGTGGAGGACCGTGTTACAGGATGGTCTCCATCAGCTACAAAAGTGTTAAATATTCTGATACATCCTATCATAATTATTGCTGTAGTGACAATTATCTTGCTTATTTGGACTTGTTACTTATCATGTTATATTCGTAGTAATTTTGCTATGGTACCAATATCATACAAATCGTATTCACAATAATCAAAGGACCGAATGTAGTGATAGTATAATATGTTGATTATTGTCACTCCATTTTGTATGCTATTTCATGTAATGTATGTCATTTTATACTCCATTTTGTATTGTGTGACTCCATTTTACATGCTGCTTCATTTAATTGGTGTTTTGCTCTTTAGATAGCCTCATTATTATGTTTTGCTTCAGACAGTGTATTTTGCTGACTTGAAGGTCGCATATTATCAGGCAACCTGTTTTGTAGTTTTGTTTAAACTTCTGCTTAGCTCATAGTGTTCTAGGCACCGGCCAGTGTTTGGAGCACAGTGACCTAGCAGGTGTGGGAATTCTGAGCAGTCCTTATCGTGTGAATTTGCAACATCCTGGAAGCCCGGCCAGCTTCTAGAATGTGGGAAAACAACACTATAAAGGCTGCACGGTTATTTTTAGCATAGAATAAGATATAAATGTAGCTTTCTCAATGCCTGGTTGGAAGCCTCATCTGCAGGGTGGACGCATCGCTGTGGAACTTTCTCCCGGTTCAAAACTCCTGGCCAGGCTGTGAGATGATTTAGGGGCTTCCCCAGCTACTGGGAAAAGGCTTGGATGATGCTTTATTGAATCGGTGATGTATCATGTTTTGCTTAATTGAAGTATATATTAATGCTGATAGTAATATTGCTAATGAATGAATGCTAAAGTGTAATCATTAATGCTGATAGTGACATTGCTGTTACATGAAGTGTAATTATCTTTTGCTTGCAATAAATTGTGCTGATGTGTGAATGCCAAGTGTGATTATTCCTTTGTGACTCTTCGATTAGGCAAGACAGGGGACAAGCTGGCAGACCAGTTTGTTTTATTTAAATCTGACAATCGGGCAGTCACAGACATTATCAATCCTCAGGCATCCGTGTCTGAGGCTGTCATATGAGTGCTTCGTGTTTTTATTCTATGCTGTCTCCACATAACATCACTTTCAGGACATGCCACCTTCCAGAGAAGGACAATGTGACTGCTGTCGACTTATCTTGATTTCAGTTTGAATGGTTCTGGCAACTTGTGCCAGATGCAGACCTTTTTCCCCATGCAGATACCAAAGTTGGTATGGCAGTTTGGGACCCAAGAACACTGCAATTGGTAGAGCTCTCTGTTGCACTCTCAACACAGAGAAAATATTCAAATAGTTTTGCCACTTTCCTTGATATCTGCGGACATAAAGTAAGTGGGTTCCTGCACAAAGACAGGTCCAGGATTATGCACATTTATTGATCCAACAGGGTGCATCCCCTTCAGTGAGCTGGACACACCTGGCAGGTATTGCCTTCTTGCACAAGGCACATGGCCACCCTGAACTTACTGACACTTTTGGAACTAAGAAGATGTTGGCTGGGTGGGCCAGGTCATGGGGTAGGATACAGGACAGCAGGAAGCCCACTGGCATCCAGGATTTGTCCAATCTACTGAAAGCATTGGGTCTGGCTTGCAATTCATCTTATTAAGCACTACTGTTCAGAGCTCTTTATTCCTGTTCATTTCCTGGGGCCTTCTGAATTTCAGAACTTGTGTCTGTTTCAGCAGCAGCTGGCAGGTGTAACAACCTCCAGCTCTGGAATACCTCCCTCTTGCTAGACAGGACATATTTCCTCCTACACTAGTCCAAAAACAAATCAATACGGCCCACCAAAACCCATAACCTTACACAGGGCAAGCATGGGTGATATCTGCCCTTGGTTACAACTTAGCAACTACTTGGCAGCGAGGCCAAAGGAGAAAGGTTACCTCTTTGTGCATGGGGAGGGTAAGCCAGTCACCAGAGAGCGATTCTCAACTGTCCTTAGGAAGGAGCTATGGCTGGCAGGTAAGGATCCAAAGGAATTTAACAGTCATTCATTTAGAATTGGTGTGGCTACTGAGGCAGCCAGACCTTGGATGCCAACAGCCCATATCAAAGGGGTAGGGGTTACTTTACACCGCAGTCTGGATGTGTGGCAACATTCAGATAGTGACCATGAAGGCCCAGGGCAATTAGGGTGTAAATAATGGACATAGCATACTGGATATCACTAACATCTGTCTTCTGTTTTCAGACATGCGTATGCTGGGTCCTCAGATCTGAATTACTGGTCATACCTACACTCAGGAGACACCCAGTAGGTCAAAGGGACAACTGTACAGTACGTGCTGGGATTGCCAAAGCAAAAGACAGTGTTAAAATGATGGGGAAAGGGGGACATGCAATGGTACCAGCTAGAGGGGATGGTCTATCAATTGGGCCTCCACAAGCAAACTCCTGTGGGTTTAGTAGATCACTTGGATGTCAATGACCTACTCTCATGGGGGGGTCCCAAAACTGATTCATGACATCAAGAAGGGCCTAGCCCATTTAAGACAACTACTGCCATGTACAGTCCTGATGTGGTCACGCATCATATCACAATTGGGATGGCGTAGAGCTTGCAATATACTAACCATTGAGAAGGAGTGAAGGGAATTAAATAGGGAGGTATTCTGATTTGCTCCCTCATGTGGTATGGAAGTCATCAAACATTACCACATTATAAAGACATGTAAGGTACTGTATAACAAAGATGGCATGCACCTAGCAGGGATTTGGAATTAGATATTCTAATTCAGAACTGCAGGATGTTTGTGACCTCACTTGCAATGACATGGGGATGGACTCTTGGAGCACTAATGGGGAGAAGTGCATAAAGGACATTTCCACAAGGCGGTAAATTAATGTGAGACCCACCTAAATGAGGCCTTCCAGAGGACAAATTGGCATCAGCTGGGGTTGGGTGACAGCAAAGCCAGAGGTGCAACCCTGGGTGGGTACTGAGTACAGCAAGGAGGAGGTCACATGTTTGACATGTTCACAGGAATGCAGGACAGCCAAGACTGGCAGTCAGGGACTGCAGACCTGTGCGAGCATGCTCCTCAGTGAAAGTGCTGGATGTTCCCAAGATCTGGCAGGAGGGAGGGAACTGTCCAGTGGAGAGACACAGCTCTGCTGGGTTTGTTCGACATATGAGCCAGACTTCTCCCCCCCAACCCCCATATGCAGGACATGGATGGGTAAGGGTCCACCCAAGATGAAGACATGGATTTGCTGCCCCTGTGTTCCTTGTTTAATACCATGTATGTATGCATGTACATATGTTTATGATGTAATGTTGTCATTATTAAGTTAAGTAAAGCTGTGACCTTTGGTACTCACAGATTGTTGTGGTGTTTTAGTTATGGAATTAGGCTGCTCACTGGGGTGGGGGGGATAACTTTTTACATAGTCCCATACTGCATCTGGAATTGACTGACAGCCTTCAGGTCAGAAGGCAGTCCCCGGCTGACCCAGTCAGGTGCAGAAGTACCTGGACAGACCAGCAGAGTCCACTTCACAAGGAAGAGGCCTGTGCCCCTATAAAAGCTGGTCTAGAGAGGGTTGTGCCCTCTTTGTACTAGCATTGTAGAACTTAGTTCCCCACCCACCCTCAAACTGTGGGGTCATTAGAGGTGAAGCCAGTGCTGGAATTAAACTTTGTCTACTGAATAAACTACTGGAAGCTAATATGGAGATACATATCCTTAAAGCTTATAAAATTACCCCTCACAAACATCAACAGAATTCTGATCTCCCATGGATTTTGCTGGTGGCAAAAGGGGGCCTGAATCTTAGTGATAAAGTATTAGGGAAAGCTAAACAAAGAGGCCAGTTACCTGTGGAAGATGGGACCTGGCTATTCTGTTTCCCTGACTTAAGTTATACCATGAGACAGTGCTGTAAGGCATTTGACCAGGTCAAGAATGCCTCAGAGCACTGGGAATTTCACACACACTACAGATGCCAGTGAAACTGAGACTAGTATATGCAGGAAGAACATATACTGTATTTTTAATGATCCTGTGGAAGCTGGCCTCAAACTTGAAAATATAAAAGAAGATTTCTCCCACCCACCTCCTTTGCCAAAGTCCGATGATGAGGAGGTTTGAGGGAGGTGCCCAGAACTTTTAAATTCATTGGACTACCATAACATATGTCCTCACAATTTGTTTTACCTTTGCCTGTAATTAATGTTTAATGGCAGTTCTGTGGTTTCCGTTTTTTTTTTTTACTTTATGCTCTATTATTTTTCATGTGTTATATTGAGAGTCACAATTAGCATCAATAAATGTAGGAAGAGGTAGTAGCCATGAATGTTTGTATCATTTTCCTTCTTATTGCATTTAGATGGTCTTTTCATGTCCCAATGGTGCAAAAGACTGAGCGCTACTGTATATGTGACTGGCTCTATGTCTCCTCTTTGCAGTCACTACTGTCTTAGGAGCAGAGTTTAGTGCCTGTCTATCTGTAAATGAAGTACTTGCTATTAATGCCGTTTTATGTTGCTCGGGGATATGCCTCTCTATACCTTTCTCACCGAATGGCTGACTTTGTATTTGGTTTTGATCTCTGCTTTCTGACAGTAGCTATATAGATATTGTAAGTTAATCACATTGTTCATTTCCTGAAGATTCCTGTATCTTTATCTGAGTCATTTCCAAATACTGCTCTGTTTAAAGATTTTTGTACTGGTTCGGGTGGAGTTGGTTGCTCTGCTGATTATTCACCTTATATTTGCAGACTGATTCTTGAACTTTTCAGTCAGTATTGATGGACTATAAAGCCACTGGATGGCTCATTGCATGTTTTTTTTTTCACTCAGGGACTTCTACTATGAATATTTCTGAGTACAGTCCATGGTCTTGCTGTGAATGCCCTGTGTTAGAATATCGATTTGTTTATCCTGTTCAAGGGGGTTTTGGATTGGTTCCCCCTCCATGTGGTAGCACTGGATGATAAAAATATACTATGCATAGAGAGAGTTCTATATGCAGCTATTTCTATGCCATGTATTCCTGATATGTTTTATTCTGCGTTGTTTTGTGGAAATGTACTAAAAATAAAGTTTGAAAAAACATCTTAGGAAAGTAAAAATACACTTATAAGCTAAGGTTATCAGAAATACATTCTTACAAAAAAATAAAGTGATGACATTTTTAGCCAACTAACAAAAACTGCTACCTTAAGGTATCTTTCCCACTTAATAAGCCAATGTAATGAATCAAAAACTGCATTCAAATTGTGAGGGCTTAGCACAGGCTAGGAAATGTGTTAAAGATTGAGTTACTGCCATTTAAAGTCTAAAGCTATCCCGGTCTGGCTGTGCCCTCCCCCTTCACATTCTTTGCTCAGTCCACTTGCTGTACAAGCACAGGACGTGAGCAGAGCTACAAGACTGCAGTTTAAAAAAACCTCCACCCTGTCCTTAAGAAATCAAGTTTGTAGTTGGTCCATAGATCCCTAGTCAGACTTCTTCACAGCTCTGGAAAAAACTGTGCATACCAGAAAAAAAGTAGACATGGATGAGTACCCCCCCCAACCCGCCATGGGAAATCTTTCACTATGAAGAATTTTTATGAGGCATTGGGGTGACTTAAACAGTTTCCTTCCTTTAGTTTTTTTCTATCACACACATATCTGAAGTAGTTTTTGTTTTCTGTTTTGCTAATTAAAAGATTGTATATCTGACAGTACTAGGCATTATGTGTAGAACAGCAATCTTACTTATTTATTTATTTTATTTATTGAAAAGTTTCACCAGGAAAGACCCACTGAACAATTACAATTGCTCATCTCACAGAGCGTCCTGGGGGAGGGTATAGAGAGGACTACGAATCCAACAACATACATTTATCATTTTTGTTCAACAGGCAGGACATGAATCAAAAACCTACATGGCACAGATATTCATGGGACAGACAAAGATATAAAACTAAAACTATATGAGATCAAATACAAAAATACAGGAATAAGTGCATACAGTCAATTTACCCAGCACAGGGGTAAAATACATGGATCACAACAACAAACAAAAAAATTATTGTACAAAAGTTGGTTTACTAAGGTCATATGTGAAGTATGACATTAGAGAATAACCTGAATAGAATAAGACCACAATAGGAAGGGGGAAGAAAGGATTGTTAGGAGCAATTGCAGGTAGGAGAGAGGAAGTTAAGGAGGGAGACTGAGATGGGCTGGGGGAGGAGTGTCTGATTTGACTAGGCAGGGCATTCCATAACTTTGGGATCCTGTGTGAGAAGGCAGTTTGGCCTATTGCGGTGGAGCATCTAGGAACCACCAAGGTGGAAGAATCGTTTGATCTGAGAGAGAGTTGGGATAGATGGCGAGAGGTCAGGGAAGCCAATAGGTAAGGAGGAAGGGAACCAAACCAGAATTTGGAGATGAACTTCATACAGTATAATAGGCATTTGTTTTCCAGTGAGGCTAGAGCAAGAGATTTCATAGATTTCATAGATCAATCAAGCTTTGATAGACTTTCGTCCTTTATGCTTGCCAAGAATGGTATTAACTATATACAAAATTTTATTTTAATACTCATCTCATTTTCCAGCCTGGTTTTAAATGTTTTTTATGTATTTGCTATCAATTACCTCTGTTGAAAGATTGTTCCATAGTGTAACTACCCTTTGACTGTACCATTGTTTCCTGGACAATATATTCCCTGGCCCAGATATTCAAAAGAGCTGAGCCATGCTCAATAGGGTTGAGCCTGCGCAAGTCTGAAATTGCGCCATTCTGTGATATTCAGCAGGAGGCAGTTGTGCTCCCAAATCATGCTGAGCAACAGCGTAATGCTAATGAAGGCTTGCTCAACCGAAGGGGGAGGAACCATGCATAAACTGCACAGCCCGATATTCAGCTGGAGTTGTGCGGGAGTTGGCAGGCGCAACCCCCGCCTGCACCTGCACAACTTTAAGCCAAAAGGATCAGCCGAGGGCCACCTGCCAGGTGAGCTGCTGTATTGCAGGGTGCAACACAGCAGCTGCCACCTGTGGGTGGCCCTCCACTTGTTCCCGTTCCCCTGCAGCCTGATCACAAGCATAATAGTAATCCTCCCGTAGCCCGATCGCTGGCGCAGAGTACTTCTCGCAGCCTGATCATGAGCATAATGTAATTTAAACCCCCACTAGCCCGATCATGGGGTAGTAGTTCAACCTCTCGACTAGCCCCGACCAAGGCATAACGTAATGTAAACCCCCGACTAGCCCGATCGTGGGGCATAACATAATTTAACCCCCTCGACTAGCCCAATCGAGGCATAAGTAGTTCAACCCCCCAACTAGCCCTATCGCAGGCATAAAGTAGTTCAACCCCAAAGACCAATATCCCTGGTGGTCCAATGGACTGCGAAGCCCGATCGCAGGCATAAGGTCAAACCCCCCAAAGCCCAATATCCCAGGTGATGTGGCCCCCACCCTCCCACGGGCCCCACCACCCCGCCCCCCCATCAGCCAGCGGGCAGCAGCACCCCACCCGCCTGCTGCCCTGCTGCCCACCGACTAACAGCTCGGTAGGGCTCCATGCCCATTAGTTCAGAGCAAGAGCCAATGGGCATGCAGCCTATACCGTACAAGGCAGTCCATATATGTGAATGAATGCTGTGGCTGGGGGGCGATATTCAAAGGAGTTGCTCAATAGCACAACTCCATTGAATATCACCCTGGCCACACCCCTGCGCAACTTTTTTGACCAGCGCAAGGGCTTGCACCACAGAATGGCACAGTTTGAATATCTGGCCCCATGTATCTAGTCGGAGTTGCTTTGAATGTCTCCTACCATGAACTCTGTCCTGGTTCAACCTTAAACCAATTTCTGCCATAAAGGTATTATCCCTGACTGTCCTGTAGAGCATGCACAAGTCTCCCCTTTTCCTCCTATATTGCAATGTATATAGGTTGAGTATTCTCAATCTTTGTTCATACAGTGTCTGGTAGTCATATCAGATGACCTAAAGGTGGGCAAGCAATGTGAGAGGGCAGCAAGGAGGGCTGGGGGGATACTGGGATGCATAGGGAGAGGTATCACCAGTAGAAAACAGGAAGTTATTATCCCTCTGTACAGACAGTTGGTGAGACCCCATCTGGAGTACTGCGTGCAGTTCTGGAGACCCAATCTCCGCAAGGACATAGACAGGATGGAGGCTGTCCAGAGGAGGGCAACTAAAATGGTGCAGGGTCTGCATGGAAGACATATGAAGAAAGACTTAAGGAGCTGAATATGTATAGCCTCGAGGAAGGGGGACATGATAGAAACTTTCAAGTATCTCAAGGGAATCAACAAAGTCCAAGAGGGTAGCATCTTTCAAAAAGAGGTGTGCAAGAACAAGGAAGCACAATTTGAAGATAGAAGGGGCGGCTCAGAGGTAATTTAAGGAAGTATTTTTTCACAGAGAGGGTTGTGGATGCATGGAACGGACTTCCGGAGGAGGTTGTGGAGTCAAAAACAGTGGTGGAATTCAAGCATGCATGGGACAGTCATAAGGCAATTCTAGGGGGTGGGGGTAGGAAGAAGTAGGCTGCTGGTTAACTAGGATCTGCAGCTTATCCAATAGGTAGGGAAATGGGCAGACTGGGTGGGCCAAGCGGTCCTTATCTGCCGTCAAAATCTATGTTTCTATTTTTCTATGATTTAGTCCTGCAATAAGCCTAGTGAATCTTCGTTGGACTGCTTCAACCTTTTTAATATCCTCTTTCCTACACGGTGACCATATTTGTATACAATACTCTAAGTGGGGCCTGACTAATGCTACATACAGAGGGAGCAACACTTCCTTAGTTCTGCTGGATATGTGTCTAATGATGCAGTTTAGCATCTGATTAGCTTTTTTCACCTGGTCTCTGCAGCGAGTATTAAATTTAAGATCATGGCTTATAGTCCCTCCTAGATCCCTTTCGTATGATGTTACAGTTAGGGGTTTGTTTTTAAGGGTATAGTAATACTGTCTGTTTTTAGTACCCAAATGCATTACTTTGCATTTACTAATATTTAATTCAAGCTTATTGTGTTTTGTCCAAGAGAAGACATGGTTCAGTGCAACCTGCAGTGCAATGTTATTTTCTAATGTGTTAACCACTGTTCCCAATCTGCAATTGTCTGCAAATTTAGACAACCAGATGTTTGGTAAATCTATTTTTAATGAAGAAATGTAGATATTGAAAAAAAATCAGACCCAAGACTGACCCCTGGGGAACCCCACTCGTGACCCCCACCATTCAGAGAAAACACCATTCACCACCACCCTCTGTTGTCTCCCCTCCAGCCAATTGGCAATCCAGTGCATGATGTTTGTACAAAAATATAGGTTCCCTAATGATTTGCCCAATTCCAAGTGTGGCAACTTATCAAAGGCTTTTGCAAAGTCCAAAAAATATACTATCAACGGGGTTTTTCTTCTCAGTTTCTTTATTTACCTTTTCATAGAAGCCCAACAGATTTGCTAAACAAGATCTGTTTTACTAAATCCATGTTGATATGGGTCTATAGCCCCTAAAGTTAGTTGATGTTGTTGGACACAGTCCTTGATTATCCCTTCTAATAATGTGCCCATTAGAGAAGTCAGACTTATTGGTCTAAAATTTTCTGGTTTAGAAGTAGGTCCATGTTTTAGAAGGGGTACAACAGTAGCTATCCTCCAACCTAAGGGTATAACACCAGAGTCCAGGGTGTGCTGGAACACATTAGTCAGTGGCATGTAAATATAATCCGCAAGTTCTTTCAATACTCTGGGGTGGAGATCGTCTGGGCCCGGAGATTTGTTGACATCTAATTTTTTGAGCCTGTCAAGAACATCAGTTGGTTTAATAATTACTTGTCCTGGTACAGATATTAATTTATCCTCTAACATAATGGGAGTAGATTAATTAAACACAGAAGAGAAGTATATGTTCTGTATGTCAGCCATTTCCTTATTACTAATAGATGTTCCTGAATTATTTCTAAATGGGCCACTGAGTTTGTAGATCCTCTTAGTTTATTGATTTGGGAGAAAAAACGTTTTTTGTTATCTTTGACTTTTGTAGACATGAATATTTCCTGTTGTGTTTTTGCCTGTTTAATCTTCTATTTAATTTTTTTTAATCAATACCTGATATGCCAGTCCTAAATGCTGGTTACCATCTCTAATACTTTTAAGCATTCTACTCTTTTTATTTATTAATTTCTTAATAGAAGGCTTCATCTAACTTGGGGGTATTCTTTTAGTGGAATATTTTTTTAAGGTTAGTATGTGCTTATTAACCTCACTCTTTATCTTTGAGGTCAGTTGGTCCCATTTCCACTCAACTGTACAATCTTTAAAGTCCTTTTCCCAGTCCCATTTTACCATGTTTTCTTTTATAGAAGTAAAATTGGCCTTTCTAAAGTTAAATTTTTCAGTAACCCCTATCCCAGGTTGTCTGGTTTAACCCAGAACCTTAAAGTTTACACACATATGATCACTGTTACCCAAAGGCATTGTGGTAAAGAATGTTAGACAGAACAATGATGAGTAAGAGTAGGAGAGTCTAGGGTGAAATGACAGAAGGCATTAAAGAGGGTATCCAGTCTGGTTAAGGAGGAGAGCAGTGCGAGACTATAGACTACGTCACAGTAGTCGAAAATAGGAAGGATACTTTTCTGAATGAGCTCCTGCCTAGCTAGTAATGGCAGGCAAATTTGGTTCCTTTATAGTGCATGTAGTTTGGGTCACAACTTCTTCAGGATGGAGTCTATATGCCCAGAAAAGTTGAGATGCTGGTCTAACCAGACCCCAAGATACCTAAATGAGGAAGTGTCCCCAAGAATTGTACCATCACGGGTGTGGAAGGAGGGCACATTTGGTAGCTGAGAGAGTTGCTGCCGAGTACCAGAGGTCATGGAGACTGTTTTCTTGACATTGAGGAAGAGCTGATGGGAGCTTAACCAGAGCTGGACTTTCTCGAAGTCAGGCTGGAGACTGGAATCAACATCAGCAGGGGAAATGTCAGAATAAAAAAGGACTGTATCATCAGCATGCATATGGATTGATGTGGTGGTGCATACTGATGGGAGATCATTCAGGAAGATGGAGAAGAGCACGGGGCCAAGGTCTGATCCTTGAGACACACCGGTGGTAATAGGAAGAGGGAAGGATATGGAGTCAGCAGTTTTCACTGATTCCATCCTGCCTGTTAGATAGGAGCTGAACCAACAAGCAGCTGAGTCAGATAAGCCAGCCATGCACAGGTTGTCAAAGAGGAGATGGTGGGAGACTGTGTCGAATGCCTTTGCAAGGTCGACAAAAATAGCTGATGTTATTAGGCCATTATCCATTGCAGTGAGAATGGAGTCAGTGAGCCTAATTAGGGATGTGGTGGTGGAGTGGTCCTTCCTAAAACCAGACTGGTGGGGGTGAAGAAATCATAATCAGAGAGACAGGAAGAAAGCTGAGTGAGAACTAGATGTTTCTGCAATTTGGCAAGTATACAGTAAGTAGGAGCGATGTGGTCCTACAGTTCCCCAGAGAGGAGGGGTCACCTCCTTTAAGTAATGGGAGGACAATGGCATGCTTTCAGAAATAGGGGACAGTAGAGGTCAAAAAAGAGAGGTTGAGTAGAGCAGATACAGGAGAGCAGATAGCATGAGCAGAGAAGAATAAGAGTTTAGGGTCGAGTCCATCAGATGAGGATCCCTTAGATGGAGCGAATAGTGCCTTTAGTGTGTCCATTTGTGTGACTGAAGCAAATGAGAAGAGGTGCTAGCCATTGGAGTGTATAGGGTCTGATGGGGCTATCAGGCATGAGGTGTTGGATGGGAGTGAGGCAAGGAGGGCCGAGGCACACAAGGTAAAGTAATCAATAAATTCTGTTGCTACAGTTAGATGGTCAGCAATTAGGACATTGTTTATATTAAGAAGGGGGGAAGGGTTCTGGTTTTGATGGCAGTGAGAAGACAAAATGTACAACCTTCCAAAACTTAGTGTGTTTATGTTGGTTTTAAAGGTGGAGTGGAAATATTCAGATTTGGCTAGGTGAGTGGCTTAGGAGCAGGAGTTTCAGAGGGCATAAGTGTCTCAGTCAGCTTGGAACTTAGAGGCCTTGTGGGCCTTCCATGCTCTGTCCCAGGTGCAGATACAGGCCATTAGTTCAGATGTGATCCAGGGAAGGTGATTTCCTCTAACTCTGGTACGTCTAAAGGGAGCATGTTTGTTCCAAATGTCAATGAAGAGCCTCTGGAAGTAATCCAAGGCTCATTGATTGAGTGAGCAGATTGGATAGGGGACCAGTCAGAGTATATGAGGTCATGGTGTAAATGGGAGAGGTCAAGTGACTAATAGGTTTGGGTCAGCAATACTTTGTGGGGGACTTTTGGACGATGTATTTTAAGGACCACATAAATCATGGGATGGTCACTTAATGAATTCGGGAGGAGACCAGCATCAATAATTCTATGTTTATGAGTAGTTAGGGCCCTGTTGATGGGTGAGTGGTTACCTGATTCTGGGTTTAGGTGAGTAGGGTTGAGAATTATTTGAGAGAGACTGAGGGTGGCGATAGCATTACCAACCTTGCTTTGGGATGGGTCTAACCAATTAAGGTTAAAATCATCTGAAATAAATAACTCACTTTTGAGGTGAGTGTCGTGATTTCAGTGAGTAGGTTGGAGGCAATAGAGAATGAGAAGCCAGGGCAGCAGTAAATCCTTGCCACATAGATGGGGATAGAGATGGGTAGGGAGAGACGCAGGATAAGGTCTTCATATGCAGCTGATACAGATACAGATAGGACCGAGGTAGATTGTACGAAGGCAGAGGTGTAGATTGCTATGCCTCCAGCTCTTCCATTTTGATCTTGTCTCATAGTATTGTAGCCAGGGATAGTAATAGAATTATCGTGGATTTTGTTATTTAGCCATGTTTCGGATAGAATAAGGAGGTTGGGGCAAGTGTTTGGATGAGTGGTTGGAGTAAATGTAGTTTGGGTAGAAGGCTCTGTACATTGAGGTGCATTAACTTGAAACCATTTGGGAGATCAGACTTGTTATGGGTAGGTGTGTCAGCAACTTGGGGGGGTAAGTACTCAGTTGAGGCCAGAAACAAGGCCAGGGTTAGGGTTTATGTTCCCTGCGGAGAGGAGAAGTAGGGAGATGATAATGTAGTGTAACTTTTGATTTTTATACCAAGTCTTAGCTGGGGTACAGGTGGTTTGAGTTAGAGAGTTGGATATGGTGGAGAAATTAAACGTTAGTGAGCTTAATAACGCAAAGAAGGGGGTACAGCTAAAGGGAAGCACAGGGCAGGATAGAGTAGAAAGACCAATAGTGTTTGAAAGGAGAGGGGGAAGTTATCCTTGGGAGCAACATGAGTGATAATAGTAAGGGTGTTGCTTCAGGGTAGGGGTCAGTGTGTTTTATTGGAAAGAGTAGAGTAGGATCTGAGTAAGAGGAAAAAAAACAGAGAATAGAGTGAGGTAAAAGGCAAGGTGATAAGGATTAAGGCCCACCATAATGGCACCACTGTTTGAGGCAACAAGATGTACTAGATCCAATGCAGAGAGCTCAGTATACCTGAGACTAGTGCCTCAATGTACAAATAGCAAAATGTGTGCAGACAGCTATAATTAGAGGAGTAATGTAATAATGGGACAGGTGCCTTTAACATGATGTCTATGTAGGTAATGAGCAAGAAGAGAAGTGGATAAGCTAGTAGGCAGAGTCAGGTGGGGAGGAAGAGGATTTGATAGAGGTCAAGGCTGAGGTGGGTGGGCAGGAAAAAATTCAACTGAGCAAATGCAAGCACTACACTAAGCTTTTCCACAAGCAGATAAGTTTCTCCACTAAGCAGATACATTTCTCCACTAAGCAGATAAGCCTACTAAGAACCCCTTTTGTGTACCCTGCATAAAACACAATTTACCCATAATAGTTTGGAAACATGCATATTTGCCCATATAGTCTGGAAACATGCAGATCCAGATATAAGGAGGCTAAGCAGTACAGGGTAGGCTGGCTAGCAAGCTAAAAGTCAGTCAGAGCACAGCCTGAAAATAGCAAAAGCTGGTCAGAGAACAGCCAAGGTGCTTGTAAGGGCCAGTGTGTCCAGTGTTCCACTTGAAGAAGGCAAGCTAACCAATGGCTGTCCAGCAGTTTCCAGAGACACTTAGCCAGTGGGAAACAGGGCTTTGGATCCGAGAAGGCAAGAACAACAGTGGGTGTAAATGATTTTCTCTGTGGAGGGAGGCTGAGTACAGCCTGTGGCTCCAAGGAGCAAGCCACGGATGCAGGTCTGGAGGAGGAAGCCCAGTCAAGGGCAAGTTTCTGTGGAGGGAAAAGGGAGAGAATTATAAACTTGAAGTGGCCGGAGGATCGGCCGCTGGTTAAGTAGTGGGTGGGACTAGTAACAGAGGGAGGGGCGAGGTGTTTGGAAACAAAAAGGAGCAGTAAATGGGTGTCTGTATGTAGGTGCCAGAACCCTGAACAGCAAAACAAAATGCAATTTAGGTGAGGTAGGGAGGAGGAGGGGGGGGGGAGAGATTAAAGGGATCTACCAACATGTACCATAACAAATGGTAATAGTAACCTGTAAGAGTTGTGATTTAATCTCCTAACATTCAAACTGTCCAAAAGTGCTGATTTCCATGAAAACACGCTTTTATTTCTATGCTCTGCTTCATTTGCATAACAAGACCCTTTTTTTTCCTCTGTGCCGCAAGCCCCAACTGTGACATCATGCCAGGTAAATAAAGCTTCTAAAGAGTTAATGTTTAGTAAGGGAGAATGAAGGTTTGGTGCTCTTAGATGCCTCTGCAGTCATTTAGTTTTCTTTCATTTGTTTCTTTATTTACTTTTCCAAAATCTTATTTGTATGTCACCAATTGCTAGTGAGAAAAGAATCCAATTAAGTAGCTGGCAGTTTCTGACATGGCAATACCAGAAGTCTGCTGAATTCTTTTTTACTATCAGTGTGAGAAACAAAGGTGAAAATCCACCTGTGTCACTGCACTAACAGATATTTTATCATTAAAGTAAAAAAAGTAATTAACACATCAAAATACAATAAATACAGTTGTATTCTCTTTATTAGAAGTAAACACCAGCTGGTTTGGAACAGAGACCTCTGTTGGTCAGTCTTGGTATGTTAGCAAACTAGGAGTAGGGAAACAGAAAAATCAGCTTTGTAACATGGCAGAGATCAGTAACAGTAAAGCAACGCAAGTAATAGGTCAGAAAGCATCACATGGCATAGTTTGGAGACGGCATTAATTTAGCAATAATGCCATCCTCAAACTGAAGTACTGATGTGTGCCACGGAGTGCAGAATCAGCACTACTGAACCCGTGGTGTAGAGGGCAGTCCAACATAAGTGCCTGTCTGTCCCACCCGCCCACCCCAGGTAGCCCAATAGTATCAGGCGGAACACAGGAGTCCGGGGAGTAGCAAAATGAGTCCAGGTGATAGAGGAGCAACATAATCAGTGACATGGCGAAGTTGTGGACCGTTAATGCTAAACTTAATCACAATGCAAGTCAGAGGCACAGTGCAGCATAAAAGACACAGGGGGGCAATTTTCAGGCAAATAACTACTTCAGGAGTCACAGAGTGGTGGTCACAACTCCTAGCACAACATTGGATGACTGAGCACAGGAGACCAAGGAGGTGAGCAGTATGCAAATTACTTGGTAGCTGTTCTACAGTTCAGATCATGGCACCAACAGAATCAACAAAATGAAACCACCCAAGCAGTGTACTCAAATAAGTACTGGGTAAAATCAGAAAAGAATGAAAAAAAAAACATCAATTGATATCGCATTGTACCAGATGACTGGGTTCTTGTTGTCAGCATCAGTGGTTGAACAGACGTATACACGTAGATCTAAGGACTAACAAAAGTGCAGTCAACATATCTCTTAAAAATAACCTCGATGTGTTCCTAATGTACTTAGCAATAGACACAACATGATTCAAATAGTAAAGAAAATATGATCATGTTACAAGCACATTAAGCCACTCTGAAGGTGACATCTAATGAGGAATTAATGCATAGTTGGGGCCGCTGTAGGCACTCGGCCTTCGGCCTCATGCCACAACCCTCCCAACCATGCATTAATTCCCCATTAGATGCCACCTTCTTCTTGACTTAATGCTTACATGTGCTGTACCTACAATGCCTTGCTACATATGTACCTACTGTGTGCCCCTTTCTCCACTCCTCCAGGACGCACCTGGAAACTAGCTTGTCTGCTCAGTATATCTTTCCAGGTGAAACGTTTAAAAAAAAATACATAAATAAATATGTCTACATATTAGGTGTTGTACTGCAGTGGCCACTACCAAAATAAGGGGCTGTACCTCTGAGTAATGAACATTTAAGTCACCTTTATAATTTACCTAGAATTCTTTGTTGTTGTATGTAAAACATCCCTGGATTGACATCATTCTGGGGGTGTGGCCACACACCAAAAATTTGGAGTCAGACAGAAAAAAGTACTGATAAAACATTACAAAAATGACTATGACAGAGTTTTTTACAAAATGAATTGCAGCTTCAACATCTGAAACATGGTTGGCAGTGGCATACTATGGGAAAAAAGTATTTGGGGATTCTTATTATATCCCTTTAAGCAGAGTGCAAGGTAGTGAGTGTGGGGGTTGGGGAATTGGAGCTAAGGAGAAGAGATTTGAGAGGTTAGAAGCAGAGGGGATGAAAGAAATACAATAGGCAAATTTTAGCACTTTTAGTAATATAGTCACAGAGTATTAGCACACAAGCAGAAAAAGTACAGTATAAACCCACAGCAATTTAACACAGTAACCCACAAGCAGGAATAAAATACAGTAAAAGCCCACAGCAAAATTCAGCTGAGCAAATGCAGGTACTACACTAAGCTTCTCCACAAGCAGACAAGTGTTATGTCTACCTGGAGGCTGACATAATGAGTACTGTTTCTCCCCATACAACATCAGCATTGGGACTGCACTGACTGTGACATCATTAGATAGCAATCAAGAAGAGTCATTCTCCTGCTGCTTGATTGGTAACTTGAATACAAAGCAGTCAAACAACAGGGCTTGTGATGTCACAGTCAGTGAGGTCACATGCTGATGATGCAGTGGGAGGAACAGAGCCAGATATGTGTGCTTCCATGTAAATCACTGGTTTTCATATCACACCCAATATTATTAGGGAGAAAAACATCTAATGAGCACAGAGACAAAGAAAAACACTTCAGTGATAAAAAGTAAAAAGGGACAACTTTCAAAAATTAACATTTTCTGCCTACAGTTTTTTTCACTACTAGCTGTTTAAGAATATATGTTTGTGGCTGCCTGTATCCCTAATGAGATATCTTCTTCACTGCTCTGAAAAAAATGTGTACACCAGAAAAAAAGTAGACAGGGAGGGATAAACCTCCAGTAGGAAACCATTCACTGTGAATAATTTTTATGAGGCATTGGGGTACCTTAAATGATTTCCTTCCTTTAGTTTCACTGGAAGGTTTTTATCAGAATAGACATGTACAGTAACTAAAGAGAATTTGAAAGCAAGGTTAAGTACAGTATGTCAAAAAACATAGTGACAGGTAGATTCTGTCATTGGATTTATGGTTTATGTGCACAGACACAAGAGATAAATTATATCATGCTTACCCACAAAAGCAAACCTAGAAGTCAGTTAATGCGTGAGTGTGAGAGAAGTGAACCAGAACCAACTCTGGTTTGGCTTCAGGTTGAGGCCTGAAAATTAGGTTTGCCTTTGCTAATTTGCCCGAACCACTTTGGTTCACAATATAGCAACTGTCATGGGTAAGCAGACTTCAAATAGTGTGTGTGGGGGGGTAAAAGCCTTGAGGTTAGCAATGAATAATTAATTAAATACTGTAGCTTATTTACAGCAGGTGCTGTTGGCATGCATCTGCTGTGAATGACTGTTTGTGATGTTCGGACAAATGGCAAAACCCACTAAGACTGCCACAACCCAGCATGAGCTACAATAATAGTTACTATTGATTGCTGACCTCTAGGCATATACCCCCTTTAGTCTCAGCTTTACCTCTGTGCCAATTACTATATTCCCTCTGGTACCACTGATTTTCAAATTGTATAACACCTCTGGCACCTCCACACAAAGAAAAACAAGCTGTGCATCACTAAACAAAAACAATAATGAAAAGTCATTCAATGCTGTGCATTACATTACCATTCATAATAACTCTTTGTTTGGTAGAGCTCTCCATGGGGTAACTCTTATGATTGCAGTTTCAGCATATATTGACATAGACAAGATGTATTTGTTTTATGTTTATAAGTTGTAATCTGTCAATTAACTGTAATAATTTTCTGATAAAATTAATAAAAATAAAGTTAAAAAATATATTATTGTCCATTCATGGAAGTCTTTTTCTGTGATTTTTATATTTTTATACTTTAAGTGCTGTGATGGCTCAGAGAAAGTGGCGACTGTGTCACCACCTTCTGTTTTACCAGCACCTTCATCATCGCTGTAATTCTTACCTCTACCACCGTTGCCAAAACACGGCTACCACCATCAGCTTTGCATTGCTGGGTTGTTGAAGAAGATCATGACTAAGAGCATGTGTGGCATTTCAGTAGGCTTATCATGGAAATGGACATACTACGGGTTACTGATTCAGCATCCCCCATTCCTTCTACAAAAGTTGCATCAGCTACGAGCATACTGCCTTATACATTGTGATAAGAACATGCCAAGAAACTATAATTTGAGAAAATGTTATTCAAGAAAGCATGACTAGTCTTGACTTTACCTTTTTCACCTTATTTTACATGGTGTAAACGTGATTCGAGACAAAGTAATTCGGGAAAACATAATTTAAGAAAACCTGACATAGTCTTGACTTTGCCTTTGTAGTTGGAAGGCTATGTCTGTAGTTCAATGGGGCAAGCAACCAGCCACATCCCCTTCTTGAGCTATATAAGCAGTTCCTCCCAGTCTGTCTCTGAAATATTTTTCTCTGCTGGCCAGAGGCTTTGTTAGTCTATCTTCTCCCTTGGGGCCTGCTGCCCCCTTCGTGTCGTTGGGCTTTTGGCTCTGCTTGGTTTGTGCTGGACTTCTGTGTTTTGTGTTCTCCTGCTTTGGTTTGCATTGCCTTGCCTCTGGCTGCGACATGCTTCTTTGTGTGCCTGTCTACTTCCTGCTCCTGTACTTGTGTTTGCCTTGTTTGTTTCCTTTGGGCTTTCTAGTTTTCTAGTTCCCTGTGTATCATTGTTTGTTCATGCTTTAGGTTACATATTGTTGTTTCCTTACCTTCAGCTGCCATGTGCCTGTGCTGTCAGGTTACATTTCCTCACCAGATCTTCCATGCCCTCGGTCAACTGCATTATTAGTGTGTGATTCTGCTCCTGCTGTCTTCCTGCCTGTTGTCTCCAGTGCT
Source organism: Neoceratodus forsteri (assembly GCA_016271365.2). NCBI lineage: Eukaryota > Metazoa > Chordata > Ceratodontiformes > Ceratodontidae > Neoceratodus > Neoceratodus forsteri. Next base: position 104,233,277 of record CM057451.1, read on the forward strand.
TTCCAACCTAACCATTTCCACCTGGTCCAGGCTTCATGATGCCACTCCCTGTTGCACTATGTGTGCTCACAGCTCTGCTCTTACTCCACTCGGTGCTAGTTCAGTTCATTCAGTATTGGAGTTCAATGTGGTCTACTCATTCTATTCAGTGTTTGCTCAGCCAAACCCATCTGCTGCATTGCTATACTGAAATTTTCAGCTATTACATTGGCTCCCTGATCTCAGCTTCCAGCTTCAGGCATTTTTTGTTGTTTGTTTCTGAATTTAACTATTGTGAACCTTTCGGTCATTAATTTGCTTCCCCTGTTCACATTACTCTTTCAGCTTGCTCTTCTCTGGCTTCGTCCTTCACACAACCTCCTCCTCTCCTTCACTGACAGACATTGTGTCTCACTGCAACAGCCTACATTACTTAAGCAATAAGGCATAACAGGGTGTGGGTTATTGCAGGATATACCATGGTCATGTGATGTGTTCTGACCAATGAGGTTACATGATTTTCATACCCCATTGTATAATTAGTTTTCACTCACAGGCAAAAAAAAAAAAAAAAAGAGATGGATTTCTGTGCCCTGCAGCACCAACAGCAAAATTGTTTGTCAAATAATTCCTTCAGTCCCCTCTTGCATCTTTCCCAGTCTTCTAAATTTACTATGCCCTGCTCCTGCTATGGGGAAGGTGGGGATGGATGTTTGTGCACCCTACACCAATAGTACTGAGTAAAAAAATATGGTGTTTGTCAGAACTGTCCAACAGGAATGGTAATACACAATTCTGTGATTGCTTTCAAAGTTTTTTGAGCAAAAGTCACTCTTTTCGAAATGAAATAAACCCCTTCAGTAGCCAAGTCCTCCCCAAGTGAGAGAGCAATAGACAGAGTGCTCAAAATGGTCCTGAGATGTGTGCAGCCCAGAGTTCTCAATCTCTGGTGTCATTGATTGGCTGCTGCAGGCCATGTGGCCTTCCAGCAACTTGAAATGCTCAGTGCGTGCTTCCTGTAAAAGGTGTTGCATCAGAACAGCCAAGGGCTCCTTGACCAGCTTTGCTGGTGTCCATGACGCAGGATTTCAGTATGTTCATGAATGCATAGTTGGCATTAGCTCATCCTTATTTAGGAGTCCTTGGTTTATTTGCGGATCTGTAAACAGACAGAGCTGGGCATCACCATCAAGGTTTCCTTCACAATGGATTTCTAGGCCTTCATGCACTCGCATACTTATGCAATATGCCAGTCTGATTTGTTTGATATGAACTGTACTTATTTAGGCAACTCAGATAAAACTGACATTTGTTACCTGACTGATTATCCCAACTTAGCACTCCCCTACATCCTTCCTACTACCCCTACCCCCCCTCCATTCTATTCCCCTCTTCCATGTAACATATGAGTAGGAGGTGGGTAACCCTTGGATGTTGGGTATGCACTTTTTTCTTCCTTCTCTCTTGGGAATAATGTACTGTTACATGCTAGTTTCCGTGATTGTAGTTGCTATCATTGTATCATGTATCCATGCTGTGACGCAATATCTGAATTCTGTAGTATGTGTAATTACGTAAGAAGGGGGATAAAACCTTTTACAGGTACATTAGGGAGCAAAGAAAGACTAAGGTAGGGATACTGAGGCTGAATAAAGAGAAAGGTGTTTGGGCAGAGAGTGACAGTGAAAAAGCAGAGATACTGAATGAATACTTCTGCTCAGTATTCACAATGGAAAAGCAGGGGGAGATACCTAATCCAGTCAATAGAAGCACTCTGGGGGGTTGATATTAGTCCTTTCACGAAGAAAGGGTTCTGAAAGAACTCTTAAAACTGAAGGTGGATAAAGCAATGTGGCCTGATGGGATTCACCCCAGAATTCTAAAAGAACTAACATAGAAACATAGAAACATAGAATCTGACGGCAGATAAGGACCGCTTGGCCCACCTAGTCGGCCCATTTTCCTACCTAACAGATAAGCTGCAGATCCTAGTTAACCAACTGCTTACTTCCTCTTACCCCCCACTAGGACTGCTTTATGCCTGTCCCCATGCATTCTTGAAGTCCCCCACTGTTCTTGACTCCACGACCTCCTCAGGAAGGCTGTTCCATGCATCCACAACCCTCTCAGTGAAAAAATACTTCCTCACATTACCCCTGAGCTGTCCCCCCTCTATCTTCAAATTTTGCCCCCTTGTTCTTGCACATCTCTTTTTCTGGAAGATGCTACCCTCTTGGACTTTGTTAATTCCCTTGAGGTACTTGAAAGTTTCTATTATGTCCCCTCTCTCCCTTCTTTCCTCAAGAGTATACATATTAAGCTCCTTTAGTCTTTCTTCGTATGTCTTCTGGTGCAGACCCTGCACCATTTTGGTTGCCCTCTTCTGGACAGCCTCCATTCTGTCTATGTCTATGTGGAGATAGGGTCTCCAGAACTGCACACAGTACTCCAGATGGGGTCTCACCAACTGTCTGTACAGAGGGATAACAACTTCCTGTTTTCTACTATTGTTGCCTCTTCCTATGCATCCCAGTATCCCCCCAGCCTTCCTTACTGCCTTCTCACATTGCTTGCCCACCTTTAGGTCATCTGATATAATTACCCCCAGGTCTCTTTCTATTTTTACTGTTGTCAGTATCTCACCCCCCATTGTGTATGCTTCCCCTGGGTTTTTGTTTCCCATGTGCATTACCTTGCACTTCTTTGCATTGAATCTGAGCTGCCATACATTTGACCATTCCTCCAACCTTGCCAAGTCCCTTCTCATCCTTTCCACTCCATCTTGTTGTAAGGGAAGAACTAGTAACACCACTGACTACCCTTTTTAATAAATCGTGGGAGGATGGTGTGTTACCCGAGGACTGGAGGAAGCCAGATGTGATTCCCCTTCACAAAAGTGGGAGCAAGACTGAGGCAGAAAACTACAGACCTGTCTGTTTGACCTCAGTGGTAGGGAAAATGATGGAATCACTTCTGAAGGAAAGAATTGTTGAGTACCTAGAGGCCAGTGGGGCACAAGACCCAAGGCAGCATGGATTCACAGCAGGAAGGTCATGTCAGACAAATCTAATTGATTTCTTTGACTGGGTGACAAAAGTAGTAGATCAGGGAAGGGCTGTGGACATGGCCTACCTAGACTTTTGTAAGGCATTTGACACAGTCCTGCACAAAAGATTAAACAAATTAGCCAGCCTGGGAGTGGGTCCCAGGGTGATAGCCTGGGTAAAACACTGGCTGGACAACAGTACACAGCAGGTAATTGTAAATGGAGTCCACAGTGAAGAAGAGGGGTTACTAGTGGGGTACCGCAGGATTCAATACTGGGGCCAGTCCTTTTTAATGTCTTTATAAGTGACATTGCAGAGGGTCTGGAAGGGAAAGTATGCCTCTTTGTAGATGACACAAAGATCTGCAACAGGGTTGATATGCAAGGTGGGGTGGAAAGGATGAAAAGGGACTTGGCAAGGTTGGAGGAATGGTCAAATGTATGGCAGCTTAGATTCAATGCAAAGAAGTGCAAGTAATTCTGAGAAAGAAAACCCAGGGGAAGAGTGCACAATGGGGGGGGGGGTGAGATACTGGCAACAGCAAAAATGGAAAAGGACCTGGGTGTAGTCATATCAGATGACCTAAAGGTGGGTCAGCAATGTGAGAAGGCGGTAAGGAGGGCTGGGGAGATACTTGGATACATAGGGAAAGGCATCGTAGAAAACAGGAAGTTGTTGACCCTCTGTGCAGACAGTTGGTAGGACCACATCTGGAGTCTATGTACAGTTCTCAAAATCCCATCTCTGCAAAGATGTAGACAGGGTGGAGGCTGTCCAGAGGAGGGCAATGAAAATGGTGCAGGGTCTGCACCAGAAGACATATGAAAAAGACTAAAGGAGTTTAATATGTATAACCTCGAGGAAAGTAGGGAGAGGGGGGACATAATAGAAACTTTCAAATACCTCAAGGGAATCAACAAAGTCCAGGAGGGCAGCATCTTTCAGAAAAAGAGATGTGCAAGAACAAGGGGGCACAATTTGAAGATAGAGGTGGGATGTCTCAGAGGTAATGTGAGGAAGTATTTCTTCACAGAGAGGGTTGTAGATGCATGGAACAGCCTTCCTGAGTAGATCATAGAGTCAAAAACAGTGGGGGAATTCAAGAATGCATGGGACAGACATAAGGCAATTCTAGTGGGGGTGGTAGGAGGAAGTAGGCTGTTGATTAACTAGGATCTGCGGCCTATCCTGTAGGTAGGGAAATGGGCAGACTAGATGGGCCAAGCGGTCCTTATCTGCCATCAAATTCTATGTTGTTTCTATGTATGTTTCTATGTAGACTTTCTGTACCACAATGTATGAAAATCTGATATGTACTCTCTTATCTGCACTATTGCTTTATATGCTCTGCCTTTTATGTATTGTATATGTACATTTTACCGTCCAGAACCATCTTACAAATGAGCTTGCTCAAAGGTGTTAAGCCTGGTTAAATAAAGTTTGATTGATTGATTGGGTTGCACACTGTTATGTCCCCTAGTTATAGTGGGGCAATGCTCCATGTTTGTGCCCCGCCACCTCCAGGCTTGTTTATTGTTGGGGGGGGGCCGGTCAGACAGCAGTATCCTGTTTGATATTTTGTTACCTAGTTACGGTTATAGTAATTATTAGCACTGTTCATTATTCCGGTTGATGTGAGGTTAATTTTCTCCGGTTTATTTCTCAGCTTATTCTAGATTCTTGTATGTTTGGGGATGAAGGTGCACTAGTAACTGAGCCATTGTCAAGTCACTCCTATGGGTTACAGTTGTGTGTAGGAGCACTTTGACAGGACCCTTTTTGGGCATCATTGACTTCTGTGTTCTGTGTGGTATAATCTCTGTTATATGTTATGGTTTATTAGTGTGTAATCCAAGGAGAACTTGGATATCTTGCTCCAACCAGGCTGGCAGTTTTGCTTTGAATGTTACTTGTCAAATTGAACAATTGTAATGCAAAACCTCAATTAAGTATAAAAAAACCTTGACATTTGTGAAAAGATATTAAGGGTCACATCTATGTGTATGGTCCCTAAAAGTGACTTGGTAACTGATGAAAGAGGAAATCCTTTTACACCTTCATCAGTCTGAGCCTTCAGAAATGAATGACCACCAGTGGACACCAGTTTAGATGGCCAATATACCTGTACTCAGCACTGTGTAGTTCAGTGAGAAACTAGACAGCCTGCAAAGGGAACCTTGAAGCAGGTGACCCTTTCTCTATGGCCACATCCCCTGACACTAGAACTGGTCAGGTTAGCTAGGGGGAGGATACTAGGGGAGGGTTTAGGTAGGAGTCTGGTCTGTACAGAGGTGAGAGGAATCTAGGGTTGGAGAGGAGGAGGAGGAGGAGGAGCAACAAGGGGAATATATAGGGGCTAGCTTACTGTAGCCTATCACCTTTGGTTCTTGTTCTCTGGACAATATTCTTCATCGATCAGCAGCATCAGAGACAGCAGCAGTAACAACAGAGCAAGTAAACAGGTTGGATGGGAGGCTGCCGTAGTGAAGAGAATGGATTAGAGACCCCTCAGGTAGCTGCAGTTTAGAGTTTAAAAAGGAATTTGGTAACAAGCCTCAGAATGGTCTTGGGTCAGTCAGAAGCTTTGTTCAGTAGTCAGTAAATGCATTACCCACTGTACTGGTGGTGCTTAATAAATCTATTAACTACTGCATTGACAGGTGCTGAGACCAGCTTGTTAGAAAAGGGTTTGAAATTATTAGGGTTATTGATGATTTAGCAGCTGCCATTGGTGCAAATTTGGCCAGTACCTGGAAAAGTTTTGAGATGACTCCTGATGGATCGCGATTCTCCCTCTTGTCGGAGGCTGTAGGAACACTGTAATTCAGAAGTGAGGGAGCTGGGGATGATTGCACACTCTCCCTCTTGTGGTAGGTTATAAGAATACTGCAATTTGGCAGCAAGGAAGCCTGTAGTGCTCCCGCTTAAATGCACTTGACAGTCAAGCACTAATAGGTGCACATAGCAAAACATTATGTTCAAAGTCCTGTTGGTCCCAATCCCTTTGCATGGGAATGCTACCTTTAGGGCGAGCAGAGGTGAGTCAAGGGCTGGGTGCAAATGAATTGCAGAGCCCTCATGGCAGTAGTGAAGGTAAATGGCAGTCTGGAGTGCTGCTTGGTCAGGGTGGCCTGCCGGGCAGAGACGGCCTTCTGGTCTATGATGCAGGATGTTTCAAAAAAAAAAAAAGAAAGAAAAATGCTCAAATAGAGAAAGTAGGATGGTCCCTATGGGCCAGAAAAAATACACAAGGCAGCCTTTAGTGACGCAGATGCTCTGGCACACAGACAGCCAGGTTTAGTTTGAAAGGAATTTGCGCCAGTGACAATCTTCAAACATAAAGTAGGACAGCTGGGAGCCACACTGCATGAGGGAGGCATCATTGCAGTTTTGCTTGTCAGCTGGCTCAAATGCCAAGCGACATTGCAGGACAGTTACGTAATACACAGTGGTTGATATGTCTATAGAACATTACAGAGTCCTTCCTGAGGCCGGTGTTTGGAGGAGTTCAGTTTGATGTTATGAATCCAGTGGTTTGCAGTCATTGATCTGTGTTAAGTACAGCTTGTCTTCCAAGGCATTTAGGATACATGATCAGAGGTGGTGGTGAACCGCAATTGGAGGGGCAGTAGCATCATGGCTTGGCCAGAGTGACGAAGTCCTGAGCAGCTCATGTGTGACAACAGGCTGCCATCTTCTGTATGGTATGTGTGCTAGGAGGGCTGCCATTTTTGGCATGGAGGCAGCCATGCATCGGGCACTGGATAGGCAGGCGCATGTGCGTAAAACAATAAGGTGCCATTTTGTGCACAGCTACTGCCATGCTCTGTTCAAAAGCAGACACATGCAAGCAAAACAACAAGTTGCCATTTTTTTTCACACCTACTGCCATGCTCTGGTCATTCTGAGTGGCCCAACGCACAGCTAGACATGAGGTTTGGCAGTGTGTAGGTTCAGTTGGTCCCTTCTATTAAGTTATGCTGGTGGTTTGGGGGGTCCACCAGCATTGCGAAGGCAAATGGACTGCACTGCCATGTGGCTGCAAGATGGAGCAGCAGGTGGGGATATACCTGCATGATAAGCAGGCCAGCGGATATCTCAGAGATGTAAACAGGCAACCCCCCTCCCTGAGAAGTGAGAGTTAACAGATATGAAGTTCAACCTCATTTATCTAAACTGCCTGGGGGGCATCTGATTAGTTCAGATAAATGGGAGGTCAGATAAATAGGAGCACATGGGGTCACATATAAAGAATGAAGCAATTAACAACCACTGCAATCAATACAACTACCAAATTATTTTTAGCTGTTTACTGTACTGCATTTATTTATCAATCTATTAATATATTTAAATATCTGGAACAGATTGAAAATGCACATAAAGAATGAAAAAGGAACTAAAACGTGAGTTCAAAAATGTCCTTTAGCGACTTTTGTTTGAGAGTGCCTTACTTTTTTCCCCACTGCTGTTTGCCTCATAATACGTAGCAGCATCACTTTCACTGGGCCGTAGTCGGGCTAGTTTTCTAGGTAGACCATGCACTTGTCAAACAGCTGAACTCTCTCTCCATATGTAGGAACCACCACAGCTGGCTCTTGATTTTCCTCACTGGAACAATTTTCATCTTCTGGCTATGTTAACATAGTCATGACTGTATCATCTGACAGAGCTTCAGGACCCTGATCTTCAGCTTCTCAGTTCATCCAGCCAACAATCGTTTGCTCTGTAGGGGTGTCAGGGAGCTCAGAAGCCAGATGCGTAAGCTCAGGATTGTTGTCATTGTGGGTGTTGCTGGATTCAGGGAGGTTAGTGATGTCACTGCAGCTTGTGCGTATGCTTCATTTTATCCTAGCTTCTCATCTGCTTTCTGGTTTCAAAGTGTCCCATGCCACTGAGGTCATGTATAAAACATCTGTCAGAGTGATGGCCTTGATCATGCTACTGAGGGGCATCTGCTCATTCTCATCTGCTAAAACTGACTGCAGAGGTTTTTTGTTGTAGGCTCTTTTGAAAAGCTCCAAAACACCTTAGTCACAGGGTTGGAGCTTGGACATGGTGTTTGTGGGTAGAAACATGCATTTGATGACCCCCTCCCTTGTTCTCACATTAGGAATGTTGGGGTGGTCAGGGGAGTTGTCCATCAAGAGAATCACTGTTTGAGGGAGACCTTCGGAATGCAAGTGATGCTTGATTTGGGGGACAAATTCCTCCTAAAACTACCGTGAAATAACGGATGCATCCATCCATGTGCTGCATTGGGATTCACACAGTATGGGAAGGGATGCCATAGTCTTGTGTTTGAAGCATCTGGGCTCCTGAGATTTCTCCACTATAATGAGCTTACTCTTGTGGCTAGATGCAATCACACACCCCAGGACCGTCACCAGATCCTTTTAACCTGGGGCATCATGTTTAGAACCACGGGCTAGAGTGCAATCTGACAGACAGCACAAATACAGCCCAGTTTCATCAGCATTGAACAGCTGATCAGGGACAAGCCCTTGAATTTCCACAGTGTCTAGCAGCTGTTCATTTGCAGCACTCAGCCGTCCCCCACACAACTTCAGCTAATGAATCCCATGTCACCACTTAAAGCAGTTGAGCCACACCTTGCTGGCCACAAAAGGATCTGTGTTACCATGTTGTTCTGTAAAAAGGCGATGTTTTTCTTTTTAGCGAAGATCCTGAAATCAGGATCCTCATCTCCCGCTCTTGCCTAATCCATAGATTGCGGAATCACGCTGGTCATTGCGACAGGTTTGCATGTTTTTCCTGAACTCTGAGCCATATAAATATATATCTGTAAGAAAAGTATGCAGAAAAGTAGATGCAAGGCACTCCCTGCCTTTCCACCTTCACTTTGGTAGGTTACAGCAGCTCTTGCTGGCACAGGACATACAGTGCTGTGGGACTGGGGGGGAGAGGATCATGACGGAAGGGGATTGGATGGCAGATATATTCTTTCATAGGTAGAATTAAAAAACAATAATAGAGAGAGAAGATAATGGAGAGTGCCGGTTAATGAGCCAGACCACCATGAAAGGGTCCTTTCCCATGCAGCAAGGATTAGGTGTTGGTACAAAAAAAAATACACATAGTGACGCACTGTGATTTAACACAGAGTGACCTAACAGTGCTGATCAAACAGACGTGGCTACCACAGACAAGGCAGTTGTCCTGTTTTTCTGTTTTTCAGCCTGGTGCAGAAATCAAGCTGCCTGATAAAGGGAAGGTGATGGCAAAAACGAGGATGGCAGGGTTTGAGAAGTAGCTGGTGGCTTTATTGCAGGCCCATGGCAAAGTATGGTGGGACACCTGTTTCACAAACCTAGATGGAGCAGGGCCACTAGCATTTCCGATGCAGCCAACTCCTCCTAGTCAGCCGGCATAACAGGGTACAGGGTACACAGGCAGCCAGCATCCAAGAAACCCAGTGATAAGATGGCACAAGCTCCTCAGCAGCCAGTGGCCAAGAAGACAGCAGCACCACAGCAGCCAGTGGCCAGGAACCCTGCCCTGGCAAAGAGGCAGCAAAGGATACCAACAGTGCCAATGCACTGGGATCAAGGTAAGCACAACTTTAAGAAGTGGTGCCCTGGCTAGAGGAGGACATTATTGACCAGTACTTTCGAAGGTGGTACTCCTAGGGGAGAGCTGGTAGCTAATAGGTCCAGGTGGGGGAAACGGGTGATGGCCACCCTGCCTGTGGGACTTTGCCTGACAGAGCCTGCCCTGGGGACATTGGAGAAGTCTTAAGTATTCCAATGATCATGCTAGTCCCTCGCACTTCAGTCACACTGGTGTAAGATCCATAGCTGGCCACCAACTTTCTGACCATATAGCCTGGCAACATGGAAGAATCTGGGCTGGGTAGATGAGGTTAAGTGCTGACATCCAGAGCCCTGTCACAGACAGTGGGACAGCTACCAGTGGCACCATTACAGGCTCCACTATCCACAGCTCATCTCATACAAAATGGGTGGCAACCCATGCAGGTCCTCCTGGACTTTCTCTTTTCCAGGAGGCACAGTGGCAGAGCAGGTAACACCTGGGGGGAGTATAGCCATCTGCCCTGGAGCAGAAGCTTGTCCAGATCCTGACTATTATAGAAGCACAGAAATGGAGGCAAGACAGTCCCTTGACTCCAGGGATGGCAGCAGCCTGATGCAGAATGGGGAAGTGGCACCAATAGCTCCAACTACAGCCATATACCAGGTAGTAGCAGCAGGGACCCAAGTGGTAACCCACCCTCCATGGGAAGTTGCGGCAGCAGATTTGGAATGGGGTGTGTGATACATGGATGTATTCACACTCTTGAATTGGACCAAAGAACCAAAGAGAAGAAGGCTAAGAAAGAGAAGAACGAGGGGTTGAGGTAAAGAGAATGGTCCAGATTCACCACACCTGGGAGAAATGGATGGCAGTGTTCGTGATTTGTGCAGGAACAATTGGTCAGGCAAATCCCAACAAGGGGAATGGGCTATAGGCTATTACAGCAGGGTCATGGCCATATATACCAGCAAGACAGGTTACAGATGGCTGGAATATGCTGAGGAATTTTGGCTGCAGAAGTAGAGTGACTTGGCACAACAATGGAATGTGCCAGACATGCCATTACGGTTGACCATAGAACATTGGGGGTGTCCAGCACACAGACAATGGCTTTTTACTTAGATGAGACACATCCCCAAAGAGAGGGGCACAAGGTTTCAACTCACTGGGGGTGGTCAGTACCCAGGCATTGCATGTGTGGGGCCCCTCTCTGCTGAATAGAGCCTGATAGTAATCAGCAAATATACGGGTGATTTCTGCTGCTGAGGGGGTTTGATTCCTCTTAGATCTGACTTTTATCCTCAGCATTGCCCTATGGGATGCTTGTTTATATATCTGCTATATGAGAAACTTTCCTTCTTACCCCTACCCTCATATCTCTGGCGTGCGTATCACAACTGTCCTTCTATTTTCTGTCCCTATACATTTTGATCTGTGGTGTCACATTTTAAGGTGATATTAGTTTGTGTGTAGCCTGTAGGCTGAATAATTCCTGTTCAGGTTCTAACTGATGGGCCACATCTTGTTTCTTTTTCTGAGTGGCACATTGTATTATAACCTCAGTGATCGTGGCTTTCATAACATCCCATCTGTGCACTGTGGAGGTATCTTCTTTATTATTCTGGAGGTATTCCTTCAGGTGTCAACTAACCAGCTCTGTAAAGTCAGTGTTACCCCCCTACAAATGGGGGTTCCTGAAAGTCTTCCTTGGGTGTGCTTGAATACCCACTGCCAGGCTGGTATCCTGTGTCTTAGAGCTTTAAAAGTGTTTGTGTGAGAGTGCCTTAATACCTCTGTGCTCTGTCTCTTTAAGAGCTGCCAATAATGTGGTGCTTATTTAATCTAGGAGGGGACTGTTTTTATGCTCGAGTTCCGCCCAGGCTGCCAGATAATCGTTCCGTTCTGCTATCGCTATTTGCGCAGAGGGAGCTCTGTTAGAAGCTGTACTTATTTGCTAATTATCTATTAGAATAGCAATAGTATTGTAGTTTGCCTAACCTGCCTTCTTTTCAGCATGAACTTTCTGTATTGTACCACTGTTTTGGTTTTTGGACTGCCAGTCAGCACCAATCAGTACCTTTGGGGACTCTAAAATGGAACCTGTCCCCAGGGGTCTTGTGGGAGCAAATTTCTGTAGGAATTGTAGTTTTTACATTTTAGCACCAAAACAGACCTGGAAGGGGAGCCCTTGCTTTGACAAACAGATGAATCAACCAACCAGAACCTTTTGGACTGAAGGAAAAATCCCAAGCTGCCTGCTGCAGCCAGTCGGTCTGGAGCTAGAGTTTGCAAAGTAAACAGCTTGAGTGATTCAAGCAGCAGCTCCTGTGTAGTTTGTGCGGGAGATTGGTGGAAAGGCTGAGTCTGGCCTGTCTGCCTGCAGTCCCTTGAAAGGGAATCCTTTGAAAGGCTCAATAATCCAGACTGTATCCGAACTGAGTGAGAGAAAAGCCACTGAAGTGTGACCAGACTTAAACCTGAAGAAGACCGAAGATTTGCTGTATGCGATCGGCCTGTCAGGACATCCATTCACCACAGAACTCCCGGTTTTGCTCAGAGACACTGATATTGCTGCCGGACTGCTATCCGCTTTGTGGTATGGTGATTGCTTTACTATAAATGTGCTGTGTGCTGTTAATGGGTTGAGATTTGGTTCCCCACTGTTTAATTATGCCACACTTGCTGGAAGCTGCATCCGGCCTTCCCGGACTGATTTCTGAACTGTTTTACATGGCCTGGGCCCTGCCACACTGGCCCAGCCAGCTACTTCAGGCTCAGAGAATACCATCGACGAGAGACTCACCCGGGGATCAGCCCCTGCTCAACATCTCGAACAGGAAAGACACCTAGGTGATTCGTGTGGGCCCTGCTTCTCCTGGCATACCAGTTGTCAACCTGCAGTCTTCATCTCTTCCCTCCTGTGTCTTGCATTGGGTAGCATGAGTAACAATCAGGGTAGCTCCCCTGCAACAACAGCTAAATCTCAAGCGTTGTCATCTGATTGCATTGTTGTTTTTCCTTTCAGGAACTGAGCCTTTAGACTCTTGATTGCAAATTGTGTGTGGTTGTGCATGCTTTTTTTTTTCATCACAGGACCCCAACCAGCTGCGATACCAGCCTACCCTGGGCAACATTCCAGGCTAGCCCACCTTACTTCCAACTGGGTACCCAGAATGTGTGACTGTGGAGAGACTAAAAGTGCATGCATAATTGCTTGGCTAGATCAGTTTTCGAATCAATCAACCTGATTACGCCCCTCCCTTGTTCAATTTCCCTCAATAAATCAGATCTAATTCTTTTTTGCATTTAATCTGACTTTGGTTGCAGTTTGTACCAAAAGCACTGTACTGTTGTTATTTGCTGTGCCTAACCTTATTTTACAGGGGTCTCCAGAGTCAAAAGATGAAGAGTAACATGTTCCCATCTATGAGTGCACCTGTTAAGCATGCTGTACTTGGGTGAGGTGTGTCTCCTGAAGGAGTGCCACCACTGCTCCTCAGTTATTCTACTCTTGTACTGTAGCACTCTGACCTGTCTGACAGGACTATTTAAGCCCTTTACTTTATATGATAATCAGTTTCAAATCTCCTGCCAACTGGATATGAGCATTCATTATTTATTTATTTCATTTTGGTAACTGGGTAGGCCCACTGGAACCAGAGGTCCCTTTTTTAAGAGCAACCCGGAAAGTATTATGTTAAAGTAATATGCATAGTCTTTCTCTATTTCTTTTGGAAAATCTACTGTTGGTCGATCTGCTTTTTCTTATCACTTTCCTAAACTTTAGTCCTCTTTTTCCCTTTTTATTCATTCTGTCTCTTCTCCTTCCTACCTAAAGTCTCTTCTTTATGACTTTTCTCATCCTACCTGCATCTGTTTATGATCCTTTTCTCTTTTTTCTCCATTCTCTAGTTTTGCCCTTTTCATGCTGTCCCTCTGTTTTCCTTCTGTAAGCCCCCTGCAAATGCGGGGCTTATATGCCCACATTTAGATATCCCTTTCCCCCTCCTACGTCTCCACCTCCAGAGCTAGGAGGACTGGATTTTTTAAGAGCAACTGGAAGGGCTAAAGAACCATCCAGAAGGAGGAAGTGCCCCATCTCAGGAGTTGTTCCAAAGTGCATGGTAGATGTGCAGTACAGGGACATGGTCAGGACTAACCATTTTTAAACACTTTGCTATGGTCCAGGACTTGACTGGGGCTTGGACCAAGTATTACATTTTGGACTGAGATTCATGGGGATCTGCAACCTAGGGCCCTTGGACTAAAGGTTGTGGACTGCGCCAGGACTCTTGCTCGATGGAGCTAATGTGGTGACTCTATTTCCATTTATTAATCAAGCTCTTAAAATTGAAACATTGTATAGTTACTGTTTTATATATCATGAAAAAATATGTTTCTGAGAGACTGGTGTAAGAATGTGTGTGTGCAATGGGAGGAGGCAAGTGGCCTCTCGATTCTGGGGGATCAGTGGACCCTTGCTTGGGAGAAAGGTTGGAAAGCCACAGCTTCCCCAGGTTGGAGGGAATTCCACTGGAGGTGCCTTTCCCACTTTTTCCACATCCCCTCAATAATGAAGCATTTTTCAGGGGGCAACTCGGACCACTGATGAAGGGGGTGCGAGCAGGTGGGTACCCACTTTTATATATTCTGGGCTTGCCCAGGGGTAGTGGATTTCTGGAAGGGGTCCAAAAAGTCATGTAGAGCATGTGTGTCAAGCAGATCCCCCTGAACTTCCAATTGATGGTAGTGGGTTTCAGAGATCCCATGGTAGGCAATGTCAAGCAAAAGAACCTCTTCAGAATGCTGTGTCTGGTGGCCCATAAAACGAAAACAGCAAATTGGTTGAAGGCCTCCCCTCTATCCCTGGAATCCTGGAATCACCGTGTCAATAGAATTAAGAGAATGGAGGAGCTTACTGGTAAACTTAGGCTCTCTTTGGATAAACACATAGATCAGTGGAGAAACTGGGAATCCCTTAGGGCATGGACCAACATGGCAGATCAGGCCAGAGCTTAAATCAGGCAGGGTACAGTGGATTTCTCCCCATCTCTCCCCCTTCCTCCCCCCTCACCAACTCTTCCCCCTCTCAACCCCATAACTGAACAAAAGGGTTTATAACACATGAAAATAATGTGGTCTCCTCGATTTGAAGACATTACACTCCTGTTGAGTCACTAACAGTAATGTGAAGGTGCCCGTTGGTGCCTTGGAGGTTTCCTCGCCCTCATTCTTTGTAGAAAGCCTGATAGTCATAAGAGTTTATTACTTTTTACCATTCTATAGCTTCAGGTATGAAGGAACTTATACCTCCATGGTATATGATAAGGGAATAGCATAGAGCTTTAAGTCAAGATGCCCATAATTTGCTTTTATGGAGCCATAGTGTCACATCATCTGTTGAACTGTTAATGAACAAGTGAAATGCTCAAGGTATGTTGGGTGTACATAAGTAGCAATAATATCTTGGTTATGTATGATGTAAACCACTTGCATGCCTTGCTTGACATCATTTTCTGCTCATGACTATATGTAATGTGAGATCTCTAGTGCTATGGCCTACTAATAAAGCTGAGTTAAAAAAAGAATATGTGTGTGTGTGCATGTGAGAGAATGGTCTGGGGTTTTGCACACAGAAAAACTTATTTTAAAAATTTGGTGGAAAGTATCTAAGGGGATTGTCTGCTACCTCATAATTAATGTTAGCATAAAGCTTAAGGAAACTCTTTTTGACATGCATAATCATTATATAAAAGTGATTGTTGTTACTCTGTTTAAAAAGAAATAATGATGGTTGTGACTAGCACTTTAGATTTGTCTTCTGGCACAGGTAGGATTTGGGAATTAGGTGTTAGGAAATAGTTTTGGGCTAGGTAGGTAGGTTGGGTGGTGTCTAGTGGCCAGACGTGGTGTTCTCATTTCCAGAGGGCTGAGGAGTGTGCATACTTGGTCTGATGGGAGTGGCCATCACTGGACCCTTGCCATCATTCCCAGGAGGGAATGATTTCCTAGGTGGGGGAAGAGTGTAAGCCCCCTGCAAAAACAGGGTTTATATTCCCACATTTAGTCATCCCTTGCCCCCTCCTACCCTCCCTCCAGAGCTAGGAAATTAGTTTAGTGCTCTGAGGGTTAGTGCTCTGGATGCCTCAAGGTGGCAGCAGAGCAGAAATAGGGTATATAGGGAGCATACAGGAAGTATCTGAACCTTTCCAGCCTGGGCATTAGGCCCGGGGCTGGAGGGGGGAGGCTAGAAGAGTAGAATCAGGACCAGAATAGGTGGGCAAGTGAGGGAGCTTGGTGGTCCAGGAGGGCCGGGGGAACCCCCCAAAAGAATGCAGTCAGGATGGTCTTTTGTTCCGTGGCCGATGAGGAGTGGGGGTATGGAGCTCCGGTGGGGACATAGGTAGCCAGGTCCTGTGTCATGGGAGCTAGGACATTAGGGAGGCTTAGCAAGCCCATCCAAAAGATGTAGAAGCTCTTTAGTGAGCCTAATTTTGGTGTCTCCCAGGTTTCCAGGGCTGGGAGGGCTGTGGCAGGGCTCTCTCAGGAGGGGAGCCAGTGGCAGAGGTTCCCCTTGTACCCAGCATGGCAGGGCGGCATGGGGGGTGTTGAGGGAGCCAGGGAGCCTTCTCTCGATTTAGGGGCCTGTTTGGAGGGACAGGTTCTGGGGTTCCAGTCTGGATGACGGCTGGGCTGGTTTGTCAGGCCTTGGAGATCTCTGTGCTAGGGTTTATCTCAAGCCCAGGAAATGTTTGCAAGGGATGTGGGCCTAGCAGAGACTCCCCGTAGGAAGTGGGTGTCATGGGGGTGCTGAGGTAGTAGCTGGGATATAAGGTGGCAGTAGAGGCCTCAGCTGGAGCACAAATTTGCCAGCCAGATAAACGGGGTCAGGGTCTGGGCTGTCAGAAAAATTACTGGATGCCTAATTTGGGCTGGGCCAGCACCCAAGGGTCCAGTTGGGGAAGGCTGCTAGCTTTTCCGCGCCAGAGAAAAGGGGGACATCCAGTGCAGCAGTAGGAAAAGAGGACCCTTAGGAAAGCAAGTAAAGAAAGGGTTAGTTTACCGGATCCTGATATGCCAGGAGATTGCAAGGATCCGGGTTCTTGGGTAGAGCACCCGAGATGGACATGGTAGAAAAGCGAGTGTCCTTCAGGTGTCTTTCAAATCAGTTATCCTGCTGTCTGTTAGGTCCAGCCAGTTGTAAAAAGTTTTTCGCCCTATGGAGCTGTATATATATATATTTGCTGGCAAGGAATGGTGACCCCTACATCGCTGAAATCATTTGCCATGCAAATGAAATAAAAGTTAATTGGAGAGAAACTGTAGTTGGTATCTTATTTGCCTGTAGGAGTGGAGTTTGGTGAAATGAAATTCTTGTCTCCTCTCACATATTTTTGGACTGATTGATTTTTCACAAGTTGAATTCCAGGGGAAAGAATTCTACCCCTGGGGGGCTGCAAGGGCTCCTTGGGATCTCTAGGGAAGATTCAGGATGTCCAGGTCCGGTGGGCTGCTCGTGAAAAGAATCAGTTTCCAGGAAATTCAGGAGGTGATTCAGAAATGTGAAGATATCATCAGGTAAGGATCATCAGTTTCCCATGGTCCAGTATTTCAATGTCTTGAATGTTAGGTCTTTGAGTGGCTTCTTTCTTCCTGCCTGGACCACCTGTGATGAGTTAAAGTACGCCCCTAGATGGGGCAGGAAGGGAGGGGTTACACTTCTATACATATAAGAGTGTGTTTTATTTTCTAATTGCCTTCATTTACTATTTTGCCTATAATATGTATGATTCTGCTTGTAATACTATATTACTGTATTTGACTTCATTTATTTTTTAATAATTTTATTGTTTAGCTAACTCCTTCTCTCCTCTCCCCCAGGACACATCTGGAAACAAACTGTTATCTGCTCAGTATGTATTTCCTGGTTAAGCTTTTAAATAAATAAATACTTCACTTGTCCTTTTGGTTCACCTTTGTTCTCATCTGTTGTACCACTACTCTCCCATGTTTGAACTGGAGCCCTCCTTCTATTTATTTTTACAGACACTACAAACCACACATAAACATAAACTGAGTGCATCAGCCGGATGATAGATTGAAAATCAGAACTATCAGCTTGTACTTTCCAAATGTGTAGCTGCGAGAGTGCTCCTCTATATGCCTCCATACTCTCTGTGGGTAACTGATCCTTTGCACCATGTTGTGAGGTGCCATGCTGGCATTCTCCACTCGCACCCTCTTTGGACTGCCTCACCATTATGTCACTTCTGTATTTTTTTTTTTCAATTCAGGTTTATTGTATATTTATGCACAGGTTCAAACTATATTCTATATTTCACCAGGTTCTTCCAACCATACAGTTATCTCTTCTGGGTAGTATTCCACCCATCACAGCCTTTTTAATCAGTAGGGTAAGTTACAATCAAACATCAGCAATCTAATTTATTCATTTCAATTATTATCAAACATGCTTTCATAAGTTCCCTAGTCCTCCTCCCTCCTTATCTAACTTTCCTCTCCTTCATCTCCTTTTTCAGTTGTGTAGTGTTCTTTCCATATTGTCCATGAGGTCCATTTTCTAATATATACTTGAGTACGGAGATTGATTGAGTGTGTTAGTTCCTCCATTTCCTGTATTTTGTGGATGATCTCCATCCAAAGCTGGATACTGGGGGATCAGGTTTTAGCCAATTCTTTGTTATTGCTTTGTGTGCAGCCGCTACTAAAATATTCCATAGATATAGCTTGTCCCTACCCCTAAGATCCCCTGGGGGTAATTCCAGGGCCAAGTGTCTTGGAGACCAAGCCCTCTTCTACTAACAATATATCCTGGATCGCCCGCTTAATCTGACCCCAGTAATTCAACAGACTCGGGCGCTGCCAGAATACATGGAGATGGGTAGCTCTTGGATTCCAACAGGTCCTCCAACATGCTGGTGAGTGGGTTCTGTCCCACTTGCTCTTCATCACTGGGGTGAAGAAAAAGCGAGCTCTCACCTTCCACTCATATTCTCTCCAACGAAGAGAGCAGGTAGTTTTATTTGCCAGTGAGAATACTGTCTCCCACTCCACCTCTGATAGTTCCTCTCCCATTTCGTTTTCCCATCTTCTCTTAAGGGGCTCCATGTGTGTGACCCCTCTATCCCTTAGGGCACTGTATAGAACTGAAATATGTCCCCTTAGTCTCTGATGTGCCATAATTTCCACCATAGCCTTCAGTAGGGTATTTGAGGAGTGATCCCGTGTTTCCCTTATCTGAGGGTATTTATGTATGTTCTGATTTGTAAAAATCTGAAGTGGTCTGTTTGTCTTAACTTACATTTTTCTTTAAGTTGGTTGAATGTGAGAATGTTATCTCCCTCCATAAATTGCCTTAAGGTACTCAGTCCCATACCTCTCCCTCTTCTGAAGGTTAGGTCCTGAGATGCCGGTACAAAGTCAGGGTCCCAGGCAAACCCCCTCAGTGACCACAATTCTCTTTTTAGTTTATATTTGGACCAAAGTCTCCTCAGAGCCCCCAATGTGTTTCTTACTGTCATCAAAATTATAGTTCCATCCTGTTGTGTTTGTCTGGGGTCCACACTCCTGGCGCCCAGAGGGGCTCCTCCTGTATGTATGATCTCTATATTTTTCCAGTGGGCCACATATTTTTTGTCTGACCAGAGGACAGCACTCCTCAGGTTTATTGCCAGATAATAGTCCTCAACATTAGGTACTGCCTTTCCCCCATGCCTTTTACTAATTAACATGGAGGCATTCTTTATTCGTGGGCCTTTTATGCCCACATATGAAAGTTGTGAGGATCTTTTGCCAAATTTGAAATCGGTTGTGATGAATTTTAATGGGGAGACTTTGAAAGAGGTACAAAAACCTGGGTAGAATATTCATAACTACCGCTTGTATCTTGTCATAAAGAGGGAGATTGAGGGAATCCCATCCCTTCATGTCCCTCCTAATCTGGTTTACCAATGGGTTAAAAATTATTTGTAAATAATGTAGCAGTATTTTTAGTAATTACGGTGCCTAAATATTTAAGTTTTTGGGAGTTCCAATTTAAAGGGGTTAGTTGAGAGATTTCAGGTGAGGGGTTATGATGAAACTTAAGGACCTCTGTTTTTTGTTTATTAAGGGCATATCCCGAGTACCCTCCAAACGTATCCAGGAGCCTCCATAATCTGGGCAGTGAGTCTTCTGGTCTGGACAGGTAGAGTAGGACATCGTCCGCATAAAGGGACACCTTATGTTCCATGTCTCCGACCTACACCCCATGAATCCCTGGGTCCTCTCTAATAGCCTGTGCTAGAGGCTCAATGTAGAGGGCAAAAAGGAGTGGTGAGAGGTGGCACCCTTGACGTGTGCCCCTCCCTAGCCTAAATCTCTGAGAGACACCCCCGTTGACCCTCACATATGCTTGTGGGGACGCATACAAAGCCTTGATGGATCCTATGAATGTTTGGGGGAAACCTAATTGTTCCAGGACCAGAAACAGGAAGTTCCAGGTAACCCGGTCAAAGGCTTTTTCAGCATCAAGACCCATTATACAGGAAGTTTTTTTTTGTTTATTGATTATGGCTATTTTATTAATAGTTCTTCTCACCCCCTCAGGGGCCTGTCTACCCTCTATAAAGCCTATTTGATCTAGATGTATTAACCCCACCAATACGGGATTTAAATGAGCAGCTATTATAGCTGTAAAGATTTTATAATCTACATTTAATAAAGAGATAGGCCTGTATGAGCCGCATTCTTTGGGGTCTTTACCCTCCTTTGTTATAACTGTGATAGTGGTGTAGTTCCACGATGGAGGAACTATCTCCCCCTCCTGCCAGACCAGGTTATATACATTCTGTAGTAGAGGCATTGTTTCTGCCTGAAATGCTTTATAAAACTCACTATCAAAACCATCAGGTCCTGGACATTTCCCTACCTTTAGATTTTTCATGATAGTCTTTATTTCCCTCTCTGAGATTAGTACGACCAAGGTTTGCTGTTGTTCTTGAGTAAGTTTAGGAAGATGTAACCATTGAAGGAAACATTGTGCTTCTTCTGGGTGTGATTCTTTTTGTGGATGATACAGGGCCTTATAATAAGTGACGAAGGAATCTTCTATTCTATCTCATTTATGGGAAAGAGTTCTCTGGTTAGGATGTTTAATAGTAATCACATTAGCTTGAGCAGTCCTCTGTCGAAGCCTGTAAGCTAAAACATTAGCAGCCCTTGAGCCCCCCTCATAATAGGATTGTTTCAGGTAGAGAAGTGCTTTTTCTGTTTCAATCTTATGGATGGTTTGTATTTTAGCTTTAATACTTTTTATTTCTAAGTCCCTGTTCTTCCTCCATTTCTGTTTTTGTAGGCTCTTCTCTGTCCTAAGTTGTTCAACTAACCTATCCAGTTGTTTTCTTTGTTCTTTTTTTTATAGGTGGCTATGGATATAAGTTTTCCTTTCACCGTCATTTTAACTGTGTCCCAGAGTATGTGGGCCGAAATCCCTGGTCTGTCATTGATCTCTATTCTTTGTTTTATAACCTTTCTGATCTCCTCCCTTACTTCCTTAGCTTTTATCAAGCTAGTGTTAAGCCTCCGTTGTGTGGGTTTCTTTGGCATTTCTAACTCAACCTCTGCCAGTACTGGTTGGTAGTCTGAGAGCGTGGCTGTACCCACCTGCATTGAGTTAAACAAAGATATCTCTTTGGTGAATGTAAAAAACATGTCCAGCCTAGAGTATATCCTGCGTCTAGTAGAGTAGAACGTGTATTCTTTAGCATTAGGGTATTTAGTTCTCCATCTATCTGTCATCCCCACATCTCTTAATGCCCTGGAAAAACCCTTGGCCAGTCTACTCTCTGCCATGGGAATGCCCGATATAGAGTCTAGCTGTCTGTTTAAAGTCACATTCCAGTCCCCCCCTGCTATGACCACACCTTTAGCCTTCTCCGATATAGTCTTGAGAAGGTCTATATAAAATCTGATGGGTGAGCCCAGCAGGGCATAGTCAGTAATCAATGTCACTTGAACATCTTGCAAGTTCCCCACAACCAAGACGTAACGAGCTCCGGGATCCATCACCACCTCAGTCTCTTCAAATGGCAAAGAGGCTGAAAGTAAAATCACTATCCCCCTCTTCCTTCCCTTCTCGAGGGAAGCATGAAATAATTTTGGATATCTCTTAGATTTTAATTTTAAGACCTCTGTAGGGCTTAAGTGGATTTCCTGCACGAAATTGATATCGCCTCCTTGATCTTTGAGGAATTTCTGTAGCTGCTTTCTCTTAATTGGGTGATTAATCCCATTTACATTATAAGATAACATTTTAGTGTTAATTTGGGCCATTATGCATCCCAAAGGTGGCCACGTCTGTTTTAATCTGTAACCCTATCTTGCCAGAGTAATGTCTCCTTTCCCCTTCTTCCTTTAAACTTCCCTTGTTTTTTTGGTATAAAATAGTGACTGTTAACCCGGGTGACCAATACCCTTCATATGATTGCAGTACCCCGTGCACTTGTATTGGAAATCCTTCCTTGTGCTTATGATATTGAAATATCATGAAAACCTGATGAGCATATTGTATAACATTGTTAACATATTTCCAACTTTCCCCAGTAGGTGGGGGTGTAACCATTATCCAACTTCTAAACCTGTGATTCATTCCTATAGAGATACAACAGTAATTTAAACTGATTAGCAGATTTAAGTAATTTATAACTATAAACCTTGTATTAACCTCTCTCTACCCAAGGTTAAAACATTTCTCATAACTCAGATGTGCATTCTCAGAGCTATCTTGTCCCAACAGAACAATCAAACTTAATGAGACCATCTTGCTCCAATCGCTATAACTCTGATAAACATTGCTTCCTAGGTTAGTCCCTACAAGTAGTGGACTGGTTCGTGCCATACTAATGACACTGAGCCTGCTATTGTGTTGTCGGGCTTGCCTTACGTTAGGGGAATCTAGGAGAAGGTATCCTCCTCTCCTGGGTATTACCAATGCCGGCAGAAGTGTGAGAGCTAGGCAATGCTGAACCATTATGTCAAACATTTCTCTCTATCCACTCCCTTATTTTCCCTTTGGTTAGAGAGGGAGATCCCTCACTGCCGACGTCCCCCCTTCCCCCAATTATAATGCGTGTCATCCACCTTTATTTATTAGATTCTGGCTCCCCCGAGATTATTCCCTAGGGTTCCCATTTGCCCTTTCTTTCAAATTTTCAGGCCACCCATTTCGAGGGCCTTCTTTCTCTCCCATGTAAGCCTTCGGGTATTCCCTTTCCCTTCCTCACTCTCAAGCTGGGACTTGTTGTTTTCATATAGCCCACACCTTACAATCTGTATATCTGCAATTATTAAAGTATCATCACCCTTCTCCCTCCTCAGAAGTTCCTTTCCCAAATACCTTCTGTCTTTAGAGCTTTTTGACTGTTCCTTTCACGGCCTCCAAAAACTCCAGGCAGTCCAACATCAGGCCCGATGTTCCTGGAAAGAAAAACAAGCCAGTAGGCCCGTGAAAGACTATGAATTGCATCAGGGTCATCTCGGTAGTTGTTCCCAACCCCTCCTCTCTTCGGGATCAATCCCTGTTTTGGCTGGTTATGGGAGTAAGAAAAATTAGCTTCTCAACCTTCTGGGGCTGCTGTGTAGAGAGAACAGTGGGTCAATGTTTCAAAACAGGATGCCTATCTATTGAGTCACTGTCTGGAGCCTCCCGCAGCCACTTCCATCTCTTATTGGGGATCAGTAGTGTAGTGGGGGTCTTGTGAGATGATCCCATCAATCAGGAATGGGGATTTATAGTTCTTCAGGACCAAGCAGATGTCCGCTCTTAGTGTTGAAACTTGTGGTGTTCGTATGTGCTGTTGCTTTGCTATTCCCCCTCATGCCACCGCCCAGGCTGACTGCAACAGCTCCTTCTCAAGGTGCTCCTTAACAAGATGTGGAACGGCTATTCCTTTGCCTTCCAGGAATTGGGCTGCTGCTACCAGGTACTTAAATATTTTAAATCTGTGCTCAGTTTCCACTTTTAAGCGAGCTGGAAAGAGTATTTGGACTTTGATGCTTTTTGCTTTCAGT
Source organism: Neoceratodus forsteri (assembly GCA_016271365.2). Taxonomy (NCBI): domain Eukaryota; kingdom Metazoa; phylum Chordata; order Ceratodontiformes; family Ceratodontidae; genus Neoceratodus; species Neoceratodus forsteri. The sequence continues at coordinate 104,256,925 of CM057451.1, forward strand.
TGCTTGAGAACAGGCAACATCATACATCTGCTGTCCTGTACCGTATTCATATAGTCGTTATCAATAGAGATACATTGGCCCTCAAACAAGAGTAATTGCATTTTCCAGGCCCTATGTAGGACCTCTTCCCTCGAGATATAGGAGGTCAGTTTGGCAATAATGGACCTGGGATGAGCGTTCGGGTTATTGGGCCGCTGCACAAGGGAGCGATGGGCCCTGTCCATAGAGAGATCAAATTCTGATGGTAGTTTTAGGGATTCTCAGAGTATTTTTTGTAGATGTGGGATCATTTTTTGGGAACTCCACTCCAAACCCTATGGAACACCGTAGACCCTGATATTTTGTCGTCTGCTTCTTCCCTTTAAATCATCCATTTTCGCCGTTAGTTCCCTTTCCTGAGCCAGGAGAAATAATAGCAGCCTATCATGGTGGTCGGATTGTTCCGACACACTCGTTAAGCCAAGCTCCAGTTGGTCTACTCCGTGCTCTATTTTATTAATATCTGCTCTTAATTCCATTAATGAGGCATCTATTTTATTGACCATCTTAGCGGTCTGCTGGATCGATGTCACCAATTGCTGCCTTTCTCCCTCAAGAGTGTTAGGAAATAACTCACAGGCCTCCTCTTCTCCTGAGTCAAGCATTGTAGATGATTTCTCGAGCTGTAACAGTTGTTGCAGTTTCTGAACTGGGGTATGAGTACCCTTGATGAGTATGACTTTCGACCTGGTAGATTTTGCGGTTGAATGCATAGTAGAAAACGGTGGATGCCGCCAGATTATGCTGAGAGCTTCTCGGAGAAAATCCCTAAGCCGCCATCTCTTCTGCTGACATCACCGGAAGTCCATGTCACTTCTGTATTGAATGTATACAGTAACAGCTTTGATCGACCTAGGGTGAAACATGCTGATGTCCTACTAAGACTTAGTTCCATCTGCAGGATTGTTAATTCCAAGTGCTTTTCCCTGCCCCCCCCAGCCCTGGGTACTTTGACCTCCCACTGAGAAGTCACCCACCACCTCACAGCTCCACCAACTGAAGGACCCAATTGCAGGCTACAATTTTTCTGAAGTGCTTGTTTTCCATTTTCTCTGTTCCTGCTGGTGTTATTCCACCTCTGTGCCCATTCTGGTATCAGCATTATTCTCATGGCCCTCAATTTGTCTCCTGTGTCAACTGCCCATAGCCTGAGGTTACTGGCCATAAATCATGTGCTGCCCCATTCTCATCCTTGTTCTGTGGTATTTATTGGCACTGGGTAGGCATGGGCTTGGGAGCCTTTTGACTTTCAGACCAATGCCCGCCTAAACACCTTGTGTCGGCTTTTGCTGTTTTGTTTCAAAGTAGTGCTGCAGCTGTTTGCTTGGTCATCGCGCTAAGGGGGCGCAATTCTTCTGTAAGGATTGCAGCCCCCCCCCCCAGAAGTCAGAGGTCATAATTCCTCATTTAGTTTTATCTGGTACTGACCCGTATTACTAGGGAGAGTCACCATGAAACAGCCCCCTCCAGCAACTCTTGGGCAGATGCCCAGGGTTGCAGCACAGCCCGGCAGACTTGCCTCCTCCTCCATCCATAGAAAACCCATTCCTGTTCCCTCTGTCCTCAGGAGTAAAGAAAAGCATTGCAACTCATAATTAAAATACCTGAAAGATTAACGACAAAAATGTCTTAGATTGTATGCTGGCCATGTTTTTAAGCCCACCAATTCTTTATGCTTGCCGTTTAGTAGTGGAGTAAAGTTCAGTGTCACTCGTCTTCTCATTGAATGCAGGCATGCTGCTCATCAATTTGCATAGGTGGAGGGATTGGGGTCTGTGTCCAGACACTGAGAGAAGAAGGAGCAGGAAAAGTTTAGTTGGTGGAAACTGTACCTGTTTAAGTCACTAAGGTAGTAATATCCAATGCTTCTCTTGCTGTGTGTTTCGGTCCTGTGAGTCAGTTTCTACTTTTGCCTGGGGATTCCCCTGCTGACCCTGTTGCCAAATTGTCTTCCAGGATGCTGCTGGGTTCACTTGCCATTTTTGCCCTTTGGTCCCAGTTGACAGTTATCCAAATCTGCTAATGAAGTTCTTGCTCCAGGGTCGGGTCTGCTGGACGGTGAGGTAAAGGGGCTCAAAATTCATAGAGATAGCTGCAGATGACTCCAAACTGTGATAAAGCTTGGAGCCCATTTCTTCATGAATTTTAGTGTTGCTCAGATAGTATGCTAGAAATAAGGATACCAAGAGATACCTCCCATTTGGCCAGATAGTTGGTGTGGTAGGACATTGGCGCTGTCTAACCATGGATCCTACCCTCTGGGATCCAGTGCATGGATCCTACAAATGTTGTGGATCCTGTGGGTCCTAGCAACAGAACTAGCTTGGATCCTAACTATCTAACCTAGGATCCCTGGATCTGACCTAGGATCCATCGCTATCTGACCCCAGATCCTAACTATCTGACCTAGGATCCCTGGATCTGACCTAGGATCCCTGGATCCTAACTAGGAACCATCACTAGCTGACCCTGGATCCAACATCTGTCTTTGCTAGGATTTCTAGTAGGATCCTAGGTAGGATAACAGCACTATCTGACAGATAGTGGTAGGATCCACAAAAGCAGTATCTGAGCAACACTAATGAATTTTAATTTGAGCCACTGCTATGAGCTGTGCCCTCACCCCTTTCTGTTTGAGGGCTTTGATTACATCTAGTATTTTCTGGCGCAGATCCATCTGCTTGGAGATGAAATTATGAACATATAAATTCTAAGGTCTCTGAAGATACGTTCTTTTTCTTCTCAAGATTTCTTGATAACTATATTTTTGTTCTGTAGTCCAGAATTCTGACCACAATGGAGCAGGATTGAGCCTTAACTGATGGTTTTGGCACCAAGGTTCAATGCGTCCACTACAGCTCTGTCTGGGTATCTGTTGGGAACCATACTAATTCCTAGAACAGTGAGACCATTCAACTCATAATTTCTACTGTCTCTGTCCCCTCCAACAGTCCATACAGTCTAGCATTATTTCTGCAGGGAGACTTGGCATGGTTGGAGGAATTGTCAAACGTATGGCAGCTTAGATTTAATGCTAAGAAGTGCAAAGTAATGCACCTGGGAAACAAAAACCCAGAGGAAGAGTACACAATGGGGGGGGTGAGATACTAACAACAACAAAAATGGAAAGGGACCTGGGGTAGTCATATCAGATGACCTAAAGGTGAGCAAGCAATATGAGAGGGCAGTACAGGGTTGGTGGATACTGGGATGCATAGGGAGAGGCATCACCAGTAGAAAACAGGAAGTTGTTATCCCTCTGTACAGACAGCTGGTGAGACCCATCTGAGTACTGCATACAGTTCTGGAGACCCAGTCTCGGCAAAGACATAGACAGGATGGAGGTGGTCCAGAGGAGGCAGACTAAATGGTGCAGGGTTTGCACCAGAAGACATATCCAAGAGACTTAAGGATTTTAATATGTATAGCCTCGAGGAGAGGAGGGAGAGGGGGGACATGATTGAAACTTTCAAATACCTCAAGGGAATCAACAAAGTCCAAGAGGGAAGCATGTTCCAGAAAAAGAGGCATGCAAGAACAAGAGGGCACAATCTGAAGCTAGAGGGGGGACTGCTCAGAGGTAATGTGAGAAAGTATTTTTTCACGGAGAGGGTTGTAGATGCATGGAACAGCCTTCCTGAGGAGGTTGTGGAGTCAAAAACAGTGGTGGAATGCAAGAATGCATGGGACAGACATAAGGCAATTCTCAGGGGTGGAGGGTGGAAGAAGTAGGCTGTTGGTTAGCTAGGATCTGCAGCTTATCCATTAGGTAGGGAAAGGGGCAGACTGGGTGGGCCAAGCGGTCCTTATCTGGCATCAAATTCTATGTTTCTACATAACGTGATTGGAGATCTTCAAGTTTTTCTGCCATGGCATGCTCCCACTTGTACAAGAAGAGAAGGGCCACATTGTGTATGTCTACTTGGGCTGCTACCTCTGTGAGGCCCTGCCCAATTTCTTTAGTGTGAGTTTGTATGTCCTTGACATCAGCCTATGTTGTGAGGGCAACTTCTAGTTTTGTCAGAGCTGTGCCACTAAAGACTGTGAGGTGGTCATTATATTCTCATCTTTAGTCTCATCATTTATTGGGCAATTGAGAGAGCCACCGAGAGCCAGTCTGAGGGACTTCATTTTTGGGCTCTGTGCTACAAAATCTTTAAGCTTATTATGTGCAGTCATCATACCAGAATGATTATGTTTCTCTTTCAGTTTTTTCTTGGTTCTCCATGGGGGAGGGGGGTTCTTTGCATTTAAATCACTAATGGACAGAGTTCAGGCACCGTGCTGCTGCATAGGTGGCGATGTCACCGGAAGTCCACACGATGAATTTTGAATACTGGAATTTTTTCCTCATGTACTTTACTATTATTAATTCTAATACCAAGTTTCCTCCAACCTCAGATCCATACTTCAGGGACAGAGTCTTCACCTTGTAAAGTTTGTGGTTTTGGTTTTACAGTAATAAATTCAGTAATTCTCTGTTGTCATCCTGTCTGTCTTAATTTCCTATAACTATTGCCCCTTTTTGACCATTATCTGAATTGCTACACTGTCCCTGCTCATTTCTGCTACTTTTATGGCCTCTGGGAATTTCTATATTACCATGCTTTATTGCTCTTCTTTTTCCAACAAGCCTCCTGTCCCATGTGACAGCGATACATCTGGGACCATCGATTCAGCAAGTACTGGTTTACAGTCAATTTTAAAGCAGTACAGCTGTGACTTAAGTCACCTTCCTTATCCAATAGGCACTGACGGCTAAATTTACAGCGTAGTGATCACTTAAGGTCTAACTGAGTGGGTATCTTGTAAGAAAACAACTAGAGCCTATACAAATTGTAGCACTGATGACCTAGATATTTTTTGTGCTTTTTTATGGCTGGTTGTACTTTGAAGAAATTAAAAGCTTTAATAGCAAAACATTTACTCCTGCTGACTAGACCTAGACAAACAGAAAACAAAAATATTGAATTAGACTTATTAAGCTAAGGCCAGAACATCAGTCTTCTATCTTCAGATTACTGCTGCAATACTTTCCCTCACTGAATCAGTTGTTCTGGATGCATCACTGTCACATGAGACAGGAGGCATTGTAGGACAAAGAAAAGCAATAAACCATTCTAACATGGAGATCCCCCAGAGGCCATAAACTTAGTAGACAACATTAGAAAACACTAGTAGCAAACAAAGGGAAGGACGCACCAGGACTAAACATACAACTCAAAACACTCTGCACAACATGTTTTTGCAAATTTTGACTGCAGGACTCTTAAACTGGGCAGAAGCCCATACAAACTCAGTCCCACCACCTCTTAGAAAATTGTATGTCGGTTCCACCACCTCTGTTCCATTTCTTCATTGACAGTTATAGCAGAGTTCCACCACCTAGAAATGACAGTTCCACCATCTAGAACTCTAGATGTGAGAGAGTTCCTCCACTTAAACATTTCCGATTTGACCACTGGTAAAAGTGCAGATAATTCTGCTTTTGTGCTGTATAGCCAGACCCACAGAATAAAGTGCACCTCTTAGTAGAATAATTCCCTGAGAAATAAAAATCATGCCACAGTTACTAAAAATATTTAAAGCAACTGTTACATAACAATCTGAGAATATTGGTTTCCTTATTTTACCTAGTTAACAGCACAGCACCTAGACCCTGCTATTTAATAATTTTAAAGCATACAATTTACAGGGCCTCCAGTCAGAAATCTGTGAAACCCCTTTGTAACTACAGTGGTAGTTATGTCAAGGAGAGTAAATCATAGCATCTGTTACCAGTGAAAATGAATAAATAACATTTGGCTGTTCCTTCTCCATTCACTGTACATCTACAGTTTTTATATAATGTATAGGTAGCCATTATTACCCACTGAAAGTAAGCTGTTTACAACCTTGTAATCCCACCGTCTGTGATGCAGAACCTTATGAACCTATTTCATCTATGTCACAGCAGTGAGTTTACAAAATGGAATGCCTGTGTAATTCAGTATTCTACACACCCAGAATGTGATTGTTAGTCTCAGTACAGTATTCAAATAACATTCCAATTGTCACAGTTTAATGTTACTGAGTCTAGCAATTGCTATGGCTGACAGATTTTAACTCTGGTGCTATTTTGGCCCACTGTTTTTCAGTCCGCGTATCCCAATAAAATGTTTTCCTACACAATCATGTGGCCATAGTGCAGATTCATTAATAAGATAAGGCTAAATTACCTATGGGGGGGGGTGTAACTTCTCATGTCGAGTCTCATATATTATAAATGACAATGCCTGATGTACAGTTGATAACCATGGTGTAATCACCTCAGTGGTTGCTGGGGCATCAGTAAACCCCGAGAGCACAGAGAGGTTACATTGATGCCCTAGCAACCACTCGAGGTGATTACACCATGGTTATCACCTGTACATCAGGCATTATCTTCTATGTAATCAATGACTTGTGACTCTTTCAATTTGATCAATATGAGTTGAATCTCTCAATCTTACTTTTGTACCTCTCAATCTTACTTTTTATGTAGTGCACCAACAGACCCAATAAACACTGAATGCTGACCACAGTGCACTGACCCCAACTGATGCTGACTGGAGTTAGGCTCTGTGTGAAAAGCATGAGCATTTATTCCATGCATGGGTGATCGGATGATCTTATTTTCATGCCAAATTTTATTTAAATAAATTATCATATAAAATATGGCAATGAATTAAAGGAAATTTAAAAGAGATTTCACTTAAAAAGAAAAATGTATGCACTACAACAATATATGCCAGCTGCACATCACTGTTGTTCTAATACATAATATCCCCTTTACTAATTGTATTATCTCTCCTGACAGGTGAGCTTGCTACATAGAAACTAGTATCTCCTGCATAAATGCAAATCAGGTAAAATACAGGGAGTACAGTTTAAGGTGCACATTGCAAAAGGAGTATTGTGCAAATAGTTCAAATGTTCAAGTACTCACCAAACACCTTCCAGCTTTTGGACACTTAGTTATTAGCCATTCAAGTAAGGCACCCATTTTTCTCCTTTTCTCATGATAATACTTAATAACACCACAAGTCAGTTCCATTAAAACCCTTCTTTGACAATCCTGGTGCTACAGCTCTGAACAGCCTACCTACCTCATTATGAGCTCTGGGATCACACCCCAATTTAAAATCCCACTACAAGACTTCTGCCACTGCTACCATTACCTATAAATGCCCCTACACTGATTATATGATGACACCTTTCACGGATGAAGCACCTGATCTCTTTCATCTTGGTGTGACAACAGGGGTGTTACAGTGACTCAAGAATTTGTTTTTGTTATGCTAATATTTGCTTGGCACTGCACTGCACTGCCACAAAGACCTCTGTGTATTTTAATTACCTGCACTAATGTCTGTTTTACCCAGTTGTTACAATGCTGTGTCTTTTGTTTTGAATATATTAATGTTTTGTAACAACTTATTGTACCCTGTGTCTCATGTACTTGTTTTTTTTTTCTTTTTACCTTGTTTGTGCTATTTAATGACCTGGTTCAAGCCTGAAAATGGTCTCTAGGTCAGTGTATCTACCCAGTAAACAAATAAATAAATAAAATAAATATTCCACTTTGAAATCCCCAGACCCGAGCCCTACCTTGCAGCTCACTCTTTGTCTTGCATTCTCTGACCCTTGATTCTCACTTCTCTCATGTTTGTCTCCACTCTCCATTCCCATCAGCCTCCATAATGCTTTTTTTTCAGGCTTACAGATCGCTCACATGGCCCGTCAAAGAGCAGTAGCCAGCATCAACACATAAACAGACTTCTGCAGAACCATATAGCCGGAAAAAGAAATAATATCACACATTGCTATTAATAAAAATAAGGCAACAATGGCATTCCATTTTAAATATACAGACAGGCCTTCAAATACATAGCCAGTTTCTAGTGATTTATTAAAAATATTACACACTTAATGTGCTCATTTATCGGCACCATCCTTCCAAATCCAGTCTGGGACCAAATCTGGTCTAATGGCCTTATTTATTTTAAGTTTTAAAATTTTCTTTGCCACTGTCTCCACTTGGAGCAAATACTGATTTGGAACATTCAACATTTCAACAGGTCCAGGTTCAAATGGGGTTAAACTCCTACTCACATTGCATAGGGATTTATTTAGGGCATCTGTAACCCCTTTGTTACCCGGGGTTACTAGAATCCCAGTAAGACCTAGTGATAGGCAGGGAAGGCAGCTTGTGAAACTCCAGTTAAATGGGTTTCACACTGTTTCACTCTGTCCTCAGTCACAGCTGAGACTGGAGAGATGACATCATTATAGAATTGTTACAGCTGCATGAGCCACATTTGGAATCTTCAGCTCAGAGTAGTTCTAGAACCTTGGGAATTTGAAAAGCCAGTCTTCCGTTTGTCCTTGAGCAAGAAGGAAGCATCAGACTGTAGTCTGAGTTTTGCCTCCACACAGAAGGAAGTTTTTTCTGTGTTTCACCAGACTTCAAGTGGTGGAGACCATCCCCTCGGTCTCAGTGCCCCCTCCCTCCGGGGTGGGGGTAGGAAAAGGTCTCTGTGGGTTCCAGGGGCAATCCCCTTTTCCCACCAAGGAAAGAAGCTGCCTGAAATTACTTTGTCTGTTTGGGTATGACAGAAAAGGTTAAAGGACTTCGTCTGTGGGGCCCTGCAACGATTGGGTGAGTGTTTGGCTCCAGTTTAAGGGGCAAACAACTGTTTTTCAGTCAGGAAATGTTATTGGGGACTGCTGTTTGGGAGCACTATATACACTAGAACGAACAAATGGAGCAGTCAATTCAGTTTCAAGTTTCAAATGGTTTTATTGGGGACTGCTGTTTGGGAGGACTATATACATTAGGACGAACAAATGGAGCAGTCAGTTTAAAGTTTAAATGGATTTAGAGTTCCATAGAGGTGCATCAGTTCATCCACCATGCAATCTACAGTTTTACAGTCCTGAAGTTTCTGTGTGTTCAGAGAATGGCGGGTATGGGCTGTGGGAGCTGGAGGTGGATAGATCCCCATCTTTAGTAACCAGGTCCACCTCTACAGATTTCTTCTGTTTTTGCTACTCGCCTCATGTGCTTGGCCAGTGATGGGGTGGGTACCCAGACATGGGTCGCAACTTGAAAATCTCTCTAGGAGTCACAGACTTCAAGTGGTGTGGGGAGCCACAGGATGGGAAAATTACTCCTTGTAGGATGGGAGTCTCCCTGTTTGATGGGAGTTTCGAATTGGAAGTACGAAAACAAAATCTCTCTAGGAGTAGCAGACTTCAAGTGGTGTGGGGAGCCACAGTTTGGGAGCCTCCTTGTTTGATGGGATGTCTTTACAAGTAGAGTTTGGGTTCATTCGCCAAGTAGACCATCAGTAGAGTGGCCGGCAGGGGAGCCGGGCCAGTCGGGCTGTGTATCCAATGCGCATGCAAAGTCCGGGCTGAGTGCCTGGTGGGTCCAAAGCCAGACAACTGTTGTAAAGTGTTCATTCCTCAAATGGACCGCTGTGTTTAACCTCTAATCTGCATTACAGTTCGTAGCCCTGTGAGGACCATACAGAGCTTTGTTTATGTTCAGTGAGTTAATAAATAAAGCCACACTGAAAAATCCCAATTCTGGTTCTGGACATTACAGTTATTGCTTCCTGTAGTTGGATTTACTTGGGTGCCCTTGTGCAGAGTAGTCAAACCTAGGCCTCTTGTGCCAAGTAGCCTCATCCTTCCCCGAACCCGTAGATATACACTCCCCACCAGGTATTGCTGCCAAATGCCAACAGCGTGCCACCTGTCGTTGTTATGGTAAAAGGACAGGGGTGGGTAGGGTTACACATCTATAAACACTTGGATCTTATTGTCATCAACAAAGCCACACCCCTCAGCCCATTTGTACACCTGATCACTGGAATCATTGCCTTCCAGAAAATTTTTCATACTTTTCCACCACCTCCTAGGGTCAGAGTTCTTTAGACTCTCAATTCGTCTCTGATAATAAGTTTTCCTTAGCCTTTTTGACTTTCTGTTTACCTGATTTCATAATTTATTAGATGTTACCATGTCTCCACTTTTAAATGCCCTTCGCCTGGCTTATTAAACTTTTCAACCCCTCGGTAATCCATGGTTTATCACTATTGAGCCTCACAAACTCTTTCACTGGTACAGTCCTCTCAACAGTGGTTTGAAAAAGGCCTACAACTGCTTCCCATGTAGCTTCTACAGATTTCCACCTCAATCAATCATCTTTTAATTCCCCTGCAACAGTATCCAACACCCTCTCCTTCTTTTCTTTTGTCCACTTTTTGCACTTAGCAAGTTTTTTTTTTATTCCTTTGTCTGCTACTGTCCTGGGAATTTGACTCAGCAGTGACCACTTTATGGTCAGAAGACCCCATGGGGTAATGTTTCAGGTTCCTTGTACCATTCACTTAGATTTGTAATAGCAATATCCAATATAATATCCCCTATAGTATCCTTTTTTACAGCTGCATGGTAAGAGCTACGCTGATGTCTTGCTGACATATTACAGAGAAGGGGGCTCTGGGGATGTGGATATGTCAGAATACCAACCGCACCAGGGCTATGTTCTTACATGGAGTGGAGTTAAAGTACATCTCTCCACGTCCTCTCCATTCACTACACTGCAGTTTCTTCCTCTCACCCACACTATTTTCTTGCCCGCACACTACATCTCTTCTGCTAAACACTTAATACCATTGTGTCAATTTTACTGCAGCTCCTCCTGAAATTTCTCTCACTCTTTAGCACAAGCACATGCAGCACAAAAACCTGCAAGCAGGACATACGGTGTTATGTGTAAAATAAAACATATATCTCCTGATCTGTAAAATGAGTTTGTATGAGCAATCAAATAAAATCGAGGTGCAACATAAATAAACACTGCAAGACTGGCAATAGTTGGGATAACTTTTCAAGGGACACCCAATGCCATAACCATAGCATTCTATACAGTGGCAATCCTATGGGATATAGCTGAAAATAGCCACCATTCATCCCCATCAGGGGAGTTAGTCAGCCAGCTAACCTTAGTGTTCTTCTTGGCCATGGCACTTCCTTCCTCCCACCACCACACTATTTTCATGCTCTTGAGTCACCTCTCTGTCCATTTGTCTCTTTAAAGTTGCTCATCCCCAACAAAGCAGTCAGTCAGCCAACTAACCTCAATGCTCATCTTAGTTGTGGTCCTCTTGGAAACTGTTCCCCTTGCTGACAGCTGTAGACTCAGAAGCTCTGTTGCCACTGACAGGATCATCATGTCGTCGACCAACACCACCAGTCCCAAATGCTTTCCTTTCTTCATAGTCATGAGCACCTCATTTGCCAAGGTATTCAGTGGTAAGGACAACAAACTGAGACTGTGTTTTGTGTATGTGTGTGCATGTGTTGGGGGGTTGCTGAGATGGGTAATAAATTGATTGGGGTTGCAGTTGTGTTATTTCTTTGGAGGGGGCTTCTATTGCTGTGACAGCAGGGGTGATGTTGCAGGTTGAAATCATGGTGACATTACTGGTCGAACTGCTGGTTGACTGTCTTGTGAGGGGGGAAAATACTCTGCAATGAATTATAAATCTGTGATTTGGGATGTTGTCAGTGTGGTATTGTGTGTTATCTCTATTTATCTATATATTGTTTGCGGGGCCATTCTGCATCTGTCATCTTGGTCCTCATAGATTAATTCTATGGTCCACCTCGCTCAGCCTGTAGCCAAACAGATTACTGTCTGTAGATCGCGGAACAGCTTGGCTGTCTCCAGCAGACCAATTGGTGCATCTGGCATGTGCCTTGTGTGCCAGTTACGTCACTTGAGTGGGGCTGAATGATGGGTCCGGGGAGTTCCAAGCCCGTCATATGACTGAGGGCTAATGGCACTGCTGCTGTTATTTAGGGTTCATGACATGTTAGAGAGGTATGATAGAAGACTTCAGAGGAGTGTTTTTTTTTTATATTTCCCCCACCATATTGCTGTGCAGAATTAGTAAGTGTGAGCCCCTTGTACTGTCTGACTTGATTTCATGAACACAGTGGGAAAAGACTGCTGCTTTGTAAAAATGCACCCTCTAAGGAAAGGCACAAGTGCACAACATAGTTTAAAACATGCTCTGATACCCCTGTCTAGAGGGAAGGTTTTTGGGCATACTGGATGGATGTATCAGATGTAATTTTTCAATGTTTTTAACAGATGTTCCAAACTTCATCAGGGTGGTGGTTTTAAATGCTTACCATCATTGTGTATAAGGTACAGGTTTACTGGTGGTAAGGAGCTGATATAGCATTACAAGTGACCTGCACTCTAAAATCTCCATACTTTCAAGAAGAACATCCCCCACTGTGATATAAAACGTGTAATAACTGAATTTTTCTGTAAGCATTTAGAGGAAGGGAGGCTTTGTTTTGTCAATGGTCACCATGCTTTTGCAACACTCCAGTGTTTTCCTGCCATGTCAGCCTTAGTCTCCAATATTGTTACAGTTATAGTATTTGGTGGATCACAGAGAGAGGAAAATAAAGGAGGGGGGCTCAGTTCACAACTGTAGTTTTATAGGCCGCATAACTGGGTGCAAAGAGGCACGCTGTTGCGCCACACATAAAATTGCTATGCTGAGAACACAGGGTCCAGTGCAGATACTAATATTCAGATGAGGATGCACTGGTGTGCACGATGCATAATCTATGCAAGAGCTGTTCCTTCAGTGAACTCCATCCGTCCCACCTGCTTGACCCTTACCTTTGGCCCTCTTGCGGGCCAATGTTAACAGTCCTTCACCTATCCATCTTCGTCCCTGGTAATCGATGATCCCCCACTCAACTCCATTCCCACACACGCATCTGTTTTGAACATTGGCCCCACATCAATCTCTATCCCCCAATGTCTGTGTGCAGTGCTTCAACACTCTGATTGCTGCTCCCTTACAGTTTTGAGGGGGTGGCTGTAAAGTGCTGTACCATGTGGTTGCCATGGTTTTTACAGCTGCATAGTGAGAGCTCTGCTGATGTATTGCTTATGTATACAGACAAGGGAGCTCTGGGAGTGTGGCCATGGCCGGATACCAACACACCACAGCTGGCTCCTTACACTGAGTGGAGTTGAAGCACATCTGTCTGTGTCCTCTCCATTCACTACACTGCACTTCCTCCCCTCACTGCACTATTTTCTTGCTTCTGATGTGGAATTTTTTTAAATTTTTTTTACATAATTATTGTTATTTAACATTGGTTATTACTGGATGTGATCCACAGTAGTTAATCAAATAGAAGATGAGCAAGAAAGAACTACGAGGGGAAATAGAAAGTAAGTTTTTTTCCTTTAACTTTTGTTGAGTAGTTTGTATTAAATTTAGGCTAAGTATTGATTATCTTTCTAGGATGATCTTGCACAGTCTGATATTTTTTTCTCCCTTTCGCTTGCTGCCTCCCACTAGATTACACACATTAGTCACACATTTTTGGAGACAACTTTGGCAACTTCCTAGACATATATACATTTAAAGTCATGCTTCCTCTTTCTGGGTGAAGAGATGAGACATGTCAGAGGCAGAAGATGTACAACCAACAAAACCCATTGCTGCCAAGAGAACTTACAGACAAAAGTTTAGTTACACCCCAGGAATTAGACTACAGAAAACAGTGTAGTGATTAGTTTAACCAACATATAGATGACCATTTAATTTAAAGGCTATGCTTGCAGTTCAATGAGTGGGAGCAACCAGCCACGCCCCCTGCCTAAGTTAAGTCAGCTCCTTCCAGCCTCACTCAGAAGCACTGTTACTTCACTGCAGCCAGAGTGTCTGCCAAGGCTCTGTCCCCCCCTTTTTCACTGCCATGTTTGTCTCCCACTTTCCCTTTGTGCTTTTGGATTTTCTGCTTGTTTTGTGTTGTGTTGAAATTTCTGCTTGGTATGTGCTTCTTCTGCCTTTCTAGGTCAATATTTTGCTTTCTACCGCTCTGGCTGCAGTTTGTGCTTCTCTCAGTTATTTGTTTCTGCTGCACTCCTGTTCTCATGTGCCTTGTGTTTCTTCCATTTTGCGTCTTTTGGTGGATTTTCTAGATTTACTACCATCTTGTGTCCCCATTGCTTTATTTGTGCTATTCAGTCTCCAATTTTGCTATTTTCCATACCTTTAGCAATCCCTCAGTTCAACTACAATTGTTAACTGTTTACACCTTGCTCCCAGCCAGGCAGGCACTCCCTTCTGTGTTCTTTATTGTTCTCTGCAGCAGCTTTGCTACCTAGTTTTGGTTCCAATATTCTCCGACTTTCCCCAGCAATTTCATTTGTTATTTCTACTGCCTCAGCCTACCTGACATGTAATGCATCTGCAACCAACACTTACCTCCCTATGGAACTGGTTGGCATGCGTTCATCATTTAGTACAAGCTCATATTGTTCAGTTTCATTCACTGTAATAGTTATCATTCGATGTCTCACTCAGTGTTCAACCTACCGTATGTTTGTTTCTACCATGCACCACAACCATCAGGCTTTGCCACGGCCTCCTACTACTCCTGCATTCAGGTAAAAGCAGCTGTTCAGTCTTACCTATGTTTCATTTTTTCCATGCGCTCATGGTCATCAGGCTTCACCACAGCCTTCCACTTACCTGTAGTCAGATGCATGCCAGCCACAACCATTGCACAGCTTCCAGAGTTTGCCTTGCAAGCTAACAGTCTCACTCTATCCCTTGAAGTCCACATCTTGAAGGTGAGTCCCTCAACTGGGCACAGTCCTACTCTTTCTGCCCTTCAGGTTAGAATGGCTTGCACTCTGGGGGAAACTTTAGCTGTGCAGATCAACTTGGCAACACCTCTTGATGTAGCATTTAAGACTTCAGCTGTGGAGGGTGGGGCCCTTAGGTTTATGGCAGATAACTGTGCAGACTGAGTTGGTGACACCTTTGAAAGATATTCTTCCCACAACCACCTACAGTTCACCTGGTCTTCACATCCTTCCCTTCCCCTCAAACATTTGGCTTCCTTTCTAGGCCTCTATTATGGAGTCTGGGTGAGTGCCTTACAGCAGTTGTTGCTCTCCTCCTGCCTTGGGGTGTGGTCCTCCTTGCCCGGAGCCTCCCTTGGCTGCAGAGGTTGCTCATGGCTCCCCCACAGCATCCCATTAGAGGTATAGAGTGAGAGCCATCCTCTAAAATATTTCTCCTGAATTGGGTCTCTAAATTGCAGTAGGTGTGCTGTTACTAATCTATCCCAAAGCCTGGACAGAAGGCAACCAAGGCCTTGGATCCCCAGGGGTTTCCTCCTCATAGTGTTTTTTTCCTCTCCTCTGTGCCAAAAGTCAGAAAAGTTAGGTAGTCCATAATGTAATACATTTCTATAAGTTTACCCAGGTAGATTTCCATTGTTGGATGGGGTTGGGTGGTGGCCTTCTTCTTCTTCTTTGCTTTTACCTCTCTCCTTTGGAAGTCATACCCCTCTGCTATCAGTTCCGATATCTGTCAGTCATTGCTTATCTCAGTCTGTGTCTATTTCCAGTCATCACTGATCGCCATTAGTCTGTCCTCACTCAAGCTCCATGATCACTACTTGCTGCTCAATATTTTTTGGGGTTCCTTCCTAAGGTACTTTTAGCCTAAGGTAATCATTCTGGCAGCACCTCTAGGGGTGGAACTCTTCTTGAGGGTTCCATGCCTTCACGGTACTCAGATAGGGTGGTAGTTCCATGTGGAACAGATAGTATGAATGGCTAAAGTATTCACCTATGACAGTGTATGACTCATTCAGATTCCTCAGACTATCAACAAAACTGCACAAGCATAATGCCACACTAAGTTGCATAAGCCCATTGAATTGAAAGGCTAAGCCTGCAGTTCAGTGGGTGGGAGCTACCAGCCATGCCCCATGCCTGAGCTATTTAAATCAGCTCCCTCCAGCCTCTCTCAGAAGCTACATTTCTTTGCTCCACCACCTTCCCCGCCTCCTCCAGCAACAAACCTCTCTCCTAAGGGCTCCTTCCTAAGATATCTTTAACCTAAGGAAATCATTCCCTCAGCACCTCTAGGGGTGGAACCCTCCTCAAGGGTTCCTTGCCTTTACTGTACCCTGAGAGGGTAGTAGTTCCCCATGGAAAAAAGAGTGAAAACAGTCCAAGTATTCACCTACGACAATCCACGACTCGTTCAGATTCCACAGACTATCAACAAAGTTGCACAAGCATAACTCCACGCTAAGCTGCGTAAGCCCATTGAAATATTTTTTTTTATGATAAAGTAACAGTGGTCTGCAAAAACATACCACTTCCCTAAGGAAATGAAGGCAAAGAGAGATGCCAGTTAATGTAAGTGGTGTGTTGCTGGATCGAGCTTTGGTTACTTGAGATAGATGTGCAGGACTCTCTAATCGATTGCTTTGGTCAAAAGGGGCCAGCCGAGACAGGAGGCAGATTGATCACATTCGACGTACACCCTCCATGTGGTTCCAGCTCCTTAGATATGCAGATCGGCACTTTGAAGGCAGATAGCATGTAAAAGACATACATCATCAGTGTACTGGACAAACACATAAAAAGACACATTTATGCTGAAGATGGCAAAATACTTTGCAACAAGCAGCCAAGTTCAAAGAAATCTGTGGCCATCCCATTTTTATAGCTGCGTAGCGAGAGCTATGCTGAGATATTGCCATACCAAGAAGGAGAAGAGAAGTTAAGGGTCTTACTGGATACTGAATGCACCACAGCTATTGTCAGCATGGCTCAGTTGGTAGCACATCCACCTCTGGACCAGAAGGTCGTGGGTTTTTGTCCCACACCGGGATTGGACTTGCACCTAAAAATCACTGGCATCCGAGTGCAGTATTGGGGGGTGCTGTACTGCTGGGGTGTGCCGTCCTTCGGATGAGACGTTAAACCGAGGTCCCTTCTGCCATCCTGGTATTGTCCTGGTGGGTGTCCAGGTGGAAGTAAAAGAACCCAGGGCACTCTTTGCAAAAGAGTAGGGAACATTCCCAGTGTCCTGGCCAACATTCCCCTTCCCATAAACCGGTTCATGCAATTATCCAGGCTGTGTGTGGGTGATGATGTGTGATATGGCCGCCACCACACATTCAGTCACTTCACTACCAGTCTAGCATTGCTTGTAAAGCACTTTGGATGTATGAAAAGCGCTATATAAATGCTGATTCTTCTTCTTCTTCTTTACATTGAGTGGAGTTGAAGCACAACACTCCATGTTCCCTCCATTCACTGCAGTCCACTTCCTTCCTCCCTCCACTGCACTATGTTCTTGCTCCCACCCCAGCTGCTGCACTCTGTGCCAGTCTCAGGCTGCAAGGGAACCCTGTGCATGCAAGGTGGGCAGTGTGTTTTCTCCACCCCTCCACTGTATCCATCACTTCTCTTCCCCCAATCCTGATTATAGCATCACTTCTCTCTCCACTGGGAATGTTATGCATGCAAGGTAGGCACTGTATTTCCCCCTGTCCTGTAGTATATGCATCACACTGTCTGCATTGCTTCTCTCCCCCCTCCCAATTGCTGTATGCTGATTTCCACCTTCCCCAATGCTGTTCTCCTTTCCTGTCCTGAACTGCTAGAGAGTGCAGAGCAAGCAAACTTCAATCACTCCTATCCCCCAAGAAGCTGTTCCCTAGGCCTGTCCCTGACTACATGGGAGTGCTGTATGCGTGAGGTGGGCAGCGTATCTTCCTTAAACACTTCAATAAATGATCATGTCACATCCTCAGAAGAAGTAAATAAGCATATGGCTGCAAAGTAGTGTTACTGATGGTGGATGCATCCTAGTTGTTATATCATTTGTAAATGACTTGAAACAAAACAAAAAAAAGTGTTCATGCTTCAGGTACAAACTGATTTATTTGGAAGAGCAGACAGCAACCATTTTTAAAGTGAGTGCCACCAGAAGATTCACTGTTACAGATGATATAACAACTTGGATGCAACCACCATTAATACAAAGATTTTGCAGCCGTATTGGCTCTGACAAGAGTTTGTTACTATCTGCTTCAAATTCCTCCCATGAACCACATTCCTTAAGAACAATCTGTTATCACCTTCCATTAATATAATATAATACCACACTCTGGATGCTTCTCATAGATCCTGTCTAAGTACTAATTTAGGTGTTGCCCCATTGCATAATCACTACTACCTGGTGGGGTGATAAAATCACCTATAAAGTGGTGCCTACAATTTCTGGGCAGGGAAGATGTTGATACTTCTACCCACAGGGTCTTTCACTCTTCACTTTCTAATTTGAGCATTCTCTTGAATTCCACCCCATTTTGAAAATAACATGCCAACCCCCTCTGTTTCCCTCTTCCCTGTTTGTCCTTCACTCTGCATCCAGGAATGGAAATAGCATGAGAGGGAACATCTGCTCCACACTATGTTTCAGTGATTAGTGCCATTTGCACCCCATTCAGTTTCAAAAACTCTCTAATTCATCTATCTTACTTACCGAGAACCTTACATTTGTGTTAAAAACAGTAGGTGCCAATGTTTTAATTGGTTTAACCCTTTTTAAACTGCAATCCTTGTTACAGCTTTCCAAAACAGGCTTTTGAACACCTTCCCAATCTCTCAGAAACTAGGATAGGAATGGAGTACGAACCTTGCATTGGTCTAGTTAAAACATTTACCCAACTCCGCCATTTTCAGAAAACTTTTCCTCTTTACCCCCACCACATTCTATACAACATGAGCAATCTTAGACCTGGTACTCTCAAATGGGGAAGGAGAAAGGATCTCAGATTCAGAAGTGGGTAGCCATCTGGGAACAAGTGATCACCAAACAGTGTGGTTCACAATAAATACAGCCATAGAGTCAAACCATACAAAAACAAGAGTATTGGACTTTAGGAAGGCTGACTTTGGGAAAATGAGAGAGTGCCTCAGAAAAGCACTAGCAAATGGACAAGGAGAAGGGGTGGAGGCACAATGGGGAATAATCAAAACAGCCATCGCAGAGGCAACAAACTTTTGTGTGAAGCAAATCAACAAAACAAATGAAGGGAAAAAAACACTATGGTTCTCAAAAGAGGTGGCAGGGATGGTTAAGGAGAAAAGGATAGCACTCAGGAAATATAAGGAAACACAGAAGGAGCAGGACAGAGAACTTTATCAGTTAAAGCAGAAGGAGGCAGGGAAGGCAGTCAGAATAGCAAAGGCACAAACTGAGGAAAAGATAGCCAACTCTGTTAAGATGGGGGATAAAACCTTTTATAGGTACATTAGGGAGTGAAAAAAGACCAAAGGAGGGATACTGAGGCTTAATAAAGGGGAGGGAATGTGGGTAGAGGGTGACAGTGAAGAAGCAGGGATACTGAATGAATATTTCTGCTCAGTATTCACAACGGAAGAGGAGAGGGAGGTACCTAAACCAAACAAGGGAGAAACTCTGAATAGGGGAGTCGATACCAGTCCATTCACAGAAGAAAAGGTTTTGAAAGAACTCTTGAAACAGGATGGACAAAGCAATGGGGCCTGATGGGATTCACCCAAGAATTCTAAAAGAACTAAGTGTAGAACTAGTAACACCACTGACTACTCTCTTTAACAAATCATGGGAGGATGGGTTGGTACCTGAGGACTAGAGGAGAGCAAATGTGATTCCACTTCACAAAAGTGGGAGCAGGGCAGAGGCAGGAAACTACAGACCAGTTAGTTTGACTTCAGTGGTAGGGAAAATGATGGAATCACTTCTGAAGGAAAGAATTGTTGAGTACCTAGAGGCCAGTGGGGCACAGGACCCAAGGCAGCATGGTTTCACTACAGGAAGGTCATGTCAGATGAACCTAATAGATTTCTTTGACTGGGTGACCAAAGTAGTAGACCAGGGAGGGGCTGTGGATATGGCCTACCTAGATTTTAGCAAGGCATTTGACACAGTCTCACACAAAAGATTAATATACAAGTTAGTCAGCCTTGGAGTGGGTCCCAAGGTGGTAGTCTGGATAAAAAACTGGATGGACAACAGGACGCAAAGGGTAATAGTTAATGGAGTCCACAGTGAAGAAAGGAGGGTAACTAGCGGGGTACCAAAGGGTTCAGTACTGGGACCGGTCCTCTTTATTGTCTTTATAAGTGACATTGGAGAGCACCTGGAAGGAAAGGTATGTCTCTTTGCAGATGACACAAAGATCTGCAACAGGGTTGATACACAAGGTAGGGTGGAAAGAATGAAAAGGGACGTGGCAAGGTTGGAGGAATGGTCAAATATGTGGCAGCTCAGATTCAATGCAAAGAAGTGCAAGATAATGCTTCTGGGAAACAAAAACCCAGAGGAAGAGTACACAATGGGGTTGGGGTGAGTTAATAACAACAACAAAAATCGGAAGAGACCTAGGAGTAATTATATCAGATGACCTAAAAGTGGGCAAGCAATGTGAGAAGGCAGTAAGGAGGGCTGGAGGGATACTGGGATGCATAGGGAAAGGCATCAACAGTAGAAAACAGGAAGTTGTTATCCCTCTGTACAGACAGTTGGTGAGACCCCATCTGGAGTACTGTGTGCAATTCTGGAGACCCCATCTCCGCAAAGACATAGACAGAGTGGAGGCTGTTCAGAGGAGGGCAACCAAAATGATGCCGGGTCTGCACCAGAAGACATATGAGGAAAGACTAAAGCAGCTTAATATGTATACCCTTGAGGAAAGGAGGGAGAAGGGGAACATGATAGAAACTTTCAAGTATCTCAAGGGAATTAACAAAGTACAAGAGAGTAGTATCTTTCAGAAGAAGAGATGTGCAAGAACAAGGGGGCACAATTTGAAGATGGGGGGGAAGGCTCAGAGGTAATGTTAGAAAATATTTTTTCACAGAGAGGGTTGTGGATGCATGGAACAGCCTTCCTGAAGAGATTGTGGAGTCAGGAACAGTGGGAGAATTCAAGAATGCATGGGACAGGCATAAGGCAATTCTAGTGGGGGGTAGAAGGAAGTAAGCTGTTGATTAACTAGAATCTGCAGCTTATCCATCAGGTAGGGAAATGGGCAGACTAGATGGGCCAAGCAGTCCTTATCTGCCATCAAATTCTATGTTTCTATGTTTTGAGATACTCTTACAGGAATATTATGCATTCTGCTTTTCCCAGAGAAACACACACTACATTCAATATTGATAATTAAAAATGCACCAATTATTAACAAAACCACTGAGGTACCATTCATTTTGTCCAATTAGAGAAGGCTTTGACTTCAGTGTCCAGTATTTCAGCAGGCAGGAAATGCACTAGTGGAAATAAAAGACCAAAAATGTAATTCTGCTAAAGAAATCTAAACCAGGGGTCCTGGGCTCTGTCTTGCCCTCCAGTGGACTCCCACAGGTGACTACTGCTACTCCTGCAGAAGTCACTCGTGGGGTGCTGCTCAGGACAGCCCTCCTATTATCTGTGTGAACCCTGCACTCTTGATGATATCATGTTCATGCCTCCAAGCCAGTCCTGGTCACTGTCACCACACCAAAGCTGCTTCACTGGAGGGGTGGGCTGGGAAGAAGATCAGGAAGAAGTCTTGTAGGTGCTGTCAGTCCTGGACCAAAAGTTCATTGGCTGGCTGGCTGTAGGTATAAGAAGGGCTTGGAGCAGCTCTCCTCTTATGCAGGTGAATCCTGCCCTATCTTCGATGTCACATCTGCACCCCAAATCAGTCCTGATCGTTGCCACCAGACCAGACTGAAGCTGCTTTGTGGGGGGAAGAGGAGCAGGCAGAAGATGTTTTTATGCCCTCAGGCATGGCGATAAAGTTAATTGGCTGGCTCGCTTCAGGTATAAGAGAGACGTGGACCAGCCCTCCTCTTATGTGTGTGAACCCCACCCTCTTGCTGATGCGACGCCCATGCCCCCAAGACAGTCCCAGTCACCACCACCAGATCAGAGAGGAACTGCTTCATGCGGGAGTGGTCTGGGAAAAGGAGCAGGCAGAAGGTTTGTTGGTGCCATCAGGCACAAAGCAAAAGTTTGTTAGCTGACTGGCTGGATGCAGGAAAAAGAGGGCTTGATGTAACCCTCCTGTTAAGTGGGTGAACCCTAACCCTTGGTGATGTTATGCCACACCCCCAAACTGGTCCTGGTCACTGCTGCTAGACTACAATGGAACTGCTTCACAGAAGGGTGACTAGGAGCAGTCGACTTCTTGGTGCCCTCAGGCATGGAGCAAAAGTTCACTGGCTGTCTGCAGGTACAAGAGAGGCTTTGAGCAGCCCTTTAGTTATGCAGGTGAACCCCATCCCCTTGCTGATGTCATGCCCATGCCCCTGAGCCGGTCCCGGTCTCTGCCACCAGACCAGACCAGAACTGCTTCACATGGGGGTGGGCTGGGAAGAGGAGCAAGCAGAAGTCTTGTTGATGTCATCAGTCACAGAACAAAAGTTCATTGGCTGGCTGGCTGCAGGTATAAGAGGGGCTTTTTGCAACTCTCCTGTTATGTATGTGAACCCTACCCCCATGGTGATGCTATGCTCGCATCCCCAAGCCAGTCCAGGTCATTGCCACCAGACCAGACTGGAATTGCTTCATGGGGAGGGGTGAACAGGAGCAGGCAGTAGACTTGCTGGTGCCCTCAAGCATACAGAAAAAGTTTGCTGGCTGGCTGCAGGTACAAGAGAGGTTTAGAACAGCCCTTCTCTTATGCAGGTGAACCCCACCCCTTGCTAATGTCATGCTCATGCCCCTGAGCTGGTCCTGGTCACTGCCACCAAATTGGAACTGCTTCATGTGGGGGTGGACTGGGAAGAGGAGCAGGCAGAAGTCTTGTTGATGACCTCAGGCATGGAGAAAAAGTTAATTGGCCAACTGCATGGTTTGCCGCAGCTCTCCTCTTATGTGAGTGAATCCTACCCCCTTGCTGATGTCGCTACTGTGTCCCTGAGCCAGTCCTAGTTACTGCCACCAGACCAAACCAGAATTGTCTCATGGGGGTGGGTTGAGAAAAGGAACAGGCAGAAGATTTGTTGGTTCCCTCAGTTACAGAGCAAAAGTTCATTGGCTGGCTGGCTGCAGGTATAAGAGGGGCTTGAAGCAGCCCTCATGTTATGTGGGTGAATCCCACCCACTTGCTAATATTATGCCTGCACTCCCAAGCCAGTCCCAGTCATTGCCACCAGATCAGACTGGAACTGCTTCACAAGTGGGGGGGGGGCTGGAAAGAGGAGCAGGTAATAGGTTTGTTGGTGCCCTCAGGCATGGAGCAAAAGTTCATTGGCTGGCTGGCTGGCTGCAGGTACAAGAAAGGCTCGGAGTAGCCTTCCTCTTATGCATGTGAGCCCCACCCTCTTGCTGATATCATGCACATGCTCTTGAACCAGTTCTGGTCACTGCCACCAGACCAGACTGGAACTGTTTTACGGGGGAGGGCTGGTAAGAGGAGCAGGCAGAAGGCTTGTCGGTGCCCTCGGGCACACAGCAAGTTTGTTGGCTGACAGGCTGCAGGTAGAAGTGGGGCTTGCAGCATCTTATTAGTATGAGGGTGAACCCACCCCCCTTGTTGATGTCGTGCCTGCACCCCCAAGCTGGTCCTGGTCACTGCCACCAAACCGAACTGGAGCTGCTTCATGTTGGGGGAGGAGCTGGGAAGAAGAGCAGGAAAAAGACTTGTTGGTGCCCTCAGGCATGGAGCAAAGTTCATTGGCTGGCTGACTGCAGGTACAAGAGGTGTTCAGAGCAGCCTTCCTCTTATGGGGTGATCCCTGCCTCCTTCTTGATGTCATATCCATGCCCCCAAGCCTGTCCCAGTCTCTGCCACCAGATTGGACTGGAGCTGTTTCATGGGGGGGGTGGGAAGAGTTGCAGGAAGAAGGCTTGTTGGTGTCCTTGGGTATGGAGCAAATGTTCATTGGCTGGCTGACTGCAGGTGTCTTAATCTTATTGCTGTCCTGATGAAGCCTGTCCTTGTCTGCCCACCTGCTTGCTAGTTAGCCCAACCCACACTTTGCCGGTAACACAAGTGAAGTTATAAAACTAGATACCCAATTCAAACAAAAGAAACACACAGTGGAAATTACAAAAAATACAACTGGTCTGCTTTCTATGTTTGCTTGCGCGTGCAGCACACAAGAAACATATTGAGATAGTAGAGAAATGCAGAGGTGTGGCAGTGTTGTGGCCAATGCAGAGGATGATTTAATGGGTGCGTCCCTTGGCCACCAATTAATGCTGAAGCTGCCAATGACAGCAGTTTCAGAGCGAGCACCGCACTTGAAAGAAATCTGCCGCTGCAATCAGGGACAGTTTTATCATTGCAGCAGCAGTCCTCCCTCCCTCCCAACCAGGCACACAGCAGGACAACAAATTTAAATGTCAGCTCCCTCCCACTGCTGCTGCCCGCCCCATACCCTCCATTCTCTGTCCCCTGCCAACATCAGGGTGTTCAATCCCCGTGTGAGCATGTATCCCCCTTCCCCCATGAATGAAGCACACTGGGAGTCAACCCCAGTGTGCCAAAAAACACTACTTTGATGTTTCTGACACTGGGATGCCCACTCCCAGTGTTAGATGCACTGCCCCCCACACACCCCCATGTTCTCAGCCGACCTCGGGGTGCCCAATCCACAGGTCATAATTGGACCCTCCAGCATTTCCGGGCACACTGGGATCCTATCCAGTGTGCTGGAAATCTGTTTTGTTAATATTTCACCTGTAAAAAGAAAACAGTCCATGACATCTTTTTTTAAACCCTAAAAAGATAATGGTCCTTCTTGTTCTCCAGCCACCCTCCCAACCCGCATCTCTCCTTCTGCACACCCTACCTCCTGCACCCCTCCTTCACCCATACTTAGTCTGGAGGTCAGTAGTAGCGATCTTCTGTGGACCGGGAACACGCCTGCACCTTTAAAGACCAACCGGAACTGAAGAAATGACGGTAAGCCCTATAATGGCAGTCAATGGGGGTTCAACTTAGGTTGATATCTCAGCCAATTTTGGAGTTTTGGTCCTAAATTTTCAATGGTGCTTGATTCGACTATGAATACTGGCACTGTCATTTTTATTTGGTCCTGAAAGGTGATTTCACGATTAAGCTGCACAGAATCACCTTTCAGGACCAATTAATGAAATGACAGTGCCACTGTTCATGAGGTGGGGTCCTGAAAAGGCCTTGTTGCAAATTTGGTGAAAAAACTCCAAAAAATGACTGTGTTACGAGTGTCTGTTGTGCAGTTTCTATGCACGCTTGTAACTTAATCAATTTTTAATATTTTCACTCCAAATTTTCAGCATTACCATTTTTTCACACCCCCTCATGAACAGTACAGCTGTCATTTTTCGCATCCTTCCCAAAATGCGTTTTTGCATCTGTGGTGCAGAATGGCACAGTCACTGTGTGAAATCAACTTTCGGGACAGATTAACGAAATCACAGTGCCACTGTTCATCAAGGGAGGTCCCTAAAAGGCCATTGGAGACCTCATCTATGCAAGGACATAGACAGGATGGAAGCAGTCCAGAGGAGGGCAACTAAAATGGTGCAGGGTCTGCATCAGAAACCATATGAAGAGAGACTGAGAGAGCTTAATATGTATACCCTTGATGAAAGGAGGGACAGGGGAACATGATAGAAACATTCAAGTACCTCAAGGGAATCAACAAAGTCCAGGAGGGTAGCATCTTTCAGAAAAAGAGATGTGTAAGAACAAGGGGGCACAATTTAAAGATAGAGGGGGACGGCTCAGGGGTAATGTGAGGAAATTTTTTTTCATGGAGAGAGTGGTGGATGCATGGAACCACCTTCCTGGAGAGGTTGTTGGGTCTAAAACAGTAGGGGAATTCAAACATGCATGGGACAGACATAAGGCGATTGTAGTGGGGGGTGGCAGGAAGTAGGCTGTTGGTTAACTAGAATCTGCAGCTTATCCAGTAAGTAGGGAAATGTGCAGACTGGATGGGCCAAGTGGTCCTTATCTGCTGTCAAAGTCTATGTTTCTATGTTTCTGTGTTGAAAATTTGATGAAAACATTCCACAAAGTGACTGCGTAATGAGCATGCATTGCACAGTTCCTACACACACACTCGTAACTTCGCAACCTTTTCACATTTTCACTCCAGATTTTCAACATTGCCATTTCTTCACATCTCCTCATGAACAGTATAGCTGTAATTTTTCACCTCCTGCCTGAAATGTATTTTCTCACCTGTAGCGCCAAATGGCATACTCGCTGTGCAAAATCACCTTTTGGGATTGAGTAACGAAATGATTCTGCCACTGTTCCTGAGGTGGGGTCCCAAAAAGCCCATGTTGAAAATTTGGAGCAAAAATACCCAAAAAAATGCCTGGAGCATTAGGGTTTCCAACCATAACACCCACCCACCCTGTTCAGACTGACAGGCATGGGGGGGACTTGGGGTCATTGGCCGTAATGCTCACGCCATTCCACCCCCACCCTGTAGCCAGTGACAGGCATCAAGGTGTGCCTTGGGGTCTTCAGCCCTAACGTTCACCCCATTCTCCTATACTGCACCCATCTCTACTTATTTCCTTATGGGGTGAGCTTAAGGGCCGAAGACCTCAAGATACACTGCGACACCTCTCGGTGTCTGCAGGGTCAGATGAGGTGGAATGGTGTGAGTGTTATGGCCGATGACCCAAAGGCACACCCCAATGCCTGTCAGTCTCTGCAGGGTGGGGGTTGGAGTTGCCGTTACTTCAATACTTCACTGCCATTCCTATTATGCATCTCTCTAACTCTTGCACTACCAATGCCAATACCAGCAAGCAAACATTTGGCATTGACAAATGCTTGTTACATTTGAATCACATTCCCAGTCCAACCTTTCCTTATCTGGCCACCCACTTTCTTGCCTGCATGCTCACCTACTATCTTGCCCATCACTCGCATTCCAAGGAATCATAAGCATGAATCAGACTTGACAACAACTTCAATAAGAAGAAACTGATTTGAGAAGTTAAATAAAGCAAAGCTCAATCTTTTTTTTTTAAACATTCCTTGCATTACGACCATACACCCTGCCTATCAATCTGGTGATCTTGAACTACTGCTCTTCTGACCCATGAATGACTGTGGATATTGAGTCTTATTAGTAAAAAAATATACTCACATATTAAAATTGTTTTTATTCATAAATAAAATATTTTTCCAATAAATGCCACAGACGCATGCCACACACAGTATTCACTTAAGCAGTAAAACAGCATCCAAATGTACCCAGTGAATGTGCATTGTAACTGACAGAAAAAATGACTCTGCTGAGAATGACTAGTAAGTGAGATCAGACTGGCAAAAGTGTTCAACTGTACCATGTCAGATTGTGTACACCTATCATTTGAACTTATTTGCAATGGTACTTTTCAGAGTCTGTTCCCTCCTGATATGTTAGTTTTCATGCTTTTCCCAAGTACTTCTGTGGTGCTGCTGCTATACTGCGGTGTGCTAAATGGATGCTGTGCAATGGCCAGTCTGATTCTAACTTGCAGTACTAACATCAGTGCCACCCTCAGCAGGCGTTATGGCAAGGGGATACTTTCGGTTCTGAAGTGGATGTAATCACCCGACTGAGGAGAGGCAGGAGTCTTACACAGACGTTCGATGAAGTAAGAGATTTTATTGTACAAGGGAAGGAAAGGGTGACATGGTCACAGGGAAGCAAAATAACACTATCAATTAAGCAATAAGGCATGATCAGGGGTTAGATTAACAGTCTGTTAATCACCCCCTCAGGGTGTAATGTGGCATGAGGCATAGCTAACTCAGCTCTAGCCCCACCTCTTATAAATATTTTTTTTGTAATAGGCCCTATTGTCCTTAGCTCTGCCCCTAAGCATTGCTTGCCCAAATTAATATTAGATTATGAAAATCAAAGTCCTTGATCCACCCCTCTTATGGCTCCAAGCCATTACGTGCCTTCAACACCTTAAACAATTTAATTTAATTATTTTAAGACTTCTGGCAGTCAGCACCTAGCCACTGGTGCTGCCACCAGTTCACCACCCCAGCCGAGGGGGAAGCTGAAAAGATTGTGGGCTGAGAGGAGGTGCCATGGGAGGGACTGGAGGTGGGCCTTGATAGGTCTTCCTTCTTCTCCCAATGCTCTGCTGACCCAAAGCTGACCAGACAGTGCAGCTCCTTGGCACCGCCACTGATGAGGGACCAGAAAAACTTTGAATTTCAATAAAAAAACAAATGGGGCTAAACTGAGCATACACTGTGCCCTGGGATTCTGCTCCTTCTTCCTCTGGTGACCCGATGATACTGGCGATTGTACTGGCAATCGCAAGACCAGAACACTTCAGTGGATGACCGGCACCAACCACGTGGACTGCCGATAGAACTGGCTAAAGAGGGGGCATGAAGTTGGTAGACTGGCTTTAACCACATCAGGTATGCCCTTTCAGTTACTGCTGCACTCCCGTCTTGTCCTCTCCTAGCCCAGTTCTCAACTGCCCCCAGAAAACAAATTTTTTTTTCAAAATGCTACATTCAGAGTTCCAGAGCCAGAATCCTGAACCTATGTCCCATTGGCTCTTTAGTTTTCAAAACCAAACACCATTCTCAGCAGTCCCAGCATGTGGGTGGCCCTAGCTCATGCTGCTTGCTTGGGGGGGGTCTGTACAGGAGCAGGCAGCCAGGAAACAAAGAAAAAATGTTTGCTTTTTTTTTAATTTATAAAAAAAAAGTAGCTCTGCCCATTTTCTTTGCAATGGAGGGAAGAGACACATTACTGGGGCCTCCAGCATGTCCCTATCGTTAAGTGCATCTGCCAGGCAATTACTAGAACCTTATTTACTTATTGTTCTCTTGGCCCTACTTTTGGGCACCACACTGGAACTATTTTTCCTGGCATAATAAATTTAGTAAAATATATATATATATCTATCATAGGGTCATGTTCACACCCCTATAGTTAGGATTGTGCAGGGGTTTCTATGTTAAATCTCAAATTTTGCACTTCGATATCTTCACAACTGTTTTGCTGGTTTGATAAAAAAATATTAATCCATTGCACAGTTATTACATTTTAAAATTGTGGTTTCTGAACATACAGTACAGTCTTTTGGATAGCGGTTTGGAACAAAAAGGAATCTGGTCCATAAGAAACAGGATCTTTTTTCATTTGGGGCCAGTTCTATTTCATTTGGAAAAATCTTTTTCAATTGCTGCCATCTTGTTTTTAGTTTTCTGTGAAAACAAATATTTTTAAAACCCACAAAAAGTAGATCCTGTTGAGAGACCAAAACATGTATCTTGCTCATCATGGAAACGTGACCCTGAAATATGGTTTTGTCTTTAAAAATCCTTTTTCATGACTCACTTCCCCTTTTTACGTATGGGCTTTTCCGTTCAAATGAAAAAGGATCCCATCAAATGGAAAAAGATTTTGGTCTTAGTTTTTTTCTGTTTTTTCATTCAAACAAAAATGGATTCCTTCATATTTCATTCAAATGAAAAAGAATTTTGGACTTATTTTTTTTTTCTGCTTTTTCGTGTGTCATTTGAACGAAAAAGGATCCTTTCTTATTCCATTCAAATGGAAAAGGTTTTTGGATAGATACTCTTTTTTCGTTTGAAGGAATCCTTTTTTTGCTTTCTTTTTTCATTTGATATGGAAAAGGATTCCTGCAAATGAAAAAAGGATATTGCTTGTGGTCTCCATAATTATCCCTATATTATTTAATTTATCCCTTGTGTTTAGTGGCACCCTTCCTCTGATTGCAGTCCCTGTGATTTTTTTCCTGGTGTTTAGTGCCCCCCCCGCTCTCTGATCACCATCCCCCTTTTTTTTTTATTTTCCCCTGGTGTCTAGTAGCACCCCCTACCATATGATTGCAGTCCTCATAATTGTGCTATTTTTCACTGGTGTCTAGTGGCATCCACAACTTCTGATTTTATCCCTGGTGTCTAGTGGCACCCCGCACCCTCTGATCACCATCCCTGTAAATATAAAATATCCCCTGGTATCTAGTGGTACACCCCACCATCTGATTTCCATCCCTGTAATATAAGGATTTATCCCTGGTGTCTAGTGGTGCCCCCAACCTCCATTTCTTTTCCAATTGTTTAACCAGGAGAGACACACTAAGCTGAAAGCTTGTTTACAGGTGTGACCTGGCAGCACAGGGAAGTTAAGTAACTTGCTCAGGGTCACACAATGTGCAAGTGGGAGCTGTGGGACTGAAATCCAGGTCTCCAGATTTGCAGCTCAGAGTCTTAAACCACTCTGCTATACTGCCTCCCTTGCCATCCCCATAATTGTAATATTTATCCCTGGTGTCTAGTTGCACCCCTACCCTCTGTTCACCATCCCCGTAATTGTACAATTTATCCCTGGTGTGTAGTGGCACCTCCACACTCTGATCGCCGACCCTGTAATGATATTATTTTCCCTGGTGTGTAGTAGCACCTCCCACCCTCTGATCACTGTTCTGGTAAGCATAAAGTGTTTCCCTTGTGTCTAGTGGCACCCCTTCACTCTCAGATCACTGCCAGGACTGAAATAAAGAAAATGGTCCCTTGATTTCTTTTTTTAATCTGTAAAAAAAAAAAACAGTATATCACCGATACGACCCCCCATCCAAACCTCTCACTATGCACCCACCAGCCCACAGCCCCCCACACACCTCTACACACCCTCACTCACCTGAACTGGTCCCAGGGTGAAGATCCACTCTCCAATTGAAGACACATCTTGCTGCTGGAACTGGTGACTGCTATCTGAGAAAGTAAGGTAATTGTGGTTCAATGTATTTCAAAGGGGTTTTCAACTCTGGTGCATAACCTTGCCATATTTGCATATTTTGACACCAAATTTTCAACATGGCCTTTTTGAGACCCCACCTCATCAACAATATCAGTGGAATTATGCAAATCTGGCTGGAAGATGATTTTGTGGTCACTTGGTGAAATCACCTTTCGAGCAGGATTTGAAAAGTTTCACTACCCTTGTTCATGAGGTGGGGTCATAAGAAGGGTATGTTGAAAAGCTGAGGTCAAAATATGTAAAAATGGCAATGTTATGTGCATCTGTTGAAATTTTGTTATGCTTGCTTGTAACTTTGGTATTTTAGAATATTCTGACCACAAATTTTCAGCATAGCCATTTTTTTACACCACCTCTTCAATGTGATAGCTATCATTTTTCAAATCATTGCCAAACTGTATTTTCATGTCTGTGGCATGGAATGACATTGCGGTGGTGTGGAATCATGTTTTGGCTGGGATTTTAACATTTTCACTACCAGGTTTATGAGGTGGGGTCATAATAAGGGTATATTGAAAATCTGGAGTTAAATTATGTGCATCCACTGAATTTTAGCTATGCTCACTCGTAACTTTCATAATTTTAAATATATTCACCCCAAATTTTTAAAATAGCCATTTCTTTACTCTACCTCATGAATGTGACAGCTATAATTTTTCAAATCTTGGCCAAAATGTCTTTTCATGCCTCTGGTGCAGAATGACACTGTGGAGGTGCAGAATGGCGCTTTGGTGGGGATTTGAAAATTTTCAGTACTGGGTTCATGAGGTGCAGTATTAAGAAAGCTATGCTGACAATTTGGTTGCTGTTGTTCTACAAATGCAAGAGCAGGGCCCCTCCACATCAACATACATATGCACATCTAATGAGGAATGTAAGCACAGGGCCCAGAGGACCCTACACTCCCACAGACAAATAAGGATACCATTACACTATCAGAAAAAGTATGGATGGATGGGAGTGCAGGGTCCTCCTGCACTCCCACAGGCAAATAAGAATAGAATTATACTATCTCAAAAAGTAAGAAAATTCATTGCAAAAAATTTCATTAATGCACTAGTTAGGGTTAAAGCAACAAAAGTAGGGAAATGCGGTGTTAGCAGTGGTGTAGTGCTAAATTTAGAACTGTGGGTTCTCTGCGAGTCACGCCCTCCAATCCCCATAGGTTGGGGGTCTGGGGGCTGCCTAGGCCCCCAGAAGCTATCAGGTTTTAGATGCATTCTGGTGCATTTTGAGGGTCATTTTGGCACTATTTGGCTGCTTTTAAAGTCTTCTTTGACTTGTTGCAAACAACCAATATCACTATCAAAATAACTTGCTTTTTATTTTCTTTAAAAAGATTGACACTAAAGCAAAAAATCTCACTCCAGCCACCCCTCAAACACCCGACTATATACCACTTCTCTTGCATACAGTCAGCTATCACTGCAACAGGCATTACACTTGTTACCTTCAATTTGGACAGAAGACTCTGTTTCCCCCCCCCAACACTCAGGTAAACCTCCAGGGCTAGGGCTGCTCCCTGTGTCTGACTACTGCTGTACTAATTAAAGTACTACACCAGCACCCTCAGGGAGAATGCTAGGAGGAGTTATGACCAAGACAAATTCACAAATACAAGAAACACAACATAACATAACCTGTTTTCAGTTATGACTAAGACCAAGACACATTCACAAATACAAGAAATACACTGTAGTTTTAGCATACATGATACAACTTCATACAGTGAAAAACATTAAGTGCAGGTTTATCAAATACAGTTACATTCATGAACACTTACCAGATGATGTTTTAGTTCTGGTTTAAAAAGTGTATGGTGTTCCTTATTTTTCAATGTTAAGGGAATGCATTCCAGAGTTTGGTTGCATAGAAGATGAGCGCTATATGCACCATATTGGTATATACTCTCAGTTCTTTAACTAGGTGCTTGCCATTAGACTTTTTTTATGTTTTGTTCTTTGGTAACTGGTTAAGGCCCACTAGTCACAAGTACCTGTTTTCAGGGATGACCTGGAGCACTGGGAAGGTTAAGTGGCCTGCTCAGAGTCACACAATATGCAAGTGTAGCTTGTGGAAATTGATTCTAGAAATACTATCCATTGTAAATAACATTCATGACATGCTCATGACAATGAACTAACCTGGCTGTGTATTTCTATTGCAGGTGTGTGCTCCAGAGTTCATGTTCCCTGTGTAATATTTCCTTGGTTGGTTGCCTGTAAATCTGGACTGTCACAAAGACAGCCTCTTGGCACTACTTGAAATGTTATCCTGGATCTACATGCAGAGTAATATAGAAACATAGAAACATAGACTTTGACAGCAGATAAGGACCGCTTGGCCCACCTAGTCTGCCCATTTTCCTACCTAAAAGATAAACTGCAGATCCTAGTTAACCAACAGCTTACTTCCTCCTACCTCCCCCCCCCACTAGGACTGCCTTATGTCTGTTCCATGCATTCTTGAATTCCCCCACTGTACTTGACTCCATGACCTCCTCAGGGAGGCTGTTTCTTGCATCCACAACCTTTCCATTGAAAAATACTTCCTCACACATCCTCTGAGCCACCCCCCATCTTCAAATTAGCCCCTTGTTCTGCACATCTCTTTTCTGAAAGATGCTACCCTCTTGGACTTTGTTGATTCCCTTGAGGTACTTGAACGTTTCTATCATGTCCCCTCTCTCCCTTCTTTCCTCAAGGGTACAGATGTTAAGCTCCTTTAGTCTTTCTTTGTAATGCATTCTCCAGTAAATAGTACAACAAAAAATAAACAATCATCAATAAAACATTAGAAATAACCTTCATACTGTGTGTGATGTTTCTCTTCTTTGGATTTTCTGTTCATAGTTTTGTCCTCTGAATATAGTGAGACATCACCTACTTGATTGAGAGAGCAAGGATGGGGGAGAGGATACAGTTAATTAAGGACAAGTAAGTTAACTCATTGTGCCCTGTGTAGCCCTTTTGTATCAGGGTAAGCAATCAATGGTTCAGACTTCAAAGGGAGCTATTAGGTGTAATGGGTTAAGTGTCAAATAGTGCAGAGGTGAATGATAGACTGAAAACTTACTAGACAGCTGGGAAGAAAAGCAACAGAAAAACTGTTTTGATTGACAGCCAGAACAGTACAACCTAGCTCAGCTGCTATCAGAAATATGGGAGTGTCACTCCCTCTCAGGATGAAGTAAGGGGTCACTGCTCCCTTGCAACCCTGCAGGACTACACCCCTGGGTGTTAAGGTTTCCAACCCTAACATCCCATCCCCACCCTGCAGGCTGCAACAAGAAAAACTATTATGGGTTCACCTCTCTTGCCTCTTTGCAAATCAGGCATCTGGTGTGCCTTGGGGTTGTCAACCATAATCTCAAAAGAGCCCTAGCAGTGGAAGGTAAAGGGGGAGATGTGGAAATACAGTGGTCTAGACTCAAGAGAGTCATAACAGAAGTAGCAGGTCACTGTGTCAACATTTATTTATTTAGTTCTTTATTTATTTATTTGTTTATGTCTTTGGTAACTGGGTAAGTGCACTGATCCAAAGGACTGTTTTCAGTCATGACATGGGCCACACATGTGGCACAGCAGCAGAGAAAATAACATGATACATGTTAACAATGGACAGTACAGAGCACATACAGCTAATGGGCAGCAGTCATGAACTTGTTACAAAGAAGACAGCTGAAGTGCAGTGCTAGCATTTTGTTCACAGAAATACAACACTATTTACAGTATGAGGATACAAGCACCTTAACAGTGGTAGTCATATTTACAAAACTTTATTTACAGCAGGAGCACATAAACGGTAGAAGTAGTATTTACATCAATATATACAACAGAAGCCACAGTGCAGTTCAGATCCTAGCAGTGGCAGGTGGATTCCCTCAGCAACCAGCACTTTAGTTGCTGTTTGAAGGACAGGTGGGAAGTGGATGAGTGGATGGTGAGAGGGAGTCTGTTCCACAGGGAGGGTAGGAGATGGAAAAAGCTTTGCTACCCATATTGGTGGAGACACGAGGGATGCCCAGCAGAGAGACCAAGGATGCCCTGAGGGTCTGTGAGAGGAGTTCCCTGCTAGTTAGTAGGGGTGAGTAAGTGAATAGATGGTAGTTTCTGAGCAAACTGTCCACCAGGCAGCCAGTGGCATAATCAAAGTGACCTTGAAGTGGGAGCCATACAAGGGTCTGGTAGAGAGAGCAGTGGTGGGATAGAATAGGGTGCTTGAAGGACAAAATGACACATGGAGTTGTAAGTCATACATAGCCATGAGAAAACGGATGAGGAAACAAGGGAGTAAACTGGAAAGCAGTAGTTGAGTAGGGGTAGCAGGTTGCCCTGGTCAATGGCAAGGCATGCCTCAGCAGATAGAAGGTGTTTAAGGCAGTAGGCAGCACTTAGCTTTTGGTGGATTCTTCTTATGGTATAGCTAACATGCTCACAGAAAGCAAGGTAGGGATCAAGTGTCATACCAAGGTATTTAAAAAAGGGGACATTTTCTAGTGGAAGGCCTGCTGGAGTGAGCACCTGGAGAGAGGAATTTGCTTTGGTGATTTTGTCAAGGAAAGGTTCTGAGCCAAAGAGCATTGATTTAGTCTTTTTCTCATTGACTATGAGTTTATTGGAGAGAAACCATCGGTGAGCCGAGACATAGTTATGAGTGAGGGCAGAGGAAATGGTGTCAAGTGAATTGGCGCTATGATATAGGACTAAATCATCCACATAGAGGAGTACCTTACAGTCAAGGCTATCCTTGGGAAGAGCATTTATGAATAAGGAGAAAAGTAATGGGCTGAGTATTGAGCCCTGGGGGACACCCGTGTGTATGGGTAGGGCAGTGGAGGTAGCTTTGTCAATAATGATGGACTGTGATCTGTGAGAAAGATAGCGGTGGAACCAAGCAGCAGTTTCAAGGGAGCATCCAAACTGTAACAGGGTGGAGTGGAGAAGGTGATGATCAATCAGGTCAAATGCCTTAGACAGATCTGCGAAAACAGTGCCCATGGCATTGCCCTTATCCATTTGTCTTAGGACATGATCAGAGAATAGAGCCAGTGCCGAAATGGTGCTGTGAAATTTGTGAAAGCTATATTGAAGTGGGCAAAGAAGGTTGTGCTTCTCAAGATGTTCTGTCAGTTAGCAGTAGATGACTTTCTCCAATAGTTAACTTAGGTGGGAGAGGAGGGAGATAGGCCTGTAAATTTCTGGGAAAAGAGAATCCACAACTTTGTAAATCATAACAATGTGCGCATGCTTCCAGGAGTCGGGCACAGAGGATGATGAAAGGGCAACATTAAAGATATACATTAGGAGTTTGACAATGGCAGGGGTAACACTTTTTAGAAAAGCAGGGTAAAGACCACCACAGCCAGGACTACCTTTGGCCAGTAGAGACTTAAGGAGTTTGAGGGTAACAGCAGGTCTGATAGCCCAGAAATAGAAAGATGGTATCCAGGAGGCGTTAGGGGGATGGGGGGAGCTATAGAAACATAGAAATATAGACTTTGACGGCAGATAAGGACCACTTGGCCCACTCAGTCTGCCCATTTCCCTACCTACTGGATAAGCTGCAGATTCTAGTTAACCAACAGCCTACTTACTGCAACCCCCCACTATAATTGCCTTGTGTCTGTCCCATGCATATTTGAATCCCCCCACTGTTTTAGACCCAATGACCTCCTCAGGAAGGCTGTTCCATGTATCCACCACTCTCTCTGTGAAAAAAAATTTCCTCACATTACCCCTGAGCCGTCCCCCCTCTATCTTTAAATTGTGCCCTCTTGTTCTTACACATCTCTTTTTCTGAAAGATGCTACCCTCCTGGACTTTGTTGATTCCCTTGAGGTACTTGAACATTTCTATCATGTCCCCCCTGTCCCTCCTTTCATCAAGAGTATACATATTAAGCTCTCTCAGTCTGTCTTCATATGGTTTCTGCTGCAGACCCTGCACCATTTTAGTTGCCCTCCTCTGGACTGCTTCCATCCTGTCTATGTCCTTGCGTAGATGAGGTCTCCAAAACTGCACACAGTACTCCAGATGGGGTCTCACCAACTGTCTGTACAGAGGGATAACCACTTCCCTTTTTCTACTTGTGATGCCCCTTCCTATGCATCCCAGTATCCCCCTGGCTCTCCTTACCGACTTTTCACATTGCTTACCACCTTTAGGTCATCTGATATGACTACCCCAGGTTCTTTCCATTTTGTTGTTGTTAGTACCTCCCTGATATTGTGTACTCTTCTCTTGGGTTTTTGTTTCCCAGGTGCATTACTTTGCACTTCTTTGCGTTGAATCTAAGTTGCCATATGTCTGACCATTCCTCCAACCTTGCCAAGTCCCTTCTCATCTTTTCTACCCCCTCTTGTGTATCAGCTCTGTTACAGATCTTTGCGTCATCTGCAAAGAGGCATACCTTTCCCTCCAGACCCTCTGCAATGTCACCTATAAAGATATTAAAGCGGACTGGACCAAGTACTGAGCCCTGAGATACTCCACTAGTAACTCCCCCTTGGAATGTGTTCCATTCACTATTACCTTCTGTGTCCTGTTGTGCAGTCAGTTTGCTACGCAGGCTACCACCCTGCGACCCACTCCCAGGCTGGCTAACTTGATTATTAATCTTTTGTGCGGGACTGTGTCAAATGCCTTGCTAAAGTCTAGGTAGGCCATATCCACAGCCCCTTCCTGGTCTATTACTTTGGTCACCCAGTCAAAGAAATCAATTAGATTCATCTGACATGACCTCCCCGCTGTAAATCCATGCTGCTTTGGGTCCTGTGCCCCGCTGGTCTCTAGGTACTCAACAATTCTTTCTTTCAGAAGTGATTCCATCATTTTCCCTACCACTGAGGTCAAACTTACAAGTCTGTAGTTTCCTGCTTCTACCTTGCTCCCAGTTTTGTGAAGGGGAATCACATCTGCCCTCCTCCAGTCCTCAGGTACCGCCCCATCCTCCCATGATTTGTTAAAAAGCATGGTCAGTGGTGTCACTAGGTCCTCCTTTAGTTCTTTTAGGATTCTGGGGTGAATCCCGTCAGACCCCATTGCTTTGTCCACCTTGAGTTTTAGGAGTTCTTTCAGGACTCTTTCTTCTGTGAATGGACTGGTGTCAACCCCCCTACCCAGAGTACTTCTATTGTCTGGTTTAGGTAACTCCTCCTCATCTTCTTTTGTGAATTCTGAGTAAAAGTATTCATTCAGTATCTCTGCCTTTTCACTGTCTCCCTCTGCCCACCTCCCCTCTCCTTTATTAATCTTCACTATCCCCTCCTTAACCTTTCTATGTTCCCTAATGTACCTATAAAAGGTTTTAGCCCCCTTCTTAACTGAGTTGGCTATTTTTTCCTCGGTTTGGGCCTTTGCTAGTCTGACTGCCTTCCCCACTTCTTTCTGCTTTAATTGATACAGTTCCCTGTCGTGCTCCTTCTGTGATTCCTTATACTTTTTGAATGCAGCCTTTTTCTTCTTAACCTTCCCTGCCACCTCTTTTGAGAAACCATAGTGGTTTTTTACTCCTCTTTGTTTTCTTTATTTGTTTCACACAAAGGCTTGTTGCCTCTATGATGGCAGTTTTGATTTTTCTCCATTGTTCTTCCACCCCTCCTTTTAGTCGTTTGCTAGTGCATTTTCAGGTATTCACCCATTTTGCCAAAGTCAGTCCTTCTAAAGTCCAGTATTCTTGTTTTTGTATGGCTTATCTCCATGGTTGTGCTCATTGTGAAGTACACTGTGCAGTGATCGCTTGTTCACAGTTGTCTACTGACTTCTAAATTTGTGATCCTCTCTCCATTTGAGAGTACCAGGTCTAGTATTTCTCCCTCCAGAGTGGGTTCCAACACTAGCTGTCTAAAGCCTGCCCCTGCAGGGCATCGAGAATGACCCTGCCCTTGGATGTGGCTGCAATACATGTTATCCAGTTAACATCTGGCATATTCAGGTCCCCCATCAACAGTATGTCCCTTTTTTCAGCCATTTTGAGAATGTCCTCTATCATTTTCTTGTCCATTTCCTCCTCTTGAGACAGGGGTCTGTATACAACCCCTGTGCAGACTGTGATGCCATTCCCTGTCTCCAAGGTGACCCAGAGTGCCTCTTGTCCTCCACCTTTACTTTATAGTTCTGTAGCTTTGATCCCTTCTCTTATGTATAGTGCTACTCCACCTCCTCTTTTACCGTCCCTGTCCCTTCTGTAGAGTGTGTACCCTGGTATGTTGACATCCCAGTCATGGTTCTCGGTGTACCATGTTTCCGTGACTGCCACAATATCCAATTGTTCATCGTCCATCAGGGCTACTAGCTCAGGAAGCTTGTTTCCCAGACTATGGCATTGGTACTCATTGCCCTCCATTTAATGTTGGCTTTATCCTTTTTTCCTCATCCCCGCTCTTATTGTCCTTGTCTATTTTTCCATTTACCCCTGTCCTGTCCTGTGTTGAGCTCTGTACCTCAATGTTTACCTTACTACCTGCCAAGTTTTGTGGGGGGAGGCTTGAAATTTCCTGCCTTTTATCAGCGCCTCCCCCCTTGGCTAGTTTAAAAGCTTGCCAAGGAAGCATTTAAACCTATCACCTATGAGCTTGGTTCCCTTCATGGACAGTTGCAGACCATCATGCCATTATAGACCTTTATCTCTCCAGGTGGCCCCCCAGTCCCCAATGAAGCCAAAGCCCTGTGCTCTGCACCAGTTTTGCAACCATTCATTAAACTGCATGGTGTGCAGTACCTAGCCTCACTCCTGCCATGGACTGGTAGCACCTCTGAGAAGGTTACCATGCTTGCTACCCATCTGAGGCCCCTCCCCAACTCCACAAATTCATTCTGCACTGCACTGATCCCATGCCTAGTAGGTCATTTGTCCCAAGGTGGACTATGATATCTAGTTCCTATCCTGTGATGCTGCTTCTGCAATCCTGAGGATTTGCTTCCTGTCCTCCAAGCCATAGGCACCAGGCAGTCGCCACTTCCTTCTCCTCTCCCTTTCCCAGTTTTACCCCCTAACAATTGAGTCCCCTATCAGAAGCGGTTTCCTTCCCCTGTGGTGTCCCTTGCCACCCTTTTGTGGGTCTCCCTGGTGGATGTCCTCAGCATTCTTCTGGGTCTCCACTGAGGGCACCATCATAGAGGAACCTTGCTCTGCCAGAATGGCATATGATTTGTGTAGAGGTACAACTAGGGGGCTTTGCCTCTGGTCCACCACCCGCGCCCTCCTAGAACCCACTGTGGTCCAACTGCTCTTCATACTTGGCAACCTCTGAGGCAGTGGTTGTGGCAGTGGTGCTCTTTGGAAGGGGGGAGGCCTCCTTAGTCCTTGCTAGTTTAGCCTGGAGGTGGGCAACCTCCTCCCTCAGAGCTGACAGTTGCCTGCAAATAGGACAGCAACACAGTTTCCAGAATGTCTCCCGGAAAAATGCTGCCCCACAGCCAGTGCATTGCACCACTCCTCACATGTCCCTCTCCCTTATAATATACTATATGTAATATATATATATATATATATATATATATATATATATATTATTATTATTTGTGGTGTGTACCTACCCTTTTTGCAATGTGCTGGGTTATTAAGGATATGACAGTTCTGCCCCAAGACCTGTTGAGAAGTGATGTCAGAACTCTGGCTATAAAGGAAATGCCACGCCTGGGGTGTGGGGTAGGGTGGTGGGTAGTCCACAGCCACTGGTGACTGTTAGAAACAATCAAATACACAACTGCTCCACCACCCTATATAAAGGGTGGTTTGGGACAGGGTGAGGTGTGGGGGAAAGTTTGCTGAGGTAGGGAGATAAGTCAATAAATTGCATATTGAAAGTGTTTACAATATCCATAGGATCCGAGATTAGACCATAGGGGGTACAGAGTTGCTCTATTTGTTTGCTGGTCTTGGGATTTAGTAGGGGAAACAATGGAAGCCCAGAAGTTCTGAGGGTTACCAAGGTTAGCGCTTTGCTGGTTGAGGCAGAATTTATGCTTGAGCACTTTGGCAGTTTGCTTGCAAGAGTTCCACAGTTGTCTGTATTGATTCCAGAGTTGGGTGGAGGGGGACACCTTGTAACCTTTCCACTTTAGATCCCTGTCTTTCATGAGGGACAGTAATTCTCTCGATATCCAGTGAGTGCAACCCGCTCTAACCCTTCTGGTGGTGCATGGGTAGTGGGTGTCCTGGACTGAAGATGAAGGAGAACAGAGGTGAGGGAAGTGACTGCTGAGGAGATATTACTGAGTTTGTAGAGGACAAACCAATTTACGTATAGCAAGAGTAAAAGAAAGAAAAGGTCATTATTGTTCTTGAAGGTAGTGGCCAAGAAAGTAAGGGAAAATAAAAGAGCCTTCAGAAGATACAAGGAAACACAAAAGGATGAGGACAGACAACAATATCTGGAGAAGCAGAGGGAATCTGGGAAAATAAATAGAAGGGCTAAAGCACAGACAGAGGAAGGCATAGCCCAGGCTATTAAGAAAGGTGACAAGATCTTCTTCAGATACATTAGTGAGAGGAAAAAGACCAGGAATGGGATCGTTAGGCTGAAGAAGGAAGGAGGAGAAAGGGTGAAGGATGACCTAGAAAAGGCTGAGATACTGAACAAGTACTTTTGCTCAGTATTCACCAGGGCAGGGGAGGGTGAGAGACCGAGACTCAGTAAAAGAGGCATTCCGGCAAAGGAGGTAGACACCAGCCCATTTACAGTGGAAAGAATCCTAGAAGAACTCAGGGAAAATAAAAGCAGATAAGGTAATGGGGCCAGATGTGATCCACCCCAGAGTACTAAAGAGAAGTGCTGGCTGAACCACTGGCTGCCCTTTTCAATGCATCACTAGAGATGGGGATGTACCTGAGGACTGGAGGAGGGCAGATGTGGTCCCTCTCCACAAGAGTGGAAGTGGGGAGGAGGTAGGCAATTACAGGCCTGTAAACATGACCTCAGTAGCAGGGAAACTAATGGAGTCCTTACTTAACAAGAGGATTGTGAAGTTTCTGGAGGATAGTGGGGCACAGAATCCAAGGGAGCATGGATTCTCAGCAGGAAGGTCCTGTCAGATGAATCCTACAGATTTCTTTGACTGGGTAACCAGGATGGTAGATCAGGGAGGGGCGGTGGATGTGGTCTACCTGGATTTCAGCAAGGCTTTCAACACCGTCACGCACGGGAGCTTGCTAAATAAATTGGGGAGCCTGGGAGTGGGTTCTACAGTGGTCAAGTGGATTGGGAACTGGCTAAGTGACAGGACTCAGAGGATGGTGGTAAATGGCATGAAATCTGAGGGGAGGGAGGTGACCAGAGGGGTGCCTCAGGGGTCTGTGCTGGGGCCAGTCATATTAAATGCCTTCATTAGTGACATTGCAGAGCATCTGGATGGAAAGGTGTGCCTCTTTGCAGATGACACCAAGATCTGCAACACAGTGGACACACCGGAGGGGGTGGAAAAAATGAGAAATGACCTAAGCCTATTAAAGGAGTGGTCGGGCATCTGGCAGTTGAGTTTCAATGCTAAAAAGTGTAAGATCATGCACCTGGGTCACAGGAATCCAAGGGAGGAGTACAGGATGGGTGGAGAAATTCTGGCCACCACAAGTCAGGCGAGAGACCTGGGGGTTATCATATCTGATGAGCTGAAGGTGACCAAACAGTGTGAAAAGGCAGTGGGGAGAGCAAACAGAATGTTGGGGTGCATAGGGAGGGGCATAACAAGCAGGAGAAAAGAGGTGGTGATGCCACTGTACAGAGCACTAGTGAGGCGTCAGCTGGAGTACTGTGTCCAGTTCTGGAGACTATCTACAGAAGGATATTGACAAAATAGAAGCAGTCCAGACAAGGGCACTGAAGATGGTACATGGACTGCGCCAGAAACCCTACAAGGAAAGACTTAAGGACCTTAATATCTATTCACTGGGG
Organism: Neoceratodus forsteri; assembly: GCA_016271365.2. Lineage (NCBI taxonomy): Eukaryota > Metazoa > Chordata > Ceratodontiformes > Ceratodontidae > Neoceratodus > Neoceratodus forsteri. The sequence continues at coordinate 104,299,539 of CM057451.1, forward strand.
GAAAGAAGGGAGAGGGGAGATATGATAGAAACTCTGAAGCCATGCTATTTGGCACTGCCCCCAAACTCAGGCCTGTAAGGAACCCCTCCTAGTCCATGACTCTGGGGGGTCTCTCATCGACTGTGTCACATCCTTCAAATACCTGGGAGTCCTCCTTGATAAATCCCTTGATTTCAGTCTGCACATCCAGTCAACCTGTAAAGCAACAAATGCCAAACTTGGAATCGCCTATAAGACTTGTCACCTGCTAACACCATCTGCCAAATTGGCAATTGCCAAGGGTATTCTGCTTCCTGTGCTGACATATGGTGTCTCCACTTTTGCTAATGCCCATAAGACTGCTTTCCATAAATGGAATGTCGCGTATAACAACATATGTCTGTATGCCTCCTCTTCCCATCGCCTCAATCACCACTGCACACTGTATAGCGATCTAGGCTGACTCTCCCCAACTGCCTACCGACTATATTTCCTAGGGACCCTCACAGACTCTGTAATCCGTAACCAAACCCCCTCTTCCCTTGCAGCTCTACTTGTACCACAGACACCTGCCCACGGACTACACTAGGCAAACAAATTTTTACTCACCATACCCAGGTGTCTTACTTCCAAAGGTTGTAGAGCATTTCACTGCACCACCCCAGCCACCTGGAACTCCCTCCCTCCTGCTCTGAGGCAGGCTAACTCCCACCCAATCTTCAAAAAAGAACTATATTGCCACCTGTCCCAGGACCCCTGCACATGCTTTGATCCCACTTAACACCTCACAGCTAGCCACCCTATTTCGCCCAGGACACTGCTGCACTTATAAACAAGCTTTGCTATAAAATGTCTTTATAGCTGCCACTTAGCCCAGTTTCAGTTATTTGCATGTACTAATGTCACTTTTGTCATCTCTGCATAGCCATATGTATTATCTCGAGTACTGTCTGACTTGATTTGTATTCTAGCCTACCTGTACTATATATTATGTACCTGTACTATATACTATGTATTGTATAATGTCATCTCATTTTATGTATGTATTCTCCCGGGTCATGCCTGAAAATAGTCAACTTTGACTAGCGCACCTAACCCAGTTAACAAAAACTAAATAAATAAGTACCTTAGGATAATAAAGAGGGTGCAGGTGGAAAGTGTATTTCAGAAAAAACTCTGCACAAGAACAAGGGGGCATGATATGAGGCTGAAGGATGGAAGGCTCGGGGTAATGTTAGGAAGTACTTTTTCACTGAAAGGGTGGTGGAGCCATGGAACAGCCTTCCAGCAGAAGTGGTGGGGTGAAAACAAAACAGGGGTTCAAGAGTGTATGGGATAGACATAAGGGTACTCTAGAAATGGGCAGAGCAGGAGAGCCGCAGATCAAATAGGATCTGGGACTACAGCAGTGAGTAATGATATGGGCAGACTAGGTGGACCTTATGGTCCTTATCTGCCAACAGATTCTATGTTTCTATCTTTCTCACCCTATTCTCATATACTGTACCCATCTCAACTTATTTACTGATGGAATGGGGTGAGTGTTACTGCTTACAACCCAAAGGCACACCTAATGCCTGATTTGCGAAGAGGCAAAAGAGGTGGAATCATAATGGTTTTTCCTATTGCTGCCTGCAGGGTGGGGTTGGGATGGTAGTGTTGGAAACCGTAATGCCACATCTCCCTACTTTTCTCACTTTTACCCTAACTAGTGCATTAACAAAGTTTTTTTTTTGCAATGAATATATATATATATATTTTTATACCACTGGAGTGAGAGCTTTCTCAGTAGGATAACCTGTGTTATTTCCACTGCAGTCAGGATAAATCCTGATGACATCAGCAGAGTGAGGATATCGACATTTATCCATAGTCTGCTGATGTCACCAGAATGAGGATAAATGAACTGCAGCTTGCATTCTAAAGGAAACTGCTTCAGAAAAAAATTCTCTTTTTCACTGAAGCTGCAACTTACTCAATCAGCTTTGCAAAAGACTCTCACCTACGTCCCATTGTGTTTCTAACATTGCTAGCCCATTACTGTGCTGATCTCAGCTTCAAAACAACCTGAATTCTAAATGAAAGTCTTTGACAAAGCAGGTTCTGTTTCTCAGTGCTACCTGTAGCAGTTTGTCTTTCTCACTGAGCCTCTGACTCACTCAGTTAGCTTTGCAAAACACACTCACCTGTGTTTCTGACTCCCAGTCCATTCAGAACACACACACACCACACGCAGAATGAGCAGGAAACACACAGACTCAGAAAAAATGTTCCTGCAGCTCTCACCCCTGTGGTATAAATCACACACATGATGGGCAGATAATGGCATATGGAAAATATTCTCACTCCTGCCTCGTGAGCTGTGTATTTTCACTCATACCTTCAGCACTCGTGAGAATATACAGATCACTCTGCAGCAGTGAGAATATTTTCCATATCCCACTCCTGCCCATCATGTATCCCATATATATATATCTATATATATATATAGATATATATATAGATATATATATATGTCTATATATATTTATTGTTATTTAGTAATTCTAAAAAAATGTTTTGGAATTCATTTTTTTCAATATAAGTCCATTTTCTAAGCATAATAACACACACTGTAATGTTGGTAACAATGACATAAACACAATTCCAGGGGCTGAAGTAACTCAGCCTGTTTTCTTTTGCCCTGCTATGCCCCTGGGCACGTGTTTATGCCATTACTACTAACACCATGTCATGCCTTACTGCTGGCATGACTAACAAACTCACCCACAGTGTGTGTGTGTGTGTGTGTGTGTGTATATATATATATATATATATATATATACACACGTACGCACATACACATATATATAATACATACACACACACACACACACATACACAGTTTATACATGTAGATGGGTGTGGGTGTGTGAATGTCAGTGTGTCTGTGCATTTGAAGACAGGTTTTGGAAGTGCAAATTGATAGCTGCTATAGGACATTCTAAAAGAACTAAGGGGAGAACTAGTGACACCACTGACTACCATTTTTAACAAATCATGGGAGGATGTGGTACCTGAGGACTGGAGGAGGGTGGATGTGATTCCCCTTCACAAAAGTGGGAGCAAGGCAGAGGCAGGAAACTACAGACCTGTTAGCTTTACCTCAGTGGTAGCAAAAATAATGGAATCACTTCTGAAAGAAAGAATAGTTGAGTACCTAGAGGCCAGCTGGGCACAGTACCCTAATAGATTTCTTTGACTGGGTGACCAAAGTAGTAGACCAGTAGGGGCTGTGGACATGGCCTACCTAGACTTTAGCAAGGTATTTGACACAGTCCCGAACAAAAGATTAATAAACAAATTAGCTAGCCTGGTAGTGAGTCCCAGGGTGATAGCCTGGGTAAAAAATTGGCAGGACAATATAACACAGAGAGTAATAGTAAACAGAGTCCACTCAGAAGAAAGGGGGGTTACTAGAGGGGTACCGCAGGGTTCAGTATTGGGACCAGTCCTTTTTAATGTCTTTGTAAGTGACATTGCAGAGGGATTGGAGGGAAAAGTATGCCTCTTTACAGATGACACAAAAATCTGCAACAGAGTTGATACACAAGGGGGAGTAGAAAGGATGAGAAGAGACTCGGAGGAATGGTCAAAAGTATGTCAGCTTGGATTCAATGCAAAGAAGTTCAAAGTAATGCACCTGGGAAACAAAAACCCAAAGAATACACAATGGGGGGGAGGTACTGTACTAACAACAACAAATAATGAAAAGGGACCTGGGGGTAGTCATATCAGATGACCTAAAGGTAAGCAACCAATGTGAGAAGGCAGTAATGAAGGTCAAGGGGATACTGGGATGTATTGGGAAAGGCATCACCAGTAGAAAACAAGAAGTTGTTATCCCTCTGTACAGATAGTTGGTGAGACCCCATCTGGAGTAATGTGTGCAGTTCTGGAGACCCCATCTCCACGAGGACAGAGACAGGATGGAGGCAGTCCAGAGGAGAGCAACTAAAATGGTGCAGCCATATGAAGAGAGACTACAGGATCTTAATATGTATACCCTCAAGGAAAGGAGGGGGGACATGATAGAAACTTTTAAGTACCTCAAGGGAATCAACAAAGTCCAAGAGGGTAGCATCTTTCTGAAAAAGAGATGTGCAAGAACAAGGGGGCAAAATATGACAATAGAGGGATGACGGCTCAGGAGCAACATGAGGAAGTATTTTTTCATGGAGAGGGTTGTGGATGCATGAAACTGCCTTCCTAAGGAGGTCGTGGGGTCAGAAACAATGGGGGAATTCAAGAATGCATGGGACAGACATAAGGCAATTCTGTAGAGGGGTGGGAAGAATAGGCTGTTGGTTAACTAGGATCTGCAGCTTATCCAATAGGTAGGGAAATGGGCAAACTGGGTAGGCCAAGCTGTCCTTATCTGCAGTCAAAGTATGTGCTTCTATGTTCCTATAACAGTGCTGTATAAGCAAAATTCTTTTTAAATATTTAGAAAAATGCTATGGAAATACAGATTGGGAGAGTGGGGCACAATACCTGCTCAGCAGCACTCTAAATTGTTCAAAGTGAAGTTCTTTAGATGAGTGTTGTTCATGTTTTGTTTTTAAGTGAGCTGAAGTGTGTTTCTCTACCCTGTTTATCATGTCCTGCTGCAGTGTAATGATTCTAGTTCAGACCACTTTCCTTTGGATTTTGACATGAAGGGATAAAGCCTCTACTGGCTGTTTTAATCTGGAGGCGAAGGTTTTCTCAGAAATGCAATGTTTGATTAAGAAGTCAGATTTTTCTTGGATGTGTAAACAGCTCCCTGACTGCCAAAATAAACGGCATATAATTTTAAAGGGGAATAAAATCCAATGTTTATACTGCGTTAGCTGCACAATCGAACAACTGTTTCATTGCTGCTCACATCTCCTCCGTTCCTGTACTCCATAGCCTGACATACTGTAGAGGACCTGAAGCTGCAGCCTACACTGGTCTGGAGTTGCCCCAGAGAGCTATTGGAGATATAAATCATGCTGCTATAACAATTTATTTTCTGCAGAAATGATTTTTGCAGAGTGTGTCCCCATGCTTATAAATCAAGCAAGAAAACTTTGGGGAGAATTAAATTTTCTAACAAGGAAAAAGGGTAGGCCAACCTAAGGGACTAAATACATCATATCAAAATCTTACATAAATAGTTCCTGAAACAGCATTAAATATATATACTGTAGAGGATTTTGTGTGTGGTTGTATGGTGACAGAGAAAAGGTTTTCAGCAACTCTTGGAACCTAACACATAAGGTAAGCATTGTGTTCTAGCCATGATTACAGCACGAAACTGAAGATATCTGATTCAAGTCCCATTACAGTTATTGGTTCACTGAGTAACCCTGAGCAAGTTCCTTGACTTCCTTGTGCTTCAGTTCTCCTAGCTGTATGATTTGGTAGAAGCAGGACCCTGCTGAAAACGAGATGTTATTTTTCATTTGGATTATCCTGGGTATCCTGTGTGAATAAATGTAAAAGGTTCTAACTTGTTGGGAATCCCAGGATTTGGATTCTAATCAGGCTGTCTGTCCCGACAGTATCGGGTCACATCCAAGTTTTGTCAGCTCCACCCAAATGAACTCTAAATTTATACTGTCACCCATTTTCTGGTTACCATGCCAATAAAGAAAACAACAAAAACTGTGAGAAAATAGTGAGAAAAAGAACTGTAAAATGGCAGACTCTTTTCTACATTGTCCTGCTGGGTTTTCTTTCCTCAACCATGGTTTCCTAATTTACAAGCCATGCATTTAGTACTGGCTCAGTTTCACTGCTGTTCAGGTGTCAGTGGTGCCCAGAAAAAGCAGATGGCAGAGCTCAGATTTACTTCACAGTAGGTGCTGATATTGTACTAGAGCACAGAAAAACACTAGCTTAAAGTTAGGGAAAAAAAATAGGGGGAGGGTAGTGCTATAAAACCCAAAACTTAGCATTCAGCAAGCAGTAATAGGCAATGAACAACACTACCCTTTGAAGGAGGTGAGAGCTGGGGTAGACTCACAAAATGGCAAGGAATAAAATCCTGCAGTAAAGGGCCAAGCAGAATGTGGCTGTTAGAAGAGAGAGACAGAGCATCTGTAAATTAAGCTGCAGTGCTTACACTAGCAGAGCCCTGTCCTCTATAATTTAAGTGGCAATATTAACACTAGCACAATGCTGACAATTTCATTCCAAAGTTTTATGTAAGGAGATGGATTACTAGCTGATGGAAATGCTCCATTATCGTAACTCAGGACCTTTATAGTACAAGTACGCTGATGAATGTACAACCAGCACTGATTGCTTACAGAATGTAGACAAATGCAATGTTCATGATGGGAATGTATCATCATCTTATTCATAGTAATGTTAGCTTGGCATTTGTTCATACCATTGGGACCTCAGTTTAGAACATTACAAATCCAATACTTGGCACATTAGGACACAGCATTCCTAATACTGGAATTCACAAGTATTTATTTATTTATTAGAATTTTGGTAATTGGGTAAGTCCACTGAGACCATGCAGTCCCTTTTTCAGTGATGACCCGGGTGACAATGGTGAACACAGTACAATAGATAAATACAATAATAATATACAGGAAACAGAGAGATTTAACAATGTTGCAAAAATTATTACAGTGGAAAGCCAGGTAAGTAACTTAAAACAGATCAGGCATTAAGCATATATAAATAAACAGGATAACTAACATTATACAATATATACATAGGAGGAACATGAAAGCAGGTGGATTACAAGATACATCTATCAGAGTAACATAGACTAGGCATTAACGATGCTATAAGGGTTATTTAAAGCAATTGCAGAGGAGGGGGTTAGTAGGAAAGAGGCAAGCTCTATTTTGAAGGAGGATAGGATGGGGCAGGAGAGTAAGATGGGGAGGGAATTCCAAGCAGAGGGAGCTGAGAAAATGAAAGAGCGCTTACCCGATAGGTGTTGCACCTTCTGGACTGCTAATAAGGGTAAGTAAGTAGATCTAAGTGTGCGTGAGGGTGCTTTTTGTAAACAATTCCCCTTAGGCAAGGAGGATTAAACATAGAAACAGACTTTGACGGCAGATAAGGACCACTTGGCCCACCTAGTCTGTCCTTTTCCCTACCTACAGGATAAGCCGCAGATCCTACTTAACCAACAGCCTATTTCTTCCTACCCACCACAAGAATTGTCTTATGTCTGTCCCATGCATTCTTGAATTCTCCAACAGTTTTAGACCCCACAACCTCCTCAGGAAGGCTGTTCCATGCATCCACTACCCTCTCTGTGAAAAAATACTTCCTCACATTGCCCTGGAACTGCCCCCCCCCCATCTTTAAATTGTGTCCCCTTGTTCTTGCACATCTGTTTTTCTGAAAGATGCTACCCTCTTGGACTTTGTTGATTCCCTGAGGTACTTAAAAGTTTCTATCATGTCCTCCCTCTCCCTTCTTTCCTCAAGGGTACACATATTAGGCTCCTTTAGTCTCTCCTCATACGGCTTTTCTTGCAGACCCCGCACCATTTTAGTTGCCCTCCTCTGGACTGCTTCTATCCTGTCTATGTCCTTGCGGAGATGGGGTCTCCAGAACTGGACGCAGTACTCCAGATGGGGTCTCACCAACTGTCTGTACAGAGGGATAACAACATCCTGTTTTCTGCTGGTGTTGGCTCTCCCTATGCATCCCAGTATACCCCCAGCCCCCCTTACTGCCTTCTCACATTGCTTGCTAACCTTAAGGTCATCTGATATGAATACCCCCAGGTCCCTTTCCTTTTTTGTTGTTGTTACTACCTCCCCTCCATTGTGTAATCTTCCCCTGGGTTCTTGTTCTCCAGGTGCATTATTCTGCACTTCTTTGCATTGAATCCTAGCTGCCATACTTCTGACCATTCCTCCAACCTTGCCAAGTCCCTTCTCATCCTTTCCACACCTCCTTGTGTGTCGACCCTGTTGCAGATCTTTGTGTCATCTGCAAAGAGGCATACTTTTCCTTCCAGTCCCTCTGCAATGTCACTTATAAAGACATTAAAAAGGACTGGACCCAGTACTGAACACTGCAGTACCCCACTAGTAACCCCTCTTTCTTCAAAGTGGACTCCATTTACAATTACCTTCTGTGTCCTGTTGTCCAGCCAATGTTTTACCCAGGCTACCACCCTGGGACCCACTCCCAGGCTGGTTAATTTGACTATTAATCTTTTGTGTGGGACTGTGTCAAATGCCTTGCTAAAGTCTAGGTAGGCCATGTCCACAGCCCCTCCCTGGTCTACTACTTTGGTCACCCAGTCACAGAAATCTATTAGATTTGTCTGACATGACCTTCCCACTGTGAACCCATGCTGCCTTGGGTCCTGTGCCCCACTGGCCTCTAGGTACTCAACAATTATTCCCTTCAGAAGTGACTCCATCACTTTCCCTACCACAGAGGTCAAACTGACAGGTCTGTAGTTTCCTGTCTCTATCTTGGTCCCACTTTTGTGAAGGGGAATCACATCTGCCTTCCTCCAGTCCTTGGGTACCACACCATCCTCCCATGATTTATTAAAAAGTGTAGTCAGTGGTTTCACTAGTTCCCCCCTTAATTCTTTTAGAATTCTGGGGTGAATCACATCAGGCCCCATTGCATTGTCCACCTTCAGTTTTAGGAGTTCTTGCAGAACCCTTTCTTCAGTGAAAGGGCTGGGTTCGACCACCCTATCAAGAGTGCTTCTGTTAATTGGATTAGGCACTTCCCCCTCCTCTTTTGTGAATACTGAGCAGAAATACTCGTTCAGTATCCCTGCTTTTTCACTGTCCCCCTCTGCCAACCCACTATTCATTCTATTCAGCCTCACTATTCCTCCCTTTGTCTTTCTACGCTCTCTGATGTAACTATAAAAGGTTTTAGCCCCCTTCTTAACCGAGTTGGCTATCTTTTCCTCAGTTTGGGCCTTTGCTATTCTGACTTCCCTCCCTGCTTTCTTCTGCCTTAACTGGTACAGCTCTCTGTCCTGCTTCTTCTGTGTTTCTTATACTTCCTGAATGCTATCTTTTCTCCCTGACTTTCCCAGCCACCTCTTTTGAGAACCATATTGGCTTTTCTTTCATTTTGATTTATTTATTTGCTTCACACAAGGCTTGCTGCCTCTGTGATGGCAGTTTTGATGATTCCCCATTGTTGCTCCACCCCTCCTTCTAGCCTGTTTGCTAGTGCTTTTCTGAAGCACTCTCCCATCTTGCCAAAGTCAGGCCTCCTGAAGTCCAGTGCCCTCAATTTTGTATGGCTTGACTCTGTAGCTGAGTTTAATGTGAACCACACTGTTTGATGGTCACTTGTTCCCAGATGGCAACCCACTTCTAGATCTGAGATCCTCTCACTGCCCCATTTGAGAGTACGAGGTCTAAGATTGCTCCCTCATGAGTGGGTTCCGAAACTAGCTGTCTGAGGCCTGCCACCTGTAGGGCATCAAGAATGGCCCTGCTCTTGAATGTGGCTGCAGCAAATGTGCTCCAGTTAACATCTGGCATATTCAGGTCTCCCATCAACAGTATCTCCCCTTTCTCTGCCATCCTAAGAATGCCTTCTATCATATCCTCGTCCATTCCCTCCCCCTGACATGGGGGTCTGTACACAACCCCTGTGCGGATTGTGGTGCCCTTTCCAGTCTCCAAGGTGACCCACAGTGCCTCCTCTCCTCCCTGTTTACTCTTTTGTTCAGTTGCTTTTATCCCTTCTTTACATAGAGAGCTACTCTTCCCCCTCTTCTGTCCTGCCTCTCTCTCCTGTAGGTTATGTACCCTGGTATGTTAACATCCCAATCATGGTTCTCTGTGCACCATGTTTCTGTGACTGCTATGATATCCAATCATCCCTCTTCCATCAAGGCCACCAGCTCAGGGAGCTTGTTGCCCAGACTACAGGCATTGGTACTCATTACCCTCCATTTCCTGATGGCCTTACTCCTTTTTGCCCCATCCCTGTCCTTCTTGCCTTTGTCACTTTACCCATTTACCCCTGCCCTTCTCCCTATCGCCACCTCTATGTTGGTGTTTACTGCACTTACTACCGTGATTTTTTTGTGGGGGGCTAGGATTTCCCTGCTCCTTTCCAGTGCCTCCCCCCTTGGCTAGTTTAAATGCTTGCCAATGAAGTCTTTCAACCTATCACCTAGGATCCTGGTTTCCCCCCTGGACAGATGCAGCCCATCATGCCAGTATAGGCTTGCATCACTCCAGGTGGACCCCCAGTCCCCAATGAAGCCAAATCCCTGAGCTCTGCACCAGTTTTTCAACCACTGATTGAATCCCATGGTGCGGAACACCTTAGCCTGGTAAGTTTGAATACAAGGCATAAGATGTGACACTGTAACCTTGAGTCATAGGTAGGCCACTGAAGAGAATACAGGGCCTCACAGTGGTGTTTTCTGGAGTTCACTTCAAGGGCAAAATATCCAATCCTATTATAGAGTTGATGCACCTGTGCAAGGGAAGAGGATTGGGTGGAGAGTAGTAGAGGGGCACCATAGAACAAAATAGGGAGAAGGGATGTTGACGCAATCTTTTTACAGGCGGCGTTGAATAAAAGAGGGTGGAGGTGGTATAATAATCCGAGTATCACACAAAGACATCAGGGTCAAGAGTCACAAAACAAAGGACTCAAGCAATCATTGCTGTATCCGTAACATGGATTCATTGTGTGGTGCATAGCATAGTGCTTGAGTATATGTATGAACTTGAAGTTATGGATTTGAAGGTTATGAACTTGAAGGTTATGATTTGGAACTTGGTCATTCTCTATTCCCAACCTCGATAGGAAGCAGGGTAGCTGTAGGGAATAGGAGGCCCAACGTTAAGGGCAAGATAAGAGTGCCAGAGAAGGAGGAGGCCAGGGAGGATGGTGGGCGATTTCAAAATGCTCAAGCTGAGCAATCAGCAGTGGATTGCTTAAGTAGGGGATGTGGGAGGAGTTATATATCCCCCATTGAACCTCGGGCTTAAGCCCTCCCATTCAATGTGTGGTGCACAGCATAGTACTTGAGCATACTTATGAACTTGAAGTTATGGATTTGAAGGTTATGAACTTGAAGGTTATGATTTAGAATTTGGCCATTCTCTATTCCCACCCTCAGTAGGAAGTTGGGTAGGTGTATTGAATAGAAGGCCCAGAAAGATTGTTAATGGTTTGATTACCTCCTCCAACTCCAGAAAGTGTGACCAGTAGCATGCAGGAGAGAAAAAAAACTCTGTGATGGAAACCTCTATGGACCTGTGACTACTGACCTGCCCATCCTTCAGGCATACTATGAGGAGATAATCCTAAACATGTGGACTGTGGTTTGGTTCTGGTTATGTCAGAGAGTCTTATTCTCCAAGTCTTGCTGGTCGATGAGTCATGTCCTCTGAATCTTGATGGTGAGCAAGAAGGCCAGTTCAGAAAGATGGAGGATTCTGGAAGAAGAAGGATGGAAGTCTGATTCGAGTGGATGTCTAGATGAGGGAAGATGTTAGATGACATCCAGGATTTCTGATTTGGTATTCGAGAACTGAAAACTTGACATGAGGATGGATCCGGGAAGCAAAATGATGGATGGTTGAGCACTAGACTGAGGCGCACTTGAAGGTCTCAAAAGGAATATAGAAGGAGGAAGCGCATGAGGCAATCCAGAACCAGTCAAAATGTGGGGAATCCAAGCTTAAGATGAAGGATGGGCCAGCATAGAGGGGACCCAAGCAGGTGGACAATGGATGGAAGGAAGGCACGGATACAAGGAACAGACTCCCATCACTAGCAGGTGGAAAGGTCAGCCTTTGCTTGATGCAGCCAGGCAGAGCTAGAGATGGAGACTGCTCAAGGAGTGGAATGAAGCAGAACGAGTACAGAATGAAGTTGGAGACAGGGACTCCCATCCCTGGTGGCCAGAGCAAGCACACCTTCCCTCAATACCCCAGAGGCAAAGCTAGGCATGGAGGCTTTCGGATCAAAGGTGACAGAAATGATGGAATGATGGTAGACATGGAAACAAGGAATGGATCCTTGGGAATAATGTCATGGAACAGGGCTGTGGTCTTGAAATGAAGGAAAGTCCATTGCCAGAGTGAGGAACTGGAGGTGAAACAGTCAAAATGTAGAAGAGAATTCACAGGAGATGCTGAGCAGGAGGCTTTGATGCAGCCCAAAAAGGCCAAGAGAGGAGGAGGACCAGGCAGGCACGAGGGGAAGCACAAGGTCAATGAGCAGCAGAAACTGGCAGGAGGAGATGGGACGAAGCCAGTGGAAGCAAATGACAATCAACTCGGGAAAAACCAGAAAATGCACCTAGGTTCTTCCCAAGCTTCCCAACTGATGGAAGAACATATTACTGGTGGCTAACGGGTTGAGGTAGATGGTACCATCATTTATCCAAGTGTACCTGGTATGGCTGGTTAATGGGTTTGAAAAATTTAAAAGTGCAGGGGCACCGAACAGCAGAACAGGAGCAATAGGTCTCATGGAAACAGGAATGCTCCATTTGCAAAGATGGGCAGTCCTGGTAGACCCAAGCCATGCAAGGCAGAGGTTGCAGTGATATGGCCCTCAGGGCTTGTCCCAGCCCAATGTAGCTCAAACAAAAGGGGAGCAGCATAAGTAGACACAGGGAGGTACAGGCTGCAAGGCTAAATGGCTTTATTCACCAGGCAGGAGCAGAGTGATGTTACACCTGGAAGCACCAGAGAGAACCGCAGTGGTAGACAAAACAGATTTTGGGGGAAATGCGAACCCAGCACTGATGGGGAGGCAGGCTGGCAGCAGTGGTTCCAAGTCAAGTCCAGCTGGACACAGTTTCATACAGCCATCCCTCTCCCTCCTAACACAGAGCGCCGGTGCACTAGAGCGGAGCCTAGTGCCTGGCATAGTGGGTGATGTCACACCCCGAAAGCACCAGCAAGCAGAAGCTGTGGTGCTGGAGAAGTGGCTAAAAATGCCCAAAGAGAAAAGAGGACAGGACGAACAGAGGAGGAGGGCAGGCTCCAAGGTACAGGTGAAGCCGACAGGAGGCAAGGTCCAAATCCAGAAGGGACAAAGCAGCCAGCCAACAGAAGAGGGGAGGAGAGCAGTGAAAGGAGCAGGCAGGCAGGATTGTACAGGTAACAAGGCAAGGAACAGGTGGGGGCTAACAACCGGCAAGAGGAAGCAACAGGAGCCAAGGCACCAAATGCCGCAGTCAGACAGAAGCAGGAGCTGGCAGGGCAGGTCACAGGAGTTGAGCAAACAGTGTGGCCAAGTAGGGCAGCCGACAGTACTGATTTTGAAATACTTGAGCTGAGCAATCAGCAGTGGATTGCTTAAGTAGGATATGTGGGAGGAGTTACCCCCCCCCTTGGAACCTTGGGCTTAAGCCCTCCCATTATTAGCCTCTGACTGGTGTGCCATATCCTCAAATGGGATCCAAAATTGTGGATGCAAGACACAGAATGCTAGTGCTTCCAAAAGAGGCCAAAGTCAATGCAGGAAAATGTGCTACAACAATATGAATATTTTCATACACTAGTAGCTCATGTGGCTATTTACAAGTATACCTGCTATAGTGCAGTTCTCCTATAAGGTGGTCCAGGTACAAATATTCATTCTGTAGGTATGGGGATGGTCAGCACCCTGTAATGTACAGTATCATGCTCTGAAGTATTCCTTATTCATATATCACTGGCACTGCAGGCCTCAGCTACCATCCTCTCCCATGGAATTAGCAGAGATGGTGATTGCAACACAACAGGACCCTTGGGACAAGATCACTTGATATGCTTGACCTGCTAGCTGCTCTGCCTAGGAGCTCCCGCTCACCTCCCTAGCAATCCGCCTTGATCCGCGTCAATTTAGAATTCTACAGCCGACCGCAATATTACAGTATATATTCTATACACTGCCTTTCCGAGAGGATCCTGAGCTTTTCGCATCGCAATTGGCCTGTCTTACGCCATGATGGAGGCAGAAATGCGTTCAGCCTTGCCCAGGCATACACCCTCGGTATCACCTGAAAAACAGTCCAAGAAATCGAAGCAGCACCAACAAGCCCCAGCTAAGCAACTGAACTCCCCTCCAACTTCACTACCATTAACAGAGGAATGATTTCTCCTACAATTACTACCGTTCAAAGAAACCTTGCAAGATATTGCGTCTGATCTAAAGTCTGTTAAAAACGAGTTGTGAGATCTAAAGACCAGAATCTCGGATACGGAGGCCCACACCAATTCTCATGAAACCTGGAGAGACAGATCTGAGCCCGAGATCACTAAACTTAAACAACAGATTGCTAAGCTGCAATTGAAAACAGAGGACCTGGAAGGGAGAAGTAGGAGGAACAATATCTTAATTTTCAGCCTACCTGAAGGCGAAGAGGGTTCCTCTCCGATCACCTTCATCCAGAAATTGCTCACCAAAGTTGCTGGCCCATCTCCACACAACCCCATTTGTCTAATTGAAAGAGCGCACTGGTCCCTGTGACCCAGACCCCTGGATACATCACCCTGTAGACCAGTAATTGTGCGCCTATTAAACTACCTTGAATGACAGCATGTCCTATCCAAATCCAGAGAGCTGCAAACAATTCTATGGGAAAACAAGAAGCTGCGCATCACTCAAGATTTACCTTTAGAAACCAGACAGAGAGGGCTACATTCCATCCTGTTGTGTGCAAGTTAATTGCCGCGAGTATCAAATTCCGCAATCCAGCTCATCTGCAGGTGCTGGTGGATGGGGTCTGGCTATCTTTCAACTCATTTTCTCAGGCTCAAATGGAACTCAGCGTGAAAATGCCATCTCTGTTTAAAGCTACATGAACCCGCCTCAAGGTATTGGACTTAAGGTTTTCATTCTGATTATGACAATACTAGGTGTTTACCTGTATTGCTGTTGTGTGGCCTGTTGCCGTCTGTATCCTGCTGTTCGGCTGGTCATTGTGCAGAGGAAAGTACCCCTCGAAATCCTGGATCCCTTGACCAATGCCTAGGCTACACAGTCTAACTCGAGGAGGACCTGGCTGTCACATATTGCTAATGGATGGACCCAGTTGTTCCTGATCGAGTTTCCAGAGGACCTGTTTTTCTGTGTTGTCCATCTTGTTTTGGTCTCCCCAGTGGACTAATCCATTTCTGACTCAAGGCAAAGGGGTCTTAAAATCATTGCATTATTTTTACTACTATTGTATTGTTTAGTCTCTGAATTATTAATACAGTCTCCACTACACTGTCACTACCTCAGATTTTGCTCACCAGGAAGGTACTTCGTTCAGGTCCTCTGCTCCTACTACTCTTTTTATTTTCTTTTTTCTTTTCCCTTAAATTTACATAGATACCCCTTTGACTCCGTCTATTTTCTGTCTCCCAAATGTCCTTCTCTGGTGCTCTTTTATTTGAATTTTACTGACAGCCCTTTGGCACTGTTCCTAGCATTTCTTCATCTCTCTCTATAAGGGACTTGACCGGATTACCTCCCGTGTTTGTTTTGTCTGGACTCAGGTGGGGAGCTGAATCCTTAATCATTTTATTATCATGGTACATCATAGGCGAGGTCTTGGGGTATCCCACAGACCTCGGACTGCGGTGACGGGGGGCGGGAGGGTAGGTATTTAGTGGCTAGGCTAGTCAGCCTCATGTACTTCGATTGTTGGGGGGCTGGCCCTGACAGTCCGAAGGCTCCAGATAGGTTATCGTTTTTTTGCACACTATTGGATGTTATGTTTCAGGCCTTCCATTGTCTCTCAACCTGTTATAAGGAATGGAAGACTTTCCGGGCCATAGGGAATCTGTTCCCTGCCGCTTCTGTTCAACTGGATCACAGACCATTATTGGATGTGGGGATATGTGTACATAGCTATACAGAAATATGGGAGGAAGGGAGGAGTTTGTTTACTGTTGGAACTGTGCATGTTTTAATGTTTCAGCACATTCATAAGCAGTTTTTTTCTCTGTATGCTTGTCTAATTACCTCTAGGCTCAGTATTATATATGTGATAATATGGCTGTCTATTTTTATGTTACATGCTGAGACCGAGCTGTTTCTGTTGATTGAGGGGGGAGACTTGGGGTGGGAGGTAAGGTGCATTCTGTAGAACTAGATCACTGCTTTTTTGTTTATCTACATTGTGCTATGTATTGGGGCAGGGTGAGGGGTGGGTTGCGAGGTGTATACTGCAAAAATCTGATTAACAGTTTTTTCTTGCAAATATGGCCACCGTACTGACTAAATTTCTCATATGGAATATTAGGGGTGCCCGGGAATGTCTGAGAAGGCATCAAATTCTCAAGCACATCTCACTTCAACATGCCAATATTTCATTTATACAGGAGACTCATCTCCTCCCCTCTGAAGCCACCATCCTCCAAAAACAAGATATTGGTCAAGTCGTTGCCTCCAGAATATCAACTGCCAGTAGGGGGTAGCCATTCTGGTAAATCATGTGGTACTCTTCCAGGTGGAGCAGTCCATAGTGGATCCACAGAGGAGATACATTTTGGTAAAAAGAAGGATAGATCATACGGAATTGGTGCTCGGCAGCATCTACGGCCCAGTGGGGGGTGATCCTGCTTTCTTTCT
Source organism: Neoceratodus forsteri (assembly GCA_016271365.2). Classification (NCBI taxonomy): domain Eukaryota; kingdom Metazoa; phylum Chordata; order Ceratodontiformes; family Ceratodontidae; genus Neoceratodus; species Neoceratodus forsteri. The sequence continues at coordinate 104,316,075 of CM057451.1, forward strand.
GGAACTAATTGACAAACTGTCCCCCCTACTTGACACTTCCAATGATTCTGGGTGGGGACTGAAATCTCCCTCCCCACCTAAGATTTGAATCGACCCAACTGCCCTCTCCAACCTCCATTAGCAGCCCAAAGAGCTTTACAAGAATTCTTAGATTCACTGGGGTTATGCGACCCTTGGAGGATGCTGAACCCTTTGTCCCGTGCCTTTTCCTTTTATTCTACGGTCCATCACTCTTCATCTCGACTAGATTATATCTTGGTTAGCCATGCTCTGCCCCATGGTCTCTGCGCTGCAGGAGTAGAACCTATAGTCATATCTGATCACGCAATGGCTTGGGTGTCACTGGCACTGGACACCACTTTTCAGAGGGTTCGTCTTGGAGGCTGAACACCCAACTCCTCAAAGATACCTATGTAATATTCAGAATCCCTGTCCTCATCCAAACTTTTGTAGACAACAATAGTAACTCTGTTAAGAGAATAGATCATGAATGGTGTGCCCTGAAGCACTTTCTGAGAAGAGAATTCTTACTGCACTCCTTTATACGTAAGCAACGAAGGGAAGCTGAGGCCCTCTCCTACTAGCCAGATCCAAAATCTAGAGCAGTCCCTCTCCTCATCTTCTTCCCCCGATTTCCTGCAATCCCTCCTCTCTTTGAGGAATAAATATTCTTCCCTTTTGCAGGAAAAGGCAGAATTTGCTATACTAAGAACAAAGGCACAGTATATAGAGCATGGAGAAAAGGCAGGCCATTTATTGGCACTGCATCTTGGGAAAATGGAAACCTCCAGGAATATACCTGCGATCAGCACTCCTGATGGTATAGTTAAAACCCATCCCATGGAGATAGTTACTGTCTTCCAGCAATTCTATTCTTCTCTTTATGGCCAACGCATATCTCTTCCAATGAAAGAAGAACTGACAACATACCTAAATTCTGCAATGTTACCCTCTTTGCCAGTTCCCCACCAAGTTTTCTTATCTACCCCACTTTCCCAACAGGAAGTGGAATCCGCCATTAACTCATTGGTGCTGGACAAGGCTCCAGGCCCTGATGGGTTCCCATCCAATTTTTATAAATGCTTTACCAAAGACCTGGCCCCCATTCTTCTATGGTTATTTCACTACATGCTATCTGGTGAAGCCCTGGACCCCACTCTTCTTGAAGCCACCATCATTTTTCTCCTTAAACCAGACAAACCTCCCTCCTGCCCAACTAGTTACCGGCCCATATCACTATTAAACTGTGACACCAAAATCCTTGCAAAAATCCTGGCCACTAGAATTGAGAATGTCTGGTCTTGTCTTCTTAGTCCAGAGCAGGTAGGTTTAGTCTCTGGCAGATCTTCACTTGATCATGTCCGTAAAATCTCTTATATCTTTCAAGCAGCGGAATCCTCCTTCCTGTCAATGGCACTAATCTCCCTCAACACAGAGAAAGCTTTTGACAGAGTGGGCTAGGATTTTCTGTGAGCAACACTACATAAAATGAGTTTCCCCTCAGAATTTATTCGCTGGATCCAGACACTGTACACCTTCCCATCTGCTAGAATCCACTGTAATAGAGTTTTCTCCTCCCCCTTTCCCCTTTATACCGGTACACGTCAAGGATGCCCCTTGTCCCCTTTCCTATTTAATCTTTATTTAGAACTATTAATCCAGGGCACAAAAGCCTCTCCCAATGTCACTGGAGTTCCTATTGGAAACACCATGCCACAGATTTCAGTCTATGCCGATGATATTCTTCTGCACCTGTCAAATCTCGTCTCATCCTTAGAAGAAGTTTTGAGAATAGTTGATACCTTCGGCAAGTATTCTAACTACAAGCTGAACTTAAATAAGACCGAAATATATCCCCTCAATTGTTTCACCTATAGCCACTCCTTCACACATTTCGGCATGAAATGGTCCCCCAGAAGTATTAAATATCTGGGTATCTCTCTTACCTCAGACCCTTCCCTTATGCGTAAGCTTAACTTTGATGATCTGTGGAGTTCCATCCAACAGGATCTCTCTCGTTGGAGAACCCGCCCTCTTTCGCTATGGGGCAGGATTAACATAATTAAAATGAACGTCCTCCCCAGGCTCTTTTATCCCATTAACATGCTCAATGTTTGGCTACCCCTATCCTTTTTTAAACGAATCCATGCTGAAATTACCTCCTTTATCTGGTTAGATAAAGTGGCTAGGAGATCCTACCTAAACCTGAGTATGCCTAAAGAATCTGGGGGGGGGCTCCGTCTACCTAACTTCCTGCTCTACTATTGGGCAAGTCACCTTTATAAATGCGGGAAATGGCTGTCTATACCTCAGCTTCAACATCGTTTAGATGATGCCCCTATCTGGTTGCAGATTGAAGCTGACCTATTCTCTGCCCATAAACTGAACCCCTCTGGGATTCTATTCTCACCTGTAAAACTTCTATCAAAATCCCTGAACTTGTCCCCAATCAGTATCTCACTTAAAGTTTTGTCACAACTATGTGAATTCTTTAAAATGTCCCCTATCACAGATTTCTCCCAGCCTATCCTCTCTAATTTAAACATCAAAATAGGAGGTAACCCCATCCCCATGATGTGGTTTCCAATATCTCAGGAACTTAAAATCTCGGATTTCTAGTCTCAACCCTCTATTTTGATTATTCAGGAAATACAAAATAAATTTGGGCTGACATCAGCATCTATTTTCAAAATATACCAACTCCGGCATTTGCTGATCAGTTTGTTTGGACATCAATTACAACCTTCCACTTTCAGAGACTTCCTACAGCAGATCGGTGACTCAGCTTGCAGTCCTCATGGAGTCTCTGCATTGTATAAGTATTTGCTCACTAGTCCACGATCCCCTTCATCGGAAGGTTCCAAGGTATGGAGTACTCCCTTACCTAATTTGGAATTTAGCTGGGCCCAAGTCTGGAAGGATCTATATATTTATATCTCGCAGGACAGGTATAGGCTAACCCAATACCAGATTCTAAACAATATGTATTATACCCTGATTAAGTTAGCAAAAATGGGATGCCTCCCTTCAGCTTTATGCTCTAGATGTGGTATTGAGGAGGGCTTCCTCTTACACATCTTCTGGTCCTGCAAGAAGGTATCTCCTCTGTGGACACAAATAGAACAAAAATGGATCCACTTCTAGGTCTTCAAGGACTATTCTCTCTGGCTATATGCATCATCAGGGCTTTCTCCCAAATTCAAGTAAAAGAAAGAAGGTACCACATGGCTCTCATCTCATTGGCACTTAAAACGCTAGTGCTTGGACACTGGACAGACCATGCATCCATCACTTACTTGGAATGGCTGCACGAAATATATTTTGCCCTTTGAGCTGAACAGCTAATCACCAGTGTTCACCATCATAAAGCCTCATTTACCAAAAAATTGGGGAAGCTGTACGCTCTTTACCTATCCTGATTTCTCTTTGCTGACAAACCTGGGTAACTCCAAATATCAACTTGATGGACAGTACTTAGGTCGTATCTGGTTTATCCTTCATGGTTACACAAACTCTATCAACATTGCACCTCACTTGGGGCTGGTGAGGGGATGGGGGAGGGGAAGCAGGGACTGGAGGGGTGGGTCTTATTTTATCCTGTTCAAATGTCTGATATAAAAGATCAACGTTTTTGGTGTTTATTGTACGAATGGTTGAAAAATTAATCAAACTTCTTTGATTAAAAACAAAGGACCCTTGGGACATGTACCTGACAGTGGGCAGCACAGTGGTGCAGTTTTGGACCCTACTGATTTGATTTTGGTACTCTGTTTGTGCAGGCCCAGGCTGCGTATTGGTATTTGGGAGTCAGGCCTCCTCCTGCATGCTGAAGTCTGCTATGAGGCCTATGTATGCTGTGCTGTTTTCTTCGTACCTAGCATACTTAGCTCACCTTTTTGTGGTCTACCCCATGGGTACTTCACACTTAGTCTACCATCTACACCTGTTTGTGGATTGCATTAATGGGGCACTTAATTACAAATTTAATACTAAGGTTGTTTGCAACCACTGACATCAGGTCGCTGTCATTTGCATTATGACTTATTCACTGGAGTGACTCCTTTCATGGTGACTAGGTTTTCTATTTGTGTATGGCAATTTCAATTTCAGGTGGTGGCACAGTGAAGGAGCCTGTTGCACCTCAACATTGCAAAACCACCAACCCAACTGTGACTGTGTATTAGACCCCTGCTATTAGATTGGTGCTGCAAGTTTGACCTTGGTCGCCTTTCCAATAACCAAAACTGGTAATTTTATGGTAAGGAATGTGGGTACTGTTAGCTACACTAGTCTTTCACAATTTGATCATCCAAAGCCATATCCCCCCCCACACACACACACGCACATACTCATTTCTAATCTTTATCATTCTGTTCTCTTGGATGAATCATTTTTATCAGCTGTGCATAGGGAACACGCTGAGACATCCCCTACAAGACTGAGTGACTGCCATCCCCAGATGTTCACTGGTAAATGTACAGTGCAGCTCCAAATAAAATTATGCCCTTTCTCTTCAATTCGGTAAATCTTCATCAGGTATTTCCACTGATCATGGTACTTCATCCAATATATCTCCTAATAGTGGACTCTATGATGGCTGGGAGACACTTGCTAGAGGAAATCAATGCCACTTTCCCTTCATATTAGATTACAATGATGGGATTCAACATGTAAACCTACCCAGTGTATTCTGGAATGTTAAGCATAGCCAATTTCAGGTCTCTCCGATGTAATTGTTTGCTTGTTTTATTTTATTCAAGTGAGGTCAGTCTTCAGAGGGAGAGAGAGAGACAGAGAGAGAGAGGGGGGGGGGGAGAGCATAGTAGTAGTAGTAATACTTTATTTGTATTGTGCCTTTTCCCAAGGGTCAGAGTGCCTTATATAGTGATAAAATATTACAGAAATAAAACCATATGTAATAAAATCTGATAAATCTGTAAAACAACAATAAATTTAGACATTTCACAGGTGATGGAATCAGCAGATGTAAATAAATAAAGAGGCTATAAGAGTCTCCAAAATCCTCATTAAATAAAGAGGTCTTTAACACCCTTTTAAAGGCCTCCATCAAGGAACCTTCCTTAAAGATCTTGGCAGTGAGTTCCACAGGGCTGGACCAGCTACTTTAAATGTTTCTAGAATGTCCTTGGGAAATGGAGCTGTGCTTATTCACAATGGGGTCCTTGAGGTACGAGAAAACAGTGTCCAAAAAATAGTGTGCAGTAAGGATACCCGAGCTTCTTATAAACTAGAAGAAACAATGGAGTCTTTCATAAAAAGTTCCATAAACATCTTTTCTTATTCTTTGTTTCTGCCTCGATGTTTTGATTCAATCAGCGAATCTTTTTCAAAGGGCTTCTTTGTTTCTAAAAATAACATGTTTATCATGGTATTTACATCATTCCCTATTTTCAATATTATTTAACATCTTTTAAAGCTAAAAACACAGACCAAAACCTTCCGTTCATGTCGTTCTTAGCTATACAGTCGTGTTCATATATGCACATTCATATATATATATACACATACACAGAGCTTTCCTTCAACTCATTAGATTATTCTGTTTTTTATAAAATAAAATATCAACTGTATTAAAGTATACAGAGTATTGAAACAAGAATAGGAATCACAAACATTTCCAGCATGTATCTTCTGCCTAGGCCTGTACTACATTTTAGCTGAGAGTGGTACACATACCTCAAAATCTCTAGGTTTAACAAACAATTCTGTTAGTAGCTTGGCAGAAGACACCAGGAAGAAGGACTGCTGTGTGACTGGACTTCTTTACTGGGACTAAAGAAGTAGAACTCTTGTACTTGGACCTTTAATTTACGGTAAAAAAAATACTAACAAACAAAACAAAAAAAGTGTGTGTTTGTCTGAGTTAACTGAACTGAATGGTTATCTGAACAGTTGTCTAGGTGTAAATCTCGGTGATTGAAAGGACTTGATAGCTGTGCAGTTTAAATTACTTGTAGAAAGATCTAGTAAGTAGGGGGAGTGGCTTAGCTAGAAGGAAGCTAAATTTAAAGACTGCCTTAGAAAGATTCTGCTAGTAGCTTGGCAGAAAACACCAGGAGGAAGGACTGCTGTGTGACTGGACTTCTCTACTGGGACTATATTGCCCTCCTTCCCTCCCACGCAAAGCTAGTTCTACTTTTATAGGCACAGGATTTGACTGACAACAGGAACTTCCTGTTTGGGTGCAGGAAGTGAGTGATCACAGAGCTACCAAAGACCCACCATCCTAGAAGGGCAAGAGAAACTCTCCAGCCCCCTCTAGCTGCTGGAGGTCTGCCTCTGAGCAAGTAAGGGGTCTACTGAGAAATATAGGATATTCTTGTCTCAGAACAGGATAATCTGGAGCTTAAAGGGCACACAGGCAGAAAGTAAGTAGAGAGAGAAGAGAGAAAAAACAAAACAAAACAAAAAAAAAAACAGAGGAAAGAGTAAGGATTCCAAACAGTTAAGGGGCCAGAAATAAGACATGATGTGAGTGGTGCAGTGCTGTGGCTGTGGAGCAGCAGTCTTCCGGGAGACGTTCTGGAGGATGCGGTGCTGTCCCATCTGCAGGCACCTCTCTGGGCTGAGGGAGGAGGTTGCACATCTCCAGGCTGAGTTGGCCAGGATTTGTGGGACCTCCTCTTCCATCCAGGGACCACCAGTGCCACTGCCGCTGCCTCAGAGGTTGCCAAGAAAGAGGAGTGGTTGGACCACAGTGGGCTCAGGGAGGGTGGGGGTGGTGGAACAGAGGCGCATCCCTCCAGTTGTACCTCTCCACAATTTCTATGCCATTCTGGCAAAGTGTGGTTCCTCTATGGAGGCACCCGCAGTGGAGACCAAGGAGGATGCTGGGAACCTTCACAAAGGAGACCCACAGGAGGGTGGCAGGGGACCCAACACAGGGGAAGAAAACAACTTCTGGTGGGGGAGGTGGGGGACTCCATTGTTAGGAAGGTAGAACTGGGGGAGGAAGGGGAGAGGGAGGTAAGGTGCCTGCCTGGCGCTATGGCTTGGAAGGACAGGGAGCAAATCCTCAGGATTGCTGGAGCAGCTGCACAGGGGAGGGAGCTGGATGTCATTGTCCACCTAGGGACAAATGACCTGGCAAAGAAAGGGATTAGAGAAGTGCAGGAAGAGTTTGTGGAATTGGGGAGGGGCCTTAGATAAGTAGCACGCACGGTAACCTTCTCAGAGGTGCTGCCCATCTATGGCGTAGCAGAGGCTAGGGTGTTCTGCACCATGGGATTCAATCAGTTGTTGAAAAACTGGTGTGGAGCTTAGGGATTTGGCTTCATTGGAGACTGGGGGTCCACCTGGAGTGATGTAAGCCTATACTGGCATGATGGGCTGCATCTGTCCAGGAGGGGAACCAGGATCCTAGGTGATAGGTTTAAATGCTTCATTGGCAAGGATTTAAACTAGCCAAGGGTGGAGTCACTGGAAAGGAGCAGGGAAATTCTAGCCCCCCCCAAAAAAATCACGGTAGTAAGTGCAGTAAACACCAACATAGAGGTGTTAATATGGAGAAGGGCAGGGGTAAATGGGGAAAGTGACAAAGGCGAGAAGGACAGGGATGAAGCAAAAAGGAATAAGGCCATCAGGAATGGAGGGTAATGAGTACCAATGCCCATAGTCTGTGCAACAAGCTCCCTGAGCTGGTGGCCTTGATGGAAGAGGGATGCTTGGATATCATAGCAGTCACAGAAACATGTTGCACAGAGAACCATGACTGGGATGTTAACATACCAGGGTACTTAACCTACAGGAGAGACAGGCAGGGGAGAAGAGGGGGAGGAGCAGCTCTCTATGTAAAGGAAGGGATAAAAGCAACTGAACAAAAGAGTAAACAGGGAGGAGAGGAGGCACTGTGGGTCACCTTGGAGACTGGAGAGGGCACCACAATCTGCACAGGGGTTGTGTACAGACCCCCATGTCAGGGGGAAGGAATGGACAAGGATATGATAGAAGGCATTCTTAGGATGGCAGAGAAAGGGGAGATACTGTTGATGGGGGACCTGAATATGCCAGATGTTAACTGGAGCACATTTGCTGCAGCCACATCCAAGTGCAGGGCCATTCTCGATGCCTTACAGGTGGGAGGCCTCAGACAGCTAGTTTTGAAACCCACTCATGAGGGAGCAATCTTAGACCTCATACTCTCAAATGCGGGCAGTGAGACGATCTCAGATCTAGAAGTGGGTTGCCATCTGCGAACAAATTACCATCAAACAGTTTGGTTCACGTTAAACTCAGCTACAAAGTCAAGTCATACAAAAGTGAGGGTACTGGACTTCAGGAGGGCTGACTTTGGCAAGATGGGAGAGTGCCTCAGAAACGCACTAGCAAACAGGCTAGAAGGCGGGGTGGAGCAACAATGGGGGATCATCAAAACTGCCATCACAGAGGCAACAAGCCTTTGTGTGAAGCAAATAAACAAATCAAAATGAAAGAAAAAGCCACTATGATTCTCAAAAGAGGTGGCTGGGAAAGTCAGGGAGAAAAAGATAACATTCCAGAAGTATAAGAAAACACAGAAGGAGCAGGACAGAGAGCTGTACCAGTTAAGGCAGAAGGAAGCAGGGAGGGAAGTCAGAATAGCAAAGGCCCAGACTGAGGAAAAGATAGCCAACTCGGTTAAGATGGGGGATAAAACCTTTTATAGGTACATCAGCTAGCGTAGAAAGACAAAGGGAGGGATAGTGAGGCTGAATAGAATGAATGGTGGTGGGCAGAGGGGACAGTGAAAAAGCAAGGATACTGAATGAATATTTCTGCTTAGTATTCACAAAAGAGGAGGGGAAGTGCCTAATCCACCAACAGAAGCACTCGATAGGGGGTCGATCCTAGTCCTTTCACAGAAGAAAGGGTTCTGCAAGAACTGCTAAAACTGAAGGTGGACAAAGCAATGCGCCTGATGGAATTCACCCCAGAATTCTAAAAGAATTAGGGGGACTAGTGAAACCCCTGGCTACTCTTTTAATAAATCATGGAAGGATGGTGTGGTACCTGAGGACTGGAGGAAGGCGGATGTGATTCCTTCACAAAAGTGGGACCAAGACAGAGGCAGGAAACTACAGACCTGTCAGCTTGACCTCTGTGGTAGGGAAAGTAATGGAGTCACTTCTGAAGGAAAGAATTGTTGAGTACCTACAGGCCAGTGGGGCACAGGACCCAAGGCAGCATGGGTTCACAGCGGAAGGTCACGCCAGATGAATCTAATAGATTTCTTTAACTGGGTGACCAAAGTAGTAGACCAGGGAGGGGCTGTGGACATGGTCTACCTAGACTTTAGCAAGGCATTTGACACAGTCCCACACAAAAGATTAATAGTCAAATTAACCAGCCTGGTAGTGGGTCCCAGGGTGGTAGCCTGGGTAAAACATTGGCTGGACAACAGGACACAGAAGGTAATTGTAAATGGAGTCCACTCTGAAGAAAGAGGGGTTACTAGTGGGGTACCGCAGGGTTCAGTACTGGGTCCAGTCCTTTTTAACTGAGCTTCTGAAGAAGGACTGGTTGGTCCGAAAGCTAGAGCACTTTGTTCTTGTTGTTACATTTATGTTGGTCCATTAAAAGGTATCAAATCATTTGCTTCTGGGTCATAGATCTGTTGGTAACTTTGTTATATAATGACGTCTTATTGTTGTTTGTTTATTAATTTAAACTTTTACCTGGTCTACCAACATGTTATGTATATCTGGCAGCACTTTTGTTTATCGCTGTTATCAGTCCCTATTGTTGTAAAGAAAAAAGGCATATGTTTATTTGGAAAATAGGTTTTATAGCCAGATTATAACGTGGTGTAGATATATAGATGATATATTTTGTCTATGGTCAGGAACAGAAATAGAACTACAAAAATTCTTTGAATTCATGAACAGGTGTAACTTGAATCTTAAATTTGTCATGCATTATGAACAACATCAAATTCCCTACTTAGACGTGATAATAAGAAAGGAAACTGATAGATTAGTTATGAGTCTTTACCGAAAACCCATGGATAGAAACACAATATTGCATGGTAATAGTTACCATGCTCCACAACTCCAAAAAAGTATTCCATACTCACAGTTTCCTAGGGAATGCAGAAACTGTACTACAGAAGAGGAATATGAGATACGTAAACAAGACATGGTAAACAGGTTCTCAGAAAGGGAACAATCTAGAAACATGATTTAAGAAGCAGAAAACAAAACAAAAAACCAAGACAGAGATAGACTTCTACAACTGCAGGCAAAAGCACAGAAAAAGGAAAGGGTAGTGTTTGCTACCAGATATAGCAACCATTTCAATGATATTAAAAGAACCTTGAACAAATATTCGTTTCTAGTAAGCCAAGGGAATCAGGAAAATGAGGTCCTGAGAACAAAACCTATAATAGCGGTGAAAAAGGTTGCAACTATTAAGGATAAGATAGTCCGATCACAATTTGCCCTACCAAAAACAGAAAGACAACTTCTCCTGGGTCCCCTCCAACCAGGGATGATACCCTGTACCAGATATTCAGTTTGTGGATGTATGTCCAAAAAGAATACGTTCCAAGACCCAAATGTAGGCCAAACACATGACATTAAACAGCACATTTCATGCACCTCTGAAGGGGTAATTTATGTGCTACTTTGCCCATGTGACAAAATGTATGTTGGACAGACAACCAGACAACTTAAAGTATGAATCCAAGAGCATAAGGGGAATATTAGATGGAAAGATGACTCTTCCCCAGTGGCCATGCACTTTTACCAAGCAGAGCACATGGGAGAAGCACTCCATTTTGGGGGGCTAGAAATAGTGGAACCCTCAGAAAGAGGAGGCAATTATCAAAATAAAATTGACAAATATGAAATGAAATGGTTAAGCTTACTTAACACCTTAGACAGAAATGTGGGAATGAACACAGATACTATCTGGCAAGCGTGTTGGCAATAAGACATTTTTTCACAGGCAACAAGCCCTAAAAAAAAGAAAGGGCATAAAATGAAAAATAATTATTTTTTAACAATAATTATAATAGACACCTTAAACTGATTTAGAATAAAATATAAAGCCCACAAAAAAAAATACATTTCCAGTCATGCCCCCTCCACCAAAACTCCCCTCCAACCTAAAAGAAGTAACAATTACAGAAAGCTGTGAATACAAATTATGAATATTAGTAAGCAATAAGAACGACAGGTGTTAACAGGGATTATCAAGACTGCACTGGCAGGTAAGGCACGAGGCCCTGCCGAGTGCCTTCAACCCCTGGAAGTGCGGGTAATATCTGTTCAACACACAAACCCTGGAGTGTTTTATTGCGCTATAAAATTGTTCTTTTTTTAAATATTTGTAACCTTCAAAAATATTACTAAACTGAAGAAAAACTGAAATCAATGTGTTAATTTGAGATAAAATAGTCCTTCCGCCTACTAGGTGATGACATCATTGTCTTCCATTCATGCTAGTGCCCCCCCCACGTCCCGATCGAGAGAACAGGTGTGGTTAGGAGAGGTTTGTGTCCTTTTAAAAGAACAATTGAAGAGCAAGAAGTTTATCTATGTATGTACATTTTTGTTTGAATGTCAAGTAGCTGCTCCGTTCTCATGACAGCCCGAGCACCAGAATGGAGCGAGCAGAAGTAACAGGTTCCCTCCCACAGTTTGCGCCATTTTCGGAATAAAAAAACCAAAACGAATAACGGATGCAGATTTTTTTCTGCTTTTTTTAGTTAACTGTAGTGGGACAGAAGCGTAATTTGCTGTGAGACGGTAGAGTCGGGATGGTGCGGGATCACGAGTGGTGACTACGGCTCAACCTAGTTCCGCACAGTTCTTTATAAAAATGGGCATAGCATAACAGACCAGTTGAATGGCAGTTTTGTCGGTAAGCGGTGGAGACAAGTGGGGGTAGCTCGTGACCACAGCTCGACATTGTTTACTATTTGGTATGTTCTTTACACGGAGGCTGAAAACAAGATGGCTAACTGCATTTTTCTCAACATTCCATGCCTAGCTCTGAACATTCCATTCATGGGCATTGATTTAGTTACCTGTTCTTTTTATTCTGTATGTGTAATACGTATTTGACACCTCATTTCTGGCCAATCGCAATGCTTCTTTTTACATGCCCATTTTATAAAGATGTTTATTTATTTATTTAGTTTTTGTTAACCAGGTAGGTGCACTAGCCATAAAATGACTATTTTCAGGCACGACCCAGGAGAGTACAACAAAAGGAGAACAGCTGAACAACAGCAACATGGGTACAATAATACAAATAGAGGAACAGCAGTGCTACAAAAATACAATGGGTAGGAACAACAAAAAATAATGGCAAGCATTATACAGATAATGGCAGTAAGATATTAAAAGTGCAGAAACCATGGACCCGACCTATGGAGTGAAAGGGTTAATAAGGTAGTAAGGTTATGTAGAGAGAAATGTGAGGAATGTTCAAACATAACAAGAAAGACTGACAGAAGGAAGGTCAGGGAAGGTAACTGGCAAAACAACAGTGGATGGTCAGCAACAAGTTTCGAGAAGGAAGAGACCTAGTAGTCAAGAAGTTATTTACAAAGAGAAGGAAAAATATGGGGAGGGGAAGAAGAGACAGTCTTGGAGCTGGATTAGAGCAGGGGTGACATTACTGGTAAGTCTCAGGAGCTTCAGGTTGGGTCAAAGCATGTACAAGTATCAGCTAAGGATAGATAACGACGATATTCACTTTAAAATCCAAAGTGAGACTGAGACAGACGGAGGTTGAGTGGAAGAGCATTCCATAGCCTAGGAACAGAGAATTGGAAGGCCCCTGTGCCTTTAGTCGTCCGACATCTCAGAACATAGAGCAAGGATTTGTCAGCTGATCACAGGCCATGGGAGGATGGTTGAGGGACCAGCAATGCCGCCAGCTGGGATTTTTTTTTTTCCGGATGATCGAGTCCATTAGTGATCCAAGGTAGTATTGTCTACTGGCAGAGGGTGAGAGCCAATTCAGATCTTTATAAAGAAGGCAGTGATGTTTGAGTTGAGGCGACAAAGAGGCAAATCGGCATATATTGTTATAAGTTACGTCCCATTTTAGTAGGGAGGTTTTATGGGCAGAGGTAAGAATAGAGGCATCATAAGTAAGGGTTGGGAGCAGAATACCTTGGGCAATTGCTAATTTGGCCGAGGGTGTAAGCATGTAGCTCGTTTTGTAAGCTACTCCTAGTTTCAAGTTTACAGCTTTGCACGAGGACTGAATGTGAAGATTAAAATCCAGGGACTGGTCCAGCAGGATCCCAAGGTACTTGAAGGAAGTAACATTTTCAAGTGGAAATCCTCCTGGGTGAAGAACCTCCAGCAAACTAGAACAGGTCTTAATCTTCGGTGCAGAACCTAGGAGCATGGCTTTCATTTTCTTTTCATTTAGTACAAGCTTATGGTCTAGTAGCCAGTCTAAGACCTTATTGAAGTCTGAAGTAAGTGATGTGTTTATGCAGGCAATACTAGAAAAACTAATATAGATGATCAGGTCATCAGCGTAGAGAATAGCTGAGCAGGATTCCAGGACCTCAGCTGCATTGTTGATAAAAATTGAGAACAGAAGGGGCCCAATGATAGAGCCCTGGGGGACCCCAAGGTTGATAGTAGATGTGTTGTACAGGGAGGAGTTAAATTTGATAGCTTGCAACCTGTTTGACAGCTAGCTACAGAACCAGTCCACAACAGGGGTACAGAAATGGAATTTATGGAGAGTGGAGAGAAGCAGGGGATGGTCTACAAGGTCAAAAGCCTTAGTGAGGTCAGTGAAGATGACACCTGTGAGTTTTCCAGAGTCCATAATGGACAGAATATCAGTAGTTAGTTGAAGAAGAGCCGTGGTGGTGCTATGACCTTTTCTGAAACCATGTTGGATGTCTGAGAGGAGATTGTAGCATGTAAGGTAGTCAGTGGTCTGTGATGCAACTATTTTCTCTAGGATCTTGCTAAGGACAGAGAGAATTGCTATAGGTCTGTAATTGGCCATGTCCTTTGGGTCACCTTTTTAAAGACAGGCGTTACTCTTGCAGATTTCCATAGGTCCGGCACAGTGCTATGTATAAGGGATAAAGTGTAGATTCTGGCAATCGGAGAGGCAATGAGTGGAGCCACCAGCTTAAGAAGATGAGGTTCCAGTGAGTCAGAACCAGAGCTGGTATTAGCAGATATGGATCTCAATAATTTCAGAACTTCCGCTCTTGATATAGCCTTGAAATAGAATGGTGGCGCTGGAGGAGCATCATACAATAGGGCAGTATGGTTGTCTGATGGTAGTGTGGTAGGTAGATTGGAGTGTGATCCACTAGGTTGTAAAGCTAAGGTATAGTATGACAGATCAGAGAAAAGATTGTTAAAACTGTTTGAGATGGTCCTAGGGTCATTACAATGTACCCCATTTATGACCATTTCATCAGGAGTGACTGACTGTGACAGTGTTCTCCTTGAAATGTGAAGAAATTGACAAGGACCCTAAGTAAAAGCCACAACAATACTGAGTAATACAAATAAAATGCAGGTAGCAAACACAAGCATCCAGGGAGCCCACTTGTGTTGATAATAACATGGAGGCTGTTGACAGTTGCTTAACAACTGAAATCTCACAGGAAATCATGCGAGATCATCAGCAGTGATGTCACTGTTGACATACACAAGTGGGCTCAAGAGGAAGGGAGTGGCAACAGGACCTCACTCAGAGTGTTGCAAAATGTTAAGACGCCATTAGGCAACACGAACACTTTTATCTTTTGAACAGGTAAAACCTGCTTATAAACCAGATGATATTGCAGCATTTAAATAAATAGCATTGCCTAAAAGAATAATGGTTTGTGAACTTCAAGAGTAAATATAAATTTATATTTTTCGACAGATTGTTTGTAAAACTCCATGTTTAAGACATTAACGGGCCCAGAGCAAGCACCATCAATTACAGCACTTGACGTGGGTGTGTTTTGAAAATGCAAAAAACAATATGTAACTTATTTATACTGCAGAGTAGAAATATTTAGAGTTCAAGTATTTTCCAGATAAACATATTCCTTTTTCTTTACAACAATAGGGACTGATAGCAGTGACAAACAAAAGTGCTGCCAGATATATATAACATGCTGGTAGACCGGGTAAAGGTTTAAAATAATAAGCAATAAGACTTCATTATATAACAAAGTTACCAACAGATCTATGTAAACTTTGTGTCTTTTGGAACACTACCAGAAGGAGATGGTTTTAAAAATAGGCTCCATGAACAACAGAATTTTTTGTTAAACCTAGAGATTTTGAGGTATGTGTACCACTCTCAGCTAAAAGGTAGTACAGGCCTAAGCAGAAGATACATGCTGGAAATGTTTGTGATTCCTATTCTTGTTTCAGTACTCTGTATACTTTAATACAGTCAATATTTTGTTTTATAAAAAAACAGAATAATTTAATGAGTTGAAGGAAAGCTCTGTGTGGATATATATGTATATATATATAAATGTGCCTATATGAACTTGACAATATAGTTAACGACAAGAACGGAAGGTTTTGGTCTGCGTTTTTAGCTTCAAAAGATGTTAAATAATAATGAAAATAGTGAATGATGAAAATAACATGGTAAATATGTTCTTTTTAGAAACAAAGAAGCCCTTTGAAAAAGATTCGCTGATTGGATCAAAACGTCAGGGCAGAAATCAAGAATAAAAATAGATGTTTTTGGAACTTTATACAAAGACTCCATTGTTTCTTCTGGTTTATAAGAAGCTCAGAGATCCTTACTAAGCAGTATTTTTTAGCTACTTTAAATACCTGGTCACCGGTAAATGTTAACCTAGCCCTGGGAACTGCAAGAGGGCCCACCTCAGAGGAGCAGAGGGGGCTGGAGGATTGATGAGGATGGAGTCAGACATTTCACAGGTAACCCAGGCCAAATCTGTATAGGGCCTTATAGACCAAGAAACTGATCTTGAAGGTGATATGGTATTTCACCATCAGCCAGTACAGCTCACAGAGAACCAGGGTCACATGGCAGGGTCTGGGAAGTTCTGCCATCAACCTGGCCACTACATTTTGCACTACCTGCAGGCACCACAAGACACCTCCATTGACCCTGCTGTATAAGGTATTACAGTAATCCTACCTGCATGTCACAAATGCATGCTGTAGCAATGGAAGGGCTTTAGGCAGAACCAAAGGATTAATTTAGGTGATGTCCCTAAGATGGGAAAAGCCACTCTGGACTACTGCCAACACTTGAGCCTCAAATGGCGGCTTCTCATCCAGAATGACTCCCATATTTTTCTCTTTAGCAGAGGTCACAAGCCTAGATGACCTGTGAGTAAGCTCCCTTACTTCTTTGATTACCATCCACCCCTCGTTTGGCCCAGGGCAGTCACCACTACCTCCATCTTGTCTGGTTAAGTCTCAGCCAGCTCAATGCCATTCAATCAGTGAATCTCAGCCAGATACAAATCAACCACCTGTTGGGTGTCAGCTGCATAACAGTGGAAACCCAGCCTGTAACACCCAATGATCCCTGCCAGGGGTAACATATACACTGCAAACAGTATGGGAGAGAGGACCAACTTCTGGGTACACCACCGAGCAGGGGCTGTGGAAATGAGGGGAAATTCCTCATTACTACCCTCTGCATCCTATCCCTGAGGTAGGACTCAAATCAGCAGATGACAGTGCCAGGGAGTCCACAGTACTCCATTAGGTGGTCCAACAACAACCCATGGTCTACAGTGTTAAATGCTGGGAAGAGATCAAGAAAGACAAGAACTGACTGTGCTCCTCTATCCCTCATCCTGAGAATGTCACTCTTGTGCACCCTGACCAACACAGTCTTGGCATTGTGCCTGGGCCTAAATCAGGACAGGAGGGGCTCGTAGATGTCACAGGTCATGAGGTGGGTCTCAAAACGGAGCTCCACAATCTTTTCAATAACCTGCCCCAAGAATGAGAGGTTACAGACCAGTCTATCATTTGCTAGGCAATCTAGCTGCAGTGTAGGTTTCGGTAACACTTTGTTTCCTTAGCTACACTGACATTACAGTGTAACTACACTGTAATTCCTTTGCAGTTGCAATGCAGTCATGTGCAAAAAAAGTGTAACTACAATGTAATTACCCCTTCTTTATGTATTTAATGATTTTACCCTGCAGTTACATTGAAACTGTCACTTAAAATAGTGCGACTTAGGTTTTTTCAGAAGAGACCTCATCAGTGCATCTTTCAATGCTCTTTGAAAGTCCCCCTCTGAGAGGGAAAAACAGATAATCCCAGTGAACACCAGACCTAGTAACCCCACACAGCTCACCAGTAGTCATGCTGGGCCCGGATCCGGTTCACAGAGGTGGGTCACAGCTCAGAGATCACCTCACTAACCTCTTCTATTGTAACTGATCTAAACTCTTCCCATGACAGAGCAGCATGCTCGTGAAAGGTGGACTCGACCCTGTCAGGACACAACAGCTCAGTTGATGAAATCCCAGACTGGATAGAAGACACAGGGCCCAATTTTCAAACGGCGACAAAGGGCTTGTGTCTAGCCCTACATCAAACCCTTTCACCAAACACTTTTGCCACAACTGTGCCCAGATTTGGTATGCTGAGTTCAGTTGCAGCACTTTGCCCGATTTATAGCAGCGTGCACCAAATATTTGGCGTAAGTCCCATAAAAAGGGTACCTGGGATTGCCGCAGGTTAAACTAGAAAAGGTTGGTCTAATTTGAGACATTTGGCACAGGAGATAGAACATTCCAATCACCAGCTTGGAGAATGCCACAAGCCCCATGTGCCAAATGTTCAGCACACCCAGGGCATGCAGCATTCTTGGCCCTGTGAAAATCTGGCCCCCACTGTCTTAGAAGAACCAAGCAAACTCCTTGCACCTTACGGATGAACCCTCTCTCACCGGTTGCAGACAGGTCAGATGAAGTTACCTGTCTACAGTGTGGAAGAGCTGAGCCAGACGATTCCTCCCAGCAGCAATCTTTCTGGACAGAAATTATGCCTTCTTACAGGTGATTGCTGTTTAGTACTAACCATGGTGAATACTCAAAGCCAGTTTGTCTTCACTGGTCCTGGATCTCCTCCAGTCATGCTTCGGTCTCTGATCCTTAGACTTTAATTCCTTGAGTTCCCCATCAAGCCATGGGAATCTATGGTGTGAAGCCTGGGATCATATACAAACTGGTGCAGTAGAATCAATGTCCGAGGCAATGGCCACATTATAGACCACTACTGCCTCCTTCGATCTCATCTCACATGCTGCCATCACATTTGAAACACCCAGTACTGCCTGAAGTATTTCTGGTGATAACACTCTTAAACAGCAGTATCAAACCATCTCCATAGGAGCTGGACAATGGGGGTGCTCTGGAGGAGAACTTCATTGGGCAATGATCTGACCAGCTGATCAGATCAATCTCAAGATCAGATCTTGAGCCCCAGGGAAAAAAACAAAGTCCAAGGCTTACCCATATTGATAGGTCACAGAGGTAACCACTAGTGTTAGGCCCAGTGATTCCATCAGCCAGACACAGAACTTCTTGTTGCTGTATTGGTCCTTGTAACACAAGATCCACAAAAATAAATTAATTTGATATACCTTTTATTGGACCAACAGAGTTGTTAAGAAAGAAAATAGGTGCTTTGGGCTTTCAGACTACACAGAATCCTTCATCAGAAAACAATGACCATCAGGCAGAGGAATTCTTGTCCAAACTTCAAGAGTTCATTGTCAAACCAGATATTGAAGTCACCCAGAGCCAACCATCAAGGTGACTCCAATGCCCAGTCAGTGATGAAGTCCTCGTTTTCTTGCAGAAAATCACCCTCACACCCCATAGGCTGGTACATGAGCAGGATCCTACAGCCTGCACCTGGACACTCAGGCATGGCCATGCATTCAAATGACAAAGTTTCTCCCTTTGGGTGCACAGTGAAATTCAACTCAAATCTAAAACAGGTGCCCCTCCCCCACCCCCATGATCCTTCTGTGGGCAGTGTATCATGGAGAATCCGTCTGGGACTGCTGCCTCCAAGACTGAACCAGAGTCATCACTCAAGCAGGTCTCTGTGATGCAAGCCAAATCAATCGAGGAACGAGATATTAAATCTGCCATGATGACAGCCTTGCATTTTGCAGAGACCAAGACAGAGAAATTGCTTTCCCTGCTGTGCCAGAATATTGAAACATTATTGCATTGGCCCGAGTTCTAATTTGGACCTGACAGGTTGACTGGTGGTGGTGATATAGGATGCAGTCAAGACATCAGCTCCAGTTTGTCTAAAGATTTCATGGAACAGATTGCATCACTGCTACCCAATAGGCAATAAAGACTGCTGGCCAAGTGTCCACTCAAAACACAGCTTTGATAAGCTGTCTGTGTAATTTGTTTTGACACATACTGTACATTTCAATATCATAGACAACACTTGCATTCATATTGCTCAGTTAGCTGTCATAGTTGCATAAAACGCAGTCTGTTATCTGCTGCTTAAAACCCTTCTGTCTTCTGATTGGCTTAAACCCATGATTTAGAATTATTCTGAGGTTGTTAATCCAGAATAGTTCATAGAATGAAACAAGATTCCAGGTGCCACATAGATTTTGTGTAGTTCCAAAATCAAATGAAGAGACATGGCCAGATGATTTTTTTTAAAAACCAGAAGCTTTGTTTTATTTACAGGGTGCTATGCCCTGTCTTCTTCCAACACTCTCGTTTCCACGTGCTTTGACTTATGCTGAGAATTCCAATGTTGACGAGGATAACACTTGTGTACTGTGTCAGCATCACAAATACAGTCATTGAAAATACTATTTCTAGTGCAGCAGTAATGGAGTGTTAAAACTAAAGAAGTCTGTGTAAGTGGGGAAGGGTCATCTTTGTCACCTCTGACAGTCCGCAGGAATATGGCTTTGTGCCACAGGTTTTTTGTGCAACTCAATTGTTACTGCAGCCCTAGGAAACAAAATTTGTTGTCCTTGGTTCCTTGGCAGGTCTTTTCTTACAGATTAATACACTTTGTGAAAAAAAAATGGAACTGACATTGCCTGGAAGCAGTTCCCTCTGCCAAACAACAAATGTACTTTACTAATGCACTTATTTGTACATTGCTTTACACTCAGTGCTTTTTGTAATCCTGGTTGCTATTACAATGTCTTGCTTCTCCGCTTAAACTTTATTAATATCTAATCTAGACGTATGTACCTTGCTGGTCTTGTACCTTTGTTTTGATACTGTACTGAATGTAACCTGTTATGCTGCTGCTTTGTCACATACAGTATCTTGTTTCAAATTCTACAATGTCAGTTGGTTTGTATTATATTGTAGTGCATGAATGCTATTTTTCTTCCCTGGTTATCCTTCCCCAGGACGCACCATGAGACGAGCAACTTGTTGTTCAGTGTGCCCTTCCTGGTGAAACTTTTCAATAAATGAATAAATAAAGTAACCTTGCTAATAACATACAACTGTTCATAAGTAGTAGGGATGTAAAATGACTGTAGTGTGGTGCTTACAAGGACAATCAACTGTATGCTATTTAAGGCAATATTTTGACAGGAAGTGGGAAGATGCTGCTGTAAATACATTCTTCTCAAAATTATTAGCTGATCTTTCTAAAAGTTGGATTTAGTTGCAGTAGTAGTCTATGAAGATCATAGTAAAGTGGAAAAAAAACTGTAAAAATGAAGCTGGGCAGTGTGTTATGTGCTACAGATTAGCAAAGTACATATTGTTTAACATTACTGTAGACTATAGAATGTACACATGCTCATTCCTTGTGCACTGCATTTTTGTAATATTTTTCCAAATTTGTCATTATTATACATTGTATTGTTTATTGGTTGTACTCTCCCAGGTTGTACCTGAAAATTGGAAGATGCTTGTCTAGTGCACCCTACCTGGTTAATAAAAACTAAATAAAAATATTTAGTTTCTTGTACTTATACTTCTGCTGCTCAACACAGACCTTTGCTGGTTCTAAGCATTGCTTTACGAGGAATAGCTCGTACCAAACAACCCAATCACCTTCTTTGAGGGGCAAACCAGGGAGGTGGACAGGGGCAGGGTTGTTCAGTATGGCCTTTGATAGTGTGGTGTATATCAAGCTTTTGGACAAAGTGAACCAGTGTGGTATACACAAGGCCCTCTGTTTTCTGAAGTTCTGTGGCACATGGCAGTTGCCACAGAAGTCAACACTTGCCTCAGAAATTTGGGGCTGGCTACAGAAATTACACAGAAACTGCACCAGTTAGTTAGGCAGAGACTGGCTCCTCTCTTTTCTGCCAATTACCTGCCTGCTTGTAGTTTTACAAGAACTCATATTAACTGCAACCATCTCAGCCCCTCAAACCTGCCTTACCCAATTCTGAGAGCTCCCTTTAGTCACCCTACTTTTTATATTGCCACCCTTTTTTGGTGGAAGGTTGCATGATGATCCATTGCTTTCTGCTATCACTGCTAGTCTACCAGAATGCTTGTTCCTCATCCCAGTGGTGCTGTCAGGGTCCCATACAAAGCCATTGTGTGGCGTGGATCCAGAATTTGGGCCCAGCAGTAACAATAAGTGGCAGATGATCATCCTACAGTGTTGGGCCAAAAAGGCTGCCAATATCAACAAGCATTTGTCAATGCCAAATGTTTGCTTGCTGGTATTAGCATTGGAAGTGCAGGAGTTAGACAGATGCAGAATAGGAATAGCAGTGAAATACTGAACTTTAAGCCAACCCCACCTCTACCCTGCAGAGACGGACAGGCATTGGGGTATGCCTTTGGGCCATTGCCCATAACGCTCATGCCATTTCACCTCATCCTATCTTACAGACACCAACAAGTGTTGAGGTATGCCTTGGGGTGTTTGGCTTTACAGTCACCCCATTCCATAAGGACATACACTGAAATGGGTGCAGTATAGGAGAATGGGGTGAACTCTGGGGCCGAAGACTCCAAGGTACACTTTGATGCCTGTCACTGGCTGCAGGGTGGGGGTGGAATGGCATGAGCATTACAGCTGGCAATCCAAAGGCACACCCCTGATGCCTGTCAGTCTGTACAGGGTGGAACGTTATGATTAGAAACCCGTAATACTCCTGGTGTTTGTTGGTATTTGCACTACAAATTTTCAACATGGCCTTTTTGCAATCCCCATCTGATGAAAGCATTTGGGACCTCTGCTCATGAACAGTGGTACTGTGATTTTGTTAATCTGTCCTGAACATTAATTTGCCACAGCGACCACGCCATTCTGTGCCATATGTGCAAAAACCATAGTTCAGGCAGTATGTGAAAAATGACAGCTGCACCATTCATAAGGAGGTGTGAAGAGCTAGCAATGTTGGAAATCTTGAGTGAAAACATTAAAACTTCTCAAAGTTAATGAGTGTGCAGAAAAACTGCGCAATGCATGCTCATAACACAGTCATTTTTTTGAATTCTTTCACCAAATTTTCAACATAGGCAATTTGGGACCTCTGCTCTTGAGCAGTGTCATTATGATTTCTTAATCTGTCCTGAAAATTGATTTCCTACAGCGACCGCGCAATTGTGTGCTGGATGTGCGAAACCACATTTCGGGCAGGATGTGAAAAATGACAGCTGTACTGCTCATAAGGAGGTGTACAAAAATGGCAATTTTGAAAATCTGGAGTGAAAATATTAAAATTTCTTGAAGTTATGAGTGCGCGTGGAAACTGCACAACACACGCTCACAGCATAGTTATTTTGTGGAATTTTGTCACCAAATTTTCAACATAGGCATTTTGTGACCTCCACTCATGGACGGTGTCACTGTGATTTTTCTTAATCTGTCCTGAACATTGATTTCCCACAGCAACCACGCCATTGTGTGCTGGATGTGCGAAAACACATTTCGGGCAAGATACGAATAATGACAGCTGTACTGTTCATAAGGAAGTATGTAAAAGTAGCAGTGTGGAAAATCTGGAGTAAACGTATCAAAAACTGTCAAAGTTATGAGCGTATATGTAAACTGCACAATGCACACTCAAAACACAGACATTTTTGAGAATTTTTTTACCAAATTTGGAACATATGCTTTTTGGTAGCCCACCTCATGAACAATGGCATTGTCATTTTGTTAATCGGTCCCAAAAGGTGATTCCACACAGTGAACGTGAAACCACCTTTTGGGACTGAATAACGCCATGACAGTGACTGAATTCATGAGAAGGGGACCCAAGAACCCCATGTTGAAAATTTGGTGCTAAAAGTTGGAAAAATGGCTGAGATAGCCACATAAGTTGAAAAAAAAAATTTATGCTATTATACAGCTTACCAGCATTTCTTCAGTTTGCTCTCAGCTTTGAAGAGTGCAGACGTGTTCCCAGTCCACTGAAGATCATCACACCGGGCTCTGAAAGTAAGTATGGAGTGGGGGAGCTGGGGCGTAGAGGGTGGGTGTGGGTTGGGGAGGGACCCGATAGTAGGGACAGTTTCTTTGTTTCAGGAGGAAACAAAAAACATTGCAGCAAGGTTTTTTTTTGCAGGTTTGCTTTGGGCACACTGGGGTGGACTCCCGGTGTGCCACCTGTGTTTTTGGGGAGGAGGGACTGAAGCCGATGGGGATTGGGTGCCCCATCAGCAAAGAAAGCCTGTTTGGGGGCATGATGCTGAGGGGGATTGGGACCCCCCAGCACACAACAAATGGGGGGGACATTATGCCAATGGAGATTGGATTCCTCCATCAGCAAATAAACTGGGGGGGTGGCATACCAACAGGGGGGTTGGGCACCCCTGTCAGCTTTAATGGGGATTGTGAGCAGACGGAGATATCTGCCACCATTTTTTTTTAAATGTTACACCAGGCAAGGCACCACCCTGCAATGATGGGTCGCTCCCTCATTGCAGCAGCTAATTAGTTTCAAATTGGTGGCATGCTGGCTGAACTAGTGTTAACAGCAGTGTGCCACCGTATTGGAAAATGAGGGCCAAGCCCAAGAATGTGGGGGTGGCACTGGCCGCCACAGTGCCGCACCTCCAAAACCCACTTTCTCCTAAGCTGACACATAATGTTTCTTGCACATGCGCACAAGCAAACAAAAAAATTGCAGGCTTTGAAGCAGCAAAAGGGGGGGAGTGCTGGTATCTTAATCTATATGCTTTTGCCATAATATAGCTGGGGGACATCATGTCTGCCCTGGTAGCTGGCAGCTTGGCAAAGAGCAATCCAGAAAAGTCCAAAGAAGTGGACAGTAAGCATCCTAAGATAATAGTGTTGGGTGCAGAACAATTTGTGGTGTCACTTACAATATCTTTTAAGAGTCTGTTTGCACAGGTGTGGTGCCAGAGGACTGGAAAGTGACAAATGTGGTCTCCATCTTCAAGAAGGCACAAGGTGGAATGTGGCAATGGTAGGCCAGTCAGCCTTACACGAGAGCTGGGCAAGGTCCTGGAGGACATTATCAAGGGCCAGATAATGGAGCACATGGTGTTGAGGCCAGGTTTCTTGCCCACTCTCAGCATGGGTTTATCGGGGGCAGATCATGCCCAACTGACTTTCTCTCCTTCTTCAAGGGGGTAATCAGAGAAGTGGACAGGAGTAGATCAATGGATGTGTAACCCCCCTACAAATGGGGGTTCCCAAAAAGTCTTCCTTGAGCTTGCCTAAATGCTCACTGCCAGGCTGGTGTCCTGCATTTTAGCAGTTTAAATGTGATTACCAGAGCTTGTATAGCCTCTGTGTACTGTATCTTTAAGAGCTGCTTAATTGCAGCTTAAGTAATCTGAGAGGGAGCTCTGTTGAAAGATGTAACTATTTACTGAAAACCATTTAGAATGATAATAATAATGTAGTTTGTCTAACCTGCTTTCTTTGAAGCAAGGACTGTTTTGTTCGTCTCCAATATCTTGGTCCTGGACTGCAAATTGGACCAATCAGTACTGGTGGGACCTAAAATGTAGCCGGACTACAGGAGTTGTCTGAATTCAAAATCTGCATAAACTTTAGTTTGGAGCTTTTTTTTTTTTGCACCTTTTTTTGCAACTGAAGGGGGAGCTCTTGTTTTGACTGACAGCCAAATGAGCCAACCAAATCTTTTGGATTTTGGGGAAGTCCTGGGCTGCTTGCAGTTTTCAGTTAGAACTAAGCTGGAAGCTGAGCAAGAAGGAGCTGAAGTGTTTCTGAGCAGCCATCCTGAGTGGATTTGCATGGAAGAACTCTGAAAAGGCTACGTTTTTGGCCTGCATGCCAGTGTGCTGCTCCTGAGAGGGAGAGAAGAGAATTATTTTGGACTAAATCCAAGTTTGTGTGACTAAAGTAAGCTACTGAAGTGGGCCAGGCTCAACCTGAAGAAGACCAAATATTTTTGCCGAATGCGATTGGCCTGTCAGGAGTTCCAGCTACCCCTAAGCTCCCGGTGTATGCAGGGACTTTGCAATTGTGCCCGGGGAGCACTTTGCCTGGTACAGTAGAATTCCCATACATGTAAATGTGCTATGAGCTGCTAGTGGGTTGTGAGTTAGTTCCCCACTGTATGAACTGTGTTCTGCTTGCTGGAAGCTGTATCCAGCCCAAAACGGACTGCTTCCGAACTTGTCTCCTTGCGTTCTGGGCTTTACCAGACTGGCCCAGCCAGACTACCCACTGCACAGAGAAGCCATTGACGAGAGACCTGCCTGGGGATCAGCCCCCTGCTCCATGTTTGAACAGGAAAGACGCCTCTGCAACTTGTGTGGGCCCTGCTTCTCCTGGCATTCCAGATCAACCACCTGCAGTCTCAATTTTCATCCAGTCTGTGTCCAGTCTTGGGTATCGTGAGTAAATACCAGGGTAGCTCCCTACAACAACAGCTTAATCTGAGCGTGTCATCTGATTGTCTTGTTGTTTCGTTTCCTTTACGAACTGAGCCCTCTGGCTCCGGATTACAAATATTGTGTACTGTGCATGTTGTGTTTTCCATCACAGGGCCCCAACCAGCTGCAACCCCGGGCAACTGTCCTGGCTAGCTCATCTCTTCTCTACCTGGGTACCCAGAGGTGGACTGTGTGGGGACTCAAAGCACATGCATAACTGCTTGATTGATATAATCTTAAGCTAATTAACCTGATTTTGCCCTCCTTGTTCAAGTCCCTGAATAAATCAGATCTAACTTTTTCTGCATGTAATCTGACTGTGGTTTCAGTTTGTGCTCAAAGTACTGTACTGTTGCTATTTGCTGTGCTTAACCTTGTTTTACAGGGGGTTCCCAGGATCGAGCCAGAGGAACCAGCCCTGGTGGTAAATGCAAACAGTGTGGGTACTTGTGTGGTATACCAGGGGTATTGTGAAAGTGATTATTGTACAGTGTTCAGGCCACTAGAGGTGAAAGAGGGGGGTTACAGTGTCCTGGAGGGCTGTGCCCAGGTTAGTTTGACCACTATCAACCCTGACCTCCGGGTGGAGGCACCCGTTTCAGAACTCAGGCCCCTTAACCTGCTACTAGCCAAGCAGGCAGGGGTAGTAGCCCTTGGGATAGCTCCACCTAGGGGTTACAGATATAAGGCAAGGAAAAGTTTATTTGTAGGATGCCCAATCCTGGAGGCTCTGGGCACCTAACACTGAAAAAGACAGGTAAATAAAACCAACACACAATGCAAGAAAAAAAAATGGTAAAAACCATAAGTACAGTGGATACAGTTAAAATCAGATCTAAAAGCTGGTTAAATCACATAATCTGGGAAGGCCAATGAAAATAAATGGGCCTTGGGGCTGCTCTTGAAACACTTGACCATTGGGGCCTCCTTAATCTAAGGTGGAAAAAAGTGCTCCACAGGACCGGGCTGGTGATGTTAAAAGCCAGAAGTCAGGTCCTGGGAACCTCAAGGAGGCCCCTGGTCGAGAAACAGAGGTATAGGACCAAGATAGCCGGTGTCAGAATGTCAGCCAGATAGCCAGGGCCTAGTCCATATAGGACCTTGTAGGTGAGTAAACCCACCTTGAAGATAACCCTCCACCTGACCAGCAGCCAGTACAGAGCCCACAGAACCAGGGTCACATGACAAGACCTAGAAAAACTAGTCAGTAACATGGCAGCAGCATTCCACACCAGCTGCAGCCAGCAGACAGTACCTCCAGAGACCTCAAAGTAAAGATCATTACAGTAATCAATTCTGGACATTGCAAAGGCATGAACTATTGTGGGCAGGTCTTCAGGTAGAACTAGGGGTTTGATCCTGGTAATATTCCTCAAGTGGTAAAAACCACTTTGGACAACAGATGTCACCTGGGCTTCAAATGTCAACCTGTTGTCCAGGATCACGCCAAGACCTCACACCCTAGAGGAGGCTATCAATGGTGTAGGTCCCAGAAAAAGACCTGATGCACTACTGGAAACACTCCCAGCACACCCTTGGCCTGGCTCAACCACCAGCACCTCCATCTTAGCAGGGTTTAGTCACAGCCAGCTGGAGGACATCCAGTCATTGATCTTGGCCAGGCAGATGTTAAGCACTTCCACAGCGTCTGATATTCCAGGTGCAAAGGACAAATACAATTGGGTATCATCTGCATAGCAGTGAAAACCCACATTGTATAGCCTAATGAGCTCTCCCAGGGACAGCATATACACTGCAAATAACATCGGCGACAAGATCGACCCTTTAGGTACTGCACAAGGTAGGAGCCTCATGGAGGAGGAGGAAAAATTCCCCATCATAACCCACTGCTTCCTGCCAGTGAGATAGGACTCAAATCAGTTGATGATAGTACCAGCGCATCCACAATATTCTCTGAGGCGATCAAGAAGCACCATGTGATCTACAGTGTAAAAAGCTGAAGAGAGACTGAGGAGAACAAGAACTGACCTGTTTCCTCTATTCCTAGCCCTGAGGAGGTCATTGTGCACCCTGACTAACACCATTTTGGCACTGTGCCTAGCTCTGAAACCTGACTGTAGTTGCTCATAGATGTTGAAGGCCATGAGGTGCTCCTCGAGCTGTTGTGCCACAATCTTCTCAACAACCTTAGCCAAAAAGGGAAGGTCAGAGATTGGACAGTAATTCGCCAAGATATCCGGGTCGAGAGATGACTTCTTCAGAAGGGGCCTCACCAGAGCCTCTTTCAAGGAACCCAGAAATCCCCCCTCAGACAATGAGCACTGGACAATCATGGCGAACACTGGGTCAATGGAACCAACACTTCTCATTAAAAAACATGTTGGAGCCAGGTCCAGCTCACAATATGCCTGCTTCAATTATTAGATAATCTCAATGACCTCAGCCACCTCCACTGGTTTAAAATCATTCCAGACAGGTGGAGTGTCTCTGCAACCCCCAAGCCAATCACTGTGAGTCACAACATGACTCATTGATGGGATCCCCAGCCGGATAGAGGACACCCTGTCAGCGAAGAACTGAGCAAAGCCATCACATAAAGTGATTGAAAAGGCTTTTTTCAGCTGCAGACAGGCTGGATGAAGAAGTCTGTTTACAGTTTGAAAAAGCTGAGATGGTCACTTCTTCCCCGCACCAATCTCTGTGGACAGGAACTCTGCCTTCTTATGGTTGACTGCTCCCTTGTACTCAACATAGTGAGCACGCAGGGTCATTTTGTCCACATCCGACTGGGACCTCCACCAACAATGCTCCAACTTCCGATCCCTGATCATCATCACCTTGAGGACACCATCAAACCATTGAGACCTCAAGTGAGAAGATCTGGGTCATACACAGACTGATGTGAGGGTATCAAGAGTCCCGGAAACCACCCTATTGTATGTGGCAACTGCTTCACACATACCCATCACACATGCAGTATCTAGATAGATCAGCTACTGCCAATAGTCCTTCCAGGGACAGTCCTCTTAAAGGGCAATAGCTGACCATCTCAACAGGGGGGCCTCTCGGAGGGGGCCCGAATGAGAACTTCCCCATGCAATGATCAGACCACATGACCTGATCAGTCCTGAGGTGAGTTACCCCAATCCCCAGTGAGAACACCAGGTTCAGCATGTGGACATGGTGGTGGTGGGTAATGGAAGTAACTTCTTGTGTCAGGCCTATTGATGACATCAGCATGAGGAGACTGGACCCAAACTGTGAGGATTCATCGTCAACTCAGACATTGAAGTCCCCCAGAACTAATCATCTGGGGGACTCCAACACCTCACCAATGAAAAAGTCTGCAAACTCCTGCAGGAAATCTTCCCCTGGCGCAGGAGGGTGCTAAATAAGGAGAATCCTGCAGCTTCCACCCAGACCCCCATTCACTGCCACACACTCAAAGGACCCAGTAGTTCCCACCAGGTGCACAATAACACCCAAGTCAGATCTAAAACAGATGGCTTCTCCCCTGCCCCTGTGTTTCCAACTTGGGCAGTGCACCTTGGAGTACCCAGTGGGGATGGCTACCTCCAGAACCGGACCAATATCATCACCCGACCAGGTCTCCGTGATGCAAGCCAGATCAACCAAGGAAATCTAGCCCGCCATAGTTGAGGTCTTGTTCCTCATCAATCTGGCATTGCACAGCACCACTCGAAGGGGACTGGTAGACATTGCAGCCCATCTGGCTACCTGCCCACTCAGTCTGGCAGGAGCCCTGGGGACAGAAACCAAACTCGTGTGGCCTCTCTTTTGGATTCATCTGAACCCAGGGTACCTCCTGCACCTGACCGCCTTGATACCTCCCACCTCTGCTATACCTACATCACCCCGCCAAAACCAAGCCCTCTGCTCCCTCATAATGCCGACCTCCTGACAGCACCTCACTGTCATCGTTGACACAGGGAGACCAGCAAAGGGATGGAGGTCATCCAGCTGGGATGCATCATAGTAGCTCGCAAGGGTCCCCGGCCCCAGCATTACCCGCACTAACCAGCAATCATCCTCACCTAGTCAGATAACAATTCCCCACCCTCAAAGCTCCTGCTCTCCAGATACACAACTCCACCCACAAAATTCCCACCCTCCCATTACACAACTCCCCCCGACCATAAACCTCCCCCCTACAAGATCAAAAATAACATAAAATCATAAAAATAATAAATATAGAAGGTGAATCCAATATTAGTGCAGGTATGCTGTGGAAAGAGTTCCTGCTCCTATATAGACTTAAAAATGTCAAAACAATTGTCTCACAAGAATATTAAAGTTCTGAAAAAACTCTCACTAGTCCAGCAATAAATGACCAGTTCTTCAGTTGAAATCACATTCTATGAAAAGACCTGAAGAAGGAGAAAGAGTGGCACTCACAGCACTGCACTCTTGGATAATAGCTGATTTGAATTGCTGCAGCCAAATATGTAAAAGGGAGATATAAGTAAATCAGTCAAACACCTTTGCTCCCAGTACTCGTCTCACTAGTACCAATAGACAGAAACTGCAGCAGAAATTCAAACCAGGATACTCTCACCCTCAGTTGTCCACCAGTCAATTTTCTCCAACCAACAACTACACTACTCGCACTGGTGCTCAGATCGAACTCACCACAAGTAGTTGTGCAGACACAAGGTGCCCTGACCTGGGATTGCTGTCCAAGAGCTCACCAATGAGGCCATAAATCATTGCAAATCACCCAGCTCCAAACACAGCAGAATAATCCAACAGAATGAGAGATCATCTACTCCACGGTCCCAATGAGTGGCCAATAAGCAGTCAAAACAGCAGCTGAAAAATGCAGGGTTTGCTGTCAACAGGCACAGTGCTCTCACCACTGCACATCTCAGGCTGCCCCTACTATTCCCCTCACTGCCCCAATGACCGCTGACCCTCTCTTTTCAGCGGCCTCCCTCCAGGCACTCAAGATACTCTAGGGGCAGGCAACAATCCTCAAACCTTTAGCTGAGACTTCTCCCAACCACAACAGAAGGTAAGAATGTAACTGGAAAACTCCCTGCACAATTTCTCCACAGCACAACACAGCACAAACGGGACTGCACTAAAAACAAAACTGCTAGTTCCTATGCTAGCTCACTACTCAGCCCTAACTAACTGCCTTACCCTACTTCTTACTTCTAACTAAGGTTAAATTACTTTTTAAAATCCAATTAGAACTCCTCCAGATATGGCAAGTAATCCCAGAGCTGCAGGATTCTCATGAAACATGAAAAATAAACAAAGGAGCAAAAATAAGTGAGTTCAACACAGAGCCCTCACAGACGGCAGCCCAGCATGACTGCCATCTTACTCCCAGAAGTAATAGTCTATCAGAACTTCAGCAGGCCCTTAGATATTGTGGCAACAACAAAATTCATGGTAAAGTACACCAGTGTTGTATACATGAGACATAAAAACATAGAACCACAGAAAGGTGATGGAAAAAGACATGCTCAGTTATGCCTGCCCATTTTCCCATTTGTGTCTGGTCCACCTATCCCTGGACATACACAAGATAGATCATGCATCAGCTTGTAGGTAGGACACAAAGGGTGTTTGTGGATGAACACTATGAGTGAAAAGGAGCACTCAGTGGTGGTCCTGACTTTGAGTCACCGCTCAACTAACAAGGACCTTGTTAGTTGAGCGGTAGCCTTCTTTTCTCAAAATCAGCACTTGAAAGTATTAAAAAAGCATGTCAAAGCTGGCCCCATTATCGTCTATGGAGCATGCCCCGTGCTAGTCCACTACTGACATCACAATATGTGCCAGCGTGGGGCATGCCTCCAACATAGGAAGTAGGGACGGTCTGGCTGCGGGTCCAGAAAAAGTATTTTATGAGGCTTTTTTTAAAGAAATTAACTGACCAAAAAATTATGCCTCATATACAGATTGTTGTACTGAAGGGTATGCTACCAACCAATGTGTGTGTGTGTGTGGGGGGGGGAGGGGGGTTATATAAATGAACATCTGCTCTTTAAAGGTAAAACTGGACAATTCTTCTTACAAAGGGAATCACTGGGTATCTTGGGTAGCAGAGTGAATAAGGAACATCTATAAACAGCATGTGTTTGCAGTGTATACTAATTTCATCCCTACTTATGATGGGGGGAGACATGATGAACCTAGAGTCAAGTGTTAAATTACTATCCTACCTTGCTAACGACTATTGTCTGTGCCACAACTGCTGTTAGAAGCAGTGCATTTTCCATTCATTTCATACACTTCCTCTAGCTCTGGTAGCTCTGTGTATGGTATAGAAACATAGAAACATAGAATTTGATGGCAGATAAGGACCACTTGGCCATCTAGTCTGCCCATTTCCCTACCTAATGGATAAGCTGCAGATCCCTAGTTAATCAACAGCCTACTTCCTCCTACCCTCCACTAGAATTACCTTATGTCTGTCCCATGCATTCTTGAATTCCCTCACAGTTTATGACCACCTCAGGAAGGCTGTTTCATGCATCTACAACCCTCTCTGTGAAGAAATACTTCCTCATATTACCTCTGAGCTGTCTCCCCTCTATCTTCAGATTGTGCCTCCTTGTTCTTGCAAATGTCTTTTTTCTGAAAGATGCTACTCTCTTGGACTTTGTTGATTCCCTTGAGGTATTTGAATGTTTCTATCATGTCCCCCCTCTCCCTCCTTTCCCTGAGGCAATACATCTTAAGCTCCTTTAGTCTCTCTTCATATGTCTTCTGGTGCAGACCCTGTACCATTTTGATTGCCCTCCTCTGGACAGCCAGCACCCTGTCTACGTCTTTGTGGAGATGGGGTCTCCAGAACTGTACACAGTACTCCAGATGTGGTCTTACCAACTGTCTGTACAGAGGGCCAACAACTTCCTGTTTTCTACTGGTGATGCCTCTCCCTATGCATCTCAGTATCCTGAGCCCTCCTTACTGCCTTCTCACATTGCTGGCCCACCTTTAGGTTGTCTGATATGACTACCCCCAGGTCCCTTTCCATTTTTGTTGTTGTCAGTATCTCACCCCGCATTATGTACTCTTTCCCTGGGTTTTTGTTTCCCAGGTGCATCACTTTGCACTTCTTTGCGTTGAATCTAAACTACCATACATCTGACCATTCCTCCAACCTTGCCAAGTCCCTTTTCATCCTTTCTACCCCACCTTGCGTATCAACCCTGTTGCAGATCTTTGTGTCATCTGCAAAGAGACATACTTTTCTTTCCAGTCCCTCTGCAATATCACTTATAAAGACATTAGAAAGGACCCGCCCCAGTACTGAACCCTGCGGCACCCCACTATTAACCCCCTTTCTTCACTGTGGACTCCATTTACTATTACCCGCTGTGTCCTGTTGTCCAGCCAGTGTTTTACCCAGGCTACCACCCTGGGGCCCACTCTCAGGCTGGCTAATTTGTTTATTAATCTTTTGTGCAGGACCATGTCAAATGCCTTGCTAAAGTCTAGGTAGGCCATGTCCACAGTCGCTCTCTGGTCTACTACTTTGGTCACCCAGTCAAAGAAATCAATTAAATTTGTCTGACGTGACCTTCCGGCTGTGAATCCATACTGCCTTGGGTCCTGTGCCCCACTGGCCTCTAGGTACTCAACAATTCAGCAATGGTGTTAGGCACCTCCCAACCTAAGGAGGCTGCTGTAACCATCTCCTGTATGTGACACCATCAAGGTCCCTGTCACTGGAAGGACCAGGGAGACATTGGTGGCAAGGGGAGCCACCAGATCAAGGCCCTTAGCACAGGACAAAATCAAACTCGACTATTTTTTCCTTTTCATATGCAATCCATGTATATGTCCCTTCTTCTCTGATATTTGCCAAGAACTGGCTAGTCAGATGAACATTTTCTGCTGTCTGTGTTTTTATTTCTGCTTCTATATTCAGCCCCCCCCCCCCCGCCATGGCTGGCCACTAAGTGGGGCTCCAGTGCAAGCAGAACGATTTTTTTTTCAGTTCTCCCTCTATCTTGCTCCCCTCCACAGTACAGACTCCAGCATATTGTCTTGAGCATTTTATTTTTCCTTTCACTGTCTCATCCCCCCTTCCCCGGTAGAAGCATTCATTAAAATAAAAAGACAACTCCCACAAAAGCTTCTCTGTAGACTTGGCAGGGCAACCTGAAGTCTTCGTAACAGTAAAGGTAACAGGCATGCAGGTTTAAGAGTGTTCTCAATTCAGAGAGATTGTGAGTTTTAAAGTAAAGAAAGCCCTTGCTTGTTTGAGAGCCTTGCTTTTTGGAGCTTCATTAAACATAAACATCTTCCTCCTCCCAGACCACAAACAAAACAGTTAGCAAGTTGAACAGTCTAGGACATGAGAGAGATAGTTTGTGACACAGAGCTGTGAATTAGGTCCTGTGTGGCCATGTCTTAATTCCACTTAGCTGTGTTTAATTAAAAATCAGCTCTCTGCCTGCCACACAGGCTAATCACAAATAAACTGATTACCCCCGGATTATGACCTGCCCTGTGTGGCTCTTACCTTGATGTTCACTGAGACATAGGGTGCAGAGCAGCAGTAGGCAGCAGCTGATTCATGACTGCAGCAGGATGGTGCTGAATCTCAGTTCCATGTTCATACTCCCCTGACCATGGGGCTCCCTCACTCCCTCACATACTTGCACTCCTAGTGCCGGGATGGGGAACAGAGGGAGCGGGGCAGACAGCATGCAGTGGGAGGGTTTATTTACACTTGGGTGCCTGGACAGGGAACTGAGGAAGTGGGGTGGACAGCACGCAGTGGGAGGGAGTGGGAGGGGTTACTTGCACTCCTGGTGATGAGATGGGAAATGGAGGGAGTGGGGCAGACAGCACGCAGTGGGAGAGAGTGGGAGGATTTTTTTACACTCAGGTGCCAGGATGGGGAACAGAGGGAGTGGGGTGGACAGCATGCAGTGGAAGGGAGCAAGAGTATTTATTTACACTCAAGTGCCTGGACGGGGAATGGAGGGAGCTGGGAAGACAGCACGAAGTGGGAGGGAGCAGGAAGGGTTACTTGCATTCCTAGTGCTGGGATGGGGAATGGAGGGAGTGGACAGCATGCAGTAGGAGGGAGCGGGAGGATTTATTTACACTCGGGTGACTGGACAGGGAATGGAGGGAGCGGGGTGGACAGCACACAGTGGGAGGGTGAGGGAGGGTTTACTTGCATGCCTGGTGCTGCAATGGAGAATGGAGGGAGTGGGGTGAACAGAAATGTTTCAGCAAGCAAGGCACGCCCTGCAATGATGGGGCACTCCCTCATTGCAGCGGCCAGTTTCTTTCAGGTACTCCTTGCAATGATGGGGTGCTCCCTCATTGCAGCGGCCAATTTCTTTCAAGTTGATGGCATGCTTGCTGAACTAGTGTCAGAAGCCATGTGCCACCACATTGGATAAAGAGGACCAAGCCCACAAATGCAGTGGTGTCACTGTCCGCCACAGTGCCACACCTCCACAACCCGTTTCTCTCCTAAGCTGCCACATAATGTTTCTTGTGCACGCGTGCAAGCAAACATAAAAACTGTAAAACTGACATTTGTTATTGTGATTAGACCTATAATTGGATGTCAACCTGAAAGCAAGGCATTTCTTGTATTAATGACTAGCTGGAGGAAGGTGACCCTCAGCTGCATGTCAGGCCACCCATTCCACCAACTGTTTGTTAATCTCTCAGAAATAGCCATCTTCTCAGGTGTTATTGCTCAGACAATGCAAACCATATAAACTGAACTGTGTCTTGTTATATGTTTCCCAAAGTGTTCAAGTTTTCTTAAAAGTGGCTATTGTAACTCACGTTACCAATGCCAGCATTATTTTACACCTTCCCTGTAGGGTAAGAGTGAGAAGAATCATGGAGCTGTTTTGATTTTGACAATCCCCCATTTATTTAGTTACTGTAAAGTTACTGTACTGTTGTTCCTGCACCAGGGTAACATCATTTAGGCACAGCTGCTAATGCATGTAAGGCTCCCTTGAGGTGGGGCAAGACTGAATATCTGCAGCAATAATGGGGTTACGAATAATGTCAATTTCAAGTCTGTGATGAGTTCTTGTGTTAAGTGATTTGTATTTAGCCTATAATTGTCATTAATATTTTAGTGTTATGCTATATTTGCTAAAACTTACTGCCTGTGTCTTGGCTGGGTCCCAGCTGTAAATGAGTTTATTCTCAATCTGGTGAACTAAAATATCCAAGTCAGACAAAATATTGACAGGGAAGGAATTTGATATGGAATAATCACAATGTATAGAAAAGTTTATGTGCTCCAGCATGTTATGCACAAAGATAGCTACACAGTTTCAACAGTGATGAGAACACATACTGTAGATTCAGAGAAACAAAATAAGTCTGCTACAGCGTAAGGGAAAAACGTGATTCATTTAGCAGGAGATATTTAGAGAGATACAGTGCATGGGGAAAGAGTTGAAGTCTATGCTGAACTAGGGGAAAAGAGGTCTTGAAACGTGGCTAGTAATCAGTGTGTGCTCACAAGGTTTTTGTAGATAGGTGTCAGCTGTAGTTTT
Organism: Neoceratodus forsteri; assembly: GCA_016271365.2. NCBI lineage: Eukaryota > Metazoa > Chordata > Ceratodontiformes > Ceratodontidae > Neoceratodus > Neoceratodus forsteri. The sequence goes on from CM057451.1 coordinate 104,352,363, forward strand.
GAGATGATCTTGGTTCTTTTTTTATTTATTTATATAGCTTTTGTTGACTAGGTAAGCACACTAGACAAAAAATGCCTATTTTCGTGTATGTATTTCTCTCTCTGGCATTTGGCCCTAACTTGAGTTATTAGTACAGCATGTAAGCAAATGCTTTCTCACATACAAACCTCCATACCTTCGGTAAAAATAAAATGCTTTTACTTGCAACCTTAGACTATGCATGCACAATATTCTCTTATGTAGGTTGCATAGCTTGTTTGGGTAGCACACTTTACCTGTGCATCAAGGGAGTCCTTATCCTTTTTGTATGGGTCGACATTGTACAGCTAGTGCTTATGGCACTTCCTGCAGTATATTCTGTGGGGTCAAAGCAAGTTGGATTTTCTTTTCTTTATGTTTTGGTAGTTCAACAAGGAGAATGAGAAAAAGAAGAACAATATTTGTGACACTTTTTGGCTGTATTATTCTCTGAAAATAGAATGTTTTTTAGTATCTGATGTTAGAATGACTACATCTGTACTGAAGCAGTAAAATTGTGTCAGATGGGAGGCTCAATAGCCTACAGTGCATGTCAGAGTTTTTATAAGCTCTAATCTTTTGTTTGCTGGTCCCACTGTCTTCCCAGAGCTAAGTACATTCACAGAGTACTGTGCTTAGCCCAGGAGAACAATGGGACTGCAAATATCTGATCTATACACAATGTACAAATTGGGACCACACCCACAGCTGAGTGTGGGGCACATATTGCTGGCTGTTCTCCTTTAAGCAAATAACTTGCATTTGTTCTCTGTCCCAGAAGGTCAGAGTAGTTTGAACCAATTCAGCACTGATGGTGTGACCCCCTGAGGCTCAACTGCAAGAACATTTAGCAGTAAAGAGCAGGGGCCAGATTTTGAGTAATGGGCAAAAGGGAAGCGCAAAGGTCTGTGTAGTGTGTGCCCTTGTCCACGACCTGATGATGCTATATTCAGTATGATAGTGCACCAGTGTCATTCAACTAAATATAAGGCCTTGCCTGGGCAGTGCAAAGCTGAGTAGCACTGCCCCAATGTCAATCTGGGCTGTATGCAGCCCATACCAAAGTGCATGGAACTGAACCTCCACACCCTGTTAGCACTGGGAGCCTCCAGCATGATATTTAGCCAGCACCATGCAAATGAGTCCAGTGGACATGCAAGGTGCTAAGTGACCATATGCATGCCCATTATGGGCTCATTTGCATGGGAAGTGATGGCAGCTTTGCATCCCTCCTGTGGCCAGACACCACATCGGGCATGGTGGATATCAGCCCCTCCACCTCAATCGTCTGTCCCTGTAAATGTGTAGCTTTTCGCTGGTGTCTAGTGGCACCCCCGCCCTCTGACTCCCATCCCTGTACATGTTTAAGTTTCCCTGGTATCTAGTGGCACACCGATCCCCAGCTCCATACATGCTGAAGTATTCCCTGGTGTCTAGTCGCACCTCACCACCTTCCGATCCCCATCCTGCAATGCAGTATGTATTCCCTGGTGCCTAGTGGTACCCTCCAATGCCCATCTCTGTACATGCTTAAGTATTCCCTGGTGTCTAGTGGCACCACCATCCTCTGATTCCCCATCCCCATACTTTGTTCTGTAGTCCCTGGTGTCTAATGGCACCCCCCACCCTCCAATCACCCACTGCCATGTCAGAAAAGCTGTCCCTGTCATTTAATGGCCCCCTGAATGATCAGCACCAAGCAAACCACTCTGCCTCCCACCCCTTACCACTGTTACCAGTGTAACATGGATCTGATATAGCGACTGTCACAGCTCTTCTCTCATCACCTTGGCCAGTCACCATATGGAATGTCAGGGAGCGCACACCCTGTGTACAGTAAAGGGAGTGCACATACTGTCTAATGAATACAATATGCGTGCTCCCTTCATATTACACAGGACTCGTGCTCCCTGTCAGTCCATACAGTGGCCAGCCAAGGTAATGAGAGGAGGGCTGTGTTGGTCACCTTATTGAATCTGCATGGCACTGGTGACAGTGGTAAGGGAGGGGTGGCAGGGGTGGTTTTCTTGGTGTTGGCAGTGCAGGATGGGGGCCACTAGATGCCAGGGACAGCTTGCCTGGCATGGCGGAAGGTGATTGGAGGGTGGGGGAGTACCACTAGACACCAGGGACTATAGAATGGAGTATTGGGACAGGGATCAGTGGGCAGTGGGTGCCACTAGACACAAGGGAATATTTAAATTTGTATGGGGTTGGGCATCAGGGGGCAGAGGGTGCCACTAGACACAGGGAATATTTAAATTTGTATGGGGTTGGGAATCAGAGGGCAGGGGGTGCGACTAGACACCAGAGAGTACTTAAATATGTACAGGGATGGTAACTGGAGGGCGGGGGCTGCCACTAGACACCATGGAATACCTACTGTATTGTGGGGATGGATATCAAAGGGCGGGGGTACCTCTGGACAACAGGAAATACTTGTATATGCATGGAGATGGGGCTCAGAGGGAAGGTGCCAGAAGCACCAGGAAATATTTAAATGTGTACAAGGATGGGGATCAGAGGGTGAGTGGTGTGACTAGACACCAGGGAAGTCATTGCTTCAATTGGCCAAGGTGGGTGACTGCAGTCCCTTTTTCCACCACCAGGGCCTAGCACCGCATTAAGTCTGGGTTTGCAAAGGTGTAACTTGTGCTTGTTCAGGTGGCAATTACCACCTGTACAAACCTCTCAATATCCTGCTGTGCTCATATGCATGGGACAACTCCCTCATTTGCATGAGTGTAGTGGGAACTTAGCACTTGGGCACTAAAGGGTTTTGCCTGCACTGTGGGGGTGTCTGAATATGGACCCCACCCAAAATCCGGCACAAAACTTGGTTAGTCCAGGCAAACACCCCTTAGCACCTGGGTTATGTTTTCAATATCTGGCCCCAGAAGACCCACAATAAAACACTAGCACAAGTATATTTGATTAACATATATTAAGTATTCAAATCAAACCATCTAGAATGTAAGTTTTAAGAAACCTAACTGCTATATAATGACTATGATGACCAAAATTAGAAATTTACTGAAATGCATTAGACATAAATAAATTACTCTTTCTGCCACGTCTGAAGGATCTGCCCTGTTTAAGGTGGCTGAAAATGATCTGGTAGTTGGATCTCAGTAATCAGTGCTTGGATGTGTTCTAACTACTCTGACATTCTGAGGCATAGAACATTCACAGACTATCTAATTTAAGTTATAAAGCAGATGGAAACATTAATGTTGTTGGAATTTTATTTTTTTTCCCCCAAGTCAGCACCCCTCAAATGAGACAGTTCTCTTGATTTTGACCACTAAAACTAGGAATTTCATAGAGTCCTAATGTACAGTATGTGCTGGCCAGGTGGTGCTGAGGGCTGAGGCACTGTACGCCACACCTCGCGTCACACCAACAACCTGGGTTCAGGAAAGGACCCGGGTGGTCTGGGGGTTGGTGGGGAGATTGAGCGTCCGGAGGACTGCTCTGTCTTCCCCGGGGAGGGCTAGGGAAATGACCGCTCAATGAGCGACCTCTGTTGGAGGCTGGGGGGTGGCTGAAAGAGCATTATGGCATATGCCAGGGGGTGGAGGCGCGGCGTGTGTTGCCTTGGCTGCTGGGCTCCACAGTGGGCATAACTAAGGAAAAATACCTTCCTCCTCCCTCTGATAGGCAAAGGTGCCTCCCACCCAGGGACCACACTCCCAGTAGTCGGGCACGACTGTCTCCTTACCCCGCCTCCTCCCAGTCTGGTTTCAACCCTATGAGAAAGAGTGCCCTGGGCGGGGGCAGCCCTTCCCCAGAGGGTAGACCCTGGGGATTCCCAGTGCCGGGGGGGAGAGGAGATAGGTTAGAGTGTCACACAGGGAGATAGAGTCCTGGAATGTGCGGTCTCCAGAGAGAGAGTTCAATGGGGCTAAGTAGGGAAGGAAAAAAATAGAGTTGAAAAAAAAATGTACAGTATGCACCTCACCAAATATAAGCTGGAATGAATGCAGTGTTGAATGACTAGAAAGATAAAAGAAACAGTTTGTTCTTTGATTATGATGATTTTTGAGATATTGCAATGGTTTTATAAGAAACCGGGAAAGGCAAAAAAACAAAAAGCACAAAATAAGGGAGACTGCCTGAAAACAGAGGGTTATGGAAAATACGTGTGGGTTAAGTGATCTGCAGATTCTGAACCATGTGTCTATCTCTATTTTATTTCTCCACACACTTACATTAAGGGACCATGTTTGGGCCCTATACTCAGTTGTAACACAGTGGCACAAAGTGATTGCAATGAATACTTTGCATCACTAATATTTTATATTCACTTAGTGAACAGTTTTATCAGCACTCTCTCAGTGTTTACTTAGAAAAACTTAATCATTTATTTTGAGAATTCTTGTCATTTACATATAGACAAACTGTTCTTCATTGCATTGTTTTAACTTTGACTCCATTATGTTGCACGCTAAGTGGTTGCAAGCCTTTCCCTGTGCTGGTGCAATGGGCACTGCACTGGCACAGGGAAAGGAGTAGGGTCAACATGGTAATGAAGCACTGTACTATGCACCGTTGCTTCACAGCCCATGGACAGCACTTTACATGTCACAGTGCCTCCGTCCCCTGACAATCCATGAGAAACATTTTCATACAAATGGCACAGGCATGCAGCAGCTTTGTCAGAAGTTAAGGAGAGTCCGAGATGGGGAAGGATCATAAAAGAAACTCTGCACACATGTGGAAGTGGGGCTAGGAAAGTGGTTTCACTGGACTCGAGGGAGTACAGGGCCCCGAGACCCCAGGTAGGACCATCGAGGGCCATAAAAATAAAGTAGACCTGGCCCATGAGTGGGGCATAAACCACAGGGTTGGGGTCTGAGGAATGAATAACAGTAGCACCTCATGCCACTTGCATTGTTGATGTTTGCAATCAAATACCCGCTTGCAGCAGAAAACATCTGGTGATCATTATTTACATTGCTACTTAGCCACCAGGGGAGACTCTTCACCCCAACAGCTAGTCAAGCTTTTGTGTATGTCATTTTTATGTTTGCTTGCACGCTTGTGCAAGAAACATAGTGCCATCATCCGAGTTTTTGTAGGTGTGGCACCCTGTCTTCCAATTCAGTCAGTTTGCTTGCACGCATGTGCAAGAAACATAGTGCCATCATCTGAGTTTTTGTAGGTGTGGCACCCTGTCCTCCAATTCAGTCAGTGTGTTTGCAGGTGCGGCCACAGTTCACCAATGTATGCTGCAGCTGTCTATGACAGCAGTTGAAAATGCAATGGCATACAGTTGAAAGGGAAAGACCGCTTCAGTGATCAGCGATAAGATAGAGTTGATTAGCATGTTGCCGGCAATCCTGCTTGTATACATCTCTGCTTTCTCTTCCTGGAACATAAATTCAGTTTGAAGTGAACAAAAGCAGGAAAACAGAACCCCAAAGAGACTGAAAAAGTAGACACAGTTTTCGTCTGTTGGCACACCTGATCAGTATTGTAATAATATTCCCCAACCCTCTAAGTGTCTCTGAATAGCACCCCCCCGGCCCACCACACACAGTATGGCTGACAGGGGTGCCCAATCCCTCGTCGGCTCCATGACCCCCCCCAGAGTTCTAGGTGCCATGCTGGGAGCCCACCCCAGTGTGGCATAAGTGAGAATGGCTGCAGGGGTGCCCAATCCCCCATCGGCTCAATTAAACCCCCGCCAAAAGAAACAGACTTCCAGTTGCCACACTGGGAGCCTACCCCAGCATGGCACACATCTGTATGACCGATGGGGGTGCCCAATCCCCCATCGGCTCCACTGACTCCCCCCCAAAAAAATCTTCCATTGTGGCACAAGTCCAGCGTTGTCTTTCTAAAAAGAAAACAAACACCTGAAAAGAAAAAAATGGTCCCTCGTTGATTGTCTTGCCCCCCAACCCGCGCCACCCTCTGCGCATCCACCTCCCCACACCCCCACCTCACCCCATACTTACCTCCAGAGGCCAGAGAGATGATCTTCGGTGGACTGGGAACACATCTGCACTCTTCAAAGCCGACCGCGAACTGAAGAAATGCCAGTAAGCTGTATAATGGAATAAATAGAGTTTTTTCAACTTTGATGCATATCTCAGGCATTTTTTGGAATTTTGGCACCAAATTTTCACCATGGGGTTTTTGGGACCCCTCCTCATGAATTTTGTCACTGTTGTGGCGTTAATCAGCCCCAAAAGGTGATTTTGTGGTCACTGTGCAGAACCACCTTTCGGGACTGATTTGCAAAATGACAGTGTCACAGTTCATGAGGTAGGCCCCCAAAAACCCTATTTTGAAAATTTGGTGAAAAAATTCCCAAAAATGACTGATTTACGAGAGTGCGTTGTGCAGTTCCTACGCACGCTTGTAAATTCGCAAATTTTTTATATTTTCACTCCAGATTTTCAACATTGCCATCTTACCACACCTTCTTACCAGCAGTACAGCTGTTATTTTTCACATCTGGCCCAAAATATGTTTCCACGCATGTAGCGCACAATGGCGCAGTCGGTGTGCGAAATCAATGTTCGGGATAGAGTAAGAAAATCACAGTGACATTGTCTATGAGCAGAGGTCTTAAAATGGCTATGTTAAAAATTTGGTGACAAAAGTCCTTAAAATGACTGTGTTACAAGCGAGCATTGCACAGTTTCCATGCACCCTCGTAAGTTCATGAATTTGTACTGTAATATTTTCAGTCCAGATTTTTACCACTGGCATTTTTCCACACTTTCTTATGAACAGTGCAGCTGTCATTTTTCACACCATGGCCGACATGTGTTTTCGCACTTCCAGTGCAGAAATGCATGGTTGCTGTGGGAAATCACTGTTTGGGACAGATTAAGAAAATCACAGTGACACTGTTCATGAGCGAGGTCCCAGAATGCCTGTGTTGACAATCTGCTGTAAAAAATTCCCAAACTAATTACATTACGGGTGTGCATTGCACCGTTTCTACACACGCTCGTGACTTCACCAGTTTTTTTCATTTTCACTGTAGATTTTCAACACTGCCATTTTTTACACCTCCCCATGAACAGTACAGTTGTCATTTTTCAGATCTTGCTCGAAATGTGTTTTTGCACCTGTGGTGCCAAATGGCATAGTCGCTGTGCAAAATCCACTTTTGCCTAATGAACTGATATTGCCACTGTTCATGAGGTGGGGGTCACAAAAAACCATGTTGAAATTTTGGAGTGAAAATACCAACGAATGCCTGAGGCATTAGGGTTTCCAACCATAACGCCCCACCCTGTAGAGACTGACAGGCATCAGGGGTGTGACTTGGGATTGTCGCCTGTAATGCTCATACCATCACACCCCCCCCCACACCCTGCAGCCAGTGAGAGGCATCGAGGTGTGCCTTGGACTCTTCGGCCCCAAAGTTCACTCCATTCTCCTATACAGCACCCATCTCACCGTATTTCCTGATGGAATGGGGTGAGCGTAAGGACCAAAGACCCCAAGGCACACTGTGACACTTGTCGGTGTCTGCAGGGTAGGGTGTGGTGAAATGGCGTGGCTGTTATGCCTGACAACCCAAAGGCACACCCCAATGCCTGTCAGTCTCTGCAGGGTGGTGGCAGGGTTGGCTTCAGTTCAATACTTCACTGCCATTCCTATTATGCAGCTCTCTAACTCCTACACTACCAATGCCAATGCCAGCAAGCAAACATTTGGCATTGACAAATGCTTGTTTTTTAGGGGGGATATTGAACCTCTGTGCATCCCTAATGTCTGATACCCCGACTGTGAGTGGCTATTGGACCCTGATCATTTACTTATTAAAATTTGTTGCTCCAGAGAGACGCATTGATGGAACTGGAACTCATTTCCAGGCATGACCTGGGAAGGGGATGCAAGCAAAGAATGCTGCAAATAAAGAGTCAAAAGTAAGGAGCAAGTATAGAAATAATACAGAGCACAATGCAATCAAACAGTAACACACACACACGTGCAGATCTGTGAAATGTACAATTTACAAATGTTTCTGAGGTAATGTGGATCAGTCAGTAAGGAGCAGTGGTATCAGGGTACTGGCTACCAGGGGTACCGTCATGTGGCCAGCTGCAGGTGCAGGCGCAGGATTCCGAGAAGTCTGTATGCATGAGCAATTTGAAAGAGTGGAGTAAGGGTCAGAATTCATAGCAGACTAAGACTGTCTACTACTTCTGTACAATGTTTGGTTGAAAAAATATAGAGAAATAAAATTTGATATTTTTTTGCAAGGGGAATAGAAAAAATGGGATACAGTGAGTGGAGCTCTGATTACTGCATGGCCTTAGTGCACAGCAAAATGGACTACTTTAACAGGCAGTGTAACACTGTGGATAGAGAACAGAGTTATACACTGAGGGAGGCCTACATTTTTAATCCCACCACACCACTTATTGAGGGCTTGGACTGTGTTCCCAGGAAATGATAGGCTACACTTTATGTCTTGAATATGATACAAAAACGCAAGAGGATAAACAGAGGTGGGCTGTATGTTGCAGCACCCACATCATGATTAGCTAAAGGTCTTTTTCTGTAGTCAGAATTCTTTTGTTTTTTTTTATTGTTTAGGAGAAATGTTACTAAATATTGTGATGTAATGCAACTATGGTACATGGGAATCTCAACCAGAGGAAAGTACTGAAGTTAAGGAAATTGGTATCCCACTGGTAGGACAGCTTCTGCTCATCCCCCTGTCTGACTATTTGTCATACATTTAAACAGCTGTCTAAGTCCACTGAGCTGTGTTCAATTAAAAACTAGCTGTCCACCTGCCACACAGGCTAATCACAAATAAACCAATTACCCCCGGATTATGACCTGCTCCATATGGCTCTTACCTTGATGTACACCGAGACCCCCTGACATAGGGTGCAGAGCAGCAGTAGGCAGCAGCTGATGCACGATTGCAGCAGGATGGGGCTGAATCTCAGTTCCATGCTCATACTCCCCTGACCGCGGGGCTCCCTCACATACTTGCACTCCTGGTGCCCAGATGGAGAACGGAGGGAGTGGGGCAGACAGCACGCAGTGGGAGGCAATGGGAGGATTTATTTACACTCGGGTGCCTGGACATGGAATGGAAGAAGTGAGGAGGACAGCACTCAGTGGGAGGGAGTGGGAAGGGTGACTTGCACTCTTGGTGCCGGGATGGAAAATGGAGGGAGCGGGGTGGACAGCATGTGGTGGGAGGGAGTGGGAGGGTTTATTTACACTCGGGTGCCTGGACAGAGAATGGAGGGAGTGGAGCGGACAGCACGCAGTGGGAGGGAGCAGGAGGGGTTACTTGCATTCCTGGTGCCAGGACGGGGAATGGAGGGAGCGGGGCGGACAGCATGCAGTGGGAGGGAGTGCGACAGTTTATTTACACTCAGGTGACTGGACAGAGATCAGGGCAGACTGCTTGCAGTGGGAGGGAGCGGGAGGGTTTACTTGCATGCCTGGTGCTGCAATGCAGAATGGAGGGAGTAGGGTGAACAGAAGTGTTTCAGCAGGCAAGGCGCGCCCTGCAATGATGGGACGCTCCCTCATTGCAGCGGCCAATTTCTTTCAGGCACTCCCTGCAATGACAGGTCAGTCCCTCATTGCAGTGGCCACTTTTTTTCAAGTTGATTGCATGCTTGCTGAACTAGTGTCAGCAGCAGTGTACCACCGCATTGGATAAAGAGGGCCAAGCTCGAAAATGCAGTGGCGGCATTGGCCACCACAGTGCTGCACCTCCACAACCCACTTCTCTCCTAAGCTGCCACATAATGTTTCTTGCACATGCGTGTAAGCAAACATAAAAATGAAGTCAATCAGCATGGCTCTGGGTAAACTGGATAATGACATCAATTTAAAACAAGACCACTCAATGCCACTCTCCAGGCTGGTTAGGAAGGTGGTGGGGCTAAGAGAGGACAGGTGTTTTTTTTTTTGTTTTAAAACCACAAGCAGGAAAAGTGCTTGCTGGGGCAGAGGACAATTTGCAGTTCTTATAGGGTTAAGCACCTCATGGTCAGCTCTGGTGCTGGGGGAAAAAGTATGAATGATAGAAAAAGGAAGGAAAGAGACAGCTAAGTAAACAAAATTGCCTGGGGCAAGAAAAGAATGGGAGAATACTGGATATGCTGAAACAATTTGAAAGATGAAGCCAAGGTAAGAAAAGTGAAAAGTGAAAGCTAAAGATTATTTATATAAAATGTGGAAACTAAGGGTAGAAAGAAACAAACAGAAATAGAGAAAACCAGCATTTGTCAATGCCGAATGTTTGCTTGCTGCCATTGGCATTGGTAGTGTAGGAGTTAGAGAGATGCATAATAGGAATGGCAATGAAGTATTGAACTGAAGCCAACCCATCACCACCCTGCAGTGTTCCTAGCAGATAGCTCACGGGGGCACTCCAGGCCTTCACCTCCACTGTGGGTAGCCAGATAGGAAGAGGAAGTAGCCAAGGAGCTGAGGGCAACCCCTGCCTGTGGGTAAGCTGGGGGTGTGGCAGCACAGCAATGTGCTGTGTTTGGGCCTAGGAGTGCTAGAAGTTCAGGCTACAGGATCTCAGGGTACAGCAACAGAACACTGGTGGTTGGTGGAAGAATGTCCTGGCCAGGACCCTTGGGGATCAAAAAAAAAAAGCTGAAGTCATAAAGGGAATCTTTGACCCTACCATGAGCCCTCTGTCCCCCATTACACTGCAAATATCAACACAACCTTATCACTTCAAAAATGTTTAGGCACTTTAATGTTCGTACCCAGTACAGAGAACCTAAATCAAAATATTCCCTTCCCCGAGGCTGCAACTGTTAAGATCTTCTGTTGACTGCAAATATCCTGCTAGCAACTGGAACTGGCAATAGTGGAGAACACCAGACCTACCGTGGACCTACGCTATTAGCGTAGAGTTCAGGTTGCACTACTCTCTCAGAACTAAATTTTGGTTATTTTTTGTATTAGTTTATTTGAGGTGGGGGGCTTCTCCCCCACACCCCCTTTAAAAAACAAAAAAAAGAAAGAGGAGTGTGGGGGGCAAAGCCCCCCAACTCAAATAAACTAATACATCTTATGTGACGTAAGCATGTCTAGTTACGAATTTTTCATTGCAATCTGTTATTCTTGAACCACAGTTACGTTATAGGTCCAGGGCAGGTCCAGTGTTCTCCACTATCGCCCTGGAACCACGGTAGAAGGCATATGTAATCCCATTATGGTACCTGGCCATGCGGTCAGTGCAGTTGTAAGAAAAAGAAATACTGTATACCCATTCTCCATACATAGGTACATCCACATTGCCATAAATGTCCCATCAAAAACATTAATAACCCCAACATAAACTGTTTCATAAGATCAAGTAGGCAGGATGACTAGGGTTCTGTTCCCAAAAGAAAATCGGTCAGTTTTGAAGTCCCACAAATTCAGTGAGACAAATTCAAAACCTCAAGTGTCCAGCACCTGAATTCTCCTCTAAGTTCTCTTCTGAAAGCTTCTGTTCAGTGGCACATTTACTAGCAAACTAGGCTTCCATTTTCTCCATCCACCTACCCACATCCAGCCTGCCCCTGGACCCACACACCGACTAGTCCCCAAAGTGGGGATATTGTGATTATGCCAGTAGGACACCTTCAGTTGCAACAAAGCTTCTTCCACTATGAAAAACAAAGACTAGAGGGCAGCAGCATGAAGAAACACACTAGAGCCCAGACCCATAATTCAAGGACCACAAGTAGAGAAGGAAATGCCAGACTATGCTTTTGTTCCCCATGGCCAGTTGTTATCACCTCCTCTGCAAGGGTTTTTTTCTGTAACATCAGCAGATCCTTTACTTAGTACCCCCTGCTCTGCCTCATTAAAGCTGATATCCATTTTTCATTGAATCAGATCTCTAACATCATTGTTCAGTGCACATTACATCTTGTGGCAAAAGCTTACAAGAGGCTAGATTTAAGTCTCCAAACTGTACACGATCTCAGATTATGCTCCCGCCCTTTGTGGTCAAGCTCCTTCTATCCATCTCATGATGAAGCATCCCCTTACAAAACAAAAGAGGCCCAATCGATTCATATGCCAGACACACTGAGTCACTGACACAGGTTATGCTTGCTGCTGGTAACAATTTATTCAGAATCTTGCCAGTGTCCAAGTCAAATTACTTTTGCCGCTTTAGCAGCTAACTCTCCACAAAGTGGGGAGATTGTGGCTATGCCACTACAGTCTGTCAGCGTGGATTCTAGCAGTATGATTTTTAATGTGCTTCAATCAATACAGTGCAGTATAGCAAGTAACAAGTCTTGTGCAAATAGTGCTGGAATCCATGCTGACACTCTGTAGTGGCACAATAGACGCCAGCCATGATGGACCAGAGGTTTGTCTGACACTTTGTACACTTGGGGGCAGCCTGCAACAACTATTCAATGCATTTATTTTTTTATTTCATCCCTGAAGTTCCTGACCAACCACTCCTTATACCCATCCTCCGAGATCCTGTTTGTTGACCTACGTACCTGGAACTCTGGCCACACCAGTGCAACCACCTCGCCTCTTGTCTTTTGCTGGCTGCTGCTGCTCTTCTCTCCCGGAGACCCGGACTCCCTTCGAACCGTCACCAACACACCATGAGCCGCCCATGTGACCTGGCTCCTCCAAATCTGGCAAGGAAGCCTGCCGAAAGGTTGCTGACTGTACTGTTGGTGCTTTGCTGACCAGCACCCGGCTGTCGCTTGACCCGCTCCTCAAGACTCGTCCACCGCCATCGTCCCTCTCCCTGGCTCCCCTTGCTGCACACTACCTCACCTCGCCAAGACACATGCATATGGTGCCTAGTAAGTCCCTCCTCTGGCCAATCACAGTGTGACATGCTGGCAAACTGAAAAATGCCACCGCCACCAACCAACCAGAAGCAGACAGTGTCACACAGTGATTGGGGTGGGTGGGTGGGGGTTGACAAGCAAACTGAAAGGTGTATATTTTAAATAATATCAGCACCATGCCTGCACCAGAAAATTAGGGGGTGGTGGCAAATCATGCCAGCAGCTGGTGTGGGTCACACAGCAGCAGAAGGCACACGCTGAATGCCTTAAGGAGGAAAAAAAAGTCAAGCAGCAGCATTGAAAAATATTGCTGGGGCTCAGCCCAGCTCAGTAAATATTGATGGGGCCAATGCCCCATGAGCCCATACAACCCGGCACCTATGGATTTCACCACAGACCCTTAGACTGAACTCGTAGGCTTGGGAGCAGCCGAGAGGAAAGGCGACCAGACTGAAGCACAAGGAGTTGTGAAAAAGTTCAATGGGAGGTAGTAGAAGTTTGCAGTTTGGGAGTGCTAGGTAGTGTTGGGGGGGTGGACGACGAACTGTCTGTGACAGTTCGGATGCAGTGCTGACGTATGTGTAGACAATTTGCATACTGCCGATGGCAGTATGCAAATTGCCTACACGTTACCACCACTGATTATGGCGGTGTTTCCTTCAGAACTGTACACCACTGCAACTGAACGGCTGTCATAGACAGCTTGGACATCCATTGGCACAGTGTGGTCGCGCCTGCAAAAGGGAGCAGGGCATTGGGATTGGGGGAGGCACACCTATGAAAACTCGTATAGTGGCACTATGTTTCTTGCACATGCATGCAAGTGTAACCCCCCTTGTTACCCTGGGTTACTAGAATCCCAGTAAGACCTAGTGGTAGGCAGGGAAGGCAGCTTGTGAAACTCCAGTTAAATGGGTTTCACACTGTCTCACTCTGTTCTCAGTCTCAGATGAGACTGAGGGATGACATCACCAATAGAACTATCGCAGCTGCATGAGCCAAACTGGAATCTGCAGCAAGGGAGTTGGTTAGAACGTTGGGAGGTTTTGAAGTCAGTCTTCAGTCAGTCTTCAGTGAGTGAGTGTGAAGTTGGGAGCTTGCTGAGAAAGCAGCTCAATGAAGGCTCTAGGAGCCTCAGCCCTGACAGAGGGCTACTTTTAGTGTAGTAGGGTGTGTGTCTCCACCTTAAAGAGAGACACAGAAGATAATTGAAGTGGTGGAGGCCGCTGTTTTTGGGTCTCAGTGCCCCTCCCTTCGGGGGGGGCAGAATGGGTTCCCTGCAGATTCCTGGGGCAACTCCTTAATTCTGCTCGTAAAGGAAAAGCTGCCTATGTGTTCCAGAGTTTATTTGGGAGAAAAAGTAGATTTGTGAGTCACCTGTGGGGCACCTGCAACGTGAGGGTGAGTGTTTGCTCTTGCTAAAAGGGCCTATGTTTTTCACCCTGGGACTTGTGTGACAATGTGAGGATTGAACTACTAAATATTGGGAAGCCTAGAGTAATGGGCTAAGCAAGTTAAAAGTAGGTTCAAGTCCAGAGCTTGTTGGGATGCAAATGATATGTAGAGGAGGTGTGACAGACATCTACCCAGAATCTACATTTAAAAGTTCAGTAAAGTAATTGTTCAGTTTCCAGAGAAATGGCCGGGTATGGGCTGTGGGAGCTGGAGGTGGGTGGCCCCCCATCTTTAGTGACCAGGTCCACCTCTACGGATTTCTTCTGTGGATTTCTACTTTACCTCAGGCACTTGGCCAGTGATGAGGGAAGTACCCAGATGTGGGATTGTAAGGAAAATTCTTTCTAGGAGTCGAAGACACTAGTGTGGTTTGGGGAGCCACAACAGGATAATTGGTTCATTCCTCAAATGGACCACAAACAGGATAACTGGTTCATTCCTCAAATGGATCGTGGATCAAGTGGCCGGTGGGGGAGCCGGGCCAGTGGGGAAAACCTAAGTAGTGTACAAGTCGGGCTATGTATCCAAAGCTGCATGCAAGTCCGGGCTGTGTGCCTTGTGGGTTTAGAGCCTGAGGGCTGGAAATAGTGATAAAGTGTTCTGTAGTCTCTAATCTGCATTGCCAGGAATGTAGCCCCATGGGGGTCCATCTATGCTTTGTTTGTTCAGGTAGTATGTGAATAAAAGCCACACTGAAGAATCCCATTCCTGGTTCTGGCCATTACAGTTATTGCTTCCTGTGTTCTGTTACTTGGGTGCCCCTGTGCAGAGTAGCCAAACCTAGGCCCCCCTGTGCCGAGTAACCTTATCTTCCCCGAACCCAGTCCCCCACCAGGTACTGCTGTCAGCTTCAACAGCATGCCACCTGTCGTTTTGCTAAAAAGGCAGGGGTGAGGGGTTACACAAGCAAACATAAAAATCACAATGCACTGCAGATGGGACATTTCTAAATATTTTAAATATGTGTATGTTGCTCTGAGACAATATTATACTGGTTCTGGTACAAAACAGAAGTGTAGATGAGGGATGTGTGGGCACGACAGATTTCAAGCTCACTGCATCTCAACTAACAAGCATTTGTCAATGCTAAATGTTTGCTTGCTGGCATTAGCAGTGGAAGTGCAAGGGTTAGACAGATGCAGTATAGGAATGGCAGTGATGTATTGAATTGACACCAACTCCACCCCCACCCTGCAGAGATGGACAGGCATTGGGGTGTGCCTTTGGGTCATCACCCATAACGGTCACAACATTCACCTCACCCTACCCTGCAGACACTGACAAGTGTCGAGGTGTGTCTTGGGGTGTTTGGGTTTTACACTCACCTCATTCCATAAGGAAATATGCTGAAATGTGTGCAGTATAGGAGAATGGGTGAACTCTGTGGCCAAAAAGTCCAAGGTGCATCTCGATGCCTGTCACTGACTGAAGGAGGGGGTGGGGATGGGGGTGGAATGGTGTGAGCATTACTGTCGACAATCCCAAGTTACACTCCTGACACCTGTCAGTCCCTACAGGGTACAGCAGATGCCTGTCACATCCTACAGGGTAGGGTGTTATGGTCAGAAACCCTAAGGCCCTGGGCATGTCTTGGTATTTTTACTCTAAGTTTTCAACATGGGCTTTTTTTGACCCCGCCACATGAACAGTGACACTATCAGTTTGTTAGCCGACAGGTGATTTTGCACAGTGACTGCACCATTAATGCCACAGGTGTGAAAACACATTTCCAACATGATGTGAAAAATGACAGCTGTACTGTTCGTGAGGAGGTGTAAAAAAATGGGTGTGTTGAAAATCTGGGCGAAAATATAAAAAAACTGGTGAAGTCACGAGCTTGCATAGAAACTCGTACAACGCATAATTCGTAATGCAATTATTTGGGGATGCCACCAGATTTCAATATAGACACTTTTGGGACTCCACCATGAACAGTATTAGTGTGATTTTCTTAATCTGTCCCGAACACTGATTTCCCACAGTGACTGCGCTGTTCTGCGCTGGAAGTGCGAAAACACATTTTGGCCAGAATGTGAAAAATTACAGCTGTACTGTTTATAAGAATGTGTAGGAAAATGGCAATGTTGAAAATCTGGAGTGAAAATATTACAAATTTGTGAAGTTACGAGGGTGCGTAGAAACTGCGCAATGCACGCTTGTAACAGTCATTTTATGGGCTTTTGTGTCAACATTTTCAACATAGGTAATTTAGGACCTCTGTTCATGAACAGTGTCACTGTGATTTTCTTACTCTGTCCCGAACACTGATTTCCCACAGTGACCATGCTATTCAGCGCCGGAAATGCGAAAACACATTTCGGCCAGGATGTGAAAAATGACCGCTGTACTGTTTATAAGAAGGTGTGAAAAAATGCCAATGTTGAAAATCTGGAGTGAAAATATTACAAATTCACAAATTTGCGAGTGTGCATGGAAACTGTGCAGCGCACGCTCATAACAGTTATTTTTTGGAATTTTTTCACCAAATTTGCAACATAGGCTTTTTGAGAGCCCACCTCATGATTATGACACTGTCATTTCATTAATCGGTTCCCGAAGGTGATTCCACACAGTGACCATGAAATCACCTTTCGGGACTGAATAACCAAATGACAGTCACTGAATTCATGAGATGGGGTTCCAAGAACCCCATGTTGAAAATTTGGTGCAAAACTTCGAAAAAATGACTGAGATTTGCACCAAAGTTGAAAAAACCCTATTTATGCCATTATACAGCTTACCGGCATTTCTTCAGTTCGCAGTCGGCTTTGAAGAGTACAGACGTGTTCCCGGTCTGCCGAAAATTGTTGCGCTGGGTTCCGGAGGTAAATATGGGGTGAGGGTGTGTGTGGGGAGGTGGGGTATGCAGAGGGTGGGCGCGGGTTGCGGGAGGGGGGCAAGAAAGTCAATGAGGGATCATTTTTTTTTGTTACAGGTTTTTGTTTTTATTTTACATGGACGACATGGGACATTTGCCACGCTGGGCTGGGCTCCCAACGTGGCACCTGGAAGTTTTGGGGGGGATAGTGGAGCCAGTGGGGGACTGGGCACCCCTGTTGGCTATACAGTATGGGGAGGGACACATGAGTACACTGGACTTCTGCCACGCTGTGGTGGGCTCCCAGCCTGGCAACTGGAAGTTTGTTTTTGTTTGGGGGGGGCACTTGAGCCGACAGGGATTGATCACCCCCGTCGGACATACAGTGTGTTGGGGGGAGTGTGCATGAGCCGAGAGGGATTGGGCACCCCCTTGGCACACAACAAAGGTGGGGCACGCGCTTACAACCACAGTTACAATCAGCGGTGGTGACGTGGAGTCAATTTGCATACTGCTGATGGCAGGGCAGTATGCAAATTGTCTACACGTTACGACCACTGATTGTAGCAGTCATTTGCATTCAACTGTATGACGCTGCAATCTGAACTGCTGTCATAGACAGCTGGGGCATTCATTGGTGCGGTGTGGCCATGCCAGCAAAAATGCTGAGGGCATTCGAAGCGGGGTGCCACACCTACGAAAACGTGTATGATGGCACTATGTTTCTTGCACATGCATGCAAGCAAACATAAAAATGTCACTGAGGGACAAGTAGTCCTACTCAAAGAGCACCAATTTAGCTTCAAAGTTTTTAAAATGCTTGAATAATTTGGCCTTTCAATAGTCATCAAAGTAATCAAATCATTATTTGAGCATGGGACTTGTTTGGGTGAATGAATCAACATTTGGCTCTGTGTAACTGACAGCCCTATCTCTAACACTTCCTAGTCTGATGTCCAGTCCCAGTGTATCAACGTCCTGTGATGATATTATTTGGAGAGCATTGCAAATTTTATTTGTTTCTTTCCTGGGGTGTGGTGAGGATGAGATTGGCAGGAGTGAGCTACACTGAATTTTAAAAAACTGAGATGATTCACAGCTGTTAGTGTGT
The DNA here is from genome assembly GCA_016271365.2 of Neoceratodus forsteri. Lineage (NCBI taxonomy): Eukaryota > Metazoa > Chordata > Ceratodontiformes > Ceratodontidae > Neoceratodus > Neoceratodus forsteri. The sequence continues at coordinate 104,370,544 of CM057451.1, forward strand.
GTGTGGGGGGGGGCAGGATAACGTAAGTGAGTGGAGACAGAATCTTGCATTCATTAGGTATGGGTGGGGGGAATCAGTTGTAGAGAACATGCCAATATTTTCTCTGGGGAAAAGGGGCTTTGCCAGACATAGAAACATAGACAATGAGACTACAGAGGCAGAAAACAGTGAAAATAAAAGAAGCTAGCTGAGCCACCCTGATAGGCCAGTGGTAGAGCATCAAGGTTTCATGAGGGTAATCCACACCCAGGTGGGATCCTGGGGTCACCTGCTCGAGGATACATCATGGTCAGAGGGCAGTGCAGATGCCCGGTCTATCAGGCTAGGGGAAGGAGGTGCATACAAAAGAAATGATGAAAGCATGAAGCCATGGTAAAAAAAAGATGACAACCAAGCTAAAGATTGTTTCTTCAAAATGTGAAAACTAAACAAGAAAAGAGTGGAAATGCAATTATTTATATGGCAGTTTTCGGGGATGACAGTATGGGGAGCCTCTGTGTGTCCCAAGCCCGCCACCCCCAACTGCAACAGTGTATGGGGCACCTGATCGGTGTTCAAAATAGGGGAGTCTTGCGTGCTTTGTGGCTAGGCTACTTCAGGCTTCCCCCTTTGGGGAATAATTATTCAGCAGTTTGCTTTGCTGCCAGCAAGTAGGGGGTGATTCCAGTAGCTGTTAATGCTGTACGAAATGCCACTAAGCCCTAAAACAATTTAGAGACATATGGAGAACCAGAACAGCTACTGAATAGCATAAAGCTGGAGGTTTAAGGGAAACTGTGTAACTTACATTCCTGTGGTAGGAGTTAGAAGTCCTACTCGCAGGCCATCCTTACTGGGTCCCCCAAAACTGTAATGCTGGTTTTGTATTTATTTATTAATTTGATGCAGAACTTTAATCCTTGGTGCAGAACTTGACCTAACAGTTCTGCAGAACAGAAAGTCAGAGTCCTTGCCACAGAAGTTATGTCTACAGTGCCTCAGAAAACAGGGTGGGGGCCTTGAGTATACATGATGCATATCAAGGCAGATTGCTAGGTGGTCTGAGTCAGGAAACATAGGGTTGTGGTGGGCAAGCATTACTCTGAGTGGAAGAGGGTACTCATGTCCCTCAGAGTTCAGTACTGCAGCCACTGCTATTTGGCTACTTCACCTTACCTGTCTGCAGCCGAGAAAGACCTTTTTGTAACATGGCATTAATAGAAAGAGTAGAAATAAGCAATATGATTAGTCAAAATGCATCAGGTGACACATTTTCAACCATGCATTAATTCCTTAGATATGCACGGTTGAGCAGTACCACAATCAACCACACAAAGCAGTCACATACACAAATAATAGAGAAGTGTAAGCATTTGCACAGTGCCACCTATAGGTCAGAAACACTGGGCACCCATTACAAGGAGAATTCAGCATTCCTTAACCACAACATTTCACCAACGCCACCTATAGGGCAGAAACAGTGAACAGTTGTTACAAGCAGAATGGTAAATTTTTTCTCTGTCTTTTACATACCGAGCGTTCCCGATCTCTATACTATGCAGTTCAGGGTTGTTTTTCACAGTCCACAACGTAGCCGTGCATATCTAGGGAATTAATGCACGGCTACGTTTTGATCATCTGATGTGTTTCCTCCAATTACTTTTTCCGATTTCTATGGCTGTATTAATGCCATGATACAAATGCTTGTAAATAATGAACACAAGGCTTAGTGTTAGTTGAATGTATGAAACAGGTTAACTAATATTCAATAAGGAAGGATATGAAACCTGACACAACTATTGGCACATACATGTCAAGGTTATATAGAAGAAAACAGATTTAGATGTATTAGGATAAACACCTTAATATGTATAACATAATATATATGTTAATACAATAGCTGTTGTAACATGGCAGTAATAGAATAGTAGAAATCGGAAAAAGTAATTGGAGGAAACACATCAGATGATCAAAACATAGTCGTGCATTAATTGCCTAGATATGCATGGCTATGTTGTGCACTGTGAAAAGCAACCCTGAACTGCATAGTGTAGAGATTGGGAATGTGCTGTATGTAAGAGACAAAGAGAAAAAAACTCACCATTCTGCTTGTAAGAAGTGTTCACTGTTTCTGACCTATAGGTGGCGCTGGGGAAATGTTGAGGTTAAGGAATGCTGAATTCTCCTTGTAATGGGGGCTCAGTGTTTCTGACCTATAGGTGGTGCTGCGCAAATATTTCGATTTACAAGTTGTGCAAGTTGTAGTGGCAGTAGGTGAAGGACGCTGACCAACAGGTGGAGTGAGCCGTCAGTGGTAAAAAAGTCTGAGAAGTTAATACAGCGACCATCTATTGAGCAATATTGTGTGGCTAGTATAATAATCACAAGATGTTGCTACATTGGCCATAAAGCATAGGAAAATGTTATTGTGTGTGACCTAGGAAGGGTAGGAAGACCACATGAATTGTGTAAAAAGCGGAATATGTGGACAGCAGAAAGACACCAGTAATTGAAAGTAGTAACTTCGCCGCACATCAGTCGTAGTGAAATGCTGTTGTTTCCCACACACCCACACGGTTGAGAGTGTTGTAATCGCTTCAGAAGTCCATTTGCTTGAAAATAGCAGTAGTTGACACACAGCAGTGTGTTGTAAGAGAAAGTGAGACGGTAGGCTTTGATACAATCTGTGTGGTGCGCCACCTATTGGTCAGAATGCCATAGATATATTGCTGAAGCACAATAATCTGTTACATATGTCCCACAATGCAGTAGTGAAATACAGAAAAACAACGCATGAACAAATGGCAGAACATTAAACAAGCTGAACGGAAAAAAATTTATAAAGTGTAATCAGTATATCATGTATATGTGCACACGAAATATACACTTCTCAAAAATTATAAATTAGGAGGCACGATATTAATGCATGTGCATTCTCCAACATGTGCGTGCAATGTAACAAACACATACGCTTTACTAGTGAACCATGTTTTAATTAATCACAGAATTATTTCTGCAGGTTTTATTTTAATAATAAATTAAACGGCAGTAAAACAATACTGTCATTGCACTTGCCATGTTACAAGTGCATTAATCCCCTCGACAGGAGGTATTTCCCAGGAATGAATGCATGGTTGGGTGGTGGGAAGCCCCCCCCCCCCAACCATGCATTAATTCCTGGGAAATGCCTCCCGTCTCAGTGATTGATGCTTACTTTATCCACTTTATGTGAAGAGTTTGCTCTGTTTTTCTGTGACAGTCATCTATCCAGTCGGGGATTCTGTCAAGGAGGTTATTACCTCACAGTGGTTGGACTGGACAGAGCAGAGGCACTCCACTGATCTGGGAAGAGTTTAGGCCAGGGGAGGTGGCTGAGGTCACTGAGGCGATCTTAGAACTGAAGCACATGTATTGTGAACTGGACCCAGCCCCAACGAGTATCTAAATGGGATGCGCCGAGGCTCTTGGCCTGGTGTTCGCTGGGATTGCCAGGTGTTCAATGATGGACAGGGTGTTCCCAGTGGCTCTGAAAGAAGCGCTGGTGAGGCCCCTCCTTAAGTAACCATACCTCGACCCAGACGTCTTGGCGAATTACTGTCCAATCTCCAACCTGCCATTTTTGAGTAAAGTTGTTGAGAAACTGGTGGCACAACAGCTTGAGGATCGCCTCATACCCTCTGATGTCTATGAGCCATTTCAGTCGGGTTTTGGGGGCCAGACACAACATGGAAACAGCATTAGTGAGGGTGCATAATGATCTGCTCAGGGCTAGAGATAGAGGAGACAAGTCAATTCTTGTGCTCCTCAATCTCTCTTCAGACTTTGACACTGTGGATCACTTTGTGCTTCTCGATCAGCTCTGTGAGTTTTGTAGACTCGCTGGTGTGGTGATGAAATTATTTGAGTCCTACATAGTCCTCCTCCCCAATGCCTCTGTCATGTGGAGTACCACAGGGCTCAATCTTGTTGCAGATGCTGCTTGCAGTGTACATGCTGCCCCTGGGTGAGATCATTCGGCAGTACAGAGTGGAGTTTCACTGCTATGCAGATGACACCCAGCTGTATCTGTCATTTTCGCCTGGAACATTCGATGCTGTAGATGTGCTTAACACCTGTCTGGCTAAAATCAATGACTGGATGTCTTCCAGCTGGCTGCAACTTAACCTGAATAAGATGGAGGTGTTGGTGATCAAGCCAGGTAGTGGGCGTGTTGGATTGCCACCTGGAGCTAACACAGGTCTTTTCCTGGGGTCTGCTCTGTTGGTGGCCTACCCGAGGGTGCGCGATCTTGGTGTGATCCTGGACAGCAGACTGATCTTTGAAGATCAGGTATTGTCTGTAGTCAAAAGTGTTTTTTACCACTTACTAACATACTAAAATGCCAGCAGAATAGGCCTAACAGTCTTTCGTGTCTGCTCATTTGGTCAGCCCCCACCCTGGGAGCTGATCTTGCTGCCCCCCTCACCTCTCGAGCTTCTCCTTCCCAGTTCCAGATATTCTCGCTGCACTGGATTTTGCTTCCTGAACCTTCCCTGTACCTGTCCCACCCCTTTGAACCCTCCCCTGTCTCTGTCTCCACCAGCCCCTGGCAGTGCATTCCTTGGCTCCACCACCCTCTCAGTGAAGTAGCACCTCCTCCTTCCTCCCTGAATCTTCCCCTCTCCAGCTTCCACCCATGCCCTATAGTTGCCCCCTCCTCCTTCCTTCGAAGCACCCTGACTGCTCCTCCCCTATTTACCCCCTTCATGTACCTAAAGACCTCTATCATGTCCCCCCGGTCCCTTCTCTCTTCCAATGTGTACATATTTAGCTCCTCAAGCCTCTCCCCATAGGTCCTGTCCCCCAAAGCCCCAAATCATTTTGGTTGCCCTCCTCTGGACCCTCTCCAGGAGTTTAATGTCCCTCTTTAAGTGTGACCTTCAAAACTGCATGCAGTACTCGAGGTGTGGCCTCACCAAGCAGTTATACCGAGGGAGTATCACTTCCCTCCTTCTGGAGGTGATCCCCCTAGCGATGCATCCCAGCATCTTGTTGGCCTTGGCTGCTGCCCTCCTACAAGTCTCTGAGTTGTTCATCTTGACATCCACCACCACCCCCAGGTCCATCTCAGCCATCGAGACGTGTAGCATTTCCCCCCCACAGGGTGTACACTTGGCCCGGTTTTCTGGCCCCCAGGTGCAGTATCTTGCATTTCCCTTGCAGAACGTTTTCAGGATCAAGCCCTTTGTTCCACCCAAAGATCTGCCGACTCTGGTACACGCCTTTGTTACCTCTAGGCTTGACTACTGTAACTCTCTATACTTTGGGGTCATGGGAGGGACCCTCTGCAGGCTGCAGCTGGTGCAGAATGCGGCGGGCTGGTTGCTGATGGGCCTGTCCAGGTCTTGTCATGTGACCCTGATTCTGCATGCCCTGCACTGGTTGCCTGTCAGGTGGAGGGTCCTTTTAAAGGTGGGCTTGCTCACCTTTAAGGCCCTATATGGGCTGGTCCCTGGCTACCTGTCTAAGCTCCTGACACCGGTGACTTCTGTCCGTTCCCTCCACTCCTCCTCAAGGGGACTCCTGGATGTTCCCAGGGTTTGGCTCAAAACATCGGGCGACCATGCATTTAGTATTGCTGGGCTAACCCTGTGGAATTCGTTACCATCTGCAGTCATGGAGGCTCTCTCAATTGAGGTATTCAAACTGAGGCTGAAGGCCCACCTCTTCCGCCTGGCCTTTATGGATTAATTACTCCAACCCAATTGCCTAAGCTATCTGATGTTATTTATAAATATGAAATTTTGAATTTTATTCTATTTCTGAACTTTACCTACTTTTAATTCTTGTTTTATTTCAGATTTGTTTTATTGTTATGTGTCCAGGGCCTCTGGGAAGGGGCACCATATAAATAAAAGTTGCCTTGCCTTGGCATTTTACAAAGCCCTGGTCGGGCCTCACCTGTGTACAGTTCTGGGATCCTCATGTAAGCCCCCCATCCTCATAGTCTAGGGGTTTGCCTGGGGTTGCAAGAGGGAAGGGGTGCTCCAAACTGCAGAAACATAGAAACATAGAAACATAGAATTTGATGGCAGATAAGGACGGCTTGGCCCACCCAGTCTGCCCATTTCCCTACCTACTGGATAAGCTGCAGATCCTAGTTAACCAGCAGCCTACTTCTTCCTACCCCCACCCCCTAGAATTGCCTTATGACTGTCCCATGCATGCTTGAATTCCACCACTGATTTTGACTCCACAAAACCCTCCTCCGGAAGGCCGTTCCATGCATCCACAACCCTCTCTGTGAAAAAATACTTCCTTAAATTACCTCTGAGCCGCCCCCCCTCTATCTTCAAATTGTGCCCTCTTGTTCTTGCACACCTGTGTTTTTGAAAGATGCTACCCTCTTGGACTTTGTTGATTCCCTTGAGGTACTTGAACGTTTCTATCATGTTCCCCCTCTCCCTCCTTTCCTCGAGGCTATACATATTAAGCTCCTTTCATCTCTCTTCATATGTTCGGTGCAGACCCTGCACCATTTTAGTTGCTCTCCTCTGGACAGCTTCCATCCTGTCTGTCTTCAGGAGATTGGGTCTCCAGAACTGCACACAGTACTCCAGATGGGGTCTCACCAGCTGTCTGTACAGAGGGATAATAACTTCCTGTTTTCTACTGGTGATGCCTCTCCCTATGCATCCCAGTATCCCTCAGCCCTCCTTGCTTCCTCTCACATTGCTTGCCCACCTTTAGGTCATCTGATATGACTACCCCAGGTCCCTTTCCATTTTTGTTGTTGTTAGTATCTCACCCCCATTGTGTACTCTTCCCTGGGTTTTTGTTTCCCAGGTGCATTACCTTACACTTATTAGCATTGAATCTAAGCTGCCATACATTTGACCATTCCTCTAACTCGCCAAGTCCTTCAAACAACATGAAGTTGCTATATTATAGACATTAGCAGTTTGTTCCAGCTCTAGAACTGCCCGGAGTGAAATGGTTAAAACCATTCCAAAACAGAATTTTGGCACGAGCAGCTCTATCTGTGTCCTTTCAAACTTGAACTGTCAGATTCTTTACTCGCCCAGTGAACAGTCGCTCTGGAGATTTCTCCTTCTGCTCGGTTCATTTCTAGGTTTAAAAAGTGTTTTCTTGGTTGGATTTAACCGAGAATAGTTTTATTTTAACCGCAAAACCGTTCGGTTCAAGCTCTATCTGTGGTAGCCGTAAGTAAATGAAGGTGTTGTCGTGTGGAACTTGTAAGATTATCGGTTCGGTTTTGAACCGATCAGTGGGTTTAAAACTCATTTAAAACTAAAAGTTACTATTTTAGAGTGCGGTTCCGGTTCTTATCGGTTCTAAAAATGGATTTATTACGTTTTCCAATACCCGTGACACATTAGGAACCGGATAGGGGTGTCTTGCCTGGCACTGCCGTTAAAAGGCAAGTTTTTGGTTAGGCTGGCATTATGTCTGTGAGAAACCCAAAGAAAACTGCCCACTGTTTTTCCCAACACTGTGATGTTTGTGGGAAGTCTTGCCAAGGCTGACCCACACACCACATGTGTTTATTGTCTGGGTTTGACCACCTCAGTCAGACTGCCAGGTATGTAAGAATTTCCTGCAGCCACCCTGGAAAAAAGATTGGGCAGGCTCAGGGCGAGGAGGCCAAAAGTCCGCTGACCGGATGGCCAGCCGGTTCGGTGCCAACCGAACCAGAGGAGGCCCTCTGACCAGGGCCAGACTTCCTCGGGCAAAGAAAAGCTGGTTCTGAGGAACCAATTCCAGTAAAGAAAACAAGAAAATCAGCAGGTCTGGGTCCAAATTCCTTCTCCAACTGCTGCAGAGATAGCAAAAGCCATACAGATTGTCCAGTCACTGTCTCAGGGTCCGTCCGAACCACCACTATCTGGTAAAAGGTCGGTCGTCCGGGTACCAGTGGTTCAGGATTATGATATTGAGGAATTTTATGAACCAGAGGAGGGAGGAGGATTATGAACAGTATGAATGTGGCTGGGAAGGTCTGGTGTGCCCATTGAACGGACATCTCCCCAGACAGACCTTTAGAATCTCCCCTATGCTGTCTGAGTCCCCATCTCATTTATGTTTTATAAAATTTGCTGAAACCCTCCAGCTTCCTTTAGAGAGGCTGCGGATGAGCAAGAGGAGCCTGATTTTGTAGAAATGATGGATATTCCAGAGTCTAGGAGATTGTCTATTCCTTTACATAAGTCTTTTAGGAAACAAACAATTAAAATTTTAAAAGCTCCTAATTCTGTGCCTCCTGTAGATAAAAGATGGACAGAAGGTATACATTGTCAGGCCCTGATACAGAATTCCTTTCTCAGCAATGCAGTCATGTTGGGTAGCTCAGGCTGCTGCCTGTGATAAAGCTAATATTCCCTTGGCTTCACAGCCTCCTGACAAGGATTCCAGGAAGATTGATGCCATGGCAAAAAAACAGTATATGGCAGCCTCTCTGGGACTCAGGCAAGCAAATTATTTGGCTTATGTAGCTAGGTATCAGAAATCTAGATGGGATACTGTTATGCAATTGGCCAAGCAGGCCCATGGCCAGCTGGCTAGTGAACTAGAACAGGTGGCTGCTGATGGCATTGAAGCCTCTAGGTTCAGTTTCATGCTGCTGTGGATGTTAATGATGTTTCCTCTAGGGTCATGGCCACATCTGTAGCTTTCGTAGGCTGGCCTGGCTCAGGTGTACTAGTTTGTCACAGGATACCCAGACTAAGGCTATGGATTTTCCTTGGTGGGAAATTCTCTGTTTGGAGAGCAGACAGAGAATTACATGAAGAAGATGGATGAATATAGGACTACTTACAAGAGTGCCCAGGCTAAGGACTCCAAGCCACTCCACAAAGGCATGCCCCCAGGGTGAGGTGAGCCTTTTCACAGGCCTTCCTACTCAGACTCAGGCCTCCTCTGCCTTTGCTCAGAGGGCTTCTTCAGAGGCAGGGGCAGGCGAGTGGGCAGACCTGCTCAGACCCCCCAGCCTAAGCTCCTGCAAACAGGCACCCTGATGGGGTGCCCAGGGCCGATTCTCCTGTACCAGTGGGGGCAGGCTGGCTTACCTTCAGTCAGGATGGGCTTCTTTAACCTCAGACAAGTGGGTTCTGGAAGTAGTAAGCCAGGGTCTGGTTCTCAGCTCCAAAAGTTTCCCAAGTTGAGAAGCAGACTTTTCTACCTGCAAGTGCTTCAGAGACCCTCGCTCTGGAAACAGAGGTCTCATCCTGTTAGCTCTCAGAGCAGTAAAAGGTTCCTCCCTGCATCAGGGCAGGGGTCTGTATTCCAGATACTTCCTTACCCCAAAAAAGACAGGAGAATGGCGGCCCATTTTAGATCTCAGATATCTGAACAAGCATCTTTTGAAACCAAAGTTCAAAATGGTAACTCTGGCAATGATTTTACCTCCCCTAAGGCCAGGGGACTGGCTAGCCTCCCTGGACCTCAAGGATGCCTATTTCCATGTCCTAATCAGAAGATCCCATCGAAAGTACCTCAGATTCGAACTGCCCTCAGGTCATTACCAGTTCAGAGCAATGCCCTTGACCTTACCTCTGCTCCAAGGGTATTCACAAAGTGTCTAGCAGTGGCAGTGGCCCACTTAAGGAGGCAGAGGATTGCTGTTTTTCCCTATCTAGACGACTGGCTCATTGTAGGTCAGTCCCCAGAACAGGTAAAATCTCACCTGCAGGTCACCCAGCAGCTTCTCACCTCCCTGGGTTTTCTGCTAAACCTACCAAAGTTGGTTCTGGAACCAGTCAGGTACTCACCTTTATAGGGGCAGAATTGGACACAAAGCTAGCCAGAGCCTTTCTCCCCAGAAAGGGTAAGGAATCTAGTGGCTCTGGCCTCTTCCTTCACTCTGCAGTCTCTCGACCAGCAAGACACTTTGCAGCTCCTGGGGCACATGGCTGCATCCACAGCTGTTGTGCAGGGAGCCAGATTTCAGATGAGAGACATTCAGTTTCACTTGAGAACCTTTTGGTCTCAGAGAAGACCCCCTTTCAAGTTGGTCCCAGTGACTCGAGACCTTGATCCTAGCTCTCCAGTGGTGGCAGGATCAGAGCAATTTAAGCGGGGTCCCTTCATTTCACCTTCTCACGACTTGACTCTCACTACAGATGCTTCCCTTCTGGGTTGGGGAGCCCACATGGGCGACCTTTCCACTCAGGGAGTTTGATTCCCAGGAATCTCTGCTCACATCAATTTTCTGGAACTCAGAGCTGTCTTTTAGCTCTTCAAGCTTTTTCTGCATCTGTCCACGACAAGGTTTAAAGTCAGAACAGACAACACCACAACAATGTGGTACATCAACAAACAGGGGGCACTCGGTCTTGGCCTTGTGCACCGAGGCAATGAAGTTGTGGTCTGGCCTATTCCTGAACACTTCCCTCATAGCAGTTCATCTTCCAGGGAAGGACAATGTCCTAGCGGATGCCCTCAGCAGGATTTCCCAGGGCCATCACGAATGGTCCCTGGATCCTCAAGTGCTGGGGATAGTTTTGCCAGGTGGGGCATCCCTCAGATAGATCTTTTGCAGCCCCAGACAATCACAAACTTCCTCTGTTCTGTTGCAGGCCTCCAGTGCTGGGCTCAGTTCCCTGGATGCCCTTCTTCTGGATTGGGAGGGAAGTTCCTCATGCTTTCCCCCCTTTCCTCTCCTATTCAAAGTACTAGTCAAAATCAGATCTCAGACCTTGCAGGGTCAGTTCTGATTGCCCGGTTGAGCCAGCAGCCCTGGTACCCACTCCTTCTGTCTTTGACAGTCCATCTTCCCTGTGCCTCCCCAGGAATCACAATCTGTTGACTTGTGCCCAGGAAGGTTTGGTATCCGGACCTCAAATCCCTCAACCTCAAAGCCTGGCTCTTGAGGAGTTAGAGTTGCTGATTTACAGCTCTCTCAGGGTGTTCTTGAGACCTAAAGGCTTCCAGAAAGCCTTCCACTAGAGCTACATAGTTCTAAATGGAAAAGGTTTTCCATTTGGTGTGCTGGAAAATATTTCCCCAGAATCTGCTGAATGCCCTTTTGTTAGATTACATGGTACATCTTAATTCCTTGGGTCTCAGACCAGCTACCCAGGAGTTCATTTGGCAGCTGTGTCTGCTTTTGTATCAACAGGAAAGTCATCCCCTCTTTCCTCTCATCCTGTGTTTCCAAGTTGTTTAGGGGGTTACTCCATACTAATCCTCCCTTTGGGGAATGACCCTGCCTGGGACCTTAATGTTTGCATTGCCCAGTTAATACAACCCTTTTGAACCTCTGTCTTCTGCAGAGCTTAAGTACCTAACTTGGAAAACTGTTTTCTAGTGGCTATCACTTCTGCCAGACACATAAGTGAATTGCAAGCCTTGTCAGTGGAGACTGACTTTATTTCTTTCCACAGGGATAAGGTAGTCCTTAGGACTAATAGGAAGTTTTGCCTAAGGTGGTTTCAGATTCCATCTTAATCAATCTATCTCCTTCAGTATTTTTCACTGATCACTCCTCTTGGTGAGAGGAGGTTGCACAGCCTGGATGTTAAGAAGCTCTTAGTTATTATATAGAGCGTACAAAGGTCACAGGTTCGAATCCCTCAACTTTTCCTTACCTATGGTGAAGTTGGGAAGGCAAACCTACCACTAAGAGATCAATAGCCAGGTGGATTGTCTCTTGTATCCAATTTTGTTATCAGAAAGTGGGCAGAGCCCCCCGCCCTGGTTTGAGGGCTCATTCTACCAGGGATACAGCTGCGTCTCTAGCTGCTGCCAGAGATATCCCTTTATTAGAGATTTGCCAGGCTGCTACTTGGAAAATGGTACACACTTTTACCAAGCATTACTCCCTGGATGTCCAGGCCAGGACAGATGTTCGGTTTGGCACAGCTGTTCTTCAGAGCCTATTCCCTAAGTAGGTTCTGCCCCTCCTCCATGGAGGTACTGCTGTGTATTCTGCTAATGTCTATAATATAGCAAGACTTCATGTTGTTTGAAGAAAAAATTACTCACCTTAGTAATGTTGTTTCTTCTAATGGAGTCTTGCTATATTATAACCTCCCAACCTGCCCTCTCAGAACCTCTACTTGGTGGAGTGCGGGCAACTTGTGTAGGCACTACTTATGTCCTGTTAGCATTTGTCCCCTTTGGGACTTTGGGGTGTGTGTGTATGCGTGTGTGTGTGTTTATTATACTTATGTTCCATTTTCATATTATTAGAATGGTGTTAGTATTTCTGGTCCCCTGACTTGAGTCTTGGGTGTTGGGACCATCAATGGTTGTTATTATTTAGGTAGCCATTTGGCTAGTGTAGGTTACAGCTTCCACACAGACCTTAGTGAGTTTGGCTCGTAAAGATCTGACAGTTCAAGTTTGAAAGGACACAGATAGAGCTGCTCTCGTGCCAAAATTCTATTTTGGAATGGTTTTAACCATTTCACTCCGGGGCAGTTCTAGAGCTGGAACAAACTGCTAATGTCTATAATATAGCAAGACTCCATTAGAAGAAACAACATTACTAAGGTGAGTAATTTTTTCTTCTCATCCTTTCCACCCCACCCTGTGCATCAACTCTGTTGCAGATCTTTGTGTCATCTGCAAAGAGACATACTTTTCCTTCCAGTCCTTCTGCAATGTCGCTTATAAAGACATTGAAGAGGACCGGTCTACTGAACCTCTGTACCTACTAGTAACCCTCCTTTCTTCTGAGTGGACTCCATTTACTATTACTCTCTGTGTCCTATTCTCCAGCCAATTCTTTACCCAGGCTGTCATCTTGGGACCCCTCCCAGGCTGGTTAACTTGTATATTAATCTTTTGTGTGGGACTGTGTCAAATGCCTTGTTAAAGTCTAGATGCGCCATGTCCACAGCCCTCCCTGATCTACTACTTTGGTCACCCAGTCAAAGAAATCTATCAGATTCGTCTGGCATGACCTTCCCGCTGTGAATCCATGCTGCCTTGGGTCCTGTGCCCCTCTGGCCTCTAGATACTCGACAATTCTTTCCTTCAGAAGTGATTCCATCATTTTCCCTATCACTGAGGTTAAACTAACAGGTCTGTAGTTTCCTGCTTCTGCCTTGCTCCCACTTTTGTGAAAGGGAATCACATCTGCCCTCTTCCAGTCCTTGGTACCACCCCATCCTCCCATGATTTGTTAAAGGGTAGTCAGTGGTGTCACTAGTTCCACCTTTAGTTCTTTTAGAATTCTGGGATGAATCCCATCAGGCCCCATTGATTTGTCCACCTTCAGTTTTAAGAGTTCTTTCAGAACCCTTTCTTCTGTAAATGGGCTGGTATCAACTTCTGTATCCAGAGTGTTTCTACTGTTTGTTTTATGTACCTCCCCTCTTCATTTGTAAATACTGAGCAAAAATATTTGTTTTAGTATCTCTGCCTTTTCCAGTCTCCCTCTGTCACCCTTCCTCCCCTTTATTAAGCCTCATTATCCCTCCTTGGTCTTCCTTGGCTCCCGATGTACCTATAAAATGTTTTATCCGCTTCTCAACTGAGGTTGGCTATCTTTTCCTCGGTTTGGGCCTTTACTGTTCTGACTGCCTTCCCAGCCTCCTTTGCTTTGACTGATACAGTTCTCTGTCCTGCTCCTTCTGTGATTCCCTGTACTTCCTGAATGCTTTCTTTTCTCTTGAACCTTCACTGCCACTTTCTTTGAGAACCATAGTGGTTTCTTACATCGTTTGTTTTGTTTTTTGCTTCACACAAAGTCGTTACCTCTGTGATGGCAGTTTTTATTATTCCCCATTGTTCTTCCACCCCCTCCTTCCTGCCCATTTGCTAGTGCATTCCTTAGGCACTCACCCATTTTGGCAAAGTCAGCCCTCCTAAAGTCCAGTACTTTTGTCTTTGTATGGCTTGACTCCATTGCTGTGTTTATTGTGAACCATACTGTTCGATGGTCGCTAGTTCCCAGATGGCTACCCACTTCTACATCTGTGATCCTCTCTCCATCTCCATTTGAGAGATTCAAGTCTAATATTGCTCCCTCTCAAGTGGGCTCCAGTACTAGTTGTCTAAGGCATGCCCCCTGTAGGGCATCTAGAATAACTCCACTCTTCAAAGTGGCAGCTGCAACTGCACTCCAGTTAACATCTGGCATATTCAGATCACCCATCAGCAATATCTCCCCTTTTTCTGCCATTCTAAGTATACTTTCTATCATTTCCTTGTCCATTTCCTCCCCCTGAGAAGGGGGTCTGTATACAACCCCTGTGCGGATTGTGGTGCCATTGCCTGTCTCCAAATTTACCCACAGTGCTTCTTCTCCTCCCTGTTTACCCTTTTGTTCTGTTGCTTTTATTCCTTCCCTTATGTAAAGAGCTACTCCTCCTCCTCTTTTACCCTCCCTGTCCCTCCTGTAGATAGTGTATCCTGGTATGTTTACGTCCCAGTCATGGTTTTGTGTGTACCATGTTTCTGTGACTGCCACGATATCCAGATGTTCCTCCTCCATCAAGGCCACTAATTCAGGAAGCTTGTTACCCAGACTACGGGCATTGGTACTCATTGCTCTCCATTTTTTGATGGCTTTACCTTCTGTTGCAGCATCCCCCACTGACCGTTCTACCTCGGTCTTTTTCTCATTTAGTACCCTGTTTTGTAGGGAGAGGCTGGGATTTTCCTGCTGCTTGTCAGTGCCTCCCCCTTTGACTAGTTTAAAGCTTGCCAATGAAGCATTTAAACCGATTGCTCAAAGACTTGTTCCTTCCTGGACAGATGCAGACCATCCTGCCAGTATAGGCTGGTGTCCCTCCAGGTGGAACCCCAGTCCCCAATGAAGCCAAATCCCTGTGCTCCACACCATTTTTTCAACCATTCATTAAACTGCATGGTGCTAAGTACCCTCGCCTCCCCCATGCCTTTGACAGGCAGCACCTCTGAGAAGGATACTGTGTGTGCTACTTGTCTTAGGCCCCTCCCCAACTCTGCAGTGTCCTCCTGCACTGCTCTAATCTCATGATGAGCCAAGTCATTTGTCCCTAGGTGGACAATTACGTCCAGCTCAGACTCCTTTGCAGCTGTTCTCGTGATCCTGAGGATGCGCTTCCTGTCCCTCCAAGCCATGGCACCAGGCAGACACCTTACTTTAGTTTTCCCAGCTCCCCCCAGATCTATACCCCTAATAATTGAGTCCCCCACCAGGAGCTGCTTCCTTTCCCTGTGGTGTCCTCTGCCTCCTTCCTGTGGGCCTCCCTTGTGACAGTTGTCATCAGTCTTCTCTGCGGGTGCATCCATAGGGGAGCTATGCTCCCCCAGAATGGTGTATGGATTGTGGAGTGGAACAATTGACTGGGTGTGCCTCTGTTCCACCATCCTCACCCTCCTGAGCCCACTGTGGTCCAACTGCTGTGCTTTCTACAACCTCTGAGGTAGTGGTGGTGCGCTAGTGCTCCCTGGATGGGGAGGTTCCCTTCCTACTGTCCAGTGTGGCCTGGGGGAAGGTTTCCTTACTACTGTCCAGTGCGGCCTGAAGATGGGCAACTTCCTTCCTCAGGGCAGATAGTTGTCTGCAAATAGGGCAGCATCTCAGCCTCCAGAAAGACTCCCAGAAGACTGCTGCCCCACAGCCATTACATTGTACTACTCCCCACATGTTTATCTACTTTTTTTTTGTTTGTATTTGTCTGTGTGTGTGTGTGCGTGTGTGTGATTGGTTATATAGAAATATATATATTATACAATGTGTATGCTTATATTGTCAGTGCAGTGTGCTAGAGAGGATATGACAGTGATATGCACCTTGCACTCTTGAGGAAATGATGTCAGAACCTCAGGTATAAAGGAACTATTTCCAGGGATGGGTGGGGTGAGGGGTGGGAAGGGGTTGGGCCTAAACTGTGCCCTCACAAAACAATCAGCTAAAAGCTTTCACCCACCACTGCGATGAGTGCCCTCCTATCAGCAAGATACCCTACACAACAATTTGACAGAGAAAGTACCCTGCTAATCAAACAGACAAAAATCCAGACATCCAAGTCAGACACAGGTAAACCTCTCCAGCCCCAAAACAGCCTGGTGGTTTGTTAGCCACAAAGGAAAATCAAATATGCAGTTATTTCAGCCCTTCTGAAGATGCTGACAAGATAAGTAGTTTTGAAACCCCCCTTCCTGAATTAAAAACTAAAATAATTAAACACAAAGCAATACCACTGTAGAAGTGAGGAAAACTTCTCTCAGATGTAAGCAAGAGAGAGAGATTAGTTACAGATATCTAGTCCAATATATTATATCCCACATGGCTTCTCAGTTGTTTCAAAGCACACCCAGTACACAACTTGGAAGAAGATGGACTTCTGTCTCAAACAGGATCACACCAGTAGTTTATAGTAATTGAACAATGCTGAAATGGTCAAGCTAGACAATTGGCTGTGATGCAGGCCTCTGACTTGTGAAGACAATTTCCCCCACCTCAGGCTATGTCTGACATCCAATTACAAACTGCAGCCTTTGCTATTTTAAATCACACAACCCCACCAAATGTTGCAAAATATATTGATGCAGATTGTCACAGAATTCTAGTAATCAGTCCAGTTAGCCACAAAGGAAAATCAAATATGCAGTTATTTCAGCCCTTCTGAAGATGCTGACAAGATAAGCAGTTTTGAAAACCCCCTTCCTGAATTAAAAACTAAAGTAATTAAACACGAAGCAATACTACTGTAATGTGAGGAAAACTTCTCTCAGATGTAAGCAGGAGAGAGAGAGAGATTAGTTACAGATATCTAGTCCAATATATTATATCCCACGCAGCTTCTCAGTTGTTTCAAAGCACACCCAGTACACAACTTGGAAGAAGATCATTACAGTCCATTTAAACAGTTCTTACCAGGATTGGCAGCGATGTCAGGTTTGTGGCTGGAGGAGTGTCATTGTTCTGTGCAGAGCTGCAACTAACTTTTGGGTTAAATACCAAAAGATCAAATTACTGAAGGTCCACAACAATTACGGCCTCAAACGAGGGATCCCATAATAAAAGATAGCTTCATGGTGCCATATCAATTATTTACAGTTCCGGCCCACGGGGTCTATTTGAGGTAGATGGTGGTTAATGTGGCCGAGCTGGCCCTCCACCAAATATGTAGTCAATGGTCTCCGGGCCAAGATGGCCACTCGAAATGCTGGGCAGCATTTGTTCTGGGCTGGGTGACCCGCAGCACAGGCAGCAGCTCAGATCTGACATTTCCCTCTTCTCTGGCTCTAAGTGCACTCACAGTACATGAACTTGCTTTAGGGAAGTAGCTGTTACAAATTGAGGATACCTTTCCACTTCCTTCCTTTAGCAGCAACACAATACAGGACTTGGACAGGTGACTGTCCCCTCTAAAGCTAGGGGCAGACATCATCACCCTACAGCCACAACCAGGTTGGCCCTCCTTGTTATGGATGTGCTTCCTCTCTGTGGACTCGGACAGGCTCCCTATGGGCCCCTGAAGCTGTGACCACACAGGTTGGTGATAATGCTCCAGAGCAGACACTCTCAGCACAACACTGGGCTTCATGTAACATTTCCCTCTGCACTGATCTACTTAAACCATCTGGCAGCCACAGGTTCGATACCGCTCTACCCTCTCACACTGCCTGCACATCTTTGGCCAGTTACAGCTGCTGATCACAGGAAGATGAAATGGACTTACACAGACCTCAACATAGGGCAGTCCCCGACTGAGGTAACGGCTGCCTCCACCTCCCTTTGCCACACTCCCTCTGCCACCTGTCCATCCACGAACATGCTAAACTGTTGTCGCGTGCAAGCAATCACCCCTGCACACCACTCTCCCAACCACTGGCAACTTCCCTATGGCAGAGCTCTCTCCTTCCCACCAGAACTCCAGTTTATGGCCCACACACACCTTTGGTGACTTCCGACCCACAAAGTCCCTGTCAGTGGGCAAAGGCCAGAATGACTAATTCCTTAAAACCTCATGGTGTATGGTATGTTCGTTTACCCTGTGGGGGAGTTACATTTCCCCCCTGCTTAAATGGCTCGATGTTCCAGTAAACACCCCCTTTCAGCTACCCTAGCAAGTGTCAACAGTGGGGTATGCACACTCCCTCACCAAGCACAGCTGCCACAGACCACTGGAACACCACAGGGATGGTGGATAAAACCCCAACTCTGTCACTCCAGGGGCCTATAGCCAAGGCCCATGTTTACTGCAATTCTGCAGTTGCAGCAATGGCCGAAGAAATCAGGGCTGACCGCAGAAATCAGTGCTGGCCACAGAAATCAGGAAAACCAGCCACATGGCCACAGAAATGCTAGTTATGCTATGCAATCACACAAGGCAAGGGCATAGCTACTGATATGTTAAGTATGCTATGGCATACATACTCATTAGAAAGGGCAACAAAACTGATGCCACCTGCTACAAAGCCGAAAAGCTAGTGGCCGCATAGCATCTTAACTCATGCTGGCTCTTGTTACGCAACTCTGTCCAGCCAGTATTGTGGGGGGGGGGGGACTGCAGCAAGAGTAGCAGAGCTTGATTAGGTCCACAGCAGTAATGATTTGCTGCTGTGTAGGTGTAGGTGTGGCTAGCTCAGCCATGTTGATTTTTCATTGTGAGGCTGCTCATGGTGCATGCTGAATCCCTGGAAGATGAATTTGGAAGGAAGGACTGGAAGGCGAGCTGTAGTCAAGAGGTGAGAAGATTCACTGTTGCCTGTGGTGGTGGCATTGATCTCGGTGTGGTGGCAGGGATCGGAGGAGGAGCTGATTGCAGAAACATGTGGCTGGCAGCAGACTGAGAAGAGGTCTCAGTCCCCACTGGTGGACATCGATCACAGTTTTGATTTGTGGGTCGCAGATCTGTACCTGCAAGTGTGACAGTAATGTTTTGGTAGATTTGAACCTGCAGCCTACGTGGCGGCATCAAGCTCAATTCTTAAGGAGGTTCTAGTTGCTCAGCTGCAGCAGAGTTGAGGACCAGAGTATACTAGAACTGGAGCAAGCAGGTAAGGAAAAAAATCAGAATGGAGAGTTGTAGTGATTGCTGCTATACATAAGTGAAATGAGGGTCACTGTCTGAAGAACACCACCAGTCCCTGACTTACTGGAAGAAGAGGAAATGCTAACCAAGGTTATTCCAGCTTAATAAGAATGACTTACTTACATTTTTTAGCGTGTCCCCCAAATGAAAAATCAGGAGTCAACAAATCCTACAGACACTGCAATTACACCCTCCTTCACTATTATAGGAAGACAATCCCCCCTCCCCCCAACACACAGATTTGCACACTGCAAACAGCATGTTTGTTGCAAGGCAGTTGGGGTATTCCTAGTTTAAAAAAATAATGACCTAAAAGAATGTTGCTCAAAATCATAAAAAAAAAAAAATTAAATGGCTTTCAAGTTGGAGTCTCTCTTTATATCTGCTAACTATAAATATAAATCAGAAGAAATCCAAGCAGGTTTTGCCTTCTGTGTAGTTTCAGCTGATGGTGCATGTCCTCCTCTGATTATATCCTATGAGAACAGCAAAGGCCACCAATTTCCAGAAGAAGAACAGATGAGCCTTGTAATTTGGAGTGGGAGGGAAAAGTCATTAAAAGAGAACACTGATGCCCATGGCTGCGCCAGGTTTGGGTTATTGCAGTTTAATATTTGTGATAGAAAGAAGACATACTGTTAAATGGCATGTTGTTCCACTATCAGTATAGTGGAGTGGTTGCCCGAAGGTAGTCAAAGGGTTAACTAAGACATAATCCCCTTGAAGGTATGCTGTTTAACCACAATTTATCTGCTGCTGAATGGCCACAGAATCAGCTGTTGTTCTGCTGCAGAAAGTATGAGGTCCTGCCACAGAATGTAGGTCCACTTTGCCGCAGTAAACACAGGGCCCTGCCTATAGCATGGCATCCCAACCATCTCACTACCACAGGCAGTGCCCTTTCTGGCAATCCAACCACCTGTTTGTCTAAGGATGGATTGCCAGACATAGGGGGGTGTCCCAGACTAACCGCCCACCAACTCACCATCCTACAAGTCTAACGCAAAAACTCACAGCTGCCTGCCTAACAGCTGCCACTGCCCAGCATTTGAAGCCATAGTGAGCACAAGAGACAGTGATTCACAATGCAGTACAAATACTACAAAACTTCAAAAGCATACAAAACAATAGGATCAATGTTGCTAAATAAATTAACACAGTGATATCTAATAGTGCTACCCCCCTACTGGAAATTCTGCATAATGCAAATAGTCTTGATAGAGTCCGTTATGCAGAGTCCCAACATTCACAGTCACTGCCTTATTTTAGCTTAAACTTCAAGGCAAAAAAAAAGAAAAAGGATTTATCTCACCCAGTGCTCTGCAGTTCACAGTCCAATTCACTGTTCAGATCAGAGTTCAGTTCACAGTTCATGCATCTTTCTAACTTCACTATCAGGACACAGCTCGTGGGGCAGTACCAGTGGTGAATCCTCTGGCAACAAGGGTGGGAGGGGCAGCAGAACACTCTTAATCGAAGTTTAGCAGGCCCTTCACAACCACAAGAAATAGTATTTCAGGTGGGGGCTTCATGGTTGCCTCTTGGAAGGAATCTATGGCTTGAATATAGACCTTGCTTCTTCTTCCCTTCAGATCTTGTACCAGGGCAAATATTTTAAACAGAGTAAGGCCTTTGTACACATGGCAGACACACATTCATTTAGCCTCCCTCTGTATTTCTTGAAGAGCCATGGTAGGACTATGGGAGCCTAGTTTGTGGTTTTTGTACAGTTTATCAAGAGTGCCCCCAAAACACCCAGTTTTGCCTGTTTTCTTCAGTTATATCCCAAATGCGCTCTGGAAGATAGGGATGCATGTACTGGGGGTAGTCTTGGTCGTTTTTTTGATGAATAATGCATTTGACTTGGCTCCATTCGGGCAGGCTACGTATCGTGGTTTTCAGAGCCTGGTCTTCTGGGAACCAGGCCCCTTCCCGGTAGCGCCTCACCTCGTGGCTTCCATCTTAGCAGACTTCATAGGTCTCTCACCTCCTCCTACACTTGATAGCTAGGGTGGAACGATCTTTCATAGAAACATAGACGTTCATGACAGATAAGGACCGCTTGGCCCACCCAGTCTGCCCATTTCCCTACCTATTTGATAAGCTGCAGAGCCTAGTTAACCAACAGTCTACTTCTTCCTGCCCCCCACCAGAATTGCCTTATGTCTGTCCCATGCATTCTTGAATTACCCCACTGTTTTTGGCCCCATGACCTCCTCAGAAAGTCCGTTCCATACGTCCACCACTCTCTCCATGAAAAAATACTTCCTCATGTTGCCCCTGAGCCGTCCCCCCTCTATCTTCAAATTGTGCCCCCTTGTTCTTGCACACCTCTTTTTCTGAAAGATGCTACCCTCTTGGACTTTGTTGATTCCTTGAAGTACTTGAAAGTTTCTGTCATGTCCCCTCTCTCCCTGCTTTCCTCGACGGTATACATATTAAGCTCCTTTAGTCTGTCTTCGTATGGCTTCTGGTGCAAATCCTGCACCATTTTAGTTGCCTTCTTCTGGATTGCCTCCATCCTGTTTATGTCCTTGCAGAGATGTGGTCTCCAGAACTGCACACAGTATCCGGATGGGGTCTCACCAACTGTCTGTACAGAGGGATAACAACTTCCTGTTTTCTACTGGTAATGCCTCTCCCTATACATCCTAGTATCCCCCCAGCCCTCCTTACTGCCTTCTCACATTGCTTGCCTACCTTTAGGTCATCTGATATGACTACCCCTGAGTCCCTTTCCATTTTTGTTGTTGTTAGTACCCCCCATTGTGTACTCTTCCCCAGGGTTTTTGTTTCCCAGGTGCATTACTTTGCACTTCTTTGCATTGAATCTAAGCTGCCATACTTTTGACCATTCCTCCAACCTTGCCAAGTCCCTTCTCATCCTTTCCACCCCCCACCTTGTGTATCAATCCTGTTGAAGATCTTTGTGTTGTCTGCATAGAGGCATATTTTTCCTTCCAGTCCCGCTGCAATGTCACTTATAAGTACATTAAAAAGGAACGGTCCCAGTACTGAACCTTGCGGTACCCCACTAGTAACCCCTCTTTCTTCTGAGTGGACTCTGTTTACTATTACCTTCTGTCTCCTGTTGTTCAGCAAATTTTTTACCCAGGCTATAACCCTGGGACCCACACCCAGGCTGGCTAACTTGTTTATTAATCTTTTGTGTGGGACTATGTCAAATGCCTTGCTAAAGCCTAGGTAGGCCATGTCCACAGCCCCTCCTTGGACTACTACTTTGGCCACCCAGTCAAAGAAATCTATTAGATTTGTCTGACATGACTTTCTTGCTGTGAAACCATGCTGCCTTGGGTCCTGTGCCCCACTGGCCTTCAGGTACTCAATAATTATTTCTTTCAAAAGTGATTCTATCATTTACCTACCACTGAGGTCAATCTAACAGGTCTGTAGATTCCTGCCTTTGCTTTGCTCCCACCTTTGTGAAGGGGAATCACATCATCCCTCCTCCAGTCCTCATGTACCACACCATACTCCCATGATTTGTTAAAAAGGGTAGTCAGTAGTGTCACTAGTTCTCCCCTTAGTTCTTTTAGAATTCTGGGCTGAATCCCATCAGGCCCCATTGCTTTGTCCACCTTCAGTTTTAGGAGTTCTTTCAGGACCTTTTCTTCTGTGAATGGACTGGTATCGACCCCCCGATCCAGAGTGCTTTTATTGATTGGCTTAGGTACCTCCCCCTCCTCTTCTTTCGTGAATACTGAGCAGAAGTATTCATTCAATATCCCTTCTTTTCACTGTCACCCACTGCCCACCCTCCCACCCTCCACTTTATTAAGCCTCACTATCCCTCCCTTGGTCTTTTTCCATTCCCTAATTTACCTATAAAATGTTTTATCCCACTTCTTAACTGATTTGGTTATCTTTTCCTCAGTTTGGGCCTTTGCCATTCTGATTGCCTTCCCACTTCCTTCTGCTCTAACTTGCACTGTTCTCTGTCCTGCTTCTTCTGTGTTTTCTTATACGCCTGAATGCTATCTTTTTCTCCCTTACCTTCCCCGCCACCTCTTTTGAGAACCATAGTGGTTTTTCAGGGCATAAGGCAAACAGTTTCAACTGGGACAGAATGTCCCACTCCAGGTCATCATCACTCAACTCACCCTCACCTTTCACTAATATATCTGCATCACGATCTTTACTTGGCTGTGCTGACTAAGTGGCCGCAGGAGGGGGGCTACTGGTTTCCCACAGCTCTTCTTCAGGCTCAGGCAATTTCGAAGCTGGTTTACTTGGGGGTTCTGCAGGCACACTATAGATGGGTATGGAATGACCTTTGAAATCCTCATGGTATACAAGCTTCATCTGGGCTGTTCAACCCCCAGACCTGACCATGGGGTATAAGGACCAGATCTTTGGACTGAGTCATGGCATCCATTCCGTGGGGCAACACCTTCCTCCTTCTTCTCCGCTGACACACTTAGCTGTGCTTTCACATCCTCCAACTCTTTGAATGCTGATTCGGTGCAGGTTAAAGACTCAGTAGGTGGTGGACACAGCAGCTGGTCCACACTTGCATGGCCCCTTCTCTGGTACATGGTGCTATTGGCAGCAAAATCACACCAGGGTCTTCAAACTGGCTCACCACATATTTTGAACCAGTGGCTCTTTCCACAGCATCCCAAAGCCACCGCAGACTAGATGAGGGGACCAGAACATCTGAGGCTTCTGGTGCTCCAGCCAGCCTGGATAACTTTTGTAACTCTTCTTTCAACCTGAGAAGCTGCCCACACTCCCAAAGCTGTTTGCAGTCCCTGTCGCACACAGGTCTCTGAACATTTGAAAGCCACTTCCTCTGTCCCCAAAAGAATTCACGGTCCAGTCCTAGTGCTGTGTCCCAATGCGTTTAAATAAATGGCATATGTTCAAGACAGTGGTGTGTATCCTGTTTAGCCCAACAGTCGCCATGTTCAGTTTGAAGGCGTGAAATCTCTCACACTGTGCCATTTGTTTTCAAACACAGTTTGAAAGTCCAAAAGCAGTTCAGGCAGACCCTGCACCACTAGAAAGTACAACACTGTGCAGGCACCCCCAAAATGAGCCCCCACATTTGTAAGCCTCCCATCCCCATAGTCTAGGGGTATGCCTGATATTGCAAGAAGGGAGGGGTGCCCACAACAGCAGAAACACTGTTACAGTTCATTTTAACAGGTCTTACTGGGGCAGACAACGATGACAGGTCTGTGGCTGGAAGGGGTGCCATTCTTTAATGCAGGGCTGCAACAAACTTTTGGGTTAAACAAAGAACATATCAAAAGATCAAATAACTAAAGATCCACAAGAGTTACGGCTCCAAATGGGGGGATCCATTTTAATTAATAAAAGATAACTTCATGGCACCATATCAATTATTTACAGTTCCAGGCCTCGGAGTCTATTTGAGGTAGATGGTGGCTAATGTGGCTGAGCTGGCCCTCCACCAAATAATGCAGTCATTGGTGCCCTGGGCCGAGATGGCCACTCAATGTGCTTGGCAGCATTTGTTCCAGGCCAGGTGACCTGCAGTACAGGCAGCAGCTAAGATATGACATTTCCCCCTTCTCTGGCACTAAGTGCACTCACAGTACATGAAATGGCTTTATTGAAGTAGCTGTTACAAATTGAGGTTACCCCATCTCTTCTCTTCTTTAGCGCAACACAATGCAGGACTACAGCAGGTGACTTTCCCCTCTAAAACTTTGGGCAGATGTCCCCATCCTACAGCCACAACTGGGTTGGCCCTCCTTGTTATGGATGCACTCCCCCTCTTTTCACTCAGACTGATTCTCTCTGGGCCCCCAGAGCTGTGACCACATGGGTTGGTAATAATGCTCCAAGGCAGATGCTCTCAGCACAACACTGGGCTTCATTTATCTTTTCCCTCCACACTGGCCTTCTTGAACCGCCTGGCAGCCACAGGTTCGATACTGCTCTACCTTCACACACTGCCTGTACATCTTTGGCCAGTTGCAGCTGCTGATCACAGGAAGGTGAAACAGACTTGCACAGACCTCCTGGCAGGGCAGGCCCTGACTGAAGTAGCATCCACCACCACGTCCTCTCGACAGATTCCCTCTGCTGGTTGTCCTCCTACAGAAATGCTAGACTGTCCTGGTGAGCAGACAATTGCCCCTGCTCACCAATCTCCCAACCGCAGCCAACTTCCTCACAGTGGAGCTCTCTCCTTCTCAACAGAACTCCAATTTATGGCCCAAGTGCACCTTTGGTGACCTCCGACCTGTGGAGTTCCCACCCGTGGGCAGAGGCCAGAATGGATAATTAATTAAGGACCTTAAAGCCCTCATGGTTACTGTATGTACACACACCCCACAGGGAGTCACACTCAATACAAAAAGGATATTAACATTGTCGAGAGCGTGCAACGCAGGGCCCCTAAAATAATCAGGAGTGTAGAGGATCAAAGCTATAAGGAGAGGCTGTAAGTCTGTAGCATGTTCACCCTGGAGAAAGGAGGCTTAATGATGACAGTATCTCAGTCTTCAACATACTCAAGTGTATTGGCAAGATCGAACATATGGAGATGTTTAATCCAGTGTCCTCTAACAGGACATTAGGGCACACCTTGAAGTTCAGAAGTAGTAAGTTCAGGGGTAACATTAGGAGACACTGCTTCTCCCAGAGGGTAGCGAACCTGAGAAACAATCTGCCAGTAGAACTAGGTTGACATGAAGACAGTATGCCTGGACATAGTTCACAGTATACCCTGGGTAGTTGTGAGGCTAAGGAAACCAAATAAATAACTACATGTTGACACATCATACTTATTCATCCTTGTTTATGAAGCAGTGTTTTGGCAGAAAAGATGGACCTAGAGTCCCTTCTAACCTTGAATTTGCAACTGGAAATGAGCCCATTTGGACTGTTTGCTTACCTGGTAAAATATGTTACAAATATGCAGAGCGGGGGCATATCGGGGGCATACTCCAGGCCACCCATCTTCCCGGAATCGGTGGGCATTTTCCCGTTTGCTCCCCCTGCCTCAGTGTGTACCCCTGATGTCACGCACTGCACGCCAACATCCACTGCATGACTGGGCCACCCATCCCCAACAAATGGGGCTTGCAGTACCCCGAGCCTCCACTCGGAGTCAGGCAAGTGGCGGGCTATGGCCCCCCACCTCCCCCCCAGAGAAGTTGAGCTGTCATGGAACGCTTGTTGTTTCTCGGCCAGCCTCCAGCGACCTGAGTTCGCTCCCGAACCCGGGTCGCCGGCATCGCAAGCGGAAATCCAACCACTGCGCTGACGGGCTGGCCTCAGAGGGAGAGTTTGGTATGCATCAATGCTACTGTGACTCATGTTGGTGGCTAAACAGTGGTATGCTTGGCAGTATTGGTGACTACACACCGCCATGTGTCCCTACCAAGGACATTGCATCATGCACTCCCACATGGGGGTGGGTGGATGAACATAGGAACAATCGCCTGCTTGAGTGCACCAGATGATGGCTCTCCATCTCACCCCATGCAACTTGACCCCTCAGCGCACCACATCAGCACTGTTCATCCTTCCTGACATTGGACATGCTCTCCTTTCTGATGGCAGCAGGGAGGTCCCCTGGCAGGGATACCTTGGAATGAGAAGGTGGAACGGACAACCCCAGGGAATCTGGAGGTGGGGATGGCAGAGAAAATTGAGTGTGATGGGCAGTGAGGGCACCTTGTGGGGCTGAAGACGTGGGATGGCAAGGTGTATGGAAGAGCAAAAAATATATATATTTTGTTCTACACACATAGGTCATAGGCCACCACTACAAAGGCCATACACATTTTGTGGATTCAAGTGCCAGTCCTGCTGGTACTGACTGAGTTAAATCAGGACAGACTTTGGGAGGGGAGCCAAAATACTCTGGAACAGTAGAGCTGTTTGGAGTTACTGGGCTAGAAATTCAGGATGAGGGATCAAGGCACACTCTTACTGTGCACACAGGCACCAGAAACAAAAGCTAATTAGTAGTGTCTTGAATTGGGTGGGGATTTTAAAAAGAAATATCCATAGCAGGGTTTGGCATGCTTTTTTTTTTAATTAGTCAGATGCCACCAACTTTCAATGGCTGAATTCGGCAGATGAGTAGAGGCAAATGCTGTAGTGGGGAGCAATTTAAAAATCGTTTAAGAAATTAACCTGTTGCTGACAATTTGGTCAGGTCAAGCAGTGTTTGAAATTGGGTAGGGATTTAAAATATCAGCAACCAGAACTGGCATGCTTTTTAAATCATTCAGGGGCCACCAACCAAGTCAGGAGGGAAAAAGAGGCATGCATTGAAAACAGGAGCAGTTAAATAAACATTCAAGAATGCATGGGACAGACATAAGGCAATAATAGTGGGGGGTAGGAGGAAGTAGGCTGTTGGTTAACTAGGATCTGCAGCTTATACAAGGGGTAGGGAAATGGGCAGACTGGGTGGGCCAAGTGGTCCTTATCTGCCATCAAAGTCTATGTTTCTGTGTTTCTGTAAATAAACCAGTTTTTCTCACAATTCTAGCTTGTCAAGGGCTCTGAGGCTGCATTTGGGAGGAAAGAAACAGTAAAGATGTAATCGGCAGCAATTTACTCAGAAGGGAGGTTGCAACTGGGAGCAGTTTTAAGCCAGAATAAAAAAGAAATACAACTAGTCTGATTAGAGTGGGCTACTTATTCAAGCTCTAACCTGGTTGCTGCAAGTGATTGCTTCACCTCCAGCAGGCTGAGGGCTCCAGGATGGGTGACTAAGGAGTACCGAAGGCAGAGGAGGGTTATGTGACAGACTGGGATCTATCAGGAGGAGTCGTAGGAAGTCACGCCTGGGGGAGATTCCATTTGGAGGATATAAGCTACTACTTCTAACATGTCCAACACATGTTTGTGTCTCAGTACGTGAATGGAGCAGCAAAGGAGTGGAACAGGTGTGAGCCCGGCATCTTAGGCATCAGCAGTTGTCTGCAGAAGGAAGAAGGGAAGCAGAGGCTCTGCTGGTCAACTAAGATAAGGTACCTGTTCATTACTGTTGTGATATTCATCGCCAACGAGGGACTGCTGGAGATTCCCAGGGTCTGACAACATTGAGAGCTAGATTGGTTGCTTTTGCTGCTCTGACCCTGTGGAATTCTCTATGTCATCGGGTAAGGGAATACCTGTCCATTGAGGCCTTCAAATCTGCCTTGAAAACGTGTTTATTTGAATTGGCTTACGCTGATATTTATCCTCCTGCTTTGATAATTTTAGAAATGTGGTTCTATTTTTAAATTGTCTGGTTATATTGTGTAAAACGCTAAGATCTATTGTGGAATAGTATTTCAGAAATAAAGTTTGGTTTGGTTTGGTTCACTTCTGGGAAGAAAGGAGGGTCAAAAGTAGGCCAAAACTGGGAATAGGTGCATCACCCTTATCTAAGGTAGGAGTATAAAAGGGATTTAAACAGGGTACAGGGGAACACAAATAGCAACCTATCTAGGGTCAGGTAGCAAAGGGTTAGGAGAAGGGGAAACTGTTGCTAGCACAATAGGAAAAAGCAGAGAAAGGTACGTGGGTAAAGGAAGGAGGAAAACACTTCAGACAAGAAGGAACTACTTATTGAGAGGTGTAGAAGGGAAAACCTTGTCTAGGGTAAAAGTACAAAGGGGTATAGCAAACAAAAAAGAGGAAAACTAGAAACACCCTATCAGGGATAAGGGTACAAAAGTACTTCCAGATGACAAAAGGAGAGTAGGAATTGTGAATGTTGGTAGTGATGCAGTGCAGGGGCTGTGGGGCAGCAGTTTTCAGAGGGACCTTATGGAGACTGTGGTGCTGTTCTATCTTCAGGCACCTCCACGGGTTTAGGGAGAAGGTTGCTGGACTCCAGGCTGTGCTGGCTAGGATTTGGAGGACCTCTTCCCCCACCCGGGAGCCACCAAGTCTGCTACCATTTCCCCAGAGAATGGCAAGGATGAGGAACAGCTGGACTATGGTGGGCTCTGGGAGGGTGTTGGTGGTGGTGAATCAGAGGTACATTCCTCAGCTAGTACCACTACTTAATTCTCATGCCACTCTAGAGGGGCAAGACTGCCAGAGGGAGGCACATATGGTAGTGACTAGGGAGGATGTAGGAGTCCTCTGTACTGGAGACCCCAAGGACGGTGGTAGAGGACACCAGAGGAGGAGGAGGAAGTAATGTTTTACGGGGGACTCGATTGCCAGGGGGATAGATTTGAGAATAGGAAAGGGGAGGCAGGTTAGGTGCCTGTGGTTCTATGTGATTTTAGTGAGTGCAAAACTGCAATGGCAAAATGGCGACCAGAAAATAGCAAGACACAGTATCCTGTGAGTTAGACTTTCCGCATGTGGGTGCCTACCAAAACGGCAACCCACTTGTGGTGACCACCCCAACGGCAAGAGCGTGGGGAGGGTGACCAGATGGGGAGGGTTCACGAAAGGCGACAGGATGTCACTAAGTTGATATGCACGGGGGAAGGGGAGCGAGTGTGCTGAGCGTGGGACAGGAGGGTTTGTGAGGGGTGGTGCCGCAGACTGCCGCCCAGCTAGCTCCGTGGTGTGGTGGGGTGGGTGCTGGCCTGGGGAGGTGGAGATGCAGGGTTAGGGTCCGGGTGCCAGCATATTTTGTTGCACCCGGCCAGAGATGGGATTTTTTTTTATATATGGATGCCCCCGACATGCACCCCCCCTGGAGTTGAGAATCTATAGTAGGGGGTGCAGGAGGCGAAGCCCCCCATGGGGGGTACAGGGAGCACTGCCCCCCGCATAAAAGTAAAATCCCACAAGTTTTTGTACCGCTTTCACTGGTGCTGGAGTTACACATCGCCAAAACTGAATTTTGGTGATGTACACTCGTTATAAGGATGATTACCTTTTGCAATCGCCCTTATGATATAGAACCGCGAGACACAAAGGAGTGACCGGGAAATACCAGAAATTGCCAAAAAGGTGACAACACTGCCGAGTGAGTTTCTGAGGGAGGGTTCCACCCCCCATTCTCCATATAATCAACTCCCAGGGGGCGCAACTTGAGGAGGGGGAGAAAGCTGAAGGTCGCCATTTCCATGATCACTGTTTTTCTGGTTCACTATTTTAGTATTGCTGTTTTCCAGTCATCGTTTTGACAGCCGCAATCTTGCACTCTCACATTTCATGGGATACTGGTGCCTATGCAGCACCATGATGTAGAGGGATGGGAAGTGGATCCTGAGGATCGCTAGGGCAGCGGAACAGTAGGGAGAGATAGCTGGTTTCTGGCTGTCTCCTTTCATTTGTTACCTGTTTGTGTAATTGTTTTTGCACTTTATTTTCCCACTATGTTGGAATCTTTCCTGGTGTTTGTATCCTTCTTCCTCCTTTCATCTCTCTTCCACCATCTTCTGTCTTTTTCTCATTCCCCTATTTTAACCATTTCCCTCCTCCTCTTCAACCCCTACTTTCCCCTCTTCCTCTCTTCCCTCTCTACTGCATTTCCCTTGGCGTCATTGGTATCAGATTCTTCCAGCTCCTTGGCTATACCCTGAAGCTCTCTGGCATGCGTGTTGTATTCCTTCTGTCCCCTCGTTCTTCCTCCTCTAATTTCCTTCTGTTTCCCTCTTTCAGACAGAATTCTGGTTCTTTAAAGCTCCTTGCAACCTTGTTACTTTTAATAGCAGGTGACATTGAACTTAATCCTGGTCCTTTCACTACTTCTTCCTTACAACATCCCAAAGGATTGAGAGTTGTCCATTTAAACATCTGTAGCCTTCTTCCAAAAATTGGACAGCTACAGCCTATTATGATCAACCTATGGACGGATGTCCTAGCTGTATCTGAATCCTGGTTCTCCTTTAAGGTCCAGAATTCTGCTCTAAATATCTCTAGCTACACTGTAGCTAGACAAGATTGCACAAACAGGGGCGGTGGTATTGCTGTTTATAGATCCACCAGAATCCAATTTGTGACTGTTCTTGCTGTCTCTTCCCCTTCTTCCAATGAGCTGCTCCTACTCAAACTCTCCCTTCCTTTTTCTGTCCCTATCTTTATTGCTTGTGTTTATTGTTGCCTTGGTATTTCCCCTGCTTCATATACTGAGCTCCTTTTAATTATCTGTACTAACTATTCCAGATGTGAACTTTAAATTCTTGGTGACTTTAATATAAAATGGCTCTCCTCCAATACAAATAAAATTGTTCAAAATGTAAAGTCACTACAGTTTACTCGATGGATCTCTAACCCCACTCACCTAAACTTTAACTCTTTAAATCATTCTCTGTTAGACTGGGTTCTCTCATCTCATCCCCACCATATTATGAATGCTGGAATTCTTCCTGATGCACTCAGTGACCATCATATGGTTTACTGTGTGTAAAAGATTCATCGTCCTAAGTCTCCCCCTAAATTAATACATCTCAGGTCCTTTAGGTCTCTGGACTTGTCCTCTTTCCTAGCTGACCTATGGGCAACTGATTGGTCCCTGATTTCAACAGCTAATAATATTAATTTTGCCCCACAATATTTTCAGTCCAAATTTATGGCTGTATGGGATCGTCATGCTCACCTGAGAAAAAAAAGATTACGGGGCTGTCATCTTACATGGATTATAGCTAAGGTTATGGCTTGCCTCCATACTAGAGATCTTGCCTGGTGCTCTTAAACTATTGTCACCTTTGCAACCCCTTTACCAAAGCCGTAAGACTTGCAAAGTCTGAGTATTTTGCATCCATACTGCAGAACAACATTAATCGTCCATCTAAGTTCTGAAAGGCTATCCATTCTCCGTTCTCTCCTCCGACCCAGTCTCCCTCTTCTATTCTCAGGGTTGATGACTCCCTCATCTCAGACCTTCATATTGTTGTCTCTTCCTTTAACTCCTGCTTTACTGCCTATGCCCTCTCTTTCATCCCTTCCTCCTACTCATCCCTTTCTTCCCCTTCATTACCTGCTCCTCCTTTAAACCTCTTGTTTTTCTTCTGTTCTACCACCACCTCTGCTACCCTGAAGTTCTTGCTTGCTCTTAAGCCTCACAAGTGTGGTAGCCCCGAAGGCGTTGATCCCAAACTTCTACTTCTCTCAGCCCCTTCCATAGCACTACCTAGAACCCAGCTTATCAACCTTTCTTTTTCCTCTGCTACTGTCCCTGGTGCTTGGAAGCAGGCTAATGTCATTCCTATTCCTAAAGGTGGTGATCCCTCTTATCCTGTTAACCACTGTTCTATTTCTCTCCTTCCTACCTTAGCTAAGTTACAGGAACACCTTGTATTATCACAACTCTCTCCCTTCCTTTAATCCTCCTCCTTCTTCACCCCCTTTCAGTCTGGTTTTAGGAAATCCCACTACACTTCCACCTCCTTCCTTCGACTCAACAACTCCATCCTCTGACAGTTCTGTTTAACCTCTTACTGGAGACGGGAGAGGTTATGGGGACTTGAAGAGGGCAGATGTAGTCCCACTTCACAAAAGTGGTAGTAGGGAAGGGACCTGCAACCACAGGCCAGTCAGCCTGACTTCGGTGGTGGGAAAATTATTGGAATCACTACTGAAGGAAATGATATTGGAATATCTTGAATCCAGTGGCTTACAGGACACAAGACAGCATGGATTAATTGGGGGGTCTTGTCAAATGAATCTAATAGATTTCTTTTACTGTGTGACCAGGGAATTGGATCAGGGAGGAGCAGTGGATGTGGCCTAGCTGGATTTCAGCAAGGCCTTCAACACTGTCCCATGTAGGAGAGCAATAAGCAAGCTAGGTAGCCTAGGAGTGGGACCAAAAAGGGTAAACTGGGTAAGAAATTGGCTAAGGGATAGGAGACAAAGGGTGGTGGTAAACAAAGTTCACTCTGCAGAAGGGAGGGTGACCAGTGGGGTACCTCAGGAATTTGTACTGGGACCAGTCCTCTTTAATGACTTTATCAGCAACATTGTTGAGGAGCTGGGGGGAAGGTCTGCCTGTTTACAGATGACATTAAAATCTGCATCAGAGTAGACACTTGGGGGGGTGGGAAAAAAATGAGAGGGGATCTGAAAAGGTTAGAGGAGTGGTCAAGAGTATGCAACTGGGCTTCAATGCCAAAAAGTACAAAATCATGCACTTGGGGCACAGAAACACTGGGGAGGAGTGCAAAATATAAGAAGAGGTATTGACAACCACCAAACAGGAAAGAGACCTGGGAGTTATCATATCTGCTTACCTAGAGGTGACTAGGCAATGTGACAAGGCAGTCGGGAGAGCTAGTGAGATGCTAGTGTGCATAGGGAGGGTCTGCATCAAATGCCCTATGAGGAAAGACTGAAAGACCTTAATATGTATACGCTGGAGGAATGCAGGGAGATGGGGGATAGGATAGACATTTTCAAATACCTCACATGTATAAACAAATTTCATGAGGGAAGCATTTTTCAGAAAAAAAAGAAGCTCAAAGACAAGGGGTCATGCTATGAAGCTGGAGGCGGGCAGAGTCAGGGGAGATGTGAGGAAGTACTTTTTCACAGAGAGCATGGGGGATGCCTGAAACAGCCTCCCAGCAGCAGTGGTGGGAGCAAAAACAGTAACAGGGTTCAAGAAAGCATGTGCCTCAGTGACAAAACAAGGGGAGGATAAGCAGGAGATCAAATAGGGGCTGTGGTGATACTGTAGGCAGGGAACAAATGGAAAGACTAGGTGGGCCAAGCAGTCCTTATCTGCCATCAGCCTATGTTTCTATGTTTCATCCTTACAGGTATGGAGCACAGTCTTATCACATCTGCCATTTTTGTTGCTCTTGCAAAATTTTTTGACACAGTGGCACATCCCCTCCTTCTGGACAAGCTTAAAGCAGCAGGACTTTCTGACTCTGCAGTCAGCTGGTTTCATTCTTACCCTGAGGGAAGCTCTCAAGCTGTCCAGATAGCAAATACCAGTTCATCACTACTCCCTATCTGCTCAGGTGTCCCTCAAGGATCTGTCCTGGGTCCTATTCACTATTCCATATTCTTGATTGACCTCCCCTATGTCTGTTCCTCTACGTCCATTCATATGTTTGTTGATGATAGTTATTTTTGCATCTGGCACCTCTTCCCAGGATCTTACCTCACAACTTCAACTGGATTTTGACAATATTCAGTGGTGGTTTCAGTCTAACTGACTTTCCCACAATGCCAAAAAAATCAGTCTCCATGACTTTTGGCATCCATCAGAGGCTTTCCAGGCTCACCCCTCTCCCTTAATTTTGTACCCTTGATGGTGCTATTATTGAAGATTTATCCTCTTTTAAGTACCTTGGGGTCGGGCTTGACCATCATCTTGATTTCTTGGTGCTTATTGATGCCATTCACCGAAAGCTTCACACTAAGCTTGGTGCATTGAACAGGAATAAAGCGAGTATCCTGGTTCCTGTCTGCTGTGAGATTGTTTTAAAGATGATTGTCCCTATTTTTGATTATGGTGACATAGTGTATGGTGGAGCTGCCAAATCTTCCCTTGCCAGACTGGACCCTCTCTTTCACTCTTTTTGTCATTTGCTTTAGATTTTTCCCCTCATACCAACCATTGCTCACTCTACTCTGCCCTTTCTCTCCCCTCTCTTGATGCCAGGCTCCTTTCCCATTGTGTCTCCTTTATATCTAAATACTGGTTTGCTTCCCTTCCCTCCTATCTTACATCTCTCTCTTATCCTCTCCTTCAGCCTCCTACCCTCTATGCAATATTACTTCTCATTCCCTTATTATTCCTTCTAGGAAGTCTACTGTTGGTCAGTCTGCTTTCTCAAATAATTTTCCTAAACTCAGATCCTCCCTTCCTTTGTGTATTTGCTCTGCCTCAACTGTTTTCTCTTTAAAGTCTCTCCTTTATGACTATTTTCCTCCCTCCTGCAACTGTCCTTGGCTCCCCTCCCCCCAAATTGTTTTGCCCTGGCACTCTGTTTATTTAATAAAAATGTTACAATGTTATACTCAGTTTTAACTTACGCTCCTTGATATACTGTATTTCCTATTTATGTTCTGTCATATCCTCTACCCCCACGGGACACATCTGGAAATGAGCTGTTAGCAGCTCCGTATGTCTTTCCTGGTGAAACTTTTGAAATAAATACATACATACATACTGTGCGCTCACACACACATACATACATAAATGAACACATACATACATACATAAATACATACATACATACTGTGCATACACACATACATACATACATAAATGAACACATACATAAATACATACATAAATACTGTGCATACACACATACATATATACATACATAAATACATACATACATACATACTGTGCATACACAAATACATACATACATACATAAATGAACACATACATACATAAATAAATAAATACATACATACATAAATTCAAAAGGTATAAGGAGATACAGAGGGAGGAGGATATGGATGTGCATCAGGAGAAACAGAGGGAAGCAGGGAAAGCAGAAAGGAAGACAAAGGCGCAAAATGAAGAAAGAATTGCCCAGGCAGTAATGAAAGGGGACAAGACATTTTTTAGGTATGTAAGTGAAAAGAGGAAGGCCAGCAGACAGAGGGATTGTAAAGTTAACAAGTATTTGTCAATGCCGAACATCCGCTTGCAGGTATTTGCAGTGGTGTTTGGCACTTACTGTACGGTACTTTATGTTTATGCATCCACTTTGTTTGTTTGTTGAATTTTGTTGACCCAGTAAGCCCACTGAGCCTAGAAGTCCCTTTTTCAGGGGTGACCAGGGGGGAAGGGGGATACAGATGGTAAGCAACTAAAATTGAACTAGATTAAGCTGTTGGTGGTATCTTTAGTGAATGAGGGAAATTTGGCCAGGACACCAGGGAAATTCTCCTACTGAACTGTAGGGGAACCGCTGACTGTGAGCCATGGCCACTTCGAGTGGAGCTCCAGTGGAGCAGGACATCCTAAATGAAGGGGCGTGTACCCTTCTTTCTGGTGATTTACTTGATTAACCTGAGGTTTTTATGGATGTGGTTCCATATTTGAAAGATACTGGTGACAAGGAGATATTTATTTTGACTGAGGATTCAAGAATACATAACTATGAGGCTGTCTCAGCTCCTGAGCTGGAAGCTGATTTTCTGCTGAAGGAATCCCTCCAAGCAATGTTGCTTAAAGAAAATGTGAGACATTTATCTGAAAAGGGTCATCTGGTAGAGCAACTTGCCCGACTGCAGACTGGCTTGTTGATTGTCAAAACTCCTGGCCCGCTTGTCAACGTGTCTGCATTACAGTATGACGTGGCAGTTTCTGAGAAAGCCCTGGGGCCAGGTGAGTATGTTAATGTTATTCTCCCCGAATTATTGCCTGCAGTTATTGAGCAGCATACACTTGAGGCTGGCAGTATAGGAGTGCAAGTTCACTTGTGCCTAAAGCTGATAGAACGAACTATGCAACATGTTCCTTTTTTGGAAACACCTCTTGCTGTTCCAAGTATTGAAACAGAACTTGGCGGAAAAGTGGAACTCATGGAGACTGATGTACTTTTACATGCTACTGTTAGCGCAGATGATACTAAAGGGCCTCATGTCCTAAACCTTTCTAAATTTACTGGGTTTGTTTTTCGTAGCGCTCTGACGGCTACAAACCCTGATGAAGACAGGAATGATTTGACTTATCAGACTTCCCCTCACATTCAGGATGGTGCGACTGTGTTTACTTTTTCTACTAGGGATTCTGTGTCTCGATCTGGGGTGAGGGATGAGAATAAAGAAAAATGTACAGCATTAACTATTGCAAATAGACATATCTCCCATGCTGTTGCACCCGTTGTGGAGCCCAGGTCATCAAAAACTTGAGTCCCTTTTCTTTACTAACAAGGGGAAAGATGTGGCTGTTTTATTACCTACAGTGACCCCATGTGAGACTTGGTCCCCTCAGAAAGCGTTGAGTGAGGCTGGATGGTTGCAGAATGCTCAAGACACTGGGCTCCCCACCCCTGATTGGGACCCTATGCTTAATTTTACTCAGAATTCACCTGAATGGCATCCAAATGTCCCACATCCTGCTCTGAATTCAGGTTTATTGACCCAAGTTGCAACTAATGGACCTCCACAACCCATTGGGAACAGGTCATTACATACTGAGACTGTATTCAGCCTAGAGCCAGATACTCCTGCTGCACAATCTCCTGCCGCTTGTGTGGTCTTGGAGACACCGATCACTGTGGGGGAGACACCTCAAGTTTCCACAGAACCCCCTCCTTTCAGATTTATTTTCTAAAATCAGAAAGGAAGCTGCTCTATGGTGGAATGCCGTACGAATTCGATATAAAGGAGGCCTGGAAGTTCGACCAGACAGGCACCATGTGGGCAAATTATTACTGAAGGACTCTCTGCACTTGCCTCTGAGAGAAGTTTTTGCATTTATAAACATTTCAGGGGAGGATAAATTTTGATATTAGCTTCTGCTCTGCCTATGCTCTTTATTTATTTTGGGAGAGGTACAGCCAAGTTAAGTTTTCCCCTACATGGACCCTCTTTTTGGTTATCCCTCTAACCAAACCACTGATTAGATATGTCACTGTAATGTTTCAAAATGATGGGGTCCATGTAGAGGATATAACTTACTGGCTAACCCAGAAATGTGATGTAATGAGTCCGCTTGAGGCTATCTTAGATTCAGAGATGTTTTGGACCAGGGGATGGCATTATAAAGTTAAACTCAGGCAAACTGAGTCTGGCATCGATCACATCCCTAATTCTTTTCTGTTGGGGTTATGATAGGGGTGTTTGTTTTTATGCCAGCCAACTGAGGGCCTGTTATAAATGTGGGTCTAGAACCCACCTTTCTAGTTCTTGTGACAGGCCTCGATGTGACAACTGTGGGGAGATTAGACACATTGCTTTCCAGTGCGCAAATCACACTAGGTGTGATCTTTGAGAAGATAATGGTCATGTTTTTTCTGAGTCTTCTTGGGCAGCTAAGAATAAGGCCACTTGCCTGAGTCCTGATCTTCTCATCCAGCAAGCACAGTATTCTCTTTCTACCCAGACCACTATTTCCCTAGTTGCTGATCCCCCCGACTATGGTTCCTCCGGAAGACTCCCCCTACTCCTTCCCCTCTCATCCTTCCCCTGGGAGCAGAGTTGGAAACTGTCAAGCCCACCCCCCCCACCTTCATCCTCTTCTTTAACTTGGATCTGCAGCTTATCTGTTACGTAGGAAAATGGGCAGACTAGGTAGGCCAAGTGGTCCTCATCTGCTGTCAAATTCTATGTTTCTATGTTTCTATGCCTCCTGCCTCCTCATTGCCCGTGTGTTATACTGACCCTATGGAAGATGTTTCTGCTCCTTCCAGTCAACCACTTCTACCACCTTACCGGTGAGAAGATCAGCTAGGAATCTTAAGGTGGGCCCTGTCCAACCCCCTATGGAAGTGGAATCTAAAAACTCCTTTTTTGCTTTAGCCACCCAATGGGGACTCTGAGATGGATATGGGGGATTATGACTCACAATCTACCAAAACAGAACACAGTATTCAGCTTCAACGCCAACCTGAGTACGAAGGGAAGAAAAAAAAAAGAAGAAAAAAGGAGTCTTGAGCATGATACTGCTTAATAAGTGACTCCTTTCAGTATAGGATCATTAAATGTCTACAGCCTGTTAAATTCCACAAGGAGACATGTGGTGTATAACTATACTCATAGGAGTGCTATTGATATTTGTTTTTTGCAGGAAACCTGGATGTTTAGAAGTGACCAGGCAAGGTTTTTCCTAAGGGAATGGGTTTGGGGACCTTCTTATTGGTCATTTGGTGCAGCAACTGTGGATGGTATAGGTTTTCTATTTAATTCGTATGATTTTACCCTTATTAAATTAATAGATTTAATTCCAGGCAGAGTTCTGATATTAAATGCCTCATGGAAACAGATACACTGCAGATTAAATTAATGTTTATGGTTCACAGGTCAAATCTGAACATGTGGCTCTGCTGGATAGTTATGGCCCTTTTTAATTACTTCTTATAAGGTTTTTTTATGTGGATATTTTAATTGCAGTATAAAATCTGCTTCTGGTGGGCCAGCGAGCCATGGGAAGAAGGTATATTGTGATTCAAATGCCCTGAGGAAACTGGTAGCTATGGCAGACCTTTTAAATTGTAGTGCATATCAGAGATCTGGACCCAAGTTTACTTTTTGAGGAAATAAATATACTGTACTTCTACTATTGACCATATGTTCATTTCCAAATCTTTACCAAAAGTTTGATTTCAGACTATATCCACTGATTTTTTTGGATAATTTATTATTGATCTGTTTCTTTTCTCAGTTTCCCAGAGCGGTCACGTGTCAAGCCACGATGGAAATTAAACTCCTCCATCTTGTCTGATCAGTGGATTATTGGTCAAATAACAGACATACTGAAGGCTCGTCTGTCTGTCAGCTTTCTGTATGAGGACTTAGGGGATTGGTGGGCCAATTCCTAAACAGATTTTAAATCTTGTTTTTTGAAACATGGGAAATTTAGTGAAAATAACAAATTTCTTAAATATTTAAAAATCAGACAACAGCTACAGAATTTGTATTCTATTGCTAATACTTCTAGACAGGATTACACTGCCCAAATTACAATGCTTAAAAAAGAAATGGCGGAGTACCAATATGACAGAGTACAGACTATGAACGCTCTGCTCCAGAATGGGACTAAGAAATCCCCCCATGGGGATCCCTTTGAAGCTTTTCAGAAATTCAAAGATTCCACCTTTTTGGAATGCTTGACAAATAAAGAAGGGGTCACTGTGACTTCTACAGAGGCATTACATGGCATTATAAAATAATTTATTCCTTCCCATAATTTCTCAGATCCCCCTACAAAACAGGTAATAAAGAAATTCTTAAATACAATACCCATTCTGGCTCTCTCAGATAGAGCCTCTGGTCTGGCAAGACCCAGTACTGCCCTCAAAATTGAGCAGGCCATTAAAACTTTAAAGAATGACACATCCCTTGGTTCAGATGGTTTGACGAATGAATTTTATAAAACCTTTTCGGCACCATTGTCATTTTGTTTGGAAAAAGTTTTTGTTTTTTTATGTCTACTTTCTGTATTCCTCTTTGGTTTACTGAAGGCCTGTTGATTTTTTTGTTTAAATGAGGGGATAAATCCTGTATTGATAATTGGAGACCAATCACACTCTTAAATTCTGATTACAAAATATTGGCTACAGTTATTAACACTCGGCTTAAACACTATGTGAATCTGATACTTTCCCCTTTGCAGTTTTGCGGTCTACCGAATCAGAAGATTCAACAGGCCCTGATGATTATCAGAGACCTTATTGATTATGTTGCTTTACAAGGGGAGACTGGGTGTATTAATTCTGTGGATCAGTATAAAGCCTTTGATAGGGTACACCACCCTTTTCTTTTTTTAACCTTGGAAACATACGTCATTTCTATACAAATAGTACAGTGGATTAAATCTTTATACCATAGGGCAGTGGTGCACCAGTAATTAGACACCAGGTTATGGAAGGGTTTCCAATAACAACAGGAGTTCGGCAGGGTTGTCCCCTAAGTCCTCTCCTTTATATTTTTATACTTGATCCTCTTATCCATCTTTTAACAGAAACTCCCAGGTGGTTAGGAGTGCCTGAGCCGGATAAAAAAAGGGTGTTTTATATACAAGCTTATGAGGATGACATTTGCTTATTCCTATCTGATTATACCCAAGTGCACTCCTTTTTGGAATTTATGTATGTATATTCTCTTCTTTCTAACTCCCAATGAAATAAAACAAAAAGGAAATACCTGTTTATTGGCTCTGGCTGTCCTACTCCAGTCACTATAGATGGGATTTTGATCTCCTCAGAACCTTTAAACATTTTGGGCAGTTATTTTGGAGCACAAAACATTCCATCCTTTAATTGGGATTCCACATTAGCTCTTGTGGAACTTAAAGTTCAGAGGTGGAGATATTGGCGGATGACTAAATTTAAGTGCACACGAATTATCAAGCAGTTTATTATCCCTATGATTCTTTCTACTGCTATGATTTTTCCACTCCCCATTCAGTTTGAAACTAAATTGTATAGCCTCTTTTTTCAGATGCTG
This sequence comes from Neoceratodus forsteri, assembly GCA_016271365.2. Lineage (NCBI taxonomy): Eukaryota > Metazoa > Chordata > Ceratodontiformes > Ceratodontidae > Neoceratodus > Neoceratodus forsteri. Next base: position 104,411,496 of record CM057451.1, read on the forward strand.
TGGGGTAATAAACTTAGCCCCATTAAGCGACTGTACACATACTTGCAAAAAGATATAGGGGGGATTGGGCATGGTAGACCCGGTGGTCTTTTTTCATACTATGTTTTTTTCTCAAACCATCAAATGTGGCCTGATACCTGCAGATACAATACATTCTTATTGGATTAAATTGAACCTTTCCCGATACTTTGCTATCTGGCAAGCATCTCCTCCGAAACTGTCTGGTCACCTTCATATCTCACAATGGTTACACCGGCTGCTCAAAAACTGTATAAATGGGGTTTATCAACACAACAAACTATTGGAAATTCAGGGCCACAGTTATATAGAGCAGTTATGTCTTCAATTTATCCAGCAGAACCATGTTTCAAAAATTGTCCATCCTCCCAAATCCCAGGAGTTTTGTTCCAATTGACCAATGCAAGAATCCCTATTCAGATGTGGGAATTCCTTTGGCTAGCAGTTTATGGGAGGATAAAGGTAGAGGGAATGCGAAGTATAAAGCTAAGAAAGAAAGGAATTGTCTCTATGAGGCTTGTATTGATCAGGAGGAAACCATGGAACATTTTTTATTTCACTGTTCCTGTGAAAGTCTCTTTGGAATTACCTTGCCACTAAATGGAATATGGGGTGGTTACAAAGCCTACATTATGATAATTTGGTTTTAGGACAATTTTATAATTTGGGAAACTCTTACTGTAAGGAGACATTGGTCGTTTTTTGTTGTCTGAAATTGTATTTATGGCAGGCCAGATGTCAGTGGGTTCTGTACCAAAGACTAATGCCCAGGGCCCCGAGTTTTCCATGATTCTTTGGGTCTGGCAAACCGTGGAAATATTTGCGGCTGCCTGTGGAATTCGAAGCTGCCCATGGAACAAATGTCCTTTGCTGACTGGGGTGCCAAATCCCCTGTCGGCTTTACTACCCCCCCTCAAATGTTTGTATGCCACACTGGGAGCCCACCCCAGCATGGCAAAAGCTTCATTTGCCAATAGGGGTGCCCAATCCCCCGTCAGTTTCACTGCCCCCCCCAAAATATTTGTATGCCATGTTGGAAGCTGACCCCAGCATGGCAAAACCTTCCTTTGCCGACGGGGTGCCCAATCCCCTGTTGGCTTCACTGCCCCCTCAAATGTTTGTATGCCATGCTGGGAGCCCACCCCAGCATGGCAAAGCTTTGCTGGACGGAGGTACCCAATCCCCTGTCAGTTTCACTGCTCTCCCAAATGTTTGTATGCCACGCCAGAGCCCACCCAGCATGGTAAAGCTTCCTTTGCCAATGGTGGTGCCCAATCCCCCATTGGCTTCACTGTCCCCCTCAAGCTGCCTGGTGCCCCACTGGGAGCCCACCCCAGCATGGCAAAAGTCCCTTATTGTGTGCAAACACAAAAAAACCTGAAACAAAAAAAATCTTCCTTCGTTGATTCTTTTGCCCCCTCCCAACCAGCACCACCCTCTGTGTACCCACCTCCCCACACCCCCACCTCAACCCATACTTACCTCCGGAGCCCAGCATGGTGATCTTCGGTGGACCGGAACACGTCTGCACTCTTCAAAGCTGACCGTGAACTAAAGAAATGCCGGTAAGCCGTATAATGGCATAAATGGATTTTTTCAACTTTAGTGCATATCTCAGCCATTTCTGGGAATTTTTTCACCAAATGTTCAGTATCTGATTTTTGGGGCCCACCTCATGAACTGTGACACTGTTATTTCATTAATCGGTCCTGAAAGGTGGTTCCGCATACACTGCGCAGAACCACATTTCTGGAAAGATTAACAAAATTACAGTGTCACAGTTCATGGGGTAGGCTCCCAAAAACCCTATGTTGAAAATTTGGTGAAAATATTCCCAAAATGACTGATTCTGGCGTGTTTCATGCAGTTCCTACGCACGCTCAGAATCCTCTCGAGCATTTTAATATTTTCCTCCAGATTTTCAGTATTGCCATTTTACCCACCTGCTTATGAACAGTACAACTGTCATTTTTCGCATCTCACCCGCAATGTGTTTTCGCACATGTAGCACACAATGGTGCGATCAGTGTGTGAAATCAATGTTCCGACAGATTCATAAAATCACAGTGACACTGTTCCTGAGCAGTGGTCTTAAACTGGCTATCTTGAAAATTTGGTGAAAACATTCCACAAAATGAATGTTTTATGAGCGTGCGTTGTGTCAGATATGGCAAAAAAAACAAAAAAAAGGAAAAAAATTAAGGGTAAAAATGTGCCGCAGAATTGCCACAGAAATTGGTGTTGAGTGCCACAGAAGTTCTGTGGCAAATGAGAACCCTGCTGCAGAACTTTGCTCGGATGTGCCGCAGAAAATTTGTGGCCCTGCTAATGCCTAATGAGACAGTGAGGAATCTTATACAGTCAGCTATGGAGAAAGTGTATATTTCAGATTTAGCTGTTCATACATCCAAAAAGGTTTCCACTTAGTGGAAGGGATTCTCAATGTTTATCAAATATAAATGATTGAAATTTGAAATATTGCCTAGAGAATATAGGTAGGATTTGCTGTTTTTCTGGGTTTGCTCTTCAAATCTATAAAGGAATATATCTGTGTTAGGCTCAGTGGTTTGCATTTGCATGTTTTTTTTTTTTTTACTAAACTTCATTGTTTGTATGATTTAACACTATTTTTTTCCCTTTTCCCTCTTTACTTTATGTTTTTTTATATTAGTGTGACTTTACCACTGTTTCTGTATTTAGGCTTTTGATGTTATTACAATAAAAACTCCCCTACTCTTTTCGATAAGTGCCACGGGATCTTTAATATCCACCTGAACTACCACCAATCCAGGCAGATGGGACCTCAATTTAATGTCTCTTCTGAAAGACGGCACCTCAGAAGTGCAGCACCCCTCTCATGCTGCACTACAGTGTTAGTACTGGGATATTAATTCAAGTGTCAGATGTGGGAACTGAACTCACAGCCCTCCAGTCTCCCAGCCTCAGAGGCGAGTGTGCTACCTACTGAGCCACTGACACTTCAACTGTACTCATCTATTGCTGTAACACTGGCACTTCTAACAAGCATTTGTCTATGCCGAATGTTTGTTTGCTGGTACTAGCACTAGAAGTGCAGGAGTTAGACAGATGCAGAATAGGAATGGCAGTGAAGTACTGAAGTGAAGCCAGCCCCACCCCCCACCCTGCAGAGATGGACAGGCATTGGGGTTTGTCTTTGGGTCATCACCCATAATGCCCATGTCATTTCACCTCACCGTATCCTGCAGACACCGACAAGTGTTGAGGTGTGCTTTGGGGTGTTTGGCTTTACAGTCACCCCATTCCATAAGGAAATACACTGAAATGGGTGCAGTATAGGAGAATGGGGTGAACTCTGGGGCCTAAGACTCCAAGGCACACCTCTGAGCCTGTCAATGGCTGCAGCATGGGGGTGGGGGTGGAATGGCATGAGCATTACAGCCGGCAATCCAAAGGCACACTCATGATGCTTGTCAGTCTGTAAAGGGTGGGATGTGATGGTTAGAAACCCTAGAGCCCCAGGCGTTTGCTGGTATTTGCACAACAAATTTTCAACATGGCCTTTTTGTGACCCTCACCTCATAAAAGCATTTGGGACTGCTACTCATGAACAGTGGCACTGTAATTTTGTTAATCTGTCCTGAACGTTGATTTCCCACAGCGACTGAGCCATTCTGTGCCACATGTGTGAAAACACAGATAAGGCAGGATGTGAAAAATGACAACTGCAGCATTCATAGGGAGGTGTGAAGAGATAGCAATGTTGAAAATCTGGAATGAAAATATAAAAAATTCTCTAACTTATGAGAGTACATGGAGACTGCACAACGCACGCTCATAACACAGTCATTTCATGGACTTCTTTCACCAAATTTTCAACATAGGCATTTTGTGACCTCTGCTTATGAACAGTGTCACTATGCTTTTCTTAATCTGTCCCAAGCATTGATTTTCCACAGCGACCGCACCATTGTGCACCAGATGTGTGAAAACACCAAATGACAGCCATGCTGTTCATAAGGAGGTGTGCAAAAATAGCAATGTTGAAAATCTGGAGTGAAAATATTACAAATCCTCGAAGTTGCGAGTGTGTGTGGAAACTGTGCAATGCACACTAGTAACATAGTCATTTTGTGGACTTTTGTTACCAAATTTTCAACATAGGCATTTTGGGACCTCTGCTCATGAACAGTGTCACTGTGATTTTTGTAATCTGTCCCAAACATTGATTTCCCACAGCGACTGCGCTATTGTGTGTCAGATGTGCAAAAACACATTTTGGCCAGGATGTGAAAAATGACAGCTGTACTGTTCATAAGGAGGTGTGAAAAAATGGCAGTGTTGAAAATCTGGAGTGAAAATATTACAAATTGTAGAAGTTACGAGTATGCATGGAAACTGGACAATGCACACTCGTAACACAGTCACAGGGCCAGGATAAATGGTTCAGATAAGAGAGGGTTAAAGGGGACACCTATTCAGAGGGGGTTTGAGTTAAGTGGGCAAAATAGCAAGGGAGGCAGAAAGGGGAGGGTGACAAGGGGGTCTCTAATAAGGCAGGAAGACTCCCATGAAATTGCGATCATGAATAAAGTGGGGGGGGGGCTGAGAGGGCATAGTGGAGGTAACCATAAGGATGATGGCGGTGTTAAGGTTCTGTTACTGGGAGACTCGATGATTAAGGGTATCCTTTGGGAGGGACAGGGGGATGGATGCCATAGCCAGGTGAAGGTAGTGAGTATCTCTGGGCTGACAGTGCACAGAGCAAAGTTCATGGTGTATGAAATGGTTAGGGATTGTGGAGGGAAACCGGATTTCCTGGTGCATTTGGGAACTAATGATCTAGAGGAAATAGCATTATGGAAATCCAAGCAAGGTTCCAAGAACTTGCCAGAGTCTGTCGGGATAATGGATGCAACATTTCTTTTCAAGATATTGCCAGTACCAAAGGCCCCAGTGGAGAAAAAAATGAATACTCACAGAGGTTAATGAATGGCTCAGGAAGTGGGGTGAAGAGAATGGGTTAGTGTTAGAACTGGAATGGAGTTTGGGAGGATAAGGGACTATATGCCAAGGACAGGTTTCATCTTGCCCCATTAGGGAAGGAAGTCCTAAACAGGGATGGCTGACTACATACAAGAAAGGTGGGGTTTAAACTTGTAAGGGGGGAAGGGATAAGGGAGGTTGACTAGAAGCCCTCCCTCCAGATGAGGGGAGTAGCCTTCTGCCCAAGGTGGGAGGGGGAAACAGACTGGAGGTGGAGGTTTCAGGAGGAGCAGGGGGAGGATGGAAGTATAAGGAATCTGGGTGGGGTTCGACAAAAAGGATCAGGGATAAGGGGTGGGGGTTAGTGTTAGTAAATGCCAGGAGCTTGGGAAACAAGTTGCCAGAGTTCCAGGCCATGCTGTTCGGGGTGGATGTGGCGGCAGTCACGGAAACGTGGGCCAACAAAAACCATGACTGGGACCTAAATGTACGGGGGTACACTATGCTTAGGAAGGATAGAAAGGAGGGCAGAGGGGGTGGAGTGGCTATGTTCATTAGAGATGACATAGAAATTGCTATGGTAGAAGAGGCAGAGGGAAACGTGGAGGCCTTATGGGTCACCTTACGATCCCCGCAGGAGATAAGGTCAAGCTGGGAGTAGCATATAGGCCCCCCGGGATGAGTGATGTTCTAGAGGATGGTTTGCTGGACAACATCTTTGCCCAGTGTGGACCAAAAGGGGAAGGAGTGGTGTTGATGGGGGACCTTAATATGCCAGGTACAAACTGGGGAACCATGTCCTCTAAGGTGGCCAAGGAGCAGAGGCTGCTGGATGGCTTCCAGGATGTGTTCAACACAGCATGTGATGGAGCCCACAAGGGAGGGGCATGTCCTGATGTGGTTCTGGCAGATGGGGATCTGGTAAGGGACATGGTTGTACAGGACCCCCTGACTGGGAGTGACCACAATACTGTCTGGTTTCAAATAAGCATTGGGGAGTGGGGTGAGATCTAGGACACTGGCAGTGGACTTCAGGGGGGCAGACTTTATGGGCATGGGAAATATTCTCAAGGATCACTTGAAGGGGATTACCTCAACGACAAGTGTGGAAAGGAGATGGGAGGTCATAAAACGGGGACTTCATGAGGCAGTCAGGATCTGCGCTAAGTTGAAACGTAAGGGAGCAAGGTCACATAAACCATGCTGGTGGTCCAGTGAGGTCCAGGTAGCAGTCAGAGAAAAGAAGGCGGCTTACAAAAAATATAAAACAACACGAGGGGATAGGGATAAGGAAATGTACCAGCTTGTATCTAGAAAAGTCACCCGTATGGTGAGGGAGCAAAGTCCAGTAAAGAGCAACGGCTGGCAGGGGATACATGGAGGGAAAAGGGGTTCTTCCGGCACATTGGGGAGCGGAGAAAACTAAGGGCCATCTCAGCAGATTGAGATCAGAAGGAGGGTGGGGTGGAAGAGCGAGGGACCAGGCAGAGGTATTTAATTAGCACTTGGGCTCTGTGTCACCATAGGGAGGGGGATGGGATATCTACAAAGCAAGGCACAAAGGGATAGAAGCTGCAGGGGAGGGATCAGGGAGCAACAGAAATGGAGCAAAAGGGAGGGAAAGGTACCCCAGGGTGTCACATCTGATAAAGACAAAAAGACCAGTAAGGTGGAGGGACGGATGATGCCATCCCCACCAAAAGGGGTGTGGTTTGCCTCAAGGCCCTAAAGAAAGACAACTCCTGACTGGATGGCATTCATCCGAGAGTACTATGGGAATTACGGACATACTGGCTGTACCTCTGGCGGAGCTTTCAACAGGTCACTTGAGACAGGGAGGGCATTTAGGATTGAAGTAGAGGCACATGGTACTCAATCCAAAGGGGGGTCAAGGAAGTACCAGGAAACTATAGATCCATCAGTTTAATCTCGGTGGTGGAAAATTAATGGAGAGTATACTAAAGGAACGATTGGGGGGTTTACTTGGGGAGTGGAGGTCTGGATAGTCGGCAGCATGGGTTTGTGCTAGGTAGATCATGTCAAACCAACCTTGTGGAGTTCTATGAATGGGTAACATCAGAACTGGACAGGGTAAGCCTGTGGATGTATTATTCTTGGACTTCAGCAAGGTGTTTGACTCTGTCCCCCACAATGGTCTGGTGGAGAAACTGATGGGGTTAGGAGTAGGCCCTTTGATGGTCAGATGGATTGAAAACTGGATAGCTGGACGACTCAGAGAGTAGTGGTCTGGGGGAGCCTCGAACCCTACAGAGGTTGGTAGTGGGTACCACAGGGCTCGGTCCTGGGTCCAATCCTGTTTAATGCATACATAAGCGGACATCAGGGATGGATAGGGTGTGAAATGAGTCTCATGGATGACTCCAAGATGGGAGCAGTAGTTGAGGGAGAAGAGGGGAGGTTGGCCCTGCAAGGGGACCTGGACACCCTGGAAAGCTGGGCTCACATGGAAATTAAATTAATCATCACCAAGTGCAAAGTGTTGCATCTTGGTCGGGGAAACCCTAAACACAGGTACACCCTGGGAGGGAGGTGCTGGAAGCCCTCAACAGGGGAAAAGACCTAGGGGTCAGTGGATACATGTATGAATAACTCTGAGCAGTGCAGGAGAGCAGCTAGCAAGGCAAACAGGATGTTGGGATGCATCGCAAGGGGATCACCTCTAGGAGCAAGGAAGTGATTCTGCCGCTGTACAATGGACTGGTTAGACCACACCTTGAGTACTGTGTACAGTACTGGAGACCACACTTGAAGAGGGACATACAGCTCCTGGAGAGGCGTACAGAGGAGGGCAAACAAAGATGACACGAGGGCTAGGGGATTTGACTTATGAGGACAGACTTGAGGAGCTCTGCCTGTTTTCATTGGAGGAGAGGAGAGTCAGGGGGACATGATTGAGGTCTTCAAGTACCTCAAGGGAATAAATAGGGTAAACATGGAGGGGATCTTTAGACTAAAGCAGGGAGGCATCACCAGAGGGCATGGTTTGAAGTTGGAAGGTGGAAGGGTGAGGGGGAAAAGAGGAGGAGGTTTTTCACTGAGAGGGTGGTGGACCCTTGGAATGCTCTGCCTGGTGAGCTGGTTCAGAGATCCACAGTGGAGGGCTTTAAGAGAGGGTGGGACAGACACAGAAAGTGGATGTATCAGATGATGGCCTGTCCCGGTGGGGTGGGGATGGATGATAGGGGTTTCTGGAGCACAAGGGATGGGAGGGTCTTGGCACCCAACTAAGGATCTAGGTTCGAGCAGACTTGATAGACCATAAGGCCTAATCTGCTGGCAAATAGTATGTTAGTATGTTAGTATGTTTTGGAATTTTTTTCACCAAATTTGCAACATAGGCTTTTTGGGAGCACACCTCATGAGCAGTGACACTGTTGTTTCATTAAACGGCCCTGAGAGGTGATTCCGCGCAGTGACCACAAAATCACCTTTTGGGACCAAATAACCACATGACAGTGACTGAATTCATGAGGTGGGGTCCCAAGAATCCCATGTTGAAAATGTGGTGCCAAAATTCATAAAAATGGCTGAGATATCCACCTAAGTTGAAAAAAAAACCATTTATGCCATTATACAGCTTACCGGAATTTCTTCAGTTCATGGTTGGCTTTGAAGAGTGCAGACATGTTCCCGCTCCACCAAAGATCATCATGCCAGGCTCTGGAGGTAAGTATGAGATGGAGAGGTGCGGGGATGTGGAGTGCACAGAGGTTGGGTACAGGTTGGGGAAGGGGGTTGGAGACGACGGGGATTGGGCACCCTGTCGGCACATACACTGTGTTTGGGGGGCAGTAATGAGGAAGTGGGGAGGACAGCAGCAGAAGGAGGAAGCAAGAGGGATTTTGTTAGCAGCCAGAGGGAAAAGGATAATGTCAATATGCTAAATACACACACGTTACCACCGTTGATTGCAGTGGTGGTTTTCTTTGAACCTAAGACCACTCAGCCAAACTGCTGTCATAGACATCTCGCACATCCATTGGTGTAGTACGGTCGTGCTCACTAGTCCGAGCACTGCATTGGACAGTAGGGTCACACACCTCCAAAAAGTCATACTGTCCCAAAATGTTCCTTGTGCATGTGTGCAAGTGAACCCAAAAAGGGAAGGGGGGGGGACTGTGCAGAGGGAAACCAAGAAAAGGCAGACATCCTGAACAAATACTTTTGTTCAGAGTTCACAGAGGAAGGAGAGGGGGAAGGGCCACAAAAAAAGCAACAGAAGCATTGGAGTGAGGGAAGTGGACACTATTCCTTTTCAGAGGAGAGATTCCAGAAGAGACTCACTAATCTGAAAGTGGACAAAGCCAAGGGTATTGAGGGAGCTCAGGGAAGTGCTGGCTGCACCTCTGACTGTCCTATTTAAAGGCTCACTGCAAACAGGAGTAGTTCTGGAGGATTGGAGGAGACTAGGTGTAGTCTCATGTCACAGGAGTAGTAACAAGAAGGAGGATGGCAATTATAGATCAGTCATCCAAACATTGGTGGTGGAAAAGTTAATGGAATCACTGCTGAAGAAAAAGATTGTGGAATATCTTGAATCCAGTGGGTCACAAGACCCGAGACAGCATGCATTCACAGGTGGAGGTCATGTCAAACGAATCTAATAGATTTCTTTGACTGGGTAACCATGAAATTAGATCAGGATGGAGCAGTGGACATGGCCCACCTAGATTTCTTTAAGGCTTTCAACACCATTCCACTTAAGAGACTAGTAAGCAAGTTGGGTAGCTTAGGATTGGGTTCAAAGATGGTAAACTGGGAAAGAAATTGGTTAGGGACTAGGGGACAGATAGTGGTGGTAAACATAGTTCACTCTAGTGAAGGGAGGGTGACCAGCGGGGTGCTTCAGGGATCAGTGCTGCGACTGATTCTCTTTAATGTCTTTATAAGTGACCCTGCAGAGGAGCTGGAAGGGAATGTCTCCCTCTTTTTGTGGATGATGCCAAAATCTGCAATAGGGTAGACACTCCAGGGGGGAGTGAAAAGGATTAGCGAGATCTGACAAAACATGAGGAATGGTTAAGGGTATGGCAGCTGGGTTTCAATGCAAAGAAGTGCAAAATAATGCACTCAGGAAATGTAAACCCAGGGGCAGAGTACAAAATAGGTGGCGTGGTACTGATGACCACCAAGCAGGAAAGAGACGGGGGGGGGGGTTATCATATCTGATGACTTAAAGGTGGCCAGGCAGTGCAACAAGGCAGTAGGGAGGGCAGGTGGGATGCTGGCATGCATAGGGAGGGGTATCACAAGCAGAAAGAGGTAGGTGGTGTTGTCTTTGTACAGATTGCTGGGAAGATCCCACCCAGAGTATTGTGTCCAGTTCTGGAGACCACATCTCTGGAAGGACAAAAGAGTGGAGGCTGTCCAGCAGAGGACAACTAAAATGGTGCAGGGTCTGCATCAAAAGCCCTATGAGGAGAGGGTAAAGGACCGCAATATGTATACCTGGAACATAGGAGGGAAGGGGATATGATAGAAACCTTTGAATACCTCACGGGGGGAAATAAGGTACAGGAAGGGAGTAGTTTTCAGAAAAAAGGAACTCAAGAGCTAGGGGACATGCAGTAAAGCTGTAGGGGGGAGATTTGGGAGAGATGAGAGGAAGTGCTTCTTCACAGAAAGAGTGGTGGATTCCTGGAATAGCCTTCCAGAGAAGGTGGTGGTAATGAAAATTGTGTTGGGGTTTAAGAATGCATGGGATAGGCATAAGGGACTCTTAGTGGAAAGGAATGGAGGGAGGGAGAATGAGCCTGGGATCCAATATGGTCTGTGGTGATACTGCAGGTAGGAAAAATGGGCAGACTGGGTGGGCCAAATGGTCCTTCTCTGCTAACAAATTCAATGTTTCTTTGTTTCAATAGCACAACTTCTTTAGGGTAGGTGGTCTTGTTCGTTGGCCTGTAGTATTTTACCTAGTACATACAATATTGTCACATTTCTGTGCAAGTCTTTCGTACTGCAGCTCTAATCTTTCCTAAGTGCACAGGGTTATTCAGCATAAGTTCACTGTGTCTTATAGTAGCATTTACAGTTTTTACAGATCTCTTAATTGCTCCTGTTTTTGTGCTCTGCTTCTATGCCAGCATTGTCTCAAACAGTGACTTCTGCTGTGTCCATTCTTAGGAACACTTGGAGTCCTCAAAAAACTGATAGCCTTAATAGTGGTAATAACCTGTGACCTATGTATGTATAAACTCAGAATTTCCACATGGGAATGCCCTTATTTAGGTGTAGTATCTAGATTACAAGAAGGTCCTAGGGAGGCTAGCCAGCAGCAAGCAGACCTCTGTACCATAAATAGACAGATGCACATGGAAATATATACAGCACCTTCAAGGTAAAAGCAAATGAGAAAGGCATATAAAGATGTCTGCTACTAGTTTATCCAAGGGGAAGAGAGGATCAACTAAAACAAGTGCAGGGTTTACGTAGCTCATAAAAGCTAAAATCAGGCAGTCAGGAACAAGTGCACTGCTCTTGCTAGGCAAGCCAAGGCAGCATATTACAAGGAGCAACTGGAACATAACTGGGGCAATGGGAAGCAATTCTGGGATAACATCAAGGAGCTGCTGGGCAGGGAAGACAGAAGGCAGCCCTCAATGCTCAGCTTAAATGGCACCCCCACCCTAGATCTATACACAATTGCAGAAGCCTTTAATGTGGCCTTCTCCGACCTCGGTTCTGTCCTCCTGTCCAGCTACCTTGACCCCCCCCCACATCACCCACCCAAAGCCTGATAAAATTTGACCAACCCTAATTTTTACTTCAAGCGTGTTACAACCAAGGAAGCCAGGTCCTACATTTTTTTTTCCAATTGTTTAACCAAGTGAGACACACTAAGCCGAAAGCTTTTTTACAGGTGCAACCTGGGAGCACAGGGAAGTTAAGTGACTTGCTCAGGGTCACACAGTATATGTAAGTGGGGGCTGTTGGATTCAAACCCAGGTTTCCAGATTTGCAGCTCAGAACCTTAAACCACTGCGCTATACTGCCTCCCTAAGGCACCATACATTAGTAAGGTGTTGGGTAAAACTAGACTTTGTAGTGACTCAATCGACATGAAATTGGTGGAAGTTGCCTTGGACGAGTTGATTGTTCCCATCACCAAGATCTTTAACAAGTTGCTCACCCTATCAAAATTCCCTGCAGCCTGGAAGGTAGCTCTAGTCACCCCTGTCCTAAAAGGTGGGGACCTGTCTTGCACTGCTAACTATAGACCAATATCTATCATCTCCCCCCTCTCAAAGGCGCTTGAAAGGATCATGGCTGACCAGGTCATGGAGTACCTTCAGAAGTATGGTCTAATGTGCTCACAACAGCATGGATTCCATCAGTGCCATAGCACAGCTATGGCCTTAGTTGAATTCATGGACTACATTCACAAGGCCTTGGATGGGGGCAGCCTGGCGGGATCTATCCTCATAGATCTCACCAAAGCCTTTGATACTGTCAACCATCACATCTTTCTTGATCAGCTATAGTACCTTGGGCTAGCCTCTGAAGCCATCCTCTGGTTCTAGGATTACTTATCCAGTAGAGTACAGAGTGTATAAACTGGGACAGCTATCTCCTCATCTAGGAATATACTACTGTGTGTCCCACAGGGGTCTATGCTGGGACCCCTACTTTTTAGTCTGTTCATCAACAGGCTACCAAAGGCTTGCAATAGCAAGATTATTTTGTATGTGGATGATGCGGTTATCCTTAGTAGTAGTGCCCAGCTTCAGCACCTATAGGATGATTTGCAGTACTCATTTTGCAGCTTGGAGGACTGGTTCAGCTCTCAGAAATTGCTTCTCAATTATAAGATGATGAAGATGAGGCAAATAACCAGTCACCAGCACAAGAACTCTCTTCTGGCCCTTACCATCACTAACAACAAGGCTGTTCCACTCAAGCAGGCCAACTCTTTTAAATACCTGGACGTAATCATTGATGACACCCATTCTTACGTGCAGCTTATTGATCAGGTCGTAAAAACAGTGAACACCAAACTTGAAGTTCTCTACAGGCCCAGGCAGTACCAACTCCTGAAGCCCTCAGGTTGGCAGTCTCCTCTTCCATCTTGTCTGTTATTGACTATGGACTCATGGTTTATGGGTCGGCATCTGACACTACAATTAAATGAGTAAGCTCAGCCTTCAACAAGGCCTGTAGGCTGGCTCTAGGGGCCGACAATCTCCTATACACCTGCTCCTTCTATGAGTGCACTAAATGGCTCAGTCTTGCCAACAGAATCAAATACCAAACATGCTTCCTTGGCATAAAATCTCTCCTAGGTAAAGCTCCATTGTCCTTCAAAGAACTGCTCTGGCAAGGTAGATGTGGGTATCGCACTAGAGGGCAGGCTTGCTGCCCACTAGCCATCCCCTTCAGAAAATGGTGCTTAGCTAATGGTTCTTCACCTACAGGGCTTCTTCTTGGCTAAATGATATCCCAGTCCATCTTTTACTCACTAACAGCCTCCCCATCTTCAAGGCAGAGCTAAAACATCACCTGGCCAAGGCTGAAACCTGTAGCTGCAGGTAACCTGTAGCACTATCCCTAGGGAGCTAGGATTAAGCCCACTCCTGGGCTGCATTCCCTGATCTGTGTGCCCCCTGTTGTCCCAGTAAACCCTGAGTTTAAACTCCTTATTCCCTCTGTGCTACTTGCCAGTCCACTAACTGGAGCCTTCCATAGTCACAGCCTGTTGATGTGCCTTTCTATTTACTGTTCTTAACACAGCACTCTGTATTAAGTCCCTCCCCTGCTACTGCTCCTGCTCAAATGTGATTGACTCATAGCTCATGTTTACCCCCGGTTTAATCTGTGAACGGTCCACCTTCACATTGCTCTCTAGTATGTTCCCACTAGGTCAGTCATGCACTCAAAATTACCCCCCCCCCCAACTTTAATAAGAATTAACGACAAAGCCTCCTCTTGGCTGCCTTACCATGTAGGGAGAGAAAGCCTATGTTAAAGTTACCTCCCTCTCCCTGTCTTTATATGAAATAATGACAATGCCTCCCCTGGCTGCTTTACCTCTTGCTAATTTGTTTCTTAAACCTACAGCACTCACCATGTATCTTGGGTTGTACTAAACTGCAATATGCTGTATCTTTATAGCCTACAATTGTAAATAGATCAATTGCTGTTATTTCTTCTATTTTTTGTCTCTGTACTTGTGTACCCATCCTCTGTAACTACCTTTCTGTCTTGGTCCTCCTGTCAAGACGTGGAACCTTTGAAAAAGAGCGTTTTGCTTTAAGGTTATTTCTGAATGACGAAATAAATTAAAAAAAAAAAAGTGATTTTACAGTTTCTTGTGAAAAAAATAAGTTGTCCTCTGCAACAATTAGATTCTCAGTGTATTTCTTTATTATTAAAGACAATTGCATGAAAACAGGCTCCTTGCCCCTTAGACTTTATCTGTTACTGCTGTTTTCTTGTCCTGAAATCATAATCCTCTACTTGTGACACCAGGATAATTTTCCATGGCAACAGTTTGTGATGTCATAAGCATAGAAACATAGAAACATAGACTTTGAAGACAGATAAGAACTGCTTGGCCCACCTAGTCTGCCCATTTCCCTACCACTGCAGATCCTAGTTAACCAGCAGCCTACTTCCTCCTACCCCCCACTATAATTGCCTTATGTCGGTCCCATGCATTTTTGAATTCCTCCACTGTTTTTGACCCCACAGCCTCCTCAGAAAGGCTGTTACATGCATCCACCACCCTTTTCATGAAAAAATACTTTCTCTTGTTGGCCCTGAGCCATCCCCCCCCCCCATCTTCATATTGTGCCCCCTTGTTCTTGCGCATCTCTTTTTCTGAAATATGCTACCCTCTTGGACTTTGTTGATTCCCTTGAGGTACTTGAAAGTTTCTATCATGTGCCCCCTCTACCTCTTTTCCTCAAGGGTATACATATTAAGCTCCTTTAGTCTCTCTTCATAAGGCTTCTGGTGCAGACCTTGCACCATTTTGGTTGCCCTCCTCTGGACTGCCTCCATCCTGTCTATGTTCTTGCGGAGACGGGTATCCAGAACTGTACGCAGTACTCCAGATGGGGTCTGACCAACTGTCTGTACAGAGGGATAACAACTTCTTGCTTTTTAGTGGTGATGCCTCTCTCTCTCTATGCATCCCAGAATCCCCCCAGCCCTCCTTACTGCCTTCTCACATTGCTTGGCTACCTTAAGGTCATCTATAATGAGTACCCCCAGGTCCCTTTCCATTTTTGTTGTTGTTAGTACCTCCCCCCAGAGGATTATGATGTTATGGCAGGCATGTGAACAGAGGAAGATGAAGAGGAAAATATCCTTCTCTAATGAAAAACTGAAAGGACCGAAATTCTCATGTTTAGGACATTTTGTGTAACTGGGTTCTGCGGATGACACCTGTAATTGTTTTGCTGGGAACTGGAAAATCTCTTTAGCAGAGCATTTATGAACAGCATGAAATGATGTGAAAGCTAGCCACATTCTCTTATCTCAGCCTGCCAGCACAGCTGTGTATGTGCAGAAGCAGCTCTTACTGCTGCCACCTTAGAGACCTAGCTTCATATCAGACATTCAGGTGAGGCATGCAGCTCCCAGAGTGCAGTGAGGCCTTACCACGGCTTGAAGAGCAACTCTGCACTCCAGCAGGTACTGTGCTTTCATAAAAATAGTTCAGCTAGCACAGTTCACTAGAGAATACATTTTTTTTTTTTTATTTTCAGTTTTCCTTTCCAGGGTTTATAACCCTTTTTGGTAGCCTGTCTAAGTGTGAATAAAAAGCATGTGACTATCCCCAACTGATCACAGCACCTTTTTATGACTCCATAGTGCATACCATGATAACAGACTGTGATATCACAAACAACTATCGTGAAGTAGGTCGAGGACTGTCAGTAATCTTTTGGAACAGCACAGTGAAATGAGTACTTCATTAAATGAAATATTTAATAGGCCAATAACAGGAGAAAGTAAAGTAAAGCTTTGAAACAGTAATGTTAAATATAATTTCTGTAAATAGGGAGGTAGCATAACCTAGAGGGCTAAATCACCAGCTGTGAACCTGAAGACTAGCAGACCTGGGTTTCAAATCCAAATCTGCCACTTGCATACTGTGTGATCCTGAGCAAGTCACTTAATCAATCTCCCAGATCACAATTGGAAACAAGCTTCAGCTGAGTGTGCCTTTCCTGGCCAAAAATTCTAAAATAAAATAAAGAAACATAAACACTGTATTTAGCCTTTTATTCTAGTAGCTCTTTTCTTTTAAAACAACATCCCTGCTGACTGACCACTGAGTGTCATTAATGTTGGTGGCAAACACTGGTTAAAAAAAAACAAAAAACCAAAAAAGAAACAATATGACCATAGTAAACCCCAATGATTGAAAGGAGACAGAGGGGGACAGGAGGAAAAGAAGGCATCGGGCACAAAAAGGGAAAAGGAATCTATGTATTTTGGTAATACATTATATTCAAATGACTGCACTAGGTGATTGGCACCAGCAATCTATTTTATATTAAACCTACAACTTTGAAGAGAATAGGAGGGTGGGGATTTCAAACTTTCATCATAAGAGCTTGATGTTACCGTCTATTACATCCCAGTTGTCTGTAAGTATTAAATTATCCATTAACTTTACTCAGTCTGTAGTCCCTGTGCTGTCAGAGGTAACTGCAGGTTTGCATATCAGAAGAAGATAATATATATAATAATGCATGGGGTGGAATGCATCACGAGAATTTAATGCCCACCCAAGGTGTCAGATGCTACATAAACCCTGAGGGTGAAGCCCGAGGGGTTTATTAAAGCATCCCACACTGAGGGTAGGCCTTAAATTCTCATTTATGCACTCCACCCCATTTGTCTCCCTTTGGGATCTCCCTACTGACTACTTCAGCTTGCGAGGGGACAGGACAGTTTATGTCTTCCTGCTTCCTACTGCCACCCACCCCCTTGGCTAGCTTAAACGCTCACCATTGTAACTTTAAAACCATTCAGTGATGACCTGGGTTCCCCTCCTGGATGGATGCAGGCCATCTCCACTGTGTAGGCCTTTATCCCTCCAGATGGGACCTAAGTCCCCAATGTAGCTGAATCCATCCCCTCTGCACCACTCCTTCAACCATTGGTTGAAGATCCTGGTACAGAGTACCCTATCCTCCCCCTGTCATAGACAGGAAGTACCTCAGAAAAGGTCACTGAGAGTGTCACCTGCTTATGGCTCCTCCCCAACTCCCTGAACTCATCCTGCACTAGCCTAACCTCGTCCCTCACTAGGTCATTAGTCCCTAGGTGGACAATGACATTCCCCCCCCTCTTCCTCCTCTCTTCCAGGGTGTACATCTTGAGGGCCTTCAGTTTCTCTTCTTGGGGCTTCTAGTACAGACCCTGCTCCATTGTATTTGCCTTCCCCTGGACAGCCTCCTATGTCCATCCTGAGATGTAGTGTCCAGAACTGGACACAGTACTCCAGGGGTCTCACCAGTGATCTATACAATGCAATACCACTTAAGATGAATATTAAGGTGTACAGGATCTGATAGAGCAGTTAGCCCAGCTATGTTTAACTGTTATGGTACCCCTGTATTTATAGTGTCCATTTAAGTTCCCATCAAAGATGTGTCCATCTAATTTAGTTTGGAACTCAGACTTGGCTTTACTCTTTACTGACTACAATTTCAGTGGGCAGCAAATTCCAAGAGTTGACTATGCGCTGTTTATAGAAATGTATTCTTTTAAGTAGATGGAATCTATTACCGCACATCTGTAGTGGGTGCCCTCTAGTGTCTGTTGGGTTTCTTTTATATTCTATATAGAAACGTACATAGAACCATAGAAGTTGACGGCAGATAAGGACCACAAGGCCCATCCAGTCTGCCCATTTCTTTTTCTACCTTATGAATGTGCCATCGGCCTTTGCTCTGTCAATGGCCTATCTATTCATACTCATCTGTATTGCTCCCATATGCCTATCCCATGTCTTTTTGAAGCCCTGCACTGTATTCATATCCACCACTTCCTGAGATAGGTAATTCCATGCATCCACCACGCTTTCTGTGAAAAAGAACTTCCTCACATTACCCCTTAATCGGCCTCCCTCTAGTCTCATGCTGTGTCCTCTTGTCCTGCTATTTTTCTTATATTGAAACATGTTAGACTCTTTCACCTTGTTAATGCCCTTAAGGTGTTTGAATGTTTCGATCATATCACCTCTCTCCCTCTTTTGCTCTAGGGTATACATATTGAGCTCCCTTAATCTGTCCTCATATGTTTTCTGATGCAGTCCCTGCACCATTTTGGTTGCCCTTCTCTGGACTGCCTCAATTTGGTTAATGTCCTTGTGAAGGTGTGGCCTCCGTCCAGTATTGCACACAGTACTCCAGATGGGGCCTAACCAGTGTCTTGTAAAGAGGGATTATTACCTCCCTCTTCCAACTTGTGATACCCCTACTAATACACCCCAACATCCCTCTAGCCTTACCTACTGCTTTAGTGGTCTGCTTGGATGATTTCAGGTCATCGGTGATGATGACGCCCAAGTCTCTTTCTTCCCTTGAGACTCCCAGCAACTCCCCTCCCAGCCTATAGGTAGCTTCATCAGATAGGGGTCCTGAATGATGTCAAAATGACAAGTAGAGCTCCCTGAAGGTGTTTGTCTAACAAAGGCATAAGGTTCATGAGTTAGCCTATTTTCATATGTTTTGTTCTTTATAGATGAGATACATGTGGACGGTCACCTTTGAATTTTTCCAGTTTTGTTGATTTGACTTTTCCTAAATAGGCACCAAAAATGCCTAGCAAAATCTGTAAGTGGCTGTACATAAGACTTATAGAAAAGAAATATAACATCCCACTCCCATGAGGTAATGTTTTCTTAATGGACCACATAACGTGGTTAGCTCTTTTAAATACTTCATCACATTGCATACTATGCGCAAGGTTATGGGGAGGGGGGTACAATTGGATGAAAAATTAGACATACAGTTTGACATTTAGCAGAAGTGAAAAATTATACATTCAGTTACATTTGTAACAGGACATACCAAATAGCATAAAATAAACATACAGTCACATTTGTGACATAACATACAGTTAAAAATATCGCACCTGCGGAATATGCATTTATTTACAAGTGACATATCTGAGAAACATAGTACTTACAATTTAATGTAGCATTGGAGTCATCTCTTGCTGGAAGGGATTGCAATTAGAGGCAGGTTATTTAACAAATACAGAATGAATGGGAAACCAGCTGGGGGAAGGGGTAAAGATTGGGGGGAGCATTGTCAGAGTCAAGTTAGCAAAGAATCATTTGTGAGAAACAAGTTTACACAGGGCTAGTGCAATATGGGAACCCCTCTGGCAGAACAAAAAGTGCAAGTTATAAGCTCAAGTGAGCTAATACCTTTGTTTAGGTGTGGGAGGGGGTAGGGGGCAGGAGAGAGGTTAGGGTAAGGGAGTGGGAAGGAAGGGTGACTTATACCTGTAACTTGCCAGTACAAGGTGCAGAGATCGCTGCCAGTGACAGAATGAAGTGAGGACTTAGTATACGGGGTTGGAGTAGGCAAGGGACAAGTTGGGGACAGATAGTTGTGGGTGTAAGGGAGGTAGGAGAAGGGATGGGGGAGGCTTGTCGAAGACTGGGCCTCACACCAGGATGCTGAGAGCCCTGCCAGAGAGATGAGTCAGGCAAGGACAAGTTAGGTATGGAAAGGAGAGGGAAGGAAGAGTCATTTCCCAGTGCTGGACCCCTCCAGGATGAAGAGAATCCTGCCGGGGACAGAACTAGGTGAGGACAAGTTGGAGGGGAAAGGGGAAGGAAGGAAGAGCCGTTTCCCAGTGCTGGACCCCTCCAGGATGCTGTGAACCTTGCCAGGGGGCAGAACTGGGTGGGGACAAGTTAGAAAGAGTGAATAGAAAGGAAGTCAAGGAAAGGAGGTAAGGGACAACTTGGAAAGAGTAAATAGGAAGGATGAAGGGAAAGGAGGTAAGGGTAGGTAAGAAAAAAATTTTCCTAAGACTAGGTCACTCCAAGATGCTGAGAACCTAGTAAGAGTACAGGATCAGGCAAAGATGAGTAAGGAAGAAGGGAAATATGGGATGGGAGGGAAGGAAGAGTAATTGCCCAGTGCTTGGCCCCTCCAGGATGCAGAGAACCCTGCCAGAGGACTGCACTAGGTGAGGACAAGTTGAGAAGGGGAGGAGGAGGGTTAGTAGGGGATGAGTCATGCAGAGGATCATATGTGTAGGAGGACAGCTAGGGAGGGTTAAAGCAGGAGCAATTTGATGGTAGAATGTTTTGTAAGGCAGAGGCGAAGGAGTAGGAGGAGGAGTGCCATATTCAAGGGGGGAGGGAGTTCCAGATTTACAGGAAATGATGGGAGAAACCTGACTGACTGATGAGAGTGGTTCTATGGGAAACCAGCAAAGTGTGAGTGTCGAAGGATCTGAGGGAGTGGTGGGGGGGAGAGAGTGAGCATGTGAGGTAGGAAGGGAGTTCTCCTAACCAAAATTTAGAAGTGAGTTTGGCACACTGAGAGAGGTGCCTGTTGGCAAGCGGAGGAAGGGACAGGGCATGATAGAGGTCACAGTGATGAAAGCGAGATGCAGCATCAAGGGCAAAGTGATAGATGGAGTTAAAGACAGTGTCCAATCTGGTTAGGGAGGATTTGGGAGCAGCACCATAGACTACATCACTGTAGTCGAAAATGGGGAGGATCATCTTCTGGACTAGTTCATGCCGAGCCATAGGAGGGAAGCAACTACATGTCCTGAATAAGGCACCAAGCTTGGGGTACAGTTTTTTCAGGATGGCGTCAATGTGGCCAGAGAAGTTGAAGTGTTGGTCCAACCAAACCCCAAGCTATCTGAATGAGGAGGTGTCCTCTAAAATTGTCCCATCAAGGGTATGGAAAGAAGGTAGAGGGTGGAACCTAGAGAGTCTCTGCTTAGTGCCAAAGGTCATGGAGACAATCTTTTTGGCATTCAGGAATAGTTGATGTGAGGCAAACCATAGCTGAACCTGGTGGAAGTTGTGCTGAAGGGTGTTTGCTACATCAGCGGGGCATTTACCTGAGGAAAACAGGACAGTGTTATCAGCATATGTGTGGGTAGAGGAGGAGGGGGAACATACTGAGGGTAAGTCATTGAGGAAGACTGAGAAGAGGATGGGTTCAAGCACAGAGCCCTGTGGGACACCTGTGGAAATAGGGAGAGGGGGAGAGATTTTATCCAGGATCTTGACTGATTGTGTTCTGCCTGACAGGTAAGTGCTAAACCAGCTTTGGGCAGGAGTAGACAGACCAGCAGCCATAAGGGAGCCAAGAAGTAGGGGATGGGAGACTGTGTCAAAAGCTTTGGCGAGGTCGACAAAGATGGCGGAGGTAATGAGGCCATTGTCCATCTCGGAGAGGATGGAGTCAATGAGCCTGAGTAGGGAGGTGGTAGTGGAGTGGTTCTTCTGAAAGCCAGATTGGAATGAGGTGAAAAAGGAGGAGGCATCTAGGAAGGAGGTTAGTTGAGAGAGAACAAGGTGATCTTGGAGCTTTGCAAGGGCAGGAAGGAGGGAGATTAGATGAAAATATGCAGGGGAGGAGGGGTCACCACCCTTTGGGAGAGGGAGGACCACTGCGTGTTTCCAGGATGAAGGGACAGATGAGGATGAGAAGGAGAAATTTAGTATTAAGAGAGAGATAGGCTATAGCAGGAGCTGAGAGGTAGAGGAGTTTAGGGTCAAGGTCATCTGGGAATGAATCTTT
This sequence comes from Neoceratodus forsteri, assembly GCA_016271365.2. NCBI lineage: Eukaryota > Metazoa > Chordata > Ceratodontiformes > Ceratodontidae > Neoceratodus > Neoceratodus forsteri. The sequence continues at coordinate 104,433,248 of CM057451.1, forward strand.
AGAAGGATTAAGAGAGAGAAGGGCCATTAGTGTTTCCTCTGGGGAGACAGCAGAAAAGGAGAAGGAAGGGTGGGTATGGAGGGGTTGGATGTTGGGTATGAGAGAATGAGGAGGGGGGAGGTTAGAGGGGAGGGACTTTGGTAGTGCTGAGGCACTGGAGGTATAACAGGAGTTGAACTCCTGAGCCACTGCGCATGGTTCGGAGACCAAAAGAGTCATTTATTTTAAGCACTAGGGGAGGTGGATGTGAAGGGGGGGATAGGGCATGGACCACTTTACAGAATTTGGAGGAAGAATTGATGTTATTGAGGAAAGATGACTTAAAATATTCAGACTTGGCTAGTCTGGTGGCTTTGATGCAGGCATTTCTTAACATGCGATACCTATCATAGTCTTGGGGGACCTGGGAGGCTTTATGTGTCTTCCAAGCTTTGTCTCATTCCCTGAGACAGGTCAGTAACTCAGGGGTGACCCAGGGATGATGGCTTCCATGAACTCTGGTACATTTGAATGAAGCATAAGAGTTTCAAGTAGCTAGAAATCTGTCTTTAAAATAAGCGACGACAAGGTCAACAGAAGAGGTAGAGGCAATAGGGGACCATTCAGAGCTGGCCAGTTTGTTGAGAAGGAGATTAAGGTTTAGGAAGCTGAAAGAGTGGAGTTGCAGAGTTTTGTGTGGTGGTTTAGGTCTGTGGACTTTCCTGACTACGAAGATTAAGTGATAGTCACTGAGGGTATCCATGAGGATGCCTGATTGAATGACTAAGTGGGGGTGAGAGGTGAGACCCAAATCAATCAGGGAGTGGTTGAGGGTTTTATGGTTTAGCCGGGTGGGTTCCAGGATGAGTTCAGAGAGATTGAGGGCTGTGATGTTAGTGCATGTTTTGACAGTTGTTGGTGATAGCCAGTTTAGGTTTACCTCACCCAGGATATATAGCTCGCCTTTATGCGAGAGGGAGATTATAGAGATAATGAGATGCAAAGTATCAGATGTCTTGGAACCAGGTCTGCAGTAGATGCCAGCTATGAAGATGGGGAGGAAAAAGGCAAGGTAATGGATAGCACAAGTGCTTCATAGGCGGAAGGTGAGGATGAGAGAATGGTTGTGGACTGAAGTGAGGACAGGATATACATGGCTACTACACCTCCCCAGCCCGTCCTATCCTGACTGATGATGGAGTAGCCTAGGATATTTATGGCGAGATTGGTTATTTTAGCCTTTAACCAAGTTTCCGTGAAAATTAGGATATCAGGTGTGAGGGAGATTACCATGGGATGTAAAAGGTCCATTTCTGAGACGAGACTACAGATGTTTAAGTGGAGGATTTTCAGGCCCTTGAAGAGGGCAGAAGGGGAGTGGGGAGTTGCTATATAAGTGGAAGGGTTGTGGCTGGCAGAGGTGGGAGGAGAGGGGCCAGGGTTGGGATGAACATTTCCTGATGCGAGTAAGAGGAGTGCTATTATGATGAAGTGAAATTTAGGGTATTTGTGACAGACAGAGGATTTAGATTTGGGAAGTAGTTGGGGGGGGTGAGGGCTAGGTGAGATGAAGATAGGGAGGCGAAGGAAAGCTAGGTGACTAGGTGCTGAGAACAGAGTAGACGGGGGAGGTAGGGGAGGTGTGTCCAGAGTATTAGATGGGGTGTAGAAGTTATGGCAAGGTTAAAAGTAGGGGCTAGGACAGCGGAGTAGAAAGGTGGAAAAGGGTAAATAAAATAGAAAAAAGAATTAGAAGGAAGGGAAGAGGAGACAGAAGGGTGGGCATATTGTATGGAGTGGGGGAGCAAGAAACAGAGCAAAGGTATACTAAAGGGAGTAGATCAGTGGCACTGGTAGAAGTAAAGTGAGTGTGAGTTGAAGTTGACAGTAGTGGGTGCCAGTTGTAGCAAGTACTGTGAAAGCCTAGTCGAAGGGAGGGGGCACTATGGATAGACCAATAAGCAATTTAGAAGGGAAAGTGGAGTTTTAAGGAATCAAGAAGTGATTAGATAGGGTGCACCTTTAATCAAGGGGCTGACTATATCAAGCCAATGGGCGGATAGTGAGAGAAAAAATAGGAGTGGCCAAGGTGCATTTAATAGAGGCCGGGGTCAGGAAGGGCAGGCGGGAAAAATATAGAGGCTCAGAGCAGCAGTTGGAGTAAAGGACAAGACACTGAAAGCAGAAAACTGCAGCCTGAGAAATGGTCCAATGAAATTCAAAGCTGTAAAGAACGGCAGCTAATAGTGGACCACAGCTGGTAGGCAGGACCAATCAGCGTCTGTGCATTGAGTCCCAGTTAGTCTGAAGTGTGTACCTGAGTTTAGTGAAGGTCGCTGGGTAAGCGAGGTGGCACAGTTGGGCTGGCTTTCCCACTACCACCACCGCCTTGGAGGAGTTGGTGGAGAGCCTGGTCAAGGGAAGACCAGCACCTGAGGAGGAAAATAATGAGCAGAAAAGGCGTTAGTGAGAGGGCTTATTCAAGGGTGGGTAGAATGGAGCTAAATCGGGGTGCAGGGGAACCAAAGAAAACAAAATACAGCTATTAACTAAGGGATGGTGGGTAGACTGGCACCAGCAGCTTTCAGACTTAAGTTTAGTAAGAGAAGAAGGGGGGGGGGTAGTGAAGCTTGCAGTGAATATTAATAGGAGAGCACCAGGCTAAGGAGAGGGGAGGGTGAGGAAATACAAGAATTGAAGGTGAAAACAGCACTGTTAGGGACAGCACCAGGGGTGTTAGAAGCAATAGAAACAATGCACTTTCTCATCAGATACAATTCCCAGCAGTATGGATTTAACTAATTTAAACAAGCCCCAGCAGTTTCCAGCCACAAGCCCAGCTAGTAATTATGGGTTAAAAGATAGGGACTAGCTCCAGTTAGCTAACAACTCTGCACTTATTCTTTTTTTTAATTTTTTTAGCCTAGCTGTTTTAAGGTAAAACAATTAATTCAGTAAATCACCTTGGGCCTGTCGAAATTTACATGCAAGTCAGATTACACATACAAGTTACGGCTTATAGACCACAAGTCCCCAAAATATAGAGGCTCAGAGCAGCAGACAGAGTAAAGGACAAGCCACCGAGAGCAGAAAACTACAGCCCGAGAAAAGGTCCAATGATATGATGGTATGATGGTAATTAGTACTCAGGTGCATAACCATGCATTTATCTAAATTAAACTTCATCTCCAACTCTTCTGCCCATGAGGTGATTCTATCCAAACAAGATTTTTGTTTCCATCCATTGTTTATCCTCCTGTCGGGTGATGACTTGTGTTGGCCATCAGACACCGGACTTCTGCAGTCATTTGGGTTCCTCCTCCTCACCGGAAGAACCACCAGAGCCAATGCAGGAGGCTTCATCTAGCCGTGGCCCCCGATTATCCATTTTCTCCCCTTATTCCCTAGAGTCCCCAGACAAGGATGGCGTATCCGTGTAGAGGTGCGCACACACGACTTGGCCCAGGCCAACTCCACTCCACCTACCCGAGTCTAGTGCCCTTCTCCATGCCCTTGTCTGCACCACCATCATGTCTCCACGTGGTGGCAGTCAAAGGCCATGAGAGATGACCTCCCCTATCGAGGAGAGGAGAGCTGCCAGTGGCTGCTCAATCCTTGCCCGGCCCTCCCTCTTCCCGGCTGACCCCCAATGCCCCGTGCTCATTCCTGAACATGGGTCGCCGGCATGGTAAGAGGTGAGACATCCAGTGTCTCAGCCCTCTACACCACTGGGCCGGCTATCTAAATAAGATTTAATGGTGTCTGTCTGTTTCTTCATTTGACATGGGCCTATTTTGGAGTCATCCATGTATTTTGATGCCTGACATGTAATGTTATTTGCCATATCTGACACAAAGATGTGGGAGATTACTGGGCCCAAAACTGATCCCTGAAGTATCCCACAGTAACACACCCTGCTGGCAAATTATAGCTGTTTATCCTGTCCCCCTATCTCCTGTTTGATGGTCAATTTCTCATCCAATTAACGATAGCTGGATTAATGCCAATGTTTCTCATTTTATTGATGATGGCCCAGTGCGACATAAGGTCAAAATCCTTGCTACAATCACGGCAGGTGCTGACGCAAGAGATTTTTGAGTCTAATACCCCATTAATATTTTCATAGAAGCACAAGAGATTTGTGCTACATGATCGACCCTTGGTGAAACAATATTGGTTTGGGTCAAGGGTGGCTGTGATTTCTTTTTTTTTTTTTTCCATTCAACTTTTATTAAAGTTTTCAGTACAGAGAACAAATCCACAACGCACTTGGCATAGTGAAAATAAAGCAACTTCAAATATTATAATGATTCATTCTCTCCCTATCCATCCTCCCTCCCCCCTCCCTCATAGCCCCCCTCCCAGCGCAGCATCATACCAACAAAGTTACACCGTACACTATAACAATCATGTGTTTCAAACTTGTAAGGAGTACAGGGTTTGTAGAGGGCCCCATATCCTGATGAACTTCTTAATTTTATTTGAAAGACTTGCAATGGTTCTCTCCGTTCTGAGGTTAGCGAGGTGCTCCTGGAGCCACTCAAGATAGGTCAAATTGTCAGAGTCTTTCCAATGTCTAAGGACCACTTTTTTAACGGACAAGGAAATTAATGCCATGTGATATTTCCTACACACCACAGAAATGCAGGAGAAATCCCCCAAAAGACATACTTCAGGTGTAAACAAATCTGAAAGCCCTAAAAGTGGGTCAACCCTTTGTTTAAAAGTGGTCCAAAGTAGAGCCACTTTGGAGCACTTCCAGAAGATATGAAGAAGGTCTCCAGGCTGCAACTTACATCTTGTACAGAGGGACACAACGCCCAGCCTAACCAGTTTTTGTGGGGAATAATAAATATTATGTAAAATTTTAAATTGCATTAATCTAAGTCTATCCTGTAACAACAATTTGTGACAGTTATATCAGAGATGGGACCAATCTAACTCCTTATCTGGAAAAGAGAGGACCAATAACAACAGGGCAAAGTTGTCAGGATAGCTCCGGCAAATAAAAACACTGTATATCTTAGACACCGTGACGAGGTGAGCGCCAACTCTGCTAGGGTGGCCTGAAACAAATGTGGGCGCCAGAGGGTGGGATTACCCCAATTACTTTTAACAAAAGATGCCAAAGCTGGAAAATCTTGAAAATATTTATTCCAGGTAGCATAAACTTGTGCATGATTTCAGCTGAAGAGCACCATTGTCTATCAGCCGTGATAAAATCTTTAAGCTGACAATTTCCTATCCGAGGAAGCCAGCTGAGTGATAGGGGCTTGTTATCTAATTGTAAATTAGAGTTACCACTAATGGGTTGAGAGAAATCCTTTTGAGAAACACGCACAACTGAGTGTGGGCCTTGATCGATACTGCTATGGGAGAATTATGTAGTGATACAGGAAGGGATCCCAATTTAGTGTATAACATCACACTGGGAAGGTATCCGTGTTTTTTTATAATGGCTGATTCCACTCTTAGCCAAGCCGGGATGTATAAGAATTGGGCTAATAGGTGATCCGCAGTCAGCCACCTAAGATATTTATTGGCCTTGCTGGCCCAATAATACAGCCCCATATGTGGAAGTCTTAACCCTCCTTTTCCTTTGGGTGTGGCTAATTTGTGGAATGCCATTCTTGACTTTTTGTACCCCCATATAAAGTTGGAAATCATACTATGGATTTTTTTAAACCAAGATGATGGAAGTCCAATATTCAACATATTAAGGGGATAAAAAAAGGTAGGGAAAAACATTCATTTTAATTAAATTAATCCTGCCCCATAAAGAGAGAGGAAGTAGCGTCCACTTGTGAAGATCTTGGTCTATTTTATGTACCAACGAGTCTAAATTTAACTGCTTAAGCCGAACTGTATTCCGTGTCAGAATAATTTCAAGGTATTTAATGGAATCGGACTGCCACACAAGCCCGAAGGTGGTAACTTCATGTTTGTAGACCCTATGATTAACAGGAAAAACCAAAGTTTTCCCGATATTGAGCTTATAGTTAGAAACCTTGCTTAACCCCTCTATTATATTGAGAATAGGGGGGATGGATGTGACCGGATTCGTTATTTGCAACCGGAGGTCATCTGCATATGCTGCCACCTTAATTACATGTCCATTTAAAGAAATACCTGAGATATCCTGGGCTCTTGTTAACCCCCTAATAAGGGGCTCTAAGTATATATTAAAAAGCAGCGGGGACAAGGGACACCCTTGTCTAGTTCCCACATACAATTTAATCAGATTTGAGATCACTCCATTGCAAAAAATTTTAGCTGAGGGTAATAGATATAATGAGTGAACCCAGTTCTGAAATTTCCTGGGAAAACCAAATGACTCAATTGCTGCAAATAAGTAATTCCAATAGACCCTGTCAAAGGCCTTTGCGGCATCCAGGGAGACCAGAGCCATTTGGACAGTGGCATCCCTGGAGGCCAAGAAGACGTGAGCCAGAGTTCGTAGGTGGTCGACTGATGATCTTCCTTTCACGAAACCTACCTGCTCCTCCCCTATTATGGAAGGAAGAACTGCATTCATACGATCAGCCAATAATTTGGCTAAAATTTTAATATCATGATTAAGTAGGGAAAACGGTCTATAGCTTGAGACCAGGTCATGTGACTTATCTGGCTTGGAAAATAAGACAATCAGGGCTTCAAAAAGGGAGGGGTTAGATGCTTGACCAGAAAGGAGAAATTGGAAAAAGTGGTAACAAAATGGGAATCAGTTGCTTGGAAAATACTTTATAAAAGTTAGAAGAAAACCTATCAGGTCCGGGGGTTTTATCAGATGGAAGAGATTTAATTACCTTATCTATTTCATCTTCAGAAATAGCGGATACTAATGTAGCTTGTTGAGATTTGGTGAGGGAAGGCAAATGCAATCCCTCAAATATTCTTGCAAATCTTCCTCTGAAGGGGGATTTACCATGGAATCATATAGATCCCGGAAATAATTGGTAAATTCATCAACTATCTCTGAAGGTGAAGTTTTAAGGGAGTCACCCTCTAAAGAATGAACTGCTGCTATAAATCTAGCAGACTCTTGTTGTTTAATATGCATTGCTAACATCTGCCCAGCCTCCTCCTCTTGGTCCGTATAAACTGCATTCGTTCATAAAATAGCTAACTCTGCTTGCTCCCTTATCAAGTCAAGGTAAGCATCCCTTAATTTAACTAAATCTTGCTTAAAAGTCTCCAAGGAGGCTGGGGAAAGATGAGATTCCATATTCCTAATTTGGGACAAAAGACGGGAAATTTTATTTTCCTGTTCCTTTTTCCTTTTTGAGGTTAGACTAATTAAAATCCCCCTCAAGAAAGCTTTAAGAGCCCCCCATTCCATATTGGGTCTTCCAGTAGAATTGTTATTTAAAGCCATAAACTGCTGTATTTGGGATGCTATATATTCAGCCTTATCCGGTTCCTTCAGAACTTGGTTATTCAGCTTCCATCTACTCCCCTTTTTGGGTAAAGATGACACAGATAATCAACAGGTTACTGTGGAATGGTCCGATGGTGGACCTGAGACAATATTCGAATCTAAAACCCTGGGCAGGAGAATTTGGGAAATAAAAATGTAGTCTATCCATGAAGAAGTACCATGTACTTGTGAGACGAATGTATATTCCCTAGTTTTGGGATGAAGCACACGCCACACATCACAAAGCCCAATAGAGTCTAACAGGTCCCTAAACACCCTTTGTGCGGGAGAAAGGCCTTGGCGAAGTCGACCCGACCTATCTACAGACTGATCGAACACCAGATTAAAATCACCCCCTATAATCATAGGGATATCAAGGAATGGAGTAAGAACTTCCAGTATTTTAACAAAAAACCCTGGTGTATCTGAGTTGGGACCATAGACGCTGCCCAAAACAATGTCCAAAGTGTGCAATCTGCCCTTTACAAATAGAAACCTCCTTGAGGGATCAGAAATACTTTGGATAGGTCTAAAAGGGATCGATCTTTGTAAAAGGATCATGACCCCTCTGCTTTGGGTAGTGCCTTGTGCAGCAAAAATCTGTCCCACCTGTTGACGTCTCATCTTATCGGCTTCATCATTCAGCAAGTGCGTTTCCTGTAAAAACATAATTTCTGTTTTTAAATGACTTATATATTTCAGAATTTTATATTGTTTGGTCTTATGCCTTTCCCCTTTGACATTCCAAGTGATAAACTGAATACTTCTAGCCATTGCCCCTTAGAACCCTAGGTAACTTTATAGAATCTCACCTGCACTTATATATAATATTCCTACCACACTTTGTAAGGTATATGCTGCGCTTACCCACCCACCCCCATCTCTACCCATACCCACCCTAAACCCAATAAAAAAAACCCCTAGAAGATCAACCCCAATAACATTCGATAAAACCCCACCCCTCCCATTCCCACCCCTTATCTCTTGGTACATGATAAACAGCTCATCTAGACATCCCCTACCGCCCATCCCCGCCCTCTATGACTAATTTAACTATTCTAATATTACATATATATCTATCCTAGTCACCGGTACAAAACTACAATTAAACAACAGTTATCTAAATACACCAGTGTCCAAACACAGAAACAATAGAAAGTATTGGTCCCTCCGAGCCATACAGCTTAAGGTAGGAATTTTGGCCTAAACTCTGTAAATGCCACGAAAAAGAACACACACCATGGGAAAAAGCATTTATCTTGACATTGTAGATCAGAAAAAACAAGGGGGGAGAGCTTCTCCTGGAGGCAACTAGCCAATGACCGCTTCTAATGAACTAATTTCCCTCTTGTTTTATACATAAACAAATAAGGCATATATTAACTGCCCACTCCAGTCATTATTCCCTTATGCTCACATCTGTAGAAAGAGTAGAAATTTCAAACCTGTAACCCCCTAAAAAGAAACAATGAAAATTACAGCATTTGTGTCTGCCGAAAGTCCTTTCCCTATAGAAACCCAACGTAAACTCTATGTAATTTTGTGCAACATACAGTCTCTGGTGCCATCTAGTGGCGAAAGGTCTGTGCTACAGGTTCGGGTTGCAGGGTGAGTAATAGTACTTCTCTTGGAGAACCAGCTGCATGATCCCTCATTTCTGATTCCCTCTCACCAATCAGGCTTAAATTATAAAGCATAAGGTCCATAAAATCTTGGAGCACTTGATGTGAACCGTTCTCACAGCTTCCTCAGCTTTTTAGAACAGGTCCCAAAACCTCAGGGGGTACAGTGCAGAACTGGCAGACCTATCTCTTCTTTTTTTTATTTGGGAAACCAGTTGGTGCAGACTCGGTTAAAATCACAAGTCTACCAAGGCAAGCCATACACCTGGCCCCACCAGACTTTTGAAATTGCTCACAAAACATCCGAGGACAACGAGCAAAGCCCCCATCAACTGCCAGAATACCTTAATTAAATCCAAGTCGGGGAATAAACTCTGTTGTTTGAGCTCTCATCCAACCATATCCGACCCCTACCTCAGGAAATACGGAATAAGTCTGGAAATGCTAGCTTGAGGCCAGCAACTGCGGACTCCACATCCTCATATGTTGTCCAGGAGCCTGCCACTATCACTTGAAATCTGGCAGGATAACTCATTTTAAACTTGATTGCTGCCGTTATTAACTTTGTGACTATTGGATGATAAGTAGCCCGTTTCTGGCATTCTGTCAGAGGCAAATCTTGCGCTACCCTCAGCCTGGTTCCTTCCCACATGAGATCTTTTGTTTCCCATACTTTAGATAGAAAATGCTGTCTCTCTTGATAATTCAAAAATCAGAAGATGAAAGTCCTGGGGGCATTTCCTTGCGATGGCATTGGTTGCAGCGCTCTATGGGCTCTTTCAGTGATGTAATCAGAGCCAAAGGGAGAAGGACCTGCTACTTTCTCTACAAATTTCTTGGTGAATTTAATTGGGTCTGTGCCTTCCTCATGTTCAAGCAAACCTATTATTACCACATTGTTGCAGTGGCTACGACCCTCAAGGTCCCCCACTTTATTTTCCATCCTAGCCAATCGTTGCCTCACGGTCACCAGTTCAGGATCAAGTTGGTCTTGTTTGACTCCAACGAGTGTATACGAGCCTCATTATCCGACGTCCTCTACAAGAGGGATTCTAAGGCATTAGATATACTTTTAATTTCCCCCACAATGACCTGTATTTCAGCTTTGAAGGGCTGAAACTGTTCAAGAAATCTAGTGAGGGTGAGAGGCTCTGAATCTGTGTTCCCAGCGCCAGTAGTCTGCATCTGTAGTGCAATGGAGGCCTTGGACTTCTTCAGGGCCTTCTTGGGAGTTGCTGGAGGGGTATGTTTGGGGAGATTTTTCTTCATTTCTATTTCCATCAAATCTTCGTTGAGTGAACACCGGTTGCAAAGAAGACTCCTACAGCTTGCAGAGTAGTTCACTACTTCACAAACGCAGTTTGACCAGTATAAAATAGGACGGGGGCAGGGGCTCATGAAGGAGAATGCTACCCAGTGCTCTGCATCACGTGACTCCCCCAGCTGTGATTTCTAATATTTTTACTTTTATCATGCCTTCCAACATTTTATCCATAATCCGTGTCAGAGTTATGAGTCTGTAGTTACTCATCAGTTTCCTATCACCTTTTTATGTTGATTGCGCACATGCGCAAGAAACATATAGTGGCAGGTTTCTGCAGAAGCAGGTTGTGGAGGCGTGGCACTGTTGTGCCCAATGCCCCCACAGCCTGCAAAGGCTTGTCCCCCATCCCCCAATGCCATGGCATGCTGCTGCTGACACTAGTTCAGCCAGCGTGCCACAACTTTCAAACAAATTAGCCGCTGCAATTGGGGGCCCCTTCATCACTGCAGCATCAGCCATCCGCTGCAATGAGGGAGCGACCTGTCATTGCAGAGCAGGATGTAGCATCTGTGGTATTGTTTGTGAACATGGCGGCAGCTTACGCCGTATTCTAAACAATACGTACCAATGTTTATTTGCCGGCAGAGCCCACTCTCGTCGGCAGAAAAAATCCCTTTGTTGTTTTGCCGTGCAGGGTGCACAATCCCGTCGGCAGAAAAATCCCCTTTTGTTGTTTGCCAGCGGGGTGCCCAATCCCCGTCGGCAGAAATAAATCCCTACCTTTTATTTGTTTTGCAGACGGGGTGCCCAATCCCCCGTCGGCTACAGCTGTCCCCAGACTCTGGTGGCATGCTGGGAGCCCAACCCAGTGTGCCCCATGCCCTGAAAATGTGGAAGCGTCCTGCAATGTTTTCTTGTACCTGAAAGAAGGAAAGCGGTCCCTAGATCTCCCGCCCCCACAGCCCGCACCCACCCTCGCACCAGCCTCCCCACCTCCTCACACCATACTTACCTCAGGAGCATGAAGCGCAACAATCTTTGCTGGACCGGGAACACGTCTGCACTCCTCAAAGCCGACCGTGAACTGAGGAAATGCCGGTAAGCTGTATAATGTAATGAATAGGATTTTTTCAACTTTAGTGAATATCTCGGGCATTTTGGGGAATTTTTTCACCAAATTTTCAACGTGGGGATTTTGGGACCCCTCCTCATGAATTCTTGAACTGTCATGGCGTTAATCGGCCCTGAAAGGGGGTTTCCACGGTCACTGTCGCGGAATCACCCTTTGGAGCTGATTAGCAAGCGACAGTGCCAGTGTTCATGAGGTGGGCTCTCAAAAAGCCTATGTTGCAAATTTGGTGGAAAAAATCCAACAAATGACTGTTTACGAGTGTGTGTTGCGCAGTTGCTACATACGCTCGTAACTTCGTGAATGTACAATATTTTCATGCCAGATTTTCAACAGTGGCATTTTGTCACACTTCCTTGTGAGCAGTATAGCTGTCATTGTTCACATCATGGCTGAAATGTGTTTTCGCACTTCCGGCGCAGAATAGCGCAGTCACTGTGGGAAATCAGTGTTCAGGACAGATTAAGAAAATGACAGTGACTCTTTTCATGAGTAGAGGTCCTAAAATGCCTATGTTGAAAATTTGGTAGCTGTACTCCATAAAATGACTTTAATATTACAAGCGTGCATTAGCGGTTAGCACATGAGCTCATAACTTCGTAAATTTCTAATATTTTCACTCCAGATTTGCAACATTGCCATTTTCCCAGACCTTCTTATGAACAGTACAGCTGCCATTTTTCCCATCATGGCCAAAATGTGTTTTCGCACTTCCAGCGCAGAATAGAGCGGTCACTGTGGGAAATCACTGTTCGGGACAGATTAAGAAAATGACAATGGTAGTGTTCATGAGCAGAGGTCCAAAAATGGCTATGTTGAAAATTTGGTGATGATAGCCCATCAATTGACTGTGTTACAAGTGTGCGTTACACACTTTCCACGCACCCTTGTAACTCCGCAAATTTGTAATACTGTCACGCCACATTTTCAACAGTGGCATTTTTTCAACTCCTTATGAACACTGCAGCTGTCATTTTTCACATCCTGGCTACAATATGTTTTTATACTCCTGTGGACAATAGCACGGTCACTGTGGGAAATCAGTGTTTGGGACAGATTAAGATCAACTGAGTGAGAGAGGGGAGTGACCGAGCTCAACTGAACTCTGTCAGGACTGCTGCGGATTTGTTTGTGGCAGACAAAGGCCCCAACACAAGAGCCCAGTACAAAAGGGCAGCCTGCAGCACTGGTAGAAACAGAACGAGACAGCGAGTGAGGGAGGGGGAGAGTGAGTGAACTCACCGAAGCGCTGTCAGGACTGCTGCAGATTTCTTTGTGGGCAGAAAAAGGCATTGATACAGGCATAGGGGCCCAGTACAAAAAGTCAGCCTGCAGCAATGGGACAAACAGTATGAGCGAGTGAGACAAGAGGACGTAGTGAGCTCAATGGAGCTCTGTCAGAGGTGCTGGGATTTCTTTGTGGGCAGAAAAAAGGTGCCAATGCAGGCAGGAACCCCATATAAAAGGGCAGCTTGCAGTACCAGGACAAACAGAATGAGCGATGAGAGCTCTGTTGGGACAGCTGCGGATTTCTTTGTGGACAGACAAAGTTGCCAACACAGCCAGGAACTCCATGCAAAAGCGCAGTCTGCGACTCCAAGAGAAACAGAATGAGTGAGTGACAGAGTGGTAGTGAGTGAGCTCAACAGGGCTCTAGTGTGATTGCTGCAGATTTCTTTGTGGGCAGAAAATGAGGCAATGCAGGCAGAAGCCCAGTACAAAAGGCCAGCTTGCAGTGCCTGCAGAAACGGAATGCGAGAGTGACAGAGGGGGAGTGAGCGAGCTCAGTGGAGCTGTGTCAGGACTGCTTCAGATTTCCTTCTGGCCAGAAAAAGTCACCGATGCAGGCAGAAGCCCAGTACAAAAGGGTAGTCTGCAGTCCCAGGAGAGACAGAATGACCACGTGAGGGAGGGGGAGTCGGTGAGCTCAACGGGGCTTTGTTGGGACTGCTGCAGATTTGTTTGTGGGCAGGAAAAGGCAGCAATGCATGCAGGGGCCCAGTACAGAAGGGCAGCCTGCAGTGGCAGGAAAACCAGAATGAGCGAGTGAGTGAGCTCAACAGGGCTGTATTGTAACTGCTGCAAAAGTTCTTTGTGGGCATAAGAAGGCAGCAACACAGGCAGGAGCCCAGTAGAAAAGGGCAGCCTGCAGTGCTGGCACAACAGAATGAGTGAGTGAGAGAAGTGGAGTGAGCGAGCTCAACGGAGCTCTCTTAGGACTGCCATAACATGACTGTGTCACTAGCGTGTGTTGAACTGTTTCCACGCACCCTTCTAATTTCGCAAGTTTGTAATACTGTCACACCACATTTTCAACAGTGGCATTTTTTCACAACTCCTTATGAACACTACAGCTGTCATTTTGCACTTCCTGGCTAAAATATGTTTCTGCCTCCCTGCCGCTGTCGCCACGGTCACAATGGGAAATCAGTGTTTGGGACAGATTAAGATCGACCGAGTGAGAGGGGAGAGTGGCCGAGCTCAACTGAGCTCTGTCGGGACTGCTGTAGATTTGTTTGTGGGCAGACAAAGGCCCCAACACAAGAGCCCAGTACAAAAGGGCAGCCTGCAGCACTGGAAGAAACAGAACGAGAGGCGAGGTGGGGAGGGGAGTGGCGAACTCACCAAAGCGCTGTCAGGACTGCTGCAGATTTCTTTGTGGGCAGAAAAAGGCGTCAATACAGGCAGGGCCCAGTACAAAGGGCAGCCTGCAGTGGTGGGACAAACAGTGCGGCCAGTGAGACAAGGGGACTTAGTGAGCTCAACGGAGCTCTGTCAGGACTGCTGGGATTGCTTTGTGGGTAGAAAAAGGGGCCAATGCAGACAGAAACCCCATACAAAAGGGCAGCTTGCAGTGCCAGGACAAACAGAATGAGCGATGAGAGAGGGAGACTGAGTGACCTCAATGCAGCTCTGTCAGGACAGCTGTGGATTTCTTTGTGGACAGACAAAGGTGCCAATGCAGCCAGGAGCCCCATACAAAAGCGCAGTCTGCGGCGCCAAGACAAACAGAACGAGCGAGTGACAGAGCGGTACTGATTGAGCTCAACGGAGCTGTAGTGTGACTGCTGCAGATTTCTTTGTGGGCAGAAAATGCGGCAACGCAGACAGGAGCCCAGTACAAAAGGCCAGCTTGCAGTGCCGGCAAAAACAGAATGCAAGAGTGACAGACGGGCAGTGAGCGAGCTCAGTGGAGCTGTGTCAGGACTGCTTCAGATTTCTTTCTGGACAGAAAAAGCTGCCACTGCAGGCAGGAGCCCAGTACAAAAGGGCAGCCTGCAGCGCCATGAGACACAGAATGAGCAAGTGAGGGAGGGGGAATCAGTGAGCTCAACGGGGCTTTGTTGGGACTGCTGCAGATTTGTTTGTGGGCAGAAAAAGGCAGCAATGCATGCAGGAGCCCAGTACAAAAGGGCAGTCTGCAGTGGCACGAAAACCAGAATGAGCGAGTGAGTGAGCTCAACAGAGCTGTACTGTAACTGCTACAAATTTCTTTATGGGCATAAGAAGGCAGCAAGCAGGCAGGAGCCCAGTAGAAAAGCGGCCTGCAGTGCCGGGCAGAACAGAATGAGCACTGAGAGAAGGGGAGTGAGCGAGCTCAACGGAGCTTTGTCAGGACTGCTGCAGATTTCTTTGTGGGCAGAAAAAGGCACCAACAGAGACAGGAGCCCAGTACAAAAGGGCAGCCTGCAGCACCAGGAGAACCGGAATGAGTGAGGAGACAGGTGGACTGAGCGACCTCAACAGACTTCTGCCGGGACAGCTGTGGATTTCTTCATGGGTAGAAAAAGCCACCAACACAGGCAGGAGCCCAGTACAAAAAGGCAGCCTGCAGTGTCAGGAGACACAGAATGAGTGAGTGACACAGGGGGAGTGAGCCACCTCAATGGAGCTCTCTCGGGACAGCTGCATATTCCTTCCTTGGCAGAACAAGGTGCCAACGCATACACCAGCCCAGTACAAAAGAGAGCCTGCAGCACTGGGACTAACAGACTGAGCTACTGACAGAGGCCCACTGCGTGAGCTCAACAGACCAACGCAATCAACATTCGGCATTGACAAATGCTTGTTGTAGACTGGAATTACATCCACCTTTTTCCAGTCAGCCAGAATAAGCCCAGTATCTAAAGATGATTGGAAAATGATCTGTAAATAGGTAATGACATGCTTGTAGAATTGCTTAAGCAATATTCCAGTGATATTATTTAGTCCTTAGGATGAGTGGAAAATGATCTGTAAAGGGGTAATGACATGCTCATAGAATAGCTTAAGCAATATTCCATGGATATTATTTGGTCCTCAGGATGAGTTATTTTTCTAATTTATTAATTTCATTAAATGTATCTATTTTGTTTATTGTGCAAGATTGAGTTATTTCCTTGTCAATATTTATCTATCAATCAATCAATCAACTCTTTATTTAACCAGGTGATCACCATTGAGCAAAACTCATTGTCAAGATGGACCTGGATAGCTTCGAGATCAGTGTACAATACAATTAAGACATCAAAGTTCACAATGGTTACAGTATTCAGAAAGAGTGTCAACTAGAAAGCGATAGTATTAGCGAGTACAATACATTTGGTAAATGATGACAGTATATACACGAAAGCCAGCACAAGAAACATAAGCATAATTACAGGCATGTTACAGCAGATGTCCACCACATATCTCCAGCAATAAAAAAATCATTAGTAGGACTAGGAGAGCACAGCAGGTGAAGAGGGGGAAAAGTACCTTGAGGGCAAAAAGGAAGGTCGGAGGGGGAGGGCGAAAAAAGGTATAAGGGCAGTAAGGGTGGGGGGCATTAGGGGGGAGGGGCCAAGGTGCTGAAACAGGGGGTATAAGTTTCAGCAACCGTAGATTGCTGTTCCTGCCTAATTAGTGGTAGGTAGGGCAATGAAGCATGGCTATGGAAATTAAAAGTATTTAGGTATAAGCACAGTGACCAAAAATAAGGTATTTAGGAGCTAAGGGTTAAGAAGATAGATGGGAACAAATGGGCAGGGGTGGACGCAAAGAAGCCAGATAGGATATAGAAGTGCACTACCTATAGAAAAATAGGAAGATTAAGGGCGAGGAAAGCATTTTCAGGATTTGTTAAATGAATGAGCATATAGAGTCTTGAAGATACACAGGTTGGTAGGAATGATGAGTTTCAATGTTTTTTTGCTTCTTGTTCCACAGAACAGGCAGCACATAACTTATGGCTGCCCTACCAAAGCGTAATTTTACATTTGGTACTTTCAGCAGGATATAGGCGATACTTCTTAGTGCAAAGGTACGTACCAAACTTAGCGGAAGGCAGTCAAAAATGTACTAGCTCTATAAGTCCAAAGTGCAGCATTTCTTTGACATCTATAGGGTAGGAAAGTCCACCCCACAGCCATATATAGGGAACAGTGGTGTGTTGAGAAGGGGAGGCCAGTGATGAACCTTAGTGCTCTATGGTAGAGTGTATCAAGCTTGGTTAGCATTGCAGCAGGACACTGGCTATAGAGGAAGTCAGTGTAATCTATCAGTAAAAGGAAGGTAGTTTGGACCAACCTCATCTTGGCTTCTTTAGTAAGAAGGTGTTTGATCCTAAAAAAATAATCCAAGTCTCTGTCTTAGTTTTTTTGTCAGTTCCTTGATATGGTAAGTGAAGAATAGTCAATTGTCAATCAAGACTCCCAGGTATTTGAAGTTTGTTGCATATTCTAATGGTTCGCCAAGTAATGTAGTAATTGGTGGCAAAGATCCAGAGTTGGTTGGGTTTGGAGCCTGAATATAGGATGAGAATAGCATTGCTTTCATTTTTTTACCATTTAAAAGCAGCTTTTGTTTTATGAGCTGGATCTGCAGCTGGTTGAAGTCAGATTGGAGGTCACAGTATGCAGCTTCAGGTGTTGGTCTTCTTATGCACATCACTGTATCATTGGCAAATAAGTGTATATTGGCCTCTTTTATGCTCATATCAATATTATTGATGTAGATTGCAAACAACAAAGGTCCCAGGATGGACCCCTGTGGCACTCCTTGCAGAAGAGGTTTGAGAGGTGAGAAATCACCTTCGGCCTTTACTTGCTGTAGTCAGCCTGTTAGATAATCGGCAAACCAGCTCAAGGAAAGTTGGTCCAGGTCAATGTTCAGAAGGGAAGAGAGAAGTAAGCCATGGTCCACAGTATCAAAGGCCTTACTTAGGTCCAGAAATACTGAACAGACAAAGTTCCTATCATCTAGGTCCCGTTGCCAGTCAGTCGCCTTGGCAAGGGCTGTGATTGTACTGTGTTGAGCTCTGAAGCCTGATTGCAGTGGGTTTAGCAGGCTATTGAATTCTAAGTGGTTCTTTAGCTGGGTATTCACAATTTTCTCCAGCAACTTGGACAGTATTGGAAGAAGATAAATTGGCCTATAGTTGTTTGGGTCACATGGGTCACCAGATTTGAAGATAGGGATGACATGGGCTGTTTTCCAAATGGGAGGTAAGGTGCCCAGGGATAGAGATAAGTTAAAGAGATGTGTGATTGGCACAGCTAAAACTTGGTAACCAATCTTTATGAAGTACGGGTCTATAAAATCTGCTCCAGTGCTTTTTTTTTGGGATCCAGTTTTAGTATGAGGTCTTCAAGCTCTTTCAGAGTAGCAGGGAAAAACATGAAGGATGGTTTGGGGTTGAGGACTTCATGGTCTTGCACACTAAGTTGTGAGCATAAGGAACAAGCAGGTGAGTTGTCAAAGGCAAGACCTGCGGTCACGAAGTGATCATTGAGAGCAACAAGGATGGACGGTCTATCAGAGATAGTGGAATTGCCAGACGTAAGTTTTGCAGGCAGAGAGTTTTCGGTTGTATGACCTAATAAGTCCTTGATTGTCTTCCAAAATCTAGAAGGGTTGTTAGAGGCAATTTCAAGTTCAGCACGGTAATAGCTAGCCTTAGCCTCTTTGATCATCTTGGTGCAGGTGTTCCGTGCCCTCCTAAACATACACCAGTCCTTTTCAAGTTTAGCTTTGTGCACAGTTTTCCAGAGAGAGTCCCTTTTCAACATAGCGTCCTTCAGCTCTGGTGAGAACCATTGGCAGGATTTATTCCTCACCCTAGTTTTTTTCAGTGGTGCATGTCTATTTAGTGCCTAGGTCACTATTTCATGAAAAATGCCGTAAGCCCCACTCACTGTCTTAGATAAGTAAAAGTCCTGCCAACAAAAAGAATTTCTTAGCTCAGTGATGAAGGCCAAAGGATCAAAGTTAAGTCTGCATCTCTTAAGGGTAAACTTAGATAAGGCATAGTCATAGAATTTGATCTTACACAAGCAATAAGGCAGTGATCGCTGATATCAGAGAAAAAAGTGGCAGCATATGAGAATAAATGGGGCCTATTTACTAAAATTACATCTAGCAATGTACTGTTTTTCACATTCTTTTTATTAGGGTGTGTTGCTTCGTTGATACGTTGTGATAATTCAAGGGAGTCACTAAGTGATTTTAGTGGTGTAGCTGCATTGGAAAACCAGTCTAAGTTAAGGTCCCCTAGCATGATAACTTCTGGGGGATCAGGTCCTAGGACATTATTTAAGTGCTTTAGAAGCTGAAGTCCAGAAGAGGGGAGCCTATAACAACCAACCACACACAGTGAGATGGAAGAAGAGACCCCAACTTTTAGGGACAGGCATTCAAATTCGTTTGGGACAGAGGTCGAGTCCAGGATAATGGCTGAGAATTTATCCTTGACATAGATGGCCACACCACCGCCTCTGGCTTTTCTGTCAGTTCTAAATATAGAGTAGTTGGGAATCTTCACTTCATTATCTGGCATGCCTGCTCTGAGTCATGACTCTGTGACTACCAGAACATCAGGTGTTGTATGACATACCCATGCCTGGATAGAAGATATCTTCTTTAGCAGCCTACAAACATTGACGTGCATAAAGCTCACTCCTTTAAGGCTAGGCAGGTCAGATGGCGACATGATGGCTGCAGGAGGGCCAGGATTAAGTTCAACATTGCCTGAGCACAATAACAAGAGGAGCAACAGTTTCCTGATGGCATGAAATGATAATTTACAATTCCTGCTCCTTGCATGTATGCAGGGATTAAAGGAAATGGATGGTGGAGTACCACGATATGGACGTTGTTGTCCTAAAGATGCTTTGATTAACACCCTAACTGCAAAGATTAAAGTGGAGAGATTATCATATGCAAAGTGGGGTTTTTGAGTTGAGAGATGGAGAGAGGGAAGGTAATGGATGCATAAGTACTGTAAGCTGGAGCTAGACCTCACAGGGCAGGCAGGTGAGATATTGACCTCTCTGATGTAGGGAAGACTGCGTGAGCAGGCATGTGTCAGAATAAGCAAGTAGGACAAGGGTTGCGATAGAGAACCAACAACAACCTCTCATATATAAGCTGTGAGACCGCATTCCCAGTATCAAGTGATGGCAATGGTACCTGTTCATAAAACTATTGTCAAAATATAACCCTGTAATTTCACTTCTTAAACACTGCATGATCTATGATAAGCCAGGTAGAAACTGAGCCTCTGACAAAGCCAGATTCCTATATCCAGAATTATAACCCTGTATTTTCGCTGCTTAAAACACTGTGTGATCTACGACAAGCCCGGTAAAAACTGAGCCTCTGACAAAGCCAGATCCTATAACCAGACAAAGGTAAGAGAGTATATTAAATTTAATGAGCTTTCTATGTAGAAACACACAGCAACTTGTGGTTGAGAAACGGCTCTGACAGCACAGAAGCCAAGAATGTATTAAGGGAGATAGCTTAGGGGAGTGTACTAGAAGGGATTGTAACAGGGACCATCCTAATATGGTTAGTTTAAGGAATATGCCAATGAGCGGGTGAAGCCAGGATACAGCCAATCCTGTTGCTTCACCAGGAAAGGGGTGTGGTGGATGAGCATTTAAGGTGGCCTAGGGAGGGGGTTGGGGTGGGAGAAAAAGTCCAGGAACCCCACGAGTCCTGTGCAGCTGAGATGCAGATTTAAATTCGGTGCCGGGTGGGAGATTGCTCACACATGGCTGCCAAAGTTAAGAGACCTGCACTGCCAGTGTAAACCAAGCTAACAAGTAGTTGGTGCAGATGATCTTTACACAGGGAACAGGATTAAAAATCAAAGGGCTTCAGAGCCAGCATGGGCAAGGCCAGTAGGAGCCGAGGCTGTGTTTTTTGTCTGTACCTGCTGCTAGTCTTGTGGGTGTGGGCACTGGCAGACTCTCAGCTCCATGGAGGAGCTGAACTCCAGAACAGCCTGCTGCTTGAGGTGTAAGCCCAGCGGGCTATGAGGGTTCCTGCTGCTAGTCTTGTGGGTGTGGGCACTGGCAGACTCTCAGCTCTGTGGAGGGGCTGAACTCCAGAACAGCCTGCTGCTTGAGGTGTAAGCCCAGCGGGCTACGAGGGTTCCTGCTTATGGTCTTGTGGGTGTGGACACTGGCAGACTCTCAGCTCCGTGGAGGGGCTGAACTCCAGAACAGCCTGCTGCTTGAGGTGTGAGCCCAAGCGGATTATGAGGGTTCCTGCTGCTAGTCTTGTGGGTGTGGGCCCTGGCAGACTCTCAGCTCTGTGGAGGGGCTGAACTCCAGAACAGCCTGCTGCTTGAGGTGTAAGCCCAGCGGGCTACGAGGGTTCCTGCTGATGGTCTTGTGGGTGTGGGCACTGGCAGACTCTCAGCTCTGTGGAGGAGCTGAACTCCAGAACAGCCTGCTGATTGAGGTGTAAGCCCAAACGGGCTACGAGGGAGCCTGCTGCTAGTCTTGTGGGTGTGAGCACTGGCAGACTCTCAGCTCTGTGGAGGGGCTGAACTCCAGAACAGCCTGCTGATTGAGGTGTAAGCCCAAACGGGCTATGAGGGAGCCTGCTGCTAGTCTTGTGGGTGTGGGCACTGGCAGACTCTCAGCTCTGTGGAGGGGCTGAACTCCAGAACAGCCTGCTGATTGAGGTGTAAGCCCAAACGGGCTACGAGGGAGCCTGCTGCTAGTCTTGTGGGCATGGGCACTGGCAGGCTCTCGGTTCCGTGGAGGAGCTGAACTCCAGAACAGCCTGCTGCTTGAGGTGTAAGCCCAGCGGGCTACGAGGGTTCCTGCTGATGGTCTTGTGGGTGTGGGCACTGGCAGACTCTCAGCTCCATGGAGGAGCTGAACTCCAGAACAGCCTGCTGATTGAGGTGTAAGCCCAAACGGGCTATGAGGGAGCCTGCTGCTAGTCTTGTGGGCGTGGGCACTGGCAGGCTCTCAGTTCCGTGGAGGAGCTGAACTCCAGAACAGCCTGTTGCTTGAGGTGTGAGCCCAAGCGGATTATGAGGGTGCCTGCAAGAGAAAAATTTGAATTTAGACAATTATTCCTCTAAAATTCAAATAATACTTTATAAGCCTTGTTTTTATAGTCAATCATGTTTTTTTTTTTAATATTGGCATTCAGCTATTTAGGACACATTTATATAGTTGTGTTTATGCAAAAACTGACTAGAAATAAGTATTAAAGGCAGTAGCCAAGCCGGCCTGGTGGTGCTGAGGGTTGAGGCGCTGGACACCACTGCTCACTCCACACTGGCAACCCGGGTCCGGGAATGTGCCTGGGCCATCTGGGGTTGGACGGGAAGGGAAAGGATCAAGCGTCCAAAAAACTGCTCTCCTTTCCCTGGGGAGGGATTAGGGTCTGCATCGTGTTGCAGCAGTCCCCAATGGAAATGGGGGGCACTACAGGAGTGGTGCACTTGTGGGGTGAAGTGTGGTGGTTGTCAACATGTAGTGCCTTGACTTTATTGCACATCCACACTTTAAAAGCAGGAGGCAAAACGGCAGATGACCGGGCAGTTTGATAGCCGCACTTCACCGCCCAGGGTACCTGTCATGGAATCGCACTGCGGTAGTGGGGCCCAGCGCAAGGGGACTAGGGGGATCCCCTCCATGAGTACGGCGTGTGCCAGCCGGTATGTGAGTGAGCCTGCGGGCTGAATGGGGTGAAGGCAGTGTCTGGATGTAGGCAGATCAGGCTGCGAGGAGTAGATATAAGAGAGATAAGAAAAAAAGGCAGTAGCCATCTCCTGGGTGTTACTGATTGTGTTGTTTAGTACAAATGGCATAACACTACACGCAGTGCACTTCAACAATTAATATAGCTGTAAAATATCTTGCTGTTGTTACATTTCATATTCGCTGCTAGAGAGACTTCCATTAGTTTCTTTCCCCTTATAATTGCATATTTACATGTTTTCTGTGATGCCTTGAATTTAGACAATTATTCCTCTAAAATTCAAAGAATGCTTTATAAGCCTTGTTTTTATATTCAGTCAGGTTTTTTTTGTAATTATGGAATTCAGTTATTTAGGATGCATTCCCCTTTGTATTTTTTGATTTTTGGAATAGGTGTATCCCGTAAATGAAGAATGATGCCTTTAAACATTTGCCACATTTCCTCAGTAGATTTGTCTTGAAGAATAGTCCCAGTTAATTTTTCCATTTTGGCATTTATTTTTTTTCCATTTCTGCTTTTTGGTGATGGTAGATCTCGGGTCACCTCCCTCCTCCTACTTGTGATACCCCTCCCTATGCACCCCTGCATCCCTCTGGCCCTACCAACTGCCTTGTTGCAGTGTCTTGCCACCTTGAGGTCATCAGGTATTATTATTCCCAGGTACCTTTCCTGTTTGGAGACCATCAGTACCTCTTCTCCCATTTTGTATTCCACCTCTGTGTTTCTGTGCCCCAAGTGCTTGACTTTGCACTTTTTTGCTTAGAAACCCAGCTGCCATGCCTTTGCCCACTCCTTAAGTTTTCTCAGATCTCTGCACATTCTTTCCTCCCCCTCTGAAGAGTCCACCTTATTGCAGGTTTTGGTGTCATCCACAAAGAGGCATGTAACCAACCCCACCCACAAGATGTGAGATTACGTCCATTTGATAATACCTGGACACACACAGTCTATAAGGCCTTCAGGTGAATGGTATCTAGATCTGGGCTTGGCTAATATTGGAGGTAATAAAAATGGTGCAGTACCTTCACCTATGGGGGCACGGGGTCATAATGTTATGGTCAAAACCATGCATCACAACAATGCCACACAGAAAACAGCATGAGGCAAAATAAGGTTTGGTAAATATGCCGACCTTACTATGAACGTGCACACTATTAGGAACAATAGGAAACATTTGTTAATGTAGGGGGCTCCACCGCTGCACCCCCCCACACCCCCCAAACTAATATAACTAACTCCAAGAGGGGTGTGGACCCAGATGAAAAGGGAACACTCAGAGCAGAGGCACTTATTTATTTTTTTTGGTAGAACACACAAAAGACATCTTGGAGAACAGAGAATCAAACCCCGATCCCCGGGATACCACTACACCAGGTGCATGTGCCCTAGCCATTCCATGGGAGCAGCTCAACCAGGCACAGCACCTGTATCCTCTTCAGACCTTCTTCCAGTTTGTAGAGTGCAATAGGGGTAGCGGTAGTGTCCTACTGCTATTATATCCCTGTCTCTGTAATGTATTTTGTGCTATAGATGGCGCATTTTTTCATGCGCTTTTTCTGCAGCACTATACTGACCCAGTGCCACCTATGGGGATACTTTTGACAGATGGCCACCAGGGTAGTGCCCCACAGAATGCCCCACAGGAAATGAATGCAACCCCCACAATCGTGACAGGGAAAATTTATGATTATACAACCCCCCAATGTATACTCTATGCATGCAAACACAATATACAAAACACAGTACATTTCAATTTAAATATATATAAGGGCCATTTACTAGGAGGACAGGAACAGGCTTTGTTTGTTTGTTTGTCTGTTTGTTTATTCGCTTAACAGGTAAGCACACTGGAAACAAGTTCCTTTTACAGGTGCAACCCACATATATTATATACATACAATACAAAACTTAATCAAGCATACATAAACAATATAACATAGCAGACATAAAATGTCTTTGTTACAAAGATTGATTCATAGAAAACATTTACAATCAAATTGGGGGAATCAAATGAATTAAATGCAGTGAAACAGTTCTGAGATCACTCCCCAAATCCTACCACCCTCTAGTGAGTAACCACACAGTATTTACTGTTTCCCCCTAGGACCATGGTGTGGCACAGATTGAAGGCTGGTGGTTGGGGACTTCATGCAAATTATTCAGCACCAATCCTAGTTGTTCCTGGCTGCTGCAGTTCTATAAATTGGCTTTGAATATTAATCATGCAAAAATGCCCAGCAATTACTCTTGTCTATTCCTGGTTAGCAGAAGACTTGGAGGGGTTTTGACCCAGTACTTCGAACCTAAGAAGATTCTGCAGGCTGGCTCTGTCCGGATGTCTCCCTCAGGGTTGCAGATGCAGGCAATGGTACATGTGCAGTGGACCCAATGTGCTTCAGGGTGGTGAAAGGTATGGTCTGTACTGGTCTCTGATGTCTTTGCCACACAGGAAACTTGCCCTCACTCACCCCAAAGGAGAAGGCAATCACTCAGGGCTTCAGGTGACTTAGACCCTCTGTCAGGATAAGTCCTGATAAGCCATCAAGCCCATGGCAGGAATTTTGGCACTTTTCCTGGAGGAAAGAGATCTTTTTGCAAAGTTTCTTTAAACAGCTTTCTTGCAACCTTGTGGCTGACTGCTGACTTTACTCCCAGGTTTTTCTCATTGCATCTGCCAGACAAATCTACTCTTTTGCACATCTTCTCTCTCTCTCTCTCTTATGCATAAATCCAGGGATCAATTGTCAGTGGCTATCATCACTTGCATTATTCATTATGCTAAACACCTGGCTCTCAGTGGCTGTTCATTCCTGGGAAAAGTATGCATACAAGTCCTGACCCAGCTTACAATCTGGTTGCTTTGCAGAGTTCAACTAGCCTCCAAATTGATGTCGGATTCAAAGGGACAGGAAGCACTGCAACCTGAGCTAATATGCTGCTGACTGGTTCTGCAAATCTAAACACAGGAACAACCAACATTCCCACTCAGGTTATATGTCCTCTGGCCCTTTTTCAGTAGTTGTGGGTTACAGAAACAACAAACATGGCTGCTTATATAGTCTTTCATTTTATATTTTATTTTAACATGATTCTGTTCCTTGATGTAGCATCTGGTCATCAGGATCAATACATCCCTGTCCCTGCTACCATCTGTTGGAACTGGGTGGGGGGAAGTGGTGGTAGGGGAGCGCTGATGAGATTTACCA
Organism: Neoceratodus forsteri; assembly: GCA_016271365.2. Taxonomy (NCBI): domain Eukaryota; kingdom Metazoa; phylum Chordata; order Ceratodontiformes; family Ceratodontidae; genus Neoceratodus; species Neoceratodus forsteri. Next base: position 104,458,833 of record CM057451.1, read on the forward strand.
AAGTTTGTGCTTCCAGTGGAGGAGCAGTTTTGGACTTTGTGCAGCTTTAAGAGCTGTTTGAAACTGAGCAACCTCTTTGCTGTGGGCTTCCAGACCCAGAAGGCAGTCCAAGGGCTGGTTGAGCAAAGAGAGGTGGTGGCACACTGGCCACAGTGAGAAAGGCAATGAATAAGCCCACAGAACAAATGACAGTGTCCAGTCCAGCCCTGGGTCCTGTAGCTGCAGTCTGGTTATTAGAACCAAGACTGGGATGAAAGAGTGGTACAGGAAAGATGGCAGTAGTGCTCCAGAGAGAGCCAAAGGTAAGCCCCATTTTAGGAGGGGGGTTACATCCTCCCCTCACTGAAATCCTTGGCATCCTCATCAAGGCCTGAAAAACACAAACATGATCAACCCAACAGCACAATCTGTCTAATACACCTGCATCCTGACTAAAAGACAACATTATTCAGCATGAACACAGGGTATGCATTTGAATTTTACTGTCTTCCCCAACTGGTATATCTGCAGTCCCCAAAGATAACATGGGGGCAGCACAAGGGGGAAGCAACAAAGAGCTGGTAGCAACTTTATTCTTTTATGTACCACATTTATGGGAAGGTTGGTGGAGACACCAAGGCCATCATAACTGAGTGTCACAGGTTGCTTGAATTCTCTTCCAGATCAACAAGGTACAAATGGCTCTTCTACAATGACTTTCAGAAGACCATTGGAGGGTTCTGCACCCAGCACAGGCACAACTTCAGAAAGTCTACATATCTCTATATTCTCTGGTGGTGCTGCCTCCAAGTGTCCTCCAGTGTCCTCCACAACAGTAGCTATGTCAATGATTTTGTGCCCAACGTCAGGTGGTACAAAGGGTGCTGTTGCTGAATTTAAAGTCCCAGTGATGGTGATACTGCTTTCTCTTTGTGCAAGTCAGTGTAAGTCCAAAGGGTGTGTGGTTGGTCTGAATACAGGAATGTGAGGAGCTGCAAACTGGTCCTCTTCATCAAAGCTGGTGTAGACTACATCAAGCTGTGTAACAGGGTTTTGCAACTGGTGGTTCATGCTGAGCAGCATTGGTCCTCCTTTTCTATGTCTCATTCCTGGTGACTGGTCTTCTAGGTGATGAAGAAGGTGTTTGTCTCACAGGATCAGGTTACAGCTGGCCAATGGGCAATAGATGATTCTGGTGAACTGTCTAGTCAAAGAATCTTTGTATAGCGGTAGTGCTATATGTTACCAAGCAGTAGAGATTAGAGGGCCTGGGTTTGGTCCCCAGTGTGGGACATTTTGTCAGTGTGCTTTAGCACAGTGGAAGAGCTACAGACTGCAAAACAGTAGTGGGTAGGGGATCTGGATTTGATCCTCAGTGTAGGACATTGGACATTTTCAGTATGGCAGCTGGGTTTCAATGTGAATAAGTGCAAAATCATGCACCTAGGGTGGAGAAACCCAGAAGCAGTATATAAAATGGGAAAAAACTTACTGGCAGTCACTAAACAAGAATGGGACCTTAGGGTAATCATATCTCATTACCTCAAGGTGGCAAGGCAGTGTGACAAGACAGTAGGCAGGACCAGAGGGATGCTGGGGTGCATAAGGAGGGGTATCACCAGCAGAAGGAGAAGGGTGGTGTTATTGATACCTCACCTGGAGTACTGTGTCTCAGGAAGGACATAGGTAGGCTGTCCATCATAAGCCCTATGAGGAGAGACAGAGGGATCCCAATATGTACACCCTGGAAGAGAGGAGGGAGAGGGGGGACATGATAGAGACCTATAAGTAACTCACAGTAGTGAACAGCATACAGGATGGGAGTATTTTTCAGAAAAGAAGGTGCACAAGGACAACAGGGTATGCATTGAAGCAGGAACAGTGGGAAATTTAAGACAGATGTGTGGAAGTACTTTTTCACTGAAAGAGGGTGGATGACTGAAGCAGTCTGCCAGCAAAGGTGATGGGGGCAAAAACAGTGGCTGGATTCTAGCATGCATCAGAGAGACACAAAGGAATCTTGGTAGGAAAGCTGATGGGGAGGAGTTACCAGAGATCAGGTAAGGTCTACAGAGACAGTATGGACAGGGAAACAATGAACAGATTGAGTGGGCCAAGTGGTTCTTATCTGTCAACAAATTCTATGTGTCTATGTTTCTTACTAACAGTGTTTCCACTCTCCAGCCATAGACAGTATGCCAGCAGATTGGGAAGCTGCTCCATAATGACATATGGTTCAATCTCCACTGGTCAGCTAGTGTATGTTACCTGGGATGCCTAGATTTGTGATTAGGACTCTGTGTCCAGTCAGTGAAGCTTGCTCTCTTACATGTGTGCCATGTCCGCTCTTGTTGTTCTGAGTAGCTTTACCTGTTGCTTGTTGTCTCGATCTCTTAGTACATTCAAGATAAGTCTCTGGTAAGGCATCATCCACAGATACTCCAGAACACAGGTCCACACACAATCTGGCTTCCCATCCAAACATGAAGTAATATGCGGAAAACCCTGTTGACTCATTCTTAGTGCAGTTGTATGAATGGATCAGAACCTCCACTTATTGTCTCCACTTGGATTTGTTTGCTGGGTCCAAAGGTCCAAGGATGTTCAAAAGTGTCCAACTGAACTTCTCAGGTTGAGAGTCACCTTGTGGATGGAAGGGCATGCTACAAGACTTGGCAATGCCCATCAGTTTGATAAGCTTTTTGATGAGACAGCTCTCAAAGTCTCTCCCTTGATCAGAGTCTAGGCAATTTAGGAATTGGATAATGCAGAAAATATTTCTCCCACAACATTTTTGTAACTGTTGTTGTTTTCTGATCTTTGGTAGGGTAAGGCTATGCACACTGGGCACAGTGGTTGGTCATCACCACGATATTGCTGATTCCCTTCTTGTCTGGCTTCAGTGATAGAAAAGACAAGCAGACCAGATCCAATGGTCCATTGCTCCTAATAGTGACTAAAGGTGCTCTCTGTTTTGGCAGTGTCTTGCAAGTGATGTACCGGCTACACCTTTTGCAATGTCATTCTACTTCTACTGCTAGGCGAGTCCAGTATCATGCTCTCACTAATTACAGCATTTTGTCATATCCCAGATGACCCATATCCTCATCTAGAGCTCTCAGTGCCATTTTCTTTTACATGGTGGGCAGAAGCAGTTGTTTTTGTGGGGAAAGGGTTCTGCTCCTGTGTGATTCAATACAACAAGCCATTTTTATGACCACCTTGTTCCACTTCTGGAGGATAAGTGGCACATCGAGGTGGTTTGACTTTACTTTGTCTGACTCAAGACCCTTTTCCAAAGTCACAAGACATCATTCAAGCTGGAGTCTGTCCTCTGAGCATGTCTCATGTCTCTTGGTATGAGATGTGGCAGAGAGGTGTTATGCAGAGTGGTCAAATGGGCATACACACCTGGTAAAGCCTCAGTATGCACTCCAAGAAGGTCTGCTGCTCTATTTGGATTGGTTGGGTAAGGGCCAGTCCTCCACCACTAGTAGTTTTGTTCAAGACTTGTAGCTGAAGCACTGGGGCCATGGGTCTACACTGGGTGAATGCATTACTATGTTCTGAACTGGATTTAGAAGTAAATAAATTCACTTACTGCTTGCTACAGTATGTACTTGGAGTCTTGGTTTTGCTTAAAAGGTCTGCAGTGGTACCAGTTCTTCCTGGTCTCCACTACTAGCAGTTGGCAAATAGCTTGAAATGTGGGTTCAGAGTCCTTTTGTTGGAAGAGTGTGAATGGGGTGTCTAGACAAAGTATCTGCATCAATACTATTCCTTCCAGAATGGTACTACCGTAGTCAGAAATTGTAAGATAACAAAGCTTCAGATACAAAAACAACCACAGCTGCCAACCACGCGAAGAGAGTGGAGTTGGATCCACATTGCTTAAAACTCAACACAGCACTAAAACTGCAACTAAACCTTCAAGTAAATGAAATTTTGTCATACAGATCTGATCACTTATAGTACATAGTAACCTTTTTTTAAAGTACTGAACGTAAAGCATAAAACGCACCTAAAACCAGTACAACTTTTTCCAGTTGTAAAAAAAGGCATTTGCAAACACCCCACATTGTGTGGTATCGTATGATCAGGAACAAGAAACTGAAAGCTTATTTAAAGCAACAGTAGCACGCAACACATACTGCACTGGAACTAGCCTGAAAAACAATATATTATTATTTAAACCCAAAACTACATGATAAGTAGAATAAGGCACTCCAGAGGTAGCATTATACCATAATAACTTTCTAAGGGTGGATTTAAAGTACAGACTGCAACAGAAGCTGTAAATCAACCCAAGGTGTATTATACAATGGTAACAATATTTCCACTATCGTGATTGGTCAGTGTGCCCCTGGATGAGTGATGTTATCTGACAATAACATCGCTTGACTCCAGGCACACACATGACCTACTCACATTCAACAAAACTAATTTTAGATTACTACTAACATTGCTGTCTTTCCCAGAGTTCCCCCACTGTATTGACTTTCCCACAAAGCAGCCATCACAGTTATAACAAGCATTTGTCAATGTTGAATGTTCACCACTGTATTGCTGTTGTATTGAGTCTTGCTTGTACACATTTTTAGTATATATTTACCCAGGATGGAGCAGATAAGATGCAATATCTCATTTTCAGTGGTGTCCTGCCTTGACACATTGTTAGATTATAATTACGCAGGATAGGGCAGCTAGAGGCAATACCTATGTTTAAGTGGGCTCCCACATTCTGACCGCAAATATCCAACAGTCTTTTTACGACCTGACGTTATAATCAAGTCGGTGGAATTTTTAAAATACCACCTGAAAGATGATTTTGCTGTGTGACTATGGAAACAAGTTTTGGAGGGGATTTGAAAAATAATTAATTCAAAGAAAATTTCCAGTGCTCACTGGGTTATGGCGTGGTGCCGGTTGAGGGTTACATTAACCCTAACTGAACAACAGTATCACAAACTAACCACACTCAGGAGCTACAGGATGTGGTAAGATGTAAAAATACATCAAACTGCAGTAGAGGCAAATACTGTTCAGATTTAATAGTAGGAAATTACCCCTGATGAAGCTCTAATGAGTGAACCAGGGCATCTGGGTATGATCAAATGGCTTCTTGATTGGTGATTTCCTACCATTAAATATGAACAGCATTTGCCTATACTGCAGTTTGTTGTATTTTTACATCTTACCACATACTGTAGCTCCTGTGTGCGGTTGGTTCCTGATACTGATTTGAAAAAAAATGACACCTGTCATGTTCAGAAGGTGGGGTAACACAAGGGATATGTTGCAGATTAGGGGACAAAATCTGCAAAAATAAAGTTATGAGTAAATGTTGGAACAATTTGTTTCCTCATCACTTTGTTGTTTTTTCACATTTTTACCCCACATTTTCAATATAATCTTTTTATGACCCCTCCTTCTGAGCATGACAGGTGTCATTTATAAAACACTGGCTGAAATATCATTTTGCACCACAAAGGATTTGAGAAATGACAGCTGTCACATTCATGAGATGGTGTAAAAAATGGCTATGTTGAAAAATTGGGGTCAAATTATTGAAAATTATCACAGTTATGAGCATGTGTTGAAAAATTGCAATGTAGACTCATAACTTTGTTGTTTTCTAATATTATTATCCAAAATTTTCAACATAGCCTCCTTAAGACCCCACATAGCATTCTAATGAGTCCACCTCATGAACAAGGGTGACAAACATTTTCAAATCCTGCCCAAAAGATGATTTTGTGCCATAAGTGTGAAAACACATTTTGGCCAGGATTTGAAAAATTACAGCTGTCACATTCATGAGGTGCTGGGAAAAAAAAGCTATGTTGAAAATTTGGGGTCAAAACATTAAAAGGTATCGAAGTTACGAGCCTGCATTGACATGTGTCAATGCAGGCTCATAACTTTGTTGTCTTTTAATATTTTTACCCCAAAATTTCAACATACATTAGCCTTTTTATGACACCACCTCATGAACAGGAGTGGAGAACATTTTCAAGTCCTACCTGAAAGATGATTTCATGCAGCAACCACATGATCTCCTTTCATGACAGATTTACTTAATTTCACTGCTTTTGTTCATTAGGTGGCATCCCCAAAAGGCATGCTGAAAATTTGGGGCAAAAATATTCAGAAATGATCAAGTTATGCCACTAAGTTCAAAACCCCATTGAAATACATTGAACCGCATACCTGATTTCCTCAGTTCGCAGTCCGGCACTGAAGAGTGAAGATGTGTCTGTGGCCCAGAAAGGATTATGGCGTTGGACCCCCAATAGGTAAGTAAGGGCTTGGGGGGTGTGGGGTGAAGGATGTGGAATGGGAGGGTCTGGTGGGGGGGGACTAATGGCAGTGGCAGCAACAGGCATCGTTGGAAGGTTTTCCTTTTTACAGGGTATGTGAAAAAAAACAACTAGGGACAGTTTTCTTTATTTCATGTGGCTACACATGGGGATTGGGCACCCCAGTGTCTGTGTTATATTTGTGGTGGGGGGGTGTGGGGTAGTGGGTGCTGAGAGGTAGGGTCTGGTGGGGGACTAACAGCAGTGGCAGCAACAGACATTGATGGACAGTTTTCTTTTTTACAGGATATATGAAAAAAAAAACAACTAGGGTCAGTTTTCCTTTTTTCTGGTGGCTACACATATGGGGATTGGGCACCCCATTGTCAGTATTATGTTTACGTGTGGGCATGTGGGGTGGTGGGTGTTAAGTGGGAGGGTCAGGTGGGGGGACTAACAGCAGTGGCAGCAACAGCAACAGACATCAATAGACATTTTTCTTTTTTACATGGTATGTTTAATAAAACAAAACAAACTACTAGGGCAGATTTTTTTATTTCAGGTGATGACATTGGAGGATTGGGCATCCCCCAGTGTCAGAGTTATATTTGTGGGGGGGCACTGAGAGGATTGTCAGGCAGGGGGACAGTTACAGCATGGGCAGCAACAGACGTAAGTGAACAGTTTTCTTTGTTACAGGGTATATATAAAAAAAAAACTATGAAGGACCGTTTTATTTCAGGTGGTGACACTGGGATTGGGAAGCCCCAGTATCATGTTTTGTTTGTTGGGGGGGGTGGAGGGTGCTAAGTGGGAGGGTTGGGTGGGGCAACAGTAATGGTGGTGGCAGCAGCAAACGTCAATTGATGATTTTCTTTGCTACAGGGTATAATTCAGCCGATCAAAGGAAAGAGATGACCTATAAGTGGGTCGGCGCTTTCCTTTAAAATACACTGTTTCCATCCAGAAAACCTGAACACTGCCATGACCAGCCTGGATGATGACTGGTGTGACACTGACAAGTCCCTTGCAGACCATTCTGCATTGGACTAACAGTGTCACATCCCTCAAAAACCACTCTTCTAACAAAATTTTAGCTGCACGTGCATGCACAGTGAACATAAAAAGCAGCCAGCGACATTCTTTTTAACCTCCAGCTGTTCGACACATATAACAAAAGCAAAAGTAAAGTGAAGCCAACAAGCCAATCATCTTTTCAGTCCCTGGCTCACTACCTGTGATCGTCTTTAGTTTATGGGTAGTACACCGACAATCATCCTGACTTTTCCCTAGCCCCAAATTAGTTGTAGATTGAATAAAAAGAAAGAAAAGTAAAATGAAGAGAGCATTTTTCTGATCGACTTTCAGTCCCCTTCCAGTCAGCAACACAATCCCCATAGCACATGCACATTGCAACAGCACCACACTCACTCCAGTCCTTGATGGCAGTGCTCAGTAATGGCGATAGTAATTTAATATATTCTTTTTAAAAAGCCAAACTTACACTGCATTAGTGGGTGGCAAGGGAGAGTAAGTTACAATGAGCCATTCATTTACAGAGATACAGAAAGATGGCGGGTGGAGGTTGAATGAAAGTAGAGAACCGAGTGATGGACAGACATAAGCAACAGTAGCACCTACTGGGCAAACCAATAACTGCAAACTTCCTCTTCAGTTAATTTACCTACTCAGACTAAAGAAAAAAATATATATATATATTTTAAACTTACTTTTTACCTTTTTTTTTAAACAAATGAACTATTGTATAATAGCAATAATGAACTCCAGGGGTGTGTCTCTTGTAGAATAACATAACTTCCTAGGTGTTGAAGGCACTCAGTCTGTGGCTTCATGTTTCAATCTAATCAAGGCATGACATTATTCCACATTAGAAAATGGCTAAAAGAATCCTAGCATTCTGATTGGCTAGGACATCGACCTAACCAGGTGGGTATTTTTCAATAGAGTCCGCTTAATAACTAGTTCCAGCTACAGGCGCCCCATACCCACAAACGGCAAACAGGTATCCTTGTGCCACATTAAAAATTCAAACCAACTGTTCAGTAAGGTAGAGAATGGAGTCAGTCATCCAGCCCCCCTCACTCACAACTGAGTGGCAGCGTTAAGGAAAAGTTACCTATTTTAAGAAACTGTTCACTCCCCCCCAACCGCTACTCTCTCTAAAGGAAAATATTCTTTTAAAACTACTGCACTGAGCTAACAGTCCCAATCAGTTCAACAATCAAACAGCGCCGCTCCGCTCGTGCCCTCAGCCGCCTGCTCGCTCGCTAGACATTTACAACAAAAAAAAAATCAGTGCTCCTTTAGAATGCTTCACTAGTACCTCTTACAAAATGCAATCCATCTTTGCATTTGGTGCTGCCACTACAAAGATGCTGCTTGGTTCTCCCTCTCTGCTCCTGATAGTTGCCGACTGTGATCACAAACCAACCATGCACTGTACCTCCTCAGTACATCCTGGCTTGCCAACTGTAATAAAAAACTGTTTCCTAAAACTGAACATATAACACTGACAAATATGGGGGGGGGGGGGACAGACACAGCCAGGACAAGATTTCAGTTCAATTTATTTTACCAGGAAGTATACCGTTGAGTAGGACTCATTTACAAAGTGGTCCTGGAGGGACATAGCAAAAAAGAAAATGTACAACAAAAAACAAGCATTCAATGCAGGATACAAATAAGGACATTGGCATAAGTAACAAATGAGCTTAAGGGAGTAGCTAAATACATTCATGTTGCGGGTATATAAAGAAATAAGGTTCAGAAAATGGAAAGCAAATGTAAGAAAGGAGAAAAAAGAAGGAAGTAGGGGCATATGGGAATAGAGAAAACACAGCAGGTAAAGGATAAGGAAGTGCATAGGAAGAGAAAAAAGGGAAAAGGAAGGGCTGGGGAGAAGGATTCAGGAATAGTGATATAAAAAGAAATCATGGTTAAGGGCAAAAATGCTTAGTAATAAGTGCAGGGGATTTTCATTGAGACACAGAGCTTAGCTAAGCATAGCATTGCAATTTTTCCAATTAGTACGGTTTTTAGCAGTGATTTAAAAGAATTCCGTCCAACCAACTGTATTAGCTTTAGGGAGTCTTGAAGGGTATCCCATGGGGGAGTGGCTTAAAGATGCAGCTCCATGCCAGGTCCTAATTCTAGAGATGTAAAGTCGAATAAAAGCATGCCACCTAAGAGAATATGAGCAGGGGGAGACTTTAAAAAGGTCATAGATGTAAGCAGGCAATTTCAAGGTGATAGCACTATAGGCCCAGAGGGAAGCATTTTGCCATCTCCTAGATGCTAAGGATACCCAATCTAGTTGTGCATAGAGGACACAATGGTGAGTGTTGGAAGGGGCATTAGTAATAAACCATATAGCCCTATAATAAAGAGTATCCAATTTTGCTGGGGCTGATTTTGGGCCATGGCGGTATATAATGTCAGCATAGTCAATGAGAGGCAGAAAGGTTGTCATGACAAGTCTTCATTTAGCTTCAAAGGTAAGCAAGTGCCTAATCCTGAAGAAGAGTCCAAATCTTTGTTTAAGTTTTTTTGAAATATCTTTGATGTGGATTGAGAAGGACAACTTGTGGTTCAGCCAGAAGCCAAGGTATTTGAATTTTTCCACAACTTCTATAGTTTCACCCAGACTGGTTGTAATTTCTAGATTGGTGAGTAGGAATTTTAAACTGCCAAGTTTGGTTTGGGGGGAAGGGAAGCATAACTTCAGTCTTTTTGGCATTAAGTAAGAGTTTCAAGTGTAGAAGGTTTAGCTGTAACACGTTAAATTCCTTTTGAAGTTCAAGGCAAGCAGATTCAAGTGAAGGCCATGCAACATAAATTACCATGTCATTGGCAAATAAATGAACACTAGCGTTTTGTTAGCTTTAGGTCAATGTCACATATATGTATATACATACATACATACATATATATATATATATATTGCAAAAAGAAGGGGCCCAAGACTTGACCCTTGAGGAACACCTCTTTGGAGGGTTTTAAGAGGGGTTAGGTCACCTTGCATGATTACTTGTTGCTGCCTGCTGGTAAGATAGCAGAAGAACCATTTCTGGGCAGTCCAGTCAATTTCAAGATTGATCAGCATAAACAGTAGCAGGCTATGGTCTATAGTACTGAACGCTTTACTTAGGTCCAAGAAAAGTGCACAGAGTTTTTGGTATCTAGGGCAATTTGAACCTTAGCCGAGGTTTTAGACTGTGCTGTGCTTGGGCCTAAAGCCTGATTGGAGTGGGTTGAGCAGGTTAGTGTTTTCTAGAGATTCTTTTAGCTGACAGTTAACTAGTTTTTCCAGAAGTTTTGAAAGTGTAGGAAGCAAGGAGATTGGTCGATAGTTGTTTATACAGTACCAGTTGGATCACCAGATTTTAAAAGAGGAATAATCTGTGCTACCTTACATGCAGAAGGAAGCACACCTTGAGAAAGGGAAAGGTTAAAGAGATGTGTAATTGGCGGAGCCAGAAAGTAGTAGCCAAGTTTCAAAAAGAATGAGCCAAGGTGGTCAGCTCCTGCACTTTTATTGGAGTCTAAGAATACTAGTAAATCTGCCACCTGTGTAAGTGTTATCATACTAAAATTGAAATTTGTTGCTGTGGGAGTGGCTATTGGCTGTGGAGTAATGCCAGGTTGGGTAGTAAACTTACTTGCGGGGGAAGTATCAAAGACCAGGCCTGCAGTGGCAAAATGGTTGTTTAGCTGCTCAAGGATGGATAACCTACTTGTGCAGGTATTTCCATCTGAACAAATTTTGGATGGTAAGGCCGATGAAGGATTGTGTCCTTCAACTTCTCTTAAGACACGCCAAAATTTGGCCGCATTATTTTTAGAAGAGCTGAGGGCAGCTTGAAAATATTTTGCCTTTTCAGATCTAATCAATTTGGTACAATAATTTCTAGAGGTTCTAAAGACAGTCCAATCTAAAGGTAATTTGTATTTCACAAAGAGGGGTCATCCTAAAGAACAAATATTACAAAAAGAGGGAATTCTAACTAACAGCCAGAGACAGATATTGTCAAACCTAAACAATGCCCTCTACTATCAAAATACAGCACAAAAGGGACTACTTTACAACAAACTAGATTTGTATTCTTTTTTAACATTTATTTCACATATGTTTAATTTTTTATTTAATTTTATTAACAATATTGCAAACTTTAACAGTGAAAAACACAACAGCATACAGGTAAGGTAACAATAGATTTTAGATCACTGCATTTAAACAGTATACCAAATGAGGGGCTGGTCCCAGTTTGCACTATGTGTACAATAACTTTTTTGTTTACTTACTGTTTACCGTAGTATAGTAGATTGTATCAGGCTGATTCTGCTGACTTCCAAGCTGACATGTTCTGCAACTACAAATCCCCAAATCCTTTGCAGCTGACGTCAGAGCATGGGTGCAGCAGTGGAAGATTCAATAGCCTGCAAGGCATGTTAGAGTTCTTATAAGCTCTGATCTTTTGTTTGCTTGTCCAGCTGTCCTCCCCAGGATAAGTACAGTCCCAGAGGACTACACTTAGCCCTAAGAGAACAGTGGGACCAGCAAACATCTGATCTAAGCTTAGGAAATCTCTAACTTGCTCTGTAGGCTATTGAATCTCCTACTGCTGTTGTAGCTCTTCTCTGATGTCAGCTGTACCAACTGTGGCTATACCAGTGGTTGTGGACTACTGCAATTAGTACCTAATGGGTCATAATGTCACACGCTTAATAGCATACGACATTATGGCTAATCCGGTACAGTGCAGTATGCTACTGCTACTGGTGCAATACCGTGTATACTGCTGTAAGTGGGATTGCACCAGTAGCATTGTCCCAGGCAGAAATTAAGACCTCTGCTGGGAGCAGGTTCTGATGAGCAGCTGCTGTGGCTCACAAGACTGAGCCACAGCAGTAGGAAATCAGGAGCTGTGTCTGGGGTCAGGTTTGATTCCCAGTCCCAGAAACTTCTATTTTTTCGACTTGTGCACTCCTGAATTGAACCCCCACCCCTCGGAGTTGAGAATCTTTAGTGGGGGTCCGAGCCACAACCCCGTAGCGGGGGTGTGGGAGGAACCCCACAGAAAAAGACATGCCTCATGGCAGAAATTGCACTGTATTGGCAGCGTGATTTTGCCATGCGCCATAATGTCTTCCGACATTATGACCCCGTGCCCAGCTGGTACACTTACAGACCCGAGTCTTGAAACCTTCCACCTTGAAGGTTCATTTTATGGCTATTTCTTCTTTCAAATCTGCAGGCAGGGAGAAACCCATTGCAGCTCATCCTGTGTTAGAGAGATTTTTTCAAAGACCTGAATTGCCTATACCCCCATTTTCCCCACTAGCTAATGACATGGAGTGACTAAATAATTCAGTAATATAAGATATAGAGAATCTGACAGACAATAGTGAAGAACAGAATTGCAAAGGGATACTCAATGAAAAATTAAGTTTCTTATCCTGGAATATAGCAGGGATTGGCACAAAAATAGTAGATAAATAATAGGAACACTTTCTTAAAAGGTTTGATGCCATTACTTTATATGAAACATGGAACAAAAACAAACAAACTATTGTTATTAATGGATACCAGCAATTTAATGTACTTGTCTTTTTTATCATGACTGAAAAAACAAACTGAAACTGAACTTCCTATATTCCCCTGTGAGGGAATCAGCCCCACTATGGGATTTAAGCCTGTTTCTCTCGCAATTAATGTCTCCTCCATGTGATCCTATGTTGTCAGAGCTCAAATATTTAACCTGGTAAACTGTGTTTTAATGGTCATTAATTCTATAGGGTCAGTAATCTGCAAGCAATTTGTATAGACCTTATTTTTATGATGTTTCATAGGCATAAGAGGATGCTTAGAACACATGTGATATTTTTAACATGTGGTCTCCTCATGTCACATGAATCAATCTGTAACATTGTCTGTGTGTTTTTCCAAAGCATTATTCCAATTTAAGAGAGGGAAAAACTGCCCAGTATGAATGTCAACAGGGCTTTGGGTTCTTACATACAAAAAGCAGGAAAGTCCAGAACTAAAAAAAGACAATTGTTTGCTACGTACGGTGAGGTAAGAAAAGGTCAACTTGCTATGAAATAGTCAATTTTCAGGCCATCCAAGTGGCCCAAAAGCAGCATGATGTGCTGCTGTGCAAGTGACCTGAGTTGAGAAGCGAACTCCGGATGCTGTACTGGAAGGCTTGTCAGATCTCAGCAGCCACTGCTTGGTAGCATGATACAGTTGGGAAGAGTTGGTGGTGGGATCTGGTGCTGCAGCAACACTTGCAGTGGGCCAAGGGAGTTTTTTCCTCAGCAGACTATCACTGTATGCAGACGCGGACATTAAGAAGTCTGAGCTCATATGAGGAGGCAAGGACCAAAGTAAAAGAGGGGAGACAAATAAACATGCACCATCTGCATGATGGCCTATGTTCCAGGAACTCCCAGGCTCCTAGTGCCAGCCCACCACTGGGTCCTCATCCAATAGTGGACTGTCTTGGGAAGGAAGACAGCCCTCACTCCGGAGTCCCTGCCATGGAGGGGAAGCCATAAGGGAAGTTGGAATGCACAGAAGAAATGGGGGCAGAGAATCACTAGGACTGAACAGGGTTTATCCTTGGGACTAAAGTATATCCCTGTGACAGACATGGCCAGGGAAAGAGTGGGCTCCTAAGAGAAAAAAAAGTAAGTTCCTTTTTAGATTGTTTCTTGTATTGAATTCATGCTATGCTAAGGCTGGCAAAGAGCCATCAGATGGTTTAATGGCACATTCCACCAGAGTTACAGCTGCTATAGTGGCAGCATTAAGAAGTATGCTTTTGCTAGAGGTGTGCAAGGCAGCCACATGGTCTACAGCATATGTCTTCACTTCTTACTACTGTTTAGAAATCCAAACTAGAAAGGATGCCAGCTTTGGTACTTCTGTGCTTCAGTACCTTTTTACTAAATAGGTTCTAGACCCTGACACCCAAGGTATCATAGTAATATGTCAGCAGACAAGGACCATCCTGGCCCATCCAGTCTGCCCATCCACCCCCTCCCCTACTTGTCATTGGTGCACAAGGTACTGCCTGGAGTCTGCTATTTGTATGACATTGCAAATACACTCCCACTGGTTGAAGAACAATTACTCACAGTAGTAATGACATTTTTTCTAGAGTGTGTATTTATGAGTAATATTAGCCCTCTCTACCCACCTTCTAGAACCTAAATAAATAGGGTTTTCAGGTCAAGTCGGGTAAATTGTTTTAAACTTTTCTCACTTGATTATTTTACAATTTCAAGCTTTGCACATTTTACAATTCTTCATATTGTGATCTTATCATGGCCAAAGTGTCCACTATCCTACCACTTATCCTGGTAAGACCCCACCTCTAGTACTGTGTCCAGACCTGGAGGCCCCACCTTGAGAAGGACATTGATAAGGTGGAGGCAGTACAAAAGAGGGCTACCAGAATGCTGCTAGGCCTGCATAAAAAGCCCTATAAGGAGAGACTCAAGGAACTGAATATGTACTCTCTGGAGGAGAGGAGAGAAAGGGGGGGATATGACAGAAACATTCAAATACCTAATAGGTATTAATAAGGTACACAAAGGTTGCATTTTCTACAGAAAAAGAAGCTCAAGGACAAGAGGTCACACTATGAAGTTGGAGGAGTAGGAGGCTCAGAGGAAATTTATTTTAACTGACTATGTTTTTTGGGGTCATACATGTGAACCATCAGCCCTGCCACTGCCTGGCCACCATCAACGCTCCTCCTGGGGACTGCACCCTTAGTGTTCCATTCTGGCTTACCCCCCAGGTGGAACCTCTGGGGTCTCCTCACTTCCCCTGTCAGATGCCACATTTTGATAGCCAAGGGAAGTGGCCCTGGGCAAGCTACATGGCAGCAGAGTGAGGTTGGCAACATACAGCATTGGGCAGTTTTTACAGTGGAGTGGAACTGAGAGGCATGGCATGCAATGACGTGAGTGGTGCATAAGTGCCAAGCATCTGGCACAGCTCCCTTCCCCTACCATGGCTGCAGTTGCAGTCTGCCCCATGGTCACCCAAGGTCAATGCACCAGAGGCACAAACCTCCCCCTCCCCCCAGGAGGTGGAGAGCAGATGATAGTCACTTAATCCACCTCCTCCCCAGCTAGCCCTCTTAACAACCCAGATCTACTCCCGAACCTGGGTCACCTGCGTCGCAAGGGGTACCACTAGCACTGCACCAGAAGGCTGGTGTCTTTGATGAAAGATGACTAACTACTTCTTCATGGAGAGGGTGGTGGATGCCTCGAACAGCCTTCCAGCAGAGGTGGTGGGTGCCAAAATGGTAACGGATTCAAGCATGTATAGGACAGATACAAGGGAACCTTGGTAGTAAGGCAAGGGGAGAAAACAACCAGAGATTGAGTAGGGTCTGCAGTGGAACAGTATGTAGGGAAAGCTGGGCAGACTAGGTGGACCAAGAAGTCCTTATCTGCTGACAGCTTCTGTGTTTCTATGTTTCTGTGTGACTTGCCATTTCTTATTGCATTTACATTTCTTAATACATGGAATAGGTTAGTTGAATGGTCACTGTTCTCTTCTGCTCTTCCGCTATAAATCTGCCGTTAGACTTGTGGGGGGGGGAGGGGCATGACCATAATGCAGTTTGAATTTTAACATTCTAAAGTTACATCTCCAGGCAGCACCTCAGGGCTGACACTCTGCTGATTGTATGACTCACAAATACACCCACCAGAAGGGTACCCGGTCAAGTGAGCGCTACCAGAATAGTGCTGCACTCTATGTCTTAGTCTGGTAAGTGCTCACACGAACAGCAAGTGGGGTTTTACAGCGCTTGCTGTAAGCACTCCCCTGATCACTGTTCATGGTCCTGTAAAAGGACAAGGGCTGCAAGGAACAGGAGGCTGGCTGAGCTATACCCGTGGCATGGAGGTCTGGGGCACGGAGCAGCTTGGCCAATGACAATGGAGAACAGGGTTCTAATCCTGGTCTCCCAACTTTTGCTGGCATTGGGACTTCATTTTTTTTCCCCAGGGGCCATGGAAACAGTATTCCATGGGCCCACAAATTTTAACTTTCCCTGGGATCCTCTCCCCCTTGGAGTGAAAATCCTATAGATGGGGGGTGCGGGAGCAGAGCCCCCTGTGTCACCCGCCGCAAAAGCAAAAATGGTGTTATTTTTACAGCACACTTCTTGCCAATGCTGTTGTTGTCAGCTCTCTTTGGACCCAGTGCCCTTCAGAAGAGACATCATTTTTTTCTCTTCTGCCTGCCCAACCTAGTAATTAAATCACACCCCCACCCCACAACCCTTTGGAACCCCTCGCCCCTTATTCTGATAAAGGACCCTGCCAACCTCTGGCACTCCCCCTTCTTACTTTGATTAAAGATAAAAGAATAGAAGAAGGTCCCATAGTGGGTAACTGGCAGAATGCCCCCATCACCCTCGCTGTCACAGTCTTTTTTTTTTTGCCTCCTGAGCCGTGGCAGATAGCTACGGCCCTCCGGTTTTTTGGGAGAGACTCTCTCTGGTCCTGCCGCCCCCGTACTAAGCGCCCCCAGGAGTTCCCCCACAGATTGCCCACCATGCCGGCCAGGAGAGGAGGTTGCCAGCTTCTCCCCCTCCTAGAGACCTATTCTAGGGAAAGAAGGTGATGTGGGTGTCAGTGGGTGGTGGGGTGGATGGTGATTTACCTACTGGCACTGGTGGCTAGAGGGGAGTTTCAAGGATGATCTCCAGATATTGGGTGGCGGAAAGGATCATTGATCTGAATTTGATATAATATTAAACTTTACCAGGACAGAAAGAGGAGGGGGATGGCTACCATTAGGATGAGGGGATGGAGGTGTTTTTTTCTTATTGATTAAGGTTGGGAAAGGGGGTGGGAGCAATTGCTACATGGGTGGGGTGGGTTTTCTCCTTGCGAATAGTTTTTTTGTTTACTTTCCTCCACAACATTGTGTGCATTCTGGAAAACTTTGCACCAACATTGCCAGTGCAGTAACAATTTGTTGCGTCTTTGGTAGTGTGTCATTCCTTTGCACGTGATAATCTCAACGTTCATATCCTTGTTCTGCCCATCAACAAGCCAGATTAGAGAAAGTCAGAGATGTCTGATATTTTCTTTATTATTTGCCTCATCCCTCTTTTACTTGCTGCCCATTCCCCACTGCAGTGACTGGGGTTGCCCCATGCCTGCACCCTTCCTGTGGCTAAGACAGTGGGTAAACAGCAGCAATCACAGCTGTCAAAAAACAAAAACAAGATGGCACAAACTAGAATTTTGTTAAACATTTATTGCATGATAGCAAAATGAAAAGTGCAGACAAGCGAACTGCTCCTAGCATCTCGAGGCTCACTGCCTCTCCTGATGGGAGCTGGAGAAACACACAAATTGAAATGAATAAATACACATGCAGTGATCACTTGTTCCCAACAACCACCAATAGAATCAGTTATAAATATTCAAATCTAAATTACAAAATTACAAAAAAATTGATTTAAAATCACTGTATCTAATATCAATAATGCAGTAATTTAGCACGATCATATCTAACATATCCATTAACAGCAGAAGTCTCTTATTAATGTGTAATTTGATTTTAAGGTAATCTACAATAAATGTATTGACACCAGTGCTGCTTCTTGATCATCCAGCATGGGTGGTAGTAGTGGTGGGGGGTGGTGGTTGTGAGCAAATGCTAGATGATCTGTACCCTCTCTCCCTGGAAGCCAAGTGCCAACACATTTATGATGCAACCTGCCCCCAGCTGACAGCAATGTAAGATTCTGGGGGATTGCACAAGATTGATCATGGAGCTCTGTGTTTTTATCTCCATGACAAGATGGACCAGTACTGGTGCTGGGAATGCTGCAAACTAAAAGATCATTTTCCATTTAGTGGCGGGCCTTATGGGCCTCAAATTATGAAGCAAAATCAGGAAGCCAGGATACTTCCAAACTCACTAGGCAGTTCTAGTATTGAAAGCCTATAATGTAACAGAGCCTCATGCTTCTTCTAAGGTGAGAAGCTAAACAGACTTTTTTAAACTTTATTTTTTAATTTTCAGCTTACAGATTTGCAAGATGTACGTAACTACATACATATTGCAACAGTGCGAAGAGCCTACACATTGCCTAAACACGGGATCACGTTGTTCTCCCAATTCAGTAGAGAATGACCTGCTATTATTTATGTGAATTTAATATCAGCATGGTCCCATAATGTTTAACTGTCTCTCATCTCTCCTGTGGCATCAGTGCAACCACTTGTGAAATTGCGTTCCATGGGATTGAGCCTGGATTGTCTGCGCTGAAGTCCTGAAATGCACTCTGTGTACAGCACTGTTTATGTCCAATGTCAGACACATTTTGTATACAGCTGTTTCCTTCGAGGCAGTGGCAGTATTCTAGTCACATAGTAGCTAAGCATCTGAGTCACAGAGTATCATAACAATAAAGGCCTAATAATATTTTGGCAGTGTTTTGTTGGGGGCGGGGGAAGGGATGAAACTGCATACCTGCTTTGTTTTTTATCTGTTAGCCCAATGTATTTCTGTCTCTGTCAAGCTAAATCAGGTTTATCATTAAAGTTCAACTGCAGAAAGTACTGTAGTGCACTAAACTGATTTTTAGAATTCAGATTTGTGAGTGAATCACTGCAACATCACTGATCTCACATGCCCAGAACAGCTACCTTCCCTGCTTACTCTGTAACCATTTTGTATACTGGAATGCCCCAGTTAACTTCCTGCTGCTACAGCAGTTTGCATGTTTTGCAGCTTCATTATTTTTTGTCCACAGTGCTCCCCATGGATCCTGATCTAACCCAAAAAGAAAAAAATGTAAAGATTGCACTAAACAGGAACATAAATCATTAGCTGATTATATAAATCCCTGCCAGTCTGTTTCACTGTTTATAAATCATGTTAAAACAAAATATTTCCTTTTTTAAAAAAGTCTGGCTGATTATCTGCATAATCAAAATCTTTGAATATTATGTACAAAGCCATAAAACGCTGGAAAAAGCCCTTTGGATTTCATATTGCATATTTTGCACTTTATAATAGATTTTTTTATTATTCATAAATTCAAACTTCACTTGTTAATTTAGCAGAAGAAGCTGACATTGGTAATTAAACTGAAACTTCAAAAACTGTTGTTCAAAAGTCACATTAAATATTACAAAAAGGCTTTGCATTTCTTCCTGCATATGCTGAATGCTTTATTGTGTTCTTAATGGGGACTTCATTAAGACCAGAAGAAAAGCCATCCCCTGTCTCCTGCAGTGTGATGTACTTGCAAGATATGTTAGGTTAGTGTGCTAGTGTAGGCATAGGCATTGGACTTGTAAGGGGGCATTGTAGGAAAATCAAAGTATAGATGGGTGCTTGGAAGATTGCTGCATGCAGGAAAAAAAGGCAGTTTCAGCTACAAGTAATACAAATATTAACATACCTGTCTAATCCTCCTGCCACTGCTCCCAGGGGTTACCCACCTGGCCACACTAGTCAACTAACTCCCAGGGGTTGCTCACCTAGCCACACTGGTCAACTAACTCCCAGGGGGTTACCCATCTAGCCACAATAGTCCCCAGACTACACCTCTGCCCTCCTGCTTGTTTTTATTCTATATGTTACTGAAGTGTGACCTCACAGACTTGTACATACTGTATATTTATTTTTTATGAATTGCACACTGTATATTTATTACCCACTGTATATGCTTTGTACAACATGCCCACTTGACTTATGTGTCTACCTTTGCTTGGGCTACAACTGCTGTTTGTGTACCATGCTTCATATTTTAAA
Source organism: Neoceratodus forsteri (assembly GCA_016271365.2). Taxonomy (NCBI): domain Eukaryota; kingdom Metazoa; phylum Chordata; order Ceratodontiformes; family Ceratodontidae; genus Neoceratodus; species Neoceratodus forsteri. The sequence goes on from CM057451.1 coordinate 104,478,942, forward strand.
TAGTATCCAGTGTCACTCACTGGACTTGTACCATACCAATGTATTGTGCTTCAATTGCTGTATCTGAATCTCATCTCTTATATGTGTTTAGTTGTTCACCTTGTATTCACTGCCATCCTGTGCCATGTGACATGGCCTGGGTCATGCCTGAAAACGGTCCCTGGGATCAGTGCACTTACCCGGTTATCAAAGTCATAAATACATAAAACAAAAATAAAGAAGTTTACTTTTCTTTGTACCTCCTATGCTGTGCTCTGTGAGTTCTTTATTTTCTTCATCCTTACCCTTACTGTGTCTGTAATTGTATTTCAAAACCAAATGTGGTGTTCTTGAGAAAAAAAACCCAAAAAACTAAATTAGAACACTTCAGAGTTTGGTGAAACTGGAAAATGTTATCACCAAATAAAACTGGAAGACGCCTGGAATCTTTCATAGTGAAAAAAGTTATGGTCAGCCTTATTGCACTGCTGCTTTAAAGTCAAAGCATTTGTTAGTCAAAACATTTTGTATCAGATAGTTTTTTTTGTAATGTTGTATTTCTGGAGGAAAACATTGTTATACACATTTTTCTTTTCACTGTATTTTATTCCCGAATGGAGACTGATAGCTTGATTCTCAAACATGTTGGAATACTGCAAGCCCTAGGTGCATCGAACGGCTGGTGCATGGGGCTTGCAGTGGTTCCTAGCCGGCACTCAGGATTCACGATCCTGTGCACCACATGCCACACATTAGACTAGCTTTTTGCTGGTCTAACTTTGTGGCAGTCAAGGAACCTTTTTACAGGGTTTGCAGCTCGTATTTGTCACAAGCTGCCATGAAGAGGGCAATGTGTCAGAAATGCACATGACCTCTGTGACTCAGACACAAGGTGCAGCAATGTGTTCAATGCAGCGCTGGATTTGATGCAGGGCTTAATGCAAGCCCTGCACTAACCTTGAAAGTCCCAGTGGTTTTGGAGTTTCTAAATGTAACTGTCTCTGACCACGCCCACTATGAAAAAAATCAAACATTTTGTTGTAGTGTTACAGAGGAACATAGGAGCATAGAGGTTGACGGCAGAAAAGGACCCCCTGGTCCATCTAGTCTGCCCATTTTTCCCTGCCTAATATAAAGCTGCAGCTCCTACAAGGTCTCCAGCCTCTACCCTCCTGCCACCTTCACTTCCCAAATGGTGTCTCCAGCTGTTGTGCTATTTACCATCAGAAGTATGTGCCAGCACCCTCCTAATACATCCACGGTATGAATCCAGTATATAAAGTGAAACATATTCTTGAGGGAAGGGATCCTTAAAATTGCTAGTGGCAGCCTTGAGTCAGTAATTATAAAGTTAGTAATAAAATCTGTTTTAAAAACATCAAAAAAAAAAATACACTGACGATAAATCTAATTATGTCAAAAATATATTATTGTAAAATAAAACTGTACATTGACAATTTTTGCCAACTAACATCTATGGCTGCTTTAAAAAAAATAGTTGGTACTACAAAAATAATAGTAATGTGATCCTAAAGGGTATACCACCCTGGCATCGAAACTTCAACATCGACCGACACCACAGCGACTACAGTGCCAGGTTGCTGTAGTGTCGGTGCTGGACCCCAACACAGTTTTCGGGTGATCATGCACCCCCTTCCCTAATCAGCCTCAACTTGGAGTTGATTATAATTAGTGGGAAGGGTGCGGGGGGCATAGTTCCACTGCATGGGGGGTTTGGGGGGCAAAGACCCCTGAAGAAAACATGATAGGCAGTGAGATTCTTTATGCCAACCACAAAAGAAGTCAACATAAAGGTTTTGCTGTTCGTCATTTGACATAATATTTGTCGATGACCGGTCGTAGATCCATACTGAAGTTCTTGGTGGTGGTGGTGGGGGGGGTGGTGGAGTTTCAATCTGCATCACATTTGTTGTTTTTTCCAGTCTCACACACAGAGACTCCTGGGCCTATTCAACAGTCTCTAGAGCTACAGTTACAACAGACTGATATCATTGTTCTATCCATAGTGGGGGTCACTAGCTTTGTCTGCATGGCCAGTTGCAGAGCGTGTCATTGAGGTTTGTGACACTAGGTGTGTTACAGCTCAGTGGCAGGGCACACAACAGCCATGTGGGATGGAGACTGCCACTGAATCAGAGTGCAGTCATGGCAGCATGAGGGTATGGGGATAGCAAATGGGCTGCACTGGACTCCAAGGCAAGAGGAAGGACTGGAGAGTGTGTAAGGGACCACTGGACCACCAGGACTGGAGACTGGGAAAAATCCAAATTTACTTTGGCCCAAACACAGGCTTACACATTTGTGATGGACAGGAAAAGGATGACTGTTGCAGTAGTTCTTGTGCCCAAGGTCTTTGGGCAGTTGCATGGCACCATGCCATGGGTACACATCTGTGGGTATCACCAAGAATGAATCAAGAATTTGTTCAAAGGGTAGCGGTTTTGTCAAGGAGTAGCACCCCCCATGTAAATATTTTCCTTTTAAAGGTCAGTTTAAGCTAAAACAGTCACTACTGGCTGCCTTAATGGGGGTAGTGGGTCCTAACATATCACAATATTAGCATGGGAGCAAACCCTGTTTTCACCCAATAATGTCTGACAAGCCAGGCGGCATCCATGTACTGTGTCTATGAACAGTTTTTGTGTATAGTCCCAATGTGTGACAGTGCAATGGGGTGACTGTTTGTACCCTATTTTGCAGTTCCATTCTTCTCAACTGAGTACTGGGTCCTTTGTTTCCAGTTTAAAAAATGGTGCATGGACTGCACAGTGGGAAAACTATATTAGGACTAAAAGCACATCACACTGCTGCCCAAGGGTGCTTTTCACAGCACTGGTAATTAGATCTGCCTCCCTGAACAATTGAAGTACCCAAGCCACTTCCTGCAGATGGCTGCCCCAATAAAGGCTTAATATGACAGCATCATCCTGGCATGCTACCATCTGCAGCCCAGAGGGATCGAGGATGCAAATCATCCTTCTCTGGAATGTGGCTGGGGCTCCATGCAATCCAAAAGAAAGCACAGTAAATTGATATATGCCAAATGGGGTTACAACTGTTGTTTCTCATGGGGCTCAGGAGTTAACAAAGGTTTGCCAGTATCACTTGATCAGTTTCAGGGTACTGAAGTAGCGAGCCTTCCCCAGTCAGTCCAAAAGTTCATCTACCCTTGGCATAGGGTATGCATTGAACTTGGAGGCAGCACTAACTTTCCAGAAGTCTATACAAAACCAGGTGGTCTTGTTTGGTTTTGGGACTAGCACAGTAGGGCTAGATCATTCACTATGGGATTCCTTAATGACTCTGTGACAGGGTTGAATAAGGCCCTGTCCCACTTGTTATTCAGAAAGAGTTAAATGCAAAGGTCTGTTCTGTTCTCTCTTTTTCTGTCTCTTCTCTGTCTGGTTGCACAACCAAATTTTCATGTGAGACCTAGGAACTGATCACTCTGACGGTTTCGCAATTCTCCACCTCTCACTATTTCTCTGCCTTCCCTTGCTATTCTGTCTTTTCTTCCTCTTGCATATCTGCAGGTATAAAAATATATGTGAATCTTTATGTGGACATGTCACTGATACTGGGATCCCTTTGTTTAAAACTCTATATAGTTATACTGTTGAAATAATTGCAATAACTGGAATTCAAGGGGTTAACCTGATATGCTGGTTTGAAAAATATTTCAAGAGCTGTCAACAAGAGGTCAGTTCTGGGTCACAATGTTCTTTTTGCTACACTTGCTGAAACTGACAAGGACACTGTGTGAGAAGCAGAATGTTCTCTTAATCTCCCTGCAAAGACTTGTTATAAACTGTTGTTCACCCCTGTTTTAATCCCTGTACCCTCAAACTCAATTGAATCTATGCTGATCAAACTTACCCTACCCCACTCCAACCCAGTGTACGTGGCTTGGGATCTACTGTGCCCCGGCCACCCCAGCTCCTAGTGTCCAAGACCACCTAGCTACTCTAAAATCAGCTGCTGGGGATGGTGAGCTCTACATCCTCGGGGACTTTAACTACAATTGGCTAGCTAAAGACTGTGCTAAACTAAGAAACAAAGTACACTCCCTAAACCTAACCCAACATATCAGCCAACCCACTTTACTAAACTCAAATACACAAAAACACTTCCTCCTGGACTGGGCCCTCTCAACACATCCCCATAGGATAACAACAGCTGGCATCCTCCCTGACTCCATTAGTGATCACCACATGGTTTATATGATTAGGAAGGTGCACAGACCCGCTAACTACCCCCCCAAGACCCTCCTCATGGTGGCCTATAATTCCCTCTGTCTCCAGTCACTTCTAGATGAACTTGCCCTAGTTGACTGGTTTTTCATCCAGTCAGCCCCCTCTATTGACTACGCTTTCGATAAGTTCAGATGCAACTTGCTTGCCATCTGGGACCTTAACGCCCCCTAAGATCAAACAGGGTAAAGGGTTTACATCTCCCCTGGGTCACCGCTGATATCATTGACTGGTGCCGAGCCAGGGACAAGGCTTGCAAAAAGTAAAAGCTAACCGGCTCTCCTGATTCACTGCAACACTATCGCAGTCTACATAACTACTGCACCAAAGCCATCCAGCAGGCAAAGAATAACTACTTCAAGGTGGCCCTCGCCTCCAACCTGAACCACCCCTCAAAATTCTGGAAAACCATCAAAACCCTACTCAACCCCCTGGCCCAACCACCTACCCCAGCCCTATCCATTCATGGCAACCCTGTCTCCGACCCAAGTGAAGTTGCCTCCGCGTTCAACAATTTCTTTACAAATGGTGCAGCCTCACTCCTCACAAACCTTTTGATCACCCCGCCAAGTCCCTCCCTGCAACCCCGGCACTCCGCACCGAGCCATACGTTCACTTTCTGCCCAGTCTGTATGGCAGAAGTACTCCACGCCCTAGGATCTCTTGACCCTAACAAAGGTAAATGCCCTTTAGGGCTGGATGCCAAAATTCTCCATCTATCAGCCCCTGCAATAGCAGCCCCCCAGCTGACCTCCTCAACCTCTCTTTTTTGAAGGCTCAAATTCCAACTGTATGTAAACAGGGCACTTGTTATACCCCTACCTAAGGCAGTGTCCTGTCTGCACCTGGAAATTATTGTCCCATCTCCCTTCTCCAAGTTCTGACCAAACTTCAGGAACACCTAGCTCTTTCCCAACTCACTCAATTCCTTGAATCCTCTGCCTTCTTCACCCCCTATCAGTCAGGCTTTTGGAAATCCCACTCCACTATCACTGCACTCTTAAGACTCTCAAATGACATCTCCTCGGAGATGGACAAGGGTCATATCACCTCGGCCATTTTCATTGATTTGCCAAGGCCTTCGACACCATCTCCCATCCAAAGCTACTCACTAAACTGAGTGAAACAGGCCTCTCCAGCCAAGCCACCAGCTGGTTCCATGCCTACCTGACTGGCCGTAAACAGTCTGTCAAAATCAGGACTCAAATATCGCCCCCACTCCCAATCTCTATGGGGTCCCCCAAGGCTCAGTACTAGGCCCCATACTTTTCTCCATATTTTTAAATGACCTCCCTCTGACCTGCTCAACCTCAGCCATACAAATATATGCAGATGACACCGTAATATATGCCTCTGGTCCCACCCCTAGGGACGTACATGCTATCCTCCAAAAGGATTTTGACGCTGTCCAAAAATGTCTATATTCCAACCAACTAGTACTAAACTCAAAGAAAACAGTCTCGCTAACCTTTGGCACACAACACCGGCTCTCTTGCCTAGCCACCCCCCCCCCACTTTCCATACCCTGGCCGGATCTCCTCTGGCTACCTGTACCTCCTTTAGATACTTGGGTGTATGGCTTGACCAACACCTGGATTTCTCCATCCATATTGACTCTCTACACAAAAAACTGCACCCCAAACTGGGGGCACTACATCGCAATAAAGGATGCATGACCCCCACGGTCCAAAGGGAATTAGTCCACAAAATTATTCTCCCTATCTTCGACTACAGCGACGTGGTCTATGGAGCTGCACCCCAAACCTCCTTAGCCAATCTGGATACCCTCTTTCACGCCTACTGCCATTTCATCCTGGACTGCCCACCCACCACACATCACTGCGACCTATACAGCGCCGTTTCACTGCCCTCGCTTGTGTCCCGATGCCGAACACACGGCGAAAATGTAATAGCCAAATTGTGGACTAACTCCCTACCCCCTTATCTCAGCTCTGCTCTGACAGCACAACCCTTCCCGGCTTATTCCCTCAGATGCTCCGACTCCAAACTACTCAAAATCCCTTTCATGCACACCTCAAAGGGCCAATCTGCTATCAAATACCGCCTGCCTAAACTTTGGAATGACCTGCTTGCTCGTATCAGGCTGACCACTGCCCCTAGGCTGCTAAAACCACTCCTCCATGACTACCTCTTAGGCACATGTAACTGCTACCAGCAGCCTAGACCCTCATCCAATGGACGCTTTGATGTATCTCGACAGCCTTAGCACTGTTTTAGTGTCAATTCTTTACCTGCCTGTTCTCTTACTGTACTTACTCTACGGTGGCGGTCCACCTTTGTAGTATCAATTGTGAAACAAATTTATGCCTACTCTGGCACTATACAGCCTATAATGGCAGGATGGTCTGTATCTGTCCAGGAAATGAACAAGTCTTTTGGGCAATCGGTTTAAATGCTTCATTGGCAAGCTTTTAAACTAGTCAAAGGGGGAGGCACTGATAAGCATCAGGAAAATCCCAGCCTCCCCCTACAAAACAGGGTACTAAATGAGAAAAAGATCAAGGTAGAAAGGTCAGTGGGGGATGCTGCTTCAGAAGGTAAAGCAATCAAAAAATGGAGAGCAATGAGTACCAATGCCCGTAGTCTGGGTAACAAGCTTCCTGAATTAGTGGCCTTGATGGAGGCGGAACATCTGGATATCGTGGCAGTCACAGAAACATGGTACACACAGAACCATGACTGTGATGTAAATATACCAGGATACACTATCTACAGGAGGGACAGGGAGGGTAAAAGAGGAGGAGGAGTAGCTCTCTACATAAGAGAAAGAATCAAAGCAACAGAACAAAAGGCTAAACAGGGAGGAGAAGAATAAGTGTGGATCAATTTGGAGGCAGGCAATGGCACCACAATCTGCACAGGGGTTGTATACAGACCCCCCTCTCAGGGGGAGGAAATGGACAAGGAAATGATAGAAAGTATACTTAGAATGGCAGATAAAGGGGAGATATTGCTGATGGGTGATCTGAATATGCCAGATGTTAACTGGATTGCAGTTGTAGCAGCCACTTCTAAGAGTGGGGTTATTCTAGATGCCCTACAGGGGGCATGCCTTAGACAACTAGTATTGGAACCCACTCGAGAGGGAGCAATCTTAGACCTGGTCCTCTCAAATGGAGATGGAGAGAGGATCACAAATGTAGAAGTGGGTAGCCATCTGGGAACTAGCGACCATCGTACAGTATGGCTCACAATAAACACAGCAATAGAGTCAAGCCATACAAATGTAAAAGTACTGGACTTCAGGAGGGCTGACTTTGCCAAATGGGTGAGTGCCTAAGGAATTCACTAGCAAATGGGCAGGAAGGAGGGTGGAAGAACAATGGGAATAATAAAACTGCCATCACAGAGGTAACAAGCCTTTGTGTGAAGCAAATAAACAAAACAAAATGATGTGAAACCACTATGGTTCTCAAAGGAGGTGGCAGTGAAGGTTCAGAGAAAAGAAAGCATTCAGAAAGTACAAGGAATCACAGAAGGAGCAGGACACAGAATTGTATCAGTTAAAGCAAAGGAAGCTGGGAAGGCAGTCAGAACAGCAAAGGCCAGAACTGAGGAAAAAGATAGCCAACTCAGTTAAGAGGGGATAAAACCTTTTTAGGTACATCAGGGGTGAAGGAAGACTAAGGAGAGGATAGTGAGGCAATAAAGGGAGGGGTGGGCAGAGGGTGATGGTGAAAAGGCAGAGATACTAAACAAATGTTTTTGCTCAGTATTTACAAATGAAGAGGGGGGTACCTAAAACAAACAATAGAAGCACTCTGGATACAGAAGTTGATACCAGCCCATTTACAGAAGAAAGGGTTCTGAAATAATTCTTAAAACTGAAGGTGGACAAAGCAATGGGGTCTGATAGGATTCATCCCAGAATTCTAAAAGAACTAAGGGTAGAACTAGTGACACCACTGACTACCCTCTTTAACAAATCATGGGAGGATAGGGTGGTACCTGAGGACTGGAGGAGGACAGATGTGATTCCTCTTCACAAAAGTGGGAGCAGGGCAGAAGCAGGAAACTACAGACCTGTTAGTTTAACCTCAGTGATAGGGAAAATGATGGAATCACTTCTGAAGGAAAGAATTGCCAAGTACCTAGAGGCCAGAGGGGCACAGGACCCAAGGCAGCATGGATTCACAGGGGAAAGGTCATGCCAGATGAATCTAATAGATTTCTTTGACTGGGTGACCAAAGTAGTAGATCAGGGAGGGACTGTGGACATGGTCTACCTAGACTTTAGCAAGGCATTTGACTTAGTCCCACACAGTAGATTAATATACAAGTTAGCCAGCCTGGGAGTGAGTCCCAAGATGATAGCCTGGGTAAAGAATTGGCTGGAGAATAGGACACAGAGAGTAATAGTAAATGGAGTCCACTCTGAAGAAAGGGGGGTTACTAGTGGGGTGCCGCAGAGTTCAGTATTAGCACCGGTCCTCTTCAATGTCTTTATAAGCGACATTGCAGAGGGACTGGAAAGAAAAGTATGTCTCTTTGCAGATGGCACAAAGATCTGCAACAGAATTGATGCACAAGGTGGGGTGGAAAGGATGAGAAGGGACTTGGCAAGGTTAAAAGAATGGTCAAATGTATGGCAGCTTAGATTCAAGGCTAAGAAGTGCAAGGCAATGCACCTGGGAAACAAAAAACCAGGGGAAGAGTACACAATGGGGGGTGAGATACTAACAACAACAAAAATGGAAAGGGACCTGGGGGTAGTCATATCAGATGACTTAAAGGTGGGCAAGCAATGTGAAAGGGCAGTAAGGAGGGCTGGGGGATACTGGGATGCATAGGGAGAGGCATCACCCATACAAAACAGGAAATAGTTATCCCTCTGTACAGACGACTGGTGAGACCCCATCTGGAGTACTGTGTGCAGTTCTGGAGACCCAATCTCCGCAAGGACATAGACAAGATGGAAGCTGTCCAGAGGAGGGCAACTAAAATGGTTCAGGGTCTGCACCAGAAGACATATGAAGAGAGACTAAAGGAGCTTAATATCTATAGCCTTGAGGAAAGGGGGGGACATAATAAAAACTTTCAAGTACCTCAAGGGTATAAACAAAGTACAAGAGGGTAGCATCTTTCATAAAAAGAGTTGTGCAAGAACTAGGAGGCACAATTTGAATATAGAGGGGGGGGCTTAGAGGTAATATAAGGAAGTATTTTTTCACAGAGAGGCTTTTGGATGCATGGAACGGCCTTCCGGAGGAGGTTGTGGAGTCAAAAACAGTGGTTGAATTCAAGCAAGCATGGGACAGCCATAAGGCAATTCTAGGGGTGGGGGTAGAAAGAAGTAGGCTGCTGGTTAACTAGGATCTGCAGCTTATTCATTAGGTAAGGAAATGGGCAGACTAGGTGGGCCAAGCGGTCCTTATCTGCCGTCAAATTATATGTTTCTATGTTTCTATATTTCTATGTTGTATTACCCTGTTCTGTACATTTCCATCTGTATTTTCTGCATTTTCTATGTAACCCCCAGGCCGCATCTGGAAACAAGTGGCCCCCACTCAGCATGCCTGCCTGGTTAATCTCTTAAATAAATAAATAATAAATAAATAAATAAAAAGAGCTGCAGTGTTTTGCAAGTGGTAGAGACAGAGACTGTGAGACTGAGACTGGAAATTGAGAGAAAAAATCAGAAGAAGAACTCTGCTTTCTGTGTTTGTACTGACATTGTAAATAGTTATACTGAACAATTTTTATTTTTTATTTTGCTGTTAATAATAAAACACTACTTGTGAATTTTGAAACTATTCCTGGTTTTCTTATACTTCCTGACATGTGCCTCAATGACAGATGGTGTCAGCTTAAGTGGGATTTATGCCATGCATAATCTAAGCCAGATGTTTTGTGCATGGGTACTAGACCTGGTACCAAGGAAGCATAGAAGAAAGGTATGGATTCTGCAGCAGCAAGCCAAGGAGTGGTTACCAGGAGAATGGCAGCCAAACTAGAAGCAGAAATAAAAATCCAAATTGAGACTGTTCAGTCAGCACCACAGATGGAAAAATAACAGGCAGTGACAGAATCTGAAAGCCTGACTGCCTTTTTCCAGTGGTGGGCTATACAACAAACAGAGATGGAGAAACAGAGAAGACAGGAGGTGCAGCAGAGACAACAAGAGATTCAACATTTTGAGGCACAGAGAAAAGAAGAAATGCAACAACTCGAGAAGCAGAAAAAAGAAGAGATGCAATGACAGGAGCAGCAAAGAAGAGAAGAGATGAAGTGATGGAGGGATATCTTGCAAGCTATCAAAGCTGGAGGTTCTAGCATAGGCCCAGCAGAGCAATAAAACACCAATTTAAAAAACCTTAAACTTACCAAGTTGTGTCCCTCGGATGATATCGAAGCGTACCTGACCACTTTTGAAAAGGTTGCCGCAGCCTGCCAGTGGCCAAAGCAGCAATGGGCAATCAGACTGGTACCTTACCTGACAGGAAAAGCCCAACTTGCTTTTAGCAATATGGGCACTGCACAGTCAGAAAACTATGACCTGGTGAAAAAGTGAAATCCTGAAAAGATATGACATCTCAGGAGAGAGACCTACAGGCAAAGATTCCAGTCTCTGAAGCACAACTCAGTCAACAATCCTCAAGAAGCCATCACCCAACTCAAAGAACTCCTTATGAAGTGGCTCCAGCCAGAGGGCAAAACACTCCCACAGATCATCGACACACTTGCAGTGGAGCAATTCATCAACATCCTAACCACAGACATAAAGCTTTGGGTAAAAGAACACTGACCAGAAAGTACGGAAAAGGCTGTTTCTTTGGCAGAAGACTACCAAATGGCCAGACAGATGCCACAGCACCAAGGTAACAGCCTGGCACCGGTAAGACACTCTTTTTCCCATTTAAACTCCAAGTCTGATAAGAACTCTGGTGGGGGTAGCAAATCTGCACCCAATGACTTTATTTACTATAACTGTAATAAGCCAGGTCCTGTTGCAAGAAATTGCCATAGTAAGAAGAGTGACACTGGAACACATTTGTCCTTAGCAAATTGGGGCAAGTACTTAACAGATGTGAAGGTGGGTGGGAGATAAGACTGTGAAGGGACTTATAGATTCAGGAAGCCAGACCCTAGTACATACTGAAATGCTGGGAAAACAATATCCAAAAGGACAATGTACTGGTGTCATCTGCATCCTCGGGGCACCCAATACTATCCCACCACTCAAGTGACTCTGAATATTAAGGATGTGTTGCATTAAATGAAAGTGGGCATAGTACCTAAGTTACCTGTACCTGTGATATTTAGAAATTTATTTCCAGGATTTACTCAGTTAATCAAAGAGGGAGTAAATCCTGATGTTTCAGCAGCTGTGGTGACAAGCACTCAGGTAAAGAAAATCTCAGATAGTGAAGACTCTTTTCCTTTCACTGACTTTGATTTGGACTTGTCTGACCATAGCTCCAAGATCTGCAAATCCAGGAAAGAAAGACAGCACCTGAAGAAACAGTGGCAGAAAGACTGGGTAATAAAGGGTTATTATATGAAAATGCTGAAACTAAACAGATCACTGATTGTGAGTTTCTTTCAGAACAATCTAACAATGTTTCTCTTGGGTTATTTTAAGCATCTGAGGGTGTGAAACCAAAACAGGGTGAACCTATGTTTAAAAAATGTAACAGGCTACTGTACAGAGTTTGAGTTAAACCTCAGACACAGGACTAGATAGAACAATTGTTTATACCACAAAGGTATGGATCTGAATTGTTACAGATAGCACATGATAGCCCTATGGATGGTCATTCGGGGAGGGATCACACCCTTGCCAGATTGCTGTACAGATTTTACTGACCTGGATTTCATGAAGATGTTGCTACCTATTGCAGTTCTTGTGCTGAGTGTCAGAAAGTAGCCCGAGTGACTAAAAAAGGCAAGTTGCCCCTGATACCCCTAACTGTGATAGGTGTTCCTTTTGAGAGAATTTCAATGGATGTGGTTGGCCCCTTAGACAAAAGTAAAAAGGGTAATTGATTCATTTTGGTAGTATGTGACTATGCTACTCGATACCCAAAAGCAGTTCCTATGCGTACTGTCACAGCTCCAAAAGTGGCAGCAGAACTTGCCAAAATTTTCAGCAGGGTGGGCATACCTAAAGAGATTATTACTGATCAGGGTAGTAATTTTGGTGCTGTATTACTAAAGGAGCTGTACAGACTGCTAGGTATCACTGCCATAAGAACTGCCCCTTATCACCCTCAGACAGACGGTCTTGTTGAGCATTTTAATCAAACCCTAAAACGCATATTAAAAAGGTCTGCAAAAGAGGAAGGGAAAGACTGGGACCAATACTTACCTTACCTGCTTTTTGCTTACAGAGAAGTGCCACAGACATTAACAGGGTTTTCACTATTTGAAATGCTGTATGGTAGACAACCTAGAGGGCCACTAGATGTAATAAAAGAAACATGGGAAGATAACCCCCATCAAAAACAATCTATTACATCTTATATGTGTGCCCTGAGAAAGAAACTGGCAAAATATGTTGAAATTGCCCATAGTAATCAGGAAGAGGCCCAAAACCAGCAGAAGGTGTATTATGACCATAGGATAGAAGAAAAAGTTTTTGAGCCAGGTGAAAAGGTCTTGCTACTGTTACCATCTACAGAAAATAAACTTTTAATGAAGTGGCAAGGGCCTTGTAAAGTTCTTAGATGTACTGGCACAGTTAACTATGAGACAGATCCCTGATAGGAAAAATTATACTAAGATATACCATGCTAACCTCCTCAAGAAATGGGTTGAAAAAACACCAAATGCTGTTTTGCTGGTTTTACCAGAAACTGATAAAGAATATATTGATATCGCTTATGACAGACTGGAAAAAACTGTGACTGATAATGCTGTAAAGCTGAATGTTTCCTTAACCTCTGAACAAACCGCAGAAATTTGTAACTTGCTAAAGACTTTTAACAGTACTTTTGCCACAGTACCAGGCTGAGCAAAAGGGGTCGAGCACATAATAGTGACAAGGAATACTTGCCCTATTAGACAAAAGTCATACAGATTACCAGAGCAGTTAAGAGCTGATGTGGTTAAGGAAATACAAAAAATGAAAGAATTGGGTATCACAGAAGAGTCAATAAGTGCTTGGTCATCACCAGTGGTGATTGTAAACAAAAAAGAAGGGGGTGTAAGAATTGGAAGCACTAAGTTTGGTCGACAGTAAATCTGTTGACCACCCGCTACTTGACAACACAATACCGATGCAGGTATTGTGAGCCTTAAGCACCAGTGTTTCGGTGGGGTGCTGTCCCACCCCAGACTTTAGGATTCTCAACTCCAGGTCAGAGTTGTTCTGGGAGGGGCAGGACACTGGGGGAAAGTGAAACACGGAAACAGACCATTACAGTGGCTGTTGCTGTAGTGGTCATTTTCCATGTTTCACCGTTGGGGTGTCGGCCGAAAGGGGTCCATCCGTAAGAATCTGCCTTAATTTTAGGAAACTTAATCAAGTGCCAGAATTTGACAGTTATGCTATGCCCAGAATAGATGATGTGGTGGACAGACTGGGAAGTGCTAAGTATGTCATTCAGTACCCTCAATCTTACCAAGGGTTACTGGAAAACCCCTTAGCTAAAGAATCCAGAGACAAAACTACATTTGCCACTCCTGTTCGATTCTACCAGTTCACCACCATGCCATTTGGTGTACATGGTGCATCCACTACATTCCAGCAGTGCATGGATATAATTTTATCCCCTCACACCGGTTATTGTGCTGCATAGCTGGATGATGTTGTGGTGTACAGTCCAGACTGGAAAAGCCACCTGGAACACCTACAAGCAGTTATCCAAGTGATCAAAAAAGCAGGTCTGACAAATAATTAGTCCTACCAAGTGTGCACTGGGCATGCAGAAAACCAGATATCTGGACAGTTTTGGAAAACGAAGAAGTCAAGCCAAAGGTTTCCAAGATAGAAGCTGTAGCTAACAGCCCTGTCCCCAAAACCAAGAAATATGTCACGTCATTTTTAGGGCTAGCTGGTTATTATTGGAGATTTGTTCCTAACTTTTTCCAGCTAGCTACTTCCTGCACTGAACTCATAAAGAAACAGTTCCTGAATAATGCAAAATGGACCCCAGAGTGTGATGAGGCTTTTCGAGTCATTAAGGCTGCATTATGTTCTGCCCCTGTTTTAAGAAGCCCAGACTTTGAGAAAGTTTTTTTTTGTTATAGACAGATGCATCAGAGGTAGGCCTAGGTGCAGTCCTAAGTCAAATTATAGATGGGACAGAACATCCTATTATATGTGTAAGTAGGAAATTGCACGACAGAGAGAAAAGGTACTCCACCATTGAAAAGGAATGCCTTGCAGCAAAGTGGGCCATGGAGTCCCTTAATTTTTACTTACTATGAGCTGACATTGTACTTGTAACAGACCACAATCTTCTCTGTTGGCTTAACCAAATGAAGGATAAAAATTCTAGAACCACATGGTGGTACCTGGCACTACAGCCATTTAAATTTAGTGATGCACAACTCTGGTAAAGAGAATGTCAATGCTGATTTTCTGTCAGGATATGGATCAGAAATTTAGAATTCCGAAGGTTGAAAAAAACTTCTCTGTTTGCTATACTGCATGTGCACTGAAATGTAAAGGTTATAAGCTAATGTTAGAAGAGAATTAATAGAAAGTTTTGGAAACCTGTGTTTTAAAACAGGTTCCCTCTTAAAGAGGGGGCTATGTCACAGGGCTGAATAAGGTCCTGTCCCATTTGTTATTCAGAAATAGTTAAATGCAAGGTTCTGTTCTATCCTCTCCTTAACTGTCTCTTCTCTGTCTGGTTGCACAACCAAATTTTCTTGTGAGACCTAGGAACTGATCACTCTGACAGTTTCACAGTTCTTCACTTCTCGCGATTTCTCTGCCTTTCCTTGCTATTTCTGTCTTTTTGTCCCCCTGCATATCTGCAGGTATAAAAATATATGTGAATCTTTATGTTGCAATTGGCTTTTGATGAAATTCAGGGGTATTTCAAAATGAATCATCTTATTTTAAATACTAACAAAACACAATTATTGTTGTTCAAAAATTATAATAATAAAAGAGATTTGCATCTGGATATTCATACTGTTGATGGCATTGCCATCTCGCAGGTGGATTCTTATAAATATCTTGGGGTCTGGTTAGATACCAGTTTGGGGTGGGATGTCTACATAAATTCCCTCATAAAGAATATTAATAGGAAAATAGGTGTATTGTATAGATATAGAAAATTTATGCCCAGGGATTTTCTCCTGACTGTAGTTAATTCTTTGATAATCCCAGTGTTAGATTACGGTGACATACTTTATGCAGGAGCCTTGGAAAAATATATCAGTAGTGTAGACTTAGTTTATTGTAGATTGGCCCTCTTTGTCCTAGATGCCCCTTATAGAACACATAGGTGCTTACTTTTTAAAGAATTAGACTGGATTAATCCTAAAGTAAGAAGAGAATTATATCTGATTCAGTTTATGATTAAAGTTTGGCATATGAAAGTGCTAAGTTATATCTCTGACTTATTTGAAATCAGGAAGATCAAGGGAGGCCTAAGGGCCTCAGCTGGAACTCAATATGTCCCGCTTACCTGTAATTTAAAGGTAGGGAGATCTTCGGCTATTGCCAGAGGTATTAGCCTATGGAATCGATCCCCTCCAGCTCTCAGATGTATAAAAACTAAATACAATGCAAATGAATTAAGGAAATGGTATTTGTCTGCACTAAATAAGAGCATGTTGTGTAATGGTTGTTCTACATCTTGAATATTTATATGTTTATGGGTTTTTTTTGTGTGTTTTCAGTGATAGTCTGTATTGTTTGTTGTATTGTGGTAACTTTTTGTCTTGATTGTGATATTGTCTTATGCTGAGTCCTCTCAACTGAAATTTGATACTTGGAACTTCCTTGAAAATGAGCTATGCTCAGGTGAATGTATCCAATTATTCATATTTTGAATAAAAAATTATTTACTACTACTTACTACTACTTTTTGTGGAAATGTCACTGATACTGGGATCCCTGTGTTTAAAACTGTATGTAGCTATACTGTTGAAATGATTGCAAAAACTAGAATTCAAGGAGTTAACCTAAAATGCTGGTTTGAAAAATATTTTCAGAGCTGTCAACTAGAGGTCAATTCTGGGTCACAATGTTCTTCTTGCTGCACCTGCTGAAACTGACAAGAACACTTAACGAGCTCCCTACAAAGACTTGTTATAAAAAGAACTGCAATGTTTTGCAAGCAGGAGGCAGAGACTGAGAGACTGAGATTGGAAATTGAGAGGAAAAACTTAGAAGAAGGACTCTACTTTCTATGTTTGTGCTACCATTGTAAATAGTTATACTGAACAATTTTTATTTTTATGTTGTCTTGCGCACACAGCACAATCAACATTTTGTGGCAGCTTGCTGGAGTAGCAGGCTGTGGAGGTGCGGCAGTGTTGTGGCCAATGGCGCCACTGCTTCCTTGGGCTGATCTGTGTGGCACCAATGAATGAGCACGCTATCTATGACAGTAGTGCAGAAGCATGCCACCAACTTGAAAGAATTTCACAGCTGCAATGAGTGAGTGCCCCATCATTGCAGAGTGTGTCTTGCGTGCTGAAACATTTCAATGAACATGGCGGCGGCTGTCTCCAGCCACCTGTCACAATCCTTAGAAAGCCAACTACGGGGGTGCCCAATCCCCCTGTTCGCATGTTTATAACCCCCCCTCAAAATTGTGTGGCACACTGGGAGCCCAACCCAGTGTGCCTCATGGTCCGGTAATCTCCACTATCACCCCAAAACCAGATGCATCGGCATGTTCCTGCCCCCGCTCCACCCCATTGTGTGCCACACGGGGACCCCACTCCAGTGTGGCCAGCAGATCCTCCCAAAGTCATGGGGCACACTGGGAACCCACCTAAGTGTGCCCAACAGTTGTTTTATTTCACCTGTAAATAAAGAAAACCTTCCCATGATGTCCGTTCCTTAAAAGAAGAAAACGGTCCATCGTTGCATCTGGAAAGCCCCCTTCCCAACCTGTACCCACCCTCTGTGAACCTCACCTCCCCACACCCCTCTTACCCCATACTTACCTCTGGAGCCTGGCGTGACGATCTTCAGTGGAGTGGGAGATGTCTGAACTCTTCAAAAGCCGACTGTGAACTAAAGAAATTCACGTTAAGTTGTATAATGGCATCAATGAGAGGGTTTTAACTTAGGTAGGTATCTCAGCCATTTTTGCGACTTTTGGCTCCATATTTTCAACATGGAGCTCTTGGGATCCCACCTCATGAACTCAGTCACTGTCATTTCATTATTCAGTCTCAAAAGGTGATTTCACGATCACTGTGCAGAATCACCTTTACGGACCAATTAATGGAACAACTGTGCCAATGTTCATGAGGTGGGCTCCCAAAAAGCCTATGTTGTAAATTTGGTGAAAATATTCCAAAAAATGACTGTGTTACGAGCGTGCATTGAGCAGTTTCCATGCACGCTCATAAGTTTGAGAATTTTTAATATTTTCTCTCCAGATTTTCAACACTGCCATTTTTCCACACCTCCTTCTGAACAATACAGTTGTTATTCTTCACATCCTGCCTGAAATGTGTTTTCATGCATCTGGCACACAATGGCAACGTTCAGGGCAGATTAACAAAGTCACAGTGCCACTGTTCATGAGCAGAGGTCCCAAATGCTTTGATGAGGTGGGGTCACAAAAAACCCATGTTAAAAATTTGGAGTGCACACACCAACAAATGCCTAGGGTGTTAGGGTTTCTAACTCTAAAATACCACCCTGTAGAGACTGAAAGGTGTCATGGGTATGACTTTGGATTGTCGGCTGTAATGCTCATGCCATTCCACTCCTGACCCCACCCTGCAGCCAGTGACAGGCATCAAGATGTGCCTTGGACTGTTTGGTCCCAAAGTTCACCCCATTCTCCCTATACTGCACCCATCTCAGCATATTTCCTTATGGAATGGGGTGACCATAAGGCCCGATGACCCCAAGGCACAATACAACACTTGTCGAAGTCTGCAGGGTAGAGTGAGATGAAATGGCATGAGTGTTATGGCTGATGACCCAAAGGCACACCTCAATGCCTGTCAGTCTCTGCAGGGTGGAGTGGGGTTGGCATCAGTTCCATACTTCACTGCCATTCCTATTATGCATCTCTCTCTAACTCCTGCACTGTCAATGCCAATGCCATCAAGACAACATTCGATATTGACAAATGCTTGTTTATTTTGCTGTTATTAATAATGAAATGCTATCTGTGAATTTTGAAACTGCTCCTGGTTTTCCTGTGCTTCCTGACCTGTGCCTTGACGACAGACTCCCAACTCCAACAAAGAGTGTATTTCCAGTCATACTGTCTCTTGGATTTTTTTCAGTAGTCTGTATGGTTGTTAGTGGATCCGGACACCTGGGTCTGTGTCTATGTGGTACTGGATCACATAGGTTCATCCTGGCTTTGGGGAGAATACTGTACATCCACAAAATTCTCTACCAGCCTCTGAGCTTCTTGCTTTTTGATCTGGTTGAGTTGGACATCAAATGGAATGGTACATGTTTCCTTTACAGTTTTAGGTCCTATGTCTAGGGTTCCAATATCCATGTCTTTCTCTGTCAACAGAGCTTGGGTCACTTTAGGATCTTCTGACTCAATGACCAATACCTCCTTGTCTTTCTAGGGTTTCAACATGTTAACCTGGCAGATTTTTTTCTTTTTTTTTTCTGTCAGGTTGTAAGACTTCGTAATCAACCAGTCCCACCTCTTTGAGGACCTCATTTGGTCCCTGCCATTTAGCTAGGAGTTTAATCTCTGAGCTAGGCAACAGAAGGAGTATTCTGTTGCCAGTCTTGAAGTCCTGTAGCCTGGCCCCCCTTGGTCGTTGTGCCCGGCACGGTGTCATAATGCCACAGAGGAAATCACGTGGCCAAATAATGCTGCAGACAAAACCACGCAAACTCAAATAATGTCGGCGAAAACACAGACAATACAGGCACCTGGCACAAATGGGTCATCTTATTTTTTGTGGGGGGCTGTACACCCTACACTGCTCAACATGGGGGGCTTCACCCCCTTCACCCCCCAGGATTAACATAACTAACTCCGAGGGGGTGTGGACTTCTGAGATGGGGCAAAACACTGCAGGCACAAAAATTCTGTTTTTTGCTTTTAGAAATTAAGCCGCAACAGTCCAGGACCCAGGGTTAATTGAACCACAGCCCCAGATTCCCTAAGCTGCTGGGTGCTGGTGCTCTAGGCACTCCAGCATGGGAGCGGATCATCTAGGCACCAATCTGGCAGCCTGCTTGACACTTCCTCATTTCACCATACAGCGACAGGTAGCAGTTATTCCTGAGCACTGTAAAACCTCCGTCCCTGTACTGCATTTAGAGCTTTCTACAGTGTGGCAATCCATGTGCTCTTTTGACAGTGCTATATTGACCTGGTACCATTGTGCCCTACCTGGGTTTGCTATGCTTTTACTAAATTTTCTTTTTTCAAATCTGCCAACCGTGTTCAATCTTTCACTCATTTGTAATACATATTGGAGTATGCTAGGTGGATTAAGTGCCTGTTTTTCTCACATCTCTTTCACAAGATCCAATATCCCTCAAGCTTTTCACCTGTACAGCAATTCCAAGGACAAGAACCCAGTGAAAGACCGTGGCATCTCCTGAATGGCAAATATTAAATAGATAGCAATTCATCCCAGTTTTTACCTCAGTTGACATGAATTTATGCAGCATACCTTTAAATGCTTTATTAAAGCATGTCATTAAGCCATTGGTTTGTAGGTGATACACTGATGTCATGATAGACTTAACCTTCAGTAAAGCACACACCTCCCTCATAAATTTTGACACAAAATTGGTGCCCTGGTCAGTAAGGATCTACTTGAGCAGCCCAACTCAGGAAAACATTTTTATCAATTCTTTTGCCATTGACTGGGCTGTAGGGGAATGTAGGGGAATAGCCTCAGGGTAACAGGTGGTGTTACAGTCTAATACAGGTTTTCTCAAATGGCGAGGCCAGCCTCCAGGGGAGGCTCAAGCAAGTCTGAAAAAGTAATGTATTTAAATGTTGAGTTTTATATATATTGTTTGAAAGGATGAAGCAAACTGAAAGGGGATAATAGTAAATGAAATTGATGTATTTATTTACAAATCAGTGACATGAGAAGGTGAATGAGTCGAAGCTCATTTCAGGTGTACCCAGAGAAGGGTAGGGAGTGAATACAATTCAAAAGGTAACTGCAAAGCAGTCAAGCAATACAAAATGAACAATAGTGCAAATATGAGGAATAAACTAATAATGAGTGGTGGTAATTGATCAATTTGTAGATTGATGGCAGAACAGCCCAAATACAAGGGTTGAGCATAGAAGTGCTAAGAGCAAAAGCAGGAAGGAGCAAAGTAATCCCAAAGAAGTTGCTTAAGAGCAGGGAAAGAGGGGGTGAGGTGAGTTATGTAGGAAGGTTATTCCAGATAGAGAGGAAACGGAGAAAGTAGTCTGACCCCATAAAGGTACTACAACAAGGGGTAACAATGGTTCAAGAATCAAAATAGTGGAGCAAGTAGGCTGGCCTGTTTGGTGGGGGGGGGGTTACAGTAAGCTGAATGACATTTATTTTTAAGAAACACTGACTGGTAAAGTAAAGTTGCAATTTGTTTCTAGGATCCTACCCAGTACAAAATACTGTGTCATCTTTCGGTTCAAACCTTGAAACATATGTGTGCATTTTGTTCATCTACTACCAGTTCACCATTTACCACAGCTAAGTTCAGGTAGGCATTCCTGAGCACCTCGTAAACCAATTGTTCCGAAATTACATTGGCTGGGTTTTGAAAAATATCTTGTCTAACCTTCAGAATGATCTCATAACCTCCTTTAAATGTGGATGCTGTGACCTCATCTGAATTACCTGTGACCTTTCTTGAACTCAGATCCTTGCCATCCCCAACCACTACAACCTCAGATAGTGGGGCCCTTTCCTTTTTCTCCCTCTATTTCTGAACTCATGACTTCTTAGGCTTCCCCTCTGAGCCAAATAGTTCAGTGTCTGTTAAGTGAAATACATATTCTAGCCCCTCAATCTGTGTGGCTTCCAGTGGGCACAACTTTTCAGTATTGCTCTGCATAAGGGTATGAAACCCTTCCCAATCTCAACCCAAGACTACTGACCAGGGTAAGGATTTGGAAATTAACACCTTTATTATTCCTGCCCCCTTGCCTACTGTTAACCATACTACAGCCATAGGGTATTTATGGGTATCCCCATGCACACAGGCAATACTGGGCTGGCAGTATAGCCTAGAGGTTAGAGGAACGAGGTGTGAATGGGCTTGATACATCCAGCAGACCAGACCTGAGTCTGATTCTCACAACCTCCACTTGCATACTGTGTGACTCTGAGCAAGTTACTGAACCGCCCAGTGGTCCCAGGTCACCCCTAAAACAGGCATCTGTGCCTAGTGGGCCTTACTCTGTTACCAAAGACTAAAATAAAGAAAAAAATATATATATTCATGGGATCTCCCCACTGCCCCAGGTTGTGTCCTACCACAAATGTTTTACCAAGGTCTGCCCCCTGCCTGAATCCACCAGAACTGTAACTGTTTGATTCCCCACTTGTATTGGTATTGAATAGGGTTTTTTGGCCTGGGGCTTGTGTGTGTGGATGTGAGTGGTAGCTATTTATTCTGAAAAATCACAGTCCATGCAGTCACAAAGCTTACTGATATGCCCCACTCTACCACTGTGAAAACATACATGTTGCTATCAGGTCTATGACCTGCATTCCCCCCCCCCCCTTGGGTCACTGGAGAGTAAGGTCTTTTGTCTGGGGGAATTACACCAGGCCCTGGGGTTAGACTCTTTTGAACTGTAGAAGTAAGTAATATTTCACCACTTGAACACTTAGCCATACCAGCACATTTGTTCCTGTTCTCCCAAAGTCCTTTCTCCCCTTTTCTGTGGGGATATTCTCTGTGGGTCACCAGCTGAGGTGCATTGTGGGTTCCACTCTTCTTAGTGACCTCTGGTCTTTCAAGTCCAGGTAATGTTCCCTGATTTTCAATGCTGCAGCCAGTGAGGTTTGTTCATGCTGGCTTACCCAGTCATGGACTCAATCTGGTAAAATGTTCTAGTACTGCTCCAGTACAATCAAATCCATAATCTCCTCTTTAATACGTACCTCTGGTTTTGACCACCCAGTAGCCAAGTTTTGCAAATTTTGTGGTGGCACTCTAGGTCATGTTCCAGCCTTGAAACCCAAGGTATGAAAATTTAGTCAGTAACTGTCTTTGATAATTCAGACATGGTCTAAGATGGCTGCCATTATCTGATCATAGTCAAAGGTGGCGGTGTAATTTAGGCTTCTATTTGAAGCTTGGGCATCTCCAGTCAGGTAAAGTGCAATGCAAGTTGCCCAACTTTCTCATGGCCAGGAATTGGAAGCTGTACTGGAAACTCTGTCAGAAATCATAAGGTAGGTCTCTGGGTCATCCTGTGGACCTGTATTTATTAGCATGGGGTGGGGCCCTACTCCTACAGTGGCTGGATTCCCTGTGAACTGCAGCTGGGGCACCATTTCTTTTTGTACTTGCAGCACCTGTCACAAACATCTGCTTTATATGAATTTGCATTCAAACTCAACTATAGTCAAATACTCACTGTGTCACCTTGAACAAGTCACTTAAACCTCCAGTAGTGCAATGGTTCTCAGACAGCTTGTTACTATTAAATAGTAAGAAGACTCAAGCAATGCTGTTTGAATCCCATAATTTGTCTTCAGTGGGTTCTTCTTTCTCAGTCTTTTTGAAAATTCATCCTTTGGAACCTGTTAATGAATTTAAGTACCTTGGCCTTATTTTTGATTGCCCCTTTTTCTTGGAACAATATGTTCCCTCAGTTAAGGAATTTGTCTACTCTTACCACTATTAAGCATGGCTTAAAAAATGTTGCTCCAGTAACAATCTGTTTGTAATTGTTTTAGTAATTGATTTGGCTATGTTTGCTGATGTTTGTTTATTGTTTTTCGTAATTTGTCTGAAATTCAACTTGAGATATTCTGTAAAGGAGACTTGTTTCTCGCAGAACCTATCCTGCATTATTGCAGCTTTTAAATCAATCCATCAAACGTCTACCCAGCTGCAGACATGGTTTGAAGTAGGACCCCACTGAAAACCAAATGATGTATCTCAGCTGGGTTACCCTGAGTAACTAGATTGTAGAAAAAGAAGACATTTAAAAATAAGACACAGCCTTTGGCTCCTTCTAACACTGTAAGTAATTTGATTAGTGTGTGCTGTTTCAAGAATAGCCATTGATAAATGTGGAAGCTGGTCCAGAAACATATTGTGATCCATGGCACTTTCTAACTCAGTAAGAGCAATTAACTAGGGAGGAAATATTATCAAAATGTCTTAAAGTCTTTTTGTTCCAAAACAAAATGCTATTTTGAATCACACAGAGTTCTGATTTCAACTTGTGATCATATGAAAGGGAATGCAATTTTCAAAATTAATTGCAAATCTGTTACATTGCAATCAAACGACTGTGTTAAAAATTATATTTATTTATTCATTGGTAACAAGGTAAAGCCCACTAGGCACAGGTGCCTGTTTTCGGGGGCAACCCAGGAGCACTGGGGAACTTAAGTGACTTGCTCAGAGTAACGCAATATACAGTATGCAAGTGGAGGTTGCAGGAATCAAACCCAATTTTGTCTGCTTGATGCACTAAACTCATTCAGAGTTCATTACTCTAACCTCTAGGCTATACTGCCAGCCCCATATATGAACTCATCAAACCTATTAAAATCCATCTCCACTCACAGTAACAAAATCTTTCTTTACAAATTTGTGTGTGTAGGAGTAAACAGAATCTATTGCACTTTAGATGTTTACTACATTACAGCAACTGTTGACTAATAATGAAGAATATCCAGTAGCGACCACCAGGATTGATTGATCATACTTGCATAATGTGGGCATCTCTCACAGATATATTCCAATAAAATGCAAATTGGTATAGCACTCTTTATGAAATGTAGGTTAGTTGAAGCACACTACTAATTAACAAAAAGCTGCATCACGTGTCTTTTAATGTACCAAAACAAATGACAGTGCAAGAAGCAATGTGCTGGTGGTCACATGATACACCTATGCAATATCTGACTTTTAGTCCCCCCACTCCACTTCATCCAGCCTATGAGTGGAACATCCACTTACCTTACCTCTTGTCACCATTTATTCATGACTTCCCTCTATTAGAGGATCCCCACAGGGCTTCCACTACCAGTGCAAAACATACACTCATAACACAGGGATCAGATGCCAGGGATGGACATGGCATTTCATCTGTGGCCATAATTCCCCTTCCCCATGCATTGGCATATCAGAGCTCAGTGTATATGTGAACATCCTACTGATGCCATCCTCACAAATGTCTCAACTGTGTGACTCCTGCTTTGCTCACTAGGCTACTAGAGAGAAACCAGACACAACCATAGGTCACCCATTCACTTTGGAGAAGGAGGGTGTCTGTTCAGGCCCTACTACCTAGGCACTACCACCTCCCCACTGGTCTTCCATACAAGTCTCAGATCCTTGGTGGATACCTAGGTCTCCTGCTTCCACCTGCATCATTGACTGCTTTCTTTGATTATCTTGAATCCAGTGGGTTACAAGACCCGAGGCAGCATGGATTTATCAGGGGGGTTGGGAGGTTATGACAAATGAATCTAATAGAGCTCTTTGACTGGATGACCAAGGAACTAGAAAGGATGGAACAGTGGACACAGCTAACCTAGATTTCAGTAAAGTGTTCAGCAGCGTTTCACATGGGAGACCAGTAAGCAAATGGGGTAGCTTAGGAATGGGTCCACAGGTGGTAAACTGGGTAAGAAATTGGTTAAGAGATAGGTGGCAGAAGGTGTGGTAAATGGAGTTCACTCAGAGGAAGGGTGGGTGACCAGTGGGGTGCCTCAGGGATCAGTGCTGGGTCTGGTCCTCTTTAATGTCTTTATAAGTGACATTACAGAGGAGCTAGAAGAGAAGATCTGACTCTTTAGAAAAATAGAAACATAGAAATTGTCAGCAGATAAGGACTGCTAGGCCCATCCAGTCTGCCTGTAGGCCCTATACATTGTATGTGGCCACTGACCCTATGTGATCAATGGCTTTTCATTACCCCCACCCAAGCAGATCTTTGCAGATGTCACCAAACTGGAGAGATGGAACAGTCTCCCCCAGGAAGTGATGGGGGTGGCTATAGTTCAGGGATTCAAGAATGCATGGGATAGGCACATGGGAACTCTCAAGCTAGGGTGAAGGGCGGGGCTTGTAGCATCTAGGGTACCTTAAGCATTAGAAAGAGGGATAGGGCAGACTGGATGGGTCACAAGGTCGTTATCTGCCGACAACATCTACATAAATCTATGTATCTATATAACTCTGCAATAGGGTGAACACCTCGGCGGGGGGGAGGTGAAAAGGATGAGTGGTGACTGACCTGAGAAAACATGAGGAGTGGTCAAGGATATAGGAGCTGGGTTTCAATGTGAAAAAGTACAAAATAATGCACTTGGGGCACAGACATCAAGGGGTGGAGTACAAAATATGGGTGGTAGTACTGATGACCACCAAACAGGAATGATATGTGGAGATGATTATATTGGATGACCTAATGGCAGCCAGGCAGTGTGACAAGGCAGTTGGGAGGGCAAGTTGGATGCTGGGGCACCTAGGGAAGGGTATTGCCAGAAGAAAGAAGGAGGTAGTGTTGCCTCTGTATGGATCACTGGTAAGACCCCATCTAGAGTACTGTGCCCAGTTCTGGAGACCACATCTTAGAAAGGAAACAGATAGAGAGGAAACAGTCCAGGGAAGGGCAAGTGAAATAGTGCAGGATCTGCATCAGAAGCCCTATGGGGAGAGATTAAAGGACCTAAATATGTACACCCTGGAAGAGAGGAGAGAGAGAGAGTGTATGATAAAGATCTTTAAATACTGTACCGCACAGGGTAAACCAGGCCCCACGTTGGAAGCCATGACTCCGGCTGGGTACTCGGTGATACACCTCCCGAGATTGGACCACAGGGGTTGGGGGGTTGCAGTCTGTTTTAAGACAGAATTGGACCTCACGAGTGTGGTTGTGGGGGAGACTGAGTCCTTTGAGTGTACAGTGGTAGCGGGTGTTGGCGTTTGAATCGGACTCATCTACCGTCCACCAGGAGATGGGAAACGGTTCTTACAGGAAGTGGCAGACTTCATCATTGACATGTCATTGGAGTCACCCAGATTGATGGTTCTGGGCGACTTTAACGCCTGGGTCGATGATGAACTCTCGCAATTTGGTAATCACTTCCTCCAATTAATGACTTCTTTGGGCTTTACACAGGTGGTTTCCACTGCTACCCATAAATCTGGACATTCCTTGGACTTAGTCTTTCTCCTAGGAATTGATATTACTGATTTGGGGGTGGAACCAGTCATATGGTCAGACCACTGCACCATGGGGTTCAATTTTAATACCCCCCCTGAGAAGGCCTACCCCTGTGGAGATGGTGAGATACCGCCCTTTACGGGATATTTCTCCCCAAGGCCTTGAGGCGGTTCTTGACCTCTCGTCCCCCATGTTGGCGAGCAGTAGTCCAGAGACCTTGGTGACAGCCTATAATAGGGCAGTTACTTTGGCTCTGGATACTATTGCTCCTGTTCGTGTATGCCCCCTCTCCCTTCATCCCAAGGCACCCGGGTTTGATGGGACGTTGAGGGAGATGCGGAGACAGGGGCGAAGATTAGAACACTGTTGGCACAGATCCACCCATGATACCGACCGCCTTAAATTGATGGACCATTACTCTGTGTATCAATCTGCAATCTCCCATAAGAAGGCAGAATTCCTGTCCAGGGAGATTGCTGCTGCTAGAAACGGACCAGCTCAGCTGTTTTGAACTGTACAGGCTGTGCAACCCAGCCTGTCTAGATTGGAAACTTTTCGCCAATTAGAGTACGAGGCTGCTCACTTCTTCGCTAATAAGTGGCTGACATCAGGGCGAATCTGCGTCCTGTGGCTTCTAAGGGGGATGCGGTAGAACAGCGTGAGTTTACAGTGCCTCAGTTTTCGTGGTGTTCCTTCAGCAGACCTGATTTCGTGGATGTCATGAGGATTAACCATGGTATGCACCCTGCGAGCTGTAGTTTGGATCCTTGCCCGACTTCCCTAATATTGGGTTGTTGTGACATCATCGGTCCAATCATTGTGTAAATAGTCTGGTGCTCCCTGGACTCGGGTGAGTTTACTAGCTCCCTAAAAGAGGCAGTGGTGACACCGCTCTTGAAGAAAGCTACCCTGGACCCAGACTGTTTTGCAAACTACAGACCTATCTCAAACCTACCCTTCATTGGGAAGGTGATTAAGAAAGTAGTGGCAGTCCAATTGGAGAACCATTTAACCATCCATGACATATACAAACCCTTCCAATCTGGTTTTTGTAAAAGACATAGCACCGAAATTGTGCTGGTTCGGGTACTTAATGATATCCTGAGGGCGAGAGACCAGAAGAGACGTTCTATTCTAGTTCTTCTTGATCTCTCTTCAGCTTTTGACACCATAGATCATGTGGTGTTGTTAGCATGCCTGAGGCAGATCTGTGGAATATCCGGAACCGTCCTTGGATGTTTCACCTCATTCCTCACTGGGAGATCACAAAGAGTTGTGTCAGGGATTTTTTCCTCTGGCCCAATTCCTTTGTTGTGTGGGGTGCCTCCGAGTTCTGTGCTATCTCCCATGTTATTTGCGGTGTATATGCTGCCCCTCGGAGACAAGACGGTATAAGCTGAGGTGTCACTGCTTTGCAGATGATACCCAGCTATACCTGTCTTTTGCTCCTGACCAGGATGGAGCTCTCTCGGTGTTTAACAACTGCGTGAAAGAAATCCAGGATTGGATGGATTCTAGTTGGCTGAAGTTGAACTCAGAAAAGAGAGGTTTTGGTTGTGGATCCAGGTTGTCGGATAGAGAGGTCGCCTGTTGGCGCACCCTCAGGAATTCTTCTTGGGGGTGTATCACTTCCAACCTCTGAACGGGTGCATAACCTAGGGGTTATCTTGGATGACAGGCTGACACTACAGTCACAAGCGTCAGCTGTCATCAAGACTTCCTTTTACCATCTTAGGAATATCGCTAGAGTGAAACACCTTGTTCCGTCTGACTCATTGCCAACGTTGGTCCACACCTTTGTGTCCTCACGCTTGGACTACTGCAACACCCTGTATTTTGGGCTTTCTGGGGTTGAAATCTGCCACCTCCAGCTAGTGCACAATGCAGCAGCACGGGTTTTGACTGGGACAAGCAGGTCTTGCCACATCTCCCCGGTGCTGCTCGATCTGCACTGGCTTCCTGTTAGGTGGCAGATCACCTTTAAAGTCTGTTTATTGACTTTTAAAGCCATTCATGATCAGGGTCCAGCTTATTTGAAAGATCTCCTGGTTTCTTACTGCCCAGGCCGATTACTCCGCTCGGCTGATGAGGGGTTGCTAGAGATTCCAAGAGTGAGCCTAAATTCATCTGGTTGCAGAGCTTTTTCTTATGTTGCTCCCACTCTTTGGAATTCTCTACCCCGTTGGTTATGGCAGTGCACCTGCATGGAGGAGTTTAAGAGGGATTTAAAAACCTATTTGTATCAGTCTGCCTTTTTAGATTATTGATTGTGATGTATTATTCTGAGACTGAAGTTTTATCTGTGTTTTATTTGTGTTTTATTATGCTTGTACAGCGCCTTGGAAATTTGAAAGGTGCTTTAGAAATAAAATGTATTATTATTATTATTATTATTAAACAAGGTACAAGAGGGAAGTATTTTTCAGAAAAAAAAAGGTGCTCAAGGACATGGGGGCATGTTAAGAATTTGAAGTGGTATATTCAGGACAGACATGAAGATTCAGAATAGAGGTGAGGCGATACTTCTTCCCAGAAAGAGAGGTGGATTCCTGGAACAGTCTTCCAGTGGAGGTGGGGGGGGGGGGCAAACCAGTGGTGGGGTTCAAGAATGCATGAGATAGGTACAAGGGAATCTTCAGGAAAAGAAGGGGGTGAATGAGCTGGAGATTAAGTAGGATCTGTGAACCCTCTTATAATGGACATGTTTGTGTGAGCAGGTTTTGTACATTATAAGGGATGTCTGTTATATCCTAAAAACTTAAAATATGAATCTCCTCCACCACAGCTCAAACACGGGAGTTAAAATGAGAACATGCCCCCTCCTCTGCCAACCAGAGATATGGGGAACTGCTATTTGTAGCTGATTGGGAGCTGAGCAGTTAACATAATTGGTAAGATTTTGCTGTGCAGTACCTGTGCTGATTGGTGCATCAGGAGGGTACAGGAGTAATCCCCTGGAGTAAGGTGTCAGGTATCAGGCATCAAGTGAGGTGAGTGATGTCTTTATAGTGCCAGACAAACCAGCTGAATAATCAGGTGAAAATTAACAGGCAATTTGCAACGGTTAACAGGGATAAAAAGGAGCTCAGAGTGTCTGCTACACAGGGGCTGCAGCATATGATGTAAATGGATTTGTTAACATTACTGGCATAGCTTTTGGCTTTGGACAAGGCAGATCTGTCCATTGTAAGTAAGGATCTGCTATAAGTGTGTCTGTAATAAGTGGGTTCCACTGTACTATAGGAGAGAAAATGGGCAGACTAGCTGGGCCAAGTGTTTTTTATCTGACAACAAATTCTAATCCTATGTTTCTATGCCCCATTTCCCAATATCTTTTCATTTATTATCTTGCTGTCTTAGCAGTTCAGCACCACTGTCTCAGCAGCAGGAGGCAGTATAGTGCACATGTTTATGGCTCTGAGCTGCAAACCTGGACAGCAGGGTTTGAATCCCACAGCCCCCACTTGCATACTGTGTGACCCCAAGCAAGTCACTTAACTTCCTTGTGCGTCCAGGTTGCACCTGGGAAACAAGCTTCAGCTAAGTGTGCCTTTTCTTGTTAAACAATTTCCCCTTTCTATAAATGAGTTAAGGAGGCTTAATATAAGCAGCAAATGACCAATACATCAGTGAAGTACTGATTTTATGCAAATGTTTCTAACAGAAACCAGCACCAAGATGGACAACTAATAGATTGAAACTAATGTTTCCCAACAGCTTGCCCTACAGAGATAACATGATAGATACTCCATAGAAAAAACAGCACAGGAGACCAGCTATACATTTTGTATGTCTTCTTACCATTACCATTGTCATATAGTATTAGAGGCATAGGGCAGGGCTGTGAACCATAATGCCCAGGATATATTTGCATCATCACCAATTTTTGTGGGACCTTGAGCAAGTCATGTAACCTCTCCAGGCTTAACCTCCCATTGTCACCCTCTGTTCTCAACCTTCCAGTTCTTGCTTTGGTATCCCTAAATATCACTTCCTACCTTTGTGCACCTAATGGCTGTTGTTGTGAATGATTGTCATCTGGACTTCTCTACTCATCTGGACAACATCCACAAGAAGCTGCATCTTAAACTTGGGGCACTTTACAGAAACAAAGCAAGTATCCCACTTCCAGCCCATAGAGAGGTTGTCATGAAGATGATTCTGCTTATCTTTGATTTTGGCAACATTGTATATAGCGCTGCTCCCAAGTTTCCCCTTGCCAGGCTAGATCCCCTTTTCACTCCTTCTGCTGTTTTGCCCTGGACTGCCTCCACAGAACCCATCTCTGTTCCCTCTTCTCCTCTCTCTTCTTGTCCTCCTTTGATACCAGGTGCCTCGCTCATTGTGCAACCTTCTTCTCAACATTCTGGTTGGGCTAACTCCCCCTGACCCTTCCTCCCTTCCCTCCTCCCCTCCTTTCACCTCCTACTCTCTTTGCAGATTTGACACCCACTATCTCGCTCTCCTACCTGTAAATTCCTCTGTTGGTCAAGCCGCTTGTTCCTCTGCTTCCCCAACTTTCAAAGCACACTCCCTGGTTCTATTTGCAATGCTTCCTCTTCCCTAGCACTAAAATCTCTCCTCCATGACTTCACTACTCACCCCTGCAGTTGTCACTGTTCCTTGGCTAATCCCACTGCTCACCCTCCATACTAACTCCCCCCACTGCCCTGGTTTTTGGTCCACATTTCCCTCTGACCAGTCCCCCATTGTACTCACATTCCCCCTTCACTCCTCCATTTTGCTGCCAATTGCACTTTGCAGAACTGTTGCTATTGATATGTTATCAATATGTTATGTTTTGCACTGCTTACCTTATGCTTCCTCTCAGTTGTCTACTGCGTACTTTTTATAATTATTATTGTTTTATAATTGTAACATTATTGATTTAAGTAGTACAGCACTCCCCACATCTCCTTCCTGACAGGATGCATCTGAAAATGAGCTGTTAAAAAATATACTGGGGGATCAGGTGGTTGGGCGAACCACTGCAGCACTGAGCAGAGATGTAATAAATATACAAGGGAATTGGGGGTAGGGGGAACCACCAGACCACCAGGCAGAGATGTAACAAGATATATTGACAGATGGGGAGGGCAGCTCAGGATAGGGTGGGTGGCTGCAGTACAGCTGCCTTGCCTTTGGGAGGGGGTGCAGGCTTAGCACCCAGTTAAGAGGAGGTTTTGGTGGCAATAAACAGCATATTTTGGGGGGCTGTTTACCACCACCACAAACCTTTGAATATGCTGCCGAGCTGGTATGCATGAAGGGGCCCCCTCACCTGTATAGGCACAGCAGTATTTTAGCATCTTGGCACTGCCAAGTTTGGGGAGCACTCCCAGGCCTCTGAATATGGCCCGCCCAGGGTGCTAACCTTTGAATTTTGAGCCCCTAGTGTGTGTTCTGAAAAGCCTTGCTTTGAATTGATAGACTTTCCATTTAAGGCAGTCATGAAACTGGGTAGGAAATTCGGTTGGAGGCAATTGCAGTGTTTGCCCTTATTAATGTGATGTAAATCAGGGTATGGCAGTAGCACATAGCAAAGTTCCAGTCTGGCAGACAAGTAACCAGAAACAATGTGCGCTTTGAAAAGAACACTTAAGACTCAATAAGACTTGGGACACACAATTTACTGTTGTTTCATTGCAATCAGATTAAAAACACAGTAATATATTAAAGATGAAATAGTTTCTGAAAAGCATGAAGACATTTGAATTTAGAGTGCCCACCTCTAGGTTCATTAATTCGTAGGGTTCCCATTGTTTGTTCAGCTGAGAATTACAAGCGATCGGTTTTGAAGTTAGCCTTTGGGTCATCACTAGTAGTAATTCACCTCAAATGGCTTGTCATTCTCTCAAGCAGCGGAGATGAACAAGCATATTGTGTTCTTATTTGCATTTAAAGGCAGACAAAAGCATTCAAGAAACTTTTTTTTATGGGAACACCATACAGTACAGTTAAGTTTAAAGAGGTTGAAATCATTTTTACAGCCACAGTTTTTGTCAGTTAGTGCAATAATGACTGTGATCCACAGAACCCAGTTTTATCTATTTATTTATTTTTTATTTATTCAAGCGTTTCACCAGAAAGGCATACTGAACCCAAAATAACTTGTTTCCAGATGAGTCCGGGGGTGGGGTGGGGTGGGGGGTGGTTAGGGGAATTGGGAGTAAATACAGTACATAGAATGTGAGTACAACTGATAATATACAAACATCTCAGTGTTCAGCAATAGAACAACAAAATATCCAACATCTTGCGTAGCAATACAACATAATACAAAATCAAGTACAGTACCAAGTCACAGTAAAAGTGGAGGCTCAGGACAATAAGGGGAGGCCCCAAATTGGATAAAGGCATCAGTTGATGGGGGTTAAAAAGGGCATCACCAAAAGTGGATTCCCCCTAGAAGGACAGTGGCCTGGGCCACAGAGGTGGGGATTAGAGGGGGGCATATAGGGGTTAGCATGAGAAGAGAGGTCAGAGAGTTTTAGCAAAAACAGGTAGGGGTTGTATAGTCATGTAGGAGGGTGGAGAACGCATTGTGTGAGAAGGCATTTTGGATGGGGGGGAAGCGATCCATAGTTTATGTAATAATCATGCAGAACCAACGTGGAGTAAGCTGTCAAGTTTACTGTACTGATAACACATTAGGAACAACTGCAGAAAACTCCGGCTACTGCCCGCCAGATACTTGTTTATATAAACAAGCTAGTGCATGTGCATTAGCAAAGCATAGGCCAGTCTCGTATGCTAATTAACTTCCTTACATCTCCCATCTCAATTGAACTTCCCCCCAAACATAAAATGTTTAAAGTTCTATGAAGCTCAAAGTTTTTGTGAGTCTATATAATCATGATGCCAGGTGAGTCTTCGGATTTCCCTTCCACTGACACAGCTAATTCTCGGACTGGAGCTGGTGCCAGTCAATTGGTCCCAACTGCTCAGGGCCGGTGCTGACTCTACAGACTCACTTTGTGACTGCCCCATCATCACTTGTGGAAGGACCTCCATTGCAGGCATCCACTGCAGGCACCTCTGGGATCCCATTGTCCTCCATAATGTTGTCCTGCTCACTGTCCTCTTCTTCTTCTTGGAAGTGTAAGTTTTGTGGGCCACAGGGGCGGTGCGGCTCAAGGATTAACAAGAGGTCGCTCCTGTTTCTGCGATAGTTTCCCATTTGCTTTGACTACATAGGAGCATGGCTTTTCAGTATGATGGTCCACAATTGCAGGGTCCAGGTATTTTCAGGTGTTCGCAGGTAAACAGGCTGTCCCAACTGTAAGGCTGGGAGTGGTCGGGCGTGCAAACTGTAATAAGATTTTTGGTTTTCTTGAGCCCTTCGTACTGTAGCTTGCACCTCATCTTCTGGTACTTTTGGTTTAAGTAGCTCAGATTGGTATACTTATATAATCTTGAAGCTCACTTTCCCAACTTCCACAACCCCAGTCAGCATTGCCCAACTGCAGGTATATCCCGACGGTAGTAAACCTGACAGTATTCCTCCCAACGGGGTAAGGTAGCAGATGTGACGGAATACTACCTTACCCCTTCTGCAGTACGAGAAAGGATGTTTGGGGTGGCTGGCAGAGCTGCCCCAGTGGTGTGGAGGGGGTAAACCACTGGTGGGTTGGCCAGCGTACATTGTGTGACCCGGGTTCTGGTCCGGGTCATGTCATTTGCTCACTGCACCCCCGTAACAACTTAACATTTTACTCTGGGATCCGCTCCCTCTCAGAGTTGGATGTTTTAGTTACAGGGGGCATGGGGGGAGGGGCCCCACATGGGGTGGGGGCACATCGCCCCGCATTGTAACTCATGGCATATGTTGCTGTGTTTCCCGACATTATGTCGGGCAAGTAGTGCTGTCGGGTTTGTAGATTTCGGCCATCTGGACTCGGTTTCCTGAGTGTCAGGATACCAAATTTCCAGATAACATAGTATATCCCTCAGATCTGGATGGCATTAAAGCTCTGGTTCTGCGGCCCATGAGCAGCTGTGCAGGGGATCCCAGCCCCTCCAGTAGGGTATTTATCAATTCCAAAAGTGCAAGGTAAAGGTCTTTGATGGTCCACTTGTGCTTTCTTTAACAGTCTCTTTATTATTTGAATGGTTCGTTCTATCATGCCATTACTCTGGGGGTATCTTGGTGAACAGGTCACATGTTTAAACTCATACT
The DNA here is from genome assembly GCA_016271365.2 of Neoceratodus forsteri. NCBI lineage: Eukaryota > Metazoa > Chordata > Ceratodontiformes > Ceratodontidae > Neoceratodus > Neoceratodus forsteri. The sequence goes on from CM057451.1 coordinate 104,513,840, forward strand.
TCCTTTGAAAGTCTCTGAATACAGTGCAGGTAAATTGTTGGCCATTATCTGTTACAAGTATTTCTGGAATACCATGTCTTGTGGTTCTATATGATAGCGGCGAAAGCCTAAAGGCGATCGTCGTTATCTAAAGTCAAGAGTGTCAAAATAAATTTTCAGCACTCTGACACCCTTGCACACAGCAAAAAGGCACTGAGGACTTAGTTTTTTTAATGTTTTATGCGGGGGAGGGCTGTGCCCTACCCGTGGCGGGCTTTGGCCCCCTACAACTCCCTACTGAAGGATTCTCAACTCCAGGGGATGTGCATGTTGGGGGGTGCAAACATAAAAAAAAAAAATGGTCTGGGCAGGGCATAACAAAAGCACACCAGTGCCCAGACCCAAACCCAGTACCCTGGTGACCAATGCCGTGAACCCACCCACCACACCATGGGGTCAGCTTGGCAACCCACCATGGCACCACCCTCATACCCCCCGCCTCTGCTGTGCGTGCCCACCCCAGCACCGCGTACATATAGTGACATCCTGTTGCTATATTCACCGCTCCATCCGGCCGCCCTACCCTCCCGTAGCCATCCCTGAAATGCACTGGGGAGTGAGTCGCCATTATTGTAGGCACCCATTCCCCAGCACTAATATCACGGGACAACCATGTCTTGCACATTGTGATTTAACATGGTTAATCACTGCTTTGCTTGTTGTATTTTGCAATATAGATATCTCAATGTATTTAGAGTAGTAATTAACCATCACCAGACAAGTTTCCTTTTCAAATTCAAACAAGTCAGCTCCAACCTTTTGCCAAGGCCTGTCTGATATCTCATGTGGCTGTAGTGGCTCTCTGGATTGTGCTTTCCTGGACTGGTGGCAAATGCCACATTTGGCCACCATTTCACTAATTTGGCTATTCATTCATCCCTGGCCAGAATAAGAGATCTCTGGCCCTGTGCTTGCATTTTTCCTTGCCCAAGTGGCTGCTGTGTAATCTGGTTAACATTTCTGATCTCAGTGATGTGGGGACTAACAGTTAGGGTTACCACCTGTCCTGAATTTTGCAGGACAGTCCTGATTTGGGCAGCTGTGTCCTGCAAAAAATATGAAAAATACAACTTGTCCTGACATTACAGTAGAAAAAATATTTTCTTACTTTCCTCTGAATGTTGCAAAAAACTATAACACCTTTATTAAATAACCTTAAAATGATAAGAAACACTAGAAACAACTGAAAAACTACAACACTTAGTCTTAATTCTGATTATTTAGTGAAAACAAGTCTGTTGTATTGGTCAAGGTTACATACTGTCCTGCGAAGAATCATGTTTCAGTAAGAAATGTCCCACTATGGGCTTCTTAAAAGATGGTAACCCTACTAACAGTCTCTCCTCCTTCAGCAAAAGTCCATTTTCTGTCGAGATTTCATCTCTGAACAGCCAGTACTGCCTTATCTCAGGGTGCACTGATGTCCTCTCCTGGGGCCACCCATTCAAAACAGTGTCTCTCAACTTGACCAATACTTTTCATCACTGATAGGCATATAGTCACTATGTGACCCTCATATTTGTCTTGTTCAGATTCTGGCACAGAATTTTCTCCCACAGCCCTACTCAGGGCATCTGCTATATGAAGTTCTTTACCTGCTTTGTACTGTTCTTGCAAATCATATCTTTGCAGTTTTAGTACCATGCATTGAATTCTTGGTGGGGCTGTGGCCAGTGTTTTTTTCTTAAAGGCTTTCTAGGGGCTTATGGTCTGATTCAGCTAGGACCCTTGATCTGCCAAAAATATATTGATGGAACTTTTAACAGCCAAATACAATAGCTGGCATTTCTTTCTCAATCTGTGCATAATTTCTCTCCATTTTATTAAGTGATCTGGAAGCATAAGCAATAGGCCTGCCTTCTTGCAGCAGACATGCACCCAGCCCTTCTGAAGATGTGTCAACAGATAATTCAACAGGTTTCCTTAGATCATAGTAGATTAGCACTGGGGGGTTAGTGACAACTGTTTTCAGCTCTTGAAAGGCCTGTTGGTGGCGCTCCTCCCAGTGCCATGCTGTTTCTTTCTCTAGTAACTCTCTCAATGGCTTATTTACAGTGGATAGGTTTGGAATGAACTGTGCCAGGTAGTTTACCATGCCCCCAAACCTCTGTAAGTCAGTCTTATTTTGGGGAATAGTCCTCTGGGTAATTGCTTTTATCTTCTCAGGATTTGCCAACAACCCTTTGTTACTTAACTTATGTCCGATATATTGGACCTCAGACATTTTGATTTTTGATTTCTTTAGGTTTAAAGACAAATCCTTATCTCTGGCTCTTTGTAGAACATGGTGTAACCTCTCATTGTACTCTTGTGCATTAACTCCCATATTAGGATGTCATCCATAATGACCTCTGTGCCCTCAAACCCTTCAAAAATGTGTGAAATTTTCTTTTGGAAGACTTCTGGTGCTGACCAAATCCCAAGGGGAAGACGCTTGAACGTGTACTTCCCAAAAGGTGTATTAAAAGTCACTAGATCAGAGCTAGGCCTATCCAGTTTAATCTGCCAGAAGGCATTCCCTGCATCTAACACTGGCCCTGTTCATGAATGGGTGGATAATAATGCACAGGAGGCGCGTTACCCACCAGTGGAGTTCTGCACCTGATGACAGGTGCACACCATCCAGTATTTACCTACCAGCCACCACCTGTCCATGGCCCCGCCCCCCCCAGCATGCAGATGTGTGGAGGACATCTCCACAGACTGGGCATGCATCCAATGGAATGCCTGCACCCGGTCCATGAACAGAACCTTGCGCCTTCGGGGAACGGAAGATAGTAGCGGGTACGACGTGTGCTACCAGCTAGGGGAAGATGGGTGCATAGTTGGCTGCCCCCAGCCCTCCTTGATGATTCATGGGCTGGGGCAGCATGTGGTGGGGGTCTGCAGTGCCCCCACAGGAGCACCACTTCTGGTGGCAGCATCCTGGGAGGGCACATATCCCTTATGGCTGGGTGTTACCCAGCATAAAGTTCGCCCCTGTGCCCAGCACTCTGCACCTTTGTGAATGGCACAGAGTGTGGGTACACCCCAACACGCCACCTTCCCACCCCTGGCACATTGCTATCGGCGAGGCCGGGGGATCGGGTGCCAAGGGACTGTGCACCCTTATTGTTGAATTCAAAGGGAGGCATAGCAGCGGGAGGCTACGCACCACAGATACTGCTGTTCATAGCCACTCTGCACATAGTGCATAGGTCCAAAGTGAATACTTTGGCCCCGCTAGCTTGGCTGCAAGTTCTTCAACTGTTTTCATCAGGTGATGTTCTCTTTTAATTGCTCTATTAAGATCTCTGGGATCTATGTAAATTCATACTTTGGTTTTTCTACAACCACCTTTGAGTTGACCCAGCTTGTGGGTTTCTCCACCTTCTTAATAACCCTCAATCTTTCCATATTCTCTAGCTCAGTTTTCACTTTGTCTTGCAATGCAAAAGGTGTTTTCCTAGGGGGGTGGATCACAGGGCTGACTGTCTTATCTATTTTAATGTGGTATTCACCCTCTAAGCTTCGCAATTCCTCAAATACATCAGCAGATTCAGCCAGTATTCCTTCTGTGGTTTCCCCTGCACTTCCACTTGGCAGCGTCTACTGATAATAGCTTCTTTATAAGTAGATAGGCCCAACACTGGGGTCACATTTGCATTAACCACTTCAAATGGCAATAGGTAAGACTTTTGCTTAAAACATGTTAGCAGCATCATTTTGCCTTTCACATCGAGTTTATGCCCAGACTAGGAAACCAATCTAGCTGACGACTTTTGAACAGCTTCTCTAGATAATGTCTTATACTGTACATCTGAAAAGGCATCACATTACACTGTGCTCCAGTGTCTAATCTGAATGTCACCATTTTCCCATATATGCTCAAATGTACTTTCCAGTCAGTCTTGGGTTTATAAATAGTCACAGTCTCAATACTAAAAGTACTTTCAATTTCCTGGGCATCTTCTCCAACAACATAGATCTCACTGCATTTACCCACATGACATACTCTAGCAAAGTGTTTTTTTCTGTGGCATAATCTACAACACTGTCCGTATGCTGGGCATTTGTTTATCTCATGCTCATGACCACATTTTTCACATTTGACTTTATTCACTCGCAGTACATAACCCCCTTTGCTCACATTGGCACTTGCTTTTACTCTTTCTTCCTGCACAACTGCTACTTGCACTGAGCTTTCATCCTGAGCATTCCCACTTAAGCGTTTAATCTGCATTTCATTCATTTCAGCAGCTCTGCATATATCTATGGCATTATCTAATGTTAGGTCTGCTTTACTCAACAGTCTGTGTCTCACATGCACACTCTGTGTGCCACATACAATTCTATCTCTGAGCAACGAATGATTCAGTTAAAGATCAGTGGCAATGGCGTTCGTGGTAATGTGCTGGAATCAACTGTATGAGGCCTTGTTCACACTGTGCTACTTAAAACGTTTTATCAGTGGTAAAACGTTTTAAGTAGCCACAAGCATGGTTTGCGTTCACACTTAGCATGACTTGTGAACCGTTTTAGTGAACTGTGCTCAAACCCTGCTCTGAGGTAGGCTTGAGCACAGTTTTCAAAATGGTTCTGAGTCTAATTCAGACTTGCCATCAGTGAGAGCAGGAGGACATGGTTTCCAGAGCACGATTCTGCAGCTTTCAGTGTCACTGCAAAGCATGACATTCAAAGCAAAGCAAAACATTCTTCTGTAAAAATGTCTGTATCCCTATGTTGTACTTTCCCGGGTCATTCCTGAAAATAGGCATAATACTTGTCTAGTGTACTTACCCGGTCAACAAAAGCTAAAATAAAATAAAATAAATGATGGTAAGCAGCTTTCAGGTGCTGAAAGTGCCAGAAAACGGATAGTACCACTGCAGTGAGAACATACTGACACAGATTTGTTAAGGCACCAACACGTTTTCAAACTCGCTTTACACAGTGCGGATGCTTTAAAATGGTAAGCTTTAATCTGTTTCTAATAACATGTTAAAGAACCGTCTTCCAGCATACCGCAGTGTGAACAGGGCCTGAGATACTTACACCCACAGGACAACTCCCCAGAACCAGAGAAGTGCCCCTTGTAGTGTAAATCCACGCCAAAGAGAAAATCCAGACATTTAAAAACTGCAGTAGGCATGCACTGATGCATGCATTGTGCAGCCAGCAGACTCAGCAGTGGGAGAGGCTGTGATGTCATTCTGTGAGACAACCTGCGACAGACCCATCTGTGCTAGCAGGTGACAACCCATGACAGCAACCTCCAAGGACATGTCTTCCTCCACTGAGTATGCTGAATCGGACACCATCGTACTTGGTGCCTCAGTACAGCCGTACTCCTACTAGCCAGTAGCCACCAGCGGTAGTGGTGAAGTGGAAGGAGGTCATGCCACGGAGAGCTCCGCATCCAACAGTGATCCAGCCTAGGAGGACACAGAAGAGTCAGTGGAGCAATGGTAAAATAAAGGAAATACAGTACTAAAGGCACCCCCACATGCAGTGTATGTGTATGCTGTGCACTGTAGTAGCAATGTAGGCTGAAAGTACCATGACTCCCCACATGGTGCCACTGTTGAGTCATAGAAATGACCACATCGCAGGACACACTACACAATTTTTTTTATTTTATTTATTGAATTTTGTTGACCCGGTAAGCCCACTGGGCCTAGAAGTCCCTTTTTCAGGGGTGACCGGGGGGAAGGGGGATACAGATGGTAAGCAACTGAAATTGAACCATATTAAGCTGTTGGTGGTATTTTTAGTGAGTGGGAGAAATTTGGCCAGGACACCGGGGAAATTACCCTACTCTTTTTCGATAAGTGCCATGGGATCTTTAACATCCACCTGAACTACCACCAATCCAGGCAGATGGGACCTCGGTTTAACGTCTCATCTGAAAGACAAAGGAGCATGCCATGAGGAATCAGCATCACAATGTATACTGCAGTGGCCATTGATAAAGGTATGCCAGAAGTACTAATTCTCTGCAACAGGAGTGGTCCACAGGACAAGGTCAGAATGAATCATCCTGCAACACAGGCGCCACTGTCCAGTGACCCTCACTGTGAAGGGATGTGCTATGGTACGATGCTGCAGCAGTGTATGACAGCAGGGCACAACATCCGCCACCACAGCATAATCTGGCTGTACTGTAAATGTGATGAATGACAGTAGCAGCCCCTACAACTGTGCCTGTGAAACTGATAAGGCTGTTTTTTCAGCAGGTGGAGAAACTGTCCCCTGTGACAGACATATAAATTAAAAACATGGAAACTGTTCTCAGCATGTGTCCCTGACACCATAGCAATAGGTCCCAGTGACACAGAACTGTCACACAGTAATGTCCATAACAGTTGTAGACGGTGCATCAATGGTCATACAAATCAGTAGGTAGCTGTGGCAGAGTATGTGTGTCCTGTGTCACTGGAAAGCATCTGGAATGCAGTCACACTGCAAAAAAAGACAGCAGTATATCAAGTATTGACCACATGGGTTCCCCCTATAACATATCCATGTCCATTATGTAGGAGGTACAGAATAAGCAATGTAGCTGGTAAAGTCCAGTGTGGTAAAACCACACCCAGCCACGGAATACAGATGTTGAGTGCATGATTCGCACAACCAAACACAGACCTTGCTGAATCAGAGCCTACAAGCACAGACCCAGCTAGCCGATATGCGCCTGTACCCGATATGTGTCTGTATTCTGTGGATAGTTCTGACAGGGTAATGCATGTATACCATAGAACATGTGCACTAGCAAAGAACAATTGTAATAGGCAAGGGAAAATTGTGTGGTGATAAATGCACAGATGTATGTCTGCCATGACACAGCCAGGACTATGATGGCAGGGTACAGGGTTATCCATGGCCAGGCACACTTCCTTGCATGTATGACAGTGGAAGTCATAGAGAAAGGAAAGTCTCCAGACATGAAGTGAATGTATGTCCTCCAAGGAATAATAAGGGCATGGTGACCTGGTATGCAGGTGACAGCAAACAACACAGCACATCCCAAGCTGTGTGCAACATCCCCACGTTCCAGCAGATGTGGTACCAGCAGTTGCAGTTGCAATACCTATGCCTGACATGCTGCTGATTGTGTCGGCATAGCAGAAAGATATCCAGTGATACAAAGTCTCATGCCGCATATACCAACTGCACTGCTGACATCGACCAATAGGAAACAACATAATGAGACATGTTGCTAAAACTGTCTCTGTGTTGTACCCCTCTGTATGCCATAATCCAAGGAAAGTCACCATACGTAAGGACACATGTCATGCAAATCACCCCTTGCCATCACAGCATGCCATGTCAAACCACTACTGGCAGCCAACACATACCGTGTTCTGGCACCCATCATGCAACCACCCACCCACCCACAAGCCCTGTACAGTGTCAACCCGTAGTACTGCAAACCACACCACAGCCACGCAATGGCATGGACAGTTGTATCCTGCACAACTTATGAAGCAGTGTATGCTGAAACCATGACCAGTTGCCCTCTGCTGGTGATAAAATGAAGTCCCGCAAGTATACATGTAAGGGATATGTGTGTGCCCCCTCCCCCAAAAACAGGGAACAGAGATCCAATGCTAACCAACACCGGGAACATAGGCACAGCCGCCATACAGCCCAGCACAGGATGGGTACACATGTCCAGTCACCAACATCCCTGAACCTAGTGATACAGGTATGTCCTGCACCCTACACACACAGATACATATGTCCAGTCCCACCCTGTCAAGGAATCTGAACATCTGCATGCTGCCTACCCTCCCTGCATGGTATCACATGCCAAGCAGCTGCCTGCCCTGGTACCCAGAACACGGCCACACACACACACACACACACACACACACACACACACACACCCATTGGAGCATTCCCCAGTGCTCACAATACCCATGAATATACACAGTTGCAACCTGCCCCCACCCATCACCAGGAGCACATGCACAATCGGAACCAATCCAAGGTAAACAGAGAAACAGACAGAAATAGGCAATGAGGGCCACAAATGGAGTGGCCACTCTGAGTACCATAACCTAAGTGGGAGGAACTATAGTTGAATATGTATGTTGCTGGACATTTATGTACTTCTTCCTCCCATCTGTCAACAGGTGCCAATGTGGACATTGCAGCAATATGCCCATTGCTAGGGAAAATCGATGCTGCACATACTACGGTGAAATAACATACAAAATGGAAGACTAACCGGATCAGGAATGCATCACTGAGCACCCTGGTTTCCAGACCTGCTGCCTGGACGTCCATGTCCTATGTTCTACCCTCAATGAATTCATCCAAGTCGATGGTCTGGTTGGGGATGACATACCACTGAATAAGTATGACTATGTGTCATAGAGTCAATATCCAGTAACCACAGTAATACCTGATACCATTATGTGAAGGCACTGGAAAATGTTGTCGACAGCATGTTGCTAGTGTACTTGACCCATACAGTGTGTAGGCAGCCACCCATGTAGTGTTTCAATGTTGCACCAATATGTATTGTACCCCGAGGCACTGCAAGAGTACCATAACCACAACACTGCCCAGCTGAGGAGCTTGAACTTGGGGAATTGCTGAGAGCCTTAAGAGGTAAAGCCTCCAGCCTGCTTGTGGAGAGGCTCTTCCCACCCACCCCTCCATTTATTGCTGCTGGCAGGTCACATGTCACATCATATGACCTACCCATCATTTTACTAAATGTCCACTTTCCCATTTGCAGCTTATACACTCTGACCACTAGGGGTTGCTGCACTATTCACTCTGGCACCACTCCAACCACTCTCTCCTAGCAACTATTGCAATCCCTGTCCACTAGAAGTCTTTGCAGTTCCTGCCTAATCCTTTCTGCTGTCTTCTCTTTTCCTTTCCTTCAGCCCACTACTAGGCCCCTTACAAGCCTCAAACTTCATACCCCTTACTCCAAAGTCTGTAGTTCACCCACTAAGCCAATGAACCAGACCAATATATGCCTCTCATTTCAAGCTTTTAACCCTTCCTTCTCCCTTCTTAGAAACAAAAATACCTATCCTGTGTCCCACTGCTGCTCTCAAACCCAGTAGCCTTGGCTGTTAGAGTCTGCAGCTCTACCACTTAACCATTGTATCTGGCTATCTTATTCTTACTTTCTAAGGCTCTCATAGTCTCTGACTCCCCTAGTCTGCTAAAATATTTCACCATTTTTCTCTTGGTACCACTACAGGCCTCAAATCCTGCATCTTTGTAGCCATAGTCAGCAGCCCTACCTCTCAGCCATCCTACCAGACTAGTGTTAGCTATACTCTACACCTCTCAAAGCTTCTAACCCCCACAATCTGCCAGAATTTCTACTCTTGGTGCTACTGTAGGCATTGAACCCTATACCCTTGCTGTCTCACTCAGCAGCTCCACCACTCAGCTATCACATCAGACTATTTTTTGCTATAGGTTTTAAGACTCTAAAAGCCTCTAATCCCCATAGTCTGCTAAAATAATTTTCTGGGTGCTACTGCAGGCTTTGAACACTGCACCCTTGCTGCCAAAGTCAACAGCACTGCCACTCAGCCATCATATCTGGCTATCTTTTTAGACTACTGTATCGTGGCATATCTCAAAGCCCCTACAGCTTTTTCTGGCTCCCCCCACAACCTCTTTGTTCTTCCCCCAAAGCTATCTAGGCACCATGTCTGCTCAATTCCACCTTATGTGCCTCATCCTCATTACCACCCTGGGTTTCACCTCCCACCTGCCACACCTCACCCTATGCCCCTTGTGGACTGCACCTTTGCAGCTCTCCAGATCTGGCCATTCCCCCCTACCTGTCATCACACACTGGACCCCCTGCATCCACCCTCCCACTGGCAGCCCTACCCCAGCACCCACCCAGGCCCCCGCACTACCCTCTTCTGCATCCACCAATCCCTCCAAACCCTGCCGATCCCTGCCCAACTACATCCTCCCCTCTCTAAACGTTCCCCCAAAACTCTAACAACCTGCTGCCCTATGATTAGAGCCTTAGTCATCCTTCTACTCCTCTCTGATAATATCCACCCTAATCCAGGCCCTGCCCCCACCATTCCACCTGCCAGATCCTCTGGAATCCACATTGCCTCACTGAATATACGCAGCCTGCCAAAGAAATCTGCAGCGCTTCAATGTTGGGCAACCCTTCACCAACCAGACATCATTGCCCTACTGGAGACCTGGGTCTCCAAATCTACTCCCGACGCCTTTGTCTCACCCCCCCCGGATACACCCTACATCGGGAAGACAGGGTAGGAAAGCGCGGGGGTGATTGTGCATTCTACATCACCAACAACTTTATTGGTCATGTGCTCCCACCCCCCAAACTCACAAACGGAGCACAAGCCCTCACCCTAAAAATCACCCCTGACCCCTCCAGGGCCCCACTATACCTCACAGTCACCTACATACCCCCTAAGAACCAAAAGACTGCCATCACATCCCTCACCGAATACCTCTCTACCCTACCACACAATGCAGAACGGACACTACTAGGGAACCTCAACGTCAACTGGCTTGGCCCCTCTGCTGCACCAACTAAGGACTCATTCTCGGCCATTGACATGGTCCAATTAGTTACCCAACCCACTAGACTCCACACATCTACTGGTACCCGCACCCTCCTGGACATCCTTATCTCTAACTGTCCCCACAAAATCCAGGATATACAAGTACTTCCCAGCTCCTTAAGTGACCACTCACCCATCCTATTCCAATGGACCTCCTCCACACCCAAACCCATAGCCCAAACAACCTTCAGAAGGTGTCTCCACCCAGGAGGGTTAAAAAAACTTAAACAGCTGCTCACCCAGATAGATTGGTCCCCCATTAATACAGCCCCCAGCATCGACATTGCACTCACCCTGTTTACACAGGCCTTCACCAAGACCTGTGACCTCTATGTTCCACTCACCAAACTCTGCACCAAAAGGCAACATGCCCCATGGATAACCCCCTCCCTACTCCAAATGTTGAGAGACAGGGATAATCTCTGGCACAAAGCCATAGAATTGGGCAGGTTGGCAGACAGACATTTCTATAATGCCGCTCGCAATCAATGCACTCGAGCCATCTGTAAGGTCAAAGCAGACCACTATCAATCCACTCTCACAACCACGTGGGGGTCTGCAAAGACCTTCTGGAATAACATCAAAGAACTCAATGGGAAATCTCGCTCTCCACCTCCCTCCCAGTTCACTATAAATGGCACTGCCTCCACAGACACACTCACCATAGCAAACTGTCTAAACACCACCTTCTCAGATCTCAGCACTGTTCTCCCTAGCAGTTTCTTTGACCCTGTGCCCCAATCCCCGCCTCCAACCCTGCAGCATCCATGTTTCCTCCTGTGCACAATATCCCCCCACGAAGCTCATCCTTACCTACAAAAAGTGCTAAACAGCAATAACTCTATAAATGATCCCCTAGATGCCAGGCTCCTTCGACTAGTCCTCGACATGGTCCTAGTCCCCCTAACAGACCTGCTCAACAAATCCCTATGCCTAGGGCAATTTCCTAGTGCCTGGAAAACAGCTGTCATTACCCCCATCCATAAAAGTGGTGACAAAGCCTCCCCTAATAACTATCGACCCATCTCCATTCTTCCCCCCTCTCTAAAGCGCTAGAAAAAGTGTGCGGCTTCCGTTCAGGCCATAGCACCACCACAGCCCTCCTAGAATTCACCAACTTCCTGCACTCCTCCCTAGACACTGGTAACATTGCAGGAGCTGTGTTCATAGACCTATCCAAGGCCTTCGACACAGTCTGCCACCTTCTCCTTCTCGACTCACTCCACCAACTTGGTTTCTCCACAGGCCCCCTGGCCTGGTGCTCCAGCTACCTTTCTGCCCGGTCCCAATGCATAAAAATTAATGGAACTCTATTTGACACACTACCCGTCCACTCTGGGGTGCCCCAGGGCTCTATCCTGGGATCACTTCTTTTCTCCCTCTACTTAAACTCCTTACCAAAGGCCTGCTCCACAAAAATCTTACTATATGCAGATGATGCAGTGCTCTTCACCTCGCATCATAAACCCACACCCCTGCAGGACTCCCTCCAACTTGCCTTCTCCCAGGCCGAAACCTGGTTTAAGGACCATAGACTGATCCTCAACTTAAAAAAGACAAAGTCAATGATCTTCTCTCACCGCCAAAACAGAGCTAAGAATGCACCGCTCAGCATCCTCCCCAGCACCCAGCACCCCATTCAGCAGATATCCAACTACAAATATCTTGGACTTACCCTCGACTTGGCCCTTACCTTCCATGACCACATAAACACCCTTGCTGCTGCAACAAACACCCGGATTGGACTCCTTTACCGACACAGGGACTGCCTTCCCCCCCACGCCCTTAGGCTTGCCATCACCTTATCGATACTGTCCCTAGTGGACTATGGGCTCCCTGTATACAGTGCAGCAAATAACACCACACTCCAGATAATCCAGGCCAAACTAAACAAGGCCTGCAGGCTCCTTCCAGGCGCACCCAGGCTTACTCACACCTGCTCGCTCTATACCTCTGCCAATATTCTCAACCTTGATGAAAGGCTCCACTACCAGACCTGCTTACTCTCCAAGAAAATACTGCTCGGACTCTCCCCCCCCCCCCCGGGGTCACCGCCTCTCTTCAGCCTGCAACCCCCACTATCTTCACCCGCAATTCAGAGAAAGCTCCTCTGGTTGTGCCCAGGGTAAAAACCTCCCTTGCCCAGAGATCTTTCTACCATAGGGCACCCACATGGTTTAATGCACTCCCAAGCACCATCACTAGTGCACCCAAGATCGCCCATTTCAGAACCACTCTTTGCAACCACCTCTTCAATAACCGCTCCTGCAACTGCTTCTAATTCTCTTTCACTCTCTTACCCACTCTGATCCAATATTCTCTGACAAAGTCCATTATGGATTGCAACCTCCATCTTTAACACCAAACCCATGATTAGGTCTGACTACTATGTTTAGATGCCTTCTCAAGCTTATAATGCCTCACTGCTGTTATGTTGTAAATATCATCATCCAAAGGTTATAAATAATGTCAGAAAATACCTACTTCCAAATCTTATAAATACTGTCTGTGACAAATGTCTGTAACACCTGCTTAATGTAACCACTGTTATACCATGAATCTCATGTTTAAGGTAATTGTTGTTATACCTACTCTATGTTTCCATCTGTCTTACATGTGACGAGGTACCTTTGCAAATGAGCCTCTGGCTCAAAGGTTGTAAACCGATATATCAAATAAATAAATAAATAAATGTCCGCTGGCATGTCCTGTGGCACCACACACACCCACATGCTGCAAGTCACATGGAAGCCACCTGCCAACCATGCGCACAGTACAAACAAAGTACGCCAGGAAAGAGGTGCCACACTACACATAATGTGTTTGCCCATGCTAACAGACGTAGCCCCAACATCTACAGGTGCCTGTTACCACAGTCAGTTACCACAAAAGCACGTGCACACTCCCAGCGATACCAACCCTGGTCTTTGTCACTGTCCAGCAATGTCTGGTAGCACATAGGCACTGGTACTGTGTGACATTCCAAAGCAATGTACAGTGAGTCATGATGTCATGATGTCACAGTGGCCCAGAAGTGCCAAACAACAAGGTCACACATCACCTTAATTACACACATGTAGGCGACATAGTGTACACAGTGCATTGCAACATGTACACATACCATGTGTCATGGTCACCTACACCATACAGCTATGCACAGGAAGACAGGCCCTGTGTACACTCCCCTATTGACAGTGTCACCACAGATGTGCAGCCTTCTGGACCCAAATCACAGGCATGAAAACCCCCACCCATGGCGACACACCAAGAAGCACAGAGACAGATGCAAGAATGTATGCCATAGTTCCACATGCAGTCAGGCATGCCCCTGAAGCAATTGCAATAATGGGCACATAGCAAGTGCACCAGACATGTCCACATACACAGCCCACACATGTCAGACACACCAAAAGGAGTTAGTGGTGTGAGTGCACTGTGAGTAGAATCCTACTAAGAAATGGAGTGGCCTGTAGACCCCCTTATTGCCAGTGGTGTCATCCACCCAATGCATGCAGTGGGACCTATCCTGTTGTGGTCTAAACATAATGTAATGTCTTGTCTGCATAGGGGGAGGTACACCATTAGTTGGTAAGCTAATATCCCCACCAAAACTCCAAGCAGACTGCTTGCCATGGTGTACAGATACCTACGACACACAGGATGGCATCAACATGCATGATGAGGTTGGAGAATGTGAGCAACAGCAGCCATCCGTCAATGACGGAGAATGCCTGGGCCAACTGTCACATGGCTGCCACTGCTGTACACTGAGAATCTTGGACTGGGGCATGTCCATTGTCACACACCCATAGTGCAGCACTGCACTGACGTCTGCATGTGATGTGACTGCACATCCACACATACCACAGACATGTCACCACATGCAACTAACCAGTGAGACCATATGCCAGACAACAGAGCAACACTGTGTGCCGGTGCTGTGTCAGAACCCCGCCCCCTCACATGCCCCTGTCACAGTCATGCGACCACTCTCCCGCAAACCCACTGATGAACTGTGTGCACCATCGACTACATATTGTAGGTGGTGCAGGCCTCACTTGTACCGCTTTGATGGTGATGTTTCAGCCCCACTTCTAACTTTCATGATTGCATTGCTTCTATTACTGTGTATACAGAAACATTGGGACAATGTCCGCCAGCTGATTAACTTTTTACAATGATCTGACAAGGTCAATTACTGATGTGTATCTCTCCTCCAACACTGCAAACTCTACAGGCACGTGGCCTATCACCGCTTCATCTTCTGGGTGTTCGAGAGGCTGGGGAGGAGGAATAGAAAAGTGCTTCCATCGTGTGTGGTCAACAAAATCCATAAAAGATTCCCATTGCCAACATATACTGGACATCAAGACCCTAAGTAAAACACAGCATGACACAGACAGATATTGTTCTGCTGTCCAGTGTTCCGAACCTCACCCATGGCACTTACATACAGTACTATGTGGAAATTCAATGTGGAGACACAGCGGAAATCAAGGTTGTCCTGTATATAAAATATATGTTTGTTTACTCAAAGTTACATTATGAAATTGCTTTATAAGTACACTGTTTATGAGGGAAATGGTATGGCTCCAGAGACAGAGAAAAGTCATACAGTTTTTTTTCAATGTTCTGTAATTCATTTGGACAGATAAATTGTCATGGATTGACAATCAGCTGATAATTATTAGCGGTTCATGTTTCTGTAGCATGGAACACAACATGTACGTGGACATCTCACAATGGTTAGTATGTGTTCAACAAGTGAAATTGTCTCCAAGTGTATCTGTCCTACCACTATACGACTGCAAGCGTGATGGCGTATGCACAATAAATGTGTTACAGCAAAACAAAAATTAGTACACTCAATGAGTGCTAAACTGGGGATATGCAGGCAGATGCACATGTGTACATATGTCCCACAAACTAATACACAGCAGGGTTACAAGAAAGACACCAAATGGTGTAAAGGATGCACTGAAGGGCATCTTCATGTATATGCCCTTTACATCAACAAACATTTTTTGAAACATGAACAATATCTGACTTTCAATACTGAGCTCAAAATGAAATAACCACAACTGGTGCTGCAAGAATGTACTAAAAACATTTTCCACTCTCACTGGAACTGCAAGATGCATATCGATGTGGAACATGGCACGTATCACCAACACAATGCCCCAAACACAGTACTACTGTGGGTATGTCAATGGCGACATAGCAGTAATAGATGCAAGTTACTGACCACATGTCTGTGGCAACATAAGGCTATACTGTGGTAACCCAGTGAAACAGGTGCAGTAATTGAGTAATGTGAGTCCATAGCGATCCTGTACAATGCAACGTGTCCACCGTAGTCGTGTCTAATGATGTCACACCATGTGACCATCCACCTCACATGAGGACTCCGTCCTGTTGGTCTTCATGTCACACTCAGTCCAGTGCTGCAGTCATTATGTGCCTGCATGCCTGTTGTCATCACCATTTCTGTTGGAGAAAAGAGGTACATGTGTAAGTGACTGATGCCATACCTGTTCTGTGTACTCAGTAATGCAAGCTTCATGATATAGCTGCCATGAAACATACACAATTATTGCACAATACCCGTCACAGGACCCTGGTTCACAGCAGGTGAAGCCATGGCGGCAATGAAGACTACAAGTGAGTACACAACACTACTCACACTACAATGTGAATGTGCACCCTTACAAACCATACAGTCATAGACATGGGTCATCAGAAATGTACCCTCCTGGGCCTTGGAATATGCCCATATCCCCACCCTCCACTAGCCCCCCCCCGACTCCACTCTTTCCTCTGCAACCCCTTGTGTATGTCCCAGGCACTGTTGAAACCATCCACTGTACTGTCCCCCACCAGATCCTTGGGCAGTGCTTTCCAGGGATCAGTCATTATCATCGTGATATAATACCATGTAACGTGTCCAGAAACCCCCCAACTTCACCCCATGCCCCCTAGTACTTGTATCCACCCTCCCTGAGGAGAGGCTAACCCTCACTTCCCTGATTCCCTCTCACATACTTGACTGTTACAATTATGGCACCTCTGCCCCTACCTATCACCAGAGGATACAAGTCTAGCCCCTCCAACCCCTCCCCATATGTCATCCCACACAGCCCATGCATCACTGTAGTGGCCCTAGATGCACACTGTACAAGCCAACTGTTAGTCACAGATGGGGCATCCAGAACTGTACTGCACAATCCAGGTGCAGCCCCAACATGAAACTGTAGAGTGCCATCAGCACCACCATCCTCTCACTGGTGAAATGTACTGTTACATGTGTGCGTCATGTGATGCACCTGTAACACTCCTCATGTCCTGTACAAACACAATACAGTGCCTGCAGTACTGCCATACACTACCAGTGTTTCTGGGTCGTGTCAATGCACTGTGCAGCATGTCATGGCTAAAGAGCCACACTAGTCAAGTGGGGAGCAGGCAGTAACACTCACTACGTCATGTATTGACTGTAGCCTATACTGTCTCATGACAGCTCATCACTGTATACTGTGTTACTGTCATAACATGTCACTGTTGCATTCCTGCTGTGTTTCCCCATGCATCATCTGACCCCATCTCACAATCCAGTGCAAAACATATTGTTTACATAATAATGAACAGGTACCCCCTTACTGGAAGTACTGGCACAACACAGCTGGGACTCTTGAGAGTGATGTTGGTCAATAGTTGTTCCGTAGCAATCACATGCCCAACACAGTGCATATCAGTGATGAGTGGCCTAGCATGATCAGACTACAGAGCAACGTGTTGCATGTGAGCTCCCTGAGGGAAGGCAAAACACAGCAAAAGTAGACAGGTACATGGGAAGGGTAAAACCCTTGCGCTGCCCACACCCAACCCCACAGGTACAGCTGGAGGTTCAACCAGCCAATATGGATAGACATGGTCATGTCTGCACATCACTGTAACACCCCTACCATAGTCAGAACAGCCTACAAAGGTGGATTCACAGATCCAGTAGTGTTACCATGCACACCCACAAAGCCAGGACTTACATGCTGGACCTGTTGAATCTGCTATTGTGCTCCAACAAAAGAGTGGCCTTGTCTGACTTTGTGTACTGTGAAGCAAAGGATGGTAGTACTTGTTGACTATGCAGCTGTTCCTTTGCAACTGTGTATGTGGGATATTCGCATCCTATCCGTATGACCTTATTTATAAGCTCGGACACATAACCTGCAAGAATAACAGACTGAGAGACACCATGCTGTCAGATCTGGAATACAAGATAGGCAATGATGAATGGAAAGTAGTCCAATTCAGTGCATAGCCACTGGGATGTCAGGTCATGACGGTGATACAACATGCAATATGACCATGTGCAGAGATGAGTCAGCTTGGATGGGGACAGCATAGTTAAGGGAATGGATGTGTGCCCATGACATACATACTCATGTCAAAGTGGGGGATAGTACCATTTGTGGCACAGATGGAGAGGTGCACCGGATACAGAGCGATATATCACTACCAGTGGAGTGTACCTAATATGCAGCAGTGTTATGCATGGATGTCACCCACATGTAAGACACCATGATGGGTTCAATGTGTTGGTCCTGCAATGTCATCTTTCAGGACCGCATGAGAGAAAGAAGTAAGTGCCTCAGCTGGGACTTGAACCCATGCTGCCCGGAATACCGTTCCAATTACACTAAGCAGCTGCGCCACTGACAGAGCTGGAACCTGGGCTGTCCCTGAGCACATTACTCCTTCCCAAATGCACGACCCAATGACAACACAAATATTTACTTGTGACAATCACACAGGTGTGTGGTGTGCATATTTCTCTTTTGCATTCCTATGTGTTCCATACTATGCACACCACACTACTTTGTGATTGTTCCCTTTCAGGATGCATAGCAATGCAAACTAAACAATGATACAGCTAAGGTCTAAATGGCGTGCATGTTACACATTACCGACATGTTGAAAAGGAGACACATACCGTAGGTTACAGGGACCATCTCCTGTTTTATGATTGCAACCCCACCACGGGATTTTGGAAAGGATACCCCCATCTCAAGTCACCAGCATGCGTGTTCTTGTGCCCTGGCTGAGTTTTCATTGAAATGCATAGCAATGATCATCAGCCTGTAACATACGGTGGCAACAATGACACTACGCACACAACAATGTATACAAATACAATGGTCATAGCTCCTCCATAATATGCACACCCACTCCCAAATCATATTTACCGGAACATGCATCCTGACATGCTGATCTCTGTTGGTATAGTTTCCCCTAGTACCTCCACACTTGCTGTCACAAGGGGACAGTGCATCCACAATGGTACCAGTGGGAACACAACAACCTATGAGTGTCAGTGCTGGGGCAAAACAGTAAACTCATTGGCCCCATGGCAGAGCTATTCTCTGTGCAGCCATCGGTGGTAAGACACAATAGCTATCATCTGTGTACTAAACGTGGTACTGTTGCAGTGTGTGGACAATGGCACTGTTCCAGTGACAGACACATTGATGGACCGTGTGAAGTATATACAGACCTAGGGGGTAGTACGATACGTGATCATTGCCGGCACATACAGGTGATAGCTGTGTATTTGCACGCATGGCGCATTGTGATGGCCAGCATGTGCATCAGCGCATGCCCATGAATTCCACAGGTGTGGGGAGGAGAGTGCAACCCATGGCACTGGTATGGACTGTACCAGCAGTCTGCACTCATTGTCCTTTGCAATAGTACCTTCAAATGTGGGTTTCACAGTGTGGGTGATATCCAATCATAACATGACAGATGTGCAGTCAACCACAGAAGGCTATGTGTGACATGGGGGGGTACCACTACCAGCAGGGTACAAGCTGTGGATATGAATGCTAAGACTGGTGACCTGCCTTGGGGAGGGTGGAGGAAAACAGAGGTTTTGGACCACCATCGGACAATGACATTTGTGTGTGCAGTGGCCCCTGCAGCCAACATGGTGTTCCAGGGACATGCAGTACCTTGGCGGGGGGGGGGTGTACTACTCACAGAGGCCACGTGCATTCCATAGTCACGTAGTACTAATGAAGATAATTGCAACACAGGCTCACACATGCTCATGGCTATGCAACTGGATGCAATTGTCATGTTACACTTGTGGGTCAACCCTCCTACCCAATGCCACAGCACGTGTATGGCCGGGTATTTGCAGGAACCATGGCTTGGCTGGGCACAGAAGCATCCCAGACCATGCAAGGATATGAATCTTGTGTCCCTTGTGTCGTAATGATCACGACATGCCACAGTGCACCAAAATGATATCCCCTCCCAGCGTGGTCCTGTAAAGAAAGCACTACAATCACTGTGTTCAGGTATTTCCTCGATTGATGATACTCTACCATACTTTCCACAGTACCTTGTCTCCATGCTGCCAAAGAAGTAGTGGACACTTTTTGGAACAAAATAAATCACAATTTTGTGATATGCCTCCAGTGCTGATTTGTGCTCAGTGGGTGACAGTTTTTGGATGTCTTTGCAAAGCAGGTTACCATGAACGATAGTCATAAGCTCCTTGTCAGGCTTACTCCCTACAAATGATTGCAATACAGCACACAATAATAGTTGTCATGAAATTAGATGATGGATGATTGTGCAATGTACACGAACACTAAGAATATGACATCACACATGTGCCCCTGTCAGTGACAATGAGCAGTGGTGAAGGTAAAAGGGGCCACGGTCCTGTAACCTTGATCAGATTATGGGACACAGTCCCTGAAATGTATGCGGACATACAGTACTGCAGTGTTCCAGCCTGCAACAGTTGGTCAATGACAGGTGGTATTGCAAGGACACCCCGGATGTGTCACAACATGTGTTGACCTCTGTGAGGTGCCCTCAACCTGAGTGAAACACTGTACGCCACACACCACGGCAAACATGTGACGCACAGCACCACACGGTGTGCATTGTGCCTGAGTGCACAGAGGGTGGCAAAGCTGGGTGATGTAGCTGGCAGAGGTCCTATACTGCTGTACCAAAGGGGATCTGTGCAATGTTATGTTGCTTATTGGCCATTGGCACATAATGTGGTAAATGTTCAAGGACAATACAATTATGTCTGGCGTACACTTCCCCTTTGTTGTCCACTTCTGGTCTTCCAAATGACCATGTGTGCATTCTGGATACACTGTTCCATGGCCAGTGTGCCTGTTTGTCACAAGATTAGTGATGGAATGCCACTTGGCTTCTACTAGGTCACCATTACCACCACTGCTGCTGGCACACCAGTACATGTGATTGCTGATGGACTTTGCCCATTCTCTAAGTATCTTTCAGTCCTTCCTTTTACCTTTTGCTTCCAACTTCATCCTTATGCCTACAGGGGAACATAATATGAGGGACACGTATTTCATGAAACACATGTACAGTTACTGAATGTAATGTCATGGGGCTACAGGATGTCTTTCCATCTACCCTTGGCAACATGCCAGACATCAAACCAATGCTGTACATCAGTCTCCTGTTCTCTCATGTATTTCTTGACTGACACATGTCTGTCAGTGGTCAGACTCTGTATTTTCACACCATAGGACTTCAATTTAGAAATACATATTTTGAGACCCTCTAATTCCATCGCACAGGAATTCTTCACCTCATTGCTCTGCAGAATACAAAACAAGCAGTATAACAAAGTTAACGTAGGTAACAAGGGAAGCATAGCAGTTATCCATGATCTGGCAATACAATATATGTGTGTTTCACTGTCATCATTTATGAGGCTGTCTGGAGAGTCACTACAAATGTCATGTACATATACCTGTACAAGTTGCATGTCAACTGTCTTGGACCGGATGAGGTCCATCATGGAGTAGGACCCATATTTCACTGTGTGTCCTGGTGAGCAACAGTGTGCATCACCACCTAAATGGGCACAATTATTGGGAAAGGATGATAGGAGTGCATCTTGAGTGCGGGACCATACACGGCGCATTGCTGAGATCATGTAGCTAGACTGCATTAGTGTGAAGGTACGGATGGAGATGCAAGGAATATTCAGCTGTCTGAACACATTTAACAGGCGGACAGGACTTCCTGCAGAAAATAATACACAGCTGGCCAACAATAGGTTTCCAAGTGGCAGTGATCCATGCCTTGGCTGATTTACCCAGGTTCTATGGTGCCCATTCTCGCACACTTGAATGATGATCGCCATTGTCCCAATGATGTGTTTCAGAAATACGTAGCAGTCACCAAGGCACATGGTAAAGTGTTTGAGCAGGAGCATTAGTGCGCTTTCAAATACAATGAATTTCCTTTCATTAGCAAGGCCATTAAGTTCCTCAATTCCGTCAACCTGAAAGCAAAGGATTACAAGTGAATGGCATGCAAAGTGACAGAAAACTCTGACACACCATGGGGAATGGACACATACTGTATGTTAGGGCATACATATGTTTCAAGAACACAATATGTCTTCACATACATCTCAGGGACTGCATCATCCAGTCCAGACTCATTGGTGGGTGATGTGGGCAATTGCCAGTCTGGATCACAGTCAGTGTCATCATGTTCATATTCCTCATCTGAGTCTTCCTGTTCATCTTCCACATCTTCAGTGATGCAGTCATCATTGTTTGTTATAGAACATCTTTGGCTGACTATTTCACATTGTGTCCCAATTGACATCCTCCGACTGTGCTGTACATTGACCTGCAAACCACAGTGAACCATAAATGGTTGTGTCTGCACACCATGACTACATTGCATCCTACCCATTCCATGTGGGACACTCTTCAGTGTTTGGCAGTGTTGTGAGTGACACACCTAAGGGGCAAGCAATGACTCATCAGTCACACATAATGCACAAATGATAACCATGAAATGGTGAACACTAAACATGTACCATAAGACATGTCATTTGTCAGAACTGAGTTGTGACGCATCCATCCACTAGTGACTATGGTCATGTTCCTAACAGTGACAACAAACAATGTCGGTGGGAACATCATCTCCCCGCCAATAACCATGTGTTACAGTGAATAGCATGGCAGCAACACATGAAAGGATCACTGGAAGGGTGTCACAGGTACACTTGGTGTGGAACATGGCACAGTCCACTGTGTACCATGGTCACCGACATGGTGATGGGGTTGTGGACATACAACTCATTCCTGGACACACCTGTGGCCTGTGGAGTGTAGGCATTACAGGGAAACTGCCTTGGGGAGGGATGGATATACCTGTGGGCCTATCATGGTTATTTTGGTCAGTAAACATGTGTCCATCAGCTGTTCAAGCAGTGATGGATACTTGTTTTCCCTTCCTATGGAGGGTCACATGGCACATGACTTCATATATAAATATGAGGTCTGTGCATTGGACATATGTTACTAACAGGGGGATGAAAGTCAAACCACATGTGTTGCAGCCTTTGTTGTTTTGGTCCATGTAGTTGTTTGTCCATAATGGGGCTGTTGTTCTGGATGGTGTTTGTCATTCAGAGGTTGGTGAATACATGCCCACCTCATCTGTAGTGATGGGTTGGGAAGTCCCAGTATCACGCCTCCCATGTTGACCCTGTCAAGACAGCCCACTGTGAGCAGCAGGGCAATAACTGTTGACAGCAGCCTAACAGGTACACGTTCACATCAGTGTGTGATGTTGAATGATCTGGGTTGGTGAACGTCATGTAATAATCAGAACTGTGTTGTAAGTGCAAGGAGTCCCATGACAGCCTTAGTCATACTTCCACTACAGTTCATTGCCTGTAATGCCTCAAGATACACATGTCAATGGGTGGTCACTGGAAAATGAAAGGGCTACCACCTATGTGAAACTGTGTAATTGTATGTTCTTCCAGAATAGGGCATCCAGACGGTGACATTGGTGCGCTGCACCGCAGGGTGGGCATGGTAGGGGCTTGGCATTTCAGGCACAGGTGGCTGGTCAGCAGCCAACACACATTCCCAGGCACAGGTAATGTCAAGGGCATGTCAGGGGACCATGGCCACTCAGGACAGTGGCAGGTGGGCTCACTAGCAGAGTTGGGGTAGTGCAGAACATGGAGTGGCGTGCAGTTGCACAGGTACAGGATATGTGGATGTGAGCCATGTTCCATTGGATGCAGTAGAACACAGGCTGTGACAGGTGGACTGTACACAGCCTAACCTCCAGGGCTGCTGTAAGTGTTGTTCACCTGTGGGGTGGGTGTGGTGAAGGCCACCCCAAGTGGAACCCAGCACATACCAATGATGTGTAGAAAACTGATAATGGTGTGCTACGCAGTTGTGTTGGGCACGCCTTGCTCATTGTGTCCCTTTGCATACCCTGGCTGTGCAGTGCACAGTTGTTTCCAGCCCCTCCCAATCTGTTGGGCACATGTGGGTCTTCACAATGCATCTATGTGAGGTGCATTTTTTGCATATGCACAGTACGGCATCCTTCAAGGGACATGTCCGGCAGTGTATATCTGACAGTAACAGCCATGAATTGTGCATCTCTGAGCACTGTGCATTGCTGGACAAATGCCAATACACCAGTGCATCTGTATGTTGCATCTGTGACATGCGCTGGGCAGTGGTGTGTGCTTCCCGCACAACATGCATGACATGTCCACTGTTACCCCATTGATAGTGGCTGGGCGGCACCTTTTGCCATGTTCAGTCATGGCCAGGTGCTCAGGGGCATGTCAGGATGCTTTGGCCCATGTCATTGTGTGTTACAGTGCATCTGGGGTCTTCACATCCTGGGATGTGACAGAGCTTCTCAGCATGCATCTTGATGTTGATAGCAGTGTTTTGGGCTGGCGCTTCTCAGATGCATGCAGCACACCATTGTTACTTTTTCCAGGAGGAATTTGTAGATGCCACCCACTGTCTTTTGGCATAGGCAGCAGTTTATTCAACTAATATGTCACATACTGGCTGTGATATGATGGTAGCATGATGGTCACCTTGCCAGGTTCCAGAGTAACAGTACATGCATACATTGCAGCGCGAGACATAAACAAATTTGGCTAACCTGGCAAACTGTCACACTATTCAAGGATTTAAGTCAGGCTTGAAAGTATACCTGCTGGAGCTTTGTCTCTGTGGCTGTAATCGCTAACTCCCACTTTATGAACCCACAGTGTGACTATATTATCCTACTTATTACTGGTACCACCTCTCCCTCAAAGCATTTTGTGTTAAGTTGTCATATGTCTGATGTAATTGCTATAGTATATTTGTGTATGTAACTGACACACTCTGTAATGTACTCTATGTCTTATCCAATTGACTGTTTAATCTACAGTATACTCCTGCCAATGTATGTAATCTATGTCTGTAAATAATCCGGGTCGCTCCTGAAAAATGGACCTCTGATCTCAGTGAGCTTACCCGGTTATCAAAATCTAAATAAATAAACAATGCTGTCAACATTCCGCTCCCCTTCCCCTCACCCCTTATTACCACGACACCTGAATTTAATGTATAGTCTGATTAGAATGTATCCTTAGACTGTGTGTATACTGAATATTCTATGTAGTATCCTACAGTGTGTGTATATTGAATATTTTTTATGTATCTATGTAAATTGAACCTTGACCTTACCAGGTCCATCTTGCAAATGAGCTGTGCTCAACGATGTTCGCCTGGATAAATAAAGATTTGATTGATTGATTGAACAATGACATGATGCCCTGTACATGGTATATGACAGTGTATATGACATACAACATTGTATCCTTTGGAGTATGCAACCATTCCATATCTGTGAGGGGTCACAACTGTGCAGGTGCATGAATATGAATGGCACGTGCCCAGTATGGTGATGCCCCTTCATACATGAACATGTGTTGTACATGTTGAGGTTGACAATATGTGTCCCATATGCGTACACAGTACCATTACATGTGAGTGCCGCCAACATGGTGTGGTTGCTGATGCTAAAAGATATCCGTAGGGGTGGTACACATTCTGATTAGTTGACAACATCATACTGATTGCTATGTTGGATACAGTGTCATACATACTGGCCTGTCAGTTTGTGTAGATGTATGGCAACGTAGTTGGTTCTCCTCCTCAGAGTCTGCTAGGTAACCCAAGTCTTCAGACAGAACCCCCTCTTCCTCCTCTGTATTCCCACATTGTCCGTGCACACCTCCTTCCCTTGGGTTGTTATATGTAACTCTGAGTTCACAGGGAGGCTAGAATGCAAGGCATAAAGGTGTACAAATGTTATTTTCCACTTGTGTGGGTCATGCTGCTATGACAATGGTACTACTTGCTACAGACATGAGGGACACATTATGATACAGCAGGTGTACTGCCTGGAGTAGCCTGTAGTCTACAGATATGCCCAGCTATCATCACATATGGTATCTACTAGTTCAAGTTTCAAGTTCAAGTTTATTGCAGGAAAAAACTCCATTGAGCAAGCTCATTCACAAGGAGGTCATGAAACATATATACAGACAAGGCTGATACTACATACATACAGTAAGTGCTTAGTGCATACATTAAGTGCTCAACAGATAACAGTGCAACTACACGCCTATCAAGCATGCTAGTACCGACATTTAAGACCAGTGTAATTAGATAGGCTGAGACAGCAAAGATCTTAGTGGCAGTTACATACCTTTTTTATCTTTGCATTAGATAGCAATTTGAAAAGGCTGGGCGAGACCAGTTTGGGAAGTTTCAAGGATGTTTGTAACTGGTTCCAGATGGTGGGGAGGGTGACTGAGAAGGCACGTCTTCCCAGATTGGTGCGGGTAATTGGGACCTTTAACGTTATAAAGTCTAAGTTCCTGAACGAGTAGATGCTGTAAGCAGTCTGGATAAGGGAAGTTAGATAACTAGGCAGCTTGTTGAGAAGGAGTTTTATGGTCCAAGTACCAATGTGGAGCATACTTCTAGTAGTGAGTGACATCCAGCCTACGGCTGTATATAGGTTACAGTGATGCGTCAGTATCGGGGAATTCGTAATGAAGCGTAAGGCCCTGTGATAAAGGATGTCCAATTTCCTTAGATATGAAGTTGTAGACGAGGTGTAAATTATGTCCCCATAGTCTAGGAGCGGGAGGAACGTGGCTTGTACAAGCCTGGTTCTGATGTCGAGTGGAAAAAGTGTCCGGTTTCGGAACAGGAAGCTTAGGCATATTTTTAACCTTCTGGCAAGGTCATCTATATGTTCCGAGAAGGTGAGCTTATTGTCAATCCAGAACTCGAGGTATTTAAACTTCAGGGTGACTTCGAGAGGTTCGCCTAGGGATGTAACTAAGAATCCTTTCGGCAGGGTGGAAGTTAATGACGGCACCGTTTTGGGAGAGAAGATCATAGCTTTGTTTTTTTTAGCATTTAAGAGAGATCTGGCATTAATGAGATTAGTTTTGAGAAGGACAAAGTCAGCTTGGAAGATCTCCCCTAACCTTAGATGGAGATGCTTCGGAAGTATAGAGAACCGTGTCGTCGGCAAAGAAGTGGAGTTTCAATTGCGTTATATGACGGTCGAGTTCATTAATGTATATAGAGAAAAGGACTGGACCTAATATAGAGCCTTGTAGGACGCCTCTAGTGATTGGTAGGGGTGAGGAGAACATGCTACCGGCTTTAATTTTTTGCGTCCTCCCTGAGAGGTAACTGCTAAACCACCGTACTGTCATTGGAGTAGCACCTATATTGGCAAGGCTGTGTTCGATTATGGAGTGGTCTACTGTGTTGAATGCTTTGCTTAGGTCTAGGAAGACAGCCCCTGTAATCTTCTTAGAGTCCATAGCGGTGATCCAGTCATCGGTTATTTTGGCAAGGGCAGTAACAGTACTATGGCAGGAATGGAAACCAGATTGAACTGGGTTCAGGAGCAAGAAGGTGTCCATGTGTTGCTTTAGTTGCACATAAATCAATTTTTCCAAGACGTTGGAGAGGACTGGAAGGATTGAAACAGGTCTGTAGTTATTCAGATCACAAGGGTCACCTGATTTAAAAAGCCGAAGGATGTGGGCTAGCTTCCAGCATGACGGGACAGTGGATGCTGAAATAGAAAGGTTGAAAATGTGGAGGATGGGGGCAGTACGGTGGGGGAATCCGAGTTTTAAGAAGAATGGTTTGATTCCATCATTTCCTGCACTTTTTTTGGTGTCTAGTGTAATAAGGGCATCTTCCACTTCTTTAAAGCTGATAGGGAGGAGCCGAAAAGGGCAGCTTGTTGCTGGCATGGTGAGGTCTGAGTCAACCTGTCTGTTCACTCGTGATGCATAGGGGGATAATTCAAATGCTAGCCCAGCGGTGGTGAAGTGAGAGTTAAATTATTCTAGGATTTGGCTGCTATCTTCAACGGTCACATTGCTTTTAATGATTTTCTTTGGTAAGGGTGATGCCACCGGTTTCCCTTCGATTGACTTCAGGGTCTTCCAGATTTTTTGGGCATCCTCTTTGGCCTGTTCTAGTGTGGTCACATAGAAATTGGCTTTGACAGAGTGGATAAGCTTAACGCAGACATTCCTCGAGGTTCGGAAGGCCTGCCAGTCTACTGGACTCTTAATATGCCTTGCCTTTGGCCATAGCTTGTCGCGCTCAGAGAGAGCAGACTTGAGCTCTGGTGAGAACCAGGGGTGAGAGAACTTCCGCATCCTAACTTTAATGATCGGTGCATGTTTGTTTACTATATGGTTGAGTTTCTCATTTAAGACTGTAACCGACTCATCTGGAGCTGTAGCGAGGTAGAGGTTTTGCCACCTAACCTTGCTAAGGTCGCTTATGAAATTTGCTGGGAGAAATTTTCTGAATGATCGTTTGGTTATGAACTTGGTTTGGTTTTGTGTTTTTGCTTGGGACCTGGTACATACTACTATTCCATGGTCGCTCATGTCATTGTGAAACACAGCTGTGCGGAGGAATTTGTTAGGATGGGTAGTAAGAATGAGGTCAAGAATGGAGCTATTCACAGCATTTACCTTGTTAGTCCTGGTTGGTTCGGTCACTATTTGGATGAGTCCCAATTCATCACAGAGAGATTTAAGGGTTTGAGATTTATGTGCGAGCCAGTAAGGTTAAAATCTCCTAGGATTAAAACTTCTGTATTTACAGAGGTGGTTAAAGATTTCAAAGTCTTCAAGATGTCTGTGCCACCGTTAGGGGGCCTATAACCACCTATGAGTGTAATACATTCTGTAGATGGGAGGTGTAATTTTAGGGAGACTATTTCATATTCCTTGTGCTTAGTGCTGCAAAGATTTCACTAATTGAGAATTTGTTTTTTGCATATGTAACCCCCCTGCAAATGGAGGTTCCCAAAAGTCTTCCAGGAGCTTGCCTGAATGCTTCAAGCCTGGGTGGTGTTCGGTGTCTGAGCTGCTTAACTGTGGTTGCAAGTGAGTGCTATTTGAGCCTCCACGTACTGTCTCTTTAAGAGCTGTCTGCTTGCAGACTTAATTAGTTTGTATGGGGGGACTGTGTATTTAATGCTCGAATCCCGCCCGAGCTGTGGAGTAATCGCTCCATTTTGCGGTCGCTGAAGGTGCAAAGGGAGCCCATCTGAAAGCTGTAACTGTTTGCCTGTAATCATTTAAAGCATTATCAAAATTGTAGTTTGTCTAACCTGCCTTTATTGCAGCTGGGCCTCTGTGTATGTTACCTCTCTATTTTGGACCTAAACTGCTGTGCTGGGGAAATTGGGTTAAGGGAGCCCTAAAATGGAGCCTGTGGACGAATCAGAACTTGGACTTTTAATTTGAGCCAGCCACAAGGGGATTGTATGGGCAGTGACTCTGGGAAATGTAGTTTTGACCTTGGCGCCTTTTTCTACCAACAGAGGGAGTCTTATTGTGAGTGACAGCTGAATCAGCCAACAGAATAGTGTGGAGCTAAAGGAAATGCCCTGCTCTGTGACTGGAAAGATCAGATCAATTGTGGCAGTGAAGAGAGAAGGAGCTGTGTGCTTCTGCGGTGTATAGTTCCACGTGGGAAGCGCGTGTGAGGCCCTGAGTTTCGGTCTGCAGCCTTTGTGAGTGCCAGTTTGGACTGAATCCAAGTTGTGGGGAGAAAGAAGCACTAGAAGTGTGGAAACCAGGCTCACCCTGTAGAAGACTGGAGAAATTGCTGAATCGCGCTCGGTCTGTCAGGAACTGAAGCTGCTGTGTGTGCTCCCGGGTATTTTGCAGTAATTGCGATTGGGATCGAGGAGCAGCCTGCCTGGTATAGTACTTTCCTTTTACATATAAATGTGCGTAGTGCTTGTTGGGAATCGCTATTTCAAATTCCCTGTACAGTGAATTGTGTGCTGAAGCTGGAAGTAAACCCCAGCTTAATTCGGACTACATCCGTTTGCTATCAACTGCAGTGGGGTCCAGTCACAAGGACCTTGTCCTCATGCCCTGCTCTTCTGGCAATCTATAGGGACATTCCCCATCTGATCCTCAGCTTGGGTGTTGTGAGTACAAATCAGGGTATTCCCCTGCAGCTTGTTTTTCAATCACAAGTGTGTCATCTAATTCTTGTTGTTTCACTGTTTCATGGACTGAGCCCTCTGGCTCCGGATTACAATTGGGTGTTGTGCATATATTTTCTTCTACAGGGCCCTATCCATCTGCACCTGCTGGCCAACCCCGGGCAACAGACCTGGCTGCCCCCCTTCCCAACCTGGGTACCCAGAGTGTGACTTTTCAGACCCTGTATGTGTGCACAGTACTGTGATTTAATGCCACCAATTAACCTGATTTCCCCCTCCCATGTTACTGCCCCCTAAATAAAGCAGATTTGTTGTTGTTATACTATATACTGTCTGTGGTGTTGGTACTTATGGAAACAGTATTGTGTTTTGCTGTGTATGTTGTTTAACCTTATTTTACAGGGGGTCCTCAGAGACGTGCTACAGAATCAGTCTCAAGGGTAAGTGGTATCTATATGAGTGAACAGTGTCTATACGTGGGGTATTGGGGCTGTAACTCTGGTGTACTGTGTGAGCCACTAGAGGGAATAAAAGGGTGTCTCAGTGTTCCAGGGGGCTGTGACCTAGCTAGTCTAACCACTACAAACCCTGACCTCTGGGTGGAGGCACTCGCCATAGGACCTAGGACCCTCAACCTGTCCGTAGCCAAACAGGCAGGGGTAGTAGCCCTTGGGATAGCACCACCTAGGGGCTACACATATATAGCTACTCCCCTCCTCTGGTTACCCTATCTGCTCTATAAAGATTGTATCCCAGGAGAGAGACTTGTTGATCCAGAGTTGATTTTTTTTAACCAGGATTCCGTAATGACAATGAGATCAGGCTTTGTGTGAAGGGCCCAAACTTGCAACCGATCAATTTTTTTTGCAAGGCTTAATATATTAACTAACATTATTTTAAGGCCTGAGGCTGACGAGTACTCAGTTGGTGAGCTAAACAATGAGCGAGGGCCTGGGTTTACTCAAAATTGCCTGAGCAAAGTAGAAGTAGGAGGAGTAATTTCTTAAGTGTGCAGATGGAACGCCTCAGCTCTTTATTCCTTGAACAATGTTTATTTGGGGGTGGTGATGTAAGCATGACATTGCTGGTGGGGTTTAATGAGATGTAGCTCTGCAGAGATAGTAAAGGGAGTGAGGAAGCCGTGAATGGCGATGAGAGCAGCAAGTTAGGGGACATTGGCGTAAGGACAAGTGCTGGGGAGGGGATGCAGGATATGGTAGGGTGTAAGAGGCTTGAATGACAGGATATAGTAGGGCAGGAAATGTTTCAGTGCCTGACTCCTCAAAAGTGTACAGAGTAAGAGGTACACAGCAGCAGATCAGCAGGATGCAAAAAGTGTAGTATGCCATAGTTTTGGTAAGGGGGGTAAGGAGTGAGGATGCCAAGAAAGAGTGCCTTTCCTGGAGTGAAATGAGGAGCCCTAGGGGTAGGTCCAATTATTGCCCAATGACAGTGGAGTGATTCTAGTTGAGGGAGGGGCTAGAGTGTATTTAATGGGGCCTGGGTTGGGTGGGGGTGGAAGAAAAACCCAGAGGAAAGCAGAGTCCTTTTGGCGTAGGAAAGTTCAAATTGAAAGCCCTTGGCTCCTGACCAATCGGGGCCGCTCAGCAAAAAGGCGCTTGGCTTCCGATAGGCTGGTGGAGGTGCCGTACCTTGGAGGGAGTGGAATCCGGGCTAGGCAGCTTGGTTGGCGGCTATGAAATCGCCGTCCGACCGCTGGGCCATGTGAGCCGGTGGAGCGAGCGCTTTCCCCAGTCACAGGGGAGCCGCTTGAGAAAAAGAAGAGAAAAGCAAGATTTATAGGTAGCTAGGGTACAGCAAGGTCACGTAGCACAGGGGCAGAAGATTTGCAAGACAAAGGAAGTACTTAGAGTGGGCGCCAGAAAGGAAGGGGCAGTTTAACAGTCTTCTCTAATTTAACTGGGCTGTAATCACTTGCAAACAGTAGCTTAGTCAAAATAACTGTATTTTCTATGACAAACACAATTGATTTTAAAGTCAGTTCTGCTAAATGTTCCAAATTCAAACCCAGAGGGGAAAGCAGAGTCCTTTTGGAGGAGGAAAGCTCAAATTGAAAGCCCTTGGCTCCTGACCAATCGGGGCCGCTCAGCAAAAAGGCGCTCAGCTTCCAATAGGCTGGTGGAGGTGCCGTACCTTGGAGGGAGTGGAGTCCGGGCTGGGCGGCAGTGGGGCGCTATGAAAATCGCCGCCGACCGCTGAGCTATGTGACCCGGTGGAGCAAGCATGGGGGGCACTTGGAGGAGTGGAATCCAGGCTGGGCGGCAGTCGTGACTGAAATCACCGCCCGACCGCTGGGCTATGTGAGCCTGTGGAGGCGGCGCTTTCCCCAGTCATGGGGGGGGGGCGCTTTGGGCATGTCCTTTTTTGGGGTTGGATTTGGTGTTTGCAATAATGTGATTTCACACCATGCAGGAATGAATAGCTTTGTGGATCAGCACTGTGTTCATAGGCTCAACCATGTCAGTTCTGTCCCAACACTCTTTCTCACATGCCTGAGACCACACACTGGGACACACCACTACACTTTGGGAATGTGCAGCATCTGCCACATGTTACCAGTCCACATGCAGGACATTATGAACTCACTAGAGACACAGCATGGCTTGTCACTGCTGTATCATGTGCCAGAATATGGTCTATTGTTGTCAAACCATTCCCCTGTGTTCCTACTGCTGTCACAGTGGGTCTCTGGCCTGTTGACACAGTTGGAGGACCAGGGATGACATTTGTTACCCCACACAGACACTGCTGGTGTACCAATCAACACTGTCCTGACAGGTTGCACATCTAGTTGGTGGCACACAGGAATGATGATATGCATTGGTTTTACCATGTGATGTCTGACTACACATGTCAGCTGTTCTCATGCCATGGGGTACACCATCCCTTCATATAGACATGGCCCATGTACACTCCTGACTCTACCTACTCTGTGACAATAGGAACCCTACAGAAAGCACTGTTACAACACACTGTTTGGCCAATGGTAGTGTGAACCTAGACAGGCAATGGTGATGTTTGTCCACCAGCGCACACTGTTCAATGTGCAGCAGGGGGGTCATGGGCTGTTCCTGGTGCTGTGGGCCTTCCCCAACACCACAGGGACTGCTGACAAGGATGATTATGATTCCACTGTTCCCTGTGGTCCATCACCTGCCGATTGTTGCATGAGTTACACTCCCTTGCTCTATGTTGCTCCTACCCCTGACATCAATTAGGTACCCCATGTCACAGGCTGGGGTTTCTCTGGTGTCCAGTGGAGATCCCACTACCCCAACTGCTGCCAATGTGGACACAGGTGTACCCAGTTGACCATCTGAACCTCCATTCACCCGGTGATCTGCCCATAAACAAACTCTGTTCCCCTGGTGTATAATGGATTACCACCAACATCACATTCCTGGTCCTGTTTATGTTTCATGGCTACAGATGTGTCTGTGTGACACCCTCCTCCACCCCTTGGAGGGGGCCATGGCATATGTCCAGGGTCCAAGTGCACTGCCATGTGGGGATCCTGCTCCTGTCAATCACCTAATCGTACACTCCTCCCGTGACAGCATTCGCTGGTTGGGTCACTGCACAACTCACCCCCGGTGTGGTTGCTGGATGATGGCGGCTCCTTCCATATCCTCCTCCTCCCTCCAACGCTGATCCCTGACAACATGGGCTTCTTCTTGAGCACGGCTCACCATTGCAGTGAGGGGTGTGGCCACCAGGACCTCACACTCAGTGGCAAAGGGCAAGTACAATCATGTATATGTCACAAAGTTTGGGTACATCCTTCCACATGTGTGTGCTCTCCACCAATAATCATACATCTGTCCAGGGTGGGTTCATGATCCCTGCTGTGTTGCAGGCAGCCCACACAATGCTCATGCCCTGCATATGGCAATGTAGACATATCCTTCACCTGCTGTATACTGTAGCATGTACATAATAACTCAGCCCAGGTGTTAGTAGTGCGTAATCCCCTACACACTGTGCAGTCAATGGGCTGGAGAGTGGCACACACCTCCGCTGTAACACATGTCTGGACAATGCCTTGGTGGTCAATGACTACAGACTTGACTAGGTTGTCAATGGGTGTGCACTGTACCCTGCAGTGCGCAGTCACTGGCATGTACATCAGGAACATGTTCACTGACAGCTGTCCCCATGCATACCTGGGGGGGTTCATAGTGCTGTGCTGCTCAGTGGGATTGGGTCAGGGTCGGGTGGATGTGGTTTTGCTGACATACCTGGTGTGGTGGTAGTGTGGGTCTGTGTATTACATGTCAGAGCATGGTTTGTGTATTGAAACGTGTATGTTTCCAACAGCCTGGCATTCTGGATGGGCTCTTGGTCGGGGGACTGCCAGGGTGATGGGTGATTGCATGTCCTGGTCATGACTCACCTTCCCTTGGAGTGGGGTGGGTGACCTGTGTTTGTGGACCCTTGGAGTTGGTTAGGGGTGCCCCCGCAGCCTGCACCATCAACTGTGGTGTGCTGCCCACACGCTGTACATCCTTGCATGTCGCACATACAGGGTTCAGCATCTCAGTACATAGTGGCCACTGCTATTGCGTTTTCACAGAGGGTTGCTGCACTGGATGCCACACCTTACACCCTTGCGGTGACCCATTTTGGGATTGTGCATGGTTACATATGGGTCAGTGTTGCATGGTGGCCATGTGCTAGATTGCAGAGCCACCAGAGGCCTGGTGGTGACCACTGCAGAGCAGCCTGCAGGTGGTGCTCTGACTGTTGTGGAAATGTGCTTAGCTGTGACAGTGATGGTGCCACTGCTGACTACATGTGTGTCTCCACACACACTGAAACAGCCGCGGAAAGGGGAGGGTGGGTGAACAGTAGGAAAAGGGGACTGGTGGGCTTCATTTGGCCCCACAGTGGATGGTCCAGACCACAGGTGTTGGGCTGTTGATTGACACAGGAGGGTGGTTTTTACATGGCCTTCACCCTTGGTCTGGTCGGGAGTGGGGGATACATGTGAGATTGTGTGTAGGATTTGGGGAGGTGGCGACAGGTATTGGGTGGCATGCCACTCCAAGTGTGAGTCCAGACCCGCCTGCCAGAGTCACCAGTGGCTGGTGGTCTGTAGTTGCCACATGCGCTGGTGCAATTGTTGACTCCAGGACACTACTATGACTGTGACAGATGCATAATCAGGGAATGGTGTTACTCTGGCTTAGGCTTGCACGTTACTAGGACCCTGGGTGTGTGGCTTTCACAACAGCTACTATGCCATGTCACGTGTTACTATTTGCACATTAGCCCACACAGGCTAGTTTGTGGGCCACTGTCTGGTACTTCTGGGTATTCACTGGTTCCACGTCACTTTGTGACGCAGCACCCACAACTGTGACATTCATGCAGTTGGTATTGATTATGGTCTGTGGGCGTGTACGTGTTCCTACCTGCATAGTGTGCATTCCTGTGCCACATTCCTGTCACAGCACCAAACTACACATGCCTGCTGCCGAGCAGCAATTACACCACACCACATTATGTGAGGATTGTCACAGACAGTGTATATGGGATGTTCACATGCACACCTGGATTCAGTACACAGTCACCACCACCCACACGCTGGGTATCCATGTGTGTAACCATTCCACACATGTTCACCGGCTTCCTCTTACTGCATCCTTCATTGTCCATCTACAGACATGTACCATCCCCCCTCCCATGCAAACTGTTGGCTGTGCTGTGAGTACAACTTACCTCAGTGTGCTGCTTCTTCTCAACAGCTGTACTGGTGCATTTCGTAACCTCCATGCAGTGATGACCAAACAGTGTTGGTACAGTGTCTTTCTTCAGTCTTCATTGCCCGGGACGGTAACCAGTACTCACCAACACAGCTGGATGTATTAGGAATTGATCATCTTCAAAGTGATCTGAGCAAACCGCGATATGGCTTGTGGGGAGGGGCCAGTGATCAAGTTTCACTGCAGCTATCCACTGCTTGTGCCGTGCCTTATCAGTTGGGAAACTGTGAAAGCTGCAGCCACTTGTTAGGTTGTTCTTGCAGCCAACTGCACAACAGTAGAGCATTTTCACATCTATGTTTTCTGTACACTGGGGTCGGGTGGCAAGTGCACTATGTTTGTTACTGTGTTACACGGGCACAAAGTCAAGTCACAGTGTGGCACGCACAGTGCCTGAGGGGTGCACAGACTGATGGACTCATGGACATCTGAAGGCAGCTCATGCCCTCAGTGGCCCTTCAGGTGCGCCCTGTGCAACAGTATTGATTTGTTGGGTGTTACATGCAGGACACACAGTGGTGGAGCTGGTGTGTCAGGTTCCTCCTTTGTTCTGATAGTACAGTGTTTCACCAGGGACATGGTACACAATGGCAGATGTTTCCACATCATACAATATTTGTGCCACTGTCAGTGGGTGAACGGGATGTGCTGGGATGTGCATATGCATTACTGCAATTGAATTACAAGGCATGGCACTTTACAGTGTCCAGTGGTGCTTTTGTCACTATAGGCAGTTCATTTCCTCCACCAGCACCTTTACATGGTACCAGTGACAGCTTACAGTGGCTGTCTACACACCCTAGTATTTTTATGCCTCACTGTATCCCCTCCATCATTTGGTTTGACTGTCCAATGATGCTGTGGGTTGGGCCACCTTATCCTGTTATTGCAGGGGACTACAGTACACAGCAGTGTCAAGGCTGTTTAGAGTTATGATACACACAGTGGTCAGAATTTACCAGAGGTGGACAGTTCTGCACTGTGTTGTATGACAGTCACAACTCCTGTCGACTTTCTGTACTTTGGCACTGCTTCTGACATGGATGCTGAGTGTTCACATATCACAGAATGTTGTTATTGGGGTCAGGGGGTGCAGGAATGTTGGTACTGTGGGCGGCAGCACAGCATTGTGCACATCTGTCAATGACTGCCATTGCTTACGGGAGTTGCCATTGCAGCTCACTGACAGAGTGGGTGCTGAGATGTTATTCAGCACAGGACTCCAGTGTTGTGCTGAGCCACAGTACCTGGAATGTCATGGACTGTAAATTCCTCCCTGACAGCAATTGTTCACACCATTACCAATGGATTGCTGCTGATTTTCAATGGTGACTCACTTCAACTGGCATAGCTCACTGTGTGTCTGCTGGTTTCTGACCAGGCTGTTCTGACAGACAGGGTGGGGAAGGGAACAGTACAGGTGTGTTCAAGTTTGCAGAGTATGGACAGCTGCGGGGGGGGGAACAGGACAATGCAATCCAATTGGGGCCGTTTACGAGTAGGCAGACACAGAGCTCACACTGTCTACAGTCCCAGACACTGGGGCAAGCTGCTGTTTTCAGTGTGTGCACTGCAACTTTCTTCTGCACAGATGCTGATTCTGCAGGTGACAGGAAGTTTAGTTGTGCTTACGCAACTGGATGAGATGATGCTTTTGTGATTTGATTACACTAGGGCTATTCGCCTCTCTGTCCATGGGATATACCACGCTGTAGGGGTACATCTCAGGGAACCCTAAAGGAGGGTTCCACCACTATAGGTGCTATGGGAATGATTCCATTGGCTAAAGGTAGCTTAGGAAGAAGCGACAAAAGAATACCCAGTTGGGTGTTGAGTATCGAAGAAGAGAGAAGTAGAAGATATCTAGACTGGAAATAAATGTGACAGACATAGGTAGGAATGACAGGAGAAGATGAGGAAAGGCAAGGATGATGAATGAAAGAAAATCTGAGAAGATGAATAAGGGTGAACTTCCTAAGAAGAGAGGAAACAGACGAGGCCACCATCTGACTCTTTCCAACAGTGGAACCTAAGGAACCTAAGAAAGCACTAACCCTAACTAATATTATGACCATTGGCACGGAGGAGAGGAAAAAAACCCTTTGAGGAGGAAACCTCTGGTGATCCAAGGCCTAGGTCGCCTCCCTCCAGGCTGAAAGACTTTTGATTTAAGAATGTATTTCACTAAAGAGAAGGATACAAGTAGGGAAGGTGATGGCAGGATAGGGAAAAATCCCAAAAGAAAGCACAGATAGGAGAAGGAGCAGAACAGATGGAGGAGCATCAACGTGAATGAAAAGACCCATTGAGAGGCTGGATGAGTGAGGGGTAGATGAGCGAGGGATACCCGGAGGTGGGCAAGAAAAGACTGATGGTGAAAAGAACTGCAGGAGAGCAGCAGAGACATGAAATGAACAATGAATGATGATGGATAGAATCCAGCCAGCCCCTAACAAGGTGCAACAGACATGGAGGCATGTCTTGGAGTGGAGGGTAGGTCGAATTGAGGTAGCATGGACCCGAGAGGGGTATGCTCAAGGATTTGATGTGAAGGAGGAGACCCACGCAGGAGGATGAATAAGGGATATCCACATGTGGACATGAGGAGAATGAGGATGATAATACCGCAGGAGTGCTGTCGATGAAGTAGCCGAAGAGCCAATGAGAGGTATGCTCGATGAAGCGATGTGGAGGATTAGACCCTGAGGCCAGACTGAGCAAAGGAGATTGAGACTCTGGCACGAGAATGTCAGACAGACTAGAGTAAGAGAAGGGCTTGATGAAACACAGGGTCAACAATAGGAGAGATGAGGATAGATGAATGAAAAATAGGCGCCTGGGCCTTTAAGAAACAAGGCAACTGGCCAAAGAGATCATCAAGAAAAAGAAACAAAAGAAAGCACGGGTCTATGCTTGATTGATTGATGTAAGGAAGTAGGCTGAAATCAGACTGAGCAAAGGATAACTAGACACAGGCAAGGACACCAGACGGACTAGGATAAGAGGAGGATAGGAAAACGGAAGGTTATGGCATGATAGGCTGGGACGGTTAAGGTGAACAATGAGGAGGAAGATGAACAAAGGCGAGTTCAATCTGTGGAAGCTGGGATGGTCAAAATAAGGAATGAAATGAATGATGTGTGATGATGGAGTGAAGCCTGCCAACTCCGATCGAAGGGGCAAGAGACCGAAGGCATGTCACTGACTGGAAAGCAGGTAGAGTCGACATAGCCTGAACAGAGAGGGTTAGCAAGGAATGGAGGGCGGAGGTCAGAGAAGAAACAAAATGGAGGCAAAGGGAATGGGGAGGGGAAGAACAGAGTATCGAACTGTGTGAATGGCAGAAGAGAGATGCCGCGGAGGATGGAAGAAAACCAAGGCGCCTGCCTCTGGAAGAGAGGAAAGTGATTTTTCAGAAAGTGCAGCCGAACACAACACCCTGTAACCCTGAAATGGGTAGAAAGAATGAGATGAAGGCAGGATAAGCATCCTCTAGGAGGGTTCAAGGTACCAGACTGTGAAGCCTAGGGGTGGCCGGTGAAATCAGGGCTATCTGAGCCACAGGAGATCCAAAAACAGAGGAGAAAAACACAGATTGGAGCAGCGCACCCTGAAAACCAACTCAGTGTAGCTCAATGCTGTAAGAATGCAAGCTGCAACGATGCAACAGGAGGGAGACAGATGCTTAGTCTGGGTGGAGACATCACGAATCAAAAAGAGAATGGCAGCAAAGCCTAGGAAGTGCAGGAGAGACATGCGATAGTGACAAGGAGCTGATACGAAGGTATGGCAGCCAGAACGCCCGAACGAGTGAGGCAGGCAGAGAAGGTGGGAGAGACTAGGCATAAAGAAAGGCCCTGGACCAGCAGGCAGAGGAATGGCTCGGCAGGGCCATGAACTGCAAAATCACTGATAGAGGATGAGCTGGAGCATCGAGGGAACTGCGTAACAAGTACCAGAGAAGGAGACCGGGTGATTCGGCAGACCCGGAAGCGAGATGCGGGCAGAGGAAAGAATGAGCTGGAGAAGGAGAGGGCAATGAAGATGCCAGACGTGGAAGAAAGAAGCGGGATGACCAGCTAGGAGGCAAGAAAATGACAGTGCGAGGTGGATGGAGCAAGCTGCAGAAGCCAGAGGACGGGAGGAGTGCAAAACGAGCGGGAGATAAACTGGGGCAGCAATGACAGAAGGTCAAGGAGCGGGAGGGGATATAAAGAGATGAGAGAAAGCAAACAAGGGAAATGAGTGAAATGCCTCAAGCAAGCCAGCAGCAACTGGAAGGGAGGCCGAGGAGAACAAACGAATGCCATGGAACAAGTGGCACAGGGGGTTGGAAGCAGCAGCCAGAGGCTGAAAAGAGGATGGGAAAGGAAACAAGAGAAATGGGGCATGAACCAAATAGATAAGCAGATGCAAAAGCAATGGCAAAAATGTGCAGGGAGGAAGGAGGGACAAAGCTTCTGGCTGCAACGAGAAACAAATCCTGGGGAGGCCCAGGATGACTTGACTTTATATAGCCTGATGGGGAAGTGACATAGTTGCTCCACCCATTGAACCTCAGGCTTATAGCCTTCCCATTGTCAATAATGGGAACAGGAATTGCTTTTTTTCACTGGCCGCTTTGTGTGCACTCTGCTTGCATGGCACAGGGTGGAGCGGGCGTATCTCGGGACCCACAGCTGACATGCGGACAATTTCCTTTTGTGGGCTCCATGGGCAGGTCTGTGCCATGTCACTGTTTGCAGTCAGTTCATCTTGTTGACACACTTCCATGTCATAATCACTGTTGGCCCATGGTTGTCATTTCACTGTGAAACTGACAGATTCGTGTCACTCATGCAGGGGAATGCGATCCGGTTCTGTTTGCAGTTTCCCATCTGGGATGCACGCATCAGTTAGTATCACACTGCTGCTTCCCTGCAATCTTGCCCTGTGTACCTGTGGCTTGTTTGCCAGGTCAGTTGTGTGGGTTCTCTGCTGTGGATTTTTTCTGTTCCTCAGCATGCACGTTTCTGTTGCTGTGCCTCTGCTCTGGCCGCTGCAAGGGTGTGCTGTGCAGCCTGTGTTTACCTTTCACTGACAGGTCAAGAATGATGTCAGGGCTGTACAACTCACCTTGGAACTGAGAGCTCTGTTTCCTCCTCAGTGGTGGGGAATACTCTCAAGGGGTGCACTGGGCACAGTGCACATTTATTGCCTGCCGATTTTTGTGCACAGCCTTGCAAGGTATTGTGTTTCTTTTGTGATGCACGTCTCATTGCCATTGATCTTTAAATCTCCACGTTCACAAGATTCAGCCTTTAGCCTCAGTTCAGTTACATATGAATCAATGGACTCACCCAGATTCTGGCTCCTAATATTGAACAAATGTCTCTCATAAGTCACATTCTTTCTTGGGTTACAATACCTCTCAAATTTTCCAATTTTTTTGTTTGGTTGCTGCTTCTCTTCCTCATTGTCCCAAACAAAAGTACTGAATACCTCTGCTGCATCAGGGCCTGCCACGTGCAAGAGGGTCATAGCCTGGATTTTCTGGAATTTTTCAGCGAGTCCACTGGCAACCAAGAACATTTCAAATTGCTGCTTAAATCTTCTCCAGTTTTCAGTAACATTTCCATGGAAATTGTGAGCTGTGGGAGGCTGCGGGCAATCCATTCTGACACCATGTAATAATCACGCAGAACCAATGTGGAGTAAGCTGTCAAGTTTACTGTACTGATAACACATTAGGTACAACTGCAGAAAATGCGAGCTACTGCCCGCCAGATACGTGGTTATATAAACAAGCTAGCGCATGCGCATTAGAAGAGCATACGCCAGTCACATATGCTAATTAACTTTCTTACAGTTTAGGACAGCGGAAGAAGAATGCAGATTGGCCAGTGGTAGTAGAACAGTGGGGGACTGCGAAGGATTTTAAGTCAGAGTTTCTGAGGGAGTAAGTGAGGTGGGAGAAAGCGCCAATGGAAGAAGAAATATAGGAAGGGAGATTACTAGCCCAGAATTTGGCCATGAAAGTGGCAGTATGGGCTAGATGTCTGGACTCAAGGGATGAGAGTGCCAGGGCTTTGTACAGGTTACAGTGATGAGTGCTAGGGGGGCAGGATAGAACAAAGCGACAAAAGGAGTTAAAGAGGGCTTCCAGTCTGGCCAGGGTAGTTTTGGAAGCAGCACTATAGACTATATCAGCATAATCAAAGTTGGGGAGGATCATTTTCTGCACTAATGCATGGCGTGCAGTTTGAGGAATGTAATTCTTGTTTCTGTATAGGGCACCAAGCTTGGGGTGCAGGTTCTTATGATTCCATTCACATGTACCGAAAAATCCAGATGGTGGTCTAACCAGACCCCAAGGTACCTAAAGGTAATGACACTTTTGATAGATATACCACCCAGCATGTGGATGGTGGGTGTGGGGATTGGAGTTTAGACCTCTGCCTAGTGCCGAAGGTTATGGAGACTGTCTTTTTGGTGTTAAGGAACAGCTGGTTGGACTGGAACCATACCTGGACCTCATTGAAATCACATTGCAGTCCTGTCTCTGCGTCAGCATGTGAGGTGCTAGATGTGTACAGGATGGTGTCATCCACATACATGTGGATTTGGGATGAGGAGGTGACTGTAGAGAGATCATTGAGAAAGACTGAAAATAGTATAGGGTTGAGTATGTGAGTTTGGATCCCTGTGGGACTCCAGTGGAGGTGGGTTGTGGAGGGGAGAGAGAGTAGGAAATCTTAACTGATTGAGATCTGCCTGATAAGTAGGATTGAAACCAGGTTGTGGCAGAGGAGGTTGGCCCGGCAGCTGTGAGTTTTTGGAGGAGAAGGGAATGGGACAATATGCTGAAGGCTTTGGCCAGGTTGCCAACTATGGTTGAGATGATGTGTCCCTGATTCATATTAGTGAGTATGACGTCAGTGAGTCATATTAGGGATGTGGTAGTAGAGTGGGATTTGAGGAAGCCGGACTGGAAGGGGGTGAATAATAAGGTAGAATCAAGGTGGGGGGAGGGTATCCTGTGAGAAGGGTGATCGCTATTGAGCGCCTACAAAAAGGGAGACTCAATAGCGGTACATGTTCTCAGGAGGCTAGTGGATGGGGGCGAATGTGGGTTATAGTGACATCCAGTCACTATGTATACTCGCGTGGGGGTGAGCACGCCATGCAATGGTGGAAGGGAGAGGGTTTGTGAGGTGTAGGGCGATGGTGGGTTGCCAAGCTGGCCATGTGGCATGGGGGAGGGGTTGTTTCAGGCTATGGTTGAGAGGGTGCTGGGTTTGGTGCTGGGCTCGTTGGGAACATGCCTTTAGAAACCAGCAAGCATGCACACATTCATTCACCCACTCCAGTCGGCTTGTAAATTTAGTAAAAACATATGTGGGAGGCAAAGGTGATATGCACCACTATGTTTACTGAAAAGCCATAAAGTGGCTTTATTTTCCATCACACAATATCTGCACACAGAGTGAGACGAAAACAGAAATCATACTCGCATACTTGATTAGCACTGATCTGGCACTTAGTTCCAAAGAGCTTCCTCAGGGGGCATATTTGGAAAACAGCACTTACAACTTCTTTATATCATTAGCACTAACAATGAAATGTTCCTTTAGTCTGTACACAGGGGTGTTTTTGTACCGCACCCAGGTATTTGGGGAGGAAAAGTGCAATGACCACTGCTCTGTACTATGCCCCCCTGCATACAACAGCACAGAGGCTTGCTCTAAGCTGCTAATGGATGCATAATGGCATGCAAATAGCCTGTTAGTGCCTTGCCTTATGTGTTCATTAGCATTACCAGCAAAAAGAGAGAGGTGGGGTTGCCTCTGTATAGGTCGATGGTGAGACCCCACCTGGTGTACTGTGTCCAGTTCTGAAGACCACACCTCAGAAAGGATGTAGGCAGAGTGGAGGCTGTCCAGAGAAGGGCGACTAAACTGGTGCAAGGTCTGCATCAAAAGCCCTATAAGGAGAGACTTAAGGACCTCAACATGTACACCCTGGAATGGGGGTGGGGGAATATGATAGAAACCTTTAAATACCTCACAGGGGTAAATAAGGTACAGGAGGGAAGTATTTTTCAGAAGAAAAGGAGCTCAAGAACATGAGTACATGCTATGAAGCTGGAGAGGCTTTATAGCATGTACTCATCACCATTGACTGTCTAGGTTCACACTACCATTGGCCAAACAGTGTGTTGTAACAGTGCTTTCTGTGTAGATTCAGGAGAGATGTGAGAAAGTACTTTTTCACAGAAAGAGTGGTGGATTCCTGGAACAGCCTTCCAGTGGCAGTGTAGGGGTGAAAACAGTGGTGCGGTTCAATAATGCGTAGGATGAGCACATGTGAGTCATAGTGGAAAGGAAGGAAGGGAGGGAGGAAAAGCAATGGAATAAGTATTGGTCTGCTGTGATACTGTAAGTAGGGAAAAATGGGCAGATTGGGTAGACCAGGAAGTCCTTATCTGCCATCAGATTCTATGTTTCTACGCATGCTGCTGTTTGCATATGGCACCCTGAAGCAAAGGTGCTACCCCATTTGGGATTTGTTGCTCCCCATTGCTCCTGGGTGTCTGTTGCCAGCAAGGGACTACTGTATGATGTGCTGTATATCTAAAGCTACCACAGCCCAATATTTATACAGGTAACACACACTGAACAGGGTGCTCTGCATGTACAAATAAAGCACCATACAGGCAGTGTGCTAATTAAACTGTCTGTGATGCAGTGCTATCAGCTGCATTTGAACATGGGGACCATATTAAGTTTCATGTTGGTATCCCCGCATGTGTAACACTGGACTATGAATGTCTTATCCTAATGTTATATTTCTTTTTATTTAAAAACTGGAAA
Source organism: Neoceratodus forsteri (assembly GCA_016271365.2). NCBI lineage: Eukaryota > Metazoa > Chordata > Ceratodontiformes > Ceratodontidae > Neoceratodus > Neoceratodus forsteri. The sequence goes on from CM057451.1 coordinate 104,558,510, forward strand.
CTTACTACCATGGATTACATTTGTGAATGTTCTATTTTATAACAAATAAAAATAAAATCAAAAAATGCAAGATAGAGAAAGTTTATTTTTGTACCTTCTGAATTAAAAATCATACACTGCCTAATTGGCAAAATATACTTTATACCTCATCATTTGACCATCTGTTCGTAGAATATGGTATTTACTATGTTAGCAAGGAATTTTTCATGAACATCCTTTTTCTGTGCCCCCAGTTTTTATATTCCATGTGTGCTAATGAACTCGCAGTTGTCCTGTCTGTTGAAATTACTGTACTGTCTTGCTCTGTTGCAGTCTCAAGACATTTAAATTCAGCTCACTGGTCTGCAGCAAGTCAGTTAAAAAAAAACTTTTAGAACTGTTAATATTGACACATAACATTGACTCTGGGTATCAAATTTGTGGAAATACAGGACAGTCTGAGACTTGCTTTCTTATTCACAGCTACTTTCCTGTGTCTTTTTAAACAAGTACTTCTGTTGATTGGGCTGTTAAATGTCCCTTTTGCATGCCACAATCACTCCTGTTACTAGCAGCAATGAGCAGTACTAGTGCATGTCTCATGAGCACACAAGCATGTACAGGAGTGATAAAGTAAGGCTTAGTTGTTCAGCCACTCAGCTGCTATGGCTCCCTTTTCATTGCCTTGCACATGCACAATCTGTTGCTAAATGTGGGACATAACTTACTTCTTTTGCATTTTTATGCTCTTAGGACTGGACAACATAAATGTATGGCACCAGATTTAATTTAACCACATAAAACTGACTTTAGTGCCATAAATTGTGGGTTATTCTAAAGAGTAATTTTATTTATTTTAGTTTTATGTTATTAGTTAGTATGCTGTGTTCATAGTAATGCCTTCTTTATTTTCAACATATTTTTATTGACTTTTCTCAGGTAGGCATACAACTCAGCTAACCCCAAAGCAGATATATTACATAAGATAAAATGCTGTTGATGGTAAGTAAAAATACTATATAACTGTATAGCTAAGAAATAAAAAAAATCATGCCAATAAACTTTACTGAATACATATGGTTTCCTATAAAAGCAAAATTTATGTAACTTCACATGGAAATTCATATAATGAAGCATGGCTGTTGGATGTTTACAGCTCACATAAGACATTGTATTTGGTGCAAAACATTAATAAAGTGTTACTGAATTCTTGGGGCTCGATTTTCAAAGTTCCCTTAGAGTGATGCAAGTTGTGTCACTCCAGGGCTACGGCAAACTCTTGGTGTGCCAGAACACTGCACCTGATTTTAGAAAAATCAGGGTCCTGGTACTAAACTCTCCAGGTTTGCCACAAGCCGGCAGCTGTACCAAACAGTCAGTACACCTGCAGGAATTGCACAGGGATCCAGCCCCCTACCCCTGCCTGGCACAACACTAGAGGGGCCAGGACTGGAGGGTGCCGGGGCAGAAGGGGCATGGGAGGTAGCACAGGGGCAGTCAGGGAAACAGCTGGGCATTAAATGGAGTGCTGTGGCACCCAGCAGGCTATGTTTGCTTTTTTATATATCTTATTAATTAATGTCTATCAAGTCTTAGTAGTGTGCTACACATTACTATAATATTCCTGAATAACACTTCAGCATATCTACATGCAATGCAGCAAACTTCAAAACTTGTAATTTATATAGACTGCTACAATCATCTCACTGTTGATGGGATGGTACCGCTAAAGGGGGGTTCCAGGGACAGAAAGTGACATGGCACCAGGTGGGCATGGGGCATCTGCCAGGGCTGTGCCCACCTGGTGCCATGTCACCTTCTGTCTCTGCCTCCCCTTGGCAGTCCCATCCCATCAGCAGTGAGATGATTGTAGCAGTCTGTATAAATTACAAGTTTTGAAGTCTGCAGCATTACATGTAGATATGCTGAAGTGTTATTTGGGAATATTACAGAACTGTGTAGTACTCTACTAAGACTTTATAGACATTAATAAGATACATAAAAAAGCAAATGCACCCCGTCAGGTACCATAGCACTCCCTTCAATGCCCAGCTGTTTCCCTGACTCCCCCATGCCACCTCCCGTGCCCCTTCTGCCTACTGACCACACATTCAGATCCCTCCCCGATTCGCCACAGTGTGTGGCACTGGTACAAATCGCATAGACCAACTCCTGGCTGGTCTAAGTTGGGCACCTTGCTGCATTCACAGCAGGGCTACCAAAATATCAAATAAGGGGATATTGCAGCCCCACAATGGCACACGCCCCTTTGTGACCTGGTGCACCCTGATTTGGGTGGCAAAGTTGGTGCAGTGTCACTATAGCTCTGCAACTCTCCCTTTTGATGCAGACCGCATTTGAAAATTGGGAATGCTGCATCTCTTGATTCGAGGTGTCACTTGCGTCATTTATGTTTGACACAGGCACCTTGTGTCAGTCCCCGGGCTTTAAAAATCGAGCCCTTAGTCTCTGTGTTTTTTTTACTGAGTATGATCACTTGGGGTATGAGGCAGGGGTGACGATTTAGATGTTCTTCCAGAGGCAAATATCTTGTCTTATATGTATGTGGCCTTCCTCATGCTTTTTATGTTGATGTGGAACCTTTGGAAAAGAGCACTTGTGCTCAAAGGTATTTTCCAAATTACAAATAAGTAAATATATTAATGTTTCCATTACTGCACATTCTGATAGTTGTTTTAACTGCAATGCACCCTCCAGTGCTTCTAGATCCTTCCAGTTAGTTAGCATACATAACTTAGCACATACCATAGTTAGGCAGATTAAGTGCTATGGGCCCCCTTTAATATTTAGTATATCCAAACTTGTTAAATCCCCTAGCATTGCCATTTTCAAGTTTATTTTAATCTGTAGCTCTAGTATTACTTATAGAACCTGTTCCACCTCTGCCCAATATGTGCCCAAGCTATGCACTCATACATCATGTGAAACAAAGAAAATGATGGCAGTAAAAGACCATTGGTCCAGCCAGTTGGCCCGTAGTACCCAATCCTACCCGAGACCCAGTGTCTATCCGGGGTTATTGTCCCCCATGTTTCCTGCCTTACTGCTACCTCCTGGGTCATTATTAAGCCCTTAGCTCTTAACTCTGTCCCAACTGTGTTTGATAGTTTTGGTGCCACCACCCCAGCCAGCAGGCTATTCCATTGCTCAACTACTCTCTCTGTGATATAGAATTTCCTCAGGTCCCCCCCCCCCTGTAAGCTTCCATTCATGTCCCCGTGTTCTGTATTTACTATTCCTGGTGAATAGTTCTTCACAGTTTAACTTTTCCATTCTGTTTAGAAACTTGAAGCTCTCTATAACATTACCCCTCTCACTTCTGGCCTCTAGTGAATACATGTTCAATGCTTTAAGCCAATCCACATAGGAATGATCCTGCAGGTCATGAACCAATTTGGTTACTTGGTTACTTGGTTTGAGGGACAAAAGAAGGTGGATGCCTATAGATATTGTCCTCCACATATGTGGATCATTATCAATAGCCCTATCTGGTTAACCATTTGTCCAATTTAGATTTAAAGATCATAAATGAAGGGGAGTCTACAATATCCTGGGGAAGTGTGTTCCATAGTCTCGGGGTTCTTATTGTAAAGAAGTTTTGTCTATTATTGGTTTTACATTTGGCTATATTTAGCTGTTTATTATTTAGTCTGGGTCCGGTTTTCCTAGTCGCAAAGGTAATACCACATTGCTTCATTATGGTAGGGTTATGAATAATCTTGAAGAGTTGAAGTAGGTCCCCCCGCGTTCTTCTCAATTTGAGTGAATGCAAACCCATTTTATGTGATCTGGTTTCATAGTCTTCCTGAGCCAAGTGGGGAATAGATTTTGTAACTTTTCTCTGGATCTTCTCCAGCCTATCCGTATCACCACAAAGGTAAGGACTCCAAAATGGAGAACCATAGTCCATATAGGGTCTAATATGTGATCTATAAAGTGGGATAATACACTGCTCAGTTCTGGAAACAAAAGTACTGTTTATTCTGCGAAGGAGCGAATTTGCTTGGTTTGCAATATTTTTGCAGTGTGAAACTTGTGTCAGCTTATTATTGACTAGAATCCCCAAGTCTTTTTCTAAACAAGAGACTTTGATAATGGAGCTATTCAGTGTACAGTATATTTTTGTTGGGAGTTGTTTTTCCCAAAATGCAAAACAGCACATTTAGCTGTATTAAACTCCATTTTATTGATGAGGGCCCAGTGCTCAATTGTTGAGAGATCATTGAGTAAGGTTTGTCTAGTTATAGCATTAGTAACAGCACCACCAAGTTTAGTATCGCTAGCAAATTTTATGAGGAAGTTTGAAGAATGAATTTTCATATCACTGATAGAAATATTGAACAGAGTTAGTCCCAGGACAGAGCCCTGTGGCACTCCGCTCATCACCCAGGCCAAATCTGATAGAGAGCCATTTACCCATACCCTTTGGGATCTGTTAGTCAACCAATTCTTTATCCATAACACAATATTTGTTGAAAAACCTAATTGAGTGAGTTTGGAAATAAGGATGTTATGAGACACTTTATTGAATGCCTTGCTGTAATTCAATAAGATAACATCAGAAGGAATGTTTAAGTCAAGGTTGGAACTGATGGGATTATAGAAAGTTAATAAATTAGTGGTGCATGACAAACCAGTTCTAAATCCATGTTGAGTGACATCTGTAAGATTAAGGGATAATATTTCCTTATCCAGTTGTGATTTGATAATTCTTTCAAGTAGTTTACAGGGAATGGAAGTTAAACTAATAGGGCGATAGTTATTAACTAGTGAGTAGGAACCATGTTTATGTATAGGGGTAACTATTGCTGTTTGCCAATCAGAGGGGACTACAGATTCATGAAGAGATTTATTAAAGCTGATTGTTAAGGGCAGAGTAATTGTATCTTTGGTGCCAGGAGGAGTTTTGAACATATACCATCCGGACCAGGACTAGTGGTTTTCTTAAGAGCTAGTAATAGATTATAGATGTCCTCTTGTTGGACGAATTGCTCATTATTATTTGTGGGAGGAGTAGCTGATATGGGTTGTAAGGGGTCTTGAGTAAATACTGATATAAAGTAGTTATTTAGTGTAGAGGCTACAACAGAATCAGAGTTTATTATTTTATTATCGAGCATGAGAGGGCCAATTTTTTGCTGTTCCCTATTTTGCTATTTAGATAGGCATATAAGGATTTATGTGTGTCTTTCGTATGTACTATACGGAATTCTGGATTTCTTTTAGCTGCTAGTATTGATTTTTTGAGTAGTCTTACTGATTCTCTATACTGTATGATTAACTTATTATTATTACTTGTGAGTGGCACTGAGTTACACTGTTAGCAGCCTGTCCCTGACCTTCCCTAGATGAGGATTTCAGAAATGGGCAAAGTACTTCAGGTATGACCTCACCAGTGATCTACAGAGAGGTAGTGATACCTCTTTCCTCCTGTTACTAAATCTGCACCAGATACACCCCAACATCCTGGTTGCCTTACTGTATACCTTTTTACACTGGCTAGATTGTTTAAGAGAGTCACTTAAGATATTCCCAGGTCCCTTTTCTCTTTAGTTGTGCCTTTCTTTAATCCTCCCATCCAATATTCCATCCTGGGATTCCTGTTTCCTATGTGCATCACTTTGTACTTCTTGGCATTTAATTTCAACTGTCAAACCTTGGACCATCTCTCCAACCCTTGCAGAGCCATCTACAACTCCCTTACCTCCACCATGCTGTCTACCCTACCACAGAGCCCAGTGTCATATGCAGAGAAATCCATCTTGCCCCGAATTCCTTCTCCTATGTTGCAGGTAAACATAATGAAGAAGACTGGACTCAGGACTGAACCATGTCACACCCCACTAGTGAAATGTCTCTCCCTGGATTTTACTTCACATACCACTACCCTGTGCTTTCTTCTGTCTAACCAACTACCCACCCATCTAACTATGTCCTTTGCTGCACCCTGATCCTCTAGTTTCTACTGCAACCTTCTGTGTGGCACTGAGTCAAGTGCCTTGCTGAAGCTGAAGTGGATGAGATTTAAACCTCCCTGTTCGCACCTAGTGCATTTACCATCATGCAGGGTGGAAACTTTTTCAGCCTGGCTGGGGTGTAGTAAGCTTGATGCATTGACATGAATTGTATGATTTTAAATTTGCTTTGCATGGGTACATACCATCCATCCTCTAGCAGGTCACTCCAGTCCTCCTGTGTTAATTCACACCCCAGTTCTTCTTGCTACCTTAGGTGCATGTCCACTCTCTTAACTGGAGTCTCACTCACTATGTGCCTGTATAGGCTCATCACCAGCCCTTTGGATTCATTTACTTCATCTAAAATTCTCACGGTTCCTGATGGATCATGATGACTGTATGTGGGATCTAATTTACTACCAAGAAAAAAGCCTTGTCTGCACATACTGTACCTAAATTGGTCAGGTATTCCATTGTTTTTAGGGCTTCAAAGTTTAAAAGCCCCCCTTCCCCCCTTAAAGATGTCTCAATACTTCTATTCCTTTCTGTACCCGAATCCCTTATCTAGAATCTTTCAGAAAGGCCAGAAACAGATGAATGTGCCAAGTTAGACTTAAAGAAATAAACTGTGCGTTCACCTTAATGTTTTTGTGCACAGTGTGCCAAGTTGATAAATAAATGAATTACAACAGTTATTGTTGGCCACCTTATAATTTCTTGGTTCTGAGCTACGTATCCAATTTGTGAGACAATTCTTTCCCAAAACCTCCTTCTCCATGAAGACTCCCTTATTATTTTTTTATTTATCAAGTCTAGGATTACAAATACCTTTGAGCCATGGCTCTTTTACAAAGGTTCCACGTCAGAGAAATACAAATTATGGGGAACATCAAGACAGGCATTACAACATTGCAAACAGAGTACAGATTAATACAGTTCAAGTGTAGCATTGTAACAAGGCAGCCAGCAGCATTTGTCAGAGAAAATAGACAACAGATAAGAATAGTCATAGGGAGAGGGAAGAGGGTAGGGGGGGAGAAGGAATGTAGGAAGGGTGGCAAGAGGGTGAAAAGTGCAGCATTGGGTATACCAAGATGTGAGGGTAGAATCCAGTGAGGCGGGGAGATGGGGGGGACAACTAGAGCAGAAAGGGAAGTGGAGAAACAAGGTTAAGTTGGGCAGTCACAGGAGCTGCTGGTAGTGAGATAGTCCCGGAGCCTAGTTTTAAACATACCAATAGTTGGGGCAGAGGAGATGGTTGGGCTGAGGCCATTGAACCAGAGTGGTGCTCGATAAGCAAAAGAACGTTGTCCCTGTGAAGTGTGACAGTGGGGGACTTTCAGTAGCTGTAGCGTGGATCTCCTAAGGCACCGTTTGTTAATTCGGTGTTGTAACAGAGTTGAGACCCCAGAAGGTGCAAGGCCAAGGTAGATTTTTTTGACCATGGAGCAGGCGAGAAACTTCATGTGGTTTGATAGTTGGAGCCAGCCGGTCTGAGTGTACAGGTCACATGTGTGGGTGAGACGGTGAGCACCAGTGTTGCTTTATCATACTGAACATCATCCCAGACCCTCAAGCTAGCCAGCTGTGCTGCCCAGTAATATTTTTCAGTCCTAAGATCTAAGACCCTCTTTTCCCACTGCTGAAGTCAACTGGTCTAGTTTAATTCTGAGGGTCTTATTAGCCCAGATCCAGGCCGCAAAGCTGCCCCAGGCATACTCAAGTACACACCCTGCGTACCCTGACTGTGTCACACTCGTGTTTAAATTAAGGGCTGGTCTACCAGACTGTAGACAGCTGGGCAGAAAACTGCAAAAAAATTATTTTGGGTATAATTTTTAAAGTTCTAGGGCAGCCCTGCCAGGCCGTTATACTTGACCTTGACGATTTGAAAAAATTCTGGGGTAACGGCACAGGTAATGTCTAAAAAAGATGCAGTAGTAAAATTGGGGAAGAACTGTCATCTTTAACACATTGACTCTGCCAAGACTAGATAGTGGTAATGCTTGTTATTTTTGAAAAATAACTCCTGTGTTTTGGTTAACAGTGGTGAATAACTGATTCTATGAATCTTCACAGTTTTATTCATCTGTGTATCTCCTGTTTATTGAAGCAGAGCATGTCTTGCTGTATACCAGACATTCAATACACTAGTCCTATCAAATTGTAACTTATTGCTCCTGTAATATTTGTTAAACTGTGATTTTCTGTTTACCTCTGATCCCTGTTCCTAAATCTACTGATGTGGAACCTTTGTAAAAGAGTTTATTGTGCAAATATGTTGTAATCCAATACTTGATAAATAAATAAATAAATAATTGGCAGCATATATATCTTGAACTTTTTATGTTATGTTAACCCTGAGGTATAAAAGCTTTCATTTGACCACTGAAATGGTAATGTGTCTTGTAAGTGCTGATGTGCAGAAATACATAGTGACATTATAGTCAATTTTGATAGGGTCAGGGTGTAGTCTGAGCAGTCCTTAAATAAAAAATCTGTTATCTCCATTAAAGCAGGCAATGATACCTCTGACTTTGTTACATATATAAGGAGGTCATCTGTGTACAGGGATCCTGTGGCCAATGCCTGCAAACCACCCACTCAGGTTATATTAGAGTGGCTTTTGATTGCCAGTGGCTCTTGCACTAGATCAAATAGTATTGGTGAGTCAATGACATGTGGCAGCCTTGTCGCGAACCCCTACCTGGCTCCATTTGTGGGAATGCCCATGTATTAGTCAATATTGCAGCAATAGGCTGCTTATAGCTAGCTTGTGCCAGTCCCTATATTTCTGTCCAAATACCATGCTCCTCACTGTGCTCCAGAGGTGGTCCACTTGATCCAGTCAAAAACTTTCTGAGCACTGAGTGAGACCACCATCTGGCACCCAGAAGAGTCTTCCTGTCTTAGCCAAGACCTGCATCAGTGTGCATAATTTTGTTGGTGCCCCCCCCACCCCCACCTTTAGCAAAGCCAGCTTGATCAACTGAAATCAACACTGGGAACAAGTTTTCTAACTGTTTGGCTAGTACCTTTGCATAGATTTTGAAATCTGCATTAAGCAGAGAGATCAGTCTGTCTGATTATACCTGATCCATTGGCCTGCCAGGTTTTGGCAGTACAGTAATTCTTGCTCAGTAAAGGAGTTTGGTAGCTTTTCATTTTTAAAGGCTTCAATCACCCACCCCCCTCCCAGATCACTATTGAAGGTTCTGTCTCCACTGACCCTGCCCGCATTGCCAACTTCCTCAACTCATCCTTCACGGACCTTAGTTCTGTCCTCCCTAGTGATTTCTTTGATTCCCCTTCATCCTTACCTGCCCTAGACACTCACTATCCTAGTTTCCACTTACGCAGGGTCACTGCCCAGGAAGTCAGGCCACACCTGATTAAAGCACTACAGAGCAATAGTACTGGCAGTGACTCTCTGGATCCCTGCATCCTCCGCCGGGTTCTGGACCAGGTCCTTGCCCCATTAACTAGCCTGTTCAATAAGTCCCTCTGCCTGGGGCAGTTCCCCTGAGCCTGGAAAATCGCCACAGTTACACCCATTCACAAAGGAGGTGACAGGTCCTCTGCCGGGAATTATCGGCCCATCTCCATTCTCCCACCCCTCTCCAAAGCACTAGAAAAACTGGTGGCTACTCAAGTCACAGACTACATAACCAAATACAACATCCTCTGCCATGAACAACATGGTTTCCGGGCGGGGCACAGTACCGGCACAGCCCTTATTGAGTTTTCAAACTTTCTTCATTCCTCCCTGGACTCTGGCTCCCTTGCTGGGGCAGTGTTTATCGACCTCTCTAAGGCGTTTGACACAGTCTTCCACCCCCTCCTGCTGGATGCCCTCAGCTGTACTGGCTTTGCCCCAGGTCCAGTCTCTTGGTGCTCCAGCTATTTGTCTGCCCACTCCCAACGTGTTAAAATTGATGTGACCCTCTCCGATACATGCCCTATCCGCTCAGGTGTCCCCCAGGGCTCCATCCTTGGTCCTCTTCTCTTCACACTATATCTCAACACCCTCCCCAAAGCTTGTACTGGTACAATCCTGCTGTATGCAGATGATGCCGTCATTTTCGCCTCTCACCGAAACCCCAACTCCTTACAAGACACCTTGCAACAAGCCTTTGTCGATGCTGAAGCCTGGTTCAAAGAGCACAGACTTGTACTCAATCTAAATAAAACCAAAACAATGCTCTTTGCCCATCCCCAAAACAAATCCAGATATTTCCCTCTCCGCATCCTCTCTGGTTCCAGGCATCCTCTTGAGCTAGTCCGCCTGTACAAATACCTCGGGGTCTCCTTTGACTTGGCCCTCACATTCCATGACCACATAGATAATCTAGCCTCAGCTACAAGCATGCGGCTAGGAATCCTTTACCACTACAAGCATTGCCTCCCCCCCAATGCACTCCGACTAGCAGTCACCTCCTCAATACTGTCCCTTATAGACTATGGCTTGCCTGTTTATGGTGCTGCAGACATGACCACCCTCAATAAAATTCGCCTCACCTTGAATAAGGCCTGTAGGTTAATCACGGGAGCCCCTAGGCTCACACATACCTGCGAACTATATGACATGGCCAGGCTACTTAATCTAGATGAACGGCTCAGATACCAAACCTGCCTCATTACTAAAAAAACCCTCCTTGGACTATCCCCACCTGGTCTGACAGCCTCTATCCACCTTGCACAACCCTTAGTCCAAACTCGTAACACCTCTAAGGCCACACTGCATGTCCCTAGGTCTAGGACCACTCATGGGCAAAGGTCCTTCTGCTCCAGAGCTCCCTTCTGGTACAACGCTCTCTCCACCTCCATCACTGACACCTGCACAATTTCCCGTTTCAAAATCTCACTTGAGTCAGCTCTTCAACATGTAGCTGCTCCTGCCAATAGGGTGATCTAGTCCGACATGCCCTGACAAAGCTCCTCTGAGTGGCTCCTCCTATACTGACTGACAAAACTCTGAGTGGCGCCTCACAAAACTTTTCACAAATCGTGTCCTTTGCCCCTGAACTCTTCCATCTCTAGCAGTCCCGGCTCAAGACTTTTTAACTACATTTCCAATGTAGGCTTGTCACCAACACATACCCATATAATCTGTAACTACCTGTGATTACCATTCCTGTAGTACGTAAATTGTAACTAAGTTATAACTGCCTGTGTCTTCCAAACTGTAACCATGGAGATGTATGCTGTAACCACAATATTGTAACTAAATGTTGTATTGTATTTGTCCTCTTTGTGACGAGGTACCTTTGGAAATGAGCCTCTGGCTCAAAGGTTGTAAACCGATGTATAAATAAATAAAATAAATAAATAAATCAACTTCACATAAAGAAGGCTTAGTAATGTCAGTGCCAGCTTTTATTTAGCTCTAGTGGCTGGCCATATGGCCCCAGAGCCCTGCCCGAGGACAATGCTCCCAGAGTCACTAACATTTTTCCCACAGATTTAAGGTGCTATTTGTCTTGATCCATATAGCTGTGTATAAAATTGTACAAATTCATTTTGAATGGCCTCCTGAGTAGTCATCTTGACCCTCTCTTTTTTCTTGACCTCTTGACCTGCAGTTGCAGTATAGGGGTGCTAGCTGCACATTCGAGCAGACTTGATAGACCGTGAGGCCTGTTTCTGCTGGCAAGTTTTGTATTTATTTTTTTTATTTTTATTTATTTAACAAATCAGAAAGACCTTTGAACCAAGGGCTCTTTTACAGAGGTTCCACATCAAGTCACAGGAATAGGAAATTACAATGGTTTCAGTAGGTAGTACAACTTGAGGAAAGTAATTACATAAACAAAAGAACAATATGGCAAGATAAATATTGTGTCAAGTGCAGCCAGTGGCCTTGTCTGAAGAGGGATGAAAGGGATTACAAGGAGAGCAGCATGGGGGGTGAATTGGGGGGTGGAAGGAGCAAAATAAGAGCAAGGAGGGAGATTCCACAATGAAGCTTAAGTGGGAAAGACCCACGGGGGTGGTGGGTAGAGGGAGAGAACAAGATGTATGTTTGTATGTTCGCAAAATATATCTGACCACCTCCTCTTTTTTAAAAGTATGCCAAATGTTTTCTGCAGTTGTTGCTCACTTCACAGAAGCTGGATCTCTGATATGTTAATGCCTGCTCCACTTGGTTTGAGCTTAGTTCCTAATACCCCATTTTAATCTTTGTTAACTGGTAATATGCTTTTTTGAGTATGTGCTCTTTAGAGTTTTTTCTACCTCCTTAATGTTGTTCTCAAGGTCTGCTGGTTTTGCGTGACCCTCTTTTTTCACTGGCAGAAAAGGCTCTCAGAAATGCCTTCAGTGTGTCCCATACTATACCCACTTCTGCCACCATACATAGAAACATGGAAACATAGACTTTGATGGCAGATGAGGACCACTTGGCCCACCTAGTCTGCCCATTGCCCTATCTATTGGATAAGTTGCAGATTCTAGTTAACCAACAGCCTACTTTTTCCTGCCCCCCACTAGAAATACCTTATGTCTGTCCCATGCATTCTTGAATTCCTCCACTGCTTTTGACCCTACGGCCTCCTCAGGAAGGTCATTCCATGCGTACACCACCATCTCTGTGAAAAAATACTTCCTCATATTACCTCTGAGCCATCCCCCCTCTAACTTCAAATTCTGTCCCCTTGTTCTTGCACATCTCTTTTTCTAAAAGATGCTACCCTCTTGGACTTTTCTGATTCCCGTGAGGTACTTGAAAGTTTCTATCATGTCTCCCCTCTCCCTCCTTTCCTCAAGGGTATACGTATTAAGCTCCTTTAGTCTCTCTTCGTATGGCTTCTGTTGCAGACCCTGCACCATTTTAGTTGCCCTCTTCTGGACTGCCTCCATCCTGTCTAAGTCCTGTGTCTTGTCCATACCTTTGTTTGCTGCCCAGAACTCTTGGTTTCTGTTTGCATTTGTTCTGTGAAATCCTTGCTGTTTATTGAGAGAGGGTCGAGCCTCCAGAGTTTTGCTCCAGCAGTAGTGGCACCACTCTGACACCAAGATATCTTAAGCGTCCCATGGTCAGACAGGAGAATATGCAAGTATTTGCAGTGTACAATTTGTTTTGTTTGTTTGTTTGTTTTGTTTAGTTTATTTAAAATCTGGTACGATCTTGGGTTAAAGGCCCATTTACAAGGGCAACCAGAATATATAACAAAATCCAAAACATGCATACATATAGCTATGATGATGCATCCAAAGGCATATGCACGGAGAAGTACATTTGACCAGAATAACATTTACACGGACATTTAGCAAAGAGGTAATGTTTTAAAGCATGTTTAAAATGTGAAACAGAGTTACAGGCATCAGTTAAAGATGCAGGTAAGGAATTATACAACAGTGGTCATTTAAAAAACATTATTTTTTGACCAGCTGAGATATCTGCAGCTAATTGTATGGATACCATAAGCAAATATTTGTGGGTATGTGAGTGGTGGACTGGGTAAAATAATGAGTACTCCTTTGCAGAGGGATGGAAAGTCCTCCATAGTTCTTTTAATCCTAGACACGTAATTTCAATTTTTTCAATTTTTCACATTTTTACTCTTGGGGAAAGATCTTTAGTCACAAGTACCTATTTTCAAAGGTCACCCAGTCAAAGAGTAATACATCATACAATATATCAACAATTACTGTATAAAAAATGCTTTGTCAGATATATCAAAAGTAACATAAACTACAATAAACTATTTAAAAGTTACATTTTGCAGTATAATTTATAATTTTAAACCACTTTTAAAGTGCCCTACTTGCCTGTTATTTACAATATTCAGATGACATGAGTGCCACACCTTAGTTGACCTATACTGAAAGAACAACTGTCCTAATTTTGTTCTACAGCTGGGGATATCCAGTTTCATACTACATACACATCTACTGTTATATAAATTCACTTTATCAGCATCATGTGAATCTGCCTAATAGTTTGACCATGTAGTTTAATGTCAACACCATCACATTCCTTTCAGGTTTTAGTGTTCATCTTATTTAAATATTTTATAGTTTCCTTTGTGGTGACCTTCTTAAAATATAATTCCTTTATAGTTTCCTTTCTGATGACCTTCTTAAAACAGAATTCCCTTTCTACATATCTTACACCTCATTTATTAAGGTCTCAGTTACAGCAGTAATTAGCACCTGTGCGGGCATTAAGCTGAAAAAAAAAATTAAAGAGCTAGTAGAACCAAAAATAGCAGACAGGAAAATGTTACAAATTTTAAGAAGTAGTCAGTGGTAACTTTTTATTCCAGAAGCATTTTTAATTTTTCGTTTGCTCATTAAAAAGTTTTCTATGTCAGAGTATTGTGCTGCATGTGTGGAATAGCACTTTGGCAGCGGACATATCTAGTGGTAATCCCTTCAATACATCATCAACAGTTACCTCACTGACTATGGCATCACAAGTGATTAACCCAACAGCTACTGAGTGGCTCTCCCTGAGCTAGTGACATCACAGTGCTAATGATATAGTTGGGGGGGGCCGGGATAGAACTAGATATGTCAGCTGCAAGGCAGTGTGCTATCCCACAGACCATGCCTACTAACATCAGATAAAATGTCTTCTAACTACCTAAAGGTAAAAGGAAAACCACCTCAGATATAAAAGGTAATAGCTGACCGCTTTTAAAAAACTAATATTAATTTTAGACAGTACACTGGTTCTTTAAACTCATTCACCACATCTAATATATCCTTAAGAATGCCATAATTTTTATACAGCACTTTTAGTCCCATTTTCTTATTCCTTCCCAGGACTTGCTTTATGCTGTCCCACAGCTTATCAGGGTTTGATGCCTTCTTCCTTTGTTTGTTGCAAAAATATTCTGCTTTAGCTTTCCGAATATATAGTTTGCATTTATTCTGCAGTCATTCATAAACGCTGCTAACATTGTTTGACCCACTTTGTCTAACTTTTTGCCACATTTTACCCCTAGCTCTCATTAACACCCCAACTTCTCCTGTTGTCCAATTACTTGCCTTACCCTTTTTTTCTGATTTTTACATTTGCTTGCGCACATGCGCAAGGAATGTCTTGCAACAGTATGACTTTTGGAGGTGTGTGACCCTCCTCCCCAATGCAGTGCTCAGTGTAGCAGGTGTGACCCTACTGGACCGATACATGCTGAGCTGTGTATGACAGCAGTTCAGCTGTGTTGGTCTTCACTTCTAAGAAAAGGTCCGCTGCAATCAGTGGTGGTAGCGTGTATGCAATTAGCATACCAATTTCAGCCGAACTGCTGTCATGCACAGCTCAGCATCAAATCCTTCCTGCTTCCAATGTCCTCCCGCTCCCTCCTTACTGTTCTCCCCAGCCCCTACCTTGTGTGCTGAGGGGAGTGCCCAATCCTCTATTGGCTCACATGCCCCCCCAGCACACTGTGTGGCTGACGGGGGTGCCCAATCCCCCATCGGCTGCAGCCCCCCCAAATAAAACAACCAGTTGGCATGCTGGGAGCCCATTCCACTGTGCTCATGCTTCCCTCCCAACACACACACACACACACACACACACACACACACACACTGTATGGCTGGCAGGGCTGCCCAATCCCCACTGGCTCCAGTTCCCCCCAACAAACACATGGGTGGCATGCTGGGAGCCCACCCCAGCATACCAACAGTGACCGTTTTTTTTTCAGTTCCTGTGAAACAAGAAAATGGTCCCTCGGTGAGTCCCTCACCCCCCGCCAACCTGTGCCCAACCTCTGCACTCCCACCTCCCCACACCTCCCTCACCTAGGTGGCACACTGGGAGCCCTCCCCAGTGTACCAAAAGTGCCCTTTTCTTATTTTTTGTAGTTCCTGTAAAACAAGAAAACGGTCCCTCAGTTTTTCCAACTTAAGTGGATACCTCAGCCATTTTTTTGACTTTTGGCACCAAATTTTCAACATGAGATTCTTGACATCCCTTCTCATGAATTCAGTCACTGTCATGGCGTTATTCGGTCCCAAGAGGTGATTTTGTGGTCACTGCATGGAATCACCTTTTGGGACCGATTAATGAAACAACAGTGTTGGTGTTCATGAGGTGGGCTCTCAAAAAGCCTATGTTGCAAATTTGGTGAAAAAATTCCAAAAAAATGACTGTTTTACGAGCGTGCATTGTGCAGTTTCTACGCCCACTCGTACGTTCACAAATTTGTAATATTTTCACTCCAGATTTTCAACATAGGCATATTTCAACACCTCCTTATGAACGGTGCAGCTGTCATTTTTCACATTCTGGCCAAAATTTGTTTTCGCGCTTCTGGTGCAAAATAGCGCAGTTGCTGTTGGAAATCACTGTTCACTACAGAGTAAGACAATCATAGTGATACTGTTCATGAGCAGAGGTCCTAAAATGCCTATGTTGAAAATTTGGTGGCAAAAGTCCATAAAATGGCTGTGTTACGAGCATGCATTGCGCAGTTTCTACACACACTCGTAAGTTTGTGAATTTGTAATATTTCCACTCCAGATTTTCAAAATTGCCATTTTCCTGCATCTTCTTATGACCAGTACAGCTGTCATTTTTCACACCCTGGCTGAAATGTGTTTTCGCACTTCTGGCATACAATAGCGCCGCCGCTGTGGGAAATCATGTTCGGCACAGGGTAAGAAAATCACAGTGACACTGTTCATGAGCAGATGTCCTAAAATGCCTATGTTGAAAATTCAGTGCAAAAATTCCAAAAAATGACTGTTTTATGAACGTGCGATGTGCAGTTTCCACGCACACTGTAACTCGTGAATTTGTCATATTTTCACTCCAGATTTTCAAAATTTGCATTTTCCCACACCTGCTTATGAACAGTACAACTGTCATTTTTCATGTCCTGGCTGAAATGTGTTTTCACACTTCCGGCACAGAATTGCACGGTCGCTGTGGGAAATCAGTGTTCAGTACACAGTAAGAAAATCATAGTGACAGTGTTCATGACCAGAGGTGACAAAATGCCTTCTGGCAGGATTGCATTCTGGCATGAGAGCTATCAAACAAACCAGAAGCAAAATAGTGGCACTTGAGAACGATGGTTGTGTGATAAATACCAGATTCATTGCAAGTGCAAAAACAAATTACAAAGCTACCAATGGTCTAACAGCAACCCTGCTGCTCCAGCAACTGAACCCAGTGCTTTGACTCTTTCACAAGTCATCCTCAGGGGGTGTGGCTGGCAGGAGAGCAGATATCTTTTAAACAAACGGACATTAATATTCATTAGATTAGAAATGAAGCCCTTAACCATTAACGTATGAAATACAAAACTTTGTGAATCAACAAAAAATGCATGAACAGTGTCATTTACATTGTATAATTAGGAAAGCTGCTCTTTGATGTGTCAACCCTCTATTTTTCAAAGGTACAATTAATTCAATTAAATTATCTTTTTTTAACAAAAAAGAAATGACCAGTGTAGAAAAATTAAAACAAGGGAGAGGGACACTAGTATCCGGACATTCCTTAAATTCCAAGCATGGCAGATAAATCAAGGACCCTTCAGAAAATGAGTTTCAGGGCAATTAGTAAGAGGCAAATAAGGCAAAGCAACCATTCTCCATGTTAGGCTAACTCTCCAAAGGGTCGAAAGGCTGTCCTATGAGAAAAAAGACAGACAGAGACAGAGACAGAGACAGAGACAGAGAGAGAGAGAAAGAGATAATTAATGAACATAAGTGATACATGATAAAGACTACAATCCCACAATCTGAACCCAAACTTGGCCCTTTCAAAACAAAACTTCATGCTCATCTTGCCACTACCAATATGTGCAACTGTAACACCTAACGGCCATATTTCTATCCTCTGGGAGAACCTTCTTCTACAGCACTTAATTTCTACCCTCCTGTTTACCTCTACCTTCCGCCTCTCACCCTGCCCCTTACACTGCCATCTCCCTCCCTCTCCCCTTTTGATTTCTGTCAATCCACCATCTATCAGAGGTTTTCTCTAACACGTACCCAATCTACCCTTTCCTTAGCTAGTATCTGGGTCCACTCCTCCATTCCACATTCTTTTGACAAGACTCTGATATATTCCTCCTAACTTCCTTATCTCTCTTTACAAGTCTAAATTCCTGTCTACCTGAACTATGTCACTATTCCATTCCTGCTCAGTCATACCTCCATTCCCCTCCCATTTTCCACACCCCACACCTTCTTTTCTCCTTCCTGTTATCCAGGTTTAAGATTACAGGCTACTAATTACACCTTATTTTGAATACTGGAATGAATTGTTATTATCTTTTTATAAAAAAGCATTGTAATGACCTCTACTCTTTGTTGTATGTATTTTGTCCTCATGTGATGTGGAACCTCTGTAAATGAGCTTTCAGCTCAAATGTGTTAATCCGAGATGTTAATAAATAAATAAATGACTACACAGTTCAGGGAGCAACTAAAGAAAACACATATTTAGATACTTTTTTAATTTTTCATTTTCTCAAAAACGGTTTCAAATCCCATTGGTTAATAAGTTCTGTAGGTTCGACTCTATTAAGTTTGTAAATCCATTTACTGTCTTTTTGTAACAACTGATTTGCTCTGTCCACACCCATTTTTGGTGGGGGCACCCACTTCAAACACATGAACTTGAAGTCATCCAATCTTGAACCATGTTGTGATATATGGGATCCAACTGGAGTCTCTCTATTCCCATTGATAGAGCACAAATGTTCCTGTATGCACTGCTTATGGGTTTGTACGGTTTTGCCAGTGTAAATCAGGCCACAGTTACACCACAAAGTATACACTACATAGGGTGCATCATATGTCATGAGTTCCTGTATATTCACTTTAAGCTCAGGGAAGTTTGGATGAAGAAAACAGTTATTATTTTGTGCATATTTACATATGTTACACTTACATCATTTATAAAAGCCCACAGGTCTATTTGGTAACCAGGTTCTTCTGGGATCTGGAGATCTCAAGAGTCTGCTGTGAACTAATTTGTCTTTAAGGCTGTTAGATTTATTGAAAGTTACTCTGGGGTAGCCCCTACTGCCATTCCCACTTCTCTATCATTGAGCAAGACAGGACAATTCTTATAGATAATATTGCCTATCTTGCCTGCTACATGATTGTATTCCATTGTGAAAGTACATGGTAATTTATCTGTGGTGTCTTGTTTTCTTATTTTGCAATAAACTCATCCTGGGAATCATGCTAACATTTTCTTTGGATCTAAGTAGAAGATTTAAATCATAACCTTGTTCCCTGAATCCAGTAATCAGTTCAGTTGCTTGCTGTTCAAATGCTACATCAGCACTACAGTTCCTTCACAGTCTTAATAACCAGCTGTAGGGAATTTATTTTTTTTAAAAGAGGCGGCACTAGTGGCGAAAAGGAGGGAATTGGTGGCAGTGGACTTACGATTAGCTTTTATAACATTTTTGCTATTGTAAAATATGGATCATGAAAATAATAGTACTGAAAACGGTTCAAAAAATTCCTTGTAATACATAGCAGTTCCCCATAATAGAACACTTCACTCCCAATAATACTACACTTCACTCCCAATGATACTATTGTTCCGATGAATGATAATGTTATCGGTCCTGCAGAAAAGCGCAAGCACACCCTGCCACCTCTCACTCAGCACGAGCCAGCATCTTCAGCACTCATCTTGAACAACTTATCAGACTGCTACTCGTGATTGGCTGCTTTCAGCTGGTGGGCGGGCTGAACATTTTCAAAAACATGGCAGCCTTCTCTCGCTTAGTGAGAGTATATCTAATTTTCGCTGCTTCCACGGTATTTTTTACGTGTCAATTGACAAGATTATCTGGTTGCACCTGCCGTCACTTAACATGAAAACAACTACCAGGTAGGGCTCTCTACAAAACTAAATCACTGGACTGTGGAGTGAAGCAGAGCGGGGTGAGGGAGGAGGGGGGCATTCTTGGACACTGAGTGAGTGAGTCATCAGAGCAGTGATGGCCCATCATCCTCATAACACACCACAAAGAGCTGTACAATTTTAAAATCGGATTCCTATATTACAAAAAATAACAAATAGGTAAGAGTGTATTACTCAGGAGTAATACCATCCCAAGGTTCTGGAGACAAGGGAACCTCTCGATGGTATTACTCCCTTATAATAACTGGTCAGCAATTTCTCTCAATGTACTGACCAGGTTGATATTTTCCATAACAACCGGCTGGTTGTTATGACATTCTTGAGCCATGCCAGTCAAACTATGCTGCTGCCTCATTGGCCAACATTCTGTATGTGGGCAGGGCCAAACAGTCTCACAAACTGCTGGAGAAAAATTGCTGGCCTGTTATTATAAAAAATAAAAGATGGACAGGGTGCTTCATAAGAGAATTTAATGCACACCCTCGTTGTGGGATGCTTTGATAAATCCCTTGGGCTTCCCCCTCGGAGTTTATTTAGCATCCCACAACTCGGGAGTGCATTAAATTCTCATATTAACCCCTTCCCCATCCATTATTCTCTATCTAATACACTGTCACCTATCTATTATTCTATTTGTTAGTTGACAATGTGAGATCCAAAAAGTCTAGGGTTTGTTTGTTGGCACAATATGTAAACCTTAAATTCAAGTTTTTGTCATTAAGCCAATCCATGAAGCTAGATATTGTTTGCATGTCTCCCTGCCAGATACACAATATGTCACCAATAAATCTGAACCAGTGCTTTATAGTGTTGTGAAAGGGTTTAATTCTTCATTAAATATGATGGTGCGCTCCCAGTTCCCTAAGAATAAACTGACATAACTGGGAGCCATAGTGGCCCCAACAGCTGTGCCACAGGTTTGTAAGTAATATTGTCTTTCAAACTCAAAATAGTTGTGTGTCAACACAAACTCTAAACATTGTAGAATAAAATCCTTTGGTAAATTGTCAGTAGTACCTAATTCAGCAAGAAAATAGCTAATGGCACATAATCGCTGTTGGTGCTGGATTAAAATATAAACTGCTTCAACATCAGTTCGCAGCCAGGTAAAGCTGTTGTTCCAGGTTAGATTCTCTAACTTTTGAAGTAAATCTGTATTGTCTTTAACATAGGAATCAAGTTTCAAAACATTGAATTGAAGAAAGAAATCTATAAACTTTCCTAGATTTTGAGTCATGGAACCTGAACCCAAAACTATAGGTCTACCTGGTGGGTTAGTGCTGTGCTTATGAATTTTTGGCAACACATACAAACTTGGAGTGATAGAGTATTCCTGCTAAATAAACCGATATTCAGCTTCAGTAACACTGCCTCTATTAAGTTCTGCAGAAAGCAGCACATGAAGCTCCCTCCTAAAAGACACAGAGGGGTCTAGGTTCAGTTTAGAATAGTTGTTTTCATTTGTCAACAGATACAAAGCAATTTCTACGTAATGATTCTTGTTTAAAATGATGATATTGCCACCCTGATCTGAAGGTTTTGTAACTACATATGTGTTTTTGGTAGTTCATCCAAGGTAATCCACTCCTTTCTTGTTCAATTATTGCATTTGGATACAGTATAGTCTTTTGAAATTTCCTTGATCTGCTGGCATACTGCTTTTTCGTAGGTGATGATCAGAGACGTGCAAAATTGGAAAATTTCACCCAGCAAAATATTTCATGTAATTAGCTCATCTCGAGAAATATTTAGCTGGATGAAATACAAAATGTTGCCCCCAAGCTGGCAAAATTTCCCACCCACAGTGAAATTTCACCACCTATGGGAGTAATTTCACCTCCTGTGGTGAAATTGGGTGGCCACTGGCCAAAGTTCTCCCTGATGTCTAGTGGTCACCCCACCCCCTCCCTGCATATGTGTTATTCATTCAAGCGCTCAGTGGGCTGCTGGCCATGGAGGTGAGTGGAGGACTGTGCCGGTGGCTCGATTGGGGTACTGGGAGGGGAGCTGGATGGGTGCTGCTACCTAATAAAGGGTGGGGGTCCACTAGACACCAGGGAGTGGAGGGTGAATTTTTTTTTTAAATAAAACAAATTAGGGCAGTGTAACTTTGGTGGGGGAGTACTTGTTTAATGCAATTACAGCCAGTGCTTGGCTGGGGGGACCACTAGACACCAGGGTGGAGTTGAGGGTTAATTTTTTTTTTAAATAAAATAACTGGGGGGCAGGGTAACTTTGGTGGGGTGCTTATTTAATATAATTTCAGCCAGTGATCGGTTGGGGGGGACCAGGGGGTGATGGTTGATTTTGTGTGTGTGGGGGTTCAATTTGTGGACTTGTGGTGGCTGGCAGTGGCAGGTGAAATTGCGAAATTTCTCCGCAATTTCGTGAAACATTTCACCCAGCAAAATTGCCGATTTTGCCATTTCGCTGAATCTCTAGTGATGATAGCATTGTTATAAATTGTAGGGCAAAAGACAGACTTAATCTTGAATCTGTTCTTTCTTAATTTAGTTATTTGCCCACCAGCAGAAATAATGTCATACCCAGCAGAGTCACGGGAGGTTAAAAGGTCACAGGAATCATCACATAAATCATCTCTTAACAAATATTCTAATGCTTCAGTATCTGAAAGGAACATATCAGCAGTAATGTTATCCAAATTAACATTAGACTGATTTTCCAAACCATCTGTTGCCAAACCTTAAACAGGGATTCCTGCAGTATTTGTTTGTCCTATGTCTTAGTTATTAGCCTGCTGACAGTGTCTGAAAGCATTTCTGAGGATGCCATGGCTTGAATGATGTAATCGAGATCTGCTGATACTGAAGGGTTATGATCAGGAATTGCGGTTGCCAATTCAGAAAACCCCATTGTTGGGGGTGGCAGGTTGTTGTAAAAAGTGCAGCTTTAGTTTAAGTTTCCTAAAGAACTTATACAAATAAATAAACCTTTAAAAGTCATTAACAGGTGGTGTTGGAATGAACCTGAGCCCCTTCTGTAATACTGAAACTTGAAAGTTGCTTAATGTAACATCTGATAGATTTATGAATTGTAATGCATGTCCTTCCTCCTGCCTCTCAATGAGCACTCATTGCCTGTTAACACCTCTTCCTCCTCTACGTCCTCTCCTGGTTTTTCTGTGTGTTTTGCTGTATTTGTCTTCTTTTTCCTTTTCCCTAAAAAAGGGTCTTATCTGTTGTTTTCCCTTCCTTCACTTTTGACTCTTTCACATGAAACCTGTCACCCTCAATTTTTATTTTTATTCTTAGATTGTTTTTTCAAAACACACCCTAGATTGGTCCTGGCTGACAGATATTTTGCGAGACCAATGAGTGATATTGCCCTTGTTGTAATCGTTTTGATCTCGTGTCAGTTTTTACTCTTTCATTCTATCACCTCAGTCCCATATTTTGTAAGCTTGTTCTGCAATTGGATGTCTAAGTCTTTGTGTTGGGGGTTCATTTTGAAATTAAGAACTTTTTCTTTTGCAGTCTTAAGTTTGGCTAATAATTCTTCATATTTGCAGGCATCATTTTTAATTATCAACTGTGTGAATATTTTCAAACACTCACAGGCCACTTTAATCCACTCCTCTTTGAACCTACAGTCTTCAATACCACTTGACGGTGAGACTGTGACCCTCATACTATGAGGAACTTGTTCTCAGGCTAAGTAATCTTTTTATTTTTAACTTTTTATTTTTTAATTTTTCATACATGTAAAATGACATCTTTAAGTACAAGTAACATATTGTACAGATATTTCAAATCCTCTTTTAACACTTAGATAGGAACTAGACCAACTCATATTTGGGGGGTGATGACTGAAACAAAAAGGAGTCAAAAATTAGATGAATCAGCAAATTAGCAGAGACAATATATTTTCTCAATTCCTTCTTTTAAATCATAAGTTAAGTACCCCCCCTTCTTTAGCTATTTAATTTACGTAAATTATTTTTTGCTGGAGTCGGCAGTAAAAGAACTTTTTGCTTTGCATGTCCATCTTCTCAGCATGCTCCGTCATGTCTCTCTCAGAAGGTGTCGGGGATTCCACCGTGTCCTGAGCAGAATAATGTGCTCCTAAGTATGCAACCCATTGGTCAATTTCAAAGAAAATTTGAGTTTTGCCATCTTTTGACACCTTTACCTTGGCAGGTGGCAACAAAGAGAACTGAGCTCCTGTTTCCAAAGCCTCTTGGAGATATGCCAAGAACCTTTGACGTCGTTGTTGTATAGCATAACAGTAATCCTAATAAATGTAGTATTTATTGTTCTTATATTCCAAGGATCCTCTCAGTCTGGTTAGCGTGAACACAAAATCTCTGCCAGAATCAAACTCAAAGGTAGCCAGAATGGTTGATTTAATTGATTCAGAAGGATGTTGTTGCTTCTTTGGGACCTTGAAGGCTTTAGCTATCAGAGGGGGGGTATCTTACGGCAAATCAACAGTTTTAACAAGAATGTCTTTCACCAAGTCTCTTACATTGTGAAATTCTGCATCGAACTGATTCGGTATGCCCAAAATCTGTATGTTTCTGTACCATATTAAGCTCTCATTGTTCTCCGACTTATGATTTATATTATAATTTTCTTTTAGCAAACGAACACAATTTGCCTCTAAGCTTGTAATTTTGGCTTCTTGCGATGCTATTGAATTAGTGTGCTCAGACACTACTTTCTTTGTTGCCTCCTCAGATGCTTTAACTTTGTTAATTTCAGTCTGAAGGAACTCTGTTTTTTTTTAACAAGGAATCAAACCTGCAGTTGCTGTGCTCAGTCCAAGTGTGCAGTTTGTCTAATGCTCTGCCCAGTGTCTCCAGCGTATATTCCCTTGCCTGTACAGGAGAAGACTGCTGTACCAGAATGTTTGCTGCTGCTGTTGCTGATAACTTGGTCTTCTTGAATCCGCCATATCAAAGTTAGCTTTAGTCGGGGAAGAAGGAGGTAAATTCTCAGCTGCATGCCGGGAGGTCGGCATGCTGCCCACACTACCGGTACACTCCAGGCTATGTAATCCTGGAAGACACAGCTGATCTAGCAGAGCAGACATCAGGGATACAAACTCCAAAGTCTTACCAACAAATTTATTCTTTTTTGACTCCATAAGGAACTCAAAACCACTAGGTAAAACAAACTTTTCCTCCTAGGTGTATAGAGAGTTACACTCAGGCTACTGCTCCATTGGTCATCTTGAGTCACCCCAGGCTAAGTACTCTTCTAATGTAGATATGTCAAAAGCAAAATCAATTTTTTTCATTAGCAGTTTTTCTAAGTCATTGAAAACAATTCTGATAGAGTTCATGTCAGTATCAGTGTTTTCAGTATTTACTGTACATCTATCAATTGCAGTTTCTCTCTCGTTCATCTTCTATGAATCTCCAAATTGTCTTTATCTTCCCAGCTGTAGCTCCATGTTTCTCCAGTGCTCTTTGAAGTTCCAGGCTAAATAATAACCATGGGAATAATCCAAAATATGGAGTGTATCCTTGGACCATTACTATTTAGTCTATTTTTAAACAACCTTCCTTCAGCGTGCAAAACCAACATGGTCCTGTATGTCGATGACACTGTACTAACCTTAAGGTGGGTTTCCAATGTAGTAGGGTGGCAGGAAGGACTAATGGAATACTGGCATGCATAGGCAGGGGCATTACTAGCAAAAGAAAGGAGATAATAATACCCCTATACAAAGCCATGTTAAGGCCACAGTTAGAATACAGGTTTCAGTTCTGGAGACCACACCTCCTCAAGGATATAGATGCACTGGAGAGGGTCCAGAGAAGGGTGACAAATATGTGCAGGGTATGCAGGGGAAGACATATGAGCAGAGGTGTAAGGAGCTAGATCTGTACATGCTGGAAACAAGAAGGGAAAGGAGGGACATGATTGAAACCTTTAAATATGTAAAGGGGCTCAATAGAATAGGTGAAGGGAGTCTGCTGAAAAGGAAGGAGGGAGCCAGAACTAGATGGCACAACCTCAGATTGAAAGTAATAGATTCAGGGGCAATGTGAGAGGGCACTTCTTCACAGAGAGGGTGGTGGAGCCCTGGAACAGACTGTCAGACATAGTGGTGGGGGCCAAAATAGTGGAGAAATTTAAGAGGGCATGGGACAGGTATCTAGGATTGACTATTGGGGGGAGGGTGGTAGCAGACAGGGAGGGGGTATGTGATGGAGAGGGTTGGGCAGACTTCTTGGGCTAAAAGAGTCCTTTTCTGCTGTCAAATTTCTATGATTCTATGATACTCTTCGACTGCCACTCATATGCCTTCTCTCTCTCTCTGAGACCCTGCAAGCTGACTTCCAGTCTGTCGAAACTTGGCTTGCTCAACACAAACTACTTATGAATTACAAAAAAACAAAAGTTATGCTTTTCTCAAACCCACATAATACTCACAAATCTGCCTGCCTAATCATTCGAAACAATCTCAACAAACCCCTCGATCAGGCCACGAGTTTAAATACCTGGGCATTACTCTGGATAGCCCTCTAACCTATGCCCTTCATGTTAACAAGATATCAAAGAAGGTTAACTCCAGAATAGGTGTCCTGTACCAACACAGACATTCTATGATGCCTGAGGCTCTTTAACTAGCAGTTGTCAGCTCAATCATTTCCATTCTGGACTATGGGCTAGTTAAATATGGGGCTGCAACAGATACTACGCTAAAACGAATCTCTATCACACTAAATAAAGCCTGCAGACAGGTCACAGGCACTGATAGTCGAATGCATACATGTGATCTATCTGAACAAACAAGCTGGCTGCACCTCAGTGGCAGCATTAACTACCAAACCTGCTTATTTGCCAAAAAATTCAGCTGGGCCTAACCCCTGCCACTACCCAGTCTCTTAACAGACTCTCCCAGAACCGTTGCACTGCCTGCAGTGCACTCAAACAAACATTCATTATCCCTTTTTGCAGAACCTCACAAACCTAGCAAACCTTCAGTTACAGGGCACCCACCTGGCTTAATGTGCTTCCCCCTGACATTTTGAATGAGCCTAAGTTAGGCCCCTTTGGTGGGTGGGCAGAGGGGGACAGTGAAAAAGCAGGGATACTGAACGAATATTTCTGCTCAGTATTCACAAAAGAGGAGGGGGAAGTGCCTAATCCAATTAACAGAAGCACTCTTGATAGGGGGGTCGATCCCAGTCCTTTCACAGAAGAAAGGGTTCTGCAAGAACTCCTAAAACTGAAGGTGGACAAAGCAATGGCTCCTGATGGAATTCACCCCAGAATTCTAAAAGAATTAAGGGAGGAACTAGTGAAACCACTGGTTTAATAAATCATGGGAGGATGGTGTGGTACCCGAGGACTGGAGGAAGGCGGATGTGATTCCCCTTCACAAAAGTGGGACCAAGACAGAGGCAGAAAACTACAGACCTGTCAGTCTGACCTCTGTGGTAGGGAAAGTGATGGAGTCACTTCTGAAAGAAAGAATAGCTGAGTACCTAGAGGCCAGTGGGGCACAGGACCCAAGGAAGCATGGGTTCACAGCGGAAGGTCATGTCAGATGAATCTAATAGATTTCTTTGACTGGGTGACCAAAGTAGTAGACCAGGGAGGGCTGTGGACATGGCCTACCTAGACTTTAAGCAAGTCATTTGACACAGTCCCACACAAAATATTAATAGTCAAATTAACCAGCCTGGGAGGGGTCCCAGGGTGGTAGCCTGGGTAAAACATTGGCTGCACAACAGGACACAGAAGGTAATTGTAAATGGAGTCCACGCTGAAGAAAAAGGGATTACTAGTGGGGTACCGCAGGGTTCAGTATTGGGTCCAGTCCTTTTTAATGTCTTCATCAGTGACATTGCAGAGGGACTGGAAGGAAAAGTATGCCTTTTTGCAGATGACACAAAGATCTGCAACAGGGTTGATACACAAGGAGGTGTGGAAACATAGAAACATAGAATTTGATGGCAAATAAGGACCACTTGGCCCACCCAGTCTGCCCATTTCCCTACCTACTGGATAAGCTGCAGATCCTAGTTAACCAGCAGCCTACTTCTTCCTACCCCCAACCCCTAGAATTGCCTTATGACTGTCCCATGCATGCTTGAATTCCACCACTGATTTTGACTCCACAACCTCCTCCGGAAGGCCGTTCCATGCATCCACAACCCTCTCTGTGAAAAAATACTTCCTTAAATTACCTCTGAGCCGCCCCCCATGAGAAGGGACTTGGCAAGGTTGGAGGAATGGTCAGAAGTATGGCAGCTAGGATTCAGTGCAAAGAAGTGCAAAATAATGCACCTGGGAAACAAGAACACAGGGGAGAAATACACAATGGGGGGAGGTAGTAACAACAACAAAAAAGGAAAGGGACCTGGGGGTAATCATATCAGAGGACCTTAAGGTTAGCAAGCAATGTGAGAAGGCAGTAGGGAGGGCTGGGGGTATACTGGGATGCATAGGGAGAGGCATCAGCAGCAGAAAACAGAAAGTTGTTATCCCTCAGTACAGACAGTTGGTGAGACCGTAACTGGAGTACTGCATCCAGTTCTGGAGACCCCATCTTCGCAAGGACATAGACAGGATAGAGGCAGTCCAGAGGAGGGCAACTAAAATGGTGCAGGGTCTGCAAGAGAAGCCGTATGAGGAGAGACTAAAGGAGCTTAATATGTATACCCTTGAGGAAAGAAGGGAGAGGGTGGACATGATAGAAACTTTAAGTACCTCAGTGGAATCAACAAAGTCCAAGAGGGTAGCATCTTTCAGAAAAGAGACATGCAAGAACAAGGGACACAATTTAAAGATAGAAGGGGCGGTTCAGGGCAATGTGAGGAAGTATTATTTCACAGAGGGTAGTGGATACATGGAACAGCCTTCCTGAGGAGATTGTGGGGTCTAAAACTGTGGGAAAATTCAAGAATGCATGGGACAGACATAAGGCAATTCTTGTGGGGGGTAGGAAGAAATAGGCTGTTGGTTAACTAGGATCTGCGGCCTATCCTGTAGGTAGGGAAATGGGCAGACTAGGTGGGCCAAGCGGTCCTTATCTGCCATCAAAGTCTATGTTTCTACGTTTCTATGTTTCTATGTTTCCTTCAAGCTCAAGCTTTTTAAGCATCTTACTGCCCTCAATAGCTGTGACTACGCCCACTAAGTATTTTATGTTTCATGTTTTCCTTCAACTCCTTTGTCCACTATTTCTTTGCCTCGCTCCTCCCCTCCCCCCATGGCTCCCTGATACACCCCCCTGGTGTACTCTCCACTCTTCTCTCTCTCTCTCTTCTCTGCACTCCTTATGTTCCTACCTGCCCCTCCCTCAGGTATCCCTTCCCCTCTCTCCTCTTTAGTCCCTGACCTTCTCCTCCCTCTTTCCTCTACCCTGACAAAGTCTTCCTAGACTGCTTCTCCTCCTCTTGTGCCCTGCTCCCTACACTCATTTTATTGTTACCCCTGTCATCTAGCCTGCTTGCTGACTGACCATGTCCCCTACCCTGATCTCAACCCTTATGGTCTTGGCTGCTTTTGCTTCTCCATCTAATGTACACCATTGCTGGTAACCTCTACAATTTTGCACTGCTTAATTGTTATTGCCTGTTTATTCCTATTACATAGTACTGTTAGTTTCTAATTTTGTAAGATGCAAAACCTTTGTAAAAGAACCCTTGGTTCAAAGGTATTTGTAATCCTAGCTATCAATCAATCAATAAATAAATAAATATCAAAGCCACAGCATGAAACTATGAGAACTGAAAAACTGGGCACACACCAGAATGCTGAGTTTCATTAAAGATTATTTATTACTGAAGCACAGCATGTACAGACACAGGGCTAACATCCCTAAGTATCAACCCAGGCATGTGGGTCTTCCTCAGGGGGTGGCGCTAGTCTACCAAGACCAATAAAAAGTTCAGGTAAATGAAGATAAACAGTGGAAAGAAGGTGGAGGGTGAGGGGATGAGGTGAAAGAAGGATAGGGAAGGATAGGGAAGGAGGCAGGAAATAAGGCAGAGTGGTTAGGGTAAAAATGGTCATTCACAGAGAAAGGGGAAGAAGTAGGTACACAAGGATGTGTCAATACTGCTGAGGTAGTGCCATGTCAGTTGAAACAATGCTAGCACCACCTATGAAAAAGCAGTATGTCAGCAGGTCAAGGAAATTTTAAAAGACTATACTACATCCAAACACAATAATTTAACAAGAGATGAATGGATTGCCTTGAATGAACTATCAAAAAACACATCTGTAGTTATAAAGCCTGCAGATAAGGGCAGCAATATCATCATTTTAAACTAGAATCATTACAGAGAAATTGCTTTGTCCCTGTTGGCAAATAAAAACAGCTACTGTAAACTGAACTTAAACCCCACCGTGTCTTTTACTACAAGAAACACAACATAACATAACCTGTTTTCAGTTATGACTAAGACCAAGACACATTCACAAATACAAGAAACACACTGTAGTTTTAGCATACATGATATAACTTCATACAGTGAAAAACATTAAGTGCAGGCTTATCAAATACAGTTACATGCACGAACACTTAGATACTGTTTTTAGTTCTGCTTTAAAAAGTGTATGGTGTTCCTTATTTTTCAATGTTAAGGGACTATGTTCCAGAGTTTGGTTGCATAGAAGATAAGCTTTATATGTCCCATATTGGTAGATACTCTCAGTTCTTTAACTAGGTGCTTGCCATTAGACCTTTTTATTTTAATATGTTTTGTTCTTTGGTAACTGGCTAAGGCCCACTAGTCACAAGTACCTGTTTTCAGAGATGATCCTGGAGCACTGGAGAGGTTAAGTGACATGCTCAGAGTCACGCAGTATGCAAGTGTAGGTTGTGGAAACTGATTCTAGAAATACTATCCATTGTAAATAACATTCATGACAATGAACTAACCTGGCTGTGTATTTCTATTGCAGGTGTGGGCTCCAGAGTTCATGTTCCCTGTGTATTATTTCCTTGATTAGTTGCCTGTAAATCTGGACGGTCATGAAGACAGCCTCTTGGCACTACTTTAAATGTTATCCTGGATCTACATGCAGAATAATATCTAATGCATTCTCCAGTAAACAGTACAACACAAAATAAACAATCATCAATAAAACATCAAAAATAACCTTCATACTATATGTGATGTTTCTCCTCTTTGGATTTTCTGTTCATAGTTTTGTCCTCTGAATATAGTGAGACATCACATACTTGACTGAGAGAGCAAGGGTGGATGAGGGGATACAGTTAATTAAGGACAAGTAAGTTAAGTGTCAAAGGGTGCAGTGCTGAATCATAGACTGAGAGATTACCAGACAGCTGGGCAGAAAAGCAACAGAAGAATTGTGTTTTGATTGACAGCCAGAGCAGTACAGCCTGGCAGAGCTGCTATCAGACCTGTGGGAGTGTCATTCCCTCTCAGCAAGAAGTAAGGGGTCACTGCTTCCTTGAGACCCCACAGGACTATACCCCTAAGCCTTGATCCCTCACCCTGAATTTGTAGCCCAGTAATGCCAAACAACTCTCTACTGCTACAGAGTTTTTCTGCTCCCCTCGTACGTATCTTGATTATTTTTTTTTTCTCTCTCTCTCTTTTTCTCATAGGACAGCCTTTCAATCATTTGGAGAGTTAGCCTATCCTGGACAATGGTTACCTTGCTTTATTTACCCCTTACTGATGGCCTTGAAACTCATTTTCTGTGGGGTCCTTGATTTAGCTGCCATGCTTGGAATTTAAGGAATGTCCAGAGACTAGTGTCCCTCTCCCTTGTTTTAATTTTTCTACACCAGTCATTTTTCTTTGTTAAAAAAAGATGATTTAATTAAATTAATTGT
The DNA here is from genome assembly GCA_016271365.2 of Neoceratodus forsteri. NCBI lineage: Eukaryota > Metazoa > Chordata > Ceratodontiformes > Ceratodontidae > Neoceratodus > Neoceratodus forsteri. The sequence goes on from CM057451.1 coordinate 104,590,112, forward strand.
ACTTTTGAAAAATAACGGATTAGTGCATTAAAGAGCAGCTTTCCTAATTATACAATGTAAATTACAGTGTCCATGCATTTTTTTGTTGATTCACAAAGTTTTGTATTTCACACATTATTAGTTAAAGGCTTTACTTTTAATCTAATGAATATTAATGTTTGTATGTTTAAAAGATATCTGCTCTCCTGCCAGCCCCACCCGCTGAGGAAGACTCACGAGAGAGTCGAAGCATCAGGGTCAGTTGCTGAAGCAGCAGGATTACTGTTAGACCATTAGAAGCTTTGTTATTTGTTTTTGCACTTGCAATGAATCTGGTATGTATCACACTACCATCTGGTCTCAAGTGCCACTGCTTTGCCTCTGGTTTGTTTACATTGTTTGGGGCTGGCCGTCCCACATGTAGTGAGCATCAGCCCTGCATTGCTGATCACAGGCACCACCTGTGAATCTATGAGATCTATCAAACCTGTAATTGTTATAATTTAAACTGATGTAGATTTCTCATTAGCCATGTGAAAAAGTCATAATTTGGAAATTGTTATGCAGTGAAGGTGAGACTCATGCTGCATAGGTTTTATTTGCATTATTTTAAGTTGGAATGGTCTAACAGCATTAGGCACCACGCTGTCTTGCAGGAAGTAGTCTGGGACTTGTAGTCTGGTGTGCATTCCCCAGAACTACATCTTCCTGCAATGGGAGGGGTCTCTGCATGATAGTGAGAAGGGAACCTGTTTACTTTTAAACTACACTACAGCACAAGCAGTGTGGCGATTAATGCCAAATAGTGCTGGTAGGGTATAATAGTTTTTATAAGGATTCTGTACTGTTTGGAATCGAGGGCTTGATGTCAGACACCTGAGCTACTTCCGGGTGTAATACTATTTGAGGGCATGCTCCGCAAGCGGAGCGAGTGTGTGTGTGAGAGTGCACGTGAAGATGCGCACCAAGACACGTGACATGCATCTTGCACGTGTCTGCAGTGTATGCAGCGACCACAGGGACCCAGGATCTACAGAACACTAATAAAGGTGCTGGATTAGGAATATAAGGGGATTGCACCAGTAATATTGGGTACATGCTGAATATCTACCCTATTAGGCTATAGACTGTGTAGGTAGCAACAGAACTTGTTGTTGTGTAAGGGCAAGCTTTAAAACAATAGATAACAAAGAAAAAGCCTTAGACGGAGACTGGACCATAAAATGTCAGAAATGTGGCATGTTTACACTATTAGAAGATGGAAATCAAGGGCCAGGCCCAATACATAGCAAATGTCTATATAGTTAACTTGGAGCAGGAAATACGTGAGCTTTGCTCAAAAGTTAATGAGGTTATAAATAACCAACATGAAATGCAGCAGTTGGTAAATAAAATTATTGATCCATTACCCACTTCACACCTAAAGGTAGTTAAAGCAGTGGACAATGGCCCGTGTGGGCCACAATCTTTTAAGGTAGACCCTATTTTTCAGACAGCTATAGGAAATGGAAGTACTAAAAGGAGAGAGAGAGAAGATGACTTGTCAGATGATGATAGCAGTGAATGGACAATTGTAAAAGGAAACTCTTCTAAAAAAGGTAGAAGGGCCATGGACTTTTCTCTTCCCCTTACAAATCAGTTTTTCTTACTCAGTACACCTGAGGCTAATGAGGATTTAGAAATAGGAGCGAATCAAAATCTGCCAGAGGAAATAACCTCAACGGTTTCTCAACAACCTATTGGCCAGGACAATGCTATATCACCACGTGAGAATGAGGCCACAAGTGAGTCATGTGTAAATTACACACCAAGCACATTAACTTCCACTAATATGGGAACTAAAAAGTGTAGTATAAACAACCCTGATATAAGGTAAAATATAAATGCAGTTGTTAGCCCCCCCCCCGTAGTCCACTACCTGAGCAGGAAATGGCACACCAGGTATTTGTACTTGGTGACTCAATGATTAAACACATCAACAGACACATTTGTAACCCAGATAAGCTGAATAGGACCTGCAGCAGCTATAGAGGAGCAACTATGTCTGACATCACAATGATGGCAAATGACATTTTGAGTAACTGCAGAAATAAACCAGTAGTTATACTACAGACCAGTGAGCCTTACTTCCATCGTGGGTAAGCTAATGGAGACTATCCTGAAGGAGAGGCTGGTGGCCCTCCTAGAGGCCAAAGGACTACAGGACAGCAGACAGCATGGTTTCATATGGGGCAGATCCTGCCAAACCAACCTGGTGGAGTTCTATGACTGGGTAACTAGGCAACTGGACAGGGACCATGCAGTGGATGTCCTGTATCTGGACTTCAGTAAGGCATTCGACTCAGTGCCGGATGGAAGGCTAGGAAGTAAGTTAGCAGGCACAGGGGCGGGTGCAAAGCTGGTGAGATGGGTAGGAAACTGGCTTCAGGGAAGGCAACAGAGGGTGGTGGTGGGTGGGGAGCTCTCACACCCAAGGGTAGTGATGAGCAGTGTTCCACAGGGCTCGGTGTTGGGACCAGTGTTGTTTGGGATATTCATTGCAGACATAATGTGGGACATCAAGAGCAAGATCAGTCTGTTTGCTGATGATACCAAGGTAGGAGCGGTGATGGATGACCTAGGGGGATGGCAGGGGTTGCAGGATGAGCTGGCAAAGCTTGAAACCTGGTCAGACACCTGGCAACTGGAGTTCAATGCCAAAAAGTGCAAGGTGCTGCATTTTGGGATGAAGAACCCAAGGAGGAGTTACCAGCTGGGGGGGAGTGCAGCTAGCCCAGACAGAGGAGGAGAACGATCTGGGGGTGCTCATTACAAGGTCAATTAACAACTCAGCACAATGTAGGAAGGCAGCTGCAAAGGCTAACAAAATGCTGGGTTGTATTGCAAGGGGTATATCCTCGAGGAGGGAGGAGGTGATTCTGCCACATATAGGTCATTAGTTAGACCACACCTGGAGTACTGCGTGCAGAACTGGCACCCATATCTGAAGAGGGACATTAAGTTACTGGAGGGGGTGCAGCGCAGGGTGACAAAGATGATCAAGGGGCTGGGGGGACTTATCATATGAGAGGAGGTTGAGGGAGTTGAACATGTATTCACTGGAGGAGAGGAGGGATGGGGGGACATGATTGAAACCTTCAAATACATGAAAGGAATAAACAAGACAGGTACAGAGGGCTGTTCAAAGTAAAGGGAGGAGGGACACCAGGGGCCATGATATGAGACTGGAGGAGGAAGGTTCAGGAGGAGATGAGGAGACACTTTTACAGAGGGTGGTGGCTGGGTGGAATCGTTACCTGCAGAAGTGGTATCCAGTAGAACAGTGGACTGCTTCAAAGGGATGGGACAGGACAAGGGTAAGGGTTAATGAAGGGGAAGGGTGGAAGGGAGGGGCAGCTGCAGAATAAGGGGTGCTAGCTGCACATTCAAGCAGACTTGATAGACCTCTAGGCCTTTATCTGCTGGCAAATTTTGTATGTTCATATGTAGGAACAAATAATGTCAATAGAAGCAGCACAGAAGACATTAAAAAAGAGATTATACCATACTAAGTGAACTTTTGCTGTCCAGGAATTGAGACATTTCCTTTTCTGAGATCTTACCAGTCCCACGAGCAACAGATGCTATGACTATTAAAATAAAAAAACATTAATAACTGGCTAAGACAACAGTGCCTAACTAAAAACTTCAACTGTATTACCCATTTGAAAGATTTCCATGACAGGCATCATTTATTTGCCTGGGATGGATTGCACCTTAATAAGAGAGGAAGTAACATGTTGGGTAGAAAAATAGCAAAAACAATAACAGTTAATTGAAACTTAAAATAGGGGGGAGGGTTTACATCGCAAGAGTATTTTTAAGCACGGTGGATATAATATTCTTACCACAAATCCAAGGAGTTTAAATAACAATAAAAAACTTGAGCTAGAAGCGTTATTGGTTTAACATATTGCAGCAATTACAGAAACATGGTGGGATCAAGATTCTGATGGTTTAATGGATATAGTAGGTTACAAATTATACAAGTGTAATAGAGAAGGAAAATGAGGAGATGGAGTCTGCATTTATATGCATGACTCTATACCATCCTATAGTTTTGACCTTCCACTGGACTCAAGTGTCAATTTAGAAACAATATGGGTTAAAGCAGTTTTTTCAGGAAGGAAAACTTTCATAATTGGTAAGAAGACAAAGGCTGTTGGTTCACTAGGATCTGTGGCCTATCCTGTAGGTAGTGAAATGGGCAGACTAGATGGGCCAAGCGGTCCTTATCTGCCGTCAAAGTCTATGTTTCTATGTTTCTATGCTACAGACCTCCAGCAGCTACAAATGAATATAACAAGGCACTTAATAATGAAATCTCTGAAATGTCCTCACTGGGAAATACTATCATCATGGGAGACTTTAGTCACCCAGGAACTGATTAGATAAATCTCTCGGGCTCTGACCCCATAGAGAGAGATTTCATTGAATTATGTATAAACAGTGGTGTGGATCAGCTAGTTGATAACCCAACCAGAAATGATAATATCCTGGATTTAATTTTAACAAATATAGAAAATGAAATCACAAAAATTAAGATTATAGCTGCACTAGGTAACAGTGACCACCAAGTTGTTACCTGTCATTTGGTTAAGGGGAGACAAGAGAATATATCCAAAACTTTAATAAGATACTATTATAAGGCTGATTTTGATATAATCTGTCAGACCCTCTCTGATATAGACTGGGATACAACACATGGCTCTGGGTCACCACAATATACCTGAGATAGATTTAAGGAGATTTTAATGGATATTGAAAATCAGTATGTTCCATTTAGGGAGAAATATAATAAAAAAGGTAAGATCCCAGCCTAGTTAAACTCTAAAATCAATAAACTAATTAAATTTAAACAAAAAACAAATAACAAGTATAAAAAAATATCATCGGAGGAAAATATAAATAGATATCTTCAAGCACAAAAAATACTAAAAAAAAAAACAATCAGACAGGCCAAATCAAAATTTGAATTTAAAACAGCCCATTCTAAAAATAGGAAGTTGTTATATTCATAGATGAACACCAGTTGTCATAATGCAGTTAGATCTATAGGACCAAACAGAAAACAATCAGGAAATTCAAGATGATAAAGCCATTGCAAACAAGTTTAATAATTACTTTTGTTCAGTTTTTTCTCCTGCCTCACTGTCCCTGCTGCCCAAATTACCACATGATATTCAGGATACATGTTTTACAGAGGAAGAAATTAAAGATTTTCTAGTTAAACTAGACTGTACCTCTAGCCCAGGACCAGATAATATAAGTACAGTCTTACTAAAAAAAGGTAGCACAGAATTGGCCTATCCCCTCTCTACAGTATTATTTTCAATTACTCACTAAGAGAATGCCTTGTTCCAGATGATTAGAAGAATGCAATAGTGGTGCCAATTTATAAAACAGGAAGTAAGGGAAAAGTAGATAATTATAGGCCCATTAGACTGACCTCTCACTGCTGCAAACTTATGGGGCATCTTATTAAAATTATACTAGAACTACATCTAGAAACTACAGGGAGAAAAGACAAAACCAATATTGTTTTAATTGTTTTATTAAGGGAAGGTTTTGTACCACTAATTTGATAATGTTTTATGATAACATCAGTAAAAGCTTAGACAAGGGTTATTCTTCTGATGTACTACTTGACTTTTCTAAGGCATTTGATAGAGTGGTTCATTAAAAATTAATTAAAAAACTTATCATGTTACAGGTTAATAGTACCATTATTAGGTGGATCTTAAACAGGTTATTGGGCAGGAAATAAAAAGTGCGAATTAGTTGTACTACATCAGAAGAAGGATTGATGGGTAGTGGAGTTCCCCCGGGTTCCATTCTTGGGCCTATTCTTTTTAGTGTCTATGTTCAAGATATGGACACTGACATTGAGAATATTATTAGTAAGTTTGCTGATGACACTAAGCTGGGCAGAGAGGTTGATGACATTCATAAATATTTAACTCTAGTTTCTGACCTGGCTAAAATTGAAATGTGGGCAAAGGAAAATGGGATGAAGTTCAACTTAGATAAATGTGTTGTGCTTCATACAGGCAGGAATAACCCAAATTATTCATATATAATAGAACAGACTATACTGAAATCAGTTCCATATGTACGGGATCTGGGTATAACTGTTAACGTTTCCCTTTCCTCTTCTAATCACTGTTTGAGAATGGCTAAAACAACTCAGTCTGTAGTAACCAAGATAAGATGTACATTTGTAAACAAAACTGAGCAACTTATTTTACCCCTTTATACTACCTATGTGCGGCCCATACCGGACTATGGATCACAGTTCTGGACACCATACTTGCTTAAAGATATTAAGATTCTGGAAGGGGTTTAGAGAACAATTACCAGACATGTTCCTAGACTACAGGTTTTTGATTACCCAACATGATTACTTAAGTCTGGGCTACATTGATTGGAGGCCCGTGGGCAAAGGGGAGATTTGTTATTACTTTATAAGTTGATTCAGAACACTGATTTTATGAATGAAATTAACTTACAGTATAGTAACTCAAGAAAATACCTGCGCTCTCATAGTAAAAAAAATGGTATACAACACACTGACACAGTTAAGAGGGATCACACCTTTATGATTAGAGCCCCAGTGGTCTGGAATAGACTACCACAGTCTGTGGTGGACTGTACCAGTATATTAACCTTCAAAAATACTTTTGATGAAACCTATTATAGTAATCAGAGGTTGGTATGATTTACCCACATATGTGGGAGACACATATTATGGGTCTTGAAGCTCCCACGTGTCTTAAAATTTCCTAGTAAATCCTAGTCAAAGTCCTAGTAAATTTGATTAATTAATAACTTTCGAACTGCCACACGGTTTCACACTACAATTGCCAGAACATTTTTTATTTATTTTTTTAATTCTTGGAATCAATACCTTTGAGCTGGGAGCTCGTTTACAATGATTCCATGTCAGAGATACAGGTAGAACATACATAAAGAGACAAATATTAGACAATACAATTATGAAAATAAGTAAGAAGGACACTGTACAAAAAGGCAGCCTTTCACATTTCATCCAGCGCAATCATTAACAATTTTCAATTACATTTGAGACAAAATAGGTAAATATAATATAGTGGACAATATATGAGCAGTCAGTGTTGACCTTTTCAGGGTGGGGGTTGGAGGGAGGAGAAGATATAACAGCGGGTTAGAGGGGCAGTGAAGGATGAGGCAGGGGTGCAGGGGGCGGCAAAAGGTAGGCGGTGGAGGGGATAGTGGTAGGAAGCAAGTGGTTGAAAATAAGGTAGGGGTGAAGAATAAGGCAGGGGGGCAGTATCTGGTGAATTAAGTGCAAGGGGTAGACAGAGTTTCCACAAGCAATGGGGGAGAGTCCTGCTATGGACAAGCAGTCATAACTGCTAAGTGCAAACAGGTATTGGCGTAGCTTACTCTGAAATGGTCCCAGCATGGGTTCATTCATAATGTCACTGGGGAGGGCATATAACCAACAGGGGTGCAATAAGCAAAGGACCATTGTCCTTGATTTGTGCAACAGAAAGGGACTTGGTAGGACTGCCTGGTTGTGACACAAGTCTGGTGAGGGTTGGTAGTAGGTTTGAAGAGATCCTGGGTGGTCAGAGGGGTATGGCATAGGCAAATCTTCTTAGCTAGGAAACAGGTCAGATATTTTTTTCTGCCATCCAGGTGTAGCCAATTTGTCATGGAGTATAGGTCACATGTATAGGTGAGCTGGTGGGCTCTAGTAATCAGTCTACAGGTTTTGTTAAGCACTACGCTTATTCTTTTTAGAGTGGTGTCAGTCGCAGCACTATACACAGTTAGCCTGTAGTCTATTATGGAGAGAATGGAACTATTCACTGCCAGTCGGAGCACTTTGGTGGTCATGCAGTGTCTATGTCTGTAGAGCAGGCCGAGTTGTGTATTTATTGCTTTTGTGACTAGGTCCAATTAGCACCTAGAAATGGGAATGTACACACCAAAGTTGGCAATCCTGTGGAATAAGACTGCTGAGATACAAGCTGTCAAAAAATCTTTTGACAAAAACATTAACTCAACCCAAACATACTGGCAATACCACACCTGTATAATAAATTGAAGATATATATATATATATATATATTCTGTATGAACAAATAATGTGTTATCAATTTAAAACCTCCTTTAGTAATCGGTAATGAGAAGAGGTATACAATGCATGGTGGATGTATCTTGGTTTTTTAGATTTACTTAAATAAAATATTGATAACAACCCCTATCACTATTACTTTTTGCTTTGACAATAGAGCCACTGGCATGAGCAATAAGAAAAAATCAAGAGTTAAAAGGAATTACTATTAATATGGATGAGTTAATGATCTGCCTCTATGCCATTGATATTCTGCTCATGATATCTGAGTCTTCTTTACCATTTTTATATAACTTGTAGAACAATTTGGCAGTGACCCACTATATAAAGTAAATTGGGGCAAATCAGAACTTCTATGTCTGGGCTCATCAGATATTAATATAAAACACCTGCTACTCCTTATGAGCTTGCTGCTATCAAATAGCTGGTCATTAGTCTGTCCAAAATCATTCAGATTGATGTAAAATAAATTACATTCCACTATTACATAGTATCTCTGAAGACCCTGAAAGATGAACTATGTTGCCATGGACCTTAATAGGAAGGGTAAATATAATTAAAATATCTATTCTACCAAGAGTTTTATTCCTCTCGGATTCACTACCTATTACAGTCCCGGACTTTTTTTTTTCAAGACACGAATACAGAAATAGCTAAATTTGTATGGAAGAATAAAACATCCAGAATCTAATACTGTAAGTAAAATGAATGCTACCAAAATGTGAAGGAGGTCTTGGACTTCCAAATCTCCAGCATTATTATTAATTAGAGAAATTTAAGCTCTATCGGGGTATAGCAATCAAGTGTGCAGCCGATGCAACTGCACTGGGGCCCATTAGCTGGAGGGGTCCAGGCGCAGTCACAATCATGCCGTGGGCACACTGGGCAGGCACACCATAATGAAGACCCAATCACCTGACCCAAAACAAAACACACCATGTCGTGGAGTGGGGACTCGGGATCCAGCTCAGCAGAGCTGAGGAGCCACTGCCGGTCATTTCTGAATATGCCTGCGATCACCCTCCCCCAATGTGTGCTGTGGCATTCCCCGAGCGAGGGACCAGTGAGGACTGACAGGTGAGGCATCAAATAGGAGACTGCTTGCCTGTTAGTCCTGACCAATGGCTGCACTGCGGTGGTGAGTTGGGGTAGGCAGAAGAGGATACATTGTATGCAGGGCAGCGCTTTGGAGAAGATTGGTGATGTGTGGCATCACCAGGATGGCTAGGCTGCAGCAAGCTGCTTTAGTCAGTTCTTTCTTCTCATAGTCATTGAGTCTGATGATTGTTCAGTCTCTTCATCAAATTCTTTCAAACCACTGTTAGACTGCCTCACCCACCACACATACACCACTGCATATTGTGTGGGGCCAGCCAGGCTTTGGGAGGGTTTTGGGCCATGGGGGGGGGAAGGAAATATTATTGCAATACAGTTCCAGGAAAAAGAACGTACAGGAGTCTGGAGATGGAGAAGGAGAAATCGTAGGGAAGAGGCAGGGCTGGTGGTGGCATGGCTGTGATGGCTGCTCTTGAACTACAATCAGCTGCTCTGTCTTTGGGGTGAGAAAGGGAAAATGTAGGGTAGAGTTTGTTTTGAAACTTTGTCAATAACAAAAGTCAATTTGAAAAGGTAGGAAGAAGAAGTAGCATTGTGGAGAAAGCAAAGGTAGGCCAGAGGCAGGGCTAGTGGTGTGGCCATGCTGCCTGCACTTGAACTGTCTACAGCTGCTGTGTTTTTTTTTTTTGGGGGATAAGGATAGGAAACATGTAAAAATGTACTTTTTTTTTATTTTGCCCCCAAAAAAGAAGGTTAAAAGGGAGAGAGGAGTAGGAGAAGCATTGCGGGGAAAAGGCAGGGCAGGGCTGGTGACTAGGTGACTGAGAGTGTACCCATTTTTTACCCATTCACGGGGGGGGGCATTTAATTCCTTGCACCAGGGCCCATGCCAACCACGCTATGCCACTAAGCCATATTCAGGATTGGTTTAGAAATCTGCTATCTTCAAACTAATTTATTTATTTATTGAAAACTTGGTAACCAGGAAAAGCACCATTGAGCCAAGGCTCATTTCCAGATGCGACCCTGGGGCAAAGGTACATAGGAGATAATTACAACAAACAGCAAGCTACTAATAAATTAACAGGCAACAAAAAGCATGGGGTCATTGTTACAAGACCCAAAAAAACAATGTAATAGCAAAAGACAAGTAGCAACAGAATTTATACAGCACAAGCAAATTATGTTTAGCAAAAGGAAACGCATATAGTGAAGGCTAAGGATAACTTAGAACCCAAAAAGGATGATTTGTGCTACCTAGCCTTATACAGGAGAGACAAAGGAGTATCAAAACCTTAAGGTGGAGAGGATTGGGGACACTGAGAGCATGGCCGGTGGGGTAGGAGTCTGAGGAGAATTTTGAGTGAGAAGAGGGATGAAGATTGACAGAGATCAGGGGTAGTTTATTCCAGAGAGAAGGGAAATGGAAGGAGAAAGCAGATTGTCCAGAAACAGAGTGAGGGTGAGAGAAGGTTTGAGGATCTCAGTGATGAAGAGAGTAATTTGAGGTGACAGCTTGTGAGAGGCGGGAGGAGAGATAGATGGGGAGGGTACCAAACCAGAATTTAGCGACGAAAGACACACAGTGAACCAGTCTCCTGTGAGGCAAGGGAACAAGCGATAGGGCAGAGTAAAGAAGACAATGGTGAGTAAGAGAGGGAAAGGCTGTAGCAAAATGGCAGAAGGAGTTTAACAGGATGCCGAGTCTACATAGGGCAGCCTGAGAAGCAGTGCCATGCACCACATCGGCATAATCATAAGTGGGTAGAATCATTTTTGTGATGAGCTCACGACGGGTGGGGGTGGGGGAGCAGTTTTTGTGCCTGTAGAGGGAACCTAATTTGGGATGAAGCTTAGCACAGATGGCATCAACGTGGGTGGAGAAGTCCAGGTGAGAATCCAACCATACCTCTAAATACTTGAAAGTACTTTGCTAGACTTTAAAAGCTAGTAAAACTCTGAACAAGTGAAGGCCACATACAGGGACAAGCTGTGGGGTGTGTGTAATATCTCTGTCATTCCCAGGAGGCATAGAAACAAACTGCTCAGCAGTGCCACATTAGCAGTTCAAAAAGCACAAGAACCATTATTAGTAGGAACTGGAAGCTGCTCAAGAAAAATTCTCTTCCACAGTGCATTTGCCAGCCTTCTGATTGGCTAAGTACTTCAAAGCAGAAAGTAGGCAGACTGTAGGTGGAATTGGGTGGAAATGTTGATTCTGAAGCTGTGAAAGGTAGAGGAGGGTCAAGCCCCCAAAAGCCTTCTCAGTATGAAAGTAATATGTCTGCTTTGCCTTTGGCAATCAAACCTAAAAAAAATGCTTCAGAAGTGAAAAGTAACAACTGCCTACTTTTAAAAAGTATTATACAATGGCAAGAAAGAATGCTGGGCTCTGATTGGTCCATCTGGGACTGGACCCTAGATGTTATCCCAACATAACATCACAGCCGGCCCAGTGGCATGGAGGGCTGAGGCATCCATGCCTTACCGCCTGCCATGTCGGTGACCCATGTTCACAGTGCAAGCAGGTCGCCAGGGGTCAGTCCAGGAGGGAGAGGATCGAGCATTCGAAAGACAGCTCTCCTGTCCCAGGAGGGGTGGGGACAGAGTCCACTGCTTTCCTGACCCCTAGCAGCAGCTTGAGGCTGGCACAATGGACCAGCAGACAGAGGGGGTAGTTGTGGAGCAGATACCTGGCAGGCAGTGTGCAGAAGTGCGCACCGCTTGGCCATTGGCATCATTGCATGCTCCCGCGCCACACTCGCAGAAAAGAAAAAGGGGAGAAAACAATGACCTACCAGCAGAATGACACTGGTTCTTCACAGGCTCCACACTCAACCGTCTGGGCACCTCGGAGGAGCAAGTGGGAGAGGTAAGTCTCAGTGGACGCCTGGGTGATGAGGCTGGGGGGCCCAGTGGATGAGGGCTAACTGACCAAGGAAAGAAAGGAAGTATAAAAAAAAACACAATGGATCTACTCCGAGCACACTCATGATTACATTTAATGTCAGAAAAATCAAGTTCACAGCCATCCCTGCCTCTGGCTTCTGTGCTCCCTGCTTCCTGCTCTGCTCGGCATTGGCTCCCCCCCAACATAGCAGCCACAACCACACAGAATTGCAACCTACCCCACACTGAACAAAAAAGTCTTTTAAGTTAAAGAAATCCATCATTTGAAATGGCATTTTGATTCCACCCTCAGCTGTAGCGAGTAATTTGAAAGAGCCACACTCATTCCGACCAGTTGGCTCGTGAAAGACACGGCAGTACTGCTTATGGCCGTTGTTGTGATTATGTGTAGTTGTGCATGCCATGCTGTCATTCTTTGCCCAAAAAAACAGAAAAGGAAAGAAGGACACAGTGAGGGAACATCGCGATCCCGGAATGAGCAAGTGAGCTGGAAATAGCACGCGGCTGCTCTCGCTTGCTCAGTGTTTCGCTCACATTTATTGTTTTTATTTCAGACATGTTTCTTTTTCTGTACTAAAAGTAAAACACATTCCACTACCACCTCCCTATCTCCTTTCCTCTAACTTGGCAGACATCCAGTTGAGAGCAGTGGCAGTGGGCAGCCGAGAGGAGGGTGTCATGGGGAAGCTCCAAACACTCCTTGCTGGCTCAGAATGTTATCCACTGTGATAGTCTCCCAGTGCAACATTTAAATACTGCAGTAAACTGTACTGGGAGAAGTGCAATCATGAGACAGTTGTGGGGGGAAGGGTTGGAACGAATGAAACGAAAGGACATGTGGGACCAAGAAGCAGATCCAAGACACAAGAAAAATCCTACTGCACAGACACTGCCACCTACTGAACAGGCAGAAAAAAGGAACTTCTTTTTCTATAAATACACTTCCACACACAAAATATGAAGTAAAAACCTGTTACAAAAATACTTTTTTAATTTTTCTTGTAGTTAAAAATTAGCCATTGTATAATAGGAATAATGCACTCCAGGGTGTGTGTCGTACTGGTATAACGTCATGCCTCAGACGTTGGATGCACTCAGCCTGTGGCCTCATGCCTAACCACCTGAGGCGTGATGTTATTCCAGTATGACACACACCCTGTCATGCATTATTCCTTTAATAACATATTCTGTCTGGAGCTACTGGCTGTTTAACTCTTATTGTCAGACTGGGTGGGCTAAGTGGTCCATATCTGCCATCAAATTCTATGGGCCCGATTTGCAAAAGGATATGCCAGGCGTAACGTAACTTGTGCCAAAAGAAATAGCGCAAGTAGCACGTTACGCCAGTTGTTGCAATATGTGGTATTCTGCAAAGCAGCCTGTGACATGTCGCAGGCTGCTTGCACCAAAGGGGACATACACCATCAGGTATGTCAGAAACCCCCTGTGACATGGTGCTAGGGGGTTTATGGCAGCAGTTGCACTCTATTCTGGAAGGGCAGCAACAAAGTCCCCAGGTCCGCTATTCACAAACAACCCCCTGAGGACATCCGCCATAGTACAGTTACACCAGCCTTTAGCTGGTGTAACTGTACTTATGCCCTCTGGGGGTTGTACAGCTCTGCCACCGTGCCAGCTCCCGAAATATGTGCCTCCCCAATGCCCTGATCCACAGTATGGTAGCACAACAGCCCCGCAGGACTATTCATGCCCTTCTGATGCCCCATCCCCCACAGACACATACATGCCCAGCAGGGAAAGCGGACTACCCTCCCTCTCCCAAAAACATGTTCAGTGCCCCCACAGGGCTTGCACATAACCCCTCCACACCCGATCCCCTGCATGTATCCTGAATGCCCCGCAGGGCTAGTGCCCCATCTCCCCCACTGTTCCCAGAATTACATTTTGCACGGGTCTAAGAGCCCCAATCTCCCTGGTAGGCTAATGGTCCCCCACCCGGCACTGCCAGTCCATCCTGCACCCCCAACCCATACAGAGTCTGTGACTGGCACAGCCCACCACTCATCACCATGACCAGCCACCAACTGAGCCCCGTCTGAATGCATACTGTATATTTGCGCTCGATGAATAAATGACAGTCCATTCATTCATGGAGTGCATATATACAGTAAGCGCTCAGACGGGGCTCAGTCGGCAGCTGGCTATGGTGGTGAGTGGTGGGCTGTGCCAGTCACTGACTCCATATGGGTCAGGGGTGCAGAGTGGTCTGGCAGTGCTGGGTGGAATGGTGGGGGTCACCAGCAACCCTGCAGGGCTTTTTGAATCTGGATATTGGGACGGGGTCCGGTAGCCCTGAGGGGCTCACCTATTCACACTGTGGGGGACTGGCAGCAGGGGAGGGTCTGATAGACCTGCAGGGCTTCACAGGCATGGGGACTGGGCCTGGGGAGAGCACTTGCGCTCTGCAGATGGTTGAATGCGGATTTCGACATGCCCTCAGGTATGCCCTGCATTAGACGTACCTGTGGGTATGTCACAGGTCACAGGACTTAGCCTCAGGAACCCTGCCCACTGCAGAATCGGGCACAGGGTCCTTGGCAGAATGGGAAATGGTGCAAGTCACATTTGGCGGTGACTTGTGATGTGCTGCCCTCAATTTACTTCTCATCCCTGTGTGGATGGTTTTGCCTGTATGTATAATTACCATGGTGTGGTTTTGCCTGTATGTATAATTACCATGGTGTGGTTTTGCCTGTATGTATAATTACCATGGTGTGGTTTTGCCTGTATGTATAATTACCATGGTGTGGTTTTGCCTGTATGTATAATTACCATGGTGTGGTTTTGCCTGTATGTATAATTACCATGGTGTGGTTTGCCTGTATGTATAATTACCATGGTGTGGTTTTGCCTGTATGCATAATTACCATGGTGTGGTTTTGCCTGTATGCATAATTACCATGGTGTGGTTTTGCCTGTATGTATAATTACCATGGTGTGGTTTTGCCTGTATGTATAATTACCATGGTGTGGTTTTGCCTGTATGTATAATTACCATGGTGTGGTTTTGCCTGTATGTATAATTACCATGGTGTGGTTTTGCCTGTATGTATAATTACCATGGTGTGGTTTTGCCTGTATGTATAATTACCATGGTGTGGTTTTGCCTGTATGTATAATTTTTCAGCTTTCCCTGTGTGGAAACTGTTTAATACTGTCTTGTTCTGATTGTATGTTACCTGAACTGTTTGGATGCTTGTATTTGTACTCTCCTGGGTCATGCCTGAAAATAGGCAGGGTTATTGCCTAATGTACTTACCCAGTCATCAAAAGCTAATAAATAAATAAATTAATAAATCCTTGTAAAATCAGACCCAGTGTTTCTATATTTCTGCTTAAAGGCTTAACTTCCATTGTGTATGCAGGACTAACTGAATTCAGGTATAAAGAGGTGTTACCCTCAATCACAAATGCCTGCATGGTATGATAGAATGCACATGATAAAATTAAATGGCACAACAAAATTAGCCCTGCAACACCACTAAGAATGAATTATAACTTCAAACCATTGCTACGGACTCCAGAAAACAGATTGTGGCATTCCAATAAACTGACAAACTAGAGTCATTGCTATGAAAATAATTTTGTAGTTACAGGAGGGGTTTTGGATACCAAATTACCATCTTTTTAGATATTTTCAGTTACATAATTACTTATTATAAAACAATGGCTCTTCAAATACTCCAGTATTCTCTCCAGTTCATAGTTTAATGTCACCAGAGTCACCATCAACTAAACTAAGATCAGGAGTATTGTATATTATACACCTATTACAGATAATACCACCAATTTATCCCCCTTGAAATCGAACTGGGAATTGGATCTTGCAATAGTTCTATCAGATACAGAATGGAAAGAACTCTAAATTCACCCCATATTGAATTACTTCACCAAGTACATAATCGTCAAATGTATGGCAGCTTAGATTTAATTCTAAGAAGTGCAAGGTAATGCACCTGGGAAACAAAAACCCAGGGGAAGAGTACACAATGGGGGGTGAGATACTAACAACAACAGAAATGGAAAGGGACCTGGGGATAGTCATATCAGATGACTTAAAGGTGGGCAAGCAATGGGAGAGGGCAGTAAGGAGGGCTGGGGGATACTGGGATGCATAAGGAGAGGCATCACCAGTAGAAAACAGGAAGTTGTTATCCCTCTGTACAGACAGCTGGTGAGACCCCATCTGGAGTACTGTGTGCAGTTCTGGAGACCCAGTCTCTGCAAGGACATTGACAAGATGGAAGCTGTCCAGAGGAGGGCAACTAAAATGGTGCAGGGTCTGCACCAGAAGACATATGAAGAGAGACTAAAGGAGCTCAATAAGTATAGCCTCGAGGAAAGAAGGGAGAGAGGGGACATGACAGAAACTTTCAAGTACCTCAAGGGAATCAACAAAGTCCAAAAGGGTAGCATCTTTCAAAAAGAGGTGTGCAAGAACAAGGGAGCACAATCTGAAGATGGGGGGCAGCTCAGAAGTAATGTAAGGAAGTATTTTTTCACAGAGAGGGTTGTGGATGCATGGAATGGCATTCCGGAGGAGGTTGTGGAGTCAAAAACAGTGGTTGAATTCAAGCATGCATGGGACAGTCATAAGGCAATTCTAGGGGGTTGGGGTAGAAAGAAGTAGGCTGCTGGTTAACTAGGATCTGCAGCTTATCCATTAGGTAGGGAAATGGGCAGACTGGGTGTGCCAGGCGGTCCTTATCTGCCGTCAAATTCTATGTTTCTATGTTTCTAAATCTTCAGCAGATTTAATATAACATTTTACACAGAATGTATTATACCCCTAACAAACATAACAAAATAAACCCTAATATTCCTGATAGATGTCCATGCTGTGATCATTCCACCACTAATTTAACACATATGTTCTTCATGTGTTCTAAGTTACAACCATTTTGGGAAAACATTTTGGTATACTTTCATCTTCACTAGGCAAGATAGTAGCAGTAAAAAACTAATTAATTCTAGTTAGTTTTCATAACGATATTACACTTACATCTGTACAATCAAAGCTCTTACAATGATGCTTAATAAATGAAAATGAATGCATTTTTCTAAATTCAAAGAATAGCAAGCCCCTGCTTACAACCAATGAGTGAACTTGATGGTCGACTTACTTAAAGTTGAAAAAATCCTCTTTACTTATAAAAAGCAGCTGGAAGTTTGGAATGACATCTTGGACCCACTAAGAAAGATCCTGATTACGTAATAGTAAAACAATGAAGTGATGTTTGTATCTTTCAGCTATATTAATGGACATCTAGACTGGATGTCTGAGTAAACTTATTCTGATAAACCCAGGAAGGAATTTGAATGATATTGTAGGTGCCTATACACAAATGTTTCTTATTTTTTTAATGTAAACACTGGCAGTTGCACGTCGTTGGCCTCTCTCAATCCATCATGCCTGGAAGTTTGCTATTGTTTCTCAATAAAAATTCTTACTAAAAAAGATAAAGTATTTATGTCAGTCAATTGTTTTTAGTGAAGAGGTGAAGATCATGAAATGTTGGTTCTTCTACAAGTTATCTGCACATTCTTTTATAAAAATAAAATTGTGAAAATGTTAAAATGTTCGGTAAGTGTGCCTCTTGCTCCAGTTGTCTGAGAGGTGCATATCAGGTCAAAAAATAAAATAACTGTCTACCATCTCTCATTACAATCATTTCTCCAGACTTAGCTAAATCCATTGCCTTCAGAATTTACTGAATCATCATGCTTAAAGATTGAATATTTTTGAAACCTTTTTCATGTCGTAATTTCTAACAAGGAAAGTCACTCTAAGCTGAGACAGTTTGTTTTCAGGCGTGTCCTGGGGTTGGATTACTTGGTTTGTTTTATGGACTGAGTGAATGTTAGGCAGGAGACTGGGGAAAATCACATACAGCCACTAGAGATGGAGTTGAAAGGACCTTGGCTTAATGTCTCATCTGAAAGACAGGAGCACCTTAACAGTGCTGCACCCTCCAAGTGCTTCACAGCCATATCAGTATTGAGAATTATCCCACATCTGTGGTGTGAGACTAGAACCTATGATCTATCCACCTTCTGACCCCACAGTCCACCATCAACTTTCTGAACCATTGACACTACTAAATGCTGTGGGTATTCAGAAAGATTCAAAGATGGCTATTTGCCTTTGATGGGGGTGTACAGTCCCTTCAAGGTTCATTTAGAGAATCTCATGGGTCAGTGACACCCCGACTGATTTTCTATGCTAAGGGGATCATAAATCAACCTTGCAGAAGGTGCAGATACTGTATAAGCACAACCCAGATGGGTCACAAAAGGTTATGGTCCAGCAGTTATGAACATTAAAAGATTTATTTATAATTTTGTTTTGCCCAGAAAAAGCTTACTGATCCTTGGCAGCTCATTTCCTGAGGGAGCGAGAGGTTACATGGACCTGTTTATTGATAGGGGAAATGTTGACCAGGGCACTGGGGAAAATCCCCTAATCTTGTGATAAGTATCATGGGATCTTTAACTTCCACCTGAACAAGCACCAGAGATTAGCAGAAGAGACCTCAATTTAATGTATAATCCAATGTTCTGTACAGAGTCATTCCTAATTGGGGCCCATCCTTGAGTGGCAGTGCAATGGCCAATGGATTTGGCAGCCTAGTGGCTCAGGCTGGAAGCCCAATCATGGAGACATTGCGTTTAATCATTTTGGAGACAGTCCTGTATTTAAGGCTGAGTTTGCAAGCATAATCCAACCACGTATGCTGACTCTGGTTCGACATTTCAACAGCGAACAACATTACAGTGACAATTTTCTGTTGCCACTGTAATGTTGCCGTGGGACCCCGGGCATGGCTTTCTCTGGGGTTTGCACCCCCTACCTGAATCAACTCTGACTCAAGGTTGATAATCCTAAATGGGGGGGTGCAAACTCCTTACTAGACAACTTTATGCCGACCGCAACTGCAGTCAACATAAATCTGTCACTGTAACGTCGGTTGACAACTTTGTTGTCGAACCAGAGTCATGGATCCATTCAACCACATTGGCAGAAGTGGTCCAAAAGACTGAAAACTACTTTGTGGTGAAATGGCTTGAGATGTAGTGGAAACCCCCTTATATGGACTAAAGCTCAAACATCAAGTTTGTTTCAAAGAGCAATCCAAGAGGATGGTAAAGGGACTTGGGATATTAATAAGAGTATAGTGAAAAGGACAGACTGATTCAGAGTCCATATTTGTGTCAGGGGGTCACCAGACAGGGGTTATGTCAGGAAATATGGACCCATTCCTCAAAGTAAACAGGTATACAGTCCAAAGATAGGGATACATATGACACTATGGTGATTTGTTTTACATATCAGCAGTTTCTGCCTTCATATGGAATGTGATCATGCAGAGTGCAAATATATAGAGGCCCATGCCATTACAAAACAAACAATACTTTTAGGTCCTAAGATCTACACAGTCATGGTACAGATACTGTACACAAAAACCCTGTATAAGTGCTAGTTCATTCTGACTATAGTCAGACTGTGGTTCGTGACTGTTTGGTAAAATGTGAAAAATGGCTGAGAGGTGATACTGTTTAAAGTTCCTGTTTCCATGGTGACATTTGGATACATTCCATAGCCACTAATGAAAGCTGGGAACCGAGTGGGCCGAATAGAATTGTGTGTGTGTGTGTGTATGTGTGTGTGTGTGTGTGTGTGTGCACGCATGCATGTGGGGGTCCCCTAGTTTTCTTTGAACAGTAGCTTTGGTGTAGGGTTGGAGCTATTTTAAGAGCCTATTGAATTTGAGGAGTGTATACATAACAGCGCAACCTGTACACACTTTGGTGACACAGGAAATAATTGAGTGCCCTTCTCCCCTTTACTGATCCGCATGCGTTTTGTTCCTTTTTTCATCTCAAGAAAGCCGGGACCAAAGAAAAAGAAAGAAGAGACAGTGGGCCAATCTGGGACAGTCCTGGAGCAGTATTGAAGCGCACAAAAGTGTGGTCAAGATACTGACAATCGCAAGACGTGCCAGTCCACAGCATTGGGGGTTCCAGCTCTTGGGCAGCTATTCACCCTGTCCCTAGTGTAGAACTCCACATTTTGATATGCTTTTTACCATATCATTGCCAAGCAGTGAGCTGAAGAGATGGTGCAGCACCTCTGTTAGCCGCTACTGTGGTGATAGTGAATGATATAGTTACCCAGGAGCAACTTGTCATGCAGTATTACGGCTTTGCTGGACTACTGTAGGTCTTGTTATGCTGTACAGAGCAAGACACTCTAACAGTTGTTCTCCAGCAGTTGTTGATTCCCTAATCATTGGTGGTGGTGGTGTTGGGGTGGCTAATCATTGATGGGGGTGGGGGTGGGAGAGGGTACTGCAGCGTGCTCTCTCTCTTAGGAAGTTTTGTAAGAGATAAAACTTTGGATTGAGTCCTGGCTCAATTCTTCTGATCCAATGTCTATAAAGAGGTTGTAGATTATTTTGTGTCCTGCCCAGTGTACGATTTTGGTGGCTGTGAAGGACAACCAGATGGCCCTGTTAGTGCCACAAGATGTAGGTAGATCTCATTAATCTTCAAAACGTGCCAGAGAGTATCTGTATATTTTGATGTGGTGGAATATGCATCCAGATATTCTGGAGCCATTTCTTAGTGAACACTCTACAATAGCCCAGACATTTGCAATGGAGATCACAAGTGTTTTTCTATGGTGGTATTATAGTATTTAGGGAGATTCCGACAGACCCTGGTACACTTTTTATATCATATCTGTATGAAGGAAGTTTGTTTCCTATTAAACATAGTCTGTCATAATCTTGTTTTATCATCCTTAAAGGAGAACTGCATTTAATATGCAAGCCTATTTTTCTGTAGGAGTTATTTTTTTTCCAAGTAGTTCACATTCTGTTGTTGTTCTGTCTTTACTGGCCTTTTCATAAATTCAATGTGTGTTTCTGACATATACTCTGCTGCTAAAGGCTTTGAGATGTATGATGCAGTCTATGTCCTTAAGTTCTTACATTGTTGGCACAGTGCATGTTTGTTACACTACAGAATTCTATAGTGTATGATGAAATGCTGCTATGCATGGAATTCCATATCTAGAATATGTTTGTTGTGCTGCAATACTGATGACGCTACTGCAGTACAGCATAGAATGCTGCTGCACAGCTGCTTTCCTCTATCCAATCGAGTTGGAAGCTGTTTTTTTTAAATTGAACTTACAGAAACAGCTGCAACATGTTGAATCAGTAATTTGAGCCTACAACCAACCCTCGAGTCAACACGAAGACATGGATGCTTTTGAGGAACCAAGCGATACATTTAGTTGATCCTAATTAAATATTAATTATTGTGAGAGCAAAACTAAAATAACAAGCAGCACAGAGGAAGCCTTAATACACAGCCCTGGTGCTTCAACCTTTTCGTTGTCAGGGGGCATAACTTCATGCATTGCACACCATGATTAAATTATAAGAACAATTAAACAATTTATTAAAACACAGTGATTAACATATTAATAATAAATGGGTCTCCCTTTTTCCCATAGGGAAACCGTGGCATAATTTGCTGTTATAAAGGAGTGTTTTTAATGGCAAACATGCTCACGATTTCCCTTGCTGTGCGCATGCTCAGGTAGCAGCGCGACCAGTCGAGGCTGCTCACCGCTTCCATCTCACCCGAAACAGAACCACAACAAGAACTCAGCGGTATGTTCTTTTCTTTTCTTTTTTCACCCATATACCCTGGAAAAACAGAAAGACCTGCAGAAAGGGTAAAAAAAAAAAGTTTAAATTTCGGCAAATCTTGGCACTGGACTAAAACAAAACCAACCCTAGGATACACTGGGAGCTTTTTATTTTATATAATTGCTGAGGCAAAAAAGGGAAACCCAGCAATTATATAAAATATAGTATGTGAAATGATATGTTTAAACCAAAGTTGCACACACCCTAAAGGTTAGATGCTAACATAAACCCCTCAAGCTTCGCTCTCAGGGTTTATGAGCATCTAACCCCTCGGGGGTATTTAAACTTCTCATTTCACACATCACCCCATTTATTATTCTATATTTAATGCACATAAGCAATCCTAAAACCTTCAATGGTGACATCACCCCAATTGAAATACTAGCTTCATAAAGGCACATGGCACTATGTACAATGCGTGAAAGAGCTTAATAGTTATACCCAACCAAACAGTAAATTAATAACTATTATTAAAGTGCCTGTAAAACAATTAAATCTGTTCTCTGTGTCAAAACCTTTTATAAAAATCAAACTGTGAAACTTGTTTGTTGGAATTCCATCTCAAAAGCACAGACACATTGCTAAAATGTATCATAAATGTAGGCGTTATGTGCTGATTGCAAACTGACACTGAACAATATACTGTGTAACAAATAACTAATTTCAGTGGTAAGAGAATGCCAGTATCTTTCAAAATTAACCACTATGACAAGGTCCAAGTTACACTGTGTTTTGTGCAGCACTACAAAACACAGTGTTAAGTGTTGAAATGGAAACCATACAAGGGAATAACAAAGACCACACAAAAACCTACTGTGTAGCGTTTAAATTCTGGCCAACTATATTTAGTGCAGTCTGGGATGTTTTTGTCATTTGTGCCAGCTGTTTTCGTGCTTGTCCTGTGACCACTAGCTGTACTGAGAGCTGTCAATGTCAGTTCTATGCAATCATCTGACAATCGGTACTGACAATCACTCACAATCAACTGCAGTCACTAACATAATTACTGAGGCTCTAATCTATGATGCCAGTTCGACAACAATTTTGTTGACCAGCATCACAGTGATGGGATTTATGTTGACCACAAGTTGCGGTGAACACAAATCCCAAATGCTTCTGGTCCTGCTTTTCTATTGAGGCTTTGCCCCAAATTCCATGGGGGCTCTGCCTCCGCACCCCCATACTACAGATTGTCAGCTCCAGTTAGATTTGACTCGGGGAGGGGGTCAAAGACTGGGAGATGGTGTGCCCCTGTCTCGGGCGCACCAACACAGGGAGCTGTCAGCAAAGTGTCAATTTTGCTGACAGCGAGGTATGTCACTGTATTGGTGTCACCATCGGATCAGCATACCCTGAGGCTCTTCTTAATTACAGTACAATTGCAGTAATTAGCACCTTTAAATGTCACATACCAGGTATAGCAGATTGTTGATCGTACTGTAGTCTGGCCATAAGTGCAGTACGCCATGTCTCTACTACATTTGATTCAGAGCAAGCCTGTGAAATGAAAATATCCTTTTGAGACAGAAGCACTGGGCCCAGAAGATCTTGCTGACAAGTCTGGTGTTGAGAATTCCATGGCAAAATCTTTCTCCTGGAAGCTAGCTGGCATTTCTTCCACATCTCCCACAAAAAAGATGCCCCTCCACCTATGTGACATATACAGATGAGAAACACTTTGAGGTCAGGAGGTATGCCTCACAAAATGGTGTCATGTCAGCTGTGCCATACTACTGTGCTAAGTATGGCAAACCTATCAGTGAAAGCACCGGTCAGAAATTTAAAACAGACTTCTTGGCCCAGTTGAATACCACATCTGATCCTACACAGCTTTCCACATGTTTTCCCAAAAAGCCACGTGGGAAACCAGCATTAATGATGGAGGATGTGGAGGAGCAGCTCTGGAAAGTTGTGTGGTGCTTGTGTGTACAAGGGACTGTTGTGAATGCCCATGTGGTACACTCCATGTCACTGGGGATAGAGAAAGCTAGCTCTTTCCATCTGCTAGCTGACAATACTGGACACCTGAATCTTACAACTTAATGGACTTTGGCTTTCCTGCACAGAATGGGGTCTAGTAAACATAATGGCACAAAGGCAGCCTGAAAAACCACAACTTATTTTCCAGAGCTGAAAGCTGTTTTCCTATCACAGCTAAGTACACCTTGTGTGCAAGAACTCATTCTGCCCAAACTAGTGATGACTTTAGATGAGACAGGCATCAATACGGTGCCTGTGTCAGAGTGGACAATGGCAACATCAGTGCAGAAGCAGATAGTGTGTTAGGGCTGGGAGACAAGAGGCAGATTTTGCTAATGCTATCATGCAGACTAGTGGGAGATTTCCTGCCTCTTCAGATCACATATAAAGGGATAACTACTGCTAGTCACACACATTTTCTCCAGAAATGAATGACCAGCACTCCAAGAGAATATGCTTTGTGCAGTTTAATCCAATAAAGTGAGACGAGCAAGCATGGAGTAACACGCCAACTCACAGCCTCAGCGCTTTGACTATTAGGTCTTCCTCAGGGGGTGTGTCCACATGGTACAGCAGACCTCACATTTAAATAGTTAGTATTAATTAAAGTAACAGTAATAACAATAAAAAATGCTCAACATTTTTTATTGTGAAAAAATAATTTAAAAATAATTAAACAATAGGTCTGCAAGAGGGGTTCTGTACTCTCAGGTTAAATCCTTATGTAGTACTCAATTTTATACATTGAAAAGGGTATTGAAACTTTTACATTTAATTAAATTAGAAAATGGTAGTACAGGGAGACAGGACAAATTTTCCCCCAAATCAAAGTACAATTTGTAAACCTCACTACTAACTAGAGATTAAAATCTAAAGCACTGATCAAACTGTCAAGTACAAGTGTACAAGTTAACAACATTTTGGGGCAGTGAGAACAATGTCTAACATACAGTAGAAATCCCAAATGTTTGGGTAAGATAGAAATGAGAGGGGAGAGGATTTGTCTCCAGACTGAGTGTTCAAAATCACTAGTGGTTGCAGGAAAGTTTCCTTGAGCTGTGTGAGCTAAAGCGTGACATAATCCATGACTTCGCTGAAGCAAGAATTACTGAAGCACACAGAAACAACCTCTATGAAATTCTTGTGAGTGCAACTATCTGTGTCTACTGCTCTGATTTGTACCTGATTCAGTACTCAGTTTTCTTTTCTTTTAGCAGGTTTTGATGCTTTAGAATGATAGGAGAGGCTACCGGCATATCAACACCTTCTGCTACCAACCACATACTGACCACATACTGACTGCATGCTGACTAAATACCAACAGAATGATTTTTTTAAATGAGTGCACATTATTAGTTTTTCGTGAACATATTCAAGTGTTTGGTTTGGATTTTGCTTACCAAAATATTCTAGATGCGTTTATTTACATGGGTATGTGAGCTGCTGTCTGTGAATGTAGTGAAAATAAACTAATTGTGAAAATGTGCCACTAGACAGTATTTTATATAGCTTTATAGAATGTACCATTCAATGAAATCACCTGCACCTAACCTCATATACTGTATGTATAAACAGTATTAATCCATAATTTTCTCAATGACTAAATAATATTAAGTGCCTATTAATTTAAAGATAAACAACTTCTATTAAACCTACATTACTTAAATTACCACTACCATGTAAAGAATAATAATTTAACTCAGCAAAAGTAATTAACTATTATATAATCAAAATAATGACAATGGGACAAAAAAACAACAACAATATAATGAAATATAAAAAGGCAAGTGAAAAAAAATCAATAAAGTGCCATAATAACATCACATATCGAGGTACCTAGCAAAAATCACAACACTCAGTTTAAATGTATGGAGGAGAGCAAGAGTTTTGTACAGTAGCAATGGCTATTTTAGAAATTTACTGTTATAAATTAATGGAGAAAATATACCAGAAGGGACAAATAAGTATATAATGCAGCAATTTTAACCACAAGAAGGTTAAATATAAATACTCCTTTTTAAATATCTATGTCAACGTGTTTTTAAATGGTGACATATAAATGTAAGTTACATGAATGGGACCAAAGGTATATTAAGTGAATGGCATATTTAAATGTTCAAGATAAAAAAAAAAATACTATATATTCTGATTATTTAAATGTCACTGGTGTAAACACAGCAATCCACATTAGTACATGAATGCATGGTAACACTATCCAATCATAAATATCAAATACAGATGCTGTGATTACATGTTAGAACAAAGTTCACCATCAAAAATGCAGACATAGCCTCTTTATGGCATCAGTATTCCATCATAGGAATGGAATGAAGTCCATTTCTTCATGAAACCCAAAGGTCTGCACTGTTTTGATGATATTTATCCAATGAGTTTCCTTTTGCAGCAAACGGTTGAGTTTGTTTCCTCCATGAAACAAGGGAGGAATATGTTCAAAGAGCATAAAATTAAAAACATTTCACGGTACTCCATGAACCAGCTTGAAATGTGTTGCAAGGGCACCCTTTCTCCTTTTGATCAGTATGTCTCAGCAATGTTCTTGAATGCATTCCTTTGCCTTTGTTACTGTACATCCAATATAATGTAATTTACATGGGCACCAAATAATGTAAATAACAAACATGGTTGTTCAGGTCATAAATTGTTTCCAATGCACTTTACCTCCCTCGTATCCAAAGAACTGACCTGATCTAGGAAATTTACAACTTACGCAGCTACCACATTTACAAAATCCAGCAGGCTTAACTGGCAGTCATTTCTGAAATACATCACCGGCCAGCGTAACGTGGCTTGCAATGAGTAAAATCCTTAAGATTTTTTTCTCTCCCAAAACTTACTTTGGTTCTAGAAGGGGAAAATATTCCTTACAGTTGTATCTTTAAAAAGAACAGGTCAAAGATTATATATGGCATTGCTCACTTTGCCTACAATAGGATTAATTTCTTGTTTCTCTCATAGTTGTGGGTCTAGCTTTTGCTTTAGTGCAGTACAGTTCAGAGTCCTTGCCTTTCTGCTAGTTTCCTATAGAACTTTCTCTCCATATCCCCTGGCTCAAAACCTATTATACAATGGCAAGAAAGAATGCTGGTCTATGATTGGTCAGTCTGGGACTGGATCCGTGATATTATCCCAGTACAACATCACAGATCTAGTCCCAGTACTCAAAAGACCGCATCAAATGTAAAAATGAATCACTCAACAACTGCGATCAGCTGCCCCACTGCCTTCATTGCCGACACCATGATCAGCTTCATTTCCTGGTCTGCCCCTACTTTCTCAGTAAAAAAAGGACACATTAAAACAACATTGTGATTCCTGTCATTGGAGAGTTAGTAAATTCTTCTCCTAGTTTCTCTGTAGAAAAAAAAGAAACGGTAAAACACCAGGATCCCCTATTCCAAACCAGACTGAGTGAGTGAGCAAACAAATGGATCTTTTTTAAGTCACTGCGCAACTCTTTTCATAATGCTCACTCGATCTTCAAGCACATTTCTTGTATTTTTTTAAAACCCCACCCTGTAAAAGAGATCAAACATTATCCGTACCACCTCCCTACCTCCATCCTCACAATAGAGGCTGCAGACAGATGTTCATAAGAGCTGGGGTGGGGGAGCTGCAATCTCTGACTCCAGATCAACACCAGCATGAAGACCGAGTCAGGAAACACAAAGACAAGGAAACAAAAAATCAAAACCATAAGAAAACACAACATAAACATCCAGGGAATAGGGCAGATTAATAAAGACTCTTAAGAGTGGAAGAACTGAAAAAGGTTGCTATGGGGAGTGCAGCGCCACATGAAAAACATAGCAGCTGCACCTACTGGCTGAAACAATATATCAGCACTATTTTTTTATATAGTATTCCTATCCACTTAAAAAATTACAAAAAAAAAACTTTAAATGTACTTCTTCATCATTCTTTTTTTGTTTGTTTTTACAAACAAGCCATTGTATAACAGCAATAATGCACTTCGAGGTGTGTGTTGTGCTGGGATAACATCACTTCTCAGGTGTTGAACGCACAACCACCCAAGGCGTGATGTTATCCCAGAAAAACCCACACCCTGTCATGCATTATTGTTTAATTTAACAATTCATTTGCCTGAAGGTTATAAACCAGAGGGTCTGAGCAATTGCACTTAATCCACACTAGTTGCCCATATGGCACAAGGAAATTAATTTCCTAAGATGTGCACTTGCAGCATGAAGAACTACATTAGCCACTGTGGGCTTATGATATCCTGCTGAACCAATTGCTTTACCTATTTCCCCTACCAATATGATGTCAAGAAAATTAATCCTATTGTTTTACAGTTCTGCAGTGAATTTTAGATTCATGTCATTAATATACAAATAATGCAAAAATCCTAGCATGTCACCACCCTTCCAAGTACAAATGATATCATCAGCG
The DNA here is from genome assembly GCA_016271365.2 of Neoceratodus forsteri. Classification (NCBI taxonomy): domain Eukaryota; kingdom Metazoa; phylum Chordata; order Ceratodontiformes; family Ceratodontidae; genus Neoceratodus; species Neoceratodus forsteri. Next base: position 104,618,372 of record CM057451.1, read on the forward strand.
AAATGGAGCCAGAGCACAACATCCCCAAAATATGGATTATTAGACTCTTTCAAAACATATTCCTCCTCCCACAGCCCATCTACAAATTCACATAAAAGGAGGCAACTGAGGCTCCTGTTGCAGTCTTGCAACATTGTAAATAAAAGCTGCGGTCAAAAGTAAAATAGTTTTTGCACAAAATGAATTCTTGGGCCTCTAGGAGGAAGAATGAAGGGATGAGTCTCCAACCACGCTTCCCTTAAACTAATGTTCCACTGTTTCCAAACCCAAGCAGTTTAGTATAGCCGTATATAGGCTTGCTACATCAACAGCAAACCATTTGCAACCTGGCAGCCAACTGATACCCTGGACTTCATTGAGGAGATCCATCTTGTCACAGATGTGGGATCCCAAACCCAGCACAGAAGGTTGTAGAAAAGAATCCACAAACATCCCCAGTCCTTGAATGGTCCATCGAGTCACAGATGTGGTATCATAAACCCAGCACAGAAGGTTGTATAAAAGAATCCACAAACAAGGGTAAGTCCTGAGTAAGGGATCCCACCCCCAACATGATGGGCCTCCTTGGTGGATCTCTCAACATTTTATGCACTTTAGGAATAATATACAGGTTGGGAATGATTGGATGTTGCGGTTTAAGAAACCCTGCTTCATTCACAATAATCCAACCCTTTTCAAATGCCCAGTCTATTAGTTTAAACAATTCAATCTGAAATTTCAATGTAAGGCCCCCTGGTCCCCTTCTAACAGGGTATAGTTGTGCCTTTCATTCAATAGTTCCATAACCTTTGAAATATACATTGTCTCCAGCATAAGTACTAAGTTACCCCCCTCCTCTTGTCAGAGGGCTCGATCACCACACCTGGCAATGCCTGCAGCTGGCAAAGAGCCTACTTATCCAACAAGGGGAGATTCCGTTACACCACCTTATTGCTGGCAGTGCTATCCTTCACATTTTTTTCAGCTTTAAGCGATAACATTTGCTCAAACACTTCAGTAACATGACATTCATTCTTTAGAGGACATAATGTACATTTAGACTTAAAAACATTGGATCTAACATAAATGATACATCATTTTGTTCAAGGAACTCATCAAGGTTAAGCCTGCCAATTAAATGAACGTGTCCCATATCTTGTGAAGTAAGGTCCCCAATACTTCCATTCAAAACTTATTCTCTTACATGAGCACCATCACCAAGCTATTCTGCAAAGCCATTGGTTGCTCCGGAGATAACTGCATGGTCCCCATTATGACCCATTATTGAATCAATAATTCTATGGTCACTATTAGCAATTATAAATGAATCAATTGGAGGGGTGTGGATGAAGAACAATTCCCAACTTAATAACCTCTCTTGTTCTTCAGTGAGCTTACAGTCAGTAAGATTTATACTTATTTCTTCCCTTGCAGTGTCATTTGACTGATATTCTTCTTGAATCCTCCTCCCCCTCCTTTTTTTTCAGTATGCTTGTATGTTTTTGGTTTCTTTGCTGTATTTATTTATTTATTTAGCTTTTGTTTACTGGGTAAGTACACTAGACAAGTTTTATGCCTATTTTCAGGAACAACCCGGGAGAATACAACATGAGGAACAACAGTCAAGGAGACATGGCAAAGAGAGAACAGTTTTTTGTCACAGTAAACAAAAATCTGTTATTATTTTGAGAGAGCCATGTGAGCCCTTTCTAAAAGAACATCCCTGGATGTAGATGGCCCACAATCTGAAATTTCATTCTCCTCATCTTGTATATGTACTTTCAGTGAACTGTACTGTACGTTTTCTTGTTTGTTGTCTATTATTTGATGAAAAGCTGAATATATTACTGGACCCTGATCTTCCTCTACTACTAGATCTGGCAGGTTGTCCCATGGAAAAAAAGCTCTCCTTTTTCATAATTTGTACTATCGTGTTGTTTTTTATTTATTTATTTATTTATTGAGGTCTCGGATTACAACCTTTGAGCTAAGAGCTCATTTGCAGAGGTTCCACATCAAACAAGAGGTCCATAAATATAAATACATTTAACAGGTTATAGGCAGCTAGGGTGGCAAAGACAGGAATAAAAAATCAAACATCTTTTAAAATCAATAAAAATGCACAAAACTGAAAAACTGAGTGAAAATCAAGAAAATCAATTACGTGAAAAGGGAACACGTGTAAAAGAATGGTGCAGAAAGCCAGAGACTGGTTACCTTTGTCTTTCTCTTCCTATGTAAAAGTTATTTTTATGTTTGCTTGCATGCATATGCAAGAAACATTATGTGGCAGCTAGGAGAGAAGTGGGTTGTGGAGGTGCGGCACTGTGGCAGCCAACCGCGGCACTGTATTTGGAGGCTTGGCACTGGTGGACAAATGCAGGCCCAGTGTCCTGATGACAGTGGTTCTGAAGAAGTGCCACCAAGTTGAAATCTTTTCACCACTGCAATCAGGAGCTGCCTCATCATTGCAGCATCAGCCATTTTGCTGCAATGAGGGAGCGACCTGTCATTGCAGGGTGATACCTTGCTCTCCGCATGCCCCCGACTCAGTACATTTGCCAACAGGGAGTTGCCGATGGGGGAGCCCACTCCCTGTCAGCATACTGTAACCCCCTTCCCCATTTGTTGTGTGCTGAGGGGGTGCCTAATACCCCTCAGCATCATGCACCCCCCAACAGTCTTTCTTTGCCGATGGGGGGCCCAATCCCTGTTGGCTTCAGTCCCCCCTTCCCAGTTCAATTTGCTGATGGGGCAGCCCACTTCCCATCAGCATAATGTCCCCCCACCCCCAATTTGTTGTGTGTTGAGGGGGGTGCCCAATCCCCCTTGGCTTTACCCCCACTCGGTATGTGCCGACAGGGTTGCCCAATCCCCCATTGGCTACAGCCCCCAACCACTCAGGTGGCATGCTGGGAGCCCACCCCAGTGTGCCAAATATCCCTGTAAAAAAAAAAATCCTGCAATGTGTTGTTTTTTTTTCCTTTTTTTAGAAACTGTCCCTCGCTGAGTTTGGTGGCCCCTACCCCAACCTGCACCCGCACTCTGCGTACCCCACCTCCTCACATCCCCCTCATCCCATACTTACCTCTGGAGCCCAGTGCGATGATCTTCAGTGGACCAGGAACACGTCTGCACTCTTCAAAGCCGACCAAGAAATGCCGGTATGCTGTATAATGGCATAAATAGTTTTTTTTTTCAACTTTGGTGCATATCTCAGGCAATGTTGGGAATTTTGGCACCAAATTTTCAACATGGGGTTATTAGGACCTCTTCATGAGATTCAGTCACTGTCATGGCATTATTCAGTCTCAAAAGGTGATTTTGCAGTCACTGCAAGAATCACCTTTTGGGACCGACAATCTAATGACAGTGTGACTGTTCATGAGGTGGGCTCTCAAAAAGCCTATCTACAAATCCAGTGAAAAATCCAAAAATGACTGTTTTACGAGCGCATGCTATGCAGTTTCCATGCACGCCAGAATTTCGTGAATTTGTAATATTTTCACTCCTAATTTTCAACATTGGCATTTTCCACACCTCCTATGAATAGTACAGTTGTCATTTTACAATATCCTGGCCAAAATGTGGTTTCGCACTTGCAGAACACGCGGTCGCTGTGAGAAATCAGTTTGGGATAGATTGAGAATGACAGTGACACTGTTCATGAGCAGAGGTCCTAAAATGCCTATGTTGAAAATTTGGTGATGATACTCTATAAAATGACTGTGTCACAAGTGTGCATTGTGCAGTTTCCACGCACCCTTATAACTTCACAAATTTGTAATATTTTCATGCTAGATTTTTAACACTGGCATTTTTTCACACCTCCTTATGAACAGTACAGCTGTCATTTTTCACATCCTGGCCAAAATGTGTTTTTGCACTTCTAGCACAGAATAGTGCATCGCTGCGGAAAATCAGTGTTTGGGACAGATTAAGATCGAGCGAGTGAGAGAGGGGGAAGGAGCGAGCTTAACAGATCTCTGCCGGGACTGCTACAGCTTTCTTTGTGGGCAGAAAAAGGCACCAATGCAGGCAGGAGTCCAGTATAAAAAGGCAGCCTGCAGCGCTTGGAGAAACAGAACAAGCGAGTGAGGGAGGGGGAGTGAGTGAGCTCAACGGAGCTCTGTCGGGACTGCTGCAGATTTCTTTGTGGGCAGAAAAAGGCGTTAACGCAGGGAGGGGCCCAGTACCAAAGTGCAGCCTGCAGCGCCGGGAGAAACAGAACGAGTGAGTGAGAGAAGGGGAGTGATCGAGCTCAACAGAGCTCTGTCAGGACTGCTGTGAATTTCTTTGTGGGCAGAAAAAGGCGCCAACGCAGGCAGGAGCCCAGTACAAAAGGGCAGTCTGCAGCGCCTGGAGAAACAAAACGAGCGAGTGAGAGAGGGGGAGTGAGCAAGCTCAACGGAGCTCTGCCAGGACTTTAGATTTGCCCACCCTCCTGCCAATGTCCTCTGCAGTCCTATATTACAGCAGGGTCGCTGGGGTGGAGACAAAGCAATGATTGGATACTTTTAGGATTGCTGTAATAATACTGATTTAGTTGTTCTGTTTATTTCTCTAACTAAGCTAAGTACTGAGCTATACTGTTATGATTGCTGTAATAACACATATTTATTTGTTTTGTTTATTTCTCTAACTGAGCTGAGTAATACTTGGACTGCAATAGGATTTCTAACTGGGCTAAGTGAAAATATATGAGAGCTGAGAACAAAAAGCATGGTAGCTGAGGGGTGAAAAACAGACAAGGAGGCTTTAGGATTGCTACAGTAATACAGTATCTAACTGAGATTTGAGACTGAATTACCCCGGTCAGCAAGTGGCCAGTAGGGGGACTAGTGTTGGGGGGGACAGGAATTTGAGTAAATAGGAGCCTAACAGTTGTAGTAGGATACAGAACCTGCGAGTAAGATCCTGTAACATAAGATGGGGGACAAAATGGGGCAGGTGCCACATGTCAATAGGGCGGGCATCTTTGGAAGGGTGGTGGGGTGTACAGGGTGTGGGTCCACCATGATCCTGGACTGGGCTTGGAGGATGGGGGGGTGTATGGTCTGTAGATGGCTGGCTAGTTTGAGGGAGGCACTGTGGAGGTTAGGGAGGAGTCTAAGTGGCAGGGCAGATGAGTATGGTAGGCATCCTGGCTGGGGGAATAGGGGATGGCAAGGAGTGCGAAGGAAGAACAACTAGGGACTGAAACCGACCCCAGTATCAGAGGCACTAGCAGAAAAGAGAGGAGAAGGGAGGGGGTGCCTGAGGTGAGGGGGGGCCCCTGTTGGCGGAGGAAGAGACCACAAGGAGTACCAGAGAGACAGCAGATGGCTGCGGGTAGGGAGGGACCAGGGGTGGGACCAGGGGTCGCATGGACGGGAACAAGTAGGAGGGGGAAACTGATAGGGGGAAGAGATGTAGGAGGAGTATCGACTAGGAATAGATTTGAGCCTCTGCTATGGGAGAGAGAGAGAGGGGGAGCAGGAACATACCAAGGGGGTGAGGACAAGCGGGGCATGAGAGGGATGGCAACAGCTAGGGGAAGAGATAGCGAGGACAAAAGGGTAGAAGGGGAGCTAGTAAGGAAGGAGGGGTGGTGACTAGAGGAGAGAAGGCTACAGGATGGGTGAAGGATGGGAGGGGCATCACTATCGGGTAGAAGAGAATGGGGGCCCTAAATCGACAACAGCAGGGTAGGAGAGGGGTTGGAAATCAGCAGGGGGTGGAGGGGAGGTTGACATGGGAAGCCCAGTAGGAAGTAGTCAGACTGGGGAGTGGTTCAAGGGGGAGTGGGAGGAATAAGGCAGAGAAAAGGGGTGAGGCAGAAGTAGGGGGTACAGATACAGAAGTCACAGAGGGTGCAGCTGGTGCAGGTAAGGGGCAGGGAAGAATGAATACTGGGGTGGTGGAAGGGGCATTAAAAGAGAAAGGGGCTAAGGGATGGGTGGGGTGCTTGTCCTAGGGGATTCTATACTGAAAGGGGTGAGATGGGGCGGAAGGAGGGAATGCACAGCCGTGTTTGGGTTGAAGCTATCCCCAGGTTGACTGCATGAGGGGCAGGGCAGGCACTGCTCAAGTGTGCAGTGAGGAGGAGAAGGAGGAAGAAACCTCATTTACTGTTGCATGTGGGTACAAATGACTTGACGTGGAAGACTGTGGAAGTAGTGAGGGGGAGGTTCGAGTAGATGGCCAGGCAGTGTGGGGGGGGGGGAGTCGGTGGCATTCTCAGAGGTACTCCCAGTACCATGTGTAAGCATGGGGAGGAAGGGTAGGATTGAAGAGCTCAACAAGTGGTGGAGGGATTGGTGCCACACCAAAAATTATGGGTTAATGACTAACTGGGGTAGGGTCTGGGGAAATAGTGACTTGTACACGGGGGACAGGGTACACTTGAGCAGGAAGGGGAAGGGACTATTAAAGGCAGGATTAGAGGGGTATATCTCTACTAAGGTTGATTTAAACTAGTTAGGGGTGGCCAAAAGACTGAGATTAGTAGAAAGGTCCTGACAGTGGGATGCTAATGAGCTTACCCCCCCTAGATATAGGTAAAGGTGGAGGCGTAGTAACCCTGGGAGGGGGCGGGCAGAGTGGTCAGAGTGTAATACAGAAGGCACCACCACCTGGTAAGAATAAGGAGGAGAAAGGGTGCAGACTACAGGGAGGAGGGACACAGGCCAAGGAGGAGAACAGTGAGGAGAAGGAGGGGTATGAGTGGAAGGTGGTCTCTCTCAACGCAAGAAGCCTGGGGAACAAAACTGCAGAGCTTCAGGCACTCCTTTTAGAGGGGAAGGTGGACATTGCTGCAGTGACAGAGACTTGGGCCACAGGTTACCATGATTGGGGCTTGGCAAACCCAGAATACAGGATATACAGCAGGGACCAGGGGGTTGGAGGAGGGGGGGTTGCACTCTATGTGAGGGAAGAGATTAAATGCATAAGGGATGAGGGGGAAGAGGAGAGGAGAGGACAGAGGCACTTTGGGTGCAGCTCCTGGACTCCAAGGGCAGAAAGCTGAGGCTGGGAGTGGTGTACAGACCACCAGCCCAATCCGGGGAACTGGATGGGGAGTTGGCACAGCAGATAAGGAGGGTGTGTAGAAGGGGGAGTGTGGTAATAGTGGGGGATTTTAACCTACCACGGGTTGACTGGAGCACTCCGGCCACTAGCAGTACCAGGGAGCAGGTGCTCCTTGATGCATTCCAGGATGGCCTTCTGATGCAATTGTTAAGTGGGCCTACAAGGCTTGGAAGCACTCTAGACCTAGTACTGGCAAATGGGGAGGTGGTGAGGGAGGTAAGGGTGGAGGACCCACTAGCAGGTAGCGACCACCAAACAGTGTGGCTCGTTGTCGCGCTGGGCAGGGAGACAGGAGGCATGGGGACTGAGGTGGTGGACTTTATTAGGATGGACTTTGGGGGGTTGGGAGCAATACTGCAAGGGAGACTCCAGGATATAAGACCGGGGATGGATGCAGAACAAAAATGGGGAGTCATAAAGACTGGGCTAACAGAGGCCAAAGTAGCCTGCACCAGGGCCAGGAGTAAGAAGAGCAGAGGCAAGAAACTATGCTGGCTGAACAAGGAAGTGCTGCAAGGGGTGAGGGCAAAGACGGCCGCATACTGGAAGTACAGGAGAACAGGGAAGGGAGGCTTTTGGGAGTTGGTCAATGGAGGTTGCCAGGAGGGTGAAAAAAGCTAAGGCCTCCAAGCAATTAAGTTCTGCACAGGGCATAAAGGGAAGGGAAAATGACTTTTTTAGGTATGTCATAGAAAAGAGGAAGTGCAAGGAACATATTGTGAGGATAAAGTGGGGAGGGGAGTGAGTGGAAAAGGGGGAGGAGCACGTGGAAATTCTAAATGAGTAGGTGGTGATGCCATTGTATAAAACATTGGTAAGGCCTCACCTGGAGTACTGCATGCAGTTCTGGAGACTACACCTATGCAAGGACATAGATAAGGTGGAGACTATCCAGAGAAGGGCAATAAAGATGGTGCAGGGCTCACAACACCAAACATATGAGGAAAGACTAATAACCTCAATATGTACTCACTGGAGGAGAGGAGACAGTGGGGGACATGACTGAAACTTTCAAGTATCTCAAGGGCATAAACAAAGTGCAGGCAGGGGATCTTTTCCAATGTAGAAAAAGTACTTGAACAAGGGGTCACAATATGGAATTGGAAGGGGGTAGATTAAGAGGTAATGTGAGGAAGTTTTTCTACACAGAAAGTGTAGTCGACACTTGGAACAGTCTGCCATAGGAGGTAGTAGGGGTAAGCACAGTGGAGGGGTTTAAGCATGCTTGGGACAGGCACAGGGGAAGCCTGAGATGGGAGGGGTGATGAAAAGCCATTGATCACATAGGGTCAGTAGCCACATACAATGTATAGGGCCTACAGGCAGACTGGATGGGCCTAGTGGTCATTATTTGCTGGCAAATTCTGTTTCTATGGTCCAGAAAGCTACCTTCGGGGGGGGGGGACTGGCAGAATTTTGGAAGGACAAGGGAGCGCATCCATATCTTGAGGATGGGGGCACCAATACTCCCGTCCAGTCTGCCCCTCAAAAAGTATTTGTGGCACAAAAGGTACATCTTTTGTCATTGTATACATAACCCAATTGTTCCATCAAGAAGTAAGCTGGTCCCCTTTATCATGTACAGAGAAAGTTACCCTCTACATCTTGTATATTTGGTACTCTAATTCCTTCCTCTCCCCAGTTGTTGGTGGTTGTGGAATTAGCTACCTCTTTGTGATACTTTTCTTTGCTACAGCTATCAAGATGCCCAAAATATATTTATTGTGGTGATCTCCACAGCCCTCAGAGTATGTTAGTAAGAGGAAAAATTTATGGGCTCAATTTTCAAACACCACTTAGATTGGTGCAAGGGGCACCAAACAATGCTGGGTGTGCCGGGAACCCTGCACCAGATTCTGGTAGATAATATGCCTCTTGGAGCTGTGTGCAAAATGGGTGGCACGCTGGTGGAGATTAACAAGTTCAACCACACAATGAAGCTATCCACACCTGTGGGTAGTTTTATAGTATTGTCTTTAACTCTGATATGGGGGGGGGGGGTTACTGACAAGCCAGTGATTCAAATGTACATGCACAATAGTAACTCTACCTTTCTCAACCCCTTTAAAATGAACTGACAGGAATGCAAATAAGCTGTTTCTGCTTATTTAATGCTCTATTTTCATTCCAGTATAGTATCTTGCATTTCCATTCCATTATGCATTTCAAAAGTTACATTTTTCCACATGAATGAATCAGTTCAAAAGTTAAGCTTTCAGTATATGTTTCAATTCAAAGTTCAAAATTAAGCTTTCAGCATATGTTAACGTTTCAGGACTCTACTTTGTTCTCATCATCAGAACCCGAAAGCTAAAAAAATAAGAAAATATATTTAATGCCCCATGTTATTATTTATTTAAACAATTAAATTAGAGATATAAAGAACAAACTTCCAAAATTCACCTTTTTGGAACCACAACTACTGTGACATACCTTCTGTAAAGTTTAGGGTTGTCTCAAAATAATTTATATGCACTTCTGTTTAAACTGTATTATTCTTTTAACACCTAAGAGGACAACAAGATAAAGAAATATATGTATATATTGTGGTAATACATTCAGTATATCTTACCTATATCAAAAAGTTTTTTTGTTTTATTTTATCTAAATTATTGTTCAGTTTACCTTGAATGCTGATGGAACTCTCATGCTCTGTGTTTAAATACAGTGTGCATTGGAACCTAAAACATATAAAGTGAGAGTCCATTCAGTTGTTCATTGTAGCGCTTTTGATAATGCCTGAAGTGTGTGAACAGGTTGACAAAATTAGTGGCTTACCTTTCGTGGAAAGACGAACCCATGTTCTATATTTTGCTTATTTCGGGTACATTGCAATTTGCAATAGTCCTTTTGCTTAAGGAGGAGGATCCCTTATTTTTATCAGGCTTGCAGTTGAATTTAAATCCTCGGTTCCACCACCATTGAACTCGGACGCCAGCTGCGTTTCCTTTATTTATATGCTGCTTCTCCATGCAGCTTTGGAGGAGGCTTGAACTGCAGTTTTCACAATGCGCACTGCCCTGTGATGACGTCACTGGGCGTGACTGTCTCCCGTAGCTTGGTCTTTCATCTGAAAGAAGCCACTATCTACCAAAACTGGCTGAAGTGGTCCCTCCAGCCAAATGGGTTTTAAAAGCTGGGATTAGTATAGTGGGGGCCTCCTCCAGTGTAACAGCAGGGAAACATGCGGATGGGGGGGGGTTGGGTGAATTAATGCTTGCCAGATCTCTAAAGATCACTCAATTTATTAACATGCTAAAGGTCAGTAGTTTGACCTCCTATCATTATAATGTGACTAATCATTTTTTCTTATTGTCTAATGATCATATATGCTTACATGGTCCTAAAAATTACTATATACTTAATTTGTGCCTTTACCAATTAAAACATGCAATACAATAAATTTACATTCTTTGTAGTATGTATATGTGTCATGTGATTACTGAACTACAAAAATGTAGAGGGAGGGAAAATAATCTCTAGATCTAAGACAGCTGACGAGTTAATACTTTTAACTTTATATTGAACTCTGGATATTTTAAATACTAAATCCCTAATTTTCATTGTTTGACCTTTAATTTTTGATATTATCTCCCACTTACAAAAATGGGGAGGGGGGTTATGAAGAGTGTACAATGGAATGAATATAAATTCTCAATATTCTCAAAATTGATCATATGTCTCATGCAAATAACTTAAAAACAGCAGTAAACTGGACTTAAATGATATTCTGGTAAGAGCAGACAGAGAAAATAGACAAACATTGTTCTTATATTATCAATGACCAGTTCAAACTTTCATTAAGTCCATATCTACTCGTATATGTTTTTAAAGTGTAAATCCACCATGCCTCTCTTTTCAGCATCAGAATTTCCCAGTTACCACCATCTTCAGGTTTCTTGACTTTTTCAATTCCTAAAAATTTCAGCGTTGAAATCTGATGTTGACATGCTGAGAAATGTTGTGCTACTGTTGACTTCATGTCCTGACATCTAATTTTGCTTTTGTGTTCAGTAATCCATGGGTGGGACAATCAAAAGGGTTGCGCATGGCGCAACAGGGTTGCTGCATGTGCAAATCACCAATGCACCCCGGGCGATATTCAAAGGGGCATGATGCACCGGGGCACATCAGTAATGTATGCGGCGCAAGTGTGGGGGGCATGCCCATGCATATGCGGCACATACCGATATTCAGACCGGGATGTGCGGCACATATGCTGGCACAACTCCACCTTGCGCCACTCAGGGGGGTGCAAAGTTGTGCCTGGTGAAACCAGGAGCAAGTTCTGGCCACCCACAGGCAAGCTGCCACATTGCAGGGCACAACATGGCAGCCACCAGCTGCTGGTGGCCACCCGCCCACCCAGAACACTGTCCACAAGCACCCTGCCTTGGGAGCATTGTGCCCCCCCATCGCCCGATCACAAGCATATGTAATAACAATCCCTGGTGGTCCAGTGGACTGCTCTCCATTGCATGATTGTGGGCATACATAAATTAACTCCCTGGTGGTCCAGTGGACACACCCCCAGTGCCCGATCGCAGGTGGATATAGCAAAACCAATCCTGGTGGTCCAGTGGACACCTCCTCTAGTGCCCAATCATGGGTAGATATAGCATAACCAATCCTGGTGGTCCAGTGGTACCCACCCGCCCACTGAGATCCCCTCCACCCAGCACCCCCATGTCAGCGGCGAGCTGTGACACCCTGCCATGCAGCCCAGCCGCCCGCCAACTGACGGTATACAGTATTGTCTGTGCCTGTTTATTAGTCCACTCGCGTGAGCCAATGGGCGTACAGACCATACTATACTACACAGGCCCGATATGTGAATAGCGCATTCATTCTCACATATTGGCCTATGTACAGCAGGCCTGGCGCACATTTGGCCCACGATGTACCAATAGGCATAGACAGTACTGTATGCTGTCAGTCAGCGGGTGGCTGGGCTGCAAGGGTGGGGTGTCACCGACCACTGCTGACTGGGGGAAGGTGGTGGGGACCTCAGTGGGTGGGTGGTGAGGTGAGTACCACTGGATCACCAGGTTTGGTTTCACTATATCCGCCCATGATCGGGCACTGGGGGGGGTGTCCACTGTACCACCAGGGAGTTTATTTACATATGCCCATGATCAGCGATGGAGAGTGGTCCACTGGACCACCAGGGATGTAGATTACTTATTCCCATGATCGGGCAATGGAGAGCGGTCCACTGGACCACCAGGGATGTACATTACTTATGCCTGCAATCGGGCGATGGAGAGCAGTCCACTGGACCACCAGGGATGTACATTACTTATGCCCATGATCGGCCATTGGAGAGCAGTCCACTGGACCACCAGGGATGTACATTACTTATGCCCATGATCGGCCGATGGAGAGTGCTCCATTGGACCACCAGGGATGTACATTACTTTTGCCCACAATCGGGCGATGGAGAGCAGTCCTCTGGACCACCAGGGATATATTGAACATATGCCCGTGATCGGGGGTGCAGGGTCCAACAAGGAACTGCAGGGCATCAGTCCCCAATGGCTGCAGCCTGGCAGGGCGCCAGGTGCAAGTCACCAGGGATCGGCGCACCGCATGCAAATGGGGCCATAATGACATGCAAATGGCCCCGTTTGCACCTTGCATGCATAATGGCCCCATTTGCAAGCCCAGTGCTGAATATCGCAGTTGATGCACCTAGCACAACCCCACTTGTGCTGGCGCATCCCCCGGCTCCCCCTCCTGCCACTTGCGCTGGCACAGTGCCACTGCACCATGCACAGTGCGTGCACCCTCAGTGCCATATTCAATGGTGCTGAGCCATGGTGCAGCACCGTTGAATATCGCCTGGTCCATGCCCTGCTGCAGCCCAGTTGCGCTGTGCCCAAGCTTGAGCCCCTGCCTGGTGCAGACTGAATATCCCACCCCTTGTTTTTAGAGGTCTTGAAGTTTGACCCATATAATATTTCGAACACAGACAGATGATACAATAAATTACATGGTCAGAACTGCACGTTATGAAGTCTCTAATTTCAAAAGTTTTTGGCTGACATGTGCTCCTGATGTATTTTGTTTTTATACAATTACTGCAATGTGTGCAGTTTCCACAATTATAAAATCCTTTTAAGTCTCGATCTAGCTAAGTTTTCAGTGGGGATCTGGCTTTCAATGCTGTGTTTTTTTACTAGACATTTTCTCACATTTTTAGTTTTTCTTGCTGTGATCCATCAAAATATTGGCATAAGAGGGTGCTAAGGTAGCACCCATTGCTGTTCCTTGTAGTTGTAAAAAACTTTGATCCACAAACTTGAAGTAGTTGTTTTTAAGTACTATTTCCATTAGTGTCAAAATAAAAGTTTTATCGGGTTGATTTTTTTCTCTTTTGTCCCCGGATCCCCACCCAGAAATGACTCAGGCCACTGCTTGTTAACTTTGGATGCTTGCTGGCAATTTATTTATAAAAGGCACAATTTATATATACAGTTACATCCCATTTCTAACAATTCTGTATTTACAGTTTGGACGTAGCAGTCCCATATCACATCTCGGACATAACAGTCCCGTCTTCCCTCTTGTGTGGTTCTTCTTCTTGCTCTGCTCTTCTTTCAACCTTGCTTCTCGGGGTCCATACACCGTGATCTGGCCCCTGCTTTCCATCACCATCATTTGGTAACACCCTTACCTGAGCCACTCCCCCCCTACCACTAGGTGTGGAAACTGCGATCCATCCCCTAGTTCTATATCCCTCCCCCTTCCCTGTTACTCCCACACCTGGGTTCTTTTGTGCCCAGTACGTGGTACCTACCTCCTCCTTCTACCTGCCCCCTTTTTCCCCTTACTCCACACCTTCCACTGACCCATCTCCAGCTCTGAATGGAAGATGGGCCCCCTGTGGGTTAACCCTCAAGCCTTTCTTATTTATGTCCCGACTAAATCCCTCAAGGGGCAGAGGAACAGGCCTATGCCGAACTCAGTCAGATGGACCCTGTCCCTCCGGTACACCAACTCTTGTTCGTACGAGATGTCCCTGTGCTGGATGTGAACTCCCCCATCTCAATCACTGCCCTGGCCACCTTCCTGTTCAAGCACTTCTGTGCTACCTCTATCGCCTTTGGCCCCTTTCCCCACCTCCACACCCTCCGGGAAGTAATTTTTGACCAGCCTAACACTGCCCTGGGCCACCAGCTCTTCACCTTCTCCAAGTCTGCAATAATGTCCTTCATCAAGGACCCCCAAGGCAATGACCCTAAGTCATTGCCCCCCAAATATACAGTAACACAGTCCAGATGCCTCCACTGGGCCCACAGTTCCTCCAGCAGGGGTAGCAACTGTGACCACCTCATGCCTCTCAGGCCCTTCCATCGCACTCTGGTGTTCTCCACCCCCGGGCGCAGCTGTGTCCCTATCCTTGTGGCAGCTGCAAACCTCTCCACCCAATATATGAACGAGTGCCCCACGATCCACACTTGCCGCTTGGAACCTGGTGTGAGGAAAGAAAAAAGGGGGCCTTAATGATTGTCAGCACCTCACATATCTCTTATAACAGCTTGACTTCCACCTTCCAAGCTGCTTGATTTCAGACTCCCTTGCCCCAGCTGCAGCAGCTTCCATTGTTGCCCCAATCCAGAAGGAATGGGGTGAATTTGCAGGATTCTCACCTGTAAATGCCACCCTCTTTAGCACTGCCCCTACCTGAAACCCTGTCACTGGGGATCCGTCCTGTGCATGAACCAGGGCCTGCTCTGGTGCCCCCATATTCTACTATACTACTTCATAGCTTGGACCATGCATACTCCCCCCTCTGCCTGTCTGTGTATCTCTATGGTGGTTCCCCTTCCCCACTGGTCCGTCTTGGACCTCTGGAGCCAGATGACTACCATATCCACATCCAACTGCATGTTGTGCTCCTGTAGGGCCGCTTCAGCCAACCCCTTTTGGGTGGCCACCATCTCACCCACCCGAAAAGCCCCCCTTGCCATGATGGCGAATATGGCCTGAAACAGACAGGCCTCATTCGCCGATTGACAAACTTTGTCCAGTGCCCGCACTACCTCCAGAAGTAGTGGGCCCCATATGGGTCTCCTCCCAGCCTGTCTCCCGCTTTGTCCCCTCCGCCATCCCTTGACCATCCGCCTGATGGCCCGGATGCCTGCGGTGTCCCCCATCCCCACTCCTGGCAAGCCCAGCTGATCCCTGCCAGCTGCACTCCCATGTTAGTGCGGACCGCCCCTTCCTCCCACTTCTCCATGATATACCGCATGACTTGGTCCTCCTGCACCGGTTCCCTTATCTCCCAACCTAAACCTGCTTGAAAGGCCTGGAAGCTCTCCCAGGCCCCTTCATAGGCCTTCAAGGTGTTAGTCACCCACACACCTCTGTACAGTGCCTTGGCTTTCCTCTTCCAGTCTCCCACATCCAAACCGGTACCCTGGACCGGGTAGGTGTGGCCTGTGGTGTCAGCTCCCGGAATCGGCCTATCTGCAAATGAGAAAGACAGTCAACCACCTCATTCCGAGTCCCTTTGAAGTGCTGTGCCCTGAAAGACAGGTTCAATCACAGGCCCAACAACACCAAGCTACTCAGGACCCTTCCCACTGACTCCATGCGGCCACTCTGTCTGTTAATCATCTCCACAACCCCCTTGTTATCACACCAGAAAGAGATGCACCGCCCTGCCATTCGCTCTCTCCAAATCTCCAGAGCCACCCATATGGGAAAGATCTCCAGAAACGTGATGTCCTTAGTCCATTCCCATTCCTTCTGTTGGTCTGGCCGTGCCTCTGAGACCCACTCCCATTGAAAGTAGGCCCCCAACCCAAGGCCTTCAGCCATGTCGTATACAGTTCGAGGTCCATAATGTGGGCCCATTCCTCTTGCCAATATGTCACCCCATTGTATGATTCCAAGAAAACCTCCCACACTTGGAGGTCCTCCCGAACACCTCTAGTGATGTCCTCCCAGTGGTGGGGCTGCTTGATCTTCCCCATGACCCTGCCCAGGCTTCTCGTAAAGGCCCTGCCTGGGCTTATGGCCTTGCAGGCAAAATTAAGGCACCCCAGCAGCTGCTGTACCTCTACCAATGGCACCCTCCTCCTTCCCCCCACTACGGCCAGCAACCCCTTCAGACGGGACACTTTGCTCCCTGGTAGGCGAAAACACTCCATTTCCATGTCCACCTCAATCCTCAGAAACTCCAATTTCCAGGCTGGGTCTTCTGTCTTACCCGCTGCTAAGGGGATCCCAATGACACTGCACATGTCCTGGAAGTCACCTAGCATCTGCTGGGCTGCCTTCTGGCTGTCACCTATCAACAGGAAGTTATCCAGGTAATGGACCACCCTCCTATGCCCGTAACGGGACCTGAACACCCACTGTACCCATGAACTGAACATCTCAAATGTTCAGCATGCCACGGAGCACCCCATGGGCATGGCTTTATCTAAATACAATCCACCTTCAAATTGGAAACCTAGCAGGTCCCAATCAGCTGGCTGAACTGGTAAAAACCGGAAGGCTGACTTGATGTCCATCTTCGACAGCCAAGCCCCCTCGGCCGCCCATATTAGCTCTACCACTTGATCCAGGGATGCATACGAGACCATGCTCAAAGCCCCCGGTATCCCTGTGTTTACTGCCCCACCCTCTGGGTATGACAGATGGTGTATTAGTCGGAACTCACCTGCCTGTTTTTTAGGCACCACCCCCAGGGGTGACACCCGGAAGTCCCTGCAGGGGGGTACTGCCATCAGCCCTTCCACCCTCCTTGTCCTGACTTCCTTCCTGATCTTGCCTCACACTATGTCCTTTTTTCCCTTAACCAAGCCCAAGTTCTTAGCCCACATACCTACCCGTGACCCTTCAACCCCAGGGGAAAACCCTCCTTAAAACCCACCCTTAACAGCTCGGCTCCTCCCTTGAAGGGGTAGCCCTCTGTCCAGGCATCAACCACCCCTACGTTGAAGGGATGCAGGCCAGGGCATAGCTCCAACACCCCTCACTTGCTCCCACCCTAGTTCTACCCATAGTTGGAGGCATGTCCCCATCTCCCAGGGCCTCCCCATCCCCTCCCGGCTCCCCTCCGTCCGCCGTGAAAGGGCTGCTCCTGTGGCTGCCTACCTGCCTGCCCAATCTTGTCCCCCCCCTTGCCTGCAGTCCATCACCGGGTGTGATCCCCTGCATCATGTGCAGTCATGCCAAAACTTGCAGCTAGGCCAAGTGCATGACACCCTGTTATAAGCCCAGCACGCTTTGGCCCTCGAGACCGGGGTTATTCGTTTCCCCTGGTCCGCCATATGCCCCCCGTTGAACCCGACAGCATTCTGACCCACAGCTCTGCATGGGTACAATCCCATCTCATGTCGCCCTTTACCGCCATTCTCCTTCGGAATGCCTCATCATATTTGAGCCACCCAAACCCCAACTTCTCCCGATATGCGTCCCGTATAATCGCCATGTACGTCAGCAAGGGGATTGCCAGGTCTGGTTGTTTTTCCAGGACCAACACTGTAAATTATAAAACCCGCTTGCCACGTATCTATGCTCTTCCCCTTAAAACGGGCTTCCTCCATCTTTTGGCCCACCACTGCCAATGCCACCGCCATCTCCGACTTGCCCACTGACTCTCGCTGTTTGTGCTTTTTGGCACTCTCCTCATCTACCAGCCCAAAAATATCCACATACTCGCCCTTCCATATCTTCTCCTTTATTGTGGCCAGGACGTGATCACCCAGCGTGAAACAGGGCGGCCCGCCATACAGCTTCCACCCCCCACCTGTGGTGCCCGCTCCCCCATTCCTGGTTTGCCCCCATCCTTAATGGCTTTCAAAGCCCGCTCCAGCTTCACCACCCCACCTTCCCCCATGTCCCCTAACAATCCTTCAATATATTCTTTCAAGTCCATCTCATTACTCATATCCATGCCATCCTTAGCCCCCATCTGTTATGGGTCCTGCTGGGCTGGGGGTGGGCTGGGCCTCTCCTGCTTTGGTCTCTTGTTCACCTTCCTGGTACCAGCCCTCTCATCTCTCTCCTTCCTTTTCTTCCGGGCCTCCTCCTCTGCCTCTCTCTTCTTCGCCACCTCTACCAAACTTGCCATCTGTGCCATCAGCTTCGTTGCCTCCACTAACATGGTCGTGTTTGCCACTGGTGCTTTCTTGGGTGCCATTCTTTCAGGTGGACCTAGGCTGCACGACAAATTTTCAGGATCATATCATCATCCGCGGCTGCCCTCTCTCTAGCCCACCCCCTCCTGGGACCCCGCTTTTGTCCCCCCTCTTCTGCACCCCCGACACATCCTCCCCTCCCGCGTCGTTCTAAGCCTTCCTATGCGGCAGGCCCATTTCGCAGGCCAGCCCGCCATTGCCGACAATCTCGCCCCCGCCATCGGGCCTCTTCATGGCCTTCCCCTGGTGTAATCATAGTCCCATGCCATGAATTAAGGTTCTTTTTTCTTTTTTTTATTATTTAAAAAAAAAAAAAACAATTGCTGGCTCTCCCCGAAAGCCCCCCTTTTTCTGCTACTCATAATTGTAATCATTCAAACCGTAAGTCTCCAGACTGTTATTCTCTCCCCCTCACAAGCCCACTACACCAGCCGCCTGCCCTCTCAGTCCGGTGAAACCGTGACCGAAAAAACCACCTCCTGGCGGTCGGCCTTCCTGTCCCTTGGTCCATGGCCCCATGGCCAACTACCCTCCTCATTACTATTTCTCGCTCCTGCAGCCAGCGCCACTGAGGCCACATCACGCAGTCGGCATCTCCAGCCCTGTCACTCTATCCCCCCTCCTACCTTGTAGCCACCCCTTGGTGTGATCATTTGGACCCAAAATGGTGTCCGTGCCATGCAGTTGGGCCTCTGTGGCCACCCACTTGCATCTAGACCTCCTGGCCCAAATTTGCCATTCTGCTGCTACATCGTGCTCTGGTGGTATGCCGGAATCTCCCCATCCGGCCTCTGTGGCCTGACCACTGTCCTCCACTGGTGCTCCATTTGCTCGCCTCACTTCCTGGCCTGCTAGCCCCTTGGGCCAGCCATGCTTTCTTGACCCCACTATGCCATGTGGCATCCCCCTCATGGCCCTGCTACCCAGCATCAGCAGCCCTGCCAACTCTCTGTGCTGCCGCGTGGTTTTCTTCGTGTCTGCACGCCCTTCTTGAGGGCCCAGTCAACCAACCATGCTGCCGGCTAGCGGCCATGCATTCCCTCCACACGCTGCCTTGCACCCGGCCTCCACAATCCCGCTCACTCTGCCCGATACCTCCAGCTCTCCTGTTCACTTATAACAACAGCCCGTGCTTGCTCCAGGACACCGCCTGCTCCACTGCACGCTAGCGTTCCATTGGACTGCATCCTCCGGGAGTGAATGCAGCGAAATCCCCCCCATTCTCTGCAAACAGCCCTGCAGCCCCCAAAACAACCTCTTTTTCCCATACCACTCAGGCCAGCATAATGAGAGAACCTACCCAAACCAACCTCCGTGGGAAACATGCCGAAAAACAGTTTGTGCACATAAAGTGGTCCCACGCCCCCATTCAGGTCACGGGACCTAGGTTCAGCCACTCCATCTAGCTCTTGGCTCAGCAGCCACACACTCTGCCATACACTCCCCTGCTTCCTCCAAAGACGCCTTTTGCACCATTCTCTTGCACCGTTGCCTAAACTTGCATAACTTTCTGACCATGCATAAAACAAACCCCCACTTTAATAACCCCACACCCCCTGCCTGAGTGCCTTGCCGAAACAAGGCCCCCTGACCTTCAATGCCTTACCTCAGATTGCCAACAATGTGCTGTGTTTCAAGGAAATTCACAGCAAGAAAGAGGGCTAGCTGAGGGTTACCTGTCCTTACATAGCCCCTCAGGACCCATGGCCAGGCACCCCCTCCTGGCCCCTCCCCTTGGCCAATAGCCAGCAAGCCCAGACGTGGTCGTATGACCCACCTCTGAGGTCATAGCTCTACCCCCTTGCCTGCAGACCTCGCCCGCCCCCTTTCCAACTCCATTTCTGGCTGGCTCCCAGGACAACCTGTCCTGCCTTTTATTGGCAAGCCTCATTTATCCAGCATTTTGCCTAAAGCTTGTAAGCCTTCTTCATGTGGTATACTTGTGTACAAGTTCCTAACATCAGAAGTTACTAATAGACAATTGTTGAGATCTATTCCTGCCCTGTTGATTTCCTCTAGTAATTGTAGGCAGTGTTTAGTGTTCCGTAATATATGATTTAATATTTGGGACTAAGTCTTTGATGTGGAAATCTACTTATTGTGATATTGTTTCTGTAATAGAATTTATGCCAGAAATGATAGGTCTCCCAGGTGGCTTTTCTGAATTCTTATGTACCTTTGGTAGACAATAAAATAAGGGAGTTCTTGGATGTGTATTTATAAGTTCTGTTTGTAGCCATTCCTCTATCTGCCCTTTGTCCACTGCCTCTTGAACTACATCTGATATCCTTGTGCGTAACATCTCTAATGGTATGATAGGCATTTTTTGATATATGGTGCTGTCATTAAGCTGATGCAAACATTCCTCCCTGTAATCTGTATAGTTCATAACCGCAATACCACCACCCTTATCCGCTGGTTTTATTATAATGGATGGATAATTTTGTAAATTCTGTAATGCCTCTCTTTCTACTCTTGTAATGTTAAATTTTGGTCTCGTATTCTCACTCTGTTGTGGTATATTCTCAATCTCTCTGTTAACTTTCTCTATATATGTTTGTATATTATTAGGTATATTAAAGTTTGGATCAAATTTAGATTTTATTCCTAAAGCCTGTTTTAATGAGGCGTTTGTTTTTTTCTCTAATGTGTCTCGTGTAATGTTTCCTGGTAAAGAAAAAATGTTTCAATCTTATTTTTCTATAAAATTTTTCTAAATCCAATTTTAATTCAAACGGATTGAGTTTTTGTGTAATACAGACTGAGACACCCTTATTAAGTATATTGAGTTCTGTTTGCATTAAAGTTCTCTCTGATAGATTAAATACAGTTATACATTGACCACTTTTGATCTGGTGTTGTGTGTTCTGCCCCTGTCTCCTTTTCCTCCTGTGTCTTGTCCTTTGCCTTTTTCTGTTTCTTTTTCTTTTTGAGCTGTGGCACATGAAGTTCCTGCGGTTTCCTCCCTTTCTAAAAAAGACCTACCCAAGTGGGAGTCATCTCTTCTATCATAATGATAATCTTGATACTGGTATTCCATATATGTTTGGGGTCTACAGTATATTGTTCTCTGTATGGATATTGCCCTCTATAATTCTGTTGGTTTCTTGAATTTCTCCTGTATCTCCTTGGATATCTAAATCTTTGTGGTTTTCCTCTGTAGTATTTGGTGGAGACTGACAGAGGCTGCTGTCAGACCTTGGCAGAGGACACCCCAGTCATAGACAGCAAGGTCCCAGTGCTAGAGCCACCAGATGGGACACATTACAAAGAGTCAAGCACATGACTGTCTAACAGCTGCAACAGGTAGCAGGCATATAGTGTAGCAGTGAGGCCACCGATGGTCGGAGAAGTCCACACCTGCAGAAGCAGTGAGCATATGTGTGTCCTGGGGCAGGAGCAGTACACAGCCACACACTTAGACCTGTGCTAGACCCTAGAAGCAGAGACACCGCAATGATTAGAGCTGAAGAGAGGATGCTCTCACTGAACACTGTTGTGTCCTGGGTGGATGCAGCAATTGAGCACATGCTCATGGGAGTGTGCTGTAGCAGACATGGTGGTAGACCTGTGGACCCTGAAACCAAAACTTCCAATGTTGCCCCACTACACACGGACCCTCATGATCACCAACTGGCATGGGTGCCTGGCAGAGGATGTGTAAGCATGCCAAGACAAGGCACCGACAACAGGTAACCAGCCCTATGCCACAATAGTCCCCCGTCACTAGCAACACCTCATAAGTGCCTGGAAACACAATTACTGAACCCTGCCAGGGTGCCAGAATACAGTTCACTGCAACAGTGACACATCAGTTGGGCTGTCTGACTTGCACAACCCCCCACAGGTGTGTAGTGGGGCATCCCTGTGGAGTGTGCCGGACACTTTCTATGGTGTGATGACTGTCCCCACTGCAGGCACCCTCCTGCCTCATTGTGCCCCTGCTCACAGCCATGGATCCTAATGGACGAACAGGAGTGACAGCTGGTAGCCATGGTCAAGAGAAAGTGCCCCACAGGATAGTGTCCACTGTACAGGGTACAGACCACCTCTACAGCCAAGAGAGCCATGTGTTGCCCACCTGGTGCTGGGGGTACATGCCTTGATGGGTCCAGTGGACAGCACAGTACATGTTGCCAAGACCACTGCTGCCACCGTTATACTACCAGTCCCCTATGGTCCCTCTTGGGGAGGGGCACTGGCATGGCTTTTTGTGTGGTCTCCAACCTGCACCACCGGCATGCATATCCCAACAGTATGGTTCACCACATGTATGGGTCACAGAGGATCATTGCAATGTGGTGCTTATAGCCCTGATACCTCTCAGTCACTTCTACACAGGGAGCAGAGTGTCGGCAGCTCCATTCCTACGCAGTATAGGACACATCCTGGTGCCAGGCATGGCAGACCACACACCCACCTGTCACAGCCAGAGAAGTACACTAAACTGCTGCCAGTCTCACAAGGAACACCACTGGTGAGCCTGGTGGCTGGATACAGATGACCACATGGGAGTCTTGCTACTGGGGTACTACAGGGTGGCCACACCAGGAGTTGACTTGTGCTGTAGCTGTGCACTGCCTCTGGAGGGCATCCTGCCTTTCTGAGGCACCCAGCATGGTCCATTAGATAGTGGGCAGACAGTGGGCATACCACGGCTGCAGGGTGTTACAGGTTCCCCTTGATCTGGACCAGTCTCACGGTGTGGCACACGGGCTGGTATACCAGCTTTGGCTGGTCTAAGCAGCAGCATCACCACTTGGGACATTAGCAAGGCTATCAAAATCCCAAAGTAGAGAAGACTGCAGCAAAGGGCTGCTGCTAGCACCCTTCTGCCATGATGCAACTGTGTCTAGCGCAGGGCTGGCACAAAGCCAGTCTGGCACAAGGGATCCCAGTGTCGGTGTAGCCACTACCTGAAAATCTGAAAAGCTGCATGTTTTGACACAAGGTTCCCCTTGCATCAATTCTGTTTGACCCAGGCACCTTTCATCACTTTTGGAGCTTTGAAAACTGAGCCCTGTATCACATTCTGCTTCATAATGTCTTCTTGCTCACCCCCCCATTCCATTTTAAAGTTGTCTAATTTTGGTAATCCTCACCTAATGTGGGCATGATGGGACAGTTATTCCCCACAGTTCCTCCAACACTCTATTGTCTGACCTGGTTGATGGTGTAAAGCATGTTCTCTCTTTTAGCCACTCAGTGTATATACCTGCAGTATATTTAGGGCTGAGCAAGGCTTTGTATGTTAAACATCAAATTTTCAACTTTAATATCTTTGCAACTGTTCAATGGATTTTCACAAAAGTTTGCATGCACAGTCTCATGGGGTAGATCTCTTGACATTACAAGTTTCATTGTGGTCGGATTTGCGGTTTCCAAGATGTGGATAACTTATAAATGTAAAAATTCATTGTATTTTCCTGTTTTTCTGTCATCGCCTTGCATCCAAACGGTTTGGAATTTTGATCTGAAATGTTCAGAGTAGAAAGGGTTTGCACTACAGATGTGTTTTTCTCTTGTTTGGTGAAAAAATATTAATCCATTCCAAATGTATTAAATTTTAAAATCTCAGTTATTCTCAATGGGCAGTACAGTCTCTTGGATAGCAGCCTTGAATGAAAAACAAATTTGGTGAAACTAAAAGGACCCTTTTTCATTTGGGGCCAATCCATTTTCACAAGGGAATATTCCTTTTTCATTTGTCACCATCTTGTTTTCCAGTTAAAAAAAAATCAAAAACCCCAAAAATGACATCCTTCAGAGACACTAAAACATGTATCATGCTCTTCAGGACTCCATTAGGTGGATTCTGCACTTGTCTGCTGGAAAAATTACCCCTGAATGTCTTTTTTTATACCAATTTAAATCCTTTTTTGTCACTCACTTATGCTTTTTTTGTGAGTCCTTTTTGTTCAAACGAAAAAGGATCCCTTCTCATGAAAACACATTTTGTACTTAGTTTTCTCCTGCCTTTTTCATGACTCCTTTTTCGTTCAAAAGAAAAAGGATCCTTTGTCATGAAAAAGGATTTCAGACTTAGTCATTTTTTTATTCTTTTTTCCTTTCAAGGGATCCTTTTTCACTTGATATTTTTGTTCAAATGAAAAAGGATCCCTTGTCACAAAAAAGGATTTCAGACTTAGTTATTTTTCTGATTCTTTTTTTGTTTCAATGGATCCTTTTTCATTTGACACTTTCGTTCAAAAGGAAAATGATCTTTTGTCACAAAAAAGGATTTTGGACTTAGTTTTTTTCTGATTCCTGTTTCATGTAACAGAATCCTTTCTCATTTCCTTTTTTCGCTTGATATGGAATATGATTTCTTCTAATAAAAAAGAACTTTGTATGACTTCCCTGTATTTTATGTCCGTTTTCCCTGGTGTCTAGTGGCACCCCCCCCACCCTCTGTTCACTGTAGCCATACTGTTTTAATTTTTCCCTGGTGTCTAGTGGCACCCCAACCCTCTGATCCTTATGACACTTATATTTTTAGTTTTTTCCTAGTGTCTAGTGGAACCCCCCACCTTCTGAACACCATCCCTGTATGTTTCATATTTTTCCCTAGTGCCTAGTGGCTCCCCCCGATCACTCCCCCCCCATATTTTGTCTCACTGTGTGGGATGGAGAGTTGATGGACATTGCAACATCACTAGAGGGCAAAGGTGTATGTTGCCTGTTTGAGTCATGCAGCAGCTCTCTATTCCTCCTCCTCATCTCCCCCCACTCAAGTATTTATTTTTCTTGTTAAATTTTTATGTTCTTAGTTTTTCTTATGGAGTGTTGATGCCTGTCAAGACAACAGTTACAGCCTAGCAAATGTGGAGCATGCAAGTGACATCCACAGCCATTTTCAGACTGTTTACAGTGCTGAACTGTAGGCACTATTTGCATGGCAGTTGTAATGGCAACAGACTATAGGGGCATTTCAAGCAGCAGGAGAGTGTGTTGCGAGCATGTCTCAAGCAAGCCACCGTAGATGAATTAGTGAGCATTTTTCCCATCATGGTACTACTGTATAACTAGGCAGTTTTCTGATCGCAGTGCTGTCATAGATAGGGCTGATTGCATCTGATAGGGGAATGTTTTAGTTTTAAATATAAAATATCTGCTTTTTCAATTGTAGAACTTTGACTGGAGAACATGCAGGTGGGCAGGGTGGTGGAGGGGAGAGGCAGCTGGCCTGGTGGCTTGGCTGATGGATGTTGGAAGTAGGAGCTGCACTGAAACTTGGCATTCAAGGATTTCAGGCCTCCTGAATGAAACTGAGAAAAACATGTTGCAGCAGGCTAGTCAATCCTGGAAAATGATTGTTATGGATTTTATATATATACTGTTAATCTGGGATGGGGATGGGTATTCATTAAAATATGTAGGAAATTTTATTTAATGGACTATTGCAAGCAATGGGTATTATTAGTAGTGTTTACTTTACTAACATGGCTGCCAGAAAAATGTCATGAAAAACATGGATCTATGGCTAGATGAAGAAGTACCACTTGGCACAATATGCGCTGATAAAGACATGGCCAAAGGTACCTCTCAGCTAATCAGGATACAGAAAATTATCTACCCATTTTATAAATGGAAATAATGCCATCGAGGGTTGGACAAGCAATAAAGCCACAAACCCAAAGGGAGAGTGGCCTTTATGAGCTTGTCCGATCCCAAGATGGTATTATTTCATGAGTATGCCAGACTTTGACATCATTTATTTTATATACAATGCAAGCCTGTTATAACAGATGCATTTGTGCACACAACGTTTGTCCGTTATATCCAGTATCCATTATATCCAGAGAAGGAGAAGCCTATGTATTAGGTGTGTCTATGCGTAAACACTAGGGCTCATAGTGAATGAAAACCTTATATATCTTCATAGAGTACTCAAAGGTCTGTCTTACTGTACATATATATGTTTCTGTATTCTGTGTGTTTACTGAAAGTTATTTAACTGTCAGGGAACATGAGTTTTTTTTAAGGAAATTATTGCAGAATTTAAGAGAAAGATAGCTGCTCTAGTTGATAGGTTCATAGGTATGGATATGAGTCATGTAGCTCAAAAAGCCATATTTTGACTCGCCACATATCAGTGGTTAATGATGTTTCTATTTCAACCCATATATGTATCTAAAGCCTTTTTAAATAAATCCACACTTGTACTTGTGACCACTGATTCTGGTAATGTATTCCATGTTTCTACAACTCTCTGACTAAACCATTTACCCCGTTTAGTAGTTTTATAGAATTCACCCTTTAGTTGTAAGCTGTGGTACCTTGAAGATCTATCTCCTGTTTTTTTTATTTAATCCTGATGTCTCCCAAATGTTGTCATTGTGGAAGGCCTTATAAACATAACATAAATCACCTCTTAGTCTTCTATATGTTAGAGAGAACAAATCTAATTCATCAAGTCTTTCCTCGTAATTTTTATCCTTTAGATTATTCACTTTCTTTGTAACTTTTCTTTGTACTTTTTCTATAGTTTTCATACTCTCTATATTTTGAGGAGTACAGAAGGGTGTACAGTACTCCAAAATAGGTATTACCAGTGTAGAGTAAAGCGGTATAATTACTTTGTGATCTCTACTCTTAATATATCTATGAATATTTCCCAGTATTTTGTTTCCTCTTTTTAAATCATCTTTAGCTTGATTATCAAAATTTAGTGTATTATTTATTATCTCACCCAAGTCTCTATTGTTATCAGTGCTAGCTATTACTCTATTTATTTTGCATTCAGTTTTAATGTTACTATACCCAAAATGCATTACTTTACATTTATTTTCATTGAAACTTAGCTTGTGTTGTTTTGCCCATTCTTCCAATTTAAGTATTTGTACTTATAATTTTTTAGCAGCCTTCTTATTATTTATTATTGCACTGATATTGATGTCATCTGAATATTTGCAGAGCCATGCATCCTCGGATGTTCTCATTGTGGTCACAAAAATGTTGAACAAAGTGGGGCCCAGACCCCTGAGGAACACCACTTGCCACTTGACCCCACTCTGACAAGAATCCCCTGACACTGACTCTCTGTCTTCTATCACACAGCCATGATTTTACAATTTTACCCAAGACACAAGAATGGGATCAAGCATTATTTCTATTAATGCTTTTATATTCTTATAATTCCCTGATTATTACCGCTTTCACCTATTACTTCCCCATTTGTCTCCCCATCAACATCATTTTTCCACTTGACTGCCTTCTGTCTCTTTCCCTGCCTCCCACAACCCCTGCACCCACACCATCTCCCTCCCTACCTCCCACTCACACTGCCTCCCCTTTACTCTCTCTTTGCTCTCCTGCCTAGTTCTATTTCAGGCCCTGTTCCCCTACCTCAGCTCCCCCATCCTGTTTCCCTCCCCCCTTGACTCTGCTCTCTGAGAGCCCTTCTACCCCTCCCCCTTTTCACCTTTCCCATGCTCCCATCATTCAGCCCATTTACTACGCCTACCCTCGCTACTGTTAATTCCTGTCTTCTTTCCCAAAGTGTACTCATACCATACTGAATTATGTTTTGATACTCTCCTTGAAAGTGACAATGTCACTGGCTGCTTTGCAATTGGTGTCTTCTTATTTTATATTTTAAGAACTTTGTTATGTATTTTGTTTATGCACTGTTGTTATGTTTTACTGACAGTGACAATGCCTCTGGCTGTTCTGCAATTTGTGTACCCTTATTTTATGTTTAGGAACTATATTGTTGTACCTTGTTTACACACTGTTTTTTTCTGTTTTTACTGATGTGGAACCTTTGTAAAAGAGCCTTGGCCCAGAGGTACTTTGCGAATTCTAAATTAAGTCATTGTGTCATACCAAGTCAAAGGGTTTGGAGTAATCCAAACATACCACATCCACAGGTAAACCCTGGTCTAGGACACAACTGACTGGCTCAAAAAAGGTTAGCAGGTTGGTTAAACATGATCTTCCAGGCACAAACCGATGCTGTGTAATATCCAATTGCCCCTGTTCTACTATGTGTATGTCAATTAGTTATTTTATGAAACCCTCCATTATTTTCCACAGAATAGATGTTATACTTATGGGACAATAATTTCCTACTTCTTTTTTGTCACCTTTTTTTAAGATTGGGGCATTATATGCCTCTTTCCATTCTGGTAACATGGAACCATCTATCATGGAGGAGTTAAATAGAACAGCAAGTGGACCTGCTAACACCTCAGCAAGCTCCCTCATAAATCTTGGATGGAAACCATCGGGTCCTTTTGCCTTATGCATATCTAGCTTTTTAATTTAATACTTCTTTTTCAGTTATAGTGTTTATTTATTATATCAGTTTTACAGATGCTTGTACTTGTATTGATTTGAGAATCCTCTTGTTTTTGGAATACACTTATAAAATACTCATTAAATGTGTTTGCCATTTCCATTTCATCATCTATTATTGATACCCCATCACTTAATGCACCACTATATTTTTGACCACCTTTTAGGCTTCCAACATAATTGAAAACTGTTTTTTATTATCATTAGTGAGTGTAGCCAGTTTTAGTTCAGCATCAGTTTTTGCTTTTTGAATTAACCTTTTGCATTTTTTAACAGGTCTTTATATGTTTCCCATCTTTCTGGGGCTTTCTGTTTCATGAATTTTTATAGGCCTTTTTTTCTGATTTTTTTTAAATTTTATTATTAAACCATTTTGTTATCCATCCCTTTTGATCATACTTTTTAACTTATGGTATGTATGTCTCAATACAGTATTGTAGTTTATTTCTTATAATATTCCATATGTTTTCCAGAGACTGTCTCATCAACTCCTTTCTCCAATCACATGTTTTTAGATATGCTTTAATTGTATCATAATCCTCATTATTATGGCATTGTATTTTGGTGTCCCCCCCTTGCTTTTTTCCATGTCTCATTAGTTTTGAAGCTTATCATTTGATGGCACTATCTCCCAGGGGTTGAATTACTTTAACATTACTTATTTCCTGGTCAAGGTCGCTGAAAATCAACTCCAAGATGTTTTCTTTTCTTGCACCATTATTAACCAGCTGTTCTAAGTTCATATGTAGTATGATATCAATCATTCTATTCTCTATGGGATTTGTACTTGTTAATTTGTTCCAATCAGTCTTGGGGAAATGAAAATCTCCCATTGAAATGCAATTTTCACTTGTATCCATTTTTATGTTGGTGTGCTTGCACAGCCAACATCTTGCGAGTAGTGCAGCTTTGGAGGCACGGTCGCTGTTGGGCAAATGCAGGGCATGCACCAGTAGGTGCATCCCTCATTCCCCAATCAGCCTGCATGCTGGCGCCACACCATGCATACATAATGTGGTAAGCACATCTAAGAAAAGGTCTGCTGCAATCTGAGCAAAGCTCATAAGATGCAGCGGACCTTTCCTGGACATGCTCGCTGACATTGTGTATGTGGCGGCCACCCAACTGCCGACTTCAGGGGTGCCCAATCCCCCTGCCGGCTTCCCGTGTCCCAATGTATGTGCCGATGGGGGAGCCCACTCCCCGTCGGCATAAAGCAGTCTCACCCCCATTTGTTATATGCTGAGGGGGGTGCCCAATCCCCCTCAGCTCTCTCCCCCCACTTTCCTTGTGTGCCGACAGGTGTGCCCAACTCACAGCACAAATTAACCCCCCTTGTGTTGTGTGCTGACGAGGGTGCCAATTTCTCGGCTGCAGCAACCCCCCCAAACAGTTAGGTGGCATGCTGGGAGCCCACCTCAGTGTGCCAAATACCCTGTAAAAAAAAAAGCTGTCCCGCAATGTTTTTTTTCTTTCACCCTGTAACACAAAAACAGTCCCTCATAGTCTCCCTACCCACCACCCGCACCCACCCACCATGCACCCTGCCTTCCCACACCCCCTCTCACCCCATACTTACCTCCAGAGTCTGGTGCGATGATCTTCGGTGGACTGGGAACACGTCTGCACTCTTCAAAGCCAATCACGAATTGAGGAAATGCCGGTAAGCTGTATAATGTAATAAATAGGGTTTTTTCAACTTTGATGCATATCTTGGTCATTTTTTTGAATTTTCAACATGGGGTTTTTGGGACCCCTCCTTGTGAATTCTGTCACTGTTATGATGTTAATCAGTCCGGAAAGGTGGTTTTGCAGTCATTGCACGGAATCACCTTTCAGGACTGATTATGCAAGGACAGTGGCAGTGCTCATGAGGTAGGCTCTCAAAAAGCCTATGTTGCAAATCTGGTGGAAGAAATCCAAAAAAATGGCTGTTTTAAGAGTGTGCATTGCGCAGTTGCTACACACACTCATAACTTCGCGAATTCGAAATATTTTCATGCCAGATTTTCAACATTGTCATTTTTCTACACCTCCTTGTGAACAGTACAGCTGTCATTTTTCACATCCTGGATGAAGTGTGTTTCCGCACTTCCGGCACACAATAGTGTGGTCACTGTGGGAAATCAGTGTTCAGGGCAGATTACAAAAAAGACAGTGACACTGTTCATGAGCAGAGGTCCTAAAATGCCTATGTTGAAAATTTGGTGACAATACTCCATAAAATGACTGTGTTATGAGTGTGCGTTGCGCAGTTGATACGCACGCTCATAACTTCATGAATTCACAATATTTTCACACCAGATTTTCAACATTGTCATTTTTGTACACCTCCTTGTGAACAGTACAGCTGCCATTTTTCACATCCTGGCCAAAATGTGTTTCCGCACTTCCGGCGCACAATAGCGCGGTTGCTGTGGGAAATCGATGTTCAGGGCAGATTATGAAAATGACAGTGACACTGCTCATGAACAGAGGTTGTAAAATGCCTATGTTGAAGATCTGGTGACAATACTCCATAAAATGACTGTGTTACGAGTGTGCATTGTGCAGTTTGCACACACGCTCGTAATGTGCATTTGTAATATTTTCACTCTGGATTTTCACCATTGGCATTTTTCCACACCTCTTGATGAACAGTACAGCTGTCATTTTGCATATCCTGCCCAAAATGTGTTTTCGCACGTCCATTGCAGAACAGCAACGTCGCTGTGCAAATCACTTTTTGGGACAGTTTGAGGAAATGACAGTTGCACTGTACATGAGCAGAGGTGCTAAAATGCCTATGTTGAAAATTTGGTCCCAAAAGTCCATAAAATGACTGTGTTACAAGCGTGCATTGCACATTTCCCACGCACCCTTGTAACTTCACAAATTTGCAATATTTACATGCCACATTTTCAACACTGCCATTTTTTTACACCTCCTTATGAACAGTACAACTGTCATTTTTCACATCCTGCCCAATATGCACTACCAAAGCCAATGCCAGCGTGACAACATTCGGCATTGATAAATGCTTGTTTCTAATACATCTAAAAAGCATGAGTTTTCAATATTAATCAGATTTGGTGAGCAGTAGCATAGTCCAACAATTAATTTCTTTATTCTTAATTCTAATCGATCCCATATTTGTTCCACATCAACCTCTGTTTGTAAAACATGGTCCAATTCATGTGCCTTTAGTGTAGTAGAAATATAAAGGCTACTCCTCCACCTTTTCCATCAGTTCTTTCTCTGTGAAACAGGTAGAAACCAAGAATCTCTTCTATCCACTCCTCTTTTTTAAACCACATTTCAGTTATTCCACAGATTGGTATTTTGTCTTTATTCATTATGGGCGGGATATTCAGAGCAGTTGCACCATGCACAATAGGGATGCGCCTGCGCAAGAGTGGACATATGTCATAAAGTGATATTCAGTGGCGGCATATGTGCAGCACAAAACCCAATGCACCGTAGTGCAACGGTAATGAATGCATGCACAAGTGCAGGGGGGTGTAGCCAGGAATATGTGGCGCAGTGAAATATACAACAGCAGGCAACGTGCGCAATAGTGGAGCAAGTGGAAGTTGCGCGATAGCAGATATGAGCGAATAGAAAAGGGAGCAAGTGAGGGGAGGATGATTGCACTAGAGAGGAGCCATAGCGGGGGAGAGTGGAGATGGAGCGGCAGGGAGCCAGGGCAAGACACAGGTGATCAGGGGTGGCCAAGAGGTGGACGGGGGCCACAGGAAGCATGTGTGTGTGTGTGTGTGAGGGTCTGTGCATGCCACAGAGGAAGCAGAGCAGTGGGGCATAGGCAGGGCACGCAGTGGTGTAGAGCCAGGGGCACACCCGGTGCAGGGGCAGGGGCAGGACCAGCAGCACACAGCCGGGGGGGACCAGGTAGTCAGCCGCCCAGGGGGTGAACACCAACCCAGGACATGGCCAATGCCACCTTCCAGATGGAGGCGGTAATGAGGGGTGTGAGGAGGCAGGCTGCAGGGAGGCACGGCTGTGGAAGGGCCCGTCGACGGTATGCCCAGAACAGGCTGTACCGTGCCTGCGTCAGCTTTGAACTGCACAGTGACATCAAGATCATGGGCCAGTACCACCTGAACTGGGCCAGTCTGAGGCGGCTCTGTGAGCTGTGCAGTGAGGAGACGCAGGCACCCACAAGACGGAGCCATGCTCTGTCCGTGGAGACAAAGTTCACAGCTGTCATGTGCCTGATCACCATGGGCACCTTCCAGAGACCAACAGGGGACACAACAGGCATAACCCAGTCGGCCACATCATGCCTATTCACACAATTCCTCAGTGCACTGCTACCACATGCTGTGGAGTACACCCATTCATCAGCACCCTGGGGGAGCACACGATGCCTTCATCTGGCACCAGTCTGCACTGTGCTATAGGTTCGAGATTGGGGCCATCATGCTGACCCCCATGTGGTTCCTGACCCTGTGGCACAGCGCTCTGTGATGGTGGGCGCCACACAGCGGTGCCTTCCTGGGGTACATCCTCACACAGGGCACTGTTGCCACCCCCTGCCCCCGTCCGCCCCCATCAACACTGTCCAGCTGCTGCCATTGTCCCTCCAGCTGCTGAGCGCCGGGCACCACCAGTATGGCTGCATCGGCACCACCAACACTACTGCTGCATCTGCATGCCAGTGCTGCCCCACTGGATGCCACAGACACAACAGGAACAATGGCTGGTGGGCAGGAAACCACGCCAGCACTGCCCGCACTGCCGCCTAGGCGGATGCCAGTCATGGGATCCCCCTGTGACCCACCAACATCACTGTCCGGGACGTGCATCACATCATCATCAGTACTGGAGTTGGCCCTGATCTGTGTCTCAACACACAGGACACCGTGCCTGGTGTCCCACTGGAACACAGCCAGGGCCTCATCTGCACCCGCACCACAGGCATCAGTCCAGACAGCTGTGCAGGGCTGCAGGTGGTTGGTCCCTAGGACACCAGTGTAGGTGGATGGGCGCTCCACTGGTTCCAGGGCTGCCCTCTCGGTGGACACACCCACCACCGCTGCCCCCTGCAGATGCTCAGGAGCTGTAAAGGAACACAGTACCATTAGTGGTTCTGCCTGAACCCTGGACCCCACCCCACCCGCCACCCACACACTGCCAACACCAGTCCTACCATGTAGTGATGGGCTGCCGCCCGTCTGGAAGCCTCTGCCGGGCACACCCTCAATGGCATAACGCCGCATGCTGCCAGCCACCTGCTCATCCAGTGGCATCAGGCGTGGCACATCTTGCTGGCCCCCACCAGTGGCGGCATGCACTGCCCAGATGGTAGCCACCTTGTCCTTTATCCTCCTCCTGTCCATGCCAACCTTCTTCTTGCACTCCTGCATGGAACGCTGGTGACTGCCCTGCTGGTCGACCGCACGTGCCACCTCATCCCACGCCGCCACATGGGCCTGTGGTGTGCCACTCTGTCCACTGAGGAGTGGCTCCCTGTCGAGGTAGGCCTTGAACAGGGCATCCGATTCTGCCCTGGTGAAGTTGGACCTCTGCTTCCGCACCCTTCCCTGCTCTTCATCCTCCTCACGTTCGGTCATGCCTGAACCTGGGGAGATGGACAGGTGTTACCATGGACTGTTCAGTCCCACACAGCCCTTCCAGACCACTGTCCTGACATCTCCACTGCATGGCACATACCTCCAAAGGCTGCAATACCAATCCATGGCCTGTGCAATTCCATGGCGCCTTTATAGTGCATCGCATGCAAATGAGGGTATGCGCAACTGTAATGGGGTGCAAATGCAGCGGATGCACAGTGGAATGGATCATGAGCTGATTTGCATAACCTGGCTGAATATCGTGCGGTTGCATCTTGCGCAATGGTGTTGTGCATGCTCACGTCATGGTGCACCACTGTGATGTGCACAATCGGACCCACACCACACATGCGCGTGGTGCTGGCACGTACGCTAGTGATGCAGCATACGCACATAGCGCAGGAGGTAGTACAGCGCACAGCCACTACTGTGCCTGTGGTGCTAGTGTGCTGTACATCCTATGGGGCACACATGCTATAATGCAGATGGTGCAGTGCCATCATGCCCCGTAGTGTGTCACTGTGCTGTGGGTGCCATGGCGCCTCTGCACAGTAGGCCACTGCATGGTGTCACATACATGCACCCTACCGCGCACCATACAGGGGCCTCCCAATAGCACAGTGGTGCTCCTTGCACGGCCAGACCCTTGACCCTGCAGCTGACCTTTGCCCTCTAGGCACCATGTGGCCGCATGGCTGCCCCGCTATTGCGCAGTCCATTGCCAGCGTGATTGCAAATGGCAGAGGAGCACCGTGCTGCCTCAACACATGGGACACGTGCGCTACTGGGTGCCATTTTGCACTGTGGACAGCTTGGATAATGCCACACACCAAAGCCCCTTTGTGGAGTGCCACTGAGCTGGCCAACCTGGTGGCTCTTGTAGAGCCACATGCAGGTGCCCTGTTTGGGTAGGTGCCCCTCCAGAGGCCTCACACCACGTTGTGGCAGGAGGTTGTGGATGGACTGGAAGAGGCCACTGGGAGCCATCATTCCAGGGAGCAGTGTCGCCACTGCTATGGTGACCTCCAGCAGCGTGACCCTGACTGCCTGAGGTGCCTGCAGGTGCGTGCCCAGCGGGGAGCCATGCCACGGCCAGGTAGGTGCTCCTTGACCATCACTAGTGATTTCCAACTGTCCTCGGGGCACAGAGGTTGGCAGACCAGACCACCAGTGGGGCCAGCACCTGTGTTTTCGGGTGTGGGGGTGCATTGTGTCCACCCTATGCCACTGTGACCCAGACATGCTGTACGGGCTGACGTACTGGTGGAGGGGGGCCTATGGGTCAGACATGTACTGATGTGCCTCTCTCCATGTGTCCCCCCTAGGACCAGAGGAATGCCGTAGAGCATGGATGGCCAGGGAGCAACAGGGCCAGGACCAAGCCAGTGGAGTGGGCATGCGAGCAGACCACAGTGATGGTGCTGCAGGTCAGCAGCGCCCTGCTGACCAGGATGCAGGTGAGTACCATGATTGGTGGTGTGGCATGGCCCCTCTGCACATGGCCCCGCCAGCTGTGCACTTCCCACAGTGCCCTCTGCACT
The DNA here is from genome assembly GCA_016271365.2 of Neoceratodus forsteri. Classification (NCBI taxonomy): domain Eukaryota; kingdom Metazoa; phylum Chordata; order Ceratodontiformes; family Ceratodontidae; genus Neoceratodus; species Neoceratodus forsteri. The sequence goes on from CM057451.1 coordinate 104,653,991, forward strand.
GTCCTGTGGGCCTGCACATGTGGGTAGGTGTCACAGGTGGGCTGTGGGTGCACTCGGTGTCTGGCTGTGCCACTGCTTTCCCACTGCATTTCCATGATGCTGGACAGCCAGGATGGTGCTGTGCGGTGCATGGGTGGTGATGGTGTGCAGCGGTTTGCATGGCTACGGTTGCCCAGGTGGGCGGCTCATGTGGACGCACTCACTGTAGGTGGTCGCATGTCATCCCAGGGGTGCCGGTCATTGATGCACGCCATGCACATTGGGTGGGCTGTGTTAGACTGGCCAGTCACTCATACTGATTCTGCTCCCTTGTCCTAGGTGGATGTCATTGGGAGGCCATGGAGGAGACCCTCTGGGAGATGCTGCAAGTCACCTGGGCAACACTTGAGCTGCTCGAGAGGATGGACGGGGGGACTGGCGGTGGCACCACAGGTGCCACAGGGCAGCAAGAGAGGACCGGGGCCACCAGTAGGGCCTGCTGCTAGTGGAGTCACTCTATCCCTCCCTAGACTGTACCCCACACCCCCATGTCCCCAACCTTTGCCATTCCCATTGTCCCCTGACCCTTTCCCCTCCTCCCTTGTAGCATCCTCACCCATCCCCTCCTCTGTTGTACATAACTGTAAACAGATATTGTTGCTGTTGTAGATGTTGTTGGTCTTTGTAATACATACGTTTATATCTACATCCGTGTCAGTCTCTGATTTGCAGCGGGTGCATGGTGCCTTGCTGCAGTGGTGTGCATGGCTACTGTGGGGTGGGGCTGGCTTGGGCATGGGTGTGCCTGGCGGGGCTCCTCCACTGGTGTGGGTGGGGGCCATAGGCTGTGTCTAGGGGCATGTGTGGTGTGCCCTGTGCACTGTTTGCCTGTGTGCAGCAGACTGTGGTGCATGTGCCATATCCCAGCTGCCCCTGTCTGCGTGTGCTTTGCCTGTGCGGCTGTGGCCATTGCTGCTACACTACCATGCGCAACTGTAGTACGCATGGTCATGTGGCCCCCACCACCGCATGATCGGCTGATGGCATGCCTTCAGGGGTAGGCCATACCTGTCACCTTGTAGGCACGGCACCCTTGCAGCAGGCATTATGACCCCTGGACTATCACACGTCTGTCCCTGTTGCCACTGTGGGTGGTGTTATTGTTTGCTCCCTCCATGCAGTCCATGGTGATTGGGGCGGTACCTATGTTCTGGTGGCTGTCACATGGGGTCCTGCTGCATGCAGGTGGTGGCCTTGTCACAGGCCCCTGCACCTTCCATCAGGGTGGCCAGGCTCATGGGGTGACCGCCACATGGCAGGCTCACCAGCACCCTGGTGGTGGGCAGGCCGTAGATTACACAGCACCATGGGCTTCACGATGGCAGAGCCTGTCGTACTGCTTTGTGTGGCTGTTTGCTGGAGTACCCATGGGACTAGGAGGGGGGCATTGTGTGTGCCCTGTGTTGCCTCCTGTGTGGCGCATGCCTCCATGCACCACAGGAGGGTGCTGTGTTGCCTGGTGGTGCCAGTGCTGTGGCAGGGCGAGTGCATGGGTGGTGGACCGTGCTCTGGTCCTGTGTTTGGAGTGCCTTCCTGCTTGTGGTGGCATCCAGGGTGGCTCTTGTCACATGTGGGGTCTCTCAGGTACTGGGCCAGGTCACCCACCTTGCTGTGCCTCCATGGGAGCCATGCTGGAGGAACTTGTGTGGGTTGTGGTGGCACTGGTGGATGGTGTCACCACCTGCATTGGGTGGTCATGGTGGGGTTGTGGTACATGTGCATTGCGCTCTGGGGTGACTGGATGCCTTGGCATGGTGGTGCCAGACTGCTTTCAGTGCCATGCACTGTTTGGTCATCCTTCTGTGCTAGGTGTCTCGAGCTCTCTGTACTGGTGGGGTCAGCATTGTTGTGGTGCTGTGGCATGGGTGGGGCTTGATCATCCTTGTGTCCTGGTCTCTGTTGGCCAGTGGACGGTGCAGGGGCACCATGACAAGTGGGTGGGGACTGGTGGGTCACATCTGCTGTTGGTTCAGCACCGGTGTTCAAGGGTCTGTGGTCTGTCCTGCACCCATCTGGTTGTGCTGCTCATGGGAGCCTTGCCCTGTTGGGGGGGCTGGGGGTTGGGGGATGGTCTGTCTGTCCTGGTGAATGCCCCTCAGCACATGGTGCATCCATGGCTGCTGCTCAGCTGCTTCCTGTCTTTGTCCATGCGTATCCCTAGGGGTGCTATTGAGCATTGACCCTGCTCCATGGCACATCCTTCATTGTGCTATGGTGCATCAGGAGCGATATTCAGCCACGTCGTGCAGGTGAACCTTGTCCTGTGCATGGTTTGAATATCACACCCGTAGTGCCATGGCGCACTGGACATGCCCCTGCTCCCTCTATTGCGCATCTCAATATCCCGGCCTATGTATTTTAATTCTTCCATTTTATTTTTAAGACTTGGTGCATTAATTAGTAGTGCACTGCGCTCTCCTACTACTTTATTGTTCTTTTTAACCCTTTTTATTTTGCTGTTTGTTCTGTGACCGTGATTGACTTTGTCTGGGTCCCCTCTCCCCTGGATTCTTAGTTTTAATGTTTATCTATGTGTTTTCTGAAAATTTGACCCTGCTCCTTACTACCCTTTCTATTTAAATGCAAACCATTCCAACAAAAACGGTTGTAATTATTGTGAACATTTTCCTATGTCCTAGTGCATTCAATGCCCTGGAGTAAGCTCCACCTACATAACCAATTATTAATTTTTGCTATCTTCCTAGTTATTTTGTACCCCGCTCTTGGGACCAGCAACATTTCAGACAAGATAGCTTCACAGTTTGTTTCCTTTAGGCTACTGTATATAAATTTAAAATCATTGAATATTTCTTCCTCTGATTTATGCTTTATATCATTTGTTCTAGCGTGTACCAGGGCCAATGGAGTTTCTTGATGTCTTTTTACAATGTTTGGCAATAAGCTTTGAATGTCAGTAAGGGAGACATTTGAGAAATAATTGCTGGCTGTACATTCTTTATTGTTTTTTGTTGTATAGAAATCAGTATATTTTATAATTGAGTCATCTACTATATAAACTGGATGCCTGTGCATCTCGTCCCTGACTTGGGTATCAGAGGTAGTTTCTGTTGTATAATCCACATGTTCATTAACATTTGTAGTTGTGATGTTGCCATTTGTATTGGGCACAAATGATAAATCATTTTCAGTATTTGCTTTATCTTTGTCATTATTTGTTTGAGATAGGGGTGCACTATCTTCCCCATTTTGTGTATTTGTATTTTCTTCATGTGTGCCTTTATCACTTACAATATCCATCAACTCCTGTGATTGGTTCTCCAAGTTTTCTATCAAGGTTAATAACAGAGTTAACTGATTGCTTGTTGGAACTATGAATTCCATAGCTCCTTTTCCTTGCTTGTCTCTGTTTGAACTAACCTGAATACACCCTTCCTCACTTTCATCTTTATCTCTGGATCTTTTACTGACTCCCTCTTTACTTTGTTCAGTTTCTGTTGTTTCCCCTAGTTCATGTTTATCTAAGCTTTCTTTTTCCAGTTGCTTTTTAACACACTTTAACTCTAATTGCATACTTATGAGTTTTATTTTTAATTCTTTTAGTTCTAAACACTGTCTGCATGCATTTTCTGAGAAATCCAAAAATTAATCCAGGCTAAACTAAGAGCATTCCTTGCACCTGACTCCAATTTTCCCAGTTCTGAGTGTTACAATAGTACAGTCCATTCCCATTTGAGTGGACTACTATCTGAATTAATGAATTAGTGACTCTTAGCATCACTTATATGGCTATATTATGAGACACTATGTTGAATTGATTTTAAGAGACAATAACACTGTTTCTCCTCTATTATGTGAAGTACCTCTCTAGTTTTCAGGTGTTATGAAAAAAACTAGTTGTTATGTGCAAACAAGCAATATACAATATAATACTTCTAACATGCAATTTTAATTGAACTTACTTTCCAAACCCATAGGGTAGAAAATATCCTGGCTCCATTCCTCATTTTTCCAACTGATGCTAACAGATGCCATTGGCCTCTGCCCATATTGCCTCCACTCGCTGCAGCTAAGCAATTTTAAAGCTCCCCACCAAAAGCAACATCAGCACTACCTTGGTAATGCTGCCAACAGAATGGACTGCAACACTTTAGACTGCCTTTAAAAAGACAGTTAATAATGTCACTGGAGTGCTCTAAAGGGTTTCCCCAACCAGTAGCAAGAGTGATAATCCTTGTATCTGACAGTGTCTATTTGTAGGAGTTTCAGGAGTCTGCTGGTAGGCACAGTCCTTCCTTCTGCCCCAAGAGACTCCCAGATCTTAAAATCAATGTATATTAAAATTTCAGCAGCTGGTGTTGCCAATACATGTCACAGGGCTCTCATAGCCCTGGAACTCCTTCAAAGTCTCTAATCCTGCTCACTGCAGCTAGTGGCCTGATGTTGGGGTTATAGGACAGTAAGAACAAAAGCAATTGTACTGTAAGGGTTTTATTGAAATATAAAATAATTTCCTTCTAGGGTAATTAACAAATAAATGTTTATGCAGCTTGTGGACAATTTGTAAAAAATGTAATCTCTGTAGCTCCCCCATCTCAATTCTATATTTTCCAAATCTCCTCACCAGCTCTGACCCCCCTCAAAAAAAGCATTACAGATGCCCATAAAAACTTCTAGTGTTCATTATAAACGATGTTTTATCCATTTTAACTAGAGAAAAATGAATTGGATTCAATATATTTGGTTTGGGAAATCAGTTTTTTTTCCTGCTATAACCAAATGTCCATTATAACAGTGTCTTTTATAAGTGGTGTGTATTGTAATGCATTAGATTGGACATTGTTTGCTGTGCCCTATGTTTCTCCACAGTGTAGGGGTTTTCTGTAGTATAGTGGTATTTGAGTTCTTCCCTAGTGTACTGATTTTCTGTAGTGTAGTGGTAAGCACCTTAGTGCTTTTACTAAATGCTTTTCTATAGTATAGTGGGTTCTTCAGGGACTGCCACTTTTTGTCCCTGTAGTGTTTATGTAGTGCAGGGGCTTCCTGTAAAAGGAGATGTGGCTCCAGCAGTCTTCACTTTACAGAGTCAGGATGGATAGTGGCATTGCATGTGGTGAGGAGCAGCAGACTGTGCAGTTGGAAATGGTGTGGTGTGTGCTAGGAAGTGCTATGCTGTGCTGTCAAGAGGGCATGCAGTCTGCTTGGAGAGGCATTATAGGCTTGGGATACACAGAGGTCCACAAGCATCATCATGTAATGAGAGAAATGGTGGCAGCAGTAGCAGAATAGAGGGCCTACATGAAAGACCTGCCTGCTTGATGAATGGGGGAGGGTGTTGGGTGGGGTTTTAGTGTAAGCTAGGGTAGGTTTTCTTTAGGTAGAGTTTTGGGGGATTTTAGGGTGGCTGTTACATGTGCAAAGGAACTTGTTACACATTTTATTGGGGTGGTTTGCAGTGTGTTAGGTATTAATCTGTTATAAAGGTGTTATTAATACATTAATACAGTGTAATTAGCTGACTGAGTTCATATACCTTATTTTCTTCATATACACTAACTGATTGTTTTCATATATGCTAAGTGGGTATCATGGTATACAGGGAACTATACAATGGTGTTTTCAAGGAAGATGAGGGACCAACCATTTATTTAGAGGTCGACAGAGAGATAGATAGACAGACAGACAGATAGATAGATAGATAGATAGATAGACAGACAGACAGACAGACAGACAGACAGACAGACAGATAGATAGATAGATAGATAGATAGATAGATAGATAGATAGAGATATACAGACAGATAGGCAGACAAGGGATACACAACACAGACCTGTGGATTAAATTGTTTATTTTCACTAGTGCTGTTTGACCTTGGGTAACCTCATGAGCAACATAAACCACAAGTGATGTGCCCAGGTGGAAATATATCATTTATTATGTTTGCTTGCACGCATGTGCAAGAAACATAGTGCCATCATCGGAGATTTCAGAGGTGTGTCACCTCCTCCTCCAATTCAGTCAGTGTCTTGGCAGGCGCGGCCCCTGTAAGCCAATGCATTCTGGAGCTGTCTATGAGAAGCTCCAAAATGTAGTGGCATATAGTTCAAAGGGGGAGCTACGCTTGAGTGAGCAGCGATAAGATATCGCTTGCTCATGCGCAGTCCCCCCCACACACACACACAGATGCCACACAGGCGTGCGCGCCCCCTGCCCCCCCACATGCGCACACTAAATGGCATTGTGAGGTACCCAATCCCCGTCGGCTGTCTTCGTCCCCACCTCCCCCAAAGCCTTTGAAAATGCCGCTGGGTGCCCACCCCAGCGTGGCAATAATATAGCCGATGGGGTGTCCAATCCCCGTCGGCTCCACTGTCCTCACCCCCCCAGTACTAAGTGCCACGATGGGAGCCACCCCAGCGTGGCAATCCATACTTTGGCTGACGGGTGCGCCTAACTCTGCCGGCTGAATGACCCCCAACGTCCTTGTGCCACGCTGGGTCCCACCCAGCGGGCAAACATCCTCGTTCGTTTTTTTACCTGTAAGAAAAACGGTCCCACGAGTCTCCTGGACCCCTCCACAACCCGCACCACCCACTGCGCACTCTGCCTCCCCACCCCTCACCCCATACTCTCCGGACCTCAGCGCGATGATCTTCGTGGACCGAACACGTCTGCACTCTTCAAAGCCGACCGCGAACTGAGGAAATGCCGGTAAGCTGTATAATGGGCTAGATAGGGGGTTTCAACTTTGTTGCATATCTCAGGCATTTTTGGGAATTTTTGCACCAAATTTTCAACATGGGGTTTTGGGACCCCTTCTCATGAATGATGTCACTATCATGGCGTTATTCGGGCCGAAGGGTGATTTCGCAGTCACTGCACAGTCATTGCGCAAAATCACCCTTTGGGCCTGAATAATGCCATGACAGTGACATCATTCATGAGAAGGGGTCCCAAAAACCCCATGTTGAACATCTGGTGCCAAAATTCCAAAAAATGACTGTTTTACTTAGCGCATGCTACAGTTCCCACGCAGGCTCGTAAGTCTGCTAATTTCATTATTTTTCACTCCAGATTTTCAACATTGCCATTTTACCACATCTTCTTATGAGTAGTACAGCTGTCATTTTCACATCTCACCCAAAATGTGTTTCCACCCATGTAGCGCACAATGGCGCAGTCGGTGTCGAGATCAATGTCAGGACAAAGTAAAGAAAATCACAGTGACACTGTTCATGAGCTGAGGTGTTAAAATGGCTATGTTGAAAATTTGGTGAAAATTCAAAAATGACTTTTTTACGTAGCGCTGCTATGCAGTTCCTATGCACGCCGTAAGTTCACGAATTTTCAATATTTTCACTCCAGATTTCCAACATTGCCATTTTGCCACACCTTCTTATGAGTAGTACAGCTGTCATTTTTCACATCTCACCCAAAACGTGTTTCCACCCATGTAGCGCACAATGGCACAGTCGGTGTGCGAAATCAATGTACGGGACAAATTAAGAAAATCACAGTGACACTGTTCTTGAGCAGAGGTCTCAAAATGGCTATGTTGAAAATTTGGTGAAAAAATTCTTAAAAATGACTGTGTTACGAGCGTGCGTTGCACAGTTCCTATGCATGCTCGTAAGTTTGCAAATTTAATATTTTCACTCCAGATTTTCAACATTGCCACTTTATTACACTCTCCTTATGAACAGTACAGCTGCAATTTTTCATATGTCGCTAAATGTGTTTTCAAGACATGTAGCTTACTAATGGTGCTGTTGGTGTGCAAGCAATGTTTAGGACAGATTAAGAAAATCACAGTGACACTGTTCATGAGCAGAGGTCTTAAAATGGCTATGTTGAAAATTTGGCGACAAAAGTTCATAAAATGACTGTGTTACGAGTGAGCATTGCGCAGTTTCCACGCACCCTCGTTAGTTCATGACTTTCGTAATATTTTCAGTCCAGATTTTCACCAGTGGCATTTTTCCACACTTCCTTATGAACAGTACAGCTGTCATTTTTCACAACATGGCTGAAGTGTGTTTTCACACTTTCCACGCAGAGATGCGTGGTCGCTGTGGGAAATCATTGTTCGCACAGATAAAGAAAATCACAGTGACACTGTTCATGATCGGAGGCACCAAAATGCCTGAGTTGACAATCTGCTGTAAAAATCCCCAACCTAATTATATTACGGTTGTGCGTTGCATAGTTTCTATATGTACCGTGACTTCACCATTTTTAAATATTTTTACTACAGATTTGCAACATTGCCATTTTACACCTCCCATGAACAGTACAGCTGTCATTTTTACATCCTGTTCGGAATGTTTTCCCTGTGGTGCTAAATGCCGTAGTCACTGTGCATAAGCAGCTTTGCTAACAAACTGATATTCCCCTGTTCATGAGGTGGGGTCACAAAAAAACATGTTGAAAATTTGGAGTGAAAATACAACGAATGCCTGAGGTATTAGGGTTTCCAACCATAACGCTCAACCCTGAGAGAATGACAGGCATCAGGGTGTGACTTGGATTCTTGCCTGTGATGCTTATACCATTCCACACCCTGCAGTCAGTGAGAGGCACCGAGGTATGCCTTGGACTCTTCGGCCCCAAACTCCACCCTCATTCTCCTATATCGCACCCATCTCACCATATTTCCTAATGAAATGGGGTGCGCATAAGGGCCAAAGACCCCAAGGAACACCGTGACACTTGTCAGTGTCTGCAGGGTGGGGTGTGGTGAAATGGCATGGCTGTTATGCCTGACAACCCAAACGCACACCCCAATGCCTGTCACTCTCTGCAGGGTGGTGGTGGGGTTGGCTTCAGTTCAATACTTCACTGCCATTCCTATTACGCAGCTCTGTAACTTCTACACTACCACTGCCAATGCCAGCAAGCAAACATTCGGCATTGACAAATGCTTGTTCCACAAGGTACCTGTTGTATATTTGATTTATACAAAAGGTAATCACAGATAAGGACCACTTGGCTCAACCTGTCTGTCTATTTTTACCTATCAACATTATTACTGCGGACCATACTTGAACTATAGCTCTTTCTCCCTCCTCCCCTTTCTTTCCACTATGATTACCTTGTGCCTATCCCCAAGAAGTTTTGAACCCCACCACTGTTTTCACCACTACCACCTCCACTGGAAGGCTGTTCCAGGAATCCACCACTCTTTCTGTGAAGAACTACTTCCTCACATCTCTCCTGAATTTGCCCCCCTCTAGCTTCATTGCATGTCCCCTTGTTCTTGAGCACCTTTTTTTCCTAAAATATACTTCCCTTCTGTACCTTATTTACCAAGGTGAGGTATTTAAAGGTTTCTATCATATCCCCCCTCTCCCTCCTCTTTTCCATAGTGTACATATTGAAGTCTTTTAATCTTTCCTAATAGGACTTTTGATGCAGACCCTGCACCATTCTTTTTTTTTTTTAATTTAATATACTTTATTAACGTTCAGATAAAGACTGGACATACAAAAGTCAACACATCACATTGAAACAAACATATGTAGTCCACAATGCAGTTTACAGGTTGAGCATTTTACAATATAAATGTAAAAAAAAAAAGAAGAAACAAGGTCCCACCCCCCTGCCCTCCCAAATCACCCCTCCCTCCATTCCACTAGAGAGAAAGAGAATAGAAATGGGTATATACTTCCTAGGAAGTTAATGTAGGCACCCAATTGGGAAAATTAGATCCCTGACATGGAAGGTGGGTTTTGCTCAGAGTACGGGAGGTAAGCTTCACCAACAGTATATTCCTTCTTCTAATTACATTGGGGAAACAACTTGAGTTGTGCTAAAGCAACCTGGTTTATTGTACTACTAGGTGGCTATACAAGGATTCCCTGACCCGATTAAACTTCGACGTATTATTAGACATACTAGCTATTGTTCGTTCTGCTTGTAGAACAAACAGTATTTCCTTGTACCACTACACATAGCTTGGGGTGACCTGGTCCTTCTAATGCCTGAGTATTGTCTTTTTGGCACAGGCTGATATCAGGGCCATATGTGGGCACTGATTGCCCACTAGCATATCTGTATATTCACCTAGTACACAAATTCCAGGATCAAATTTCTGTGAGAGACCCAGCAGAGGATCTAACCTTCTTTGGATGGTATCCCAAAGTGGTGAGATCTGCTTGCATGTCCACAACATGTGTAATAATGTACCGGGTTCTTTACCACACTTGGTACAAAGGTTCAATGGCAAACACCCTATTTGATATAACTTGATGGGGGTATAATAAAGGTCATGGTTGATAAAGAACTGCATGCACCAGTAATAATCCCAATGTATCATACTATAAAGATGTTTCCATATTCGGGACCAATCTCTTGAGGGTGAGGAGGGGGGGAAGAGCTCAGTCCCGCCAATAGAATCGGGGCGCATCTCTTGAGTTATAAAACAACTGTAAATATTGGTATGAGTGTGAGATCAAGTGAGCTTTAGGAGCTGTATTTAAATAGGGGAAAATTGCATTTTGAAGGGGTGAATCCCATGGACCCCTACCCATAACAGCATACAACATACAAGTAATTTGAAAATATTTAAAAACAGTACCTGCACCCCAACCATGAATGTTGCTGGCCTCCTGAAATGACATTAAGTGTTGGTGACATATCACATCTTCTACTCTACTCACTCCCATGGTTGGTCAGAATTTACTCTTAGAGAGGATCCTACTTGATATCCAAAAATTAGGGTTCCCAAATATAGGTTGTGAGCTGTCTTGTTTTGGATTGACTTTTAACAACTTGACTAACTGTGCTTGAAACAGGAGACAGTCTCCTAACGGGGTGCTCTGCAACTGTGCAGGTAACCTCTTCTTCAAGAGAAATGGTAAGGCCGCAAGATCTATCCCATAACTAGAACATGAGGCAGATTCAATTTCCACCCATAGAGGGGTATATAGATCTGCCATGTGGCATTGAGGGTGTTTGTACCAATGTAGAGACCTCACCAAGTGCAATGCTAGATAATATAAGTAAAAGCTGGGAGCTTGTTAACCTCCATCCCTTTTGTGATGCATTAGCTTGTTATATGCTCTTCTGGCTTTCTTGCCCAGCCAAAGAAAGTTAGTTACTATTCTATTTATTTGTATAAACCAACTTTGGGGTAGAAACCCATTGAACATCTGGAGAAGGTATAATAATCGGGGCAAAATATTCATTTTGATAACATTGAGCCTTCCCTACATTGTCAGAGGTAGTGCTTTCCATCTATTCAAGTCTGACTGAATATTAGCTATCACTAAATCCAGATTGTTCTGCCTGATCTTCTGGAGGGATGTGCTAAGGACTATAGCCAAGTATTTCAAGTTGCCCTTTACCCATATGAGGCCCAAGTGCTGCAGATTGGCCTTATTGATGTGTTTGTTGAGTGGCATCACCTCAGTTTGATGTAAATTTAGTTTATAATTAGAAATCTCACTGAATTGTGAAATTAACTGCAGGGTGGCAGGAAGTGACACAACAGGATAGGAGATATGCAATAAAATATCGTCCACATAAACAGACAGTTTGTATTCCCTCTCACCTATTCTTATTCCAGAGATGTGTGGTGAGCAGTTAAGCTTATGAATGAGGGGCTCGAGGAACAAGTTAAATAGGTATGGGGAGAGAGGACAACCCTGTTTCATTCCTTGGTGTAAGGAAAAAGGTGAAGATAGGGAGCCATTGCAGGTAACTCCTGCAGTTGGTGAAGAGTAGAGTACCTGCACCCAACAAATGAATGCTTAAGGAATATGGAATTTGGGTAAAATGGAGAACAGGTAGTACTAGGAGACCCTGTCGTATGCTTTCTCTGCATCCAGAGAGACCAAGGCAACATGTACTGTGGAGTCCCTGGATGCAGAGAAGAGATAGAACAATTTCCTGAAATGATCCGCTGAGAGCCTACCTCTGACAAATCCCATTTGCTCTTTGCTAATCACAGAATCCCATACTAGGCTTAGCTGATTTGCTAGAATTTTTTCTAAAATTTTAATGTCACCATTAATAAGTGAGATTGGTCTATAGTTTGCCACTTTAAGCAGGTCCTGGCCTGGCTTAGGAAGCACAATAATTGTTGCAGTGGTCAGCAAGTGGTCTGAAATCCCTCCTTCAAATATATATTGAAAGGTGTCCAATAATATAGGGGAGTGCTGATCTCTAAATTCTTTATAAAAATTAGATGTAAAGCCATCCGGGCTGGGAGACTTATCTATAGGTAGTGATTTGATTGCTGCAAGAATTTCATCTACAGCAAG